>OX465265.1:1921250-3400910 GCA_949987775.1 Aproaerema taeniolella
ACGATATTTTGTTATAATCAGAACCGTACATGGCTTAACCTGACTAATCGGTTCACACTAGCAAGCACCACTGGGCTACGAGTGCTTTGATACCCTGTCCCGTGTACATTGCGAACTTCACTAATCAATTCGGAACTAGGTCACAAAAACCATAGCACGTCAAACATAATTCCACGTCAAAAACGTAAGAGTCACCGACTTCAATCCCAAAAAGACAATTTTTTCGAGAGTTTCCCTCAATTTCTTCAGGAATCCACCATCAGATCCTGGTTTCCTTACCATGGGACCACCCTTGGGATACTCTATTTCCAACAAAAAAAGAATAAACAAAGTCGGTTTATAAACGACGAAGTTATCCGCGGACATACATAAAAAAAAAATACGGCCGAATTGAGAAACCTCCTCCTTTTTTGAAGTCGGTTAAAAAGAGGTGCTGCTTGGCTCTAGGCTCGATTCCAGTCGGGACAAACATTTGTATAAAAAGCAGATATTTGTTCTTGGGTCATGGGTGTTCGTCTCGCTTTTGTGTGTTCCAAGATAAAACCTTAGTGTGGGCCTATCTTATTTTAACTACCTACTAACTTTCCGCTCACGGCTCCGCCTGCGTCGATTACAGGTTATATCGTGCCCAACTGTGGCTTATATCCTTTTTCAGGCTATAATTTATCTCTGTACCAAATTTCATCAAAATCGGTTCACTAGTTTAGATGTGAAAGCGTAACAAACAAACTTACATTCACATTTTTAATATTAGTAAGTATAGGAAAATAAGTCCGCCTCCATACTAACTTAGCCCCAACGCAGACATGTCATGAAACACTCATTTGCCGACCCTACCAGATATTGCCCAGTTTCGCGCACACACGCTTTTATCATTCTACCCTCATTTCGCCTTTTTACACTTTATTTAGTCTTTGGTTACCGACGTTTTGAGTGTTAAGAAGGTAATGGCTACGTCGTATATTTGGTGAATTTAAATTAATTGGTGATAACACTAAAGTGAAAAAAAAAAGGTAGGTATATCACATTAAATTGCTTCTAACTTTTAAACGGCTTAACCAATTTTGATCAAATACGTATAGCTAAGAACTATCTCGATTACGTCAGCTTTCAAACAAAAAAACCGCATCGAAATATGACCATTCGTTTAGGAGCTACGATGCAACTATGGAACAATCTTCCCGAGTCCATAAGACGTTCTCCTTCCCTAGATTCCTTTAAATCCCGAGTCAAAGCCCATTTCCTTCACACTCTCTCCTCTTCCCAATGATTTTTAACCTCTCCTTATCATATAGCAGTATTATATGTATAGGTATTTATATATTATATGTATGTATGTATGTTCTTTTTTGTTATTTAGATGTATTCTTATTTATACTTAGTTTTATGTTACTGTTTAGGAAGTATTTTTATTTATTTATTTATTTTTAATTTAGTTCTAGCCACCACCCGCTTTGCTTTTTTATCTCTCGGAAAATATCCTAACCTAAAGGTTGCCTGGAAGAGATTGCTACCTAAGCAATAAGGCCGCCTTTTTGTACATTATACTTACCTGATTATTCATGTCCATTTACTTTGTCTGTCCCTGGTGTGCAATAAAGAATATTTCATTCATTCATTCATTCATGCTTTAGACAGACACACAGATATACAAATACATACGTCAAACTTATAAAACCCCTTTTTTGAGGGGGGTTCAAAAAGTAATGGCTCGTCAGTATCTTAAGTGACTTCATATTGGTGAGCGAAAATTAAGGATTAGAATCAGTCCACTAAAGTGTATACCAATAGAATATAATACCAATACCAATTCACCCAAAGAACATAGCTTGGAATATGAAAACAACTGATTGAGGTTTTCCCTTGTGTCTAACATACACAAAGTTAGATACGAGCACTCATGATTCAAAAATTAACATCTGCTTTTTCCACACATTTTGGCCTTGACTGGGAATCGAACCCAGGACCTCTACCACTTGCACAAACCGGCCGTCAATTTAGAATCTAGCGTGTTTTCTCAAAAACAGCAAAACTTATTCCAAATTTCAAACTGGCTGTATGCGCTCTCACATTCCCATATTTTGAGCTTGAAAATTCAAAAAGCGAATACCTGCTGACCAATTAAAAATAAATTACACCAGAAAATTCAGCGCTGCTGGCTGGAATTTTCGAGTGTTCGGTTTTCAAAAGATTCTTGCACTGAGTACGAGGAGATGAAGCGTAAGTCTATTTTATAAGTTTTTGCGACTGTTTAAGTTTTGTTCTTGAGATGTTAAATTGGAATTTGACTTTATAGACAATATTTTCGCATCTGAAAGCGATTTCTAAAAACATTTATTATTCCCAAATCAATCAGGAATATACTTAGAACTAAATAATAAAGATACAGTAACAAGGTAGTAAGAAAAATAAAACCGCATCTATACTTTTCTTGTTTTGGTTGTAAATTAAATGAGAACTTATATACCTAGTAAGAAAATGTAGATATTCAAAATTCAAGATTGACATCACAAAAAATAACAAATCCCTGATGGATAGGCTTAAAAGGTATTAAAAAAAAGTTATCTATCATTTTTGCCTTTCAAAAACAGAGAGCTACGGCAAAAGCCAATTTAAAAATAATATTAAATCCATCAACGACGAACAAAAAAACTGCGCAGCAATTTTCATTTTCAAACCTGCAAAAAGGGCGATAACACGTTTTAGACGCGGTCCGTGCAAGTGTAACGTTCATGAAATTCAAATTTAGAATTCGCATTCGCTTTTTAAATCTGCTAGGGATTACATTGTCGACGTCAAACTAATCCGCGACAATTCTTGTTCGAAATTCGAATTTTTATTCTTCTTATTGTACTTCATTTTGTTTGAATTTATGGAATACTTTTAGTTAAGTATTTTAAACTTATTTGCTTTTTTTTAGTATGCCTAGCAGCTCGAGCATTTCAGTGAAACTTCACTTTGATTGCGCGAGGGCCCCGCGAAAAGGCTTGCTCGCCCTCTGGCGTTGTCAATGTTGACATTTTGACATAGGACCGCGGCGCATTACACGTGCGATGACGTCATGCTTGAGTTGCAGTGGCTTTATCTGAAAAAATGAAGTAATGAATTTAGGGCTAAATACGCTCATACTCACAATGTTCCTAGTGATATTATCTTTTGCACTACACTTTTTCTGAATCTGAGGTGTCGTCCTATGGTCTCATGCGGTGTGGTAGGCTCTGTAAAGGGCTGTCTGGTTCGCGACCACCCTCCTACCGAAGTCCGACGCCAAACAGCTTGCTGTGTTCCTTCGGTGCGTGGGAGTACCAGTGCCTTTATAGGCATTTTCTGGGTTAACTCGCTCCATCGTCGACCTCATCTTTGACCATATGGTCAAGATTGAGGTCAAGAGTTAACCCATCTTATAATAATAAAAAAAAAACAATTATGTCTATTTGAATATTTTTTATTACTTATAATTTGCGGTGGGAGACTTTATTTTTTTACAATACAGTTGCTCGGAAATGGCACCGTAACATGGCCACGGAGTGTACGTTTACGTACCCCGTAAAACACATGTCATGTTATGTAATTTTGAAATGAGAAGACGATTTTGAAAAGAAATAAAAAAATTGAACTAATCAAATAAACCATTTTTCATATACCAAAATTCAACTTCAGTGGCTATTTTGTGATCCAGTAAAGTAATTTTTTTTATTAAATGTTGCATAAAAAGTATGCAAAAAGTGAATAAAATACTGACAAAAATGTATGACGCAATAAAGAGTAGCTGGTTTGATAATTCAGTGCCCTTAGTGAGAGTAATAACTTTTTTATAAAGCTTCATACTGGCTTTATAGAATGACAGCAAAGAGTTTTTATGCCTGGCAAAATCTGACGAAAATCTTGATTTTCAGTTAAATAAAATGTAAAAGTTAATTATTTATTTTACTTTTTCAATAAAACTAATCAGATTTTTAACAAATAATTGAACTATTTAATAATTTCTGTAGGCGCAATTGGCATTTTATTTATCTTAGCCTTTGCCTCATAATTGTGGAAAAATATTTTGCTCGCCATTGTTTTGCCCGCAATTTGAAATTATTTGTTCAACAAAATTATTTTTGTGCTATAAAAATGTTAATTCCTTAATGTTTTGTGTTTAATCGTAAAATATTAGTGCACATTGTTCAATTGTAACAAGTTTTCAGTGAATGTTTATTGGAAAATACTATCTGTTAAGAACTTTGGATATACCTATACGATGTAAGTTTTTGACAACATTTTTTTTGTTTCTTTTCCTCGGCTACTGCATTGTAAAACGTTGAACAATATACGTGCCTTAGGTAATGTGTAACTGGAGCCCTATAAAACACTCGCTTCGCTCGTGTTTCAAATGGGCTCACGTTACACATTACCTACGACACTAGTATCGTTAATAACTATAATATAATGATGGTGATGTTAAAAAGAAATTCCTACGAGCACTCAACCCTATATAGAGACGTAATACAAGGCGACCCGAACCTGTCAACTCGTCAGTGGCTAGTCACTGATATATAACGCACGCCCTAGCGATCGTGTTCGGAATCTCTTCAGATTACTTCGCACCTAGTTGACAAAATAGTTTTCTTTCAAATGTATTACGTCTCTATACAACGTGCTTAAAAAAAATGTAATTCAAAATTGATTATTAAAAATATGACTAGTATGTCATATTAATTATATGAAACTTTCATTTTGAAAGATGTCAAACCGTGCAACTGATTACTAGAGTTGCGACTATTCACTAGACTATTACTAGAGTTGCGACTATTTCACTTTTAAAATTAAATTTTGGAATTTCTTTTTTTTGTTTTTTTTTAACCTTGTATAGAGTTGAGTACTCGTAGATAAATTCCGAAGAAAAACATTCAAACTGGCCACTTTTAACTGACTTCTTACTTTTTCAACGCGCTGTCAGTGCTCAAGTATCCACAATAAGATTTAAAAAAGGAACGGCTGGAAATATTTAAAGTAAACGAGTAATTCCGTCGCAGCGACAGGCTAAGCCTTTTTACAAAATGGAGGCACCCGGCCTCGCGCCTTATACGAGAGCGTACCACTACCATTGTTTTTTTCAAAAAGCAAATATTATGCGTAAGAGAAAGACATAATAAATATTTTTTGATGACAATTTCGACGGATTTTCATGAATCTTTGCAGAAATATTTATGATAAAGGTAATATAATTTTTCCGAATTACTAAGGTTTGTGCCCTTGGAAAGGGCAGAACTTGTATCTTCGCCATCATACAATAGGGATGTTGACAATTTTTTTTTATTTATCTTAAAAAGGAACTGAATCCAAAACCCAAAACCGAAGTAATTTTTGAAAACTATTGAGAAATAAAAAAGTTACAAGCTATTAAATTTCAATAGAGGGGGGAAACTGTCAAACAACGAAAAAGAGATGCACTTACTGGCACGTGACGTCACCGCCATTTGTTTTCGTAGGTAAAAAAGAGATAGCTAGCTCTCCCCACAAAACGAGACAGTTAGTCCTTACGTTAATATAAATGCTAATATAAATTGTTCATTTATAAACCAATTTTAATGCTGTTTTCGGATATTAATATATTTCTAGCATTATTTTTTGTTTAACATACAATAATTCATAAAATCAAACACTATCAACATCCCTATTTTTGCGAACAGCTGATTGCGATCGGTAAAGTCAAGAAAGTCAAAACGTTATATCTAATAGCGCGGTAAAGCAAGTGACATGATTTTGATTACAGAATACTTAGCAAAATGCATTCTAAGTAGACGGTTAATCCCACATTAACATATAGGTTATACTTAAATGCATAGGTATAGAACCTGTTTATATATATATATATATATATATATTTATTTATTTATGTGTATATTATTACATATAATTATATTATTGTTTGTATATTGTAGAAATAGGTTCATAATAATGTTAATTTCTTATTTTTTTTGTTTTTTTATTAATAAATTATTTGGTATTAATGCAAACATTATTGCGTTGTAACCCGCACATCTGTTTCTCTCTTGCCATCTCTAAGGTAGACTGGAAGAGATCCCTTCAGGGATAAGTCCGCCTTTGCACATCTATGTATCTTTTGTATTAGTCTATAAGAGTTTGCAATAAAGAGTTTACATACATACATACATACATCTCTTGCGGTGGGGAGACATTTGAGAAGTCTCGCAGCTTCCCCCTACAGGGTATAGCCTACCTGCGGGCGGGCCACGACGACACACCACAGTGGGACCGAGCAAGTCTTTTCCTCAAGACCGGCTTCAATCTTTAGTAACTCTAAAATAAAAATAAATACAATAAACCCGTTATTCATTGCTTAAAACTGTTATATAGCTGAAACAAATTCGATCAAATGTAGCTAAAAACCATGTCGATTTAAGAAACTTTCAAACAAAACTAAAAAATTTAAATTGGTCCATTCGTTTAGGAGCTATGATGCCACGGACAGACACACAGACATACAGATACACATGTCAACCTTATAACAACCATATAAATGGAATTCCCTGCCTGCGTCTGTATTTCCGAGTTCATATAACCCGAATCTCTTTAAAGTTCGAGTGAATAGGCTTCTTCTGGGTGAGCTTGCGACATCCTCGACCACATCTTTGCCCTTGGGCTAGATTGTGGTCAAGAGCGAACCCTTCATTAATAAAATAATAATAAAAAAATTTTTCATCGATGGTTAAAAATCTAGCCCGTTAGAAATGTGACTTCGAGAACAAATGGTAGGGGTGTTAAATTTAAATTATTCATGCAAAGGTCCCCGTCTAGGTGTGATTTTGTAAAAATATGCCTTTCTATTATAATAATTTAGTTAAATTTTGAAGACGCATGTCTGTACTACGCTTAACTTTAAATGTCAACCAGGGCATCTATTCTACTAACCAATGGCCTCTCAGTGTCGTTTGAATGACATTGGTGACCATTTTTACCGACTTCAAAAAAGGAGGAGGTTCTATGTTCGACTGTATGTTTTTTTTAATTTATGTTCACCGATTTCTCCGCCAATTATGGACCGATTTTCAAAATTCTTTTTGATGGTCCCATATAAATTTTATCGAAAATGATTCAGCACTTTAAAAAAAAATCAACAATAACAAAACTAGAAACCAGAACATCATCTAAATAAATGAGTGTCATTTTCGTTTGTGCTAATAGGAATTGTAGTCTGCAAAAAATACTAGTTATCTACTTTGTGCAAACTGTTGTTGGGATTGAAGTCGGTGACTCATACGTTTTTAACGTGGAAAATTATATCCGTTCAGCTGCCCTAGCCGCCTTAGCAATGACACTTCACTCTCTCAATAGTTATTTGCCAAAAAACATAACCTTAAATACACACATCAACACGGTCTAGGGATATTGCACGATTTTTCATACAAAAGAGGTCTGTTTGAGAAGCTAAAATAGCATACTAGAAATACATAGAGGGCTATAATTTTCAGAGGAGCAAGTGATAAACCTAAATTTCCAATTCTAGTCAAAAAACGTGATGAAAATGAAAAAAAAATTGCGTAAATTTTACCATTTTCATACAAAAAGCAGACAAAAAGTACATTTTCGTTTTCGTTTCCGTCACGTTTTCACAAATTTAAAGTAAAACAAAATTTATTGACTAGAATTAAAAATTCAAGTTTAGTACTTGCTCGTCTCAAAATTATAGCCCTCCATGTATATCGAGTATGCTTTTGTAGCTTCTCAAACAGACCTCTTTTGTATGAAAAATCGTGCAATATCCCTAGACCGTGTTGATGTGTATATTTGATTGGAAAGTTCCATTTCTTTTTCTGGATACTGTACTGTACAGGGACTGGGTGCATTTTGTAAAATCATCTTTAATTTTTAGTTGCTGAATTGATATTGTCATTTTATCTAAATATATAAAAGGAGAAACTGACTGACTGACTGATTGACATATCAACGCACAGCCTAAACGGCTAAACGTAGGCACTTGAAATTTGGAAGGGACGTAGCTTAGGTACCGTAGAGGTGCACTAAGAAAGGAATTCCCGAATTTCCCACGGGAACGGGAATTAGCGGGAAAATCCTTTTGTATGAAAAATCTAAACCGCTTAAGTTAGACGCTTGAAATTTGGCATGCAGGTACCTTAGTAAACTTAAAGCTTAGTTGCAATAGGATATTGCAAAATTCCCACGGAAACGGGAGTTAGCGGGAAAAAACTTCACGCGGTTCCCGAAGTTCACGCGGGCGAAGCCGCGGGCGGAAAGCTAGTTTTTACATATAAGGAGATATGTCTTGGGTAGAAACAGATGTAATCGAATCTATTTTATTAAAATATGGCTAAGAAACATCTCAATCACGTTCAATTTTTATAATTTTTTATTATATGATGTTAACTCTTGACCCCAATCTTGACAATAAAGGTCAAAGACGAGGTCGACGATGGAGCGAGTTAACCCAGAAAATGCCTATATATTTATCAAAAATACTGTAAAAGCCTTAATTAAATTCTTTTTTTTATTATAAGATGGGTTAACTCTTGACCTCAATCTTAATCATAAGGTCAAAGATGAGGTCGACAATGGAACGAGTTAACCCAGAAAATGCCTATAAATGCACTGGTACTCCCACGCACCGACGGAACACAGGGGGTTGTCCCCGATTTCCCTGGGAGCCGATCATCGGATCCTGACTTGATGACAATGGGACAACCTCTTGAGTATATTCTTTCGAACAAAAAAATAATTTTGAAAATCGGTCCACAAATGGCGGAGAAATCGATGGATATACTTACATTAAAAAAAACTACAAACAGTCGAACATAGAATCCTTCTTTTTCGAAGTTGATTAAATAAAACGGGCAAGTGCGAGTCGGACTCTATAAAAACCATTATCTCTATAAAAACGGCAAAAAGTCACGTTTGTTGTATGGGAGCCCCCTAAATATTTAATTTATTCAACTTTTTAGTATTTGTTGTTATAGCAGCAACCAAAATACATCATCTGTAAACATTTCAACTGTCTAACTATCATGGTTCATGAGATACAGCCTCGGACAGATTTTATATAAAAACGAGCAAAAAAATAACGTGTTTTGTATGGGAGATCCCTTAAATATTTATTTTATTCAGGTTTTTAGTATTTTTTGTTATAGGACCAGTAGAAATAAATCATCTGCGAAAATTTCAACTGTCTAACTATCACGGTTCATGAGATACAGCCTGGTGACAGACGGACGTACGGACGGACGGACAGCGGAGTCTTAGTAATAGGGTCCCGTTTTTTCACTTTGGGTTTGAAAACCGCATCATAATCGGTACATTCATGGAGCTTCGATGCCACAGATCGGAGGGCACGTTAAGCTGTCGGTCCCGGCTGTTGTCGATTGACTACAGTCGTTAAAACCATGTCAGATGCCATTGTGCGGTTTGAAAACTCTGACACCAGGGTTATCAAAGTTCGCCACACACTATACCTACACGATAAGTAGAAGTGTTTGCGTCAGGGGTAAATTTAAAAAAAAAATCTTCAAATAGATTTCTCTCCATTTCCTCAGAACTTAGCATCGTAAACTTGGGGCTCAGCAGAACGGAACAACGAGAGAATAAATAAAAATAAATAAAATAGTATCGGCGTGTTCCGCATCGGCACAATCTGGCTGGAGATGGGGTTTCACAAGATGATCCTTTTTGTTAGTTCACTTCTGTACACTTGCGTACATAAGTTTAACTGATAAATAATAAATTAAAATTAATAAAAGAGTATCGGCGTGTTCCGCATCGGCACAATCTAGCGGGAGATGGGGTTTCACAGGATGATCCTTTTTGTTAGTTCACTTTTGTACACTTGCGTACATAAGTTCAACTGATGAAAAATAAATAAAAAATAATAAAATAGTATCGGCGTGTTCCGCATCGGCACAATCTAGCGGGAGATGGGGTTTCACAGGATGATCCTTTTTGTTAGTTCACTTCTGTACAGTTGCGTACATAAGTTTAACTGATAAATAATAAATAAAAATTAATAAAATAGTATCGGCGTGTACCGCATCGGCACAATCTAGCAGGAGATGGGGTTTCACAGGTGATTCTTTTGTTAGTTCACTTCTGTTCACTTGCTTACATAAGTTCAACTGATGAATAAAAATAAATAAAATAGTAAACGAAAGAAAAACTTGGAATGTGCCAGCTGCCTACTGGCACACCATAAAAATCAGTAAATGGGAAGTGAGGGTCTTACTTTATCATGGGTGAAAGGCTGACCACCTCTCACCATTACACAACATGTTCCATCTAATAACCCTAACCATTTGTGTCAAACGTGGCATTAAGTGGTTTTCTGGAACCACTGATGCTCTGCCCACTCCGTTAGGGATTACAGGCGTGGGCGTATGTATGAAATAGTATCGGCGTGCTCCGCATTGGCACAAACTAGCGGGAGATGGGGTTTCACAGGATGATCCTTTGTGTTAGTTAATTTCAATATACTTGCGTACATATGTAAGTCTAGAAAAAACAATCCCATCAGTCGATTGCATATAACTTTTAAATGACTGAACAAATTTTGATCAAATATATCTATATCTATTATGTCAGCTAACCATATAAAACCGCATTGAAATCGGTCCATTCGTTTCAGAGTTACCATGCCATAGACAGACACAAAGATAGTCAGTTACACAAATACACACCTACATCTTTCTACACCCCTCTTTTTTGTCGTAGTTGAAAAGAAGAAAGAAGAGATCGCCCTGTGATGTTTGTTATTGAAGAAAACGTACAAAAAATTTGTTTAGGATAAATAGACAAAATAAAGTAATGATTTAAAAATTAGTTAGTGAAACTTTAGTTTAGTTTAGGTGATTTTCCCCATGAAACTGAAAAATCTAGATACTTACTTATATAAAATAATTTTTGCCAATTAGCTGATCAGCGATCACACAAATTGTATTAGTTCACAGGGGATAGACTTTTATTTGCCTGAACATCAAACATTCCCCTTTTTGCGTCGGGAATATTTAAATGTACAGGGTACTTAGTTCCGTATTACAGAACGCGACTCAAACTCTGATCTATATTTAAGTGGAAGTCATCTTTGTCATTTTGATAGTGAAAGAAAGAGACAATTAGATTGAAAACAACTTTTTTCACTTATTTTGCACACAAGTGTACCTGTAAATCTGAAGGCAGCGTCGAAACAAGGCAACATGTATTTGTTCCGTTGATACTCTTTTCACATAATCTCCTAACAACAAGCATATTTTGGTTAGGCAGAACTTTTTCCGGTTTTTTTTCAGAGATATGTCTTGTATATTATAATTAGTAGCATTTGCCGCTCCATAGAACTTGAGCAATCAGCTGATATTTCTTTTTTTTTATGAGCCTATATACGCCCCCCCCCCACCGAGGGGCATGGGCCTCCCTTCGAAACACAAATTTAGGCCATATCCCACCACGCTCTGGCTCAATGCGAGTTAGTAGACCGTTCGTCTTTCGAAAACGAGTTTTTAAGACGGGCGGGTTTCTTCACGATGTGTTTTTTTCATCGGTGAGCAAGTGATAATTAATTGAAAATCCGTACATAAATCCGAAAAGACAAATTTTGTGGTTCAGCAAAAGGACTACTGTCTTGTCGAACTTGTCATGCATTGCTTGCAACAACCCTGACCAGCAGCGCCACCGCCAACCGAACGTAAAGTTGCAAACTACCGGCAACTGAAAATTCAGTTAGCGGTGGCGCCACCGGTCAAAGCAGCCGTTATTAGATGTACACACACAAAGCTTACATTATTACAGATTTAAAAATTAAGATTACAAATTATTAATTATAAATAAGAAAAAAACAAGCGTTAAATAATAAAAAATAAAAATTAGACTTACATAAATAAAGAAAACATGGAGAAATGTGCTGCCAAAACAGGCCGTAGCTCAGTGACAATTTTGCCGTTCTCAATTTCAACACCAGCCGGGCTAAGATAATCGCCACGACATATTATCTCACGCGCTATGTCGTGGTCACGTGACACTTTCTCGCAATTCCATTGGTCGAAACAGTCACGTGACCACGACATAACGCGTGAGATAATATGTAACGACATATTATCTCACGCGTTATCTTGTGGTCACGTGACACTTTCTCGCAATTCCATTGGTCGAAACAGTCACGTGACCACGACATAACGCGTGAGATAATAATTATGTCGTGGCGATTACCTTAGCCCTGCTGAACGGACAAAACGGCGACCATTCCATCGACACACAACTGAAGTTACAGAATCGGGGCCCTGATTTAAAGTCAAAATAGGTACACACGGCAGTACATCAGGCTACACATGTTGACCTTGAAGTCGCTCTTATCTCGCTCGTAATAGCGTCGGATTTCGTAGTGCAAATGGGTAATCTGACTTGCTGCTGTCTATCCTAAGGGCCGCATATCAGAATAGAATAGAATAGAAAAAATCTTTATTTTATAGGACATTCAGGATGCCACTTAAAACAAGTCAAGATTACATAAAATAAATACAAACAAACATTAAAGGAGTTAAATACATACATACGCATTCGTTCTATTGACCCTACTGACTCTATGCCTATTCGCAAAGGTGCAGTCTTCCCCAGAGAAGAACAGGCAAGAAACTCTGAGGGTGCTCTTTTTAATCGCATTACAAATTTTCTCATTTTCTCATTTTAACTAATTCTGAAATAACTCTAGAGCTGAGAAGTTCATTCCCATGGCTGTTTGTCAGTTAGGTAATCAGAAATTTAGCCATGCGTGCACTCTGTGCTGTTGCATCAAATTACCCCAATTAATTGAAATACCACATAATTTTAATTTGATGTAATGGCCTCTCTACTTTTTCCCATTATTTTTCTCAGCGACCTGGTGGCAAAGTCATTAACCCCCAAATTATGAATGTAAACTAAGCTTAACCAGGTTTTTAGTGAACGATATCTAATTACACAAGGCTAGACTCCAGGTCACCTTTACTCCGAGGGGGTGTCTATGAACTACGCGTTGATTGAAGCAAAGTAACGCCGCCAAAATGAGATGTAAGGTTCGTATTACAGAACGCGACTCAAACTCTGATCTGAAGTAGCAGTTGTCATTTTATTTTATTGTGTGAGGAAAACTTACAACTTAAGGCGACTACAGCACCCGATAAAGGCAGCACACATAGGAATAGTGCCATCTCCGTCTCTCAACAGGCCTGGGCCGGCAGTGCGAACAGTGTCGATACACGAAGTTTACGGACTATGAAGGCGTGCGTGCGTAAAAACATGTTCGAAAGTTAGAAAAATGAGATTTATGGAAAGGTAACAGCTTAAATCGAAAAATGCGTTAACTACTTATCGAGAGTGTTCAATCACGAACATTTTGATATCAAATTCAAGTTCCTGAATCATGTTTTCAGCAAACTACTTATCTGGTTTATGTCCTGAATATTACCGTAGTATTTTTTTCTTCGATTTAATGCAGTGCGTCATGCTTATCTACGCATCATAAAGTCATAATTTAGGTGCTGTAGTCGCCTTAAAATAACTAATTGCATACATAATTAATATCTAGGCCAATAACAAGTTTTTGCCTATAAGTAACTAGTTTAAGTGGACTTACAGCTTAGATTAAATAACAACAACAAACGAGTAAGTAATGAAGAATTCAAATTTAAAGAGAGCCAAAAAAAAAATATTATAATACTAGCTTTCCGCCCGCGGCTCCGCCCGCGTGGACTACAGGTTATATCGTGCCTAATTGTGGGATAAAATGTAGTCTATGTCTTTTCTCAGGCTCTAATCTATCTCTGTACCAAATTTCATCAAAGTCGGTTCAGTAGTTTAGGCGTGAAAGACTGACAGACAGATAGACAGACAAACAGAGAGACAGAGTTACTTTCGCATTTATAATATTATATATAGTAAGGAAGTAAGGATTAGATACTAGCTTTCCGTCCGGGACTTCGTTCCCGTGGGAATTCGAGAAAATCATGTACCATATGTTCATCACGGATAATGTAGGATTCTAATGGTGAAAGAACTTTTCAAATCAGTCCAGTAGTTTCGGAGCCTATTCAATGCAAACAATCAAATCTTTCCTCTTTATAATATTAGTTACATATAAAATAACATAAATCTTTATAATTTTGATAGTAAGAGAAAGATACAATCAATACTTAAGTATAGATCAAGTCTTGTCTCTTTCTGTAATACGGGCCTAAGTGATACAATCAGCTTCAGAGAAGCGCTCGTAGCCTTGTGACGCACGCTGATCTCAACCAATCAGTGAGGTTAAGCAACGTACACAGAGGCTGGGAACCTGATGGGTGAGCATAACAGCAGTTTACCACTAGTGTTTCCAAGCTTCGGAGGTCCCGGTTGTTGTCGATTTTCTCGATTGTAACTAATTATTAATTACTGGCATTCCGCTCGGGACTTCGTTCCCGTGGGAATTCGGGAAATTTATGTAGCCTATATCCATCGGGAATAATGTAGCTTTCTAATGTTGAAAGAATTTTCCAAATCGGTCAAGTAGTTTCGGAGTTTATTCAATGCAAACAAACAAACAAACAATTATATCTTTCCTCTTTATAAATAGTGTAGATATAGAGTATAGATTAACTGCTGTACTCAGAGACGTCAATTAAAGTTAAGAAGTAATTAAATATAATGCTATCCTTGTTTATATCAACAAGAGTGAAAGAGACAACATCAGAGTTTAACAGTACTTAACTTTAATTGACGTCTCTGAGTACGGCAGTAAGACAAGTAGCTACAATCGAGAAAATTTAGGATAGTTCAAATCCTTACTAAAAGTTTGTATGTATGGATGTTTGTTACTCTTTCACGCTCAAACGGCTGGACCAATTTTAATAAAATTTGGTATGGAGGTAGCTGACACCCTGTATTTTCCCAAAATTCCACGGAAACAAAGTCCCAGGTGTAAATTAGTGTAATATTATATGTATTATTGTACTGTAATATCTGTAAACATGTTTGCTACAGAGGTAGTATATATACAACCCCTCCGCTAGATAGAAACATCAAGAATTCATGTAAAGGATTGCTAAGTCACAAGGTGACCTTTATTTACAGACTAGATTGACTAGATCTAGTCTTAATTTATTCATCACTTTATTCTAAAACTTAAAGGTAGATAGATAGATATACAGGGCTTTAGGTATCTCTCTTTCAACCTCTCGGGTGGTTAATCAGTCCATGAAACTGAACAACTTCCCCAAGGAACAGGTCAAAATACGAAAAAAAAATGAGTTCCCATACAAACTTCATCATATGGGAGACCAAAATTTTTTTTCGTATTTTGACCTATGTTCCTTGGGGAAGTTGTTCAGTTTTATGGACTCATTAACCACCCGAGAGGTTGAAAGAGAGATAACAACAGGGTGAAAAAAACCTCCTAGCTTTATTCAAAATCCAACCAGTATCAATTTTTTTAAATATTTTTTCAATGGGAATAGTGCATTTTTTGCTTAAACGTAGATATTACTCCTACACCAGGCACGCGAGGGGTGCGGGTAGCGCTCGGGGGTGCACCCGAGTGGTTTCTACGTTTAGGAAAAAAAAATCGCCCCATCCCCAAAAAAAAAAAAAGTGTTCTGTAAGTGATACTGGTTCAGGATTTTCTATAAAGCTAGGAGGTTCTTTTTCAACCTGTGTTAGGTCCCTACCTATGATATTGGCGATATTTTCTCAAGCTTTATTTCGTTCATAATTTATTTGATTGAACAGCTTTTAACAAAATTGTTATTTATTTAAAAACTTGGTCATATAACAGAGAGTTTCAGTGACATTAATACATTTTTACTTTACATTTATGAAGCTCAAACATAGCTTGTATACTGTATTGCCCGTTTCACTGCTTATTCTTTTTTTTTTTAGATTATTGAACAGACTTTGCTGTGTCTTTTGTCATACCTAATTAAAATTTTCAATAATCTAAGTATGATGAAAGTTTACTTAATGTTTACCAAATCTTCCCACAACATTTTGTCAAATTTGAATTTTGCATTTCTAAGAAAAATCCAAAATGAGTATGAAAAAATGAGTTTTCAAAAAATACCGGATGATAAAAAACCTCCTAGCTATATTCAAAATCCTGAACCAGTATCACTCAAAGAACACATTTATGAAAAAAAAAATTGTTTTCAATGTGAATAGTTCATTTTTCGCCTAAACGTAGACATTACTCCTACACCAGGCACGCGAGGGGTGCGGGAATCGCTCGGGGGGTGCACCCGAGTAGTGTCTACGTTTAGGAAAAAAATCCCACCGATAAAAAAAAAAGTGTTCAGTAAGTGATACTGGTTCAGGATTTTCAATAAAGCTAGGAGGTTCTTTTTCAACCTATATATGGAAAACGTCAATTTCATAGGTGAGGAACTAATACTTTATTGCATACTTAACAAGGTAAGATAAAAACATACAATACAAGCTTACAATCAAAAGTGTGCAAGGGCAGCCTAATCGCTAAACAGCGATCTCTTCCAGGCAACCCAAAGTACAGCTTGAACAAAAAGAGAAATTAATAACTACCAACATCATCGTGTCGACTCTTTCAAATCAATACAGTTTAAAGGGGACGACATGATAGTGTTGCTAGTTATTAATTTCTACGCTTTTTGGTCAAGCTTTAGTTTATTCGCACTATTTCTAAGAATGTATGAAAAATCGTGCAATATCTCTAGACCGTGTTGATGTGTATATTTTTAAGCAATACTTAGATCATCATATCAGCCTATTGCAGTCCACTGCTGAACATAGGCCTCCCCCAAGGTGCGCCACTTTGTACGATCCTCCGTTGTTTTCATCCAGCCACTACCCGCTATCTTCTTTAGGTCATCTGACCATCTGGCTGGGGGGCGTCCTACACTACGTTTGCCAAGACGTGGTCTCCATTCGAGAACCTGTCTACTCCAACGCTCGTCGGTTCTGCGACAGACATGGCCAGCCCACTGCCACTTCAGCTTGCTACACTTTTGGATAATATCCATCACTCCGGTTTTCTGTCGGATGACCTCGTTTCGGATTCTATCCCTTAGCGAGATCCCGAGCATGGAGCGCTCCATTGCTCGCTGAGCGACGTGCAATCGGTGGGCCAACCTCACTGTCATGTTCCACGTTTCTGCTCCGTAGGTCATGACTGGTAGGACGCATTGATTAAAGACCTTGGTCTTTAGACACTGCGGGAGTGGCGACGAAAAGATATGACGCAGCTTCCCAAATGCTGTGGGCAGCTGGGGCCAAGCTGCACTCTTCTGGTGATTTCCCGCTCGAAGTTGTCTCTACCTAACTGCAACGCTTGCCCGAGGTATATGTATTCCTGAACAACATCGAGCGTAACACCGTCAAGAGAGATCGGCCTGGACACGACATTATCATTGAACATGACTTTGGTCTTGTCCAAGTTCATCCCAAGGCCGACACGTCTCGAGGCAGCGTTACGGCTGTGCAGCATTTCTTGCAGGACTTGTGGTGTTTCTGCCAATATTATTATGTCGTCAGCGAAGCGGAGGTGCGATAGAAATTTGCCGTTGACATTGATGCCCAGTCCATTCCAATCTAGCGTCTTAAAGACGTCCTCTAGAGCATTGTTATACACTTTCGGGGATATGACATCCCCCTGTCTAACACCTCTGAGCAATTGGATTGGTCTTGTACGGTGGTTTTGTACTTGGACTGTCATCGTTGCCATATTATATAGGCTTCTCAGCACCTCCACGTATCGCCAATCGACTTGGCAACGCTGCAAGGACTCCAGAACTGCCCAGGTCTCGACTGAGTCGAAGGCTTTCTCGTAGTCCACAAAAGCTAGACACAGTGGCTGGTTATACTCTTCGCACTTCTGCATAACCTGCCTTACTGTGTGGATATGGTCTACGGTACTAAAGCCTTTGCGAAACCCTGCTTGTTCCGATGGCTGGAAGGCGTCAAATCTAGCGGCCAGACGATTGGTGACGACTCTCGAAAACAGCTTATAGGCATGGCTCAGGAGCGTAATCGGTCTATAGTTTTTCAAGAGAGTTTTGTCCCCTTTCTTGAAAAACAACGCTACCACGCCCCTGCTCCACGCTTCCGGGGTAGTCCCATTGGTTATTACGGAGTTGAAAAGCCTTTTGAGCTCCTTGACTACCGGTCTTCCTCCTGCCTTCAGGAGCTCTGAGGTTACTTCGTCTTCGCCGGGAGCCTTCCCACTCCCTTAGATTAGGAACCTCTAAGATCCGTGATATAGAACGCGACTCAGACTCAGATCTATACTTGAGTAGCAGTCGTCTTTCTCATTGTGATAGTGAGGGAAAGAGACATTCAATACTTAAGTATAGATCAAGGCTTGAGTCTATTTCTGTAATACGGAGCTTTAACTTTAATGAGCATTTCTGCAACTGAGCGATATCGGTTCAACTTATAACCTACCGCTTCTTTTCATCTTACCCACTCTACATACGAGTACATGGCCATTAGTAATATATAAAAAGTAGTCACTGTTTTTGTGTGTTGCTTTTGACGGCGGGTTCCGTATAATTAGGGTTAAATTGATACAAAAACCACTCATTAAGGTTGACTTTGCAGAAATATTAAATGCTTTTATCTTCATGCTACATCCCTTGAGGGTATGGCAAAAGGGCTCGAGCCGTAAAGCTTTTGCGGTTTAGGGAAAAAAACACTTATACTAGGTTTCTTTTGTTATTAAGTATCGTTTTAATTTATATTGTATTGTAAAATACTTTATAACACATTTGCTTGTAAAGGGTCTCTTATTTCACTAATTTCAATATCGTATTGTATCTCATTACGCACTTGTGCGTTATTGTAATGTAAAACGCAAGAGTTTTTTTTAAATAAAGTAAAACGCCCGGTTTATAAACATGCTCCGTCTAAAAACGAACGGTACTTTTTAAAATGTAGCAAACAGTTTTTATGTCAGAAAAGTGGTCAACATTTTATGAATAAAACTAACTTTGGGAGATAATAATAATAACTTGATAACATTAAAAATGGCAACTGGCAACGTAATAATCAATTTTACAAATTGCTCAAATTTTTATAACTGCTTTATCAAATGATTAAAGATTTATTCGTTTAAGCCTCGGCTGTAATTTTCAACTTACCGCACTTGTTTCATAATATACTATTATTGCACATCAAACAAAATAAGTACAGTGGAATCAAGAGGGCATTACATAAATTCAAGGTACAAAGGCGGGCTTATCCCACAAGGGGAGATTCCAGTCAACTTACTAGGGAGCAAGAGCGAGAGGATTTTTGACAATTTATATCTGTTAGTGCAGCTTTCATATTCCAAGGGCGGCTTTATATATATAAATACAGTTTAATTAATTATGATTTGGAAAGAAAGCCGCCCTTGGAATATGAAAGCTGCACTAACAGATATAAATTGTCAAAAATCCTCTCGCTCTTGCTCCCTAGTAAGTTGACTGGAATCTCCCCTTGTGGGATAAGCCCGCCTTTGTACCTTGAATTTATATATATATAAATATATATATATATAAATATATATATATCTTTATTCTTTATGGTACACACAAATACATATAAAAAATTACACAAAGAAAGGATATGTACAACGGCGAGCTTAACTCAAGCAATGAGTTTTCTTCCAGCTAATCTATGTGAGAGGGAGAGGCAGTTGAAGTGGGCAAGGGTGTACCAGGATAAAGTGAGATATTAAATTATATATATTACTTGTTTCTATTTTGTTTCATATATATTGTTTAGGTTTAAATATTGCGCTCGCTCTTGATTTCACTTAGCGACTTTTTATACCCAAAGGTTACGTGGAATAAATCGCTTGAAGCGATAAGGTCGCTCAAATTATACCTTTTTGTAACATTATTTGTAAGTGTCTCATCCTTGTATTTATTTTCAAACTGTGCAATAAACTATATTGTATTGTATTAATTGATTATACACATCAATAATGTCTAGGGATTTTTTACGATTTTTTATACAAAAGAGGTCCGTTTGAGAAGCTATAAAAGCATACTCGAGACACATGGAAGAATATCTTCATCATCAGCCCATATACGTCCCCACTGCTGGGGCACGGGCCTCCCTCAATGGAAGAATATAATTTTTGAAAACGTAAATGGCTGTCTTTATATTACTCGGCACTACTCTCGAATTCGTAAAGTTGTCCCTAAAACAAGGGTTGCCTGGAAGAGATTACTCTTAGCGATAAGGCCGCCTTTGCGCACTTTTGTTTAGTTAAGTAAGTATGTAAAACTTTTTTTCGTGACTGTGTGCAATAAGAATTCTATCTATCTATCTATCTATGAGTACATATGACGGAGAAAATGTGGACTAACATCTAAGCACTAAGGAATGTATTCCACATTTAACACAATAATTTCAATTCATTCATTCCATTTGGAACATACATAAAGACAGACACAAACACACATGACACATGGTAAAAAGCTGTTTTTTACACAAATATTTGACCGACCAGGAAGCGATCTCAGGACTAAACTGGATCAAACTGGCCGTCACAATCAGGTAAATTTTCACTTTGGTCACCCATCAAGCTCCTTACCTCTGTGTACTGTTTTTTAATTATAAGATGGGTTAACTCTTGACCTCAATCTTGACCATAAAGGTCAAAGATAGGGTCGACGATGGAGCGAGTTAACCCAGAAAATGCCTATAAAAGCACTGGTACTCCCACGCACCCACGGAACACAGCAAGCTTTTTGGCGTCGGACTGCGGTAGGAGGGTGGTCGCGAACCAGACGGCCTTTTACAGAGCCTACCACACCGCATGAGACCATAGGACGACACCTCCTGGGATGCATTATACTAGGAGGTAGGTCTCATTTGTGTTTCTTAGTCGCCTCTTACGACACCCGCGGAAAGAGATGGGGTGGTGTTATTCCACACGGTACGTTGCCTCACTGATCGATTGAGATCACTGAGCACATCAAAGTTTGCTGTTCGAAGGAAAACGCTTTAAGTTCAAAGGCAAATGAACCTCAATCATGTTTAGTATCAACTTTTGACATGAAAAATTGCGACATTGGATTATCGGCAGGTGTAAAAGTTGTAACTGAAGGTCCCAGGTTCAAATCTGGCAAAGTTCTTAACGCTTTTCTTTGTGGCTTGTAACTTTTTTGCAAGAAAATATTGGAAATAATGTATTATGTACACTCATGAGCACGTCAAGCTTGACACTTTGGACTTTGGACTGGCCCTACATTGTATGGCGCGCAGTATAAATCAGAGCTCAACTTAAGGCGACTACAGCACCCGATAAAGGCAGCACACATAGGAATAGTGCCATCTCCGTCTCTCAACAGGCCTGGGCCGGCAGTGCGAACAGTGTCGATACACGAAGTTTACGGACTATGAAAGCGTGCGTGCGTAAAAACATGTTCGGAAGTTAGAAAAATGAGATTTATGGAAAGGTAACAGCTTAAATCGAAAAATGCGTTAACTACTTATCGAGAGTGTTCAATCACGAACATTTTGATAGCAAATTCAAGTTCCTGTGTGCATTTTACTATCGTTTTTACAGCTTAAAAGATACACAATATTGGTATTTAGAGGTGACTTTGTGAGCTTTTTCTATCGAACCAAAAGTGCTGAATCATGTTTTCAGCAAACTACTTATCCAGTTTATGTCCTTCAGGTAATATTCATATTACCGTAATATTTTTTTTTCTTCGATTTGATGCAGTGCGTCATGCTTATCTACGCATCATAAAATCGTAATTTAGGTGCTGTAGTCGCCTTAAACTGGTAGTGTAAAGCGTGACTTGCTCTTGGCTGTACCCTAATCCTAATTCTACGTGATAAATCGTATTGATTACGTGCATGCGTTATAATTCCCGACAAAAAAGAGGGGTGTTATAAGTTTGACGTGTGTCAGTGTGTCTGTATATCTGTGTATTGTTCTGTGGGATCGTAGCTTTCAAACGAATTGACTGATTTCGATGCGGTTTTTTGTTTGAAAACTAATATGTTCGAGATAGTTTTCCTCTTTATTGTGATTGGTTTAAAAATATACGCAATAAATCTCAGGGGCTACTATTTTTAACCGACTTCAAAAAAGGAGGAGGTTTTTCAATTCGACCGTATATTTTTTTATGTATGTCCGCGGATAACTTCGTCGTTTATGAACCGATTTTGATTATTCTTTTTTTGTTGGAAAGGGAATATCCCAAGGGTAGTCCCGTGGTAAGGAAACCAGGATCTGATGGTGAAATCTTGAAGAAATTGAGGGAAACTGAGGGAATTGAAGTCGGTGACTCTTACGTTTTTGATGTGGAAAATTATTTAATTTTAGAGTTATTGGATATAATTGGATATTAGTGTTATCAAGTTACCAAACTCTTACAAGTGCTCTTTATTAAATTAACTAACAAATATTACTTTCAACAGAAAAATGCAGGGAAAGCAAATTAAACTTGAAGGTTAAACCATTAACCGCCAGTTTGGGTGATCGGTAGTGGCGCTGCCTCTCCATCGACTGGTCCTGGGTTTAATTCCCAGTCGGGTCAAATGTAAATGTAAAAAGCAGATGTTTGTTCTCGGGTCATGGGTGTTTATGTCTGTCTTTATGTATGTTTCGAGGGACCCACGGCATAAGGGAAAAACATTAGTGTGGGCGTTTAAGTGTGTTGTGTTTATTTGTTTACACATACACAGTGGAATAGGAAGCCTGATGTGCTTTGGAGGGCACGTTAAGCCGTCCTGGCTATTGTCGATTGACTACAGTCGTTAAAACCAAGTCATAAGCCAAGACTCGACTTGAAAACTCTGACATTAAGATAAGTCAAGTTTGCTACACACCTGATTATACATTAAAGGAAGAAAGTATGTATATAAATCCTTTATTGTACAAAGAAATAACAAAACAGACAACCGTGTGGTGATCGGTTGAGAATAACACCACCCCATCTCTTTCCGTGGGTGTCGTAAGAGGCGACTAAGGAAACACAAATGAGACCTGCCTCCTAGTAATCCATCCCAGGCAACGACACTTAATTTTTTTCTGAATCTGAGGTGTCGTCCTATGGTCTCATGTGGTGTGGTAGGCTCTGTGAATGGCTGTCTGGTTCGCGACCACCCTCCTACCGAAGTTCGACGCCAAACAGCTTGCTGTGTTCCGTCGGTGCGTGGGAGTACCAGTGCCTTTATAGGCATTTTCTGGGTTAACTCGCTCCATCGTCGACCTCATCTTTGACCTTATGGTCAAGATTGTGGTCTAAAGTTAACCCATCTTATAATAAAAAAATTAAAAAAGACACAAAGTAAAAAAGTACAAAAAAAAACTAATTCAGTTCCGCAGTCATAACATATTTCCTAACACCCTATAATACAGGGTGTAACAGAAAGGTGTAGTCAAATTTCAGGATGGCGACCAGCCAATAAAACTGAACAACTTTCCCGAAAGAACCTTATTGAAATTTCAAAAAAAAAATTCGGCCTTTCATACTTAATCTATCAGCTAATCGCACAAGTTGTATGGAGAGGCGAATTTTTTTTTTAGATTTTAAATAGGTTCCTTGGAGAAATATGACTAAACCTTTCTGTTACACCCTGTATAATTTTTTTTATTTGTATTATAAGATGGGTTAACTCTTGACCCCAATCTTGACCAAGGTCATAGTCATACATGAAATCTACGATGGAGCGAGTTAACCTAGAAAATGCCTATTAAGGCACTGGTACTCCTACGCACCAACGGAACACAGCAAGCTGTTTGGCGTCGGACTTCGGTAGGAGGGTGGTCGCGAACCAGACGGCCCTTTACAGAGCCTACCACACCGCATGAGACCATAGGATGCCACCTCAGATTCATAACAAACTGAGGTGTCGGC
The DNA here is from genome assembly GCA_949987775.1 of Aproaerema taeniolella. NCBI lineage: Eukaryota > Metazoa > Arthropoda > Insecta > Lepidoptera > Gelechiidae > Aproaerema > Aproaerema taeniolella. Next base: position 1,945,097 of record OX465265.1, read on the forward strand.
GCCTAAGATGGATTACTAGGAGGCAGGTCTCATTTGTTTTTCCTTAGTCGCCTCTTACGACACCCACGGAAAGAGATGGGGTGGTGTTATTTTCAACCGGTCACCATACGGCGTTAGTTTTTGCAGACTACAATGACTATTAAGAGACAAACGAAAATTTCACTCATTTATTTAGATGATATTATGGTTTGTAGTATTTTTTGTTTTTGTTGATTTTTTTAGGAGCGCTGAATCATTTTCAATAAAATTTATATGGGACCACTTCTGGAGTTTACTCTTTTGAATAAAAAAATAATTTTGAAAATCAGTCCATAATTGGCAGAGAAATCGGTGAACATACATGAAAGAAAAAAAATGCGTACAGTCGAACATAGAACCTCCTCCTTTTGAAGTCGGTAAAACCAAAGTATTCAGTTCCGCAGTAATAACATATTTCCTAACACCCTGTATAACTCAAACATCATCGTAATTATACAGCAAATACATACCCGTCTTACTGAACATCCTGTATAAGCAATCACTAACGAGAACACATAATGTGATCGAGCATGATAAATAATTCATACTGTATAATTATGGTTCAAGAGGAATTGATGATTGAACTATATACAGGATGTTAAGGACAGCCTAGTCAATAGTTTTATGATTAATCTATGACTAGTTTGGTTCGTTATTTATAACGTTTGTCTCTGAATCGACAGATCTTAAATTCAATTTCCTTACGGGGAAAAAATTGTGTGCAAAACGCAGATTTTTTAACCCTAATAAAAAGTCCTTCCACGAAGACTGGTATTGAAACGCCTGTCTACCACGTTATGGATTACACGCCTGTAATCCCTAACGGGGTAGACAGAGCATCAGTGGTTCTAGAAAACCACTTAATGCTACAAATGGTGAGGTTATTAGATGGAACATGTTGTGTAATGGTGAGAGGTGGTCAGCCTTTCGCCCATGATACAGCAAGACCCTCACGTCCCACTTACTGATTTTTACAGTACGCCTGGGTAAAGATAGCAGCTAGCACATTCTATTACTCCCAGTCCAGCATGGAATATTATTTAAAAAAATCCTAGCTAATTTAAATTAACTCTTAAGACCTCGCCTAATTTCTCGCCTACTAACCGTGAGAAGTTCACAAGAAAAAAAAAATACAAAAACCAAGCTGCCGCTAAAGTAATCCGAAGATACAAAACTATCTCCGCGCCCCGGCATCGATTGTGCTCGCAAATGGGCCGTCTTACAGCCAATCTTCAATACTAATACTTTAGTCCCGGTAGCGTCAGCAGAGAAACTGTTCTCTTAGCCCTTTTACCATTTGGGGCACGTTTGTCCATTGTCGTGGTTCCGACCTTTTTAATTATGTATTTATTATTCTTTTTAATTTTTAATTTTGTTGTTTGTTAACGTCAAAGGGACAGTCATAAATTGCTGCCGAAATATATGGTTTTTCGTTCGCCCACAACTACACACACCGGCACATTTAGCGGAACAACTTCTGTTTTTCATACAATCGACTTAGCTTGGGAATTCTAAAAATATACGTTTTACGTGCGTAACTGCACTGTTTTTTATGCAAATATTTTTTTTAATGGTCTTCTCTCTTTTTTTTACAAAAACTGACAAAAAGCTTAAAATCTCTCATGTAGTCAATAGAAAAAAAACTCTTTAAACTTTTCATACTAAGTTGTATGAAAAGGTTTTTGCAATGTTATCTTTTGGTCTTGCGGCACATTCTTGAAAACTTCTTGTATGTTTTATATTTGATTTTAACTGACAGTAAACTAAGCGTAAAACTTAATTGTAAGTTGACTTAATTGTATGAAAAACACAAGTTGTTCCGCTTAATTTGCCGGTGTGTGTATGATCCAGGATTTGAGAGGTCAAGTCGTTACAGTAGAATGAATACCTTCTGACCTCTGTATGTATTTATTATTTATTGTTCATGAGCATAAGTTACACAAGATTATAAGAAAAATGGTTCAGAGGCGGACTGATTCCACAAGGGGATTTCTTCCAGTCAATCCATTGAGTCAAATAATTTTTAGGGAAATAAACTAGACTTGAAGGCACGAAAGCTCAGTTGGTTAGAGCACCATCTGATCTAAACCTGAGGTCGTGGGTTCAAGTCCCATTCGCGCCGAACATTTTCTTTTCCCAAAAAAATGTTTGTGAATTTTTAGGGAAATAAACTAGACTTGAAGGCACGAAAGCTCAGTTGGTTAGAGCACCATCTGATCTAAACCTGAGGTCGTGGGTTCAAGTCCCATTCGCGCCGAATATTTTCTTTTCCCAAAAAAATGTTTGTGAATATCCCTCACGCGTTTAAAAAAATACTAAAATTAGTAGTCGGCAGGTACAAGTAGAATTAAATCCTTGATCCTGTTAAAAGGGTAACCTGATCGGATTGGAATGTGCAGCTTTCTTCTCGATGTTTTCCCTCACCGTAAGAGCATGTGTCAGTGTTTAAGTGATGTAAATAAATCAGAAAACGAGTCATTTGTCCATCACGGCTTCATCAGCCCATATACGTCCCCACTGCTGGGGCTCGGGCCTCCCTCAATAACATGAGGGGTAAATGCCATACTCACCACGATTGGCAGACGGGTTGGCGAGGGTTTTGATATAATTGCAGAGTTTTCCTTCTCTGTGTGCAGATGAACTTGCTTGTACGACATCTCGGTAAGAAAGAGGGTGGTCCTATTCTACTCTGCTGGGGACTCACACGTCCATCACGGCAATTGGGATCAAAATCTGCCTATTTTTATTTATTATTTATTATGATACTAGTTCTATTTATTTGTTTTCCTGTTTATTTTGCTGACGCTACGATTGGAATTATCCCGGCTTTAGATATTTAGCCCATTAAAGCTTCGGCAAGTGGCGCTCGAGAGGAATTTCACTAATACATCCCCCCTCTCGCGATCTTCCCCCCGAGGAACAATATTACGCTTTTTGGCAACAGCCTATTTTATATCGATTTGTTTTGTTTTAAACCAAAACACAGATTGCTTTATCTTATACTAGCTCTCCGCTCGGGACTTCGTTCCCGTGGGGATTCGGGAAAATCATGTACCCTATGTCCTCACGGATAATGTAGGATTCTAATTGTAAAAGAATTTTTCATATCGGTCTAGTTGTTTCGGAGCCTATTCAATGCAAGCAAACAAACAATCAAACCTTTCCTCTTTATAATATGTATAGATATAGATAGATAGATATATAGAAGAAGAAAAAAATATATAAATAAAATTGGAGTTCCTGATTCACTAATCAATGTCTTTCATGATTTTTCGAAATTCAACCCTTATGGGAGTGAAATGGGTGTTCAAAGTTTGTACGGAGAAAACAATTTTTTTGGACATTCTAACTCGAAATTTCCTCAAAATATACCTGGAAGCAAATAAACGGATACATTTTTCGCTTTTTTTTTCGAAAAATATCCCTTTAGCTATAAAATTCCCACTAGCTATTTATCAGCTATAAATAGCTATTGGGAATACTACAAAATCTAATTTACTTGAAGGAAATTTTTATTTTTTATTATTTTTTATTATAAGATGGGTTAACTCTTGACTTCAATCTTGACCAAGGTCATAGATGAGGTCGATGATGGAGCGAGTTAACCCAGAAAATGCCTATTAGGCACTGGTACTCCTACGCACCGACGGAACACAGCAAGCTGTTTGGCGTCGGACTTCGGTAGGAGGGTGGTCGCAAACCAGACGGCCCTTTACAGAGCTTACCACACCGCATGAGACCACAGTACGACACCTCAGATTCAGAACAAATTGAGATGTCGTTGCCTGGGGTGGATTACTAGGAGGCAGGTCTCGTTTGTGTTTCCTTAGTCGCCTCTTACGACACCCACGGAAAGAAATGGGGTGGTGTTATTCTAAACCGATCACCACACGGCGAAAAAAAATAAAAATAAAAATAATTCTTAAATAAATAAAAAATTATAACCCTTAATATTCGTCTCTATGACTCCTAAACGGCTGAACCGATTAGGCACTCAGTATTTTCCAAATCAGTTTACAAACGTTCTTACAATCTTACATATAGATCCCGTCATGTAAAAAGGCCGCTGAGCTATCGTGAAGGGGATGAGTTTGCGCATGGGTACAGTCGCGCCCGAAAGTACTAGGACTAGGCTATTGTTTTGTACCAATTGCGCGCGCGCACAGGTTCCCCCGTCTCGTTTCCTTCATACAACCAATTTCTCCGATAAATCGCGCACTGAGCAGGAGTACATCACCAGCGTTCTTTTCACGTGACGGGATCTATAACAAACTGTAAAAAAATCTGATTTAAGTACTTTCTCCTGTTTATTGAATGGTTTATGTCTGTTAAAACCTGTATCCTTTATAGCTAAAATATTAACAAAATGACCTATAAAATCAGGTGTAATGGGCACCTAACGTAATTCTGTTATGTATCATCACAACTACCCTCCACAATAAATAAGTAATGGGGGTAACAGGTAACGTGGACGCGTATTCACTAAGTATTGCTGAGATGAATCCGTGTGGTGTTTGTGTGGTCAGTCATTCAGACACTGAGCTAGCCTCATTGTTTTAAACAAAGGTTACCTCATTTCAGATACATTTCAGGTAGATTAAAGCTGTCAAAAGCTTTCTGAAATAAATTATTACAGACTAAGCTAACCCTCGGACGTGTTTTATCTTCCTTATGACGACCACGCTCAGTGTATTGACCGTGATCAACATACTAACTAGTCTTCCGAAACATGCAATAAAATGGTGACACTGATAATGTTTCTGGTATATCTCTAAAGTTGTCTAAAGGAGCAGCAGAAGTTCACTTATTGCTTACATTACGCCACCCGGTCGGGAATCAAACACGATGACGTCAATTAATTTTTGAGCCCCAAAGCTGGCTAATTAAAATAATCAGAAAATTGTTGGCCACAAGGTGATAATGTGAAGAATGAAAATATTTTTTTTTCCCATTAATACATACTTAAGTAATCAGTTCGTACATGTCCCAACCAAGGGGCACAGGAATCTTTGAAACTGGAATCTTTTTTTCTATTAGTATTGGAACTTAGTTTAATGGTATACAAGACTTGAAAGCTTTTTTATCAGTCAAGATATCTCAAACAATCTGATATCGGGCATTTATGTAAAAGACAGCTTAAATCGAGAGAAAATATAAAATTCCCTACCACATCTCAGACAACTAGTACATTAAAACGTTAGGTATTACAGAAATACGCTTCCGGACAGGCTAGTAAATTTTTTAGTCTTTAATTTACGAGTCTTGTCTAAAGGCAGTTTATTTTACCTAGAAAACGTCGGACGTTGAAAAAGGTGATTTAAATGTACAGAAATAGACTTAGGGTGAGCGTTTTCAGCTTTCTGTGCTTTGAAGGGCATGTGATCCGGTAGTCATAGTCGTTTTTTCCACTTATCACTGGCGGTTGAATAGCAATGGTGGTTATAAGTTCAGCGCCTGTATTCCATATCATTCGACTCAATCGGATAACAAAAACATTTTTTGATCTCCCATACAAAATGCGCTATACAGCCTACCACACCGCATGAGACCATAGGACGTCACCTCAGATTCAGAACAAATTTTGGTTTTGTTGCCTGGGGTGGATTAATGGGAGGTAGGTCATTTGTGTTTCCTTAGTCGCCTCCTCTTACGACACCCACGGAAAGAAATGGAGTGGTGTTATTCTCAACCGATCACAACACGGCAAAGTTACAGTAAACAGGATGATTAAGTATAATATTCAAGCCAAAAATGAAAAAAAAATCCATCAGAGTTTCCGACCTTCATTGTTTTCAAATGCTGTGAATTCGTAGCGTTTAACGCGGCTCTGCTAGGATTATATGGATAAGGTTTTCTTTTCATTTATTTTGTACGCTAACTTTCCGCTTAGGATCTTGTTCCCGTGGGAATTTGTAAAATTTTTAACTCTTTGTGGCATAATGATGTCTAAGCTATATTTATGCAAAGTTCAGTAGTTTCTGCGTGAAGGAGTAAAAACATCTATCTATCTCTCCTAACAAACTTTCACGTCATTTTCTACAAAAATAAAGAAATATATATAAATAATATTTTATGAAGAGAAAATATTTTATTGTTTGTTAGTTTATTTATTTCCATTGAATAGGCTCCGAAACTACTGGACTGATTTGAATTTATAATATAAGTTGGATTAGTAGCATAGTGAAAAGAATTCTTATTAGTAGTAGAGCCGAGCCCGAGACATGACACATACTCCAATAGGCTATCTTCAGATCGCTAACCAACACTTAGGCCCGTTTGATTTTTTTTTTTTTTATTCAGGATAACAAACAGCAATACTATATGTACTTACTCATCTAAATAACAATAACTATGATTAATAGTACAGCCAGCATCGTTTTCCACATCTAAATATAAACACTTAAGAGACTTTACACACAGGTTTCACAAACAATCTAAATATGTGATTTAAGAAACATAGATAGAAACTCTTTTACTAAAATATAACAAAATTAATTTTCTAGTGAATGTCTAAAGCGTTACTTAGAACTCCCAGAGCATGACATACTTAATCTTTACATTTTTATTGATTACTTAGCAAGGTCCGATACACGATCTTTCTAAATGAATAATGTGACAAAGAAAAAATATCTATATGAAGTAAGTGATCTATACTTAAGTATTGATCCATACTTAAGTATTGATTGACTCTTTCTCTCACTATCAAAACCTTAAACAGGTAAAAAAATTATGTCTACCGAGCCGCTCCTGCCGGGTTATGGAAGTTAGAACCCAAAACAGTATAAAAAAACACCAACGTAAATTTTTGGGCCTCTGACCTCGCCTTGCCACTCTTTGTGGCTCCAAAGCAGGTGAAGCAGGAGCCAGAAATCCAGAAACCTAGCCAAAAAAATAAAACACAATGGCGACTAAAGAAACACAATAAGAGACGGCCCTTTACAGAGCCTACCACACCGCATGAGACCATAGAACGACACCTCAGATTCAGAAAAAAAATGAAGTGTAAGGTCAAAGATGAGGTCGACGATGGAGCGAGTTAACCCAGAAAATGCCTATAAAGGCACTGGTACTCTCACGCTCCGACGGAACCCAGCAAGCTGTTTGGCATCGGACTTCGGTAGGAGGGTGGTCGCGAACCAGACGGCCCTTTACAGAGCCTACCACACCGCATGAGACCATAGAACGACACCTCAGATTCAGAAAAAAATTAAATGTCGTTACCGGGGACGGATAACTAGGAGGCAGGTCTCATATGTGTTTCTTTAGTCGCCTCTTACGAGACCCACGGAAAGAGATGGGGTGGTGTTATTATTAACCGATAACCACACGGATTATAGAATCTTTAGCAAAAAGTATTCTAAGTAGATAATTAACGTGGGAGGTATCGAACCTCGACAGTACCTAGCACATTAAATATTATTCTCTTTCCTCGTTGTTATAGGGTTCCGTATCCAAAGGGCCGTCTGTCACCAGGCTGTATCTCATGAACAGTAATACTTAGATAGTTGAAGTTTTCGCAGATGTATTTCTGTTGCCGCTTTAACAACTAATACTAAAAAACAGAATAAAATAAATATAAATAATATTAAATAAAGGGGCTCCCATACAACAAACGTGATTTTTTTGCTCATTTTTATAAATAATGGTACCGAACCCTACATGCGCGAGTCTGAATCGCACTTGGCCAGTTTTTTTTAGTATTGCTGTTTTTAAAGTCTTTTTTTTATAAAAAGTTTGATTTATTTTTAAACAAGTGGATTCCTTGGGAAAAACGGCTCAGTTTTGTAGGAAAAAATCTTCACTCCATATGTGACAAGAAACCAGCCAGTCCACATATATCCAATCCCTGTCACAGGTCGCAGCAATTAAACGGGAGCTCTGAGCCGTAAAAACAATAAAAAAGTAAAAAGAAACAACTGACAGTGGAGTGACGTAACGAGCGGAGCTATTTTGTTGGCTTTCGGCTTTGACTGTACAACAATTGTTCAGGCCTCACCAAAAAAGTCAGTGGCAAACGAAATATACAATGTAGTGTGCTGATCGGAGTGCTGTCATCAGGTATCGATTTGATTTTAAAATTGAATTAGGATGTTCTAGAATAAAAATAAAAGAAGAGACAGCAATCCAGGGCCAGACGTCATTCCTTTACGGAGGTTCAAGTGTGTCAGTTGTGTAAAATAATACAGTGTTCGGGTGTGTAAACAAAGCAGGCGTACTTTTATGTCGCGATAAGTAATTAAAGTTGGAGTTGGTAATGAGCCAGACTTGTAATCCGAAGGTCGCGGGTTCAAATCCTGGTGCGGGCCTCTACCACTATATTCGTCTTTTCGGATTTATGTACGGATTTCTAATTATCACTTGATCAACGGCGAAGGAAAACATCGTGATGAAACCCGCCCGTCCAAAAAAAATCATTTTCAAAAGACGAGCGGTCCACCAACCCGCATTGGGCCAGCGTGGTGGACTAGGTCTAAATCCCCTTCGTGTTTCGAAGGGAGGCCCGTGCCCCTCGGTGGGGACGTATATGTGCTGCTAAGAAGAAGTAATTAAAAACCTGTGTATCACAAGTTTAAACTTTTAAAGCGCCCCTTGTAAGTTCTTGTTCGATGGAACTCCATTGTTAGGGTTAGTAATTTTTAAAGAAGTTTTAGTAGCAACATTTTGTTTTTATGAAATGGCAACTCCGTTCAGGACTGCCATCTTGTTTGGGTGCGATTGGTTGGCGCCTTTTTTCGGTAGCCAATAGGAACCCGTAATTTTCCCTCCAACATTGTGAACAAGAAGATTATTGGCTGACGCCACAGGAGACTTAAACCAATCAGAGCTCGTCATTTTACCGCTAAAATGTTTAATAGGAAATTCGAGAGGTGGCCATTTTTGCATCATTCTTTACGCGGCAGTCATAGGAGTTAGATCTAGTAAACTGTAGCATTTTATTAAATAATTAATAATTGTTCTGTAAATAGTTTGCTATCAAGTAAATAAATTATATTTTACCAAGTTCTACGGCAGTTTTAAATTTGGAAGCATCCAGGGTGACAACGAGCTTAAACCATATTTACACTTAGTGTAAATGACGGGTCTTAAATGAAAACTTCGTCTAATACAGAGATTTTAACTTTGGATTTATTTACTGACTAACTTTTCGCCCGGGACTTCGTTCCGGTGGGAATTCGGGAAAATCATGTACCCTATATTCATCCTAATGGTGAAAGATTTTTTTCAAATCGGTCCAGTAGTTTCGGAGCCTATTCAATGCAAACAAACAAACAATAAAATCTTTTCTCTTTATAATATTAGTATAGAAAACGAAGCTCAAACATCGTTTCATAATTATGTTGCCCTTTATTTTTTTATTTTTTTATTTGGGTTATCAAACGGTTGTACAATGGTATTATTCTAGACTTCATCCTTTTCATTACTTAATTTTGCTGTACAGATAAAATCAAAAACGTAAAAAAAATGTTTTTTTTTTTCCAAAAATGTCGTATGTGAAACGACAGTTTCATAGGTAAAAACCTAACATAAAAGGCTTAAAAAGATGAAAAAATTTTAACCGACTTCAAAAAAGAAGGTTTCTCAATTCGACCGTATATTTTTTTTTATGTATGTCCGCGGATAACTTCGTCGTTTATGAACCGATTTTGATTATTATTTTTTGTTGGAAAGGGAGTATTCCAAGGGTGGTTCCATGGTAAGGAAACCAGGATCTGATGGTGGAATCCTGAAGAAATTGAGGGAAATTCTCGAAAAAATTGTCTTTCCGACTAGTGTGTTCCTTAATATTATTCAATATAAAGAATTTTAAAGCCCTATTATTGTCAGTAGATATTTACTTTTAACTATTTTTGGGATTGAAGTCGGTGACTCTTACGTTTTTGACGTGGAAAATTATTATTTATAAAGTTTAAGATCCTGATTCGCTGACTCATCAAAACCCAGCCGAAACTCTTGGACCTAGGATGCTGACATTAGGCAGAAAGGTCCATTTCATTACGTGGATTTTACAAATTCCACGGGAACGAAGTCCCGGGCATCTACCAGCCTTGGAATAAAACTTCAAGAAGCAGAAAATTACAAATGGACACTTTGTTACAAAGAGATAGTCTCGAAAAGTAAATAAGAAATAAAATAGCAAAACGCTGTAGAAAATTGCAGCTTTATCCTGAAGAGGTGGAAACAGCTCACTAAGACGATATTTCCTTTTGTTCTTATTTTTTAATCCTCTAGCTTTAGTATTATTTTATTCGATGCACAATCCAGAAGTTATTTATAAAGAAAAATATAAACTGAAAATCATGGCGACTACAGCACCTAAACTACGATTTTATGATGCGTAGATAAGCATGACGCACTGCATTGAATCGGAGAAAAAAAAATACTACGGTAATATTCAGGACATAAACTAGATAAGTAGTTTGCTGAAAACATGATTCAGAACTTTTGGTTCGATAGAAAAAGCTCACAAAGTCACCTCTATATACCCAATATTGTGTATCTTTTAAGCTGTAAAAATGATAGTAAAATGCACACAGGAACTTGAATTTGCTATCAAAATGTTCGTGATTGAACACTCTCGATAAGTAGTTAGAGCATTTTTCGATTTAAGCTGTTACCTTTCCATAAATCTCATTTTTCTAACTTTCGAACATGTTTTTTACGCACGCACGCTTTCATAGTCCGTAAACTTCGTGTATCGACACTGTTCGCACTGCCGCATGCCGGCTCAGGTCTGTTGAGAGACGGAGTTGGCACTATTCCTATGTGTGCTGCCTTTATCGGGTGCTGTAGTCGCCGCGCGTTTGTTTACGTCGCGTGCGATACAAATGCTGCACACACGGGTGTGCAACAATCGCGCGAGGCTTGGGACTTACGATTAGTCATTACATATAAATCTTACATTTTAAAATTACTTAGTTTGTGGTTCGGTAGCGCTGTGTGACGACGGACAGTCGACCAAGGCAGTCACAAAATGGTGGCTAACAAGACCTGTGGGCAGATCACCAGCCCGATGCACCGTTTTGGCTGTGTGGTGATCGGTTAAGAATAACACCACCCCATCTCTTTCCGTGGGTGTCATAAGAGGCGACTAAGGAAACACAAATGAGACCTGCCTCCTATTAATCCATCTAAGCCAACGACACCTCAGTTTGTTTTGAATCTGAGGTGGCGTCCTTCGATCAACTATAAAGGTGGCGTCCTATGGTCTCATGCGGTGTGGTAGACTATGTAAAGGGCCGTCTGGTTCACGACCACCTTCCTACCGAAGTCCGACGCCAAACAGCTTGCTGTGCCATCGGTGCGTGGGAGTACCAGTGCCTAAATTGAAATTTTCTGGGTTAACTCGCTCCATCTTCGACCTTATCTATGACCTTGGTCAAGATTGAGGTCAAGAGTTAGCCCATATCATAATTTTAAAAAAAAACTTATAATTAGACATTAAATTAAAATCTTACATTTTAAAATTACTCAGTTTGGGATTAGATAGCGCTATGTGGCGATGGACAGTCGACCAAGGCAGTCACAGAATGGTGGCCAAGGGTATTTTTTATACCTGACTAGCTTTCCGCCCGCGGCTCCGCCCGCGTGGACTACAGGTTATATCGATTTCAAGATTTTGAATTGAAAGATGTTGAAATTTTTCCTGAATTTTCTTTGCTATAAACCTCACGGAGCCCGAGACCTTTCCAACGAATGCAAAACCGTGGAAATCGGTTCGTGCGTTCTGGAGTTATAGCGTCAGGAAGGAAAACCCGACTTATTTTTATACTTATAGTAGATTTATCTAGTATCTGCATAATGTTTGTGATTCTCTTTCTTTTGTTTTCATAATATTTTTAAACACTACATTGTATTGTACACCATACAGCCTACCTATGTAAGTTCCAATGGAAGAGCGGGGCCTCCAAACACAGGCTATGTTCGCTTAAATGGAGACCCCAACCGACCAATTTTAAGGCTTTAGTGTTACGAAATAAAACATTTTTCATTTTCATTTTCATTTTCAAGGGAGCGACGTAGGACCAGTGGGCAGACCTCCAGCCTGATGGTCAGCCGATGTCGTCAAATTGACGGGACCTCTATGGATGAGGTTAGCACAGGACTGTGACGATTGGCGCTAGAGAAAAGGCGTATACCCAGCCGTGGGTTGATATGGGCTGAGTATGATGATTGATTTATTTACTCAAAAGATGTCCTCAGCTCTGTGTCCTCAAAATCTGTGAGATACCATATCTTAACGTCTCACAGATATCGCCGGCTAAGCGGTAAAAAAATCGTTAAAAAGTTAAAAGCGAATCATTCTTATCTCAATACTTATTCGACGACAGGTTTACCGATATTCGATAAATTGTCTCCTAAAAAATTGGTCGATATTTGTTTCAACACTAGCTCGCTATCTATGACTTTTTATGTAGGTACTGTAAGTTTTTTCGGGATATACGGTATACGACATGTTTTTTAATTAGCTATCAAAACTATAAGGGGTGATTTTCCCATGAAACTGAACAACTTGTCCCACGTGATCCATATGAAATTCTCAAAAAAAATGTCGATTTCCCAAAGGGCCTTTTTATAATTTTTATTTATTTATTTATCCTTTTCTTCCGAAATACTTTGTAAATATACCTTGACTTAGAAAACGTTTGAAAAAATATTTAAATGTTATCTACATATATCTATCTTCTATACATATTATAAAGAGGAAAGATTTGATTATTTGTTTGTTGTGCATTGAATAGGCTCCGAAACTACTGGACCGATTTAAAAAATTCTTTCACCATTAGAAAGCTACATTATCCCCGATGGACATAGGCTACATAATTTTCCCGAAGTCCCGGGCGGAATGCTAGTACTTTATAATTCGACAACGGCACGGCAAAATTGTACTACCATTGCCTCCTACATACTATGGTAGTTAGGAAAATAGGGGGAAATGATAATTCAAATTTTGACATGCCGTGCCGTGCCGTTCGAATTATAAAAAGGCCCTATTCACTTACACTAGTTTTACTTGTTTATTTTTTGTTTTTATGCGACCGGTCTCGTTGACACCATCTTCAGCAGCTCTAGCACGATAACGACAAACTCGCTCGGCTCACGCTGAAATTTACTTTCATTGCGCGAGGGTCCCGCGCAACGGCTTGCTCGCCCTATGGCGTTGTCAATGTTGACATTTTGACATAGTACCGCATTGTTGTTGCGGCGCTGTCACTATCGTACTCGGCTTGCAGCGGGTCTTAGTTTTCACTCTGAAGACATGACTTTTATTACTAGTACCACTTTTTTATGTAGCCTATGTCACTCAGGGATAATACAGCATTCTAATGGTGAAGGAATTTTTGAAATCGGTCCAGTAGTTTCGGAGCCTATTCAATGTAAAAAAACAATCAAATCTTTCCTCTTTATAATATTAGTGTAGACTTTTGTGAAACTGGTCGCATAAGAATATAAAATGAACAAGTGGAAAGTAAAAATCATGTCTTCAGAACGACGGTCTGAATTTCAGGTTTTCCCTTTTTATTATTATTTAAGGAGTTCGAAGGGTTGGGGTCGAGCGTGTACACATGCCCCCGTGTCACTGCGACCTTGACAGATCTATTGTAACAGTACCCTTCTGTGTTATCACAGTTCATCCTGGAGTCCTATACCAACCGCGAAATGTTGTCCCGTACTCAACGCCATCATCCAACTTTTCTAATACTCGGATAATCTCCAAAAAAATATCTTTCAAAAAATATCCATCACGTTCCTCTCCATAATGTGAGTTCTCTATGACTTGAACTTGTTACATAACTCAAGTTAATGGGTGGACTTGAATAAATACTTAATTTGCCCGCCATGTCTTACAGCGGCTTGCTGTGTAAAATGTTGCGTTATAAAATTATTTTTATAATTAACTGCAATTTTGACGGCTGGTTTGGTCGAGTGGTATAGTGACGCTGCCTCTTGATTGGCGGGTCCTGGGTTCGATCCCCAGTCGGGGCAAACATTTGTGTAAAAAGCAGATGTTTGTTCTCGGGTCATGGGTGTTTGTGTTTGTCTTTATGTGTGTTCCAAGGGACCCACGACACAAGGGAAAACCTTAGTGTGGGCCTTTGAGTTTGTTGCGTTTATTATTATTTATTTAACTAGAGAATGCCCGGGACTTTATCCCGTAGGAATTTCGTACAAGGTCAATGTGGGTAAGTCCGTCTGGGACATAAGTCCGTCTAGTGCTAATAACTTCTATTTTTGAATAGCGCGCGTCTTCTGTCTGTGTCGATAAAACAGTATTTCATTGAGCTAGCCCGAACTAAAAAACACAGATGTCGCTAGTGTGATAGTTTTAGAATTTATCGGCCCGCCATTTTTTTTTGCCATTTTGTGCTTTTAGATGCAACAGTTAGGTGTGCGGATTTTGATAAAAAAATTGGTAAGTTGGAGGAATCCAGAAAGTTTCTTTGATTACGTAAGTAGTTAATTGATCCCTTTATCTGTTTGTGTAATTGAATCCAGTAATCGCGTTCTAATTACGTATTTATGCCATTGTGAAATTTCTAACCTCAAAATGTAATAGTTGGGCAAGTCCGGCTGCCATAAGTAAGGTAAGTCCGTCATATGCCGGTCTTACCTTATTTCAGATATAGGCAACCTTTTCAGCAGAGACAATTTTTAAACCTTGGGTTACATTATATACATTTCATTTTGGATGGTTATTCCCACAAAAATGAGGTGTACCTATTTGGTTCAACAATGTGTACTTAGTATTACTTAATGTATTTTTGTTTTTCATTTAAATGAAAAAATTGAGAGTTTTGAATACTGATTCAAAACTTTTATCCTTTTTTTGAATACTGACTCATTAAACTTCTATCCTTTTTTCGGTATTTTTTTTTGTTAAACGGCTTTTTACCGTCTTATAATTTCACTTATTGACATTTTGTTACAATAATTTTGAAATTTAATAATAATAATAATTTGATCTAAACTAACACACCTAAGTTTTAAGATATACTTAAAATAAATTTTCAATTTCAATAAAACCTTACTCTGTCATAGATATCTTCGTCATCGTCATAGGGTTTTGTTTCTTCGATATACTTAACCTAGTTTTGTATGACAAAAATACCATTTTAGTTCATAATCATACCAGGAACTCAACTTCTTCCTTGTCGTCAATACTGTATTCTGAGAATCAGAGACACCTTTTTTTGATATTGCCTTTATCCTTGTTTGAACCAAATTCAGACTGTGATTGTTTTTTAAAATTCTTTTTCTTTATATCCGATAGATATTCTTTTTCATACTTAAAGTGGAGTTCTTTTAACTTTTTTGTTTTCTCCTTCTCTCTTTTTTGGTTCTTTCTCAATATTATTCTTTTTATCTTCCAATTCAGAACGTCAGTTTGAGTTATTTATTTAACTTTCATCAATACAAATCTGATTTATTCTTCAAATCTGATCAGTCCACCTTATATTTGAATACTTTTTATGTTTTCCTTCATCGATTCAGGTTACTGATTAAAGAATGTAAAAAAAATAGCGTGAATTTTCTACATTCACACCATTAAGTTCTGTACTTAATAGAATAAAGATTTTTAATTTTCTCAGGTGTTTTTATTATATAATAAAATTGAAAAAGTGTTTGAAACCTCTGACACCCAGGATATTACACCATTTACATTTACACCCATATTACACCCAGGACTTACCTTAAAAAAAACGTTTGGTATCGTAGCATTGTAATTAAAGCCTTATTTAAAACAGGCTAAGGTTCATATTCGAATGACATTCACGATCCACTAATTGAATTTGTCCCCATACGCATAGGATAACTATTTCTGACTGAAAAAACTTCGAATCACTACTAGACGGACTTGCCTCTCAATGGAAGGTAAGACCGTCTACCCGCCATATTTTTAAAAATAAATCGTAAAAAAAAGCTAATGGCCCTTTCTTCTGCTCATTGTCAATTTCGGGTAGCCAAATAAATTGTCGATCGTAAACGGTCACGCAAGTTATTCTACAGTTAATCTCGACGTCAATAAATCCGGTCAAACTCAAATTTGAGAATAGTATGACTTACCCACATTGACCTCAACCCTTCTTTATCCATTTTCTACATCATAAATAATACATACGTTCTCGCCTAAGATCCCTTTCGGGGCAGTCAGAGCATCATAAATAAATAAAAACTTAGAATGAGCCAGCTGCCTACTCTTCCCAGGCATACTGTAAAAGTCAGTAAGTGGGATGTGAGGGTTTTGCTGTATAATGGGCGAAAGGCTGACCACCTCTCACCATTACACAATATGTTCCATCTAATAACCATTTGTGTTAAAGTGGCATTAAGTGGTTTTCTAGAACCACTGATGCTCTGCCTACCCCGTTAGGAATTACAGGCGTAAGCGTATGTATGAATGTATGTAACTTTATTTATTACCACTCCACAAAATATAGTGAAACATTTCAAACTGTCAAAGTCAAAAGTGTTTATTTCATTGAACATATAAACGATACTTGAACACGTCAATATGATGAATTACATTAGCACTTTTGACTTTGCACCTATTCGCAAAGGTGCAGCCTTCCTCAGGAGAAGAATAGGCAAGAAACTCCGAGGGTCGCTCTTTTTAAGTCAATCATATAAATTTTCTTACTTTTAATTTTAATTGACTTAATATCTGAATAACTCTGGAGCTGAGCAATTTATTCCCATGGTTGCTTGTCTGACAGATAATCCAAAATTCTTTGGATTTTACAAAGTTTTTGTTTAATTATCGTCTTAAATTTTTCTAAAGGTAGGTTTTGATATACATAACTACAGTATTTGTAGAGGGCTGGTTAAACTAGGTAATTAAACCTGTACCTCAGGTCACCAGGCCTTCCCCTACCGTCAGATAATTATAAAAGGAACCTTTGTACCTAATTTCGATAGGTCCAAGGATTTGGGCTGGGCGTAGATGGGTCAGTGAATCAGGACCTTCAGTTTTAAACATTTAGATCTGCACTTTGGAGTTATTGTGGTGACAACTTCTATTCATTTTTAGGGTGACATTTAATTAGTTAGCAAAACTTTAGTGAAAGATTTTTCCGAAGAAACTGAACTACCTTCTCTAGGGTTCCTTAGATTTTTCCTTAGATACCAAATTCACAAAAAAAAATTGATTAATTTAAAATCAACAAATATTTAGATAAATGCCGTTTATTTATTTACTACCTTTTTGCCTGAGACTTCGTTCCGGTTAAAAAATTATGCAGCCTATTTGTTAATCCAGAGTGTCAGCTACCTCCATACCAAATTTTATCAAAATTGGTCCAGCCGTTTGAGCGTTAAAGAGTAACAAACATCCACACATCCTCACAAACTTTCGCATTTATATTATACTAGCATCCCGCTCGGGACTTTGTTCCCGTGGGAATTCGGGAAAATTATGTAGCCTATGTTACTCAAGGATAATGTAGCATCCTAATGGTGAAAGAATTTTTGAAATCGGTCCAGTAGTTTTGAAGCCTATTCGTTACATACATACAAAAATAAGAATCTTTCCTCTTTATTATATTAATATAGAAGTATAATTATGTTCCTGTATCTGTAGTATTGTATAGAAAGCATTATTTTACTATATTGTCCACAGTTGACAAAAAACCCTGATATTTCTCAAACGTAAGCAGTTACATTCTAGCGTCGCGACCCAGTGACGCAGGGATCTTAATAATAAATTTTAAACCTTGCCTTCAAGCTCAACTTTTTAAACTACCCTCTTGTCTGGGATCTTTTTTTTATATTTACGATCAATTTTTCCACCATAAAGTCACAATGTGCGTCGTTATAGTGGATTATCTTTATTTTGTTTGATTTAGGAGCAGTTTCGTTTGTTATTGCTTGTAAAGTTTTTTTAGCCGACTTCAAAAAAGAAGAAGGTTGTATGTTCGACTGTATATATCTTTTTTTAATGTATGTTTCTCGATTTCTCCGTCATTTGTGAACCGATTTTAAAAAATATTCTTTTATTCGAAAAAGTATACTCCAGAGCTTAGCAAAAACTGTAACCCTAAACTCAGACAATCGTTCTGAATGATTTTCCAGTGCAATTTTCTACCGGAAAGTTTCATTTTTTTTCTTGTTTCTTTTGTTGTTTACAAAATTTTTGAAATACACTCCATGATTTACTAAAAACCGTAACAGCATTTAACACGAAAGCCAGCAATGTGCATATCATTCTGACAGCGAACGGGGGGACCGCGCGCGGAAAAAATAATTTCTCGTAGCAGATCATAGTGATGGATAGCTTCCGCCATTTAAATATTTGCTAAGCTAACCCTTATACCCTGTATAGCTTTTTCAATCCTTTCATGAAAATGGTACCCAATCAAATAGAAAAATTGGAAAACAATGTTCGATATTGCGTTTTTAATCTGGTAATCCGTTCTTTACGTATGGAGGTGGGTTTAATCTATAACTTATTGCTTTTTGCATGCGAGTGGAAAAATAGCCTATCTCCTGGCATAGGCATGGGCGAGTAAAAAAAAGTTATACCCTTTTGCATGTTCAAAATTTTGTTTTATCGTTTTGTAGGTGGCATCAGTTTAAACAGGACAGCTTAGCAAATACTTAAATTATGGAATTTAACCACTAGACTTTTTTGTTATTTATTTATTTTTACTGTTCTTTTCACTTTTCATTTTTCAGCTTTACTTTTCTGCTGCAACATCTTTCTTATTATCTCCTCGTGTCATAAACCGCCTTTATTTGAACACTGGCTTGCACATAGAGCATTAACGTTGGAGGTAGCTCTGGTATTAAAAAAAAACTCGCCACACAACGCTCTGCAGCTAAATAAAGTACCTCCACCGTTGACCTCATCTATGATCTTAGTCAAAATTGAGGTCAATAGTTACCCCTTCACATCATAGAAAAAAAACTAGCCAAGTGCGAGTCGGACTCGCGCACGAAGGGTTCTGTACCATTAACTGTAAAAACGAGTAGAAAAATCACGTTTGTTGTATGGGAGTCCCCTTAAATATTTTTTTTTATTCTATATTTTAGTATTTTTGTTAAAGCGGCAACAGAAATACATCAACTTTGAAAATTTCAAATGTCTAACTATCACGGTTCATGAGATGCAGCCTGGTGACAGACGGACAAGCAGACGGACGGACGGACCGACTGCGGAGTCTTAGCAATAGGGTCCCGTTTTTACCCTTTGGGTACGGAACCCTAAAAAGACCTTTCGATCATACGGACCGGATTGAATCTTGGGTGTTACGCGCGCTACTTGTTCGGGACTCTTTCACTCGCGCACTATCTTTACCCGTATGAGTTAACTTGAGACCTGGGCCGACGATGTCATCTTCGATGTACGGTGAGCAGAACGATAAAATATCGAAAGAGAGTCCAGAAACGTATCCGTAACAAAGGTGCTATATCTTTGTACATATTATCCGATATTTTATTATTTTGCATACCGTACATTGAAGGTGACGTCATTGACCCAGGGCCTGATTCTGTAACTTAAGTTGTGTTCGATAGAATGGTCGCCATTTTATCCGATCATGTGGCGAAATTGCGAACTACTCAAATTTCATACATCTAATGACGGCTGCTTTGACTGGTGGCGCCACCGCCAACTGAATTTTCAGTTGCTAGGTAGTTTGCAACTTTGTGTTCGGTTGGCGGTGGCGCTGCTGGTCGGGCTGGTTATCAGCAAGTATATGAAAATTATATACCTGAACAGATAAAATGGCCTTCATTCCATTGACACACAACTGAAGTTACAGAATCGTGGCCCAGAACCAAGTTATCTCGTACGAGATATATCTCCCTATAAATTCAGATCAACCTGTTTCTTCTCTCGGCCCTTCTGTTGTACGCTTTCTGCTTCTTGGGGCTCGTCTATAGCATGTTACGACTGGATATTTTGGACTGGTCCTCCTCAAGCTTCGCCTGTTGTTGCCTCTCATTTTACGTTACTCCTTCAGGTATTCGTCTTATAGAATACGACTCAGACTCTGATCTATACTTAGGTAGCAGTAGTTTTTGCCGATTTGATGGTGAGAGAAAGGGACAATCAATACTTAAGTATAGATCAAGACTTGAGTCTCCTTCTGTAATACCAGCCTTACAATAGGTAAGGAAACCGATCAATCATCAAATAATGAACAAAAAAATTGAATATACTTAGTCATTTGAGGACTTAAAGTATACACATCAACACGGTCTAGGGATATTGCACGGTTTTTCATACAAAAGAGGTCTGTTTGAGAAGCTATAAAAGCATACTCGAGATACATGGAGAGCTATAATTTTGAGACGAGCAAGTGCTAAACCTGAATTTTTTTCTAATTAATAAATTTTGGTTTGCTTGAAATTTGTGAAAACGTGACGAAAATGAAAAAAAAAATTGCGTAAATTCAACTATTTTCAGACAAAAAGCAGGCAAAAAGTGCATTTTTGTTTTCGTTTCCGTCACGTTTTCACAAATTTCAAGTAAAACAAAATTTATTAACTAGAATTGAAAATTCAGGCTTAGCACTTGCTCGTCCGAAAATTATAGCCCTCCATGTATCTCGAGTATGTTATTATAGCTTGTCAAACATACCTCTTTTGTATGAAAAATCGTGCAATATCCCTAGACCGTGTTGATGTGTGTACGTGGATCCTGATTTCGGATCGGGATACAGTGTTAATGATGCTAGGACTGGAGACAATAGGCAGAAACTACCGTTGGCTTAGGTAAATAAAGACTATATGCAACATAGAATAATAATTGTATTTATTATTTTAGTTTATTGTAAACTCAAATGGATAGAATAAAATCTGTTAAACATGTAAAATAAGTACCTATTAAAAATATAAAATGTAATAAGACAAGGGTACGAACATTAAGTCTGTGTATGCAAAATTAAATGTCAAAAAAAATAACAAAAAATAGGAATGTGGATGCTACGAGTAATAACACCACTAAAAAATTATCTTTATATAAATCGCTTAAAATCACCTAACACTCAACAGTCTACAAACAATGCACTAGGATGCGCCGCTCAAATTTTATTGATCTAAGTTACAAAACGCGTTTCTTCGCAAACAAACTGAATTTTTTCGCTAAACGCACCCAGGGCGCTTCAAACGGGCTGTTACGACTTTTTTACGATACTTATATTCCCCTGCAAGGCTATAAAGTTTCAATTACAAATCTACGAGACTCCATATTTTGGACTTTAATGTTTTTCTTCATATTTTTCAAATTGTTTGGGAGTTTTCGAAACAGCGCCATCTGTGGAGTTCGGATGGAACTACGTGCTGTGTTGTGAAAGTTGTGTCGTGAACGTTTGATGCAGTTTTGTAGTTATTGAAAACTTGTTTAAGTTTTATAAAGGAGCGATAGATGGCGATATGAGTTTTGACGATTGGTCGAGTGGTAGTAAGTAGCACTGCCTCTTCATCGACGGGTCCTGGGTTCGAATCCCAGTCGGGGCAAATATTTGTGTAAAAAGCAGTTTGTTCTCGGGTCATGGGTGTTTGTGTTTGTCTTTATGTAAATATTTGTGTTTGTTCTCGGGTCATGGGTGTTTGTGTTTGTCTTTATGTATGTTCCAAGGGACCCACGACACAAGGGAAAACCTTAGTGTGGGCCTTTGAGTGTGTAGCGTTTATTATTATTAATTTATATTATATTATAGCTTGGCATGTAATCCGTAATTTACTCATAGTTATGTTATGACTGCATCTATCACACATACAGATAAATTATTGTAAAAATTAAATTCTCTTAATTTTAGAATAGAATTAAGTCACTTATTTCCAGAAACATATTCCAGTTAATTAAAAAGATTGTATTACCCCCAATCATCGCTTATACTTAGTTCTTTTAAACAACTAAGCCACCTCGTTTACGTCAGGTTTTAAATAAAAAAAAACGCATTATGGTCCATTCGTTTAGAAGCCACTATCTTCATCTTATCGTGTAGGTATAGTCAAATATGTGGCGAACTAGGCTAACCCTGGTGTCAAAATTTTCAAACGACACAATGGCCTCTGACTTGGTTTTAACGACTGTAGTCAATCGACAACAGCCGGGACCGACAGCTTAACCTGCCCCCCGAAGCACGGAAACGCTCGTGATAAATTGCCACTTTGGTCACCCATCAGGCTCATTGCCTCTGTGTACCTTGCCTAACCTACAACAACTTTGCCACAGACAGACACACAGAAAACATAGTAAACCTATAACACCCTTAATTTTTCGCTAGGCGTTAAAAATAAAAGGCGTAACGACCACATCTTACAAAACTGCAAGTTTTACAATAAACATCCTCAATAAACAATCCGGTTCGGCCGATACTCGCATAACACTACATTATGAAGGCAGTACGTTCATTCATTGCAGGGTAAAATCATTGGTTGTAGAGGAAACAGAGTCTTTTTATTGCTATTACGGCCGGCGGAATTTTATTGGTCGTGGTATAAGCAAAAGATGCACTAGATATTGAAGAATTTTTCGCCGTGTGGTGATCAGTTGAGAAAAACACCACCCAATTTCTTTCCGTGGGTGTCGTAAGAGGCGACTAAGGAAATACAAATGAGACCTGCCTCCTATTAATCCACCCCAGGTAACGACACTTCAATTTGTTCTGAATCTGAGGTGGCGTCCTATGGTCTTATGCGGTGTGGTAGGCTCTGTAAAGGGCCGTCTGGTTCGCGACCACCCTCCTTCCGAAGTCCGACGCCAAACAGCTTGCTGTGTTCCGTCGGTGTGTAGGAGTATCGGTGCCTTATAGGCATTTTCTGGGTTAACTCGCTCCATCGTCGACCTCATCTATGACCTTGGTCAAGATTGAGGTCAAGAGTTAACCCATCTTATAACAATCAATAAAATACATTTCATTACATTTTTAATCGGTTTCCAAAAATAGAGGTTCTCAATTCGACTGTATGTGTTTTTTTTTGTATGTTCGCGGTAACTCCGAAAATTGCCGTCCAATATTTAGATATTCTTTTTTTGTTCGAAAGAGTTTACTTCCCAAATACATTTTATCAAAACTGCTTCACAAAAAAACAAATACAAATGATATTTAGATAATGTTTTGGTTTCTGGTTATCTGCTGAAAGGCATGGTTGGGATTCAAAACGTTTGACTCTTACGTTTTATCGTGCACAATGATTCTGAATTTATTGATACACTTAGATTTAGTCAAGTGTGTAGCGAACTTGAGCAATGCCAAAAACTCCACAAACCGATTTAACGACTGTAGTCAATAGATAAAGCCGGGACGGCCTCCGGGCGTGACGTTCCCTCTGAAGCACGAAAATGCTTTTTTTTTATTATAAGATGGGTTAACTCTTGACCTCAATCCTGACCATAAGGTCAAAGATGAGGTCGACGATGGAGCGAGTTAACACAGAAAATGCTTTTAAGGCAGTAGTAGTCCTACGCACCGACGGAACACAGCAAGCTGTCTGGCGTCGAACTTCGGTAGGAGGATCGCGAACCAGACGGCCCTTTACAGAGCCTACCACACCGCATGAGACTATAGGACGACACCTCAGGTTCAGAAAAAAATGAAGTGTCGTTGCCTGGGATGGATACTAGGAGGCAGGTCTCGACACCCACGGAAAGACATGAGGTGGTGTTATTCTCAACCGATCACCACACGGCTCGTGATAATTTGACAATTAGGTCAACTGGCTGGTTTGCTGAAGTATTGTGGGATAGACTGAAAATATGAAGTTATATTAATTTTCAATTTTACCACCTAAACAGGGTTAAATGGTCACCATTGTCAAGCAACCGCCACTGAGACACCATTGATTAGTGATTAGTGGAATACACG
Organism: Aproaerema taeniolella; assembly: GCA_949987775.1. Classification (NCBI taxonomy): domain Eukaryota; kingdom Metazoa; phylum Arthropoda; class Insecta; order Lepidoptera; family Gelechiidae; genus Aproaerema; species Aproaerema taeniolella. The sequence continues at coordinate 1,968,928 of OX465265.1, forward strand.
CTCTGTAATCGAATCCTTTAATAGATCTAATGAAACAGAATACAGTAATCAAAGACAGACACCTATTACGTAACCGCTCGACAGAAACCGCTCGTTGACCTCAAACTACTCGAGTTCTTGACTTGCGCCGGAGTCTCAATGAAACCGGTCGTCGATCGAAATTATGAATGAGATTCGTAGTCCGATCGATGTAGTACTCACACCGAACATGAATTACTTAGGTTTGATTTCCTACCTCTAGAACATTTTTAACCAAAAGCAAATTTGTATCTCTAAAATGAAAAATGTATCCCGGACATTTGATTGCTTATAATATAACGACTGAACCAATTTTGATGAAATTTAGCTCAGAAATATCTCAATTACGTCACCTTTTAAACAAAAAAAAAACTGCATCTAAATCAGTCAATTCTGTTTTTTTTTTACTTTATTTTTCAGGGGTTTTGTTTGAAAGCTGATATTGTAATCGAGATATTTATCAAAATTGGTTGATTTAGTTATAAACAATAACTGCTTTGCCGCAAAACATTTAAACACCACCTTAAACGTATGTTATTTTGTTGTTGTTTAATTTATCTTTTTCGGGAAAGGCAAAAGAATCTATGTGCATACAGCTTAAGTTTTTATACATACACTCACGCATGTAATCCCTAATGGGGTAGGCAGAGCATCACTGGTTCTAGAACCACTACATGCCACATTTGACACAAATTGATAACATTGATAATCCTCACAACAAAGTTTTATTAAAACGTTAACCAACTGCTCAAATATTGACCGTTTTTAGCTAAAACTCTCTCAAAAAGAAAATTTAAGAATAAACCTCTATGTTAAACTTCTCTTTGGATCATTAACAGATGAAATAAGTTACATAATGGTGAGAGGTGTTCAGCTTTTCGCCCATTATACAGCAAAACCCTCGCATCTCACATAATTTTACTGTATACCTGGGAAGAGTAGGTAGTTGGTACATTCTAAGTCAAAGGCCCACATTAAGGTTTTCCTTGTGTCGTGGGTTCCTCGGAACACACATAAAGACAGACACAAACACCCATGACCCGAGAACTAACATCTGCTTTTTACACTAATGTTTGCCCCGACTGAGGATTGAACCCAGGACCAAACCAGGATTAAACCAGGAACCAGGAAACCAGGAACCAGGAAACCAGGAATCAGGAACCCAGGAACCAGAACCCAGGCTTAAAACCACAGAATAAATTGTTAAAACCAAACCCAAACTGGGTTCCTGGGATTGAATCTAGGATTTAAATTAAATCTAATTTTAATTCTAGAGTTATACAGGGTTATTTTTTAATCAGTACACAAATTTTTTGTACGTAAACTTAATGAAAATTTAACAGACCCGTATTTTTTTGTTTTATATCATTTCATATAAAAATTTCAAGCTAGATCGTTTGAAGCATGAAAATAAATCATTTTTTTGTATGGAAAAAAAAATAACTTCGTCCAATTGACTTGAAACTTGGTAATAGTATTCTTCAACACAATTTGTGACACCAGTATTTCTGCGTTTTACAAAATTCATTCTCTAAGACGTTAAAAAGGGGTATCAAAATCTGAAGTCTTATTTACGTTCTATCAACGTTACGGACACCGTAAGAAAAATCAATGCGTCCTACCAGTCATGACCTACGGAGCCGAAACGTGGAACATGACAGTGAGGTTGGCCCACCGATTGCACGTCGCTCAGCGAGCAATGGAACGCTCCATGCTCGGGATCTCGCTAAGGGATAGAATCCGAAACGAGGTCATCCGACAGAAAACCGGAGTGATGGATATTATCCAAAAGTGTAGCAAGCTGAAGTGGCAGTGGGCTGGCCATGTCTGTCGCAGAACCGACGAGCGTTGGAGTAGACAGGTTCTCGAATGGAGACCACGTTTTGGCAAACGTAGTGTAGGACGCCCCCCAGCCAGATGGTCAGATGACCTAAAGAAGATAGCGGGTAGTGGCTGGATGAAAACAACGGAGGATCGTACAAAGTGGCGCACCTTGGGGGAGGCCTATGTTCAGCAGTGGACTGCAATAGGCTGATATGAAGAAAAATTTGTGTACTGATTAAAAAGTAACCCTGTAGATAAGCGAAGCCTTCGGTGTAAAAGCATCCATCGTGAGACCCATTCAAGGCTATAAAACACTTACATTCTTACTTTTTAAAATTTTATTTTTTATACTATCGACTACTGTGGTGGACTGTATTGAAACACAGGTTGAGTTCTTCAGTAGGGTTTATTTTCCTTCGCTTGAGAGAGTTCTTCACTTGTCGATCGCTTACTGCTGACTACGATTTTACATTTTTTTTTTTATTTTTTTTTTTATTTTTTTTATAATGACTATGCTGTTGGCCGCTGATGGCCTTGACAGCTTCACCGAGCAAGTGGTGAGCGCAGATGGCTCTCAACCCAAAATTTTAAGTAACAGGCCTAAGGGTGCCCCCTGTGGGGCTCGAACCTCGGCTTAGGGCGTTACTGCGAGGGAACCGTCGGACATACGTTTGTGGAGAGAAGCGGCCGGGTACGTACCGGTACCGCGAATCGGGGCGGAGGTGAGGAGGTATACGCGACGAAGGTCCTCGCCGGCGAGGACGGTATCTCGGTCTGTTTGGTGTACGGGACTCTGCGCGTTGTTGGTCGGCCTGAATTGCGAGGGTGATGGGATCGTCCGGGTCGTTGAGGACGTTCCTCGGACGGCGTTTGCCGGGGTCGTTGAGGACGGGGTCGTAAGTGGCCGCAGCCACCACCAGGGGATTGGGGTGGTGCGGGGCAGAATCAAAGAAACGGGTGGAGGATTGCTTAAGGTACTGCGAGATGGTCGGCAGTCCTAAGTCTATATGCAAGTTCTCGTTGCGCACAAACCACGGGGAACCCGTAGCATTGCGCATGAACTTGTTCTGGATTATTTGGAGGAGATGGATATGACTAGGAGCCGCGTGTGCGAAGACAACGCCGGCATACGTCATGATAGGGCGTATACAAGCTGTGTAAATCCTCACCTTATTTCTAAGGGACAATTTACTGTGCTTGTTGAGGAGACAGTGAAGACGGCCGAGCGCGAACGCAGCTCTGCCTCGCACTGCTTTGATGTGAGGGTAGAACGTGATTGCCTTGTCAAGGGTGACGCCCAGATAGCGGACTTTCCTTTCCCAAGGGATGGGTTGACCAAACATGGTGATGTGAATGGTTGGCATGGGTTGATGCCTGCCAAAGAGCACCGCGGCGCTCTTAGCAGGGTTTACCTCAATACGCCATTTCCTGAACCACTCACCGATAGTATCGGCTGCGCGCTGCAGGATTCGGACGATTGGGCGGAGGCTGCGAGACGAACAGTACACTGCTGTGTCGTCCGCGAATAGAGCCGTTTGAGGTGAGTACTCAAACTTAGGAAAGTCGCTAGTGAATAGGGTATATAAGAGAGGAGAGAGGACGGAGCCCTGCGGGACTCCGGCTCTGATGGGGTGGGAGGACGAGAGGCACCCCTCGATGCGGTAACGAAAGCTTCGACAAGAAAGAAAGTCTCGTATGATGAGCACGAGACGGTCTGGCACTTCTGCTGAGTAAAGCTTGTATAACAAGCCGTTGTGCCAGACCCTGTCGAAGGCCTTCGCCACATCGAAGAACAGTGTTCCCGTTTTGTGACGCCTATTGGCGCGTTCGAGCAAGTGCTCGACGAGGCGATGCACTTGCTGAACGCATGAGTGTTTGGCTCGAAAACCAAACTGCTCATTTGGGATGAGACTCCTGGACTCTGCAAAGTCTCTGAGTCGGGTGTAGATGATTCGCTCATATATCTTCCCCATTGTATTGAGGAGGCTTATAGGGCGATAGCTGGTAGGCTCAGACTTAGGTTTCCCGGGCTTGGGAATACCTATGACTATGGCTTCTTTCCAGGTTTGCGGAAAGATGCAATTACTCATGGCCGCGTTGAAAATAGCGGTGAGTAAGAGAACGAACCGGGCGGGGAAGTGTTTAATCACTTTGTTCGTGATGCCGTCTGAGCCTGGGGCTTTACGGGGGTGGAGATTTTTGACAATACCCGCGACCTCATCAGGGGTCACGGGGGCCAGAGGAGGATCGGACGGTGGTAGCGAGGTTCGGCGCTCGACCTCCTCGTTCACGTGGGCAAGGTGGACCGGGTCAACCGGGAAGGAGCTAGGGGAACATTGTGCCTCTAGACTGTCTGCCAGGCATTCAGATTTCTCCTCGTCTTCAAAGGCGGGAGGAAGGTTCGGACGGTTGAGAGGGGGCGTCGTGGAGACGGTGTCGGACTTAAGCTTTCTGGCCAGTTGCCAGAATGCAAGGTGGGTCGGTTCCAGGCTACCTACAAACTCACCCCACTGCGTGTCCCGAAGCTCTTTCATGCGAGACTTTACATCACGCTGCAAAGCCCGCATGTGAGCTCGGTTCGCTTCAGTGGGGTAGGAGTCGTAGGCGCGGATGGCCGCGTTCTTCTCCGTCAACAAGGCGCGCACATCCGAGGGCAGGTGCCAACGTCGATCGTTCGTCGCTGGCACCTGTCTCGAACAGTCGCTAACGACATTCTGTACGTGCCTTGTGAGGGAGTCGATGGCGTTTATAGTGTCCTGAGGGGAGACTATAACATCTGGGATAGAGTCCAATAGAGGAGAGGACACAGACTCGAGTTGGTCTCTGAGCCTGTCCCAGTCCACTATTGTCCTGGTGGGAGGGGGTTGACTAGGGTCAGAAGGACCCAGCCTCGGGGCAAATTCGACCACAACTGGTCGGTGATCAGAGTCAAGCTCGTGATGTACCTCTATAGAACACAGGCGCAAGCCTATGTTCTTCAGAAGCACTATGTCAAGGACGTCGGGACGTTGGTCTAGGACTCTGGGATAGTGAGTGGGTCGCATTGGGGCGATGATGTCGAAGGCTAGGGAGGTGGAAAGTCTCTCTAGCTCTTTGCCTCGTTGATTCGTAGCTACACTGCACCAAGCTGGGTTCTTGGCATTTAGGTCTCCCGCCACAATGACGGATCCACCTAAATCCAAGAGGGCTTGCATGTCTCTACGAGTCAAGAATCTGGGGTTGTCGCCCGAAACGACGGGAGAGAGGTATGCCGACACGAGGGTGATGGGCTGATGGCCCGTCATGCCTAACCGACAGACAGAGGCTTCAATGTATTCCAGCTCTGGGGGGTCTAAAGGTATGCAGTACAGTGACCTTTTGTAGTAAATGAGTGTACCTCCCTTGGCAGAGGGCCGATCATTACGAACTACATTGTAGTTCGCAATTTTGGGGTCTCTCTGACTGGGTTTTAGGAAGGTCTCTTGGATGAGAAGGACATCCAGCTGGTGGGTGCTGATGAAATGCGCGATTTCCTGTCGTTGTTTCGACATTCCATCGGCATTGAAGTAGCCTAGCCTTAGGGATCTGGGTTTGATTCTGCTCTTACCAGTGTTTGTATCCATTACGGATTTACCTTAAAGAGGGCGAGGGACTGGTCGAGCTTAGCGACCGCAAAGCAGGCCTCGAGCCTTGCCTGGGGGTTTGATTCCCCTTGGCGAATAAGGTTCGCGACCCTGCTGACCTCTCTCAGGTCAATGTGTTGGGCGAAGCGCGACACTAGCTCGAAATCGGCTAGAGCGGCGCTTTGGGACGGCGTTGAGGGAGCGGCTGGCCGAGAGGGCTCAGGCGCTTTAGGAGGCGTGGGCCTCGGGGCGGCGGGGGCCGGGGGAGGGCCAGGTTTGGGGCCTTGGGGGCTCCCTTGAAGGGGAGTGGCTCGCTTCGTCCAAGGCGCGGGCCATTGGGGAGCGAGGCGGACGGGGGATTTCTGAGGGGCGGGAGAGGGGCGAGGCTGAGCAGGGCTCGCCTGAGGGGCAGGAGAGGGGCGAGGTTGAGCAACGCTCGCCTTGGGAGCCGCTCTTGAGCGCGGGGCCTCTCTGCGGCTGTGGCTGGCTTTGGGGGCCCTTGGGCACCCGCGGTAATTCGCGGGGTGTCCTGTTTCCCCGCACAGCACACAGCTCGGAGGCTCCGTGCACAGTGTACGGTCCTTTGGACGCTGGCATTCAGCTGTCGAGTGGTCACCTAGACACTTCACGCATCTGGGTTTCGCGTGACAGTTACGGGCGGCGTGCCCGTATAGCTGACAGCGGTGGCATTGTCCGGGGGGCCCTTTGCGGAGAGGGGGTTCTACTGTTATGCCAGATAGATGGCATACAGTTTTTATCTTAAAGATCTCCTTGCCCTCCTTGGTATTGTCGAGGATGACCAATACCATGTCATAAGGGCGTAGCCCCCGCGCCTGATGCATCCGGTGGGCTTCATGGACTGGAAGTCCTTGGGACTTAAGGTCCTCAAGGACGTCGGAGCATGAAAGCTCCTTGGGGATTCCGCGTATGACTACGCGGAGTGGACGTTCCTCCTTAAGGGAGTACGTGTGGAAGGAGACCCCCATGGACCTCATTAAAGAGGTCAATTGACGGAAATCCGTCGAAGTGGGGGTCTTGACGGCTATGCCCGTCGAGGTGGACGTGGCGGAGAGGAAGTTAATCTTCCTTGCCGCGCATAGTCGTGAGACTTCGTTCCACTTAGCTTTATCCTGTAAGTATACCGGAGGCGGCTTCGCGGTACGAAGGAAGGTCTCGGGGTTCGAGAGAGGGGGCGGGGGCGGGGGGGGCGTCGGGCGCGCCGCGGGGGACGCGGGCGACGCGAGAGGGTCAGGGGAAGCGGTGGCGGCGGCGCGCTCTTCCGCGATCTTGGATGCCTTTGCAGGCTTGGGGGCAGAGGCCTTGCGGCCTCGGGCTCGCTTGCCCTTCCTTGAGACGACCTCGTAGTCGTCCGAGGAAGAGTGGGCGGACTCGTAGCTGTCCTGAGCTACGTCCATATCGCTCTCAGCCCTCGAGCCGTGCGAGTCGCAAGACTCGGTCGGCGATCGAGAGCGAGTGCGCGAGCGAGTGCGCAAACGAGAGCGCGAACGAGAGCGCGAGCGCTCTGAGGAGGGCGCGCGAGGCGCGGAAGTGGCTCCGCGGGTCGCCTGTTGCGCCAGGAAGGCGGCAATGACGGGCGGAGGGACTGGGGCGGTTGACGCCGCCGGGGTGGGGGGGGGAACTGCCTCGGGCTCCGGGAGGAACCCCCTGAGGCTCGGGTGCCGCTCCAGGAGCTGAGTCAGTGCTCCGCACCGCTCGAACTCCGAGAACAGAACCCGTATGATTCCCATCAAGTTTGGCTCGGCCATGGCGGCCGACCCAACAATTCCTAAACTGGCGTTGACTCTATGTTGGTTCAAACGCGTCGCGTTCCACTCAGAAGAACCAACAAGAAACTGAGTGGCAGTCGCGCCTAATCTAACGGGAGAAACCGACCCCGGGTTGGACGGGCCCGGGGTTAAAACGGTGTATCCCTCCCTACCTGGTGTAAGTAGGGAGGATGTGTGCCTATGGTGAGCCCTAAGCTTGTAAATCCACTGCCAATCTTAATGTGCAGTGGGCCCTACTACTCGTGCAATGGGTGCAGTTGCACCCGTGAGTAGAAAAACGGGGAGGGGAAGTCTAGGGTCCGACTAGGGAAGCCCCCAAGGCCGGATGATCCTAAACTCTTCCGATCTTACTGCGTCGTCCTGAAGGGACTCCGCGAGTGCGTCGGGGCTGCACTCCGTTCAGCTTAGTTAGCACCGCTAGGTATCCACTGAACGACCCTAACTTGAGAGTTAGGGTTTTCGCAACGCGATCCTTGAAATAAGAATTTGCTCACGCGCCTTGAAAAAGGCACGAAAGCAACAGAATAACGGTTAGAAAACCGTTAGAAGCGCGCGCGGCAGGGCGCGGCGGTCGGGCGGCGGCGCAGGTAGCTGCGGCCGAGCGGGCGAGCACTCTGAAACAGAATGAATCCGTTAGAGCGATCGTGGCAGAGCGCGAGACACGTCCGTGCGGTGTGAATGCGCGAACGCGACTCCTACGATTTTACAAACAAAATGCGCGACTTATATTCTAAACTAGCCTAAACAATTAACCAATCACAACGTCTACATTATTCTGTCCGCCAATCAGAGTGCCGAGTTTTTCTGTCGCGCCGATTCCTATTGTTCCGTCGCGCCGTCTCTTTCTTGCCGCGTCTCGCACTGCTATCCCGCTCGCACGGTGCCTCGCGGTCGTTCTCGGCGCTCCACTCCTGTTGTGATCGGCTAGTTGCGAGAGTTCTTTTGTCTAGGTCGTGCCGGAAACGTGTTTGTCTCGTTATTTGCTCGCTGTCCTTAACAACTACCTTTAACAAATTGATAGTCATAACTTATTGATTCTGATCGATGACTGGTCTAAACATACAGGGTATAAGGGGCAGCTTAGTAAATATTATTATTTAAGGAGTTCGAAGGGTTGGGGTCAAGCGTGCACACAGGCCCCCGTGTCACTGCGACCTTGACAGATCTATTGTAACAGTACCCTTCTGTGTTATCACAGTACAGCTTAGTAAATACTGAAACCCTGAATTGTAACATTTTTTTTCGTGTTTTTAAATATACAGGGCTTTAGGTAAATCTCTTTCAACCTCTCGGGTGGTTAATAAGTTCATGAAACTGAACAACTTTCCCAAGGAACATAGGTCAAAATACGAAAAAAAAATTTGATCTCCCGTACAAATCATCAGCACATAGCGCATTTTGTGTGGAAGATTAAACTTTTTTTTCGTATTTTGATCTATGTTCCTTGGGAAAGTTGTTCACTTTCATGGACTGATTTAGCACCCGAAAGGTTGAAAGAGATTTACCTAAAATCCTGTATATATATATTTTTAAATTATTCGCTATTTTTATGGGTTCGCTCTTTTTATTTTGTTTCTATTCTCCTTTTTGTTTGTAACCGTTTTGTATGGTTTGTGTGTGACGTACCTACATTTCAATGAAGCATTTTGTATTCTATTAAAAAAATAAATTATTTATTCCAACACATTCAACTTTCAAATAAAAAACAAAAAGGACAGCTAACATCGCATTCTGACAGCGGCGCGGTAGGAGGGGTCTGCTGGTTTAGCGGTACAGAGGGACGCACATCAGGTTACCACACCAGTGCACTCTGTGCTGTTGTGATAAGGATGGTTTTGTAATTAAAATGGAGTTAGTTGGTAATGAGCCAGACTTGTAATACGAAGGTCATGGGTTCAAATCCTGGTGCGGGCCTGTACCACTAAATTCGTCTTTTCGGATTTATGTACGGATTTCTAATTATCACTTGCTGAACGGTGAAGGAAAACATCGTGATGAAACCCGCCCGTCCAAGAAAAAAATCAAAAGACGAGCGGTCCACCAACCCGCATTGGGCCAGCGTGGTGGACTATGGCCTAAATCCCCTTCGTGTTTCGAAGGGAGGCCCGTGCCCCTCGGTCGGGACGTATATGGGCAGGTAAAAAAAACACTTTGCGTAGCGAAAAAGTAGGCAAATAACGAAAACTCCTTAACTTGACGTTTCTGAGAGAAATACCTACTTCTAGAAAATTATAGTTATGGGTAAATTCCACCGTTTAAGTACTTGCTAAGCTGTCTCTTACAATCTTTATGATACTCTTTTAAAATGCACAGGAAGTGATTTGTCGATAGAAAATAATTTGATTCCACGCTGAATTGGGAGTGAGGCAAATACCTAGAATGTACATGCTGCAAACTCTTACCAGGCATACTGTAGAAGCCATCAGTAATAGACGGGGAGCTTACAAAACGAAAGTATGGAATTTATATGGCGGTACTCAACTCTGACGTCATCGCTTTGTAAGGAAGCTTCAATTTGATAATATTAAAAAATAATCATCTACCCTCTTATTATTACTTTGTACCCGTGCGTGTGAAGCCGGTGCAGATCTTTTTATACTGGGTGAAAAAGAACCTCCTAGTTATATTCAAAATCCTGAACCAGTATCACTTACACAACACATTTATGAAGAAAAAACCATTTTTTTAAAATATTTTTTCAATGGGAAATGTTCATTTATACATTACTCCTACACCAGGCACGCGAGGGGTGCGGGTAGCGCTCGGGGGGTGCACCCGAGTGGTGTCTACGTTTAGGAAAAAAAAATCCCACCGATAAAAAAAAAATAAAAAAATCAAAAAAAATCAAAAGTGTTCTGTAAGTGATACTGGTTCAAGATTTTCAATAAAGCTAGGAGGTTCTTTTTCAACCTGTATAAGATATTTTCTACTAAATATAAAAATATATACTATCTAAGTTATTTGGATTATCAACTTAATTATGTAATGTAAATGCTTATTCAATAACGCTACATACTAAATTTTAATTACAAAATGGTTAGTAGGTCAAGTACGCTATATTATGATAGCTAAACCAAGATATGTAACGCATTTAAATAGTTCAAGGAATGGAACAACTATTTCGCAATTAACACCCAGCAAGACTGAACAAAGAACATTGTTAAATTTGGGTCAAGAATTGCAAACTCTGACATTTGGGTTGAAATCTGTAAGCTTTCTATAAGTTCACCCAGATTCCGGGCCTCGGCCGTGAAAGTTTAGAATGTTTTTCAGGCGAAGATGCTTCATTCTAGAATGTTCGAAATACAGTATAACAACAGAAATAGACAATCTGTTTATAGAAAAATCTAAATTTAGGGTTTTATAGCATAGAATAGAATAGAATAGAATAGAAAAAATATTTATTTTATAGGACATTCAGGATGCCACTTAAAACAAGTCAAGATTACATGAAATACATACAAACAAACATTAAAGGATTTAAATACATACATACGCATTCGTTCTATTGACCCTACTGACTCTATGCCTATTCGCAAAGGTGCAGTCTTCTCCAGAGAAGAACAGGCAAGAAACTCTGTTACAAATTTTCTTATTTTCTAATTTTAACTAAGTCTGAAATAACTCTAGAGCTGAGCAGTTCATTCCCATGGCTGCTTGTCAGTTATGTAATCAGAAATTTTGTAAAATCTAAACTACATTAGTTAACTAAATCTTTAAGGCTGTGATATAATTACGATGATTAAATGTCATGAAATAACGTGCCTGGTTAATAGATAACTGTTTCTATTCCGTCGATGAATACCTTGCTTCTTGACGCACTTTTTAATTTGACATTTATATTATTTTTGACATTCTTCTTACCAGCCCATATACGTCCCCACCGAGGAGCACGGGCCTCCCTTTGAAACACGAAGGGGATTTAGGCCATAGTCCACTACGCTGGCCCAATGCGGGTTGGTGGACCGCTCGTCTTTCGAAAATGAATTTTCTTAGACGGGCGGGTTTCATCACGATGTTTTCCTTCACCGTTGAGAAAGTGATAATTAGAAATCCGTACATAAATCCGAAAAGACGAATTTAGTGTTATAGGCCCGTACCAAGATTTGAACCCGCGATCTTCGGATTACAAGTCTGGCTCATTACAGACTTCATGTTTGACATTGTTATTAATCCATACTATATACTATACTATAATATTATAAATGCGAAAGTAGCTTAGAGCCTGGGAAAGGACATGGGCTAAATTTTATCCCACAGTTGGGCACGACATAACCTGTAGTCCACGCGGGCGGAGCCGCGGGCGGAAAGCTAGTTATTTATACTTTTGACATGTCTGCTACTAGTTTCTACCCTCACAATTTGCATGTTTTGCTTTTAAGGCTGAACATTAGAAACGTATTTTCTTTAATAAATTATTTACTATGTTCTGGCAAATAAACGATTCTATTATATACCCCATGAAACTGCACTACTTTCCTGAATTTTTCAAAAAACATGTCAAATTTCTGTATTTAGGCAATCAGCTGAACGCTCAAGTTGTGAGTATGTTCCTTGGTAAAAGTTGTTCAGTTTAATAGCTGATTCATATTCTTAGTTATTGCTAACTAATTAAATAAACAAAAAGAGTAAAATACAAAATAAAAAAATAAAATATTCAGACTATATATTTCTTGAGTTTTGATTTTGAAACGGGGGTGGGGGGGGGAAGGTATGTAAAACAAGACAAAAAAGCTTAAGCTTTTTTATCATGAGTATGTAGTTGTGTTTATGTACTGTTTAAGAATTAATTAATTATTTTTGTTGCAGAAAAATAAAAAACGACCTTTTTTATGTATTCTTCTATAACAGAAATAATTAAAACCACGTTTAATTTACTTAAATAAAGCCAAAAAGTGTCAAAATTATCACTTAAGTGAGTAAAGAATGGTTCAATAATATAATTACTTGACATTTCCCACCCGAAGCTGCTGTAAAAACAATTAAACACCCTCCGAAGTACGTATGTGAACACAATAGACCGCTTTACATTAGAATTGGTACCCTCGTACACTGCCGTACAAAATAAACGAATTTACTGTAACAGAAGTCTACGATTAATATATAGGTATATGTGTGTATAAAGTATATTAAATTGTTTACTTATAGTTGTATTTTTATTATTTTTTATTAAGGTACATCAACAGTAAATACATAACACTATTATGGATTCTTTTTAGGCGGCCGGTTTGGTCGAGTGGTAGTGACGCTGCCTCTTGATCGGCGGTCCTGGGTTCGATCCCCAGTCTGGGCAAACCTTTGTGTAAAAAGCAGATGTTTGTTCTCGGGTCATGGGTGTTTGTGTTTGTCTTTGTGTGTTTTCCAGGGGACCCACGACACAAGGGAAAACCTTACTGTGGGCCTTTGAGTGTGTAGCGTTTATTTATTTATTTATTTATCTAGGTATGTATACATCGAATGCACTTATACACGACATATCACTAGGTAAAAGCTGATAACTGTGTATTATAATGTAAAAACAAGTTGGTTTACGGTGAAGCTAAGTATTGACTATTTTTTTTTATTGTTAATCTTAAAAAGGACCTGAATCCAAAACCCAAAATCGAAATAATTTTTGAAAACTATTATTGAGAAATAAAAAAGTTACAAGCTATTAAATTTCAATAGAGGGGGAAACTGTCAAACAACGAAAAAGAGATGCACTTACAGGCATGTGACGTCACCGCCATTTGTTTGCGTAGGTAAAAACGAGATAGCTAGCTCTCCTCACAAAACGAGATAGCTAGTCCTTACGACAATATAAATTCCGATAACTTGTTCATCTATAAACCAATTTTAATGCTGTTTTCGGATATTAATATAATTCTAGCATTATTTTTTGTTTCACATACAATAATTCAAGAGAGAAAGAGAGAGAGAGTGTTGTTAATTTCGTTATAAGTTAAACACATACGGGAAAGTGGTGCGTGTCTACCAACATTAGTACGGTTTACAGGAATATGGAAGGTCCTGGTGATAGGCTTTCTGGGAGGTCTGAAAGGGACAGAAATTGCGATGAGAGGTAGAATCATATATATAATAGTTTACAGTATATATTTAGATTTGAATGGTTAATTGTGCACGTCTGTCTTTAATTCTTTTACGCCTCTTACTGTCTGCTGGAAGAAATTGCTTAAAGAAATAAGCTGTGCCTTTTGTGTTCGTTTTTCTTTCTAATTGTCTGTATAAATGTTTGTAACTTATCCTGTGTACAGTAAACTGTTTAATAAATAAATATTCTTTAATATTATAAAGAGGAAAGATTTGATTGTTTGTTTGTTTGTATTGAATAGGCTCCGAAACTACTAGAAAGATTTGAAAAATTCTTTCACCGTGAGAAAGCTACATTATCCCCGATTGACATAGGCTACATAATTTTTCCCAGTTTCCACGGGAACGAAATCCCGGGCGGAACGCAAATTTATTTTATAAAACGCAACATACTCAAAGGCCCACACTAAAGTTTTCCCTTGTGTCGAGGGTCCCTCAGAACACACATAAAGACAGGCACAAACACCTATTGACCCGAGAACAAACATCTGCTTTTTACACAAATATTTTCCCCGACTGATATTCGAATCCAGGAACCATCGATCAAAAGGCAGCGCCACTACCACTCGAAAAAACGGGTCCAAATGATCCCAAAATAGTGTAAAAAAATTGTTTAATGCACTGTTACGCTTAGGTGTAATTAAAACAACTAAACTATTTCAAATCCACTACAGGCATCTACATAATTATCCCTTTATTTTGTCCCGTAACCTACAAGCAAGTAATTAATTAAAGTTGCTAAACTCCGCATGTTTTGGGACGAACTTGGCTTAACTTTAAAGTCACTTTAACACACGCTGGAAGTGACATCTAATTAGAAAACTTGATTCTAATAGTTTCACAGATAATCGTGTGTAAAGAGCTGAAAATTTTGAATAATAATTAACTTCTCGTATGTGTTTGGGTTAAGGCGGCCTTAAATTTGAAATGAAAATTGAACTTTGCTTCGAGAATTCTGTGGCTTTACTATATTTGCTTATTTTTAACCCTCGACAAAAAATTAGAGGTGTTATAAGTTTGAAGTGTTTAGCTTTGTGTTTGTGTATCTGTATGTCTGTGTTTCTGTTAACCATCTCGATTACGTCAGCTTTCAAACTAAAAACTGCATCTAAATCGGTCTGTTTGATTAGGAGCTACGATTCCACAGACAGACACACACAAACACCCGTCAAACTTATAACACCCCTTTTTTGTCGTAGGCTAAAAGCTCTTCCACAATCTCTAACTCCATTTTAAGGGCAGATGATTGTGACCTATATCACTCCATACATTATGGATTAGACTACAGAACAGTTCACGAACAATCCTCGCTGTAACTTAGCAAGCCTATAATTTTGTCCTCGACTGTACTTTGATGAGTTACCGGGTGACTTAGGGTATCATGATGATATATATGTATATAATTTTTTTTTTAACAGCTCATATAATGTATACGTCCCCACCGAGGGGCACCAGCCTCCCTTCAAAACATTAAAAAAATAAAAATATATAATCCCCGACAGAGTCTATTGATCTATACTCAAGTATTGATTGTCTCTTTCTCTCACTATCAAAATAAAAAAGACGGCTGCTGCTTAAGTATAGCTCAGGGTCTGAGTCGCGTTCTATGATACGAACATTACATTACATACACAAGCGACGTGGCGCGGTGACGCGGCGATCAGAACAACTTAAAATGAATTTTAACAACTATGGAGCAAAGGTTTTTGAAGTGAAAACTTCTTTAGCCGCGTTGAGCACTTATAGTATGGGGAAAAATTTGAAACTCGCGATGACCTCGCGTCAGATCGTCAGATGTCACGTGACCGTGATCGAAAGTGCGTAGGATAGGGTTGCCACATTTTTTGAAGTGAAAACTTCTTTAGCGGCGTTGAGCACTTTTAGTATAGGGAAAAAATGTTAAACTCGCGATGAACTCGTGTCAGATCGTCAGATGTCACGTGACCGTGGTCAAAATGCGTAGGATAGGGTTGCCACCTTTTTGAAGTGAAAACTTCTTTAGCGGCGTTGTACACTTTGAAGTATGGGTGGAAACCCGGACGGATGGCAGCCGTATGGTAAAATTATCTCTGTGACAGATGTCAACGATGTCAACGATTATTCGGTCATAGTGCGCAAATACCGATAGACTATTTTACTGAATTGAAAGTAGACAGTTTGGTCGAGTGGAAAAGTTGCCAGATTGTACGCAACAGGTCGAGGTTTCGAATCCTGAGAGAATAACGGACTCTTTTTGTGTATTTTGTTTTACTTCCATATTAATGCACAACGTTAATGTTCAAGTGTTCACTTCTGCCGGCACTCCCGGAGTGCAACCCGCTGTTTTTTTTTTGATTAAAATAGAAGCAGGGGGTGTCACTCCGCAGTTTAGGCATGTTCGCGCGGCGGGCATACTGAGTATGCCAGCGAGCGCGGGCTGCTACTCACCGCGCGCGCGCTCACCGTATTGGTCGCGTGTTGAACAAAATAATAAGTGTACCTACATATCTACTTATTAACAATATTAAAACCAGACAGAAACACGTTTTGGTGTCTGTAGTTAGTAGGTATGTAGGCTAGGTATCAAATAACACAGTTGGTTATGTTAACTAGTGTTTTTAGTTACTGCATTTATAACTAAAGTTACTCTTGATTTTATAAGCAGTGTTATCTTTCTTAATTAATTTCTTAATTTACCTCTAAATCAGCGGCGAGTGTTGACCCTGAGCTCTCGTCGCGAAAGTGGTATCGAGTCGGCGGTGCGCAATAGAATATGAACGCTAGCGACCGACTATAAGTTTCAATTTCTCTTGCAAGCTTGTGCCACTCGCAATAGTAGGCAAATTTTTATACCTAAAGTTGACTTTTGTTAGGGAGTGAGACTTCTGTACGTTAGTACTATTATTTATTCTGTGATAGAAGCACGAAGAGACGACCGTCGCTTTAAGACGGAGCGTCGGGTGAAAAAAAAACTTTGCTCTGTAGCTATTAATAAAAAAAATAAACAAAAAATATTAAAAAATATTTAAAAAAAAATGAAAATTTTCCGAAGAAAAGTTCCACTGGAAAATCATTCAGAATTCTGAGTACAGGGTTTTAGTTTTTGCTAAGCTGTCTTTTACACCCTGTATGTAGTTTAAAGTATGAATTTAGATTTGAATGGTTATTGTGCACGTCTGTCTATAATTATTTTACGTCTCTCACTGTCCCAGGTCTGCTGGAAGAAATTGCTTAAAGAAATAAGCTGTGTCTTTTGTGTTTTGTGTTTTACGTAGCTTTGATTGCCACTGCAGCACCTGATAAAGGCAGCACACATAGGAATAGTGCCATCTCCGTCTCTCAACAGGCCTGGGCCGGCAGTGCGAACAGTGTCGATACACGAAGTTTACGGACTATGAAAGCGTGCGTGCGTAAAAACATGTTCGAAAGTTAGAAAAATGAGATTTATGGAAAAGTGACAGCTTAAATCGAAAAATGCGTTAACTACTTATCGAGAGTGTTCAATCACGAACATTTTGATAGCAAATTCAAGTTCCTGTGTGCATTTTACTATAGTTTTTACAGCTTAAAAGATACACAATATTGGGTATTTAGAGGTGACTTTGTGAGCTTTTTCTATCGAACCAAAAGTGCTCAATCATGTTTTCAGCAAACTACTTAACTAGTTTATGTCCTGAATATTACCGTAGTATTTTTTTCTTCGATTTAACGCAGTGCGTCATGCTTATCTACGCATCATAAAATAGTAATTTAGGTGCTGTAGTCGTCTTAAGTTTATTTCTTTTCAAGTATTGTACTAACTTTCGGGCCCATTTTAAAAAGGACAAAACAAAGTTAGCAGTTAAAAGTCCTGACTTCATTTATCAAAAACTTCACGACACCAAGTTTGTCATACTGTACGGACAAACCAACCAAATCGCTAATATATATGGTAAAGGTATTGCTAGCTCCATTAGTAAGGAATGAATGGATATTCCCTTAGTATAAAATCTGTTGAAAATGTAAAATAAGTATTAAAAATATAAATTATAATAAGACAATGGCACGGACATCAAGTCTGTGGATGCAAAATTAAGTGTAATTAAAAAAAATGGATATTCCTAGGGGAAAAGATGATTGAAATTTGTTTAATTGAGAAATTCTATGTCTATGTCTTTTAATTGGCGAATGCAATGTGTTAAGCGGTGATAGCCCAGTTGGTAATGAGCCAGATTTGTAATCTGAAGGTCACGGGTTAAAATCCTAGTGCGGACCTGTACCACTAAATTCGCCTATTCCGATTTATGTACGGATTTCTAATTATCACTTGCTCAACGGTGAAGGAAACATCGTGATGAAACCCAGCCGTCCAAGAAAATTCAGTATATATGGGCTGCTAAGAGAGAATGTACAAATAATATTTATCATAATGTAATGATGTAAGATTTCCGAAATTAATAAATAAAAATAAATCAACCCTTTTTTTGGTTTACGAGTACATACAGGGCATTAAAGGGTAAAATTTCAGGATGTTTATATTAAATTTTATCTTTAAAAAAACTTCATATAATGATTAACTACCTATCCGACCGAAACTTCGTTACCGTGGAAATTATGTGGCCTACGTGTTACCTACCTCCATACCAAATTTTATCATAATTGGTCCAGCCATTTGAGCGTAAAGAAGTAACAAACCCACACACACTCACAAATCACCTTTATAATATTAGTGTGATGCGAGGCAATTCTACTAACATTTTTACAAGCTTTTATTATACCTACTTGAAGTCATGTCAGATTTAAAATCTGGATACTTAAGTTCACGTTTTTTTAAATTTAATTATGTAAAGTTTCTCAATATGGGGTGACCTTAATTAAATCTTCTTCTTATCGTGTAGGTATAGTCAAGTGTGTGGCGAACTTGGCTAACCCTGGTGTCAGAGTTTTTCAAACCGCACAATAGCCTCTTGACTTGGTTTTAACGACTGTAGTCAATCGACAACAGCCGGGGGCCGGGACCGACAGCGTAACGTGCCTGAAGCACGGAAATACTCGTGATAAATTGCCACTTTGGTCACCCATCAGGTTTCTTGCCTCTGTGTATATTGCTTAACCTTACTGATCGGTTAGATCAGCAAGAGCGCTGGGCTACGGACCTTAAATAAATAAACGAAATTGAACAACTGAAAAAAAATTGTGATTCCTGATAAGTTGGAGTAAGTATGGAGTATTGTGCAAGTATTGATATAAATCATATTCTATTCTATTCTATTCTATTCTATTCTATTCTATTCTATTCTATTCTATTCTATTCTATTCTATTCTATTCTATTCTATTCTATTCTATTCTAATCAATTCTATTCTATTCTATTCTATTCTATTCTATGAAGAGGTGAACTTCTTTTTCAATATTCCATTTTGATTACTTGAGAAAAGTTGTTTAGTTCAATGTGCTGGGTGGTTATTGTGCTAATCAATGGCGTTAGAATAAATATACGCTCACGCTTATAATCCCTATCGGGGTGGGCAGAGCATCAGTGGATCTAGAACCACTTGATGCCATGTTTAACATAAAGGACATCATTCACGGCCCATACAAAAAATACCAAAAATTACCAAAAAAAAGT
Source organism: Aproaerema taeniolella (assembly GCA_949987775.1). NCBI lineage: Eukaryota > Metazoa > Arthropoda > Insecta > Lepidoptera > Gelechiidae > Aproaerema > Aproaerema taeniolella. The sequence goes on from OX465265.1 coordinate 1,987,835, forward strand.
GGCGGCCAAAAAAGGTTAAGTTAATATTTCGAAAGAACATTTATTGTAAACATTTTTTATTATGATAGCTAAGCTGTACGACCATTACTAGATTTGTTCTTGACACTTATATGTCTGGATTTTAAGTGTTCCGGCCATAGAAAATAGTGTTTCAATAGATTGTGATACAAAACATTTTTCGTATTAGGTTAAAGGTTAAATTCTAGATTTAAAAATGCATTAAAACTTGAAAATCTAGATTTTAAGCTTAAAAATGGAAAATTAGTAAACGTCTTACAGCTTAGCTGTCATAACAAAAAATGTTAAGAATAATGTGTCCTTTAAAAATAATAACTTTACTTGTTTTGGCCGCCACTTTTAAATTTTGATTCGTATTGAATGATGTCCTTTTATGGTTATTTGATGAAACATGATGTATTAAATACTGGAGGTTGTAAGCCTTTCGCCAAAATACCGCTAAACCCTCGCCTCCCACTATTGACTTTTACAGAACGCCTGGGAAGAGTTGGTATCTTTCACTTCAATACTCAATACTTATTATGTTATTGCATCCATAGGTATATACTATTTCTCACTAGTTAGGTTGGCTGGAAGAGATCTCTTTTAGAGATAAGCTCGCCTTTGTACACTTGGTTTTTCCAATTGATTTTAATAACTATATGTTTGTGCTATAAAGAATATTATATTATAATAGGTTTAGGTTTCTTCCAGACCAGCGTGGAAGCGAATGAATAAATATGGTGAATTTTTTAAATATTTTTTTTTCGATAAATCTAATCCCGTCTTATCCACCCAAATGAAACATAGCACCCTCACGGCTCATTACTCCTGTGTAGCAGTGAATCAAGAGAAGCGGACTATTTTAATTGTTCCTGTGTGCATCATTAGCGATCAGGAATTCTGGGAAATGGCCGGCTTGAATTGATTGCTGGTAGATAGCGTGTTCCTTTAGATCAGTGGTTCTTCTTCTTATCGTGTAGGTACAGTCAAGTGTATGGCGAACTTGTCTAACCCTGGTGTCGGAATTTTCGAACCGCACAATGGCCTCAGACTTGGTTTAAACGCCTGTAGTCAATCGACAACAGCCAGGACTGACGTGCGTGATAAATTGCCACTTTGGTCACCCATTAGGTTCTCTGCCTCTGTGTAAGTTACTTAACCTCACTGATCAGTTTAGATCAGCAAGCGCTACTGAACTACGAGCGCTTCCGAAGAAGAAGAAGAAGTGATTCTTAACCGGTGGTCCGTTTCTTAAAAATATTAAAAAACTGTTGACTAAGATTGTGAAAAACTGTATAGCTATAGAACAACCCTTAAATATTTTTTATCTCCAAATAGCTGGAAATTAAATCTAATTATCACTTGCGTAACAGTGAAGGAAAACATCGTAATGAAACCCGTCCGTCCAAGAAAATAATTTTCGAAAGACGACCGCTCCACCAACCCGCATTAGGCCAGCGTGGTGGACTATGGCCTAAATCCCCTTCGTGTTTCGAAGCGAGGCCCGTGCCCCTCGGTGGGGACGTTTATGGGCTGATAAGAAAAAGAAAGAGCATTATGAAACCCGTTATATTGTAATTTGACTTAGTAATATTATAAACACTCGGTACTTTGTGCACTACCCCATTTTTTTTCCATCGGTGATAAAAAGCTGGTTAAAAATAAATTACAAAGCCTAGCTCATGTCGCAAAGTAACTTTCCTATATTTTTTACAAGATGTACTTCGGAGAGTGTGCACAAGAACTTCATGAGCTCATTCCGCCTGCCCTTTTCTTCTATCGGACGTCCAGACGCACTACGGAGTATCACCCTTGTGAAGATCCCACGGATTCGCAATATAAGCGCTTTTCATCATCTTTTATATTAGGCACTGCCAAGAAATGGAGTTCTCTGCACAATAGGCATTTTCTGGGTGAGCTTGCTACATCCTCGACCGCATTTTCGCCATTGTTAAAGTGTTGTCAAGAGAAAACTCATTATCAAAATATTATAAAGAGGAAAGATTTGATTGTTTGTTTGTTTGCATCGAATAGGCTCCGAAACTACTTGACCGATTTGAAAAATTCTTTCACCATTAGAATCCTATATTATCCGGGATGGACATAGGGTACATGATTTTCCCGAATTCCCATGGGAACGAAGTCCCGCGCGGGAAGCTAGTTATCAATAAAAAAAGACCCGTTGATCAAGTGGCAGCATCACTAACACTCGACCAAACTGGCCGGGCTGTTTGTTGTATGAAACATCGTGCGATATACCTAGAGAGTGTTGATTTGTATATAGATCTGACTACTGGTAGTGAACTACGATCCGTAACAAATCACCAATCTTGGCAGGTGTTGACATATGTCAATCATCACCGTGACGTCATCAGTCAAGCCACGTACGTCGCCGCACGTCCGAGGGCTTATTTACTGAGCACCGCGCTAATTGCTTGCGGTCTGCATATATCTTGTATTAAGTTAATACTGTATATCAAATACACATATACGATCACGCCTGAAATTCCTAACGGGGTAGGCAGGGTATCATTGGTGCTATAACCACTTGATGCCACGTTTGACATAAATTAATTTCGTATTTTTGAGTTTCTAAAAATTTAAGACAGTAATTAAACAAAAACTTTACAAAAAGGGCTATTACAGAATTTCTGATTTCTATCAGATAAGCAGTATTTTATATTTAGTTAAAATTATAAAATAAAGAAAATTGTAATGGTATTAAAAAAGCACCTTCGGAGTTTCCCTAGTGCAGAATAGGCACCTTTGCGCACAGGCATACAGTCAAACGAACGAACATGTTTTTATGTATTTAATGTTACTTTGACTTATTTTAAATAACACCCTGAATGTTTTCGATACTAATATTATAAAGAGGAAATATTTGATTGTTTGTTTGTTTGCATTGAATAGGCTCCGAAACTACTGGACCGATTTTAAAAATTCTTTCACCATTAGAATCCCACATTATCGGTGATGAACATATGGTATATGATTTTCCCGAATTCCCACGGAAACGAAGTCCCGGGCGGAAAGCTATTATGAAATAAAGCTATTTAAATTTGAAAATTTATTGAAATTATCAAAATATTTTAAAATAAAAAAAATGAAAATTAAGGATACAATACAATACAATACAATATACTTTATTGCACTCCAACACAGATAAGGTACAGTTACATTTTATACAAAAAAGTTATGTCAGGGTACAAAAGGCGGCCCCATTGCTAAGAAGCAATATCTTATCGGCAACCTTTGAATCAGCTAATAAAACCGAAAGTTGTTCAACTATCTAAATATTGAAAACATATTTCAATTATTTGTGTTGAAAAGTGGAAAATCAAAATTTGTATTTTAGAATTTCATACTGTTAGAAGTTCCTTGGGAAAAGTTGTTCAGTTTCATAGAGAGGATCAACGCCTAAAGTTTCACTTATATGGTATCCCCATATAAACTTTTACAAAACAGACTCAAATGTAAAGCGATAACAATATTAATAAAGCGAGTTAAGTCGAGGGTCAAAGTTATTAAACTAGTATATCGGTTGCAGAGAACACCAAAATTTAATTATTATGAAACTGGCCAACTGAATTAGCTCCTATTGTTATTAGAAATTAACAATGAAATAAATATACTGGAAGCAATGAGCGACTTTCAAACCAAGGTTAGTAAATTTTAGTAAGCCAAGCCAAGGTTAAGCGCTGGTAGCCCAGTGGCACTCGCTGATCTAAACCGATCAGTGAGGTTAAGCAACGTACACAGAGGCAGGGAACCTGATGGGTGACCAAAGCGGCAATTTATCACGAGTGTTTCCTTGCTTCGGAGGGCACGTTAAGCTGTCGGTCCCGGCTGTTGTCGATTGACTACAGTCGTTAAACCAAGTCAGAGGCTATTGTGCGGTTTGAAAACTCTGACACCAGGGTTAGGCAAGTTCGCCGCACACTTGACTATACCTACATGATAAGAAGAAGATAAATTTTAGACATAACTCTAAGATTTAAGAATAATTTATCATCCCGATATTTGATTGCTTATAACTTTTAAACAGCTGAACCAACTTTGATTAAAAATTGCTGAAAAACATCTAGATTACGTCAGCTTACAAACAAAAAAACCGCATCGAAATCAGTCAATTCGTTTAAGAGCTAAGGTGCTACATAAAAAATAATCTTTTATTTCTCAAACAGTTTATACATTAATTCTTAGTCTAAGGAAAACTCACCATACACATATACACAGAATCACATATCACATCACATACACATATACACAGAATTTACACGTCATACTTACCTATAACACGACTCCTTTTTTATGGGGGGTTAAAAACTAAGAAAATTATTTATAAACGTTAGAACGCAAGGAGCGACCATCTTTTGTTTCTGACATAGTCTTTTTTTTCTACGTGACTTTTTTATTCTTCAATTTGTGTTTGCATTGTGAAATTATGTTTTGATTTTATTAATTACATACATTATTATGTTGAAAATTAATCTTCTGAAGACCCAGCTTGCAACAGTTTGTGTAAGTGTATTTTTGTGTGTATTGTGTGACGGACGATCCGATAAACAGTTTAGATATTTTAATAATATTTTCTGACTTCAGGATTTTAAAAACAATAAACATTGACATCGGATAGGGGCATTTATAACGTAAGACTATTTCCGCTAGTAGATCAGTGAGGTTAAACAACGTACACAGAGGCAGGGAACCTGATTGGTGACCAAAGTGGCAATTTATCACGAGCGTTTCCGTGCTTCGGAGGGCACGTTAAGCTGTCGGTCCCGGCTGTTGTCGATTGACTAGAGTCGTTAAAACCAAGTCAGAGGCCATTGTGCGGTTTGAAAACTCTGACACCAGGGTTGGCCAGATTCGCCACACATTTGACTGTACCTACACGATAAGAAGATTTCCGCTAGTTTTTGACCCCCTCCCCCGCCCCCTATTATAAGAAAAAATAAGAATGAGCCGACCCCCTGTTTAATATTTATTACGTAAGAATCTAAAGGAAAACATTAATACACGTTTGGTTTGTTTTAATGTTTGGTTTGTTTTATTTATTTAGACAGAGTAAAGATTTTAAAAAAGTGGGAACACTGATGATATTATTTAATTCTTTTGTTAGATCTCAACTTGAGTACGCTTCCGCAGTGTGGAACCCCCGGTACGCTGTGTATGTCGATGCTGTTGAACGAATCCAGAACAAATTTATTAGAAGACTTAATTACAGATTTGGAAAGATTCCGGATGTCTTGGATCTTAGAACGCGACGTGAACAGCGTGACGTCATTCTTCTTTACAAAATTTTAAATTCTTATATTGATTCCTCATATTTACTGGGTAAAATTGGTTTTAAATGCACGAAGGTTGGTTTGCGAGCTATTAGATCAACATTTGCTCCTCCTCTTTGTCGGACCAATTATGCAAAGAATCGCTTCGTTGTGAGAGCTTGTGAGACTTATGATAGAACTTACAATGATTTGGACATTTTTAACTTACGTTTATCCCAATTTGTTTCTGCCATCATGAAACATCATAAAACCAAATTAAATTAAACTTATTGTTTTTATTTTTGCTGTTAGGTTTTATCTTTGGTTTTATATTTTTGACACTTGTTCCTATCTATATTAAGTTTAAAAAAAAATGTTATTTAAATTTAAATTATTTAGTTTATGTATCCAACGCGTAATGTTATATCTTTTTGTGAAAACTTGACTGGCTTATGGATTAGTTTACTTTAGAATAAGTATTTTGTGTTGAATAGCTGTATGTTTTCCTTAATAAAGAAAAATAAAAAAAATAAAAATTTTCCAAAGTAACAATTTTTTTAAATGTTAATTTGTACTTACAAAGCAGGTACTAATAATTTTAATGTTTTGGTAGTAATAAAATTTGGATTTAATAAATTTTCCCGGGTTTTTTCAAAGTAAAATTTTAACTTTACGCATTTTTGAGATCTTACGTAAGAACTATTGTGACTTCCTCCAACCCCCTTGTAAGAAAAACTAAGACATGGTCGACCCCAAATCAAATCAAATCAAATAATTTATTTGCTGAATATGAGTACAAAGATGGGCCGCCTATTTTAAAATGTGGTTCTGTCATATTCGGCCACTGCCTGGCATGCAAATATTTATAAATAATAAAGGGTCTAAATAATTAAAAATTAGTGAAAAATTAAAAACTATAAGTACAGTAAAATTAAATGTCAAACCACAAAAAAAAGCATAAAAATAAAATAAAATGCCCCCCCCCCTCCAAATCGACTAACGTAATAATGAATGGCCCCATATTATTTTGTTCAATTTAATCTTTATATCCATGTTTACCAAAGGTTTAGGTATAGCATTATACGGGGTGTGCGGTCGCGGCCGGCACATTGTGGTATCCATATGTTAAAGTTGGGGCACCCTGTATTTTGTTCCCGACTAAATAATACGGTGGAGCCGTTTATTTTATCAAGCTTCTGTTTTATTTTTTATTTTTTGTTGGTAGAAAAGGGGTTGATTTTTTTTTCTATCGTGTTTATTTTAGTTTGTATCGTTTTCTATCTATTATACACTAGCTTTTCGTCCGCGGTTTTGCCGGAGTAGAATTCGGTTATGTCGTGCTCTCAAAGGATTTTTTCAAAAAATCGTAGAATAGAATAGAACAGACAAAATCTTTATTTTATAGGACATTCAGGATGCCACTTAAAATAAGTGAAAATTACATAAAATACATACCACCATACAATAAAGGATTTAAATACATACATACGCATTCGTTCTTTTGACCCTACTGACTCTACGCCTATCCGCAAAGGTGCAGTCTTCCCCTGCACCTTTGCGTATTATGTAATCTGTCTCCATCCTCGTTTACAATAACATGGAAAATGCTTTATCTGCACACAGAGACATACAGTAAAATAATCAGAACATAGTGTACAACAAGGCGGCCTTATTGCTAGGTAGCAATTTCTTCCAAGCAACCTTAGGTACATCATCTTCTTTAGGGCTCTATAGATCTTCAAATCCTTGTTAGAGAAAATATTTCTATTTTTAATTTTTTTTATGTTTTAAATGAACTAAGTCGCGAGTGGACAAATCAAAAATGCAGGATCCTGACTCACCACCTCATTAAAGTCTAGACGCCTAACGCCTAGAAAGCTAATTTTTTTGCACGCAGGTTTCCCTGAACGGTGTATAAGGACGACGAATATAGAAGGATTTTACATAATTCCCATTAGATTGAACTTAGTGAGGGTCTTTGAGTGTGTAGAGTTATTTTTTGATTTTTTTCTGCTTCCGACTGTACTCGCGTAGAAAAGTAGCCTATATCATTTTTTCATCGCGGGCGGAAAGCTACTAATGAATACAATAATCATTGTGCGAGCATCTTTTATAAAAATGGCGCATTTCTTTGATTTGATTTCTTTATATTAGACAATAGTAGAAGTCTTAGTTTTTAATTAGTGGCTGACGGAAGTAGTAGGCGGGGGTCATTGGTCAATCTATGGCAATTTTTTGTGGTCTAAGTTAAAAGCGATTTGAATATTTAGACCATAACTATATACTTAGGTATAGTAACTATACCTTGTGTTCCCATAGTGACCACTTAATTATAGAACCTATACAGTCAATAACTCTAAAATATTTTTTTGTATCACCCCGACATCGGGCCTTTTATAATTTGAACGGACAGGCACGGCACGGCGGAAAAGTTTGTGTTACCATTGCCCTCTATGCTGCTATCTCCTAGTATAACTAGTACTTTATTACACAATTTAAAAAACAATGATACAAGGCTTACAAATAACACTAGCAATTTTGCCGATGCAGTGCCATTTTCGCATTAGATCAAAATAGTTAAGAACCATCTTGATTGCGTCAGCTTTTAAGCTAAAAAACCTCATTGACATCGGTCGATTTTATGCAGGCACACAGATACATACGTCAAACTTATAACACCTCTCTTTTTTGTCGGGGGTTAATGATAAAGCTGAAAGACTTACCTCAAGTGACTACCTATATAATAGTCTAATTATCACTTGCGCAACGGTGAAGGAAAACATCGTGATGAAACCCGCACGTCCAAAAAAAATTTCGAAAGACGAGCGGTCCACCAACCCGCATTGGGCCAGCGTGGTGGACTATGGCCTAAATCCCCTTCGTGTTTCGAAGGGAGGCCCGTGCCCCTCGGTGGAAACGTATATGGGCTGGAAAAATTTTTTTGCGTCCTTTACAATCGCTACCTCTTATAGATTATCAACAACAATAAAAATACAAGAAAGGTTAATTATCAAGGTTTTTACGTAGGAGGTTGTATGTAGTCGCGGAACGTTATACTCGAATAGCTGGTCAAGCGTTTTAGCCCAGTGGCGCTCGCTGATCTCAACCGATCAGTGAGGTTAAGCAACGTGCATAGAGGCAGGGAACCTTATGGGTAACCAAAGTGACAATTTAGCTCGAGCGTTTCCGTGCTTCGGGGGACACGGTAAGCTGTCGGTCCCGGTTGTTGTCATTGACTACAATCGTTAAACCAAGTCAGAGGCCACTGTGCGGCTTGAAAACTCTGACACCAGAGTTAGCCAAGTTCGCCACACACTTGAATATACCTACACGATAAGAAGAAGAAAATGCCGCTCAATACAGCGAGATAGACATACGGTTGCAGAAATGACTTAAAGCTTCTAAATATATAATAGGTTTACCTATGAAATTGCCGATTTTTTCTCAATCTTTATTTTATTCATAATTTATTTGATTGAACAACTATAACTAAAATTGTTTTTTTATTTAAAACCTTGGCCATATAACGGAGATATTGAGTCAAATTAATACATATTTACTTAAGATCTATTTGCTGAAAAAGAAGCTCAAATATAGCTCGTTTCATCCGTTGCCCGTTTCATTGCTTATTTTTGCTGTACCGTTGTTACAGTTACAACTTTCAATAAAGTAATTATGATGAAAATTAACTTAATGTTGTCCAAACCTTCCCACAAAATTTTGTTAAATTTGGATTTCGCATTCCACAGAAAAATCCAAAAACGTTAGTATGGAAAATTCAGTTTAAAAAAAATATTGTATGAGAAACGGCAATTTCATAGGTAAAGACCTATTATATGTGAATTAGCGAATGACTTTTAATAATTTTTCTGAGTAATACAGCTGGTCGAAATATGAGAACAGTACGCTTTTCCATTCAAGTTGTACGATCAGCTGAATTGTTTTTTCCTTTATGAGTTGTTTAAAATTATTGAAGTGCCCGTGTGGTGATCGGTTGAGAATAACACCACCCCATGCCTTTCCGTGGGTGTCGTAGGAGGCGACTAAGGAAACAAATGAGACCTGCCTCCTAGTAATCCATCCCAGGCAACGACACTTCATTTTTTTTTCTGAATTTGAAGTGTCGTCCTATGGTCTCATGCGGTGTGGTAGGCTCTGTAAAGGGCCGTCTGGTTCACGACCACCCTCCTACGAAAGTCCGACGCCAAACAGCTTGCTGTGTTCCATCGGAGCGTGGGAGTACCATTGCCTTTATAGGCATTTTCTGGGTTATCTCGCTCCATCGTCGACCTCATTTTCAACCGACTTCAAAAAAGGAGGAGGTTCTCAATTCGACTGTATTTTTTTTTGTGTGTATTTGTTACGCGATTACTCCGGCAATTGTAAACCGATTTGAATAATTCTTTATTTGTTCGAAAGAGTATACTCCTGAAGAGGTCCCATATAAATTTTATCAAAAATGATTCAGCACTTTAAAAAAAAAACAACAAAAACAAAAAATACTACAAACTAGAACATCATCTAAATAAATGAATGCTTGTAGTTATCTGCTAATAAGCATTATAGTCCACAAAAAATACTAGATATCTACTTTGTGCGAACTGTTAGGATTGAAGTCGGTGACTCATATGTTTTTAACGTGGAAAATTATTGACCTTATGGTCAAGACTGAAGTCAAGAGTTAACCCATCTTATGATAAAAATAAAAATAAACTTCTTTAGAGGTGTTGTGCACTTTGGAGTATGGGTAAAAAATTAAAACTCGCGTCAGGGTCACTTGTCTGTCATGTGACCCTGATCGAAAATTCGTAAGGCGGAGGGGTGTTTAGTAAATATAGGAAATTAAAACTGCAGAAGTCAAGATGTCATCCGGTGTCAGCATAGAAAAAAACAAAAATTTGACATGTAATTTTAATACTTTATTTCTCAAGACCAAAACACTTACATGACATGGTTTTATATTTAAAATTAAGTGTAAATGTTAAACTATTTGTAAATAAAAATATAATTCAGGGTTTCAAAAAAAATAAATAAATAAATAAATAAATTATAAAATAAGATTGACAAAATTTCGAAATTTTTAATTTTTAATTTATTTTCATCGACAGAAAAAAATAAATTAAATATTAATGCACAGCGTTAATGTTCAAGTTTTCGCTTCTGCCAGCACTCCCGGAGTGTAACCCGTTTTTTTTTTTTTAACTAGCTTTCCGCCCGCAGCTCCGCCCGCGTGGACTACAGGTTACATCGTGCCCAACTGTGGGATAAAATGTAGCCTATTTCCTTCTTAGGCTTATTCTACCTCTGTACCAGATTTCATCCAAATCGGTTCAGTAGTTTAGGCGTGAAAGACGGACAGACAGACTCACAGAGTTACTTTCGCATTTATAATATTAAGTAAGGAAGTAAGGATTAGTAATGGGTTTGCTCTTGACCACAATTTTGACCATAAGGTCAAAGATGAGGTCGACGATGGAGCGAGTTAACCCAGAAAATGCCTATTAAGGCACTGGTACTCCCACGCACCGACGGAACACAGCAAGCTGTTTGGCGTCGGACTTCGGTAGGAGGGTGGTCGCGAACCAGACGGCCCTTTACCTTTGCCTACCACACCGCATGAAGACCTTAAGACGACACCTCAGATTCAAAAAAAAATGAAGTGTCGTTGCCTGGGATGGATTACTAGGAGGCAGGTCTCATTTATGTTTCCTTAGTCGTCTCTTAAGACACCCACGGAAAGAGATGGGGTGGTGTTATTCTCAGCCGATCACCACACGGTACATGAAAAGAATCAGCGGCCAACCCACACATATTTTGACAAAGGTGTAGAGTTTGTAAAGTTAGAAGCTTGGCTCTACATGAGATTTTATAACTTTTTAGGGTTCCCTACCCAAAGGGAAAAAACGAGACCCTATTACTAAGGCTCTGCTGTCCGTCCGTCTGTCACCAGGCTGTATCTCATGAACCGTGATAGTAAGACAGTTGAAATTTTCACAGATGATGTATTTTGGTTGCTGCTATAACAGCAAATACTAAAAAAAAGAATAAATTTGATATTTAAGGGGGCTTCCATGCAACATACGTGTTTTTATAGAGATAATGGTTTTTATAGAGTCCAACTCGCACTTGGCCGGTTTTATAGGTAATGGCACGGAACCATTTGTGCGCGAGTCCGACTCGCACTTGCCCGTTTTATTAATATTGCGAGCCATATAGTTTCATCTCGGCAACATTTTACACAAAATGTTTTGGTGAGATACTAATTTCTCTATAAGTCTTTCATAAAATAAATCACCAAAATAGTTCCAAATACCTCACTAGAAAACCGTGGAAATTTAACAGCTCACAATGATTTATTTTAATGATTTTCTTTAGCATTTAAATCAAATTTTAACACCTTTAAATTTTCTCCCAGATTCAGCAGCGTCCATCGAGAATGAGTAATGAAAAAATGACATTAAAATTTTACTGTGTTCTATAAAAATGGATATTAAACTTGCAATGGTTATAAAGTTACAGTGTCATAAAAAGACAAAGGGCATATAATATCTTTAGTCGTATATAGGAGATTGATAGCCCTTAAAGCGATATTATGACTTTTTTAGGCAAATTTTAACATCGTTCCGACTTTCGGCCATTGCGTTGAAAACTAAGAACTTAAAACGGCTGCACATTCTCGCGGATTTTGGTGGAGATAGTTGGGAAATTTATTATCAGGACGTTTGAATATAATTTTTATCGCATTTTAAGAAAAACTCGGAAATTTTCTCCTTGTATTTTTTAAAATTACCTTTATAGAATGGGTTAACTCTGGACCTCAATCTTGTCTTGAAGTTATCTATTGACTACGATATTTCAGTACGTACCTTACCAAATCCTATTGAATTATAACTATACTTGGTCTAAAATATACACTGGGCGTCAAAAATAAGTAGTACAGTTTTAAAATTGCGATTTCTCCCAAACTATAAAACTTAGACCTTTGAAACAAAAAAGGTTAAAAAGAAAATTTAATCTTATTCAATAAAAACTTCATGCATTATAAGAACTTATAATGCTTGACTTTAAAAAAAACGAATAAATAAAAACACTTTTTTTAAACTGTTGAAAGGTGTTGTCTTACTTAGGATTTTTGTGTTTGACACATTCGCTGCTGATAAAGCAATTGTAATTGAAAAGCATAGGTATCTTCAGAGAGTAAATTTGACTAATCATGCCTCTTTCACCAGAAGAATGTGCAAGAATCTTAGCTTTTCTCGAAGTGGGCATCAGTATGCGTCGTACTGCAAGGAGGGTGGGTGTAACTTTAAGAACGGTTCAGCGAGTAAAGCAAAGGTACGAAGAGACTGGAAACCATCTAAGGAGACGAGGTAATGGCAGACCCAGGTGCACAAGTACCCGAGAAGATCGCTTTATTGTTTCCACTGTGTTAAGAAATCGACACCTTAATGCAGTTGAGGTTCAGCAACAGCTTCTTCGGACCCGAACAGACTACATCAGTGAGAGTACAGTGAGAAGAAGACTTGCTGAAGCTAACCTGAAGCCTCTAAGACCAGCAAATGGCCCCAAACTTGAGACAGAGCATCGCGTAGCAAGACTACGCTACGCCCGTCAACACGTACAATGGGGCGAAGAAGAATGGGCTAGAGTTTTATTCACAGATGAGTCTCGATTCTCTTTATACACTTCAGATGGACGGCGGAGAGTCTACAGACGACCCGGTGAGCGATACATTCAAGCTTGTATCTCGGAAAGAGTCCAATATGGCGGGGGCTCTGTACACGTATGGGCTGGTATCTCTTCAGAGAGTCGCACAGAGCTTGTGGTAATAGAAAATGGGACTTTGACTGGTGAAAGATATGCCTCGGAGATCCTCAACGAGTATGCAGGGCCATATTTAATAAATATGGGTGATGGAGCCATCCTAATGCATGATAACGCCCGGCCACACACTGCTCACCACGTACAAGAGTACATTCAGGAGGTTGGCATCAACTTGATGGCTTGGCCATCGAGAAGCCCAGATCTCAACCCGATTGAACACGCCTGGGATGAGCTTGGGAGGCTAGTCAGAAGGCGCAGTCCACCTCCTGCCACACTCAGGGCTCTAAAACATGCGCTGATAGAAGAATGGGAAAATATTCCCCAACACCGCCTCCGAAACTTAGTGTTCAGCATGCCAAACCGGATCCAAGCTGTAATTAGAGCCCGAGGCGGCAACACAAGTTATTAAATTGTGAAAAAGTTCCAAAACGTGAAAATTAAGTGGTTGACATATCGTTAAAAATTGATACTTTTTAGTATTTATCTTAATTTTAAGTTTGAAACTTTATTCATGCCAAATAAAATATAACTTTAATAAACTTCGTTAAGTTTACTATAAACTGCTTTTTATTTCATAAGTGTAACTACTATAGTTTAGGAGTAATTGCAATTTGAAAAGTGTACTACTTATTTTTGACGCCCAGTGTAGTATACCCGAAATATTCACTACTAATTAAATATTTCTCAGAAATCGTTTGAAACACATGCGTCCGACCACCCATATTGTTTATTATTACGAAAATATCTTTTTATTATCAGTTATTATTACACCGTCCGTCTGTTCGTCACTTGTGCTATAAAACACATGTGGTCTTGTTTGTGTCTTGATTTAAACAAGTATGATTATAGGGGATGAAAAACATTCGGCGCGAATGGGACTTGAACCCACAACCCCTGGATTAGATTTCCTGGTGCTCCAACCGACTGAGCCATCGTACCTTTAAGTTGGTTAGAGCACCAGAAGATCTCAATACTCAATATAATTATTGCAATTCAACAATGGTAAATTAAGATGGTACAATCAAAATATTCCTTACATTGTATACTAGCACGGGTAAAGTAAGACTAAAAATATCTGTTATGAACATCATTGAAACTTTGTTTATAACTTTATCTTGGCACTAGAAATGAGGATCTGCCGAGTCCTACCAAAATTTAGGGGTCCTTGGGAGGGGCCCAAGGGGAAATATGGGCAGGGGAAAAAATTTAAAAGTACACGTTTTACAAACTAGGCGATTAAAATCAAAACTAATGAAGCTATACGTTTGAAATTTTGCAAAGATGATCTTAAATTATTGTGGAAGCTTACCTAAAAGAGATTACACGGAGTTCCCATGGGAACGAATTTTATGGCAGACGCTGGTTGATATTTAAGTTTGGTGTTTCGGTCGCAGCCCTCTATGTTTCAAACTATTAGAGACGGCGTATCCAAATTTTCTGAAAATACGTATTATGATGGTATCTATTGTAAAATATAATAAATAAAATTATAAACCTAAACCACAGTGGGGTTCCCATACGACAAACGTTCAAAATATCGCATTTTTTTAACAACTTTTGTTACTGCTCTATTTTTGCCTCCAAAATATGCTATTTTTTCCATGCACCCTGTAGGGCACAGCAATCTTAAAACAAAAACTTTCACTTTTGTGACATATGAATTGTTTGCTTAACAATCACTTCACTTAATATTAATTTTATCACATAAACACTCTTCAATGGAGTAGTATATTTTTTCAAGTAATAATAATTTTAAGTGATTTATGAATTTATTATCACTTTTTATGTTTTTAATAGTATCTGGCAACTTTTTGTACATTTTGATGGACATGACAAATGGACAATCTACATGCATTTTTATCCTTGAGTTAGGGAGCAGTAACCTGTCTTGTTGTCTTAAACTATATTTTGTGGGGATATCTGATCGTTCCTGGGGTCATGGGTTCAAGTCCCATTCGCACCAAACATTTTACTTTCCTTAGAATTGTTTTTTTTAAAGTCGCTTCACACTCAAAGGCCCACATTAAGGTTTTCCCTTGTGTCGTGGGTCCCTTGGAACACACAAAGACAGACACAAACACCCATGACCCGAGAACAAACATCTGCTTTTTACACAAATATTTGCCCCGACTGGGAATCGAACCCAAGACCCGCCGATCGAGAGGCAGCTTCACTACCCCTCGACCAAACCGGCCGTCAATCTTGATCATAAGGTCAAAGATGAGGTCGACGATGGAGCGAGTTAACCCAGAAAATGCCTATAAAGGCACTGGTACTCCCACGCACCGACGGAACACAACAAGCTGTTTGGCGTCGGACTTTGGTAGGAGGGTGGTCACGAACCAGACGGCCCTTTACAGAGCCTACCAAACCGCATGAGACCATAGGACGACACCTCAGATTCAGAAAAAAATGAAGTGTCGTTGCCTGGGATGGATTACTAGGAGGCAGGTCTCATTGTGTTTCCTTAGTCGCCTCTTACGACTTTTACCGTGTTAAAGAACGCGACTCAGACTCTGATCTACACTTAAGCAGCAGTCGTCTTTGACGTTTTAATAGTGAGAGAAAGAGATAATCAATACTTAAGTATAGATCAAGATTTGAGTCTCCTTCTGTAGTACAGGCCTAAGTCTACATTTTTAACCTAAAATGGCTATTCTTAAGGCTATGTCCGCATTTAACAGATGGCATGCGCACAGCAATTATGGTAGGTATGGTCGTATGGTATTAGCACTGTCTCTGGGCGACGGGTCCTGGGTTAAATTCTCGGTCAGGGCAAATATTTTTATAAAAAGCAGAAGTTTATTCACTGGGTCATGGCTTTTCGTGTCTGTCTTTTATATTTATTCCAAGGGACCTACAATATAAAGGAAAAACTTAGATATGGGCCTTGGAATGTGTAGCAAACAAAACATGCTGAGAGTTTTTACAATCATGTGAAGAGATTCTTTAGTATTCTTTTAAATATTTTCTTCTTCTTATCGTGTAGGTTTTTTTTATTTTTTTATTACGAAGGGTTCGCTCTTGACCACAATCTAGCCCAAGGGCAAAGATGTGGTCGAGGATGTAGCAAGCTCACCCAGAAGAAGCCTATTCACTCGAACTTTAAAGAGATTCGGGTTAAATGAACTCGGAAATACAGACGCAGGCAGGGAATTTCATTCCCTAGCAGTGCGCAATACGAAAAATGATGAAAAGCGCTCAGTGCGAATCCGTGGGATATCAACAAGATAGGGATGGTACCCCGCGGTGCGTCTGGACGTCCGATAGAAGAATGGGGCAGGCGGAATGAGCTCATGCAGCTCCTGAGCACACTCCCCGAAGTACATCTTATAAAAATACATAGGCAAGGTATAGTCAAGTGTGTGGCGAACTTGGCTAACCCTGGTGTCAGAGTTTTCAAACCGCACAATGGCCTCTAACTTGTTTTAACGACTGTAGTCAATCCACAACAGCCGGGACCGACAGCTTACCGTGTCCTCCGAAACACGGAAACGCTCGTGATGAATTGCCACTATGGTCACCCATTAGGTTCCCTGCCTCTGTGTACGTTGCTTAACCTCATTGATCGACCACTGGGCTACAAGCGCTTCTAATATAGAGATGATGTTCAGTGGAACTTATCTCTTAAAATTATTCAAATACGCACACCATCAGATTATAGCCTCGATAGCTGAGTGCTGATCCAACATAAAAAATAATAATAATAATTATATAAATAATACATTTATTTACTATAATAATTTGTAATTTATAACTAGCGGTGATGGCCCAGTTGGTAATGAGCCAGACTTGTACCACTAAATTCGTCTTTACGGATTTATGTACGGATTGCTAATTATCACTTGCTCAACGGTGAAGGAAAACACCGTGATGAAACCCGCCCGTCCAAGAAAATTTTCGAAAGACGAGCGGTCCACCAACCCGCATAGTGCTAACGTAGTGGACTATGGCCTGAATCCCCTTTGTGTTTCGAAGGGAGGCCCGTGCCCCTCGGTGGGGACGTATATGGGCTGGTAAAAAAAAACATGAATAAAGTATTTTACAAGTTAACATTTTACACTGATGCTCACACTAGGACACCCTGAAGGGACTGAAAAGCGGGCATAAGAAATAAGTTTGGTTTGTATCAGATGGCAATCTGTAGTCTCTGGCCTACCGCAATGGAACAATAGCGTGAGTTTATGTGTGTATGTCTTCTCCACATTGTTTAGTCTTGAGCCTGGCGCATGTTATAAAGGTCGTTAGCTTATCTCATCAAATCAGGTTCAGTAGTTAATAATTCCACATAAACATAAAACTAGATACTTGACTTGTAGTTTAAGAGGCTTATGGAATCAACTAACGGTGTTTTGAAATAAAAAGTTTGCGTAGGTGTTGTGTGGGCGACTGTACCGTCTGAGAGACTTGTCGGATGTTTCATAATAACTTGTCATAAGCCTATATTGAGTGAGTTTTAATTAGTTAGCGAAAATTAAGGATGAGAATCAGCTCACAAAACTAAACAACTTTTCCTTAGGAAGATAGGTCAAAATATGAAGAATACGATTGTTGTGGATGTAACTAATTAAGTATAAGTATCTAATTTAAGTATTTTTGTTATTCTCTAAAAGTTTTCTAGCTAGTAAACATATTTAAAAGAGGCGTGACGTAAGCAGCCAATCCCGCGTCTTAACATTTTTTTAATTGGTCGCCGCGAAGTTCCGGCGTCCCGGCGCGCGCGCCCCTCAGTTTTTCAATTTTCATGGTGCTTGCTTGGCAAGGACGCACTCGGGATAGAAGTTCGTCACACGCCTTTCATTCAAAAATTAATTTGGTTGTTTTAATTGATGACCACAATCATAACACTACACGAATGTTTGCTTCCGTAACAAACAACTATAATTTGAAATATTTTTTTTACCCCCGACAAAAAGAAGGTTGCTAAAGTTTGACATGATTGTATATACGAGTATGTACGAGTATATCTGTGTTTCTGTCTGTGACATCATAGCTCTTAAACGAATTGATTTTTTTTGACGAGAAAACTTCTTTAGCGGCGTTGAGCACTTTTAGGTCCAATTTCACCATACTCTGTTAGTTAGTTAACCCACGATTAAGAAGTTAATCAGACAAAACATCAAACAAAAAGTATGAAAATGACATTGTCAAATCTCGGGTTAGCTGCTAATCGTCTGTTAAATAACTAACAGAGTGTGGTGAAATTGGGTCTTAGTATGGGGAAAAAATGTTAAACTCGCGATGAACTCGCGTCAGATGTCACGTGACCGTGATCGTCAGATGTGATCGAAAATGCGTAGGATAGGGTCGCCACCTTTTTTGAAGTGAAAACTTCTTTCTTTGAAGTATGGGTGGAAACCCGGACGGATGGCAGCCATATGGTAAAATTATCTCTGTGACAGATGTCAACGGTTATTCGCACATAGTGCGCAAATACCGATAGACTATTTTACGGAATTGAAAGTAGACAGTTTGATCGAGTGGAAAAGTTGCCAGATTGTAAGCAACAGGTCGAGGGTTCGAATCCTGAGAGAATAACGGACTCTTTTTGTGTATTTTGTTTTATTTCCATTATTACAACGTTAATGTTTAAGTTTTCACTTCTGCAGGCACTCCCGGAGTGCAACCCGTTGTTTTTTTTTTATAACGAATGGGTTTGATCTTCACCACAATCTAGCCCAGGATAGCTAGAGCGAGGATGTAGCAAGCTCACCCAGAAGATGCCTATTCACTCGAACTTTATACAGACGCAGGCAGATAATTACAGACGCAGGCAGAGAATTCCATTCTTTAGCTTTTTTTTATTATAAGATGGGTTAACTCTTGACCTCAATCTTGACCGTAAAGGTCAAAGATGAGGTCGACGATGGAGCGAGTTAACCCAGAAAATGCCTATAAAGGCACTGGTACTCCCACGCACCGACGGAACACAGCAAACTGTTTGGCGTCGGACTTCGGTAGGAGGGTGGCCGTGAACCAGACGGCCCTTTACAGAGCCTACCACACCGCTTGAGACCATAGGACGACACCTCAAATTCAGAAAAAAATGAAGTGTCGTTGCCTGGGATGGATAACTAGGAGGCAGGTCTCATTTGTGTTTCCTTAGTCGCCTCTTACGACACCCACGGAAAGAGATGGGGTGGTTTTATTCTCAACCGATCACCACACGGTTAAAAGCGGTGCACAGTACAAGTAAACCTGCTTCTTAGAATAATTAAACTACTACATTAGGACAATAAAAAAAACACGGACCATTATGCTACACTCAAATTTTGTTTTTGGGTCCAGTGTCCATACAAAATTACCCATTCTCCTTTATGTCCATTCCATGCATTTATTTGTAAAGATTGTCTAAGTTTTAATTTTATTTCTTGTGGTAAGGCCCTAAATGTCGAGGGTTATATGAAATATGAAAGGATAATGCAACTGATTGGGCCAAAAAAAAAATTGCCCAGAAATGAAACATATGCCAGTATGTAGATCTACACTGCCACATTTTTTTTTATATGGAGTGAAAAAAATTGAACCCAGGAGAAAAAATATATAGCTTGCTGAAGTTACTATATCCAACAATTCTATTTTTGCACTTATATTTATCTTTTTTCTCCTTGGTTCAATTTTTTCACTCCATATTAAAAATATTGTGGCAGTTTAGATCTATATACTGACATATGTTTCAACTCTGGGCGATGATATTTTTTATTTTTTATGTTTTGGGCCCAGATGCCCTAGGCGGAGTTGCATTGTCCTTTTAGAGTTATGAGAGTTACTTATTATCATTAAATGACAACATGATTCTAAGGATGTCAGGCTTTTATCCAATTTACAGGAAAATCCTTGCGCCCTATTTACTGTCTTCTACAATATGCCTGGAAAGTGTTGGCAGCTGGCACTTTTAACGCGAAAGTATTGTGTAAATATTGTACAATTGCAATAAAAACAACTTAAAATAAATAGCAAAATGCAATGACGCATCATGGGTAGGTACTTGCATCGAAAATCAATTAACTTTTGATTGAAAAACTACTCCGATCGTCCTTTGTTTTTTTTTTAAATTTTGCAATCCCTTTGTCGTGCCGCGTCTGGATGAGTGCCTCCGTTTAATTAAGCATTTTTTGTAGATTTAAATTGGATTAATTGTTTTAAATTAACTTTGTTGTAATTGATATTTGGTCACATGCACAATAACACCTGCATTTGCTCTTCTTTTTCTTATCATGCAGGTGTAGTCAAGTGTGTCGCGAACTTGACTTACCCTGGTGTCAGAATTTTCGAACCGCACAATGGCCTCTGACTTGGTTTTAATGACTTTAGTCAATCGACAACAGCCGAGACCGACAGCTTAACGTCGCTTCAAAGCACGGAAACGCTCGTGATAAATTGCCACTTTGGTCACCCATCAGGTTCCCTGCCTCTGTGTACGTTGCTTAACCTCACTGATCGGTTCAGGTCAGCGAGCACCACTGGGCTACGAGCGCTACCGGATTGAATACCTTCAATCGCTTTTATAATATTTTTTCTCAAATGTAGAATAACGCTGAAAACGGTCATTGGTACATGGCAACACTAGGAATCGAACTCGGTACCTTCCTCTCGTTTGTTAGTGTAATCATTACGCAGAGCTATCGACGCTTTTTGTTTTTTTAATTTCTTTTTCTCTTCAACCTCGTGGGAAATGTAACGTATATTTTTAGACTAAGCAAAAACAAATTTACACTTTCCATCACGCCACTAACACATTGTAAGCCAAAAACATACATGCAACGGCAAATTTAATTTGGTATTCCGACAAAGTTACGTTTTCAGTTGGCCTCAGAACAAATTGTATGATAAAATGGCGTTTTAAGAAGCAAAACTGTATTGGTTTTTAAATGCTTGCGTTTATGGGAACGGTAAGCAGGTTTGGTGCAAAAAATGAGTAACTTAAGAATTGAAAGTAAGTTTGCAGAAGTAAAAAAGTAAAACGCTTTATAGTCGCTATTGAATATCAATAATCATCATCTATATTCAATTAAATATTTGCAAATATTTGCACTTGGAAGTGTAAAGGCAACACGTACTTTTTTTTCGCTCCGTGTTCTTATTTTTAAATTATGGGTTCAAAGTGTTTATTTCAATAAGAACCGCATATTACTTTGAAGCTTAAGTCCTAAGGATTGCAGTGGTGAAATCAGATTTACAAAACACATCATTGTTTGTGAGTACTAAGCAAAAATATTTCTAAAAACTAACATAAATTTGGCGTTCCCGTCGTCGTGCGTTCCTCGCGCGCTTACTCACACATTGATACACCTACTGTTGCTGCCCGGACTCGCGGCTCCCCGCTCAACGCGTGCGGATTTATTACTGTGAGCTCCGCGTTCAAAAATCAAATTATCTAGTTAAAACTAACTGTTTCTGTGTGTGCTTTATACTATAACAAAGCTCGTTATTTCCTCTTTCAAGTGGTGTGCTATTTTGAAAGGACACTGTAATTCGTGAACTAAATAAATCGAAATAAGTGCGTTGCTACCTAACATTCGCGACTGCGTGAGCGAGCCGCGAAAGGTCAATACCCTGACCTTGCTCGTACGCACTTGAAGGTCTTCTAAAATGCTATTTCAATATCTGTGATTGTTTGGGGTTTAAAGCATTTAACATTAATTAACAACTAACAAAATAAACAATTAAAATTTTTTAAACTAACCTCCTAACAGTGTAGTGGTACTCAAACTTTTATTATTATGTAAAAAAAAAACCATTTACCTATTTTCTTCAAAGCATTTGTGACTAACAATGGCTCCAAGTACTAACGCTTGCCCCCAACTCCCTGCTTCAGCGGACGAAGTGAGAAGTTTTGTGACTTTCCAAACAGTTATATCGAAGTTGGTAAAATGTATTAACGATGCGGTCTCCGATGGAAGAAGTGTATCCGCAGTCAACAAGCGTCTTATCACTAATGCTGCCGAGGAAATTCGTCGCGCAACAAACACGTTGTCCAATTCTTATTCACCGGAAAGCACGACCTCTTTGCCAGTCAGTGAAATTAAACAGGAAATAAGAGAATGTGTACAGGAAGAATTAGCTAACATCAAAAAGTTTGTCTCAACTGTGCAAGCACGAGGAAACATTTCTAGCTACGCTAGTGTTGCAGCGACTTCTATTAATTCTATTCGAGGATCTGTTACTGGTAAACTGACTGTCCCACCTATGGCAAAACCAGCAATAATAGTTTCATCAAAGACTGAACTCAAAACCAAACAAGAAGCGATCGAAATTTGGAGAAAGAGCATAAGCTTCCGCGAAACTAAGTATGCCCCTATTCGGGTTCAAGCGGTATCGAATAATAAGCTGAGAGTAGAATTTGACAATGTAGAACACCGAGATGACACCCTTAAGCGCCTCGAGGAAAATTCCCAAGTGTCTGCCCAACCAGCCCGCCAACTGCGACCTATGTTAATGCTCAAAGGTATCTCTAGAGATGTATCACCCGACGAACTGGTGAGTGTCATCAGTGGTCAAAATCCTGAACTCGCTTCACTTATTGGCGAAAATGGTGAGAATCTGAAACTTAGATTTAAGCGCGTTAATAAAAATGATCACCTGTACAATGCAATATTCTTGGCTGAGTCTAAGCTGTATCGCAAAATGTGCGAAATGACCAGGGTGTGTGTTGATCACCAGCGTGTACAAGTAGAGAACTTTTCTCCATTCATGCAGTGCCACAACTGCCTACAATTTGGCCATTTGAAATCAAAATGCCAGAAAGAGAGTATCTGTTCCCATTGTGCCTCTCCTGAACATCAAATCGAATCATGTCCAAACAAAGATAAACCTAATACAGCGAAATGTTGCAACTGTGTATCTCATAACAACAAATTCCAAACTAAACTTGATATCAAACATACGGCCAACTCCAGTAATTGCCCGAGACTGCGGACCATGAAAGAAAGAATAAATAACCGCATTGATTATGGATCGGACTAAACAATTAAAGGTTTTACAGTGTAATATTGACCGAAGTAAAAAGAGTCTACATGAATTTGTTGTTTCTTTCATGGCCGGCGATTATCAAATTGCCCTAATAACCGAACCTTATGTTGGTAAAAATAAGGAGCTTAAGTCAATATCAGGTTTGAACACGTTTCAGTTTTCAGGAGACGAAAGAGTAAAGGCCTGCATTCTAACCAAGCCCAGCTGTGGAAACGTCATAGGATTGTCTCAATACTCGTCATCCAATTTATGTGTAATTCAACTAACATTCAACCGCCGCAACATTTTTATTGCATCAGTATACGTAGAACCTGATGATGATAAATACAACACTCTTGACCGTCTAGATGTCTTCCTTAAAGTGACCAGCAACGCCCATAGGGTGGTGGGTGGTGATTTTAATGGATGGCACTGCATATGGGGCAGCGAAAAAGGCAATACTCGGGGATATGATGTACTTGACCTAGTATACTGTAATGATATGTATGTTTGCAATAAAGGCAATACGCCTACCTTTGAGACAGTTACGCACGGTCGCGAGCGAACTTCTGTCATTGACCTCACGCTTGCATCTGGTTTGATTTACGATCATATTACTGACTGGAAGGTAAATCTTGAAGCATGTGTGACGTCACCACACAACGCTATCGAATTTACCATTAAACACCCGGACCTTGACATGAAGGAGGTAGATAACACTTCCACTTTTTTATTTAAGTCGACGAAAGCCTGTTGGCCAATGTTCAAAGAGGCGTTGCACACTCAAATGGCCCTGTCCGATCTGCTGGATAGAGATATCTCGAGTCTTGACGCTTCTGAAATTGAGACCCTTATCGACCAAATTACCCAAATGATACAAACTGCATGCCGCAAGTCTATGCACGTCAACCGATCAGGACATAGACCTAAGCCTCCGTGGTGGACTGACGACCTCGAGGCCTTAAAACATGAAGTTATAGCTAACCACCACATGATCCACAATGCTAAACGCCAGGGAGTTCCATTAGAAGAACTGCTCTTGGCTCAACAACAGAAAAAGACACAATATGCGGAAAAGTTACGAAAGGAGTCTACAAAGAATTTTAGAGAATTCTGCGAATTGCAAACGAAAGAAAATGTATGGTCACTAACAAACAGACTCTTAAAGGAATCTACGCCAAGACGCCCTCCTGTCACTCTGAAAATCGGCAACACCTATACCAGAAACGCTAAAGAGACTGCAGAAGCATTACTTAACCATTTTTACCCTGAAGAAACCATAGATACGCATCCCCGACACCATCAACTGAAAACTCATATATCAGATTGTCCTAATACACCCGATGACCCGCTTTTCACTGAGGAAGAAGTCCTAGAGTATCTTAAACTCATGAACCCTAAAAAGGCCCCTGGACTAGATAATCTCACTGCAGACATTTGTTACCAGTTCGCGAAGGAATATCCTAAACTTCTCACAAAAATTCTGAACAGATGCCTGTGTTTACAACATTTTCCTCGTCAGTGGAAAGTGGCATACGTAAAAATTATACCAAAACATGGAAAGGCTGACTATACTGCCTTGGGATCATTCCGTCCAATTGGGCTACTTCCAGTGTTCGGAAAACTTCTAGAAAAATTGTTCATCAAAAGAGTTACTTACTCTGCATCAAAAAATGGAAAAATTAATACATGTCAGTTTGGGTTTACCGAACAAACCAATACAACCGAGGCTATCAGCAAAGCTATTGAAATCGTGAGGTGTGCTAAAGCTAACAGAAAGCTCGCGATTGCGGTATCATTGGACATACAAGCGGCGTTTGACAACGCCTGGTGGCCTGCACTTTTTCATCGTCTTCGCCTAATAGAATGCCCTAAAAATATATTTGGGCTAATACAGAGTTACATTAAAGATCGTAAAGTAATTCTCGATCATGCAGGAGAGCGAATCACAAAAGGCATGTCAAAAGGTTGCATTCAGGGATCAACCTGCGGGCCGGTTCTCTGGAATATTATATTGGACGAATTGCTGGATCTCTGCCTCCCCACGGGATGCCATTTGCAAGCCTTTGCAGACGATGTGTTGTTGGTGGTCACAGCGAAGGGGGTACAGGAACTGCAAGATGCAACTAACAGAGCTCTTACCGCAATAACTGAGTGGGGAGATAGTGTTAAGCTGATCTTTGGTCCAACTAAAACCCAGGTTATTGCTTTCTCCGCTAAAGCCAAACAAGCCCAGATCATGATGAATGGCCATCAACTGACATTCATGCCCAAAATAAAACTACTGGGATTGATTATTGACGAAAAACTTTTATTTTCGCAACATGTTAAATATATCATCAGTAAGGCTACAAAGATATTTAACAAACTCTGCATATTCACCAGAGCTACTTGGGGTACCCATCCTGAGAATGTCAAAACGATATACCATCACGTAATTGAGCCGATCATGACATACGCCGCTGGCGTCTGGGGTCACATTGCCTGCAAAAAGTATATTAAGAGAAGTTTGGCCAGCATGCAGCGCAGTTTTGCGATTAAAGCCATAAGGGGGTTTCGAACTATCTCTACAGTAGCAGCCATTGCATTGGCACAGTTTGTTCCATTAGACCTTAAAATCCGTGAAGTAGAATCTGTCGAGCGTGCCCGCTTAACGGGGACTTCTCAGTTTATACCAGATGATGTCACATTAGAAAAACCAACACCTATTAAAGATCTCTTACATCCATCTGAACGAGTCTCGATAGAACTTAAAACTAATGTGCAACAAACCAATGCAATACAAAATATAACTAGAATATTTACAGACGGCAGCAAACAGGCGGACGGAGAAGTTGGCGCCGCTTTCGTGGTTTATAGCGACAGCAGTGACAACACACCTACTGTCACAAAACAATACAAACTGCATAGCTCTTGTACTGTTTTTCAAGCTGAACTCTTTGCTTTGCTCAAGGCCAGTGAATGGGCTTCTGCTCAAAATTATTCTCACACCACAATTTATTCAGACTCTCTTTCAGCTCTTCTTGCTATTCAGATAAGAAGCAACACTCATCCCATTGTTTCAAAAATTCATAGTACTATACACAAACATACAACAAAATTAGAATTTTCATGGGTCAAAAGTCACATTGGCATCGTGGGAAACGAAGCAGCAGATATTGCTGCAAATCAGGCAGCTCAGTTGGATAAGCCACCCGATTATGCACATTTTCCGATATCATTTCTAAAACACAAAATCCGCAAACTCAATCTTACCATCTGGCAGGATAGATACCATAGTGCAGAACAAGGGGCACACACCAAAAGGCTGCTTCCCAGTCTCGAAGCCATTGGTCATTTATTTTCGCAAGTAAGGGTATCATTCGAAGTCACTCAGTTTCTCACCGGTCATGGATACCATAAGTCGTATCTACACAGGTTCAAAATAACAAATGACGACCATTGTCCTTGTGATGACACTACATCTCAAACCTTTGAGCATCTGTTACAGCACTGCCCAGCATTTGGCAACGCGCGATATAATCATGAAATGATTTGTGGCAACTTGAGGGTGTCACCTCACAATTTGGGAGAATTGGTCAAGAAAGAGTCTGCAATGGATTCTTATGTTTCATTAATAAAAAATATTGTATCAAGATTAAAACAGTTGAATGACACTTAAATTTTAGTATTGTAATTTAAAGTATTTATATATTTTATTTTTGTTTTATGGTTGACCACGAATTTAAATATTGTGATCTATCAAAGTCCGTTTTGACGTAGTTACCACAAGGGAATATATCTGTAAAATACCTGTAACTAAATTTTATATATGGGCGATGTTTAACTAAATAGTATCAACTTGCTGTTAGTTAGTCTCCTCATATTTTTGTGTCTTACTTAGTTAACTATATTTACCACCATTTACTTTATCTGTGACTCATGCTATGTAATTTGATTATAAATAAAAGGAAAAAAAAAAAAAAAAAACTGTTGCTGCCCGCCCGCACCGAATCGCTCAGCGCTTACAGCGCTTTAATGAATTGATTTTTTAATAGACGGCGAGTATTTTATTTGATACGCTCTGAGCAATTAAAAAGAATGGCTTCAAATTTTGGAAAGTGTGCCGGTTGCTCAAAAGCAATACAAAGCAAAGAATTCTTGGAGTGCATGAGCTGCTTGAAAAAATACGATATCGACTGTGCTAAAATAGGTTCGAAACGTTTTCACAGCTTTTATGCTTTGAACCAGGATCGGAAAAAAAGCTGGAAATGTCTCGAATGCAACACCAAAGTATCCAAAATTAATATCATAAACTCTCCCGTCCAAACAGCAGAAAACGCGATTTCTACGCCCAGTGACGCAAATGTAACGATCAGATCAAGGCGTGAGCGAAAAGTTTCAGAATCTTCTCCAACTTCAAACGACTCTCCAATTTATCTAACCGAAGAGAAACTGCGTGCTATACTATCTGACACTATAGAAAAAATGGTTCTAGGTCAACTGAAATCTCTAAATGGCCAAGTTAATGACTCTATGGCGTTTTTCAACCAAAAATACGAGGATATGAAGGCTGAGCTTGATATGAAAACGGCAATAATAAAAGATCTCCAGAATGATAATGGTCATTTGAAGGCTGCCGTTATTGATCTGTCAAACAGACTCAATCTAATAGAACAGAGTGCAAGAGAAAATAACATTGAACTGAATGGAATACCAGAGCACAAAACAGAAAATCTGATTAAAACCATGGAACAGCTAACGAAAACTGTTAATGCCCCGATTGTCTCAGACGATATCTTACATGCTACTCGAGTCGCTAAATTGAACAGGGACAGCAATAGGCCCCGTGCAGTCGTCATTAAGCTTCGTACTCCAAGACATCGTGATGAAGTACTTGCGTCGGTCGCCAATTTCAACAAGAGCCACCCTAACGACAAACTCAGCTTTCACCATTTAGGTTTGGGTGGTGCAAAAAGTCCCGTCTACGTGAGTGAGCATCTATCTCCTGCGAACAAGGCCCTCCATGCTGCAGCTCGTTTGAAGGCGAAAGGTTTAGGTTATAAGTTTACGTGGGTGCGTAACGGAAGAATCTTTGTTCGTAAGGACGAGTCCAGTGAATTTCTCTTTATCCGCAATAATGACAGTTTGAAGTTAATTACTTAATTATTACCATTGGTCATTTTTATTCAGAGAAATGGAGTATTGTTTCAAAATTCGATATTTATTACCAAAACGTCCGAAGTTTAAGGACTAAGACGCATGATGTCTATAGAAATATTCTTCTTACTAACTATAAAATAATTGTTTTTACGGAAACTTGGTTAAATAATAATATAGCTGATAGTGAATTCATTGACTCACGTTATGTTGTATACCGTAGGGACCGAGTCTGTACGTCGAACTCTAAGATGGACGGCGGTGGAGTGATGATAGCCGTTTCTCGAGACTTAATTTCAACGCGAGCTCAGAATTGGGAGAGTAATTGCGAAGATGTCTGGGTTAATATTAAAATTAATGTAAATGGTAAACAAAGAAACGTTTCTATATGTGCCGTTTACTTGCCATCACCTGCCAAATTGGAATTGCAACAATCTTTTCTGGATAATTTGGATGCAGTAATGAATCATACAGACGCTGTGATAGTGCTGGGAGATTTTAATCTCACCTTTATTGATTGGAAATACCAAAGCATCTGCCCATACCTAACACCAACCAATTACAACAATAGTTTAGGTTACTCTCTAGTAGATTTCATTACTTTGAATAACTTATACCAATGGAATAGTATTTTCAATGAGTCAGGTAGAATATTAGACTTGATATTAAGCAACATAGAAAATGCTAATGTTTCTAAACCACCTGACCTTTTGACAAAATTAGACAGTCATCACCCTAACTTGCTATTTACTGTACCTTCTTTTGATGACAATGTTCCGCAAAATCTTACACCAAAAACACGTTCAGGCTATAATTTCTACAAAGCTGACTACAGCTCAATTGTATGTTACATAAAGAATATTGATTGGCAGAAAGACTTTGCTAAGTATGCTGATGTGAACCGGATGGTTTCCGGTTTTTACGATATCTTAGGAATTGCAATCGAATACTATATTCCAAAACGCCACTTTAAGCCTGCGAAATATCCGTATTGGTTTTCCAGAAATCTTATAAAGCTTTTAAATGAAAAAGAAAGAGTCAGAAAAAGACTCAAACGCTTTGGCAATTCCCGAGATAAAATTGAATATGACTTACTTCGCGACCGATGTCACAAACTTATAGATAGCTGTAACAATGATTACAAAACAAAAATGGAACAAAACATATGTAAGAACCCGAAATTGTTCTGGCGCTATATTAAAGATAAGCGTAAGGGACTCTCATCTCTTCCATCTGTAATGAAGGATAATGAATCCAGTGCTTGTAATGGTGAGGATATTGCGAATCTTTTTGCCGAACGATTTTCTTCAGTTTACAGTAATGTCAATGCTCCATTTCATGCTCCTAATTATAACAATAATGATAAATTTATATCACAAATAAGCCTAGCAGAAATAGATGTAACTAAAGCTATTAAACAATTGAATATACATAAAGGTGCGGGTCCAGACAATATACCCCCTTTATTTGTGAGACGGTGTGGATTAGCAATTGCTCTGCCACTGACTATAATATTTAATACATCCCTTAGAAAAGGTGTTTTCCCAGAAGAATGGAAGAAAGCAAGAATAGTCCCAGTATTTAAAAAGGGGGACAAAGCTGAGGTTCAAAATTATCGACCTATCTCTATACTATCTTGCTTCTCAAAATTTTTTGAATTACTCCTATATCCATTTATTTATAATCACATCGATAACCATTTGAGTGAGTTTCAGCATGGTTTCAGAAGGGGTAGGTCCGCTGACACGAATCTTGCTTCTCTGATGTCCTCTGTTGCTCATGAAGTTGATAAAGGGCAACAAGTCGACGCTATATACACTGACTTTAGTAGTGCTTTTGACAAAGTTAACCATAAAGTATTAATTTGGAAATTGTCACGACATGGAATAAGTGATTCACTTTTAAAATGGTTCGAGTCTTACTTATTAAATAGACCACAGATTGTAGGAATTTCCGGATTCGAATCTAAAATCTATTATTCCCTATCAGGAGTACCGCAGGGTTCGCATCTCGGCCCAATACTTTTTTTGATATATATAAACGATATAACTGAGCTCATCAAACATAGTAAAATATATCTCTTTGCGGACGACCTAAAAATCTATAAGACAATTAAAGACTTCGATGATTTACTTCTACTACAGTCCGATCTTGATAAAATCAGTCTGTGGTGTACTTCCAACGGCATGACTTTAAATGCAAGTAAATGTTTTCACATAAGTTTCACAAAAAAAGTTAACTCGATAGAATCAATATATTTTCATGGTGACACTCAACTTCATAAAACTTACGAAATACGTGATTTGGGAATTATTCTTGACAGCAAGCTTAAATTTTTCTCTCATGTTGATAGTACAGTAAAAAAATCCATACAAATGCTCGGTTTCTTAAAAAGAAATTTACGTGGTTTTAAAACGCAACAGACAAGAAAAATTCTTTACAATAGTTTAGTCCGCAGCAGACTGGAGTACGCGTCTATAGCCTGGAATCCCGTCTACAGTGCCTTGTCTCAGAGAGTAGAAAGTGTACAGCGTGCCTTCACCAGATATCTGGCATTTGTGACACCAGGTGTTCCCTTTAGATTGCCGTACGACCAAAGACTATCATGTTTCAAAATGATGTCATTAAGAAATCGACGTCAGATAATCGATCTCATGTTTCTTCACAAACTTGTAAATAATAAAATAAAGTGTCCTGAGCTTTTGAGTAAAATTAATTTAACTGTTCCACGTAAATACCCTAGGCATCCTGTAACTAAAACTTTCAGCTTACACTCCTTCCGAACCAATTTGGGCTTACATCATCCGCTTCCCAGAATTTGTTCGACATACAATGAAATTAACACCGTTATATTACCCAGTATTGTCATTTTTGCTGATTCTCAAACCTCATTTAAAAATAAACTTCTAGAGTACTTTGAATCTAAATAGTTGGTAAATTTATCATTTTTATTATTAGGTATTATTTTAATTATTTTAATATTTTTATGGTGTATTAATATTAGGGGGCTCCAGGGGCCAGCACGTCGGGTTGCCCAATTTTTACTGCAAAACTATTCTTATCCCAACTTGTGGTAGCCTGATGTGCGGCGCTCTGTACCTGCTTACTTTAAGATTTTGACTTTTGATCTCATTTCAGATCTCATTTGTATGCTTAAGTAATTAGATTTTAGATATTTCTTAGTTTCTTAAGTTTTTTTTTGTTTAACTTTCAGTACGTTGTTGCCTTACTTGTAAAGAAATGTTGTGTGTACTTTTAATTGGCAAACATATTTAAATATTTACCTATTCATAAGTTTTAATTGTCAAACATTAATATGTCTTGCTGTTAGTATACCTTTTTTAAATAAATAAATAAATAAAGATACCTAATTAATAACCAAAAGTGTATATTGTCGATAAGTAAATGAAGTATGTCTTGTGCTGTAATTAATTAAAATTAAAACTTGATGTCGGTTTAAGCAGAAGTAACCGTTTTCTTTTATTCGATTTCCTGATTCGATCCCTGTCGAGGAAAATTTTTGTATGTTAATAGGTATTTCATTTCGGTTCTGCAAGGAGTAACATGTTCTTTTCGATAAGTTTTTGGTCCGGCTTGATTTTAAGTTTTTTTTTTTTTATATATAAGATGGTTAACTCTTGACCTCAATCTTGACCAAGGTCAATAGATGAAGTTGACGATGCAGCTAGTCAACCCAAAAAATGCCTGTTAAGGCACTGGTACTCCTACGCACCGACGGAACACAGCAAGCTGTTTGACGTCGGACTTCGGTAGGAGGGTGGTCGCGAACCACAGACGGCCCTTCACAGAGCCTACCACACCGCATGAGACGACACTTGAGATTCAGAACAAATTAAGGTGTCGTTGCCTGGGGTGGATTAATAGGAGGCAGTTCTCATTTGTGTTTCCTTAGTCGCCTCTTACGACACCCACGGAAATAAATGGGGTGGTGTTATTTTCAACTGATCACTACACGGTAATAACCAATGGACTCATGATACGGCCATTAAGAAGCAAGGGTTTTAAGAGGCTTCAGTTACACAAGTAACACAAGTAAATCGTTCAACGAGGAATAAAAAAAAGATATATTTACATTTACTTACGTTATACAAAACACTGTTTTTTTGACTTGCAAGTCAAATCAGCTACGAGTATTCTTTAGTATGTCATTTTTTTTGCTTTATTATTTTAATTTTTATGATCTGCTTTTAAATGAAAATTAAACGTTGAGTAATAAAATATTGATAGTTCCAGAATTTAGATCTCTGAAAGTCAGTTTGGCTGACTACTTTAAAAACTTATTTTAATTTCTTAAAACTACTAACATCTCTTGTGATTTTTGGCTACACATAACAGAACACTTTACAGAAATAAAATAATGAAATATGTAAAAAAAAATATTCATTTTAGACTTACAACTTTTCAACTGCTTACCTAAACCCGTTTATTAGTTATTGCAAAACGCTCGCTAAAAATGGAAATAAGATCAAACAGCCCATGCGCACTGTAATATATTAACATTTTAATTTTTATTTATTTTAAAAGTACCCATTTAGTAATAAAACAACTAATTTGACATTTTCTCACAGTCTTCTGTGCAATATGGTCAGTAAGGTACAGATGTGGTCATAAGTGATCTAAAAAATGAAATATATATTTTTTTACATATTTAGACGTATTTGAAATGTGATCCAATCAGGACAGGTTCCTTTTGCCAGATTTCAGTAGGATTGTGGAGATTAAATATTATTCAATAGATTGTAGTGGTCCGATCTACTAAATCTGGGGTCATGATGGGTTAAAAAAGTAGATAGATAGATAGATAGATAAAACCTTTATTTAACTGACACATTACACACACAATTACATAACTAAAAAAATAAAAATAAAATAAAGTAAAAACATTTGTATCTTAACGATTAATTAAAATTAATGTGTTTGGAAGAGTATAGTGTGTGTAGCCTATGCTCTATTATGATATTTAAAGTAATTTTGGTATATAAGCACTTAATTTTGTTCCAACACTGCTTAGAAGAAACGAACAAGAAAGGGGGTAGATCGCTATGTCTGCTCTTAACACTACCCGCAGTTCTCCAGTTCATCCGTGATCATGGTGCTTGCATCAGCGCCGAAATATCGGATACTCATTTAAAAAATCGCGGTAAGATCCCTGTATGGTCTCAGTTGACACCACACATTGGTAGATTAAAGGTAAGTTGTGGAGCACAAGAAGAAAGTCACAGTTGAAACTATTATCACTTGTATTATTATAAGTTCGTTAAAATACAGTGGCGGTTTAGAAGTTTAGCGTCTCTCTCTCTCTCTCACGTGTGTCTCGGTAGACAGTCGGTGACGTACTCGATGTGAATAAGTTTTATATAAAGTAAGTAATTACGCGCGGTGCTACGTAAACAAAAATGCATGTACGGTGAGTGAACCGTACAATCCCATTATGATAAGTTTAAAACTAATAAAAATAACAGTGAGAATCTTAAACCTATTTTCACATCATTACAATGCAGAATGCATTTTGTACTAGACTGTACCTTTAATTCTAAAGAAATGCTGTTGATGTAAAATCTGTTCATCGCTTAAGTAATACCTATAAAAGATAAATAAGGTTCGTAAACCTTGTTTATTATTATGAGAAACTTTTAATTTTTACCAGATTCAACCAGTTTTGCAGTTCATTAAAAGTAAAATTTTGTTTTCTTACATATTCCTGTGGGAACTTTAAATAATGATTCAGAATAAAATTTGTGCTAAAAGTACAGTAGTTTTTTCTTAGATTTTCTTAGATTATATATGTATAACCCGAATCTCTTTAAAGTTCATGTGAATTTTTCTGGGTGAGTTTATCTTGACCCTGAGCTAGATTGTGGTCAAGAGCGCACCCCTTTTTAATAAAAAAAAAGATCTAGGTGTTAATATCCCAAAGGAGCACATAGTACAGATGGAAAACCTTAGTGTGGGTCTTTGAATGTGTGTCATTCAGGATTTTATCAACGAGCTTTTCGCTCTCGACTTTTTTCGCGTGGTACAGAAATATGTCACGCTCCAGCTTTCTGTATTAGAATAAAATAAAAAAAGTTGGAATTGAGAATCTCTTCTTTTTGGTTGCGATGGTCTTTTTTGTCGTTTTTTGAGGTCGTTTAAAGGAAGGACAAACAAACTAACACACTTTCACATTTATAATATTATAGTAGGGATAATTTCTTGAAAATAATGAGTTTTGAACAAATTAAGCCCAATGTCATTCCCTTGCGAGAGCTCACGGGAAAATTTAATTAATTCGATTAATAAGGCAACCGTAAATTATTTTGCCATTTGGTTCCCGTTTCACGGACATTTTGCTAAATTAATCAATTTCATTTCTGAGAAGACAACATAATTTAGTTGTAAGCTTTGAGTAAATGAGAATGGGATGCAGTTGTGGACGAAGTTAAAATGGAGGTTATTAGAAGCTTTTATTTATCTTGCAATGTATGTATGTCTATGTATGTTCGGGTGGAATCTTGCAACTTAATTTTAAAGCAGATATCTTCAACCGATTTAGCTGACATTTTGTATCCATTTATTCTCAACTCTTTGAGTAAATAGGCTTCTTCTGAATGAGCTCACTAGTCCTCGACCACATCGTGGTCAAGAGCGAACCTATTTCCCGTCGATTTTGGTAACCAGCTACGAAAATTCTTTATTGACGGAGCGAGCGCGAAACTTCTTCGTTTCAGCTTGGGTAAAAAAGCTTTCGTTTATCTATCAAGATGGCCATGCCTGTCCGGCTGTTTTCCTTTACTTCATTTCTCAACTGACGCTCGTAAAAGTGTTCGATAATAATTAAGAATTTTTGGTCGATTCAGTTTTTTTAACAGCCCATATACGTCCCCACCGAGGGGCACGGGCCTCCCTTCGAAACACGAAGGGGATTTTGGCCATATTCCACCACGCTGGCCCGATGCGGGTTGGTAGACGTTTTCTTAGGAGTGCGGGTTTCAACGATGTTTCCTTCACCGCTGAGCAAGTTATAATGAAATCCGTACATACTTAAGTCCGAAAAAACGTAAACTCGTCTGGTCTAGTCTGGCTCATTACCAACTGGGCTATCACACGCCATTTTGAAAACTGTTGACTCGCGAGGTCTACAACTCACATAATCACTAGTAAAAAAGCCATAGGTTTAATTTAAGAAAGTAGTAAAGTTGCATGGGAAGATTTGTACGATCTACTGCTTCTCCACAATAATAATAATTACATTCACACGCTAGCCACGCGACTTGACTTCGTTCATTTCCGTCGACGTTCGGCTAAGATCGCATCGCGTTCGTCGCACGCGCCTCGAGCTTCGTGCAACTTCGGCTAAGCTCGGGAGTTATCGGCATTGGTTGTTGGGAATAAGGGATGGGGGAGTGTCGATGATGAGTGGTTGGTTTTTGTGAATGAAACAAGGGCATATATTAGCAGGATTAAAAAGTAAATATTGTTTTTCAAAAATTTCTTATATCTTTCCAAAGAGATCTTTAACTTTTTTCAAATTTCGTTTGTGTGTGCAATTCATTTAAAAAAAGTCTTATGTACTTTTGTCACCCCTATCAGATGAATTAAAGAAAAAAATAAATATACATTTGCTACAATTTGGTTGCTTAAATATTAACAAATTAGTTTTAAAGAAAAAAAGCGGAAAATCGTTGAAGGACTCAGCGTATTGCTGTAGCAGAACAGAACCATCTACAGCTGATATTCTAAAAAAAAGAGTTTTATTACGAAATTAACGATTTTCTTCTATTTTTTTTTGTTAGTATTATACAATAAAGGTATTAGGTTATTGAAAGAGTAAATAAATAAAAGTGACTGTGTCTTGTAAATGGGACCACTTTGGGGTAATTGTCAATAGTGACAATGTGCTACAAATAAACTATCATAGTCGCTGTAATAATAGAAAATCCCAAAGCGATCCCTCTTTAACCCCGACGAAAACAGAAAGAAGTTATAAGTTTGATGTGTTTTATGTGAAAATGTCTGTGGCATCGTAGCTTCTTAATGATTAGAATTATTTTAATTATTTTATGATACCATTTCTTATTTTGATGATCAATTCAAATTGTAATTTTCTTTTGACTGCATTAATTTTTAAATGTATTTTGTTTTATATGTATTTGATGTATCTGATTGTACTATGGGCAAAGCCTGAAATAAATGATTTATGTAATTAATTTAAGCGTTTTTTTATTGTAAAGAACCATCTCGATGTACAGGGACAACAGCGAATCATGCTATCCAAAACTGTCAAATTTCTTCAATCAATTTTCAATTTTTATCTCTAAGCATTAGAGTTTACTATCCATTGGGGAAATTTGACAGTTTGTGGTGATGTGCCATTGACTGGTTCTACCTAATCGAGATGGTTCTTTACTATTTTTTTTAAATCACAAGCTATCAATACAATTTATTTAATAATGTCATACAAATATCGATATCTTACCTTCACTACATCACTAGCTCAATCATACAACCTGTTCGCGCTACCGGTCGGCGGATCCTTGACCTACGCGTCTTTTTTTAAAATACCGGCTCCCTTTAAAAGCGTTACTTTTTTTTTATTCCTGTTTGAATTTTGTTTCTTTTTTGTTGAGCTACAATTTTACGGCCAGTGTTTTGTTTTGAATTTCGAATTAATGTTGTTTGAGATATTACGTTTGTTTTGTCTTTGGTTTTTGAGAGTATTGTACCTACAAGTACTTTTGTATGTATGTAAGTTCTCTGTTTGTCGAAAACACAAGACAATATTTTATAATATTTAAAAGGTTATGTAGTGGCGAAAGGTTATCATCCCAGAAAATTCTTTTTACTAAAATGTTTATTTTAAGTTCCTTCGGTTCAAATTAGAATAAACTTGGTCCTTAAAAATTAGTTCGTAATGTCCTAAAAACTATAAATCCGGTATTTAGGTTAATCAAAACACTTAAAGTACTTAAGTACACAAAACAAATTTAATTAGCTTGGCTTTTTGAAATTTTCTTCCTTTTTTTTAATTGGAGGTTCTGACTCACTGACTCATCAACGCTCACCCCAAACCTAGAAAGATGAAAATTGCTTTTTTGTTAGTTTTTTTTAGAAAAGTAGGCAAGGAATAACGAAAAAACCACAGAAACAAAGTCCCGAGCAACCTCTTGTTTACACTATACTTATCTATACTAATATTATAAAGAGAAAAGATTTGGTTGTTTGTTTGCATTGAGGCTCCGAAATTACTGGACCGATTTGAAAAATTCTTTCACTATTAGAATCCTACATTATCCCTGATGAACATAAAGTACATGATTTTCCTGACATCCCACGGGAACGAAGTCCCGGGCGGAAAGCTAGTAATACTATAAAGAGGAAAGATTTGATTGTTTGTATTGAATAGGCTCCGAATCTACTGGACCGATTTGAAAAATACTTTGAGCATTAGAATGCTACATTATCCCTAAATTACATAGGCCACAAAATTTTCCCGAATTCCCACGGGAACGAAGGCCTGGGCGGAAAGCTATAGGTACTTCCAAAGTCAAATGCCTTCTGCTGATTGTTTTCTGATCCAAAAAAATATAATTCTTGCATTCCAAGAAGTTTTTTTTAAACGAGATCAGCACTTGAATACTAAGTAGGTACTTGTATTAAAAAAAAGATTCTCGAGCTGTATCATTGATGCAAAAACTAGTTTTATTATAAACAAACTTCATTCATATTTCTGTTTCTCATAGGTTTTAGTTCAGTGAACTCTGGCAGGCGTTGTAAACGTTTGGGTAGATATGGCATTGTATCTCCTAAACGAATGGACTGATTTTAATGCGGTTTTTTGTTTGAAAGCTGACGTAATCGATATGGTTTTTAGCTATACGTATTTGATCAAAATTGGTTAAGCCATTTAAAAGTTAGAAGCATTTTTCCTTAACACAATATAGCAATAATACAAATGATGCCGTGCCGTGCCGTTCAAATTATAAAAATGCCCATTTCATTCTGTTCTACAACGTGTTTCAAAAAAACCCAAAAAAAGATAATTCAAAAATAATTAAAATTTAGCTTATTGCGCAGCTCTATTACAAATATGACAAGTATGTCATATTAATAATATGAAACTTTTATTTTGAAAGATGTCAAACCGTGCAACTGATTACTAGAGTTGCGACTATTTCACTTTTAAAATTAAATTTTGACGGCCGGTTTGGTCGAGTGGTAGTGACGCTGCCTCTTGATCGGCGGGTCCTGGGTTCGATCCCCAGTCGGGGCAAACATTTGTGTAAAAAGCAGAAGTTTGTTCTCGGGTCATGGGTGTTTGTGTTTGTCTTTGTGTGTTCCAAGGGACCCACGACACAAGGGAAAACCTTAGTGTGGGCCTTTGAGTGTGTAGCGTTTTTTGGAATTTCATTTTTTTGGGATTTTTGAAACACCTTGTATAAGAATCAGGATTAAAAGCCATAAGTTGCCAACCACTGGCATAGACAGACACACGAACAAGTTTCTTATAGGTAGGACAGGATGCTAAGAACATAGTGGGTACAATAGGATATCCTGCGGTATAGATGCGCTTTAAGTCTAGCCTGGCGATAATTAGGTCTAGATTGCACCTAGGTCTTAATCACTGGATACTAAGTATTACTACGTTGAGAGGACATCGTTCTGGATGGATATTCTACTAATCATAGTGTTACAATTCTATTCTATTCTATCTATCGCTTTATCTAAATTTCATACATCTGATGAAGGCTGCTGTGACTAGTGGACGTGTGGTGCTCGGTTCAAAATAACACCACCCCATCTCTTTCCGTGGGTGTCGTAAGAGGCGACTAAGGAAACTTAATGAGACCTGCCTCCTATTAATCCATCCCAGGCAACGGCACCTCAATTTGCTCTGAATCTGAGGTGTCGTCCTACGGTCTCATGCGGTGTGGTAGGCTCTGTAAAGGGCCGTCTGGTTCGCGACCACCCTCCTACCGAAGTCCGACGCCAAACAGCTTGTTGTGTTCCGTCGGTGCGTATGAGTTCCAGCGCCTTAATAGGCATTTTCTGGGTTACCTAACTCGCTCCATCGTCGACCTCATCTATGACCTTGGTCAAGATTGAGGTCAAGAGTTAAGGCGCCACCGCCAACTGAATGTTCAGTTGCTAGATAGCTTGCAACTTTACGTTCAGTTAGGGGTGGCGCTGCTGGTCGGGGTAGTTGTCTGCAAGTATATGAAAATTAAATACAAAATACAACACTAAATGCTTTACAAAAAAAAAAAGAAGCTGCACTCCGGCAGAAGTGAAAACTTGAACACATATTACTTCCATGCGATGTAAGAAGTTTTCACTTCACCCTCCGTCTTACGAATTTTCGATCAGCGTCTCGTGACCCTGACGCGAGTTTAACATTTTTTACCCATCCAAAAAGTGCACAACCCCGTTAAAGAAGTTTTCACTTCAAAAATACAAAATGTTTTATTTGCTTTACAAATAGTTTTGTTTAAAACTAAGTGTTGGAGTCTCCTAGTAGACGAAAAATAGCCCGTGTCTGCTTCGCTCTTCCATACAATAGTAAACAA
The DNA here is from genome assembly GCA_949987775.1 of Aproaerema taeniolella. Lineage (NCBI taxonomy): Eukaryota > Metazoa > Arthropoda > Insecta > Lepidoptera > Gelechiidae > Aproaerema > Aproaerema taeniolella. The sequence continues at coordinate 2,027,586 of OX465265.1, forward strand.
GTAGGTAAAAAAAATAATATATGAAACAAATAAAGTGAGAGGGTGCCTGTGCTTCTGTGTATGTGTGTAGGTGTATGTGTAGGTGTAGGTGTTATGAAATAGTTCTCAAGTTCGCAACCCGAACAGATAAAATAGCCTCCACTGTCATTCTACGGCCTTTGATTATAGAAATCACTCTCGTGAAATTTTAAAATTCCAATCAGCTCACTTATAACAATTGTGACCTTTAGAATAAAAGCTTCACTACGGAAATCGTCGTTTTCACATACTTATCTTAAAAATATTTTAAAATTCTGGACCTGGTTCTAAATTTGTGTAATGTTTAATTTTAATTTTTTATCTTTTTATAAAATACTAACATTCTGCTCGGGACTTTGTTCCCATGGGAATTCGTTTTTTTTTTTGAATTATGTAACCTATGTCCATCGGGGATAATGTAGCTTTCTAATGGTGAAAGAATTTTTCAAATCAGTCCTTTAGTTTGGGAGCCTATTCAATGCAAACAAACAAACAATCAATTCTTTCTTCTTAATAATATGTATCGATGTAATAATGTGAATCTATGTAATCCGATATTAAAGAAAATAACAAAAATTAATTCAGATTGTTCTAAATTTCGCCACCTAAACAGATAAAATAGTTTTCATTGTCATTTCATAACCATTGGGACGCCATAGATTAGTAGAATAGGTGCCCTGTAAATTGGACCTTCCGATTTCACGGCTGGTCTCATCGATTCAATAGTCAATAGAAGCCCAGTGTCTTGCAAGGGTAGGAGTCAATAATGTCGCAATTCGTGCCTTTGTGATTGCATACATTCATGCTATCATCCTTCCTGGATTTGAAATTGAAAACCACAGACCTATATCGAGATAGACGGTAAAAGTTTACCTACCTTGCGTGTAAAAAGTGTGATCCGCGGTCACAGTTTTGTCCGACTTAAGTCAGTCCGCTTGAGACCTATGCCGTAAATGATAATCGATTTTAACCGGATTTACATTATTGTTTTTTACTTAAGGCGACTACAGCACCCGATCGTTCTTGAGCAAAAGGTGGCACACAGGAATAGTGCCATCTCCGTCTCTCAACAGGCCTGGGCCGGCAGTGCGAACAGTGTCGATAGACGAAGTTTACGCACACACACATGGACTATGAAAGCGTGCGTGCGTAAAAATATGTTCGAAAGTTATAAAAATGAGATTTATGGAAAGGTGACAGATTAAATCGAAAAATGCGTGAACTACTTATCGAGAGTGTTCAATCACGAACATTTTGATAGCAAATTCAAGTTCGTGTGTGCATTTTACTATCGTTTTTACAGCTTAAAAGATACACAATATTGGGTATTTAAAGGTGACTTTGTGAGCTTTTTCTATCAAACCAAAAGTTCTGAATCATGTTTTCAGCAAACTACTTATCTAGTTTATGTCCTGAATATTACCGTAGTATTTTTTTCTTCGATTTAATGCAGTGCGTCATGCTTATCTACGCATCATAAAATCGTAATTTAGGTGCTGTAGTCGCCTTAAGTCAGTCCGCTTGAGACCTATGCCGTAAATGATAATCGATTTTAATCGTATTTACATTATCGTTTTACTTAAGGCGACTACAGCACCCGATCGTTCTTGAGCAAAAGGCGGCACACAGGAATAGTGCCATCTCCGTCTCTCAACAGGCCTGGGCCGGCAGTGCGAACAGTGTCGATACACGAAGTTTACGGACTATGAAAGCGTGCGTGCGTAAAAACATGTTCGAAAGTTATAAAAATGAGATTTATGGAAAGGTAACAGCTTAAATCGAAAAATGCGTTAACTACTTATCGAGAGTGTTCTATCACGAACATTTTGACAGCAAATTCAAGTTCCTGTGTGCATTTTACAATCGTTTTTACAGCTTAAAAGATACACAATATTGGGTATTTAGAGGTGACTTTGTGAGCTTTTTCTATCGAACCAAAAGTGCTGAATCATGTTTTCAGCAAACTACTTATCTAGTTTATGTCCTGAATATTACCGTAGTATTTTTTTCTTCGATTTAATGCAGTGCGTCATGCTTATCTACGCATCATAAAATCGTAATTTAGGTGCTGTAGTCGCCTTAAGTACGAAAAATTCGACCCGCTAGGTTCTTATACAGTTTGAAGCGCTCTTTTCATCTATCTCGATATAGGTCTGTGTTGAAAACAGATTGCTTGTGCTCAAGAGGAGAGTTATGGATCACTGATTGCAATTAACCCCGCGCTGTGCCGTTATAAGAATGCGATGTACAGTCAACAGCACATCAGGTTACCACAAACTGTCAAATTTCCCCAATGGATACTAAACTCTAATGCTTGGAGATGAAATTGAAAATCTATTGAAGAATTTTGACAGTTTTGGATAGCATTATGTGCCGTTGTCCCTGTACACACGGCAGCACATCAGGCTATACATGTTGACCTTAATGTCGCCCTTATCTCGCTCGTCATAGCGTCGGCTTTCGTAGTGCAAATGGGGAACCTGACGTGCTGCTGTCTGTACATAGCTGGTTATCGTGATTTTCGCAGTTATTATTGGTTTTTATTGCAAAATGGAGTGTATTCAAATTGTTTATTTAATTTTTAAGCAGAAAATATTAAAATTAATGTAAAAAAAATGAAAATATATATATGTAAGGAAAATTCCACTGAGAAGTAATTTAGAGGGTGGTCTTAATTCAGGTTTTGCTAAGCACTCCCTTACACCTTGTTCTTTACCTATGAAATTGCCGTTTTTCATAGAAAATTTTTGAAAAACTGATTTTTTACTAACGTTTTTGGATTTTACAAAATCCAATTTTACAATTTACAAATACGAAATCCAAATTTAACAAAATTTTGTAAAAAGGTTTAGACAATGTAGCGGCACGCTCAGGAATGCGCATAGATAGGACAGACAAGAGCATCGCCAAGGGGGGGGGGGGCATTAGAAAAATGTACATAACTGCAAAGCAACCAAAGTTGGGACATTTGTCCGACGGTTCCCTCGCAGTAACGCCCTAAGCCGAGGTTCGAGCCCCACAGGGGGCACCCTTAGGCCTGTTACTTAAAATTTTGGGTTGAGAGCCATCTGCGCTCACCACTTGCTCGGTGAAGCTGTCAAGGCCATCAGCGGCCAACAGCATAGTCATTCAAAAAAAAAAAAAAAGTTGGGACATTTATTATTACAATCGCCAATTCTGACTATATTGGCCAATCTTGACTGTACCTACGATTCATATTTTTTTCATCCCCCGTAATACTAACGTGCCCCCACCTTTGCCAAGGGCTGGCGATGCTCTTGGTGAGGACAGATATAACACATCTGTCGATTGACGTCTATCTATCTTACCATGATCGTGGCACGTAGAGTTGCTAGTATATAAGCCAGTGTCATCTTCCAATAACATTCTAATAACAGTAATAGACCATCAGTCTATGGAGTGATTATTTCCTCCTTTCCATCAATCACTCGGTCGGCCTCTATGGCCGACCCTAAACAGACAACATTAAGTTAATTTTCATCTTACTTAGTTAATTGAAAGTGGTAATTATAACAAAGTACAGCAAAAATAGGCAATGAAATGGGCAACAGATGAAACGAACTATATTTGTGCGTTGCTTTCAGTAAATAAATCCAAAGTAAATATGTATTATTTAACTCAAAATCTCCTTTTAATGGCCAAGTTTTTAAATTTAAAAAAATTCGTAATAGCTGATCAAATAAATTATGAACACAATAAAGCTTGAGAAAAATCGGAAATTTCATAGGTAAAGACCTGTCATATGTATTTTCTGCACATAATATTATTTTTCTAAGGCCTCTAAGATGAACCGACAGTTGTCTATCTACATATAATGTTATAAAGAGGAAAGATTTGATTGTTTGTTTATTTGCATTGAAAAGGCTCCGAAACTACTGGACCGATTTGAAAAATTCTTTCACCATTAGAATCCTACATTATCCGTGATGAACATAGGGTACATGATTTTCCCGAATTCCCACGGGAACATAGGGTACATGCTAGTTATAATATATGATGAAGACTATTTATCCTGTATGTATTGTTGCTAATCTACTCCCAGTAGTGAAATTAATATATCCGTATGACATTGTTTGCGGTCGGGGCCCTTTGCGCCCAGATTATAAGGATCAGGATTATAAAGGACCGATAGCAAAACAATCACTTAGGAACTTCAAAACAAAAAAATGTAATTAATTTAAAAAATATTTTTTAAATGAAAAATAGGCGCGAATGGGTCTTGAACCGACGACCTCAGGATTAGATCTTCTTGTGTTCTAACCATATGTACAAGCCTTCAAGTCATGCAGCAATTATTCAAATTTCTCATTCGCTTATTAAGCACGTTACGTCGTGCGTGTAGGTTAATAAATTAATTCAATTGTTCCAAAATTATTTTCATATATTTTGGAACTATCACTAATATTTCGTATTATTTTAGCAAACCCTTTCATTTCGTACCCATATCATGAGAGTGCAAAATAAAATAATTAGTCCGCCATATTGATTTTAAAATGTCGTCTCTTAGCTAATCAGCCAAGAACTGTATGCAAAATTTCAGCTCAATCAAGGTTTACTGCATTAAAATTCTGTTGAAAGATTTGACCCGAAAAAACCATACTTAAATTTCTTGCAAGTTGATAAAAGCTTGTAAAAACTCGTCTACACTTTTTGTGTAAACGCCCACTATTTGCGAAACGCTATAAGTTCGACTTGTAATATGTTTTAACATGGTGACACATTCAGTTTTGCATGTGCAGGTTTCCTCACGATGTGTTTTTCTTTACCGTAAGAGCATCAGTTAGTGTGCAACCTCAAAAAGCGAGTCACCGTTGGTACATGCACAGGGATCGTATCGAAATTGATATCGCTGAGACCACTCAGGCTGTATTGATTCTTTGAACATCTACGACCGTGTTTTTAACCGTGTGGTGATCGGTTGAGAATAATACCACCCCATCTCTTTCCGTGGGTGTCGTAAGAGGCGACTAAGGAAACACAAATGAGACCTGCCTCCTAGTAATCTATCTTAGGCAACGACACCTCTGTTTTGAAACTGAGGTGGCGTCCCATGGTCTCGTGCGGTGTGGTAGGCTCTGTAAAGAGCCGTCTGGTTCGCAACCACCCTCCTACCGAAGTCCGACGCCAAACAGCTTGCTGTGTTCCGTCGGTGCGTGGGAGTACCAGTGCCTTTATAGGCATTTTCTGGGTTAACTCGCTCCATCGTCGACCTCATCTTTGACCTTATGGTCAAGATTGAGGTCAAGAGTTAACCCATTTTATAATTAAAAAAAAAAACGACTACATCTTGCCCCTGAGCCAGATTGTGGTGAAAAGCGAACGAAACGAACCCAATCAATTTCAAACTTATAAAAAAAATTCTTTTTAATTTTGAAGTTTTTCTGCTAGCCGTACATGCGGCAGAGGGTAGTAGGTTGATTTATGCCCAGTCGTTTTTGGCAGCTGCCCGTGGTTAGCTTTAAAGCCATTGTCTGTCTTCCACTAATTTAACGCGAAACGCGACGGCGACTGTACAATGAGCTCCATTGTATTGTACCATAATATAGTTTTAATTCTTACTGAAATCCCATTAGGTACACACAGCAGCACAGGCTATACATATTTACCTTTTAATACCTCGCTCGTAATAGTGCCGCCTTTCGTAATGCAAATGGGTAACTTGACGTGCTGTTGTCTGTACAAATTACCGTGACACAAACAGTTAGGTTAAGCAATGTCTCCGGCGCAATTAACTTTGATGGGGTGACCCATGATTAAAGCAGAAGATACGATTTTTCAAGAACGTTTCCGTGCTTTGGAGAGCACGTTAAGCTGTCGGTTCCGGCTATTGTCAATTGACTGCTGTTGTTAAAACCAAGTTAGAGGCTATTTGGCGGTTTGAAAGCTCTGACCCCAGGGTAAGTCAAGTTCGCCACACACTTGACTATAGAATAGAATAGTATAGAATAGTTTATTTGCCAGAACATAGTAAATAACTTGTTACAGAAATTGCGTATCTAATGTTCAGCCTTAAGAGCAAAGCATGCAAATTGTAAGGGGAGAAATTAGTAGCAGACATAAATAATTAATAACAATGTCAAAAATAATATAAATGTCAAATTAAAAAGTGCGTCAAGAAGCAAGGTATTCATCGACGAAATAGAAATAGTTATCTATTAACCAGGCACGTAATACCTACACGATAAGAAGAAGACGTCGGACGTATTTATGTGCAGTGGCCACGGCTTGTTAAATACCTATACACCGAACGAGCTGTAGCGCGTTTATGTAGCTTATGTAGCGTTTATGTACAACACGAACAGAAGAAGTATGCCTGAGAAGAGTTGGCTGCTAGCACGTTGTCAGGTGGCTTCTTTTACTTCTTACGTATTATAATTGTTAATATTAAAACTATACATTAAAGACTAAATAAATCTCGCACCTAGGCAAACCGAAAATATCATATTTTTGGCACAATTAACACACATACCTACGCATAGAATACACACACCTTACTTAGAATCACTCACTTCTAAATAGATACATAACACTTACATGCTCTCTCTCCCACACACTACACACGCACGCACACGCACACTGGTACTGTTAACGATATCAGCTTTGTTAATTTAATTTAGGTTTAGCTATGTAATATTATTTTTTAGTTCAGGGACCAGCTGAAAATCAGCGCCGAGACGACTCATTCGTCTTTGCATTACGCTGAGCTGGACACCCTTTTTGGTGCATAACACCTACATAGAAATAAGGCATAGCAGGCATAAGATAAATTTGTATGTATGTTACTGAATAAAAATTGATTCTATTCTATTCTATTCTATATCACTTACAGTCCAGCATGGAATGAATTACCTATTCGTTGCAGAAACTAAATATCGCTAGTTAGTTTAGATAGTAATGTATGTTTTTATCTGTAATCAAATCGCACACCACCCATGTTGCGTTGTAAGAATGGTGGAAATACAACAAATATGTTTTGCGAGGTTACAAGATGTACGAATACAGGTGGAGGGATATATTTTAATAGATATTTTGACTACCAGCTGTTATGAAGAGAAGTTGGGCCTATTAATACTTCGAACGGCACGGCACGGCAAAATTTGAATTACCATTGCTCCTGTAAGGTTTCCTGCATTTTACACCCATTTCGCACCTTTTAATGTTTTTAAACTGGCAACACTAAAACGTATCGGGTATAAAAGCCAGGTACTTGGGAAGTGGGGGATTCTCGATTGAGCAGCCTAGTCGTTCAGACGTCTCACAGTAATTTTAATAAGTTTGGAACTAATTTAATAAGTTTGGAGTTGATTTAATAAGTTTAGAATTGATCTAATAAGTTTGGAACTAATTTAATAAGTTTGGAGTTGAATTAATAAGTTTAGAATTGCTCTAATAAGTTTGGAAATAATAAGTTTTGGCAATCAGTTTTGATCATAATAAGTTTTGGCAATCAGTATTAATCATAATAAGTTTGGAGGAATATAAGTTTGGAACAACTGAGTGGTTTCATTTCTGAGATATCCTATACTCCGTATGTTCCCCAGCTTCTAGTTTCACTAGTACATATATATAGTTTCACTAGTAAAATAGTAATGCAATTATTCCGTGCCGTTTTCGTATTATAAAAAGGCCCGTTTTCTTAAAAAAAAACAACGGGTTGCACTCCGGAAGTGCCGGCAGAAGTGAAAACTTGAACATTAATGTTGTGCATTAATATATAAAACAAAATACACAAAAAGAGTCCGTTATTCTCTCAGGATTGGAACCCTCGACCTGTTGCTTACAATCTGGCAACTTTCAATTCAGTAAAATAGTCTATCGGTATTTGCGCACTATGTGCGAATAATCGTTGACATCGTTGACATCTGTCACAGAGATAATTTTACCATAGGGCTGCCATCCGTCCGGGTTTTCACCCATACTTCAAAGTACACAACGCAACGCTGCCAAAGAAGTTTTCACTTCAAAAAAGGTGGCAACCCTATCCTACGCATTTTCGATCACGGTCACGTGACGATCTGACGCGAGTTCATTGCGAGTTTAACATTTTTTCCCCATACTAAAGATGCTAAAGAAGTTTTCACTTCAAAAATAATTTGATGGGAAGAAAAATATTCGGCGCAAAACCCTGCACTACCTGGTTCAGTTGGTTACAGCACTAGGAGATTTAACCCACGACGGGTTCAAGTTTCATTCGCGCCGAAGATTTTTCTATCCTTAAAAAAAATGTATATATCTCTCATGCGGGTAACATACATACGCTCACGCCTGTAATCCCTGACGGGGTAGGCAGAGCATCAGTGGCTCTAGCGAACCACTTGATGCCACGTGTGTCACAAATTGTGAGGGCTATCAGATGGAACCAGTTGTATAATGGTGAGAGGTAGTCAGCCTTTTGCCCATGATATAGCTAATCCCTCGCACCCCACTTAAAGACTTTTACAGTATGCCTGAGAAAAGAAGGCAGCTGGCGCAGTCTAAGTTTTTCTTTCACTCCCAGTTAAGTGTGGAAGGAGGTTGGTAAACGAAAATTAAGGACGTGAAAACGAAAACTGAATAATTGCCGTACTCAGAAACGTGAATTAAAGTTAAGTACTATTAAAGTCTGTTGTTGTCTCTTTCACTCTTGTTGATATAAACAAGGATAGCATGACATTTAATGACTTCCTGACTTTAACTGACGTCTCTGAGTACGGCTATGAGTACGGCTAAAATTTTGAGTTCCCATACAAACTTCATCAGCATACTTAATAATATAGCGCATATTGTATGGAAGATCAAAATTTTTTTTTCGTATTTTGACCTATGTTCCTTGGGAAAGTTGTTAAGTTTCATGGACTGATTAACCACCCGAGAGGTTGAAAGAGAGATACTTAAAGCCCTGTATATTCAAAGTGAGGACTTTTTTCGCAGAACATTCTTAAATCCTTGTCCTACACAAGATGCGAGGCATATATAGTATCGCGTTTCGTTTTAATAAGCCTTAACAAACGGTATACATATAATATAAGCTTACATCACTACGCTATTTTGTCCTTAGAAACCAGTAATATTTTGTTAAAAAGTCGTAGATACTTTTTATTTTATTTAATTCAATTTTGATACTAAATAACATGAAATGAAAATTAATAAACTTTTTGAATTACTTAGTGCATTCAATTTACAAATATTTACAAAAAAGGATCTTTAGATATAAAACACTAGTTTCCCGCTCGGGACTTTGTTCCCGTGGGAATTTCAAGAATAAATTTTTCACACAAACCTTCCTCTTAAATCACTCCGTCTATTGGTGAAAACCGTTCAGTAGTTTTTGAGTTTATTCCGTTAAGACAGACAGACGCGGCGAGGGACTTTGTTTTGTGACATAGTATGATGTCACAATGTAATTATTAGTGGAAAACAATATAAACGACATACAGTTTATCAAGTTTATGCGTACATTTCTACTTATTCTATAAATAAATAAACGTTTCACACTCAAAGGCCTACACTAAGGTTTTCCATTGTGTCGTTGGTCCCTCGGAACACACATAAATACAAAAACCAACAACCATGACTCTAAATCAAACATCTGCTTTTTACACTACTAACTTCTCCGTCTGGGAATCGAACCCAGGACCTGCCGATCAAGAGGTAGTGGTTCTAGAACAACTAGATGACGTTTGTCACAAATTGTGAGGATTATCAGATGGAAAAAGTTGTATAATGGTGAGAGGTGGTCAGCCTTTCGCCCATTGTACAGCAAAACCCTCGCATCCCTCTTACAGACTTTTACTGTATACCTGGGAAGAGTAGGTAGCTGGCACATTCTAAGTTTTCTTTCACTCCCAGTTCAGCATGGAAGAATCTACCAATCTGTTGGCAACTCCAATTTTAATAACTCCAACACAACTCATTCATTCTAAACTGTTTTATACATTCATTCTTCTAACTCATTCCTTCTCGTCGCTTTATATGCGACAATTGTATAAAACGTGTCTCTGAAAACATAAAATTAATTCCTAAAAAGTGCCGTGGTTTTATTCATAGCAACACAATCCCTATCTATACATGAGTGCTACAACCACAGATCACAGAAACTAAAGGGAGATATGAAAAAGGGGCGGGGCCGGTGTCGCAGCAATATGCGCAAAAACAGAACACATTGCTATGATCCCACGCAGTTCACTGTCGAGATACCGTCGAGACAATATGTGTAAACAGTTTACAATGCTTATTTAGTACTAAAGATTATTATCGAATGTTGAGTACCGATACCGCAATGGATACTGAGCACATTCAAGCTAACAGAATACATTCAATCGGGTGGTACGGCCGCTGCTTGCGACACTGTGTTTCGAACTCAGCGCATTGATTGGCATCTCTCTAGAATGCTTACGTAGTACTAAAGATTATTCGAACGTTGAGTACCGATACCGCAATGAAGAATGAGCACATTTAAGCTAACAGAATACATTCAATCGCGTGGTACGGCCGCTGCTCGGTGGCTGGCGACACTGGGTTTCGAACTCAGCGCATTGATTGGCATCTCTCTAGATCTCTATGGCTACAACACAATCTACTGTTTTTTCTATCATTGTAATATCAATACTTTGTTATTTTATGTTCGTGTCACAGACCCTGTTTTGTTTATTATCTATTGGATATCCTCTAATGAGAATATCTTCGGTAATATGATATTACGGGTAAAGGACACTGGAATATATAAACCATATAAAAATATATCCAGGAACGTGTAGTTGTACGGGACAGATTAGCAAAAAACTTAAATTATTAATTCAAGCCATCAGTCTAAATGATTTTCCAATTAGAGGTGGGGGGGGGGGGGGCATCAGAACATAGGGCATTGCGCACGGGACGTGGTTTCACAATACAATGCAATAATACTTATTAAGGGTAGATTCAACCATTTACATATTTTCCAAGCTATCCCATTACACCTTTTTTTATTTTTAATATGAGATGGGGTAACTCTTGACCCCAATCTTGACCAAGGTCATATATGAGACCATATACTTATGAGATATTTTTATATTTTTATAGATGAGGTCGACGATGGAGCGAGTTAACCCAGAAAATGCCAATTAAGGCACTGGTACTCCCACGCACCGACGGAACACAGCAAGCTGTTTGGCGTCGGACTTCGGTAGGAGGGTCGTCGCGAACCAGACGGCCCTTTACAGAGCCTACCACACCGCATGAGACCATATGACGCAATCTCAGTTTCTAAACAAACTGAGGTGTCGTTGCCTAAGATGGATTACTAGGAGGCAGGTCTCATTTGAGTTTCCTTAGTCGCCTCTATAAACGTTTTTATAAACGTGCAAGTCAGTTGCCATAAGGGAGGCCTATGTCCAGCAGTGGACTGACACCAGCTGATGATGACGTTGACAGAAAAATAAAAGGTTATTTTAGATAAAAGAAAAGTTTTGTACAGCATTGTAACACCCGTGTCTACCCTTTATGAAACACAAAGCGCATTTATTCCAAACTATCTGTAGTGTCAGGCGATAACAGAGACTTGTACAGCCAACAAAAGGCCATACTCTTCCTCTAGAAGTAGATAGAAGTAGATATAAACGCATACGAGTTATTTACCTGAGCGCCACACACTCGGTAAGTGCACATGAGGTAGGGATAGCAGAACAACTGAAACGAGAAGTTAATTTTGTGAATAAAAAAAAATGTTGAGTTTTTTATTCTTGATCATGTTAAAAATAACTCTAAAATTGAGAATTTTGTATCAACCAATTTCGATTAAGTTAGCTTTCAAACAAAAAAAAGCCGCATTGAAATCGGTTAATTCTTTTAGGAGCTACGATGCCACAGACGGACACAGATACATAAATTAACACAGATACATAGATGCACAGACACAAAGATACACACGTCAAACCTTTATCACTCCTCTTTATTTTGTCGGGGGTTAAAAGCTTGGAACTTGTACGGAGGGCCGCACATTAGGTTACCACACGCGTGCACTCTGTGCTGTTGCAATAAGAGTTGTTTTGCAATGAAAATGGAGTAACATGATGCGCTGGCCGCGTTACTTAGTTATTTGAGTTAATGTTATCGAATTTAATAAAAATATGAAAAGCTTGAAGAATGAAACAAATTTGCAATAAGATCGACTTTTTTGCTGTCCCTCCTCTTTGTAGTAAGCGCAGTTCCGGCCCCCCCCGACCTCACCCAGTCCCCCCTCTCAACTTCCGGTCTCAACCTGAGCTTATAATTTTTGTACTATAAAGGCTTTGTACAACTTCTTTTACGCTTGTCTTACAGTTGCACCTAATAAGCTGTTGGTTGTAAGACTGTTTGTCGCAAAAACATAAGGAGGGTAGAAGGATTTGCTTTGGTTGAGTTAGTCTGTTTCTGTTGTAGTTCTGTTGAGATTTGATCAATTTGTTATCTTCTTCTTAATAGTGAAACATATCTCTTAGGGGTTTTTTGTACACAAGGGAGGAGACACGGCGATCAAAACAAGCAAATATAGATCTCATCATATCAGCCTATTGCAGTCCACTGCTGAACATAAGCCTCCCCCAAGGTGCGCCACTTTGCACGATCCTCCGCTGTTTTCATCCAGCCACTACCCGCTATCTTCTTTAGGTCATCTGACCATCTGGCTGGGGGGCGTCCTACACTACGTTTGCCAAGACGTGGTCTCCATTCGAGAGTCTGTCTACTCCAACGCTCGTCGGTTCTGCGACAGCCATGGCCAGCCCACTGCCACTTCAGCTTGCTATATAGATCTAATAGCTACGAAACGAAGGTTTGTTTGCCGGAAATAGAAGCACGAAGAGACATCCACCGACTGAAGATGGAGCGAAGGACGAAAAAATACCTTTGCTTTATAGCGTTTTTATTAGACAATTTGACAAAAAATTCACGGTTTCTCACATTAACGCGGTGATAGCCCAGTTGGTAATGAGCCAGACTTGTAATCGGAAGGTCGCGGGTTCAAATCCTGGTGCGGGCCTGTACCACTAAATTCGTCTTTTCGGATGTATGTATGGATTTCTAACTATCATTTGCTTAACAGTGAAGGAAAACATCGTGATGAAACCCGCACGTCCAAGAAAATTCATTTTCGAAAGACGAGCGGTCCACCAACCCGCCTGTGATGGACTATGGCCTAAATCCCCTTCGTGTTTCGAAAGGAGGCCCGTGCCCCTCGGTGGGGACGTATATGGGCTGATGACTTAACTGAACAACTATTCCAAAGGAATATTATAATTATCACCTCTTCAACTTGCTGGAAAGTAAAAACAAAAAAATGGGTAGAGTTGTTGGATTTAATGGTGCGTTTCGACTTAAAGTTAAGAAAATTTTGTATGTACTTTTAATTGGCAAACATATTTATTACATTTATCTATTCATAAGTTTTGTCTTGCTGTTAGTACACCTTTAAAAAAAAATTTGACAACTAGACACAGCAAATTAAAAATTTAATAGTTTATTTAATTAATTTCTTTTTTTAATTTAAATTTTTATTTATGAAGAATGGGTTACCATCTAAAATGGACGGACGGCCGATACTTGTCATTACTTGTCACTGCAGTGTCATGTCATCTGTATAGAGCAAAACAGATGTACTGACATTTGACAGATGTACTGACATTGTATCGTGTGGTGATCGGTTGAGAATAACGCCACCCCATCTCTTTCCGTGGGTGTCGTAAGAGGCGACTAAGGAAATACAAATGAGACCTCTGCCTCCTAGTAATCCATCCCAGGCAACGACACTTCATTTTTTTCTGAATCTGAGGTGTCGTCCTATGGTCTCATGCGGTGTGGTAGGCTCTGAAAAGGGCCGTCTGGTTCGCGACCACCCTCCTACCGAAGTCCAACGCCAAACAGCTTATTGTGTTCCGTCGGTGCGTGGGAGTACCAGTGCCTTTATATGCAATTTCTGGGGTAACCTGCTCCATCGTCGACCTCATCTTTGACCTTTATGGTCAAGATTGAGGTCAAGAGTTAACCCATCTTATAATAATAATAATAAATTTGAAGCATCGAAATTTTGTTCGAAGGAAGAAAGTACAGAGTAGGACCCATGTAGCAGATGCATTTTGTACCTTTTTTTTGGTGGGGATGTTTAAGGGCCGATAAAACAAATTTGTTTAAGTAAAGATCACCATATCAGCCTATTGCAGTCTACTGTTGAACATAGGCCTCCCCAAAGGTGCGCCACTTTGCACGATCCTCCGCTGTTTTCATCCAGCCACTACCCGCTATCTTCTTTAGGTCATCTGACCATCTGGCTGGGGGGCGTCCTACACTACGTTTGCCAAGACGTGGTCTCCATTCGAGAACCTGTCTACTCCAACGCTCGTCGGTTCTGCGACGGACATGGCCAGCCCACTGCCACTTCAGCTTGCTACACTTTTGGATAACATCCATCACTCCGGTTTTCTGTCGGATAACCTTGTTTCGGATTCTATCCCTTATTCTATCCGTAAGGATATTAAACTAAAAACATCCACATGTAAAGTTAAACAAACACGTTTCGTTTTATCACCAGTAACTTAAACTTAAATCCCCGAATACAAACACGAAACTGTAACTTAACCGGAGGGTCAACTTAAAATACTTTGCAGCAACTTGGGGTCACTTAATACACCAAATGTTTCACTAATTTAGGTCAAACATCCTTTGGGGCAAAGCTACATGGACAAACGGACACACATCTAAATGTATTATTACGAGTGATATGGCTTGTAAATTATAGTTAGGAATTATACATACGAGTAGGTTAGATTAGGGCGGGATTAGCTCGGATAAGTTGAAGCTAAGTTACGGCTATGTTAGGAACTAGTTCGATGTTTGAGTTCAAAGAGTTTAACATACGTTACATATATTCACGCCTTTACATCCTTGTTGGGCTAGGCAGAGCATTATATTAACTATTTGCCTCTGGTCCCTGCCGCACTAACCTAAAATTGCATTACTCTGTTGTTAGAATGTATAAACTACATGAGTTGTATTCAGATATTTTAGATTTAAATGTAGATTCAGAGGCTAAGATTAAAAATAATGTATTAGATAAAAATGCTGCTTTATAAATTACTGTAACGAATTTGTACTTTCTACTGTCGCTATGTATAACTTTAGTAAAACTTAACTTCATTGTTTTTAGATCTTATGTATTCATGTTTGTTTAAGTCGCTTAATATATAAACTGTGCATGTGGTGCTGTCCTGTAAGTGTTAAGGCACTTGAATCTAAATTAAGTTAGCATAAGTAATATATGTATCAGTGTTCTTGCTGTTGGTTAGCCAAATAAATAAAATAAAAAATAAAATAAAAATTATGTGGTTGTTAACTACTGTACGTAACATTTGAAATGAGGTTAAGTTTTATAGGTGTTTTGGACTATGTTTGTAAACTTATAAATAAGTAATAATTATTACTAGATAAAACAGGAATACTTACAGTAGCAACTGTGGTGATAGGTTGTCAGTATGGGAATCAGTTGCCAAATTTTAGTTTTTAACAAACTTCCAAAAATGAGGAGGTTATCAATTCGACCCTTATCTATATAATACTAGCTTTCCACCCTGGACTTCGTTGCCGTAAGAATTCGGGAACATTATGCAGCTTATGTGTTAATCCAGGGTGTCAGTTATTTCTACACTAAATTTTATCAAAATTCGTCTAGCCGTTTGAGCGTGAAAGAGTGACAAAACTTCCATACATACATCCATAAATACCAACTTTTGCGTTTATAATATAACTAGCACTAGCATTCCGTTCGGGACTTCGTTCACGTGGGAATTCGGGATAATTACGTAGCTTATGTTATTTAGGGATAAAATAGCATACTAATGTACAAAAATACAAATCTTTCCTCTTGATAATATTAGTAAGATAATATTAATATAAGAATATAAGAACTGCACAGTTTTTGTACATAGCAGCTTCTAAATGTATGTGTCTTTTAAAAGTGCATGTATGTAATTATGTATGTTAGTATGTTTGACCGCGTATATCTAAATTTTTAAAGTTCTTTTTAGGTATAGACCAACTTAAGGAACAGTGCAAGTTTCATCAAAATCGCTTCATTATTATACCTCTAGAAATCGAGATGTAAGTGTATTATATACCTGTCACTATAAATAATTAATTTTACCCCAAAAAAAAAGTAATTAAAAGAAGAAATTAGTTTTAGAAAGAAGTCGTAAAAGAAAGCTCATTTATTTCCTTAGTTTTGGCTACTGCATTGATATGTCAATCTGCCAATATGTCAGTCAATATTTTATATTAGAGACCAAAAACAAACTGGTAGCTTTTATAATAAACTAACAATTTGTTTGGCTTGTCAAAACTTGGCTGACTGGACCTAAATTGATAATGTTTTAAGATAACCCGTTTGGCCAGTGCGTAGGACGAACATCGCTATTATAGCATAGACTCGTAAAATTTTAGAAGGCTTAGATTTAATTTTACCATACTCTGTTACACTATTTAAAATATATCTATACAATATTATAAAGAGGAAATATTTGATTGTTTGTTTGTTTTTTGTTTGTTTGCATTGAATTGGCTCCGAAACTACAGGACCGATTTGAAAACTTCTTTCACCATTAGAAAGCTACATTATCCCCGATGAACACAGGCTACATAATTTCCCGAATTCCCACGGGAACGAAGTCCCGGCAAAAAGCTAGAGGAAAGATTTGTTTGTTTGTTTGTTTGCATTGAATAGGCTCCGAAACTACTGGATCGATTTAAAAAATTCTTTCGCCATTAGAAAGCTACATTATCCCCAATGGACACAGGCTAGATAATTTTCCCGAATTCCCACGGGAACGAAGTCCCGGGCGGAATGATAGTTTAAAATATATAGGGTGGTGGACAGTTTACCATCCCACTGTGAGCCTAATGGGGACATGGTCTAAGGAAGGAAGAATAGTAGACGATTAGCAGCTAACTGATTTCTTTTTGTTTGACTTACTTCTTAATCGTGGATTAACTAACTAACAGAGTATTAATGAAATTGGCCTTAAGTTAAGAAACGAATTTCAAATAATTGTCCACGTTAAAAACGTAAGAATCAACCGACTTCAAACTCAACAATGTTTATCACCAGCAGCTCGAGTTTGATGGCGACAAACTCTTGCGGCGCGCCACTCGGCTCACGCTGTAACTTCTCTTTGATTGCGCGAGGGCCCCGCGCAAAGGCTTGCTTGCCCTCTGGCGTTGTCAATGTTGTCATTTTGACATAGGACCGCGGCGCATTACGCGCGCTATCACCATCGTACTCGAGCTACAGATCACCACAAACCAAAACGTTATCTAAAATGTTTATGTATTTTTTGTTTTTATTGATTTTTCTAAATGCACTGACTTTCAGGGCCCCGATTCTGTAACTTAAGTTGTGTGTTTAAGATGGAAAGGAGGCCATTTTATCTGTTCAGATGGCGAAACTAAGAACTATTTAATTTTCATATACTTGCTGACAGCCACCCCGACCAACAGTATGCCACCGCCAACCGAACGTAAAGTTGCAAACCACCTAGCAACTGAAAATTCAGTTGACGGTGGCACCACCAGTCGAAGCAGCCGTCATTAGATGTATGAAATTTGGATAGTTCTCAATTTCGCCACGTGAACAGATAAAATGGCAACCATTCCATCGACACACAACTGAAGTTACAAAATTGAGGCCTAGTAGTATATTCTTTTGAATATGAAGTTTTAAAAATCGGCCGACAATGTTGGAGCTATCGCGTAACAAACATGCAAAAAGAAAAAGTCGATTTAAGAACCTCTTGTTATTTTTGGATTCGGTTAAAAAAATGGGGAAGTTGTTGATTTGTTTTATACAATACATTGCTTTAGTGATTATCAAAATAGATTCTCTTTAATTTTAACTAAATTGAGAACATAGAATAGGTAATATTATTAACAATAGATTAAGGATAAATCTAGGAATAGGATAATCTAAGATAGTAACGGATGTTGTTACTCGTTGACAAGCAAATATATAAAAAAGTATTTTTCTATTTTCTCAATTTAGTATTTTTTTTATATTCACAAATCATCCACCGCCAAACATTGTCATTTCTTTAAAAATTCTTTATTATTATTATTTTCAAAAGAATACTTTCAACACGATTTCAAAAACTGGTTAGGCAAAAAATTTGAAAACTAGGGACATCTTGATAATATTTTCTTCCAAAAAAAAGTGTTGTAACTTGCAACTGTAACTTTTTTTATTTTTTTGACCACAATCTAGCTCAGGGCAAAGATGCGGTCGAGGATGTAACGAGCTTACCCAGAAGGAGCCTACTCACTCGAACTTTAAAGAGATTCGGGTTATATGAACTCGGAAATACAGACGCAGGCAGGGAATTCCATTCCCTAGCAGTGCGCAATATGACAGATGATGAAAAGCGCTCAGTGCGGATCAGCGGGATTTCAACAAGTAGTTACAATATCTTATAAAAAACACATAGGCAAGCTACTTTGGGTCAATGAGCTAAATTGGTCCAAAATTTTACATCACTATTAAAATTTCCACGACCCTTACCCTATATTTCAAGCGCTGCGTCAAGTGTAGTGATCGGTTGAGAATAACACCACCCCATCAGCTCTCCTTTGGTGTAGTCGCACACAATCGCCTTAGCACTTTCTTCTACTGCGCTTCTTTCCTTTTTATTTTGTGTACCATGACGTACAGACAGAGAATCCACCCACGTGGTATTAACTAACAGACAACTGTGACGAAAACATAGAAATTTATGTGATTATGTCATTATTGAGAAACTTCTTTATGATTTGCCAAAATTTTTTTGATGCTGTTTGATGTAGGTATATTGGGTGGTTTTAAATTAGCTAACGGAAATTAAGTGAATCAGCCCACAGAACTGAACAACATTCCCCAAGAAACATATTTGCCCTGAATTTTGAAAATAAATATTTCGCCTCTCCATACAACTTGGCATTTTTTTTACTAGCCCATATACAGGGCTTTAGGTATCTCTCTTTCAACCTCTCGGGTGGTTAATCAGTCCATGAAACTGAACAACTTTCCCAAGGAACATAGGTCAAAATACGAAAAAAAAATTTTGATATCCCATACAAAATGCGTTGTATGCTGATGAAGTGTGTATGGGAACTCAATTTTTTTTTCGTATTTTGATCTATGTTCATTGGGGGAATTGTTAATTTTCCTGGACTGATTATGCACCCGAGAGGTTGAAAGAGAGATGCCTAAAGCCCTGTATACGTCCCCACCCTGCTGTCCCAATGCGGGTTGGTGGACCGCTCGTCTTTCCAAAATGAATTTTCTTGGACGGGCGGGTTTCATCACGATGTTTTCCTTCACCGTTAAGCAAGTGATAATTAGAAATCCATCGGAAAAAACTAATTTAGTGGTGCAGGCCCGCATCATTGTTCTCCCGAGGAAGACTGCACCTTTGCGAATAGGCGCAAAGTCAAAAATGCTAATGTAATTATCTATTTTGCTTAATGATTTATATTGATTTTGCTAATGTATTTTTATGAGTTTTCAAGCAGCACTTTGTATGTTCTATGAAAGAAACATTTTTGACTTTGACTTTAATGTTTCACTGGTTTGTCTAAAGTTACCACCTGACTTTATTAAGTACATAATTTCCCCAAATTCTCAAGGGAACAAAGTCCCGGTGGGAAAGTTAATATTAGGTGAAATACCACCGGCACCGTAAAAATAAATATGTGACTATATTAAGTAAAAAGTACAACTTTCGGGGTATTCAATAAGAGCTATTTACAATAGCTCATCACTCTAATTGTGAACCTTAACGACTGTCACGAAAGTTGTAACTTTCCATTTTTACCGACTTCAAAAAAGGAGGAGGTTCTATGTTCGACTGTATGTATTTCTTTTTATGTATGTTCACCGATTTCTCCGCTAATCATGGACTGATTTTCAAAATTCTTTTTTTGTTTGAAAGAGTATACTCCAGAGGTGGTCCCATATAAGTTTTATCGAAAATGATTCAGGGCTTTTAAAAACAGACCACTACAAACCAGAACATCATCTAAATAAATGAGTGACATTTTCGTTTGTGGTTATCTGCTAATAGGCATGTTATTGGGATTGAAGTCGGTGACTCAAACGTTTTTATAACGTGGAAAATTATCACAGTCACATATATCTTTAAGAACATGAACAGTAGAACAAAAGGAGTCGTTATTCATTAAGACGCTTCAAAAAACACAGCTGTTTGACAAAGACACGCAGCGAGGCTCCATGGCAAGCCTTTTCCAGCCTCTTCCTTAAAACAATGAATCTGAGAACTGAAGTCGGAGAACACACTTCATGCAAGACAAAGGGTTCCTTAGGAGAATATTCTTGTGAAATATTTAGTTCTTTTAGACTTATACACAAGTTACACTTTATATGGGTGATTTTAAATAAAATTTCTGCCGTGTGGTGATCGGTTGAGAATAACAACACCCCACCTCTTTCCGTGGGTATCGTAAGAGGCGACCAAGGTAACACAAATGAGACCTGCCTCCTATTAATCCACCCCAGGCAACGACACCTCGATTTGTTCTGAATCTGATGTGTTGTCCTGTCTCATGCGGTGCAGTAGGCTCTGTGAAGGGCCGTCTGGTTCGCGACCACCCTCCTACCAAAGTTCGACGCCCAATAGCTTGCTGTGTTCCATCGTTGCGTAGGAGTACCAGTGCCTTAATTGGCATTTTCTGGGTTAACTCGCTCCATCGTCGATCTTTTCTATGAATATGACCTTGGTCAAGATTGGGGTCCAGAGTTAACCTGTCTTATAATAATTTAAAAAAGTAAGCAAAAGTTCAGGGAGTGATGACACTAAACAAATTTCCCATAGTGACCCTCCATATAATCAGGTAATTGCGTTTTAGTATGAAAAGTCGAGAAATATTTTTTTAGAATTTGGAAATAGTTTCAAAACTTCCATGCTGGGCTGGGAGTAAACGAAAAACATAGAATGTGCCAGGTGCCTTCTCTTCCCGGGCATACTGTAAAAGTCAGTAAGTGGGACGAGAGGGTTTTGATGTACATCATATTTTATCTCACCACATACATCATATTTCATCTTATAACCCTCTGACTGTATGTCAAACGGGGCATCAAGTGGTTTTAAAACCACTGATGCTCTGCCATTTGACGGCCGGTTTGGTCGAGTGGTAGTGACGCTGCCTCTTGATCGGCGGGTCCTGGGTTCGATCCCCAGTCGGGGAAAACATTTGTGTAAAAAGCAGATGTTTGTTCTCGGGTCATGGGTGTTTGTGTTTGTCTTTATGTGTGTTCCAAGGGACCCACGACACAAGGGAAAACCTTAGTGTGGGCCTTTGAGTGTGTAGCGTTCATTTATTTTTTATTTTTTTATTATAGGCGAGAACGTATGTCTGTATGTGTAAAATAGTTCCCATAGGGAAAGTTGTTCAGTTTCATAGGTAGAATCGCGCCCTATAGTTTCACTGATTGGCATTTGAAGCTTCGAAATTTCGGTCGTAGATAATACAGAGTAGAGCCCCAGGACGCAGTTGCTATGGTCACTTTTTGGGCCATGTACAATGCTTCTATATTCTTATACCAATATATTTACACTTACACTCGCACTCTATTTACTATAATTAATCTACCTCTAATCTGATAAACTAACAAATATTGAATTAAGTCTTATTAAGATAGCACCTAAGCATTAGTAATAAAGTTGAAGAGGGAGGCATTCCCATCACAAGTATCTTCGGATTACTTACGGGAAGCCCCAGCAAATAGATTGTAAAGGATTTACTGAGATAAAACATATTTTATTTTTATTATTTACTACATCAATTTCACAAAAGGTTACGTGTCATATAAAATTACTTAGTCTAACTTAAAAATTCCTTAGAAAAATTAATTTTAATATTAATATCAATGTAGTGATGACTTTTTATCTTGCGCCCTAGTCAACCAAACCACCCCAAGTCGTACCCGGTGGGAAAGTGCCCATGACGCTGGCGGCGTTTCCACGTTAGATTGACAACGAAATGTGCTGCACCAGGTACAACTTGGAGCGGGGGTCCAGGCCGTTATTCCTCAAGCGTAGCTCCAATGTCTTGATAAACGCTTTTTGTATTATGGTTTGGCAAATTTCTTATTTCAAATAAGTATATCACAGACCTATATCGAGATAGACGAAAAGAGCGCTTCAAACTGTATAAAAACCTAGTGTGTCGAATTTTTCGTACTTAAGATGACGCCACGAGTGAGATTTAGTGATGGGAAATCAAGACCGCGCGGAAAAGATTCAAAGGCGCTTAATTAAGTTAAATAATAATGTAAATCCGGTTAAAATCGATTGTCATTTACGGCATAGGTCTCAAGCGGACTGAGTTAAGGCGACTACAGACCCCGATAAAGGCAGCACGCATAGAAATAGTGCCATCTCCGTCTCTCAACAGGCCTGGGCCGGCAGTGCGAACAGTGTCGATACACGAAGTTTACGGACTATGAAAGCGTGCGTACGTAAAAATATGTTCGAAAGTTAGAAAAATGAGATTTATGGAAAGGTAACAGCTTAAATCGAAAAATGCGTTAACTACTTATCGAGAGTGTTCAATCACGAACATTTTCATAGCAAATACAAGTTCTTGTGTGCATTTTACCATCGTTTTTACAGCTTAAAAGATACACAATATTGGTATTTAGATGTGATTTTGTGAGCTTTTTCTATCGAACCAAAGGTGCTGAATCATGTTGTCAGCAAACTACTTATCTAGTTTCTGTCCTGAATATTACCGTAGTATTTTTTTCTTCGATTTAATGCAGTGCGTCATGCTTATCTACGCATCATAAAATCGTAATTTAGATGCTGTAGTCGCCTTAAGTTGGACAAAACTGTGACCGTGGATCACACTTTTTACACGCAAGGTAGGAAAACTTTTACCATCTATATCTCGATATAGGTCTGTGAAATATATAAATTGATTTTAAAAAGAGAAGAACGAGCCAGTCACTTATTGCCGAGAGGCATTGAGAAAATAGAAGTACTGTAACTCTCTTAGCTAATAAAGAGACAAAAAGAAGATGTATACGGGTCAAGTCTGGTAAAGTTCACAAAAAAAAGGAACCCTGTAACTAAATTCCTCCGTTCGCGGTGCAAAACCTAGAAGTATTTTTGCTTGTTGTTTGCTAAGCCGTTTTCAAAGCAAGTTGGCGGACATTTTGTTTTTAACCCGCAAAAGTTTGCCTTTGCATAGTTGGGGTTAGTGTTGAAAATTGTTGCGAAGAAAAATAAGTCGGTGCTCTGGAGGAAGTTTGTGTTTTGTGCTCTGAAGTGGTTTTATGATGTGCCGGGAACTGGTAAATTGACCTTTTTTTATCAGCTGCTATTCTGGTAATCTAAGGCAATGGAATGACGATGTGAACATTTTATCCATTCAATGTTTTACAATATGGATCTATAAGGAGGGCTGGAAGGAATCCCTCCATTGGATTGCCCTTTTGTATTTTTTTTGTAAATCACTTGTAAAAGTATGTTTTGTATAATAAAATATTTGTATACTTCTTCTTGGCTAACCCTGGTGTCCGAGTTTTCAAACCGCAGAATGGCCTCTGACTTGGTTTTACAATCGAAAACAGTCAGGACCGACTGTTTTAGGTTCCCTTCGAAGCACGGAAACGCTCGTGATGAATTGTCACTTTGATCATCCATCAGGTTCCCTGCCTCTGGGTACATACGTTGCTTAACCTCACTGATCGGTTGAGAATATTGAGCACAACTGGGCTACGAGCTATTTATATACTTACATTGAAGTCTTTAACAGTTTTTTAACCCAATGGCTTTTCAACAAATTATTCACCTGCATTGCGTCGCAGTTAAGGCGACTACAGCACCCGATAAAGGCAGCACACATAGGAATAGTGCCATCTCCGTCTCTCAACAGGCCTGGACCAGCAGTGCGAACAGTGTCGATACACGAAGTTTCCGGACTGTGAAAGCGTGCGTGCGTAAAAACATGTTCGAAAGTTAGAAAAATGAGATTTATGGAAAGGTAACAGCTTAAATCAAAAAATGCGTTAACTACTTATCGAGAGTGTTCAATCACGAACATTTTCATAGAAAATTCAAGTTCCTGTGTGCATTTTTTATCATTTTTACAGCTTAAAAGATACACTATATTGGTATTTAGAGGCGACTTTGTGAGCTTTTTCTATCGAACCAAAAATACTGAATCATGTTTTCAGCAAACTACTTATCTAGTTTATGTCCTGAATATTACAGTAGTATTTTTTTTCTTCGATTTAATGCAGTGCGTCATGCTTATCTACGCATCATAAAATCGTATTTTAGGTGCTGTAGTCGCCTTAAGTTCAAGATTTGCAGTTATTCATTTAATAGCAGCAAACGAAACGGAATTTAAAACAGTTTGTCTGTTTCAAACTGTGGAGCACCTGTACTTTATAATTAGTTACGAATACAAGTTTGTGCTGCTGTATCCCGAAACTAGCTTTTCTATCGGGACTTCGCTTCTGTGAGAATTTGGGAAAATTATGAAGTCTCTTTTATTTATTAGATTAGGTACACCAATTTAAGCACATCAATATTTTAAATATAAAAACTCAATGCCACTCCAATTATAGGTAACTTACGGCAAGTTTAAAATTAAGTTGTAAGAATAATACAGATAACTACCTATGCTAATTTTTAACATTGAGGATTGAGGATTTCTACATTTTATTTTAATGTCTTACTTACTCTACTGCAGATTTTCACCAAAATCCGTCTGATAGATATTGTGCAAAGAAGTAACAAGCATATATCTGTCCATCCTCACAAATATTTCGCATTTTATTATATTTAATGCGGGTGGCGCAGGACCAATCGAGGTGGAGATCCCTGGAGGAGGCCTATGTCCAGCAGTGGACGTCTTGCGGTTGACACGATGATGATAATGATGATGAATATAGAGTAAAATGGCGAAATATATATTAATTTCACAAAGACAAACGGTAACCTTTGTCTTTGTGAAATTAATATAGATTTCGCCATTTTGAGCAGTAATAATAATATATAGAATCATATATGCATTAGGTACGAAGTCATATATATATAGTATATTGTATATATTATATTTATTTATATAGGTATTTTATATATATGTATTATCAATATAATTAGTGTAGCGTTAAAGTAGATAATATTAGTTAGTTAAAATTCCTTATTGCGCAAGTACGCCGATCCTGCGATTAGTCTCCTTTCGTTTCTCTCGAGGGTTAGCTGGAAGAAATCTTCCTAAGGGATAAGCTCGCCTTTGTACATAGTTTTCTTTGTATCCATCTTTTTTGTTTTGTAATTTTTATTATGTGCAATAAAGTGTTTACATACATACATACATACCTATTTAGTAATATAAATGTCCCCGGGCTACGTATTTAAAAGGAACATAGGTCGAAATATAAAAATAAATGTCACCTCCCTAACAACATGTGCGATGAGCTAATTATTTGTCTTTTTATGGAAAGTCGATAAGTTTTTTTTGTAATTTCATATACCCCACGTTGGGCGCCAGTGCGCCGGCTGGCGGCGGGAGCCGAAGACTCGGAGCACGATGAAGGAATAAGGAATAAATATTAAGCAGGATTACACTTATTGGATTACACACCTAAACTTTTAACGTTAACATATATTAATGTATAAAAAACAGTATAGTATTAACGGGCGTGCGCCTGCGACAGAAATTCAGTTGGGTCTGTCATCACAGCGAATGATAACTAGAAGTGTTCAATTTCGAATTTAGATTAGGATGCCAAAACTGCGATTAAAATGTCGTAAAAAGAGAATGAAGACGAGACGCATGCCAAGTTTCTTGGGGAAATTTGTTCATTTTTATGGAGAGAATCACCCCCTAATGTAAGAGACAGCTTAGAAAATACTTAAATGGTTGAATCTGGCCATAACAAAATCAGCTAACGTCATTTTTTTTTCCGGAAACGACAATTTAAGGAATTTTCTATCAAGAAATTCTTATCAACCAAATATACGAGTAGCTATCGATTGCCGCATTTTCTATAACAAAAAAAACGATGCTCCACGAAACACAATACCGTTTCAGCCACAATAGGATAAATAATATGATATCCAGAATTGAGGTTCCTAAACGGGATATATCACAGAGATAATATGTGTAAATCGTTGACATCAGACGAAAATGTCGCGCTATTCGGCCGTGGAAACCGATGGCGTATTCCTATCT
Source organism: Aproaerema taeniolella (assembly GCA_949987775.1). Lineage (NCBI taxonomy): Eukaryota > Metazoa > Arthropoda > Insecta > Lepidoptera > Gelechiidae > Aproaerema > Aproaerema taeniolella. The sequence goes on from OX465265.1 coordinate 2,053,842, forward strand.
AGTCCGTTTCCTTATTCCCACTTGCAAAAGTATCCAAGGTCAAATTTTAAAAAATAAAACTTAGTTCCGTATTACAGAACGCGACTAAGACTCTGATTTCTTTGTCATTTTGATAGTGAGAGAAAGATACAATCAATACTTAAGTATAGATCAAGATTTGAGTCTCTTGGAATAAGGGCCTAAAATTTCATTTTTGAATGATGTAGCCTACACACCGTAATCTTAACGTTATAGAGGTTAAGACATTCTTAAGTTAAAACAAAATTATTTTGCTTCTTGCTAATGAGTACATTGCATAAAAGTGAATTCTGAAACACTAATATGAAAACGACCATAAAACTTCAGTCTTTCTATCAAAATTATAATATAACCATTTAAAATGTCTTGGAAACCAACAAACAACACAAAAAAAATTAAATTTGAAGAAGTAATAACAATTTATATACTAATAATTTTAGGGAAAGACAAATTGTCCGGCCCGAATGAGGCTTGAAACCAGGATTAGATCTAATGCTCTGACCAACTGAGCTATTATGCCTCAAGCTGTATGGAAGAGAGGCAATTTTTTTTTTTTTTTCGACACAGAATTACATAGAAGTTTTTGATTTTATTTCTGGCACTGGCAGAATAATAGCGCTACACCTCGACAATGTAGCAAATGCTGAGTTAGCGCCTTTTTGGGTGACACTGTCATAATTTTTATATTTAATTTTAAGTTATAAAGAGTATTGTATTGTTATATTTAAGAGAAAATAACGTGTCTCCTAAATAAAGTTTCATTCATTCATTCAATAAGAATGAAATCAGTTTGAATGACAGAGAGGATCATGGTGGCACGCAATTTGCTGTGTGAACATACTTGACAGTCGAAACAGGAACATCCCAAACGAAATAGGCGCGCCCACATAAGAGCATCGTTAATATAATGTTTTCCATTTTCTCTCTGTTTGTGCAGAGGTACTGCCACGTGTAGTAGGACTGTATTGTGTAGATTTTTTGGTTACAAGTGACTTTTGTGTTTTTTAGTCGTTTTGGGAATCACCCGTTTTGTGCTGGGGTAATGAGGTATAGGCGTCAGTTTTTAACCGACTTTAATAAAGGAAGAGGCTTTAAGTTCGGCTGTATGTATCTTTTTTTTATATATGTTCACCGATTTCGCCAAATGTGGAACAAATTCTCAAAACAATTTTTTTGTTCGAAAGAGGTGGTGCCAATGTCACCAAGTATCCTGACTTGACTGATTTAGAGCTAAGCGTTGCTTTATTTGAGTAGTTAGTCTCAAATAGCACCACTCCCTCTCTTCCCACGGGTATCGTAATAATCGAGTAGGAAACAAGCTCGGGAAAAATTTTTTCGAGTCTCATTTAACTTTATCTATTTCCATACTTGAATTTATAAATGTGAAAGTGGGTTTGTTTGTTCTTTCTTCGAGTTGCAATGGATTGATTTTCGTCAAAAATTAATAGTTGGCCGCGTGTTTAAGTGAATATTATTATTCACAACTTTCCGCCCCCAAATTCCCACAGGAATAAAGTCCCATTCCTGTGGGAATTTGGTGAAATTATGTAGCCTATGTGTTAATCCTGGGTGTATGCTACCTCTACTGATTAAAATTGGTCCAGACGTGAAAGAGTAACAAACATCCATACAAACTTTCGCGTGTAACTATTTTTTCAACACATTTGCTCATAAAGTGGGTCTTATGTCATTGTTTTAAGGTTCATAATAATATATTTTTCCCTAGCCCATGCATAATAAAAATAAACACTAGTACGTAATGGTTTTTTTTCTAAATTTTAGCACAGAGATCAGATCTTTTTTATATTAAACTATTTGAAAATCAAAATATAATTCCACTAAATTGTTTAAAGTTAACAGAAAATTATCATTTATTTATGCTAAAATGGTGAAAATATATATTTTAGTATTTTTATTATTTGGCTGTATGGCATACTTGTCAAAGTGAATTTCATTTTGCGAGCGAAAAAAGAAAAAAAATAATCGGGCCTCTTTTCAGATGTTTTCACTCGGTTTTCACAAACGGCATTTGTATTCATCAGATTGTGATTATTGTCAGAAATACAACACAAAAAATGTCTTATTCAAGTGCAGAATAGGAAACCTACGTGGGTACACCGCCAGAAATACTTTCTGAGGCGCAACATGCAAGTGATAGCTTGTTGCCGTCAATATCAAACGAAAGTTTTTGTTTCTTTCTTTCCTCGCACATTTGTTGAAAAACGTTGTATGACATGCGTGCGCATTGGATATTACATTCTGATATCGCCTTCGGCTCGGGCTCTAAACTCGCCTCTAATGTAATATCCAACTTAGCACACTTGTATCATAATGTACTATTGTGTTGTGTATAATAATAAAACCGTTTAATAAAATAAACGCTACACACTCAAAGGCCCACACTAAGGTTTTCCCTTGTGTCGTAGGTCCCATGGAACACACATAAAGACAAACACAAACACCCATGACCCAAGAACAAACATCTGCCTTTTACACAAATATTTGCCCCGACTGGGAATCGAACACCCAGGACACATTGGTCAAGAGGCAGCGATACTACCACTCAACCAAACCGGCCTATGAATCTTTACATTAAAATCACAATAATTATAATTAAAAACATAACTAACACTCATCTTCATCATCATCTTACTAGCCCATATACGTCCCCACCGAGGGGTACGGGTCTCCCTTCGAAACACGAAGAGGATTTAGGCCATAGTCCACCACGCTGGCCCAATGCGGGTTGGTGGACCGCTCGTCTCTCGAAAATGAATTTTCTTGGACGGATGGGTTTTATCACGATGTTTTCCTTCACCGTTGAGCAAGTGATAATTAGAAATTCGTACATAAATCCGAAAAGATGAATTTAGTGGTACAGGCCCGCACCAGGATTTGAACCCGCGACCTTCGGATTACGTCTGGCTCAATACCAACTGGGCTATCACCGTTAATAACACTCGCAAACTAATTATTACAATTGACCCCGTAGAAGCTTTTCACGTCAAAAGCTGTGAGTAATTCAATTTATAAAATTAATATTTTCTACGACCTCTCTTGTTGAACTGTGTAATTTAATAGACCAAGAATTAGACTCCCATTTGTAAGGAAACTAAACAATGGCTTGAGAAACAATTGAACTGGTTTCTTACAATGTTTTTATAGTCCAGGAGTTCACTACAATACCGGGGCTTTGTTATATACAGTGTTTTTTTAATTGAAAAGAAAAAGGAAAAAATGCTCCTTTAATTTCGCGATTTTTTTCAAATTTATTAATTTTGTAGTATCTTCTGAGGCTGACATGAGCGTAAACATCAATGCTCCATGCCGCATAATTTTTTTATTTTATTTATTATAATTAAATTTGAGGAAAATTAAACTTGATCATGGTGTCAGTTAGACTGAATAACCATGTTTTGTTAATGAGTATTTTTGAAACATCCGATGTATTATTTTGCTAGCTTAACTGCCGGCATTTCGTTTCCGTAAAAAATCAGGAAAATGTGTTAATCCATGGTGTCAGCTACCTCCATAACATATAAAATTTTATCAAAGTTGGTCCAGCCGTTTGAGTGCGAAAGAGTAACAAACATCCATACATACAAACTTTCGCGTGTAATATTAGTAAGGATTGCTTTGTGTCACCTAAGTGACTAGGCAGTTATACGGTTTGACATCTTTGAAATTTTCATATGTATAGTTGTAGCGGTGATAGCCCAGTTGGTAATGAGCCAGACTTGTAATCCAAAGGTCGCGGGTTCAAATCCTGGTGCGGGCCTGTACCACTAAATTCGTCTTTTCGGATTTATGTACGGATTTCTAATTATCACTTGCTCAACGGTGAAGGAAAACCCGCCCGTCCAAGAAAATTCATTTTCGAAAGACGAGCGGTCCACCAACCCGCATTGGGCCAGCGTGGTGGACTATGGCCTAATCCCCTTCGTGTTTCTTCGAAGGGAGGCCCGTGCCCCTTGGTGGGGACGTATATGGGCTGGTAGATAGTTAATAGACAGATAGATAAAACGTTTATTTGTCTGCACAGTCACACACATGCACTATTATTACAAGTGCAAATTAATAGAAATGTATATAAACTTAATGCAACTTATTACACATTAGAGAGGAAAAATAAAAATAAAAAGTTTAATGTGTGTGCTGTAGCAGCGCAAACCGGCCATAGCTCAGCGTTTATATTGCTAAAAAGCAAATCGCTGATTTTCAGCTACTACCTAAAGCCAGCGCAGGAACGGAACACCTAACAGTACAATCGTATACTAAATAGGCAGGAGTATAAAAGTTACTATTAGTTAATAATAGTAATTAAAATACACGCAATAAGATATAAAATAATGTATAATTAAACATAATAATAAAAAAAGATTATAAAATAAATTAATTTAACTGTTTAAAGTGATATATAAAACAAAATAAAATATATAACAAATGTGACTAGATGTAAAACTATTTACCCAACGCAATGGAATATAAAAACACACACAGCATCCAGCTAATATGACATACTCGACATGTTTGAAATGGTATGATGAAAAGAGAAAATACTAAGTCCAGGGGTGTGATTGAACCACAGAATCAGTAAGATAATAATGCCATTGAACCATACATATGTTATGGACCAAGTGTTAAATTGGGCATTATTCATAATGACCGGGCATTATGAAAAATGCCCAATATGAGAGGGCAATTTAATAATAATTATTCAATTAATCAAATTGACCGGGCATTATACATAATGCCCATTACCTTTTGGGCAGAGTAATACAAACATATTTAATTGCTATTTTTGTATTATTATAGTCATTTAACTTCAAATAAACTAAATGTTAAACAATTTAAACGACATCCAATTTTGAAATACAAGATGGCGGACATGCATTTTTTGTAAAAATCCGTCATGGATGTCGTTTTAGATTTTGAAATATAAGATGACGGTCGTGAAAAAAAAACGGAAACTTTTATAAATTGCAACGAGGGCACTTCCCGCACCGCACCGCATCAAATTTAGCTTTATTATCAAATTGCCCAATTGTCACTTAGCAATATAATAATGACCGGGCAATATGATAAATAATGAAGTATATTGCTAAGTGACAATTGGGCAATTTGATAATAATCTGATAGATTAATCACTTTGCCCGATAGAGCTAGACATTATTAATAATGCCCGCATTAATCACTTGGTCCATAACATATACATAGTCTATTTGACATTCAATATCAATATTGCGGTGCCTATAAATTGTAAAGCGCCTACAGCCTTAACCGAAAATTAATTATTCACATAATTTAGTACTCAGATGTTACATTACAATGTCTTGCGAGGTAAAATATTGTCTCTGTAATACGCTCAGAAGATGGCATTAAATTAGCCAGGTAGGTACACACGGCAGCACATCATGTTTACCTTGACATCGCCCTTATCTCGCTCGTAGTAGCGCCGGCTTTCGTAGTGCAAATCGGTTACCTGATGTGCTGCGGTCTGTACCATCAATGTAAATGTTTAACCGTTTTAACCGTGTGGTGATCGGTTGAGAATAACACCACCCCATCTCTTTCCGTGGGTGTCGTAAGAGGCGACTAAGGAAACACAAATGAGACCTGCCTCCTAGTAATCCATCCCCGGCAACGACACTTCATTTTTTTCTGAATCTGAGGTGTCGTCCTATGGTCTCATGCGGTGTGGCAGGCTCTGTAAAGGGCCGTCTGGTTCGCGACCACCCTCCTACCGAAGTCCGACGCCAAACAGCTTGCTGTGTTCCGTCGGTGCGTGGGAGTACTTTATAGGCATTTTCTGGGTTAACTCGCTCCATCGTCGACCTCATCTTTGACAATGATCATGGTCAAGATTGAGGTCAAGAGTTAACCCATCTTATAATAAAAATAAAAATAAAAAATCTGTCACTGATATTGAGACTGGGAGTAAAAGAAAGAATGTGTCAGCTGCCGACTCTTCCCAGATATACTGTAGAAACAAGTAAGTGGGACGTGAGGGTTTTTTCTGTATTGTAGCTGAAAGGCAGACAACCTTTCACCACTGTACTCATATTAAATAAATAAACGCTACACACTCAAAGGCCCACACATACGGTTTTCCCTTGTGTCGTTTGTTTTGTATGCTGTGAGAGTATCCTATCTCGCCAAAATGGTTTTTTTTACCAGCCTATATACGTCCCCACCGAGGGGTACGAGCCTCCTTTAGAAACACGAAGGGGGTTTAGGCTGTGTTTTTATCTTTACTAATATTATAAAGTCTTTCACGCCTAAACTTCTGAACCGATTTTGTTGAAATTTAGTATAGAGATAGATTAGAGCCTAAGAAAGGATATAGGCTACATTTTATCCCACAGTTGGGCACGATGTAACCTGTAGTCCACGGGCGGAGCAGCGGGCGGAAAGCTAGTCTACCATAAATCCAAAGAGAAAGATCTGAGGATCAATGAAATTTGGTAACAAATTTATTAATTCATTTATTTATTGATAATAATTTCACATCGTATATTTGGTTGCCAGCTCTTGTACTACAATTCCAGCAATATCACCATAACAAGAGTCAATACTAGTCCAGGAGTGGACCGTAAAAAATGTTATTACGGAAGCCCGGTACAATCATGGGCATGATTGATTTACAACCACTGATAAAGATACACCACAGTATATACATTTTCATACGTAAAGTTCGTTATCTAAGAGGAAATATTTGATTGTTTGTTTGCATTGAATAGCCTCCGAAACTCTCGACCGATTTGAAAAATTCTTTCACCATAAAAATGCTACATTAACCCTGAGTGTAATATAGGCTCCATAATTTTCCCGAGTTCCCTAGGGAATGAAGTCCTGGGCGGAAAACTAATTCATAATAAAATGCATTGTGTTAAATAAATGCTTTTAAAACGTTAATTTAAACGCTATAACAAGAATGATTATAAAAATACTAATTAATATCAAATTTTACAATATTTCATTATTATGCCACTAATAAGCAAGAAAGCTTTTAAATTACTTCATTTGGGTCTAGTAAGCGTAATGATATCCTCAGGCAAATGTTTGAAGAGTTTAGGAATGATAAATGTTAGAATATTTTTTTGTTTGCCCACATAGTCACACGGAGGAACGAATTGCCATGATTTTTTTTCACAGAGAGGTGTTTAGGGACCCCGATAGTGATATATAACTTTCACTTTTGCTTTTCCATTGGAAAAGGTCACGGGCAGAGAGCTAGAAAGATATAAAAACATACACTTATGCTTACCAGGTATTTTTTGACTTTCAATACATAAGCATCTGCTGCTTACTTTCTATACTAGTAATAAAAATACTTTATGGCACTAGTGTGCAAAGTTTAATTATTAATGCTTAAGGTATCATACTGTGAAAATCCAATGTATACTTTACTTTCAGTACAAGTTGACTTTATAGGCCGTTAATATGATTGTTGGCTATTTTATTGAGTCTGATATTTCGCTCCATAAAAAAAGATTTTACGAACGTATGCGGAAATGTAGGTGGGTACTTAACGTTCATAGGGAAAAAATCATGTTGAAAATATTTTTGTAGAGGCCAAGTAAGTATTCATGATATCATTTGGCTAAAGTGTTTGACAGTTGGCCAGACAAAAAAAGACAAAAATATGCCAATGCAAACTCTTCCTAGGCATACTGTAGGAGTCACTAAGTGGAAAACGAGGGTTTTGCTGTATCGTGGGCAAAAGGTTGACCACCTAATTAATTATGTATGTGTCTTATTTAAGTTTAAAAAAATCAGTTTCCTAAAAATATTATATGTAAAACGTCAATTTCAAAGGTAACCTATTATTAGTAGGATAGGATAATTTTAAGTGAAGGGTTGGGACCCAGTAATAAGTATGTTAGTGCACAAGTCACTTTCACTTTGTGACATTGCAACTGTGAATAGTACCTATCACAGTACTACACCAGTTAAAAAGAAAACTGTATAAAACAGCAATAAGACCTGATATTCTTTACGGCACGGAGTGTTGGGCCTCAAATAAACAACATTTATCAAAACTTCACACAACAGAAATGCGCATGTTACGCTGGTCAGCGGGTGTCACACTGCTGGACAAAATACGCAACGTTCACATCCGAGGAAGCTACAAAGTCGCGCCCATCATTGACAAGGTCAAAGAACGCCGCTTACGATGGTACGGACATGTACTGCGCCGACCTGAAAACAACATGGTACGAGTGGCCCTGGAATTTCCAACGACGACGCGACGCCGCGGACGACCCCCCGCCACCTGGCTATCGACGGTCCAGAAGGACTTAAAGGACAGCCAAATTGACGCTTATACTGCTCAAAACAGGGAAAGATGGAGAAGGCAGACAAGGAGAGCCGACCCCAGATAAAGGGAAAAGGTTTAAAAGAAGAAGAAGAAGAAGACAGTTTAACATGGATCCCAACCGCAAATCTGGTTTATATGTAAAATTCATTGACGAAACTCCCACGAGAACGAAGTCCCAGGCAGGAAGCTAATTCTATAATAAAATCGTAAAGACAAAGAAAACGATCAATGGCAATTCTTCTTCTTAGCAAAGTGAAGAAATGGCAACTTAGAATCAGTAATGTACTTGAGTGATTTTTAAATATTGTTTTCTGTCTATTTGTGTACGTTCTAACATACATACATTCACTCATACATACATTGCAAATTAATAAAAAGCATGTAAAGATTTATTCTTCTCACTATCAATACAACGAAAACTCCTTTGCTATTTTTTATTTAACGGTTTATTTCTTTTCATTCCATTTTTTTTTTCTTTTTTTAATTAACATAGCGTACATTTGCATCCACAGACTTGAACTCCTTTGCTTTACGTTTCTGGGAAAAAAATTGCAATTGAATTCAATTGTAAATTGAATTGAATTGTGGAATTGATTCTGATTCCACGATTGAAGTACAGAGGCCAGTGCATCATGTTACTCCTTTTATACTGCAAAAAAGGGATAACCTTATCGCATTACGGTTTGGTCGAGCGGTAGTGGCACTGCCTCTTGATCGACAGATCCTGGGTTCGAATCCCAGTAGGGGCTAATATTTGTGTAAAAAACAGACGTTTGTTCTCGGGTCATGGGTGTTTGTGTCTGTCTTTATGTGTGTTCCGAGGGACCCACGACACAAGGGAAAACCTTAGTGTGGGCCTTTGAGTGTATGGCGTTTTATTTATTTAACACCACAGGGTGCATGCGTGTGGTAACCTGATGTGTAGCCCTCTGTACTTGATAAACAATCCCTTACACGCTGTTCTAATACAATACAATATTTGCATTAATTTAAATATAGTTTTGAAAACACCTTAACATGCTTGACAAAATAGAGCAATAATCATAAAAATGTCCTTTGCTGCTACAAGCTTCTTGGATAGCGTTCAAAAACTGCAAGCAAGTCTTCTTCTTATCGTGTAGGTATTGCAACGGTGTTTCTTGGGGGCGATCAATTAAAAAGACTTGATTTTTCTTCTGGTATATGGTTATAATCAAAATCTGCACATCCGTTACAATATTATTTTACTTTCCGTCACATCCACAGCTACAGAGTTTTGGCAACGCTTATTAAGTGCTATTTGCACGCCTACGAACGTATTTTACAACTTATTCCGCGAGCTCACTACAATGAATTCACAATAATCAATGAATGGCGCAAAACCAGATCTTCAACCATTTCGAATCTTGACATCGAATACCATTTCAAACCTTTTAAATTGATATTCGAATTATCTTCTTCGAAATGACCGAATGAGAAAGAAGTTGCGTTATGCCCGATCCTCCGTGAAGGTCTGCATACCACAGTATAGTCAAGTATGTGGCGAACTTGGCTAACCCTGATGTCAGAGTTTTCAAACCGCACAATGGCCTCTGATTTGTTTTTAACGACTATAGTCAATCGACAACAGCCGGGACCGACAGCTTAACATGCTATCCGAAGCACGGAAACGCTCGTGATAAATTGCCACTTTGGTCACCCATCAGGTTCCCTGCCTCTGTGTATGTTGCTTAACCTCACTGATCGGTTGAGATCAGCGGGCGCAACTGGGCTACCAGTGCTTCAAAGCCTTTTTCACTGCAGAACCGTTCTTATCGCATCGCCACAGGGTTTGGTAACCTGATGGGTGGCCTATACTTGCTAAACAGCCTAAGAAAAAGATACAATATTTGCATTCATTTGAATATAATTATTTTGAAAAAACCTTAAGTTGCTTGACAAAATAGAGCAATAATCATAAAAATGCTACAAGCTTTTTGGATAGCGTTCAAAAACTGCAAGCAAGTAATTTTCTGCTAACACAATCTTGCTCCAGATATCGCATAATGCACCCAGTTGCATAGTTTGCATGCATTTCGCTTGTACTAGGTACTTTTTGGAACTGTTTGTTTATAAAAGTTTAATAGCGTTGTGCTTTAAGTTGTTTTTTAAGGTAATTGTTAACTCGTTTAGTTTTAGTCCTTTAATTTACAACTTTTTTGCTAAGGATTTTGTTTACATTACGTACGGTTACGCCTGTAATCTCACACGGAGTAGGCAGAGCATCAGTGGTTCAGTTTTTTTTTATGGGTTAACTCTTGACCTCAATCTTGACCATAAGGTCAAAGATGAGGTCGACGATGGAGCGAGTTAACCCAGAAAATGCCTATAAAGGCACTGGTACTCCTAGGCACCGACGGAACACAGCAAGCTGTTTGGCGTCGGACTTCGGTAGGAGGGTGGTCGCGAACCAAAACGGCCCTTTACAGAGCCTACCACACCGCATGAGACCATAGGACGACACCTCAGATCCAGAAAAAAATTAAGTGTCGTTGCCTGGGATGGATTACTAGGAGGCAGGTCTCATTTGTGTTTCCTTAGTCGCCTCTTACGACACCCACGGAAAGAGATGGGGGGGTGTTATTCTCAACCGATCACCACACGGTTTAGTTCCACTTGATGCCACGTTTACGTAAATTTGGAGGGTTTTTAGATGAAAAATGATGTATAGTGAGTGGTGAGAGGTTGTCAGCCTTTTGCCCACAATACAGCAAAACCCTCGCGTCCTTATGACTGAATTTTACAGAACCCATGTCTGGGAAGAGTTGGCAGCTGGTACATTCTAAGGGTTTCTTTCATTCCTAGTCCCGCCGGGATTTTGTTCTAGTAGGAATTCGGGAAGATTATATAGCTGTTTTATTCTTATTTCTAAGTAATTAAACAACATCTTTACAAATTGGGGTTATTACAGAATTTCTGATTAGGTATCTATCAGACAAGCAGCCATGGGAATAAACTGCTCAGCTTTTTCAGATTCAGTTAAAATTTGAAAATAAGGAAATTTGTAAAAAAACAAATAAAATAATTTAATTTAAAAAATAAAAAAACCCGACTGCTTAGTAAAAACTGAAAAGGAAAAAAACAAGTAAGTCCAGTAATCGAGACTTGAATTATTGAATATTATTGAATAACATAACGATTTTAACAGTCGGGACCCATCAGAAATCCAGCTTCCTAATAAAATAGGTCCCGACTGTAAAATAATATTCAATAACACAAGTCTCGACTACTGGACTTACTTGTTTTTTTCCTTTTCAGTTTTTACTCAGCACTCGGGTTTTTTATTTTTTAAATTAATTAATTTTATTTTACACTTTTTAGTTAGGGTCAGATATTTTTATTTGTCTATTGATTTTCTCATCAGCTGTGTAGGTATAACTCACTTGCACGAAAACTAAACAATTTCCGTATTAAAAGCCAACATTTAATTGAGAACCGTTACTAACCAACTTTAAATCGCTATAGATCCTAAACGGTAATTCTGATTGAAAAACAACATGAGAAAACTAAAAATGATTTTTTTGACATAGTTCGTCGATTTTCATTTTTTTCTTTTTTACAATATGGCGTCCAAAATCGGCCATTTTGATTTTTCAAAATTTGTATACTTTCTATGACATTCGCGTCGTCAATACGAATCCAACGACTATCATTTATCAAAATCGGCCCACGCGTTTGGTTTTAATAGTGGCGCAAAGGTACAAACATACATACATACATACATACATAGGCTGATAAACACATTACCCTCCTTTGCGTCGCGCAGTCGGGTAAAAAGCACTTCTCGGAGTTTCTTGCCTATATTCTTCTCTGGGGACTGCACCTTTGCGAATAGGAGGAGAGTCAAAAGAACGAATATGTATGTAGGTATGTTTTTAATTTCTTTATTGTACTTCACTACTTTTACTTAATTTGAGTAACACGCTGATTTTTTTATGAAATAAAGTTATTTTGACTTTGAAACTAGACTAGACAAACCGCTAGGAGAAAGCGCACGTAGTTTAATATGTTTTAAATTTTGAATTAAAAAAAACGCGAAAAAGCTCAGTAAGCAGAGGCCACATATTGACATTTTATAAAATTATTTACGGCACTTGTGACTTATTGGCTCTATATTGTAGAGGATATATTTAATAAAAGCTACATACTCAAAATCCCACACTAAGGTGTTTCCCTTGTGTCGTGGGTCCCTCGGAACACACATAAAGACAGACACAAACACCCATGACCCGAGAACAAACATATGCTTTTTACACAAATATTTGCCGGGAATCGAACCTAGGACCCGTTGATCAAGAGGCAGGATCACTACCACTTGACCAAACCGGCCGTCACACCACTATTTATGAGGCTATTTTATTACATTATTTTTGTATATTATACCAAATCATTTGTATTTTTAAACTAAACTGCCGATGCCGGACTGGTTATCATTTCAAAATTACACACAACAGCGATTCATATCTATTTCTAATACGTACTGTAATTAAAATGGTCATTTTCGATAATTACACATATTCTCACTTTCCCAGTAGCAGCTAGGGAGCGTTGAATATCTGGGAACTTTTTAAAATGACCGATCTATTGTTCTGTCTTTTGATTTCGCTGGAGTTAGGATTGTAAAACAACTGATGCTATAATATACATTTTTAGTTTTTGTCGATATTTTTAAAATAATTGTTGATACATTTTATATGGGACCAACTCTTTCGAACAAAAAAGAATTTTGAAAATCGGCAGACAATGACAGCAAACATACAAAAAAACCATACCTACTTCTTTTTTTGAAAGCGGGTCATATATTATTTTATTGTATTCATAGTCATTTCATAGAACATACAAAATGTTACTTAAAAAATACATCGAAATAGTAAATTACATTGGCATTTTTAACTTTGCGTCTATTCGCAAAGGTGCAGTCTTCTCAGGAGTAGAATAGCCAAAAAACTACGAGGGTCCCAGGTTGGGGCGAGTTAATATTATAGAGGATGAAAAAAAATGAAATGTAGGTACAGTCAAGAGCATGAAGTTTTACACTTATAGCGCGAGTCTTTGCTTCTATGGCGAATTAGCGTTTGTAATAAGAACGGTTCCAACATTGGTTGCTTTGCAGTTGGCTACATTTTTTTTCACCTCTAGGGGGGGGGGCAGCTGCCCCTCCCTGCCCCCCCTTGGCGACGCCCTAGGCTTTTAAGTCAATCAAATAAATTTCCTTAGAACGAATATGAACTGATTATTATCACAATGACGCTGTAGCACACAGATCTGTTTTAAAAACTACGTATAAACAGCTTTACTACCATAACGCATTGTGGTACAATCCTAAGGTGTGCTATTAAACCTCTAATTTTTGTTTGGACATGGGAACTAGTATACTAATGGGCAATAGACAGTATTCCTTTTGTTTGGAACAATAACTTGTTCATATTTTCTGAAATATCTATCAGGACGGCTATTCCCACTAATAAATGGTATCTTAATGGCCGTAGAATGACAATGGGCTATGTATGACATTTTAAAAATATTTTTAATTTCGTTTGATTTATTATTTAAAATAAAGGAATAAGGTCCCGTTTCTTAAAAAAAATATATTTAAAAAATCTATCTTTTGAAATAAAAATATAATAATTAAAAGATTCTCAGTACGGTAAACTAATCCTAAGAACGGCATTATATGCAATCGTATTCCTTTGCCAAACTGTCACGTCAATTAAGAAAAAAAACATAACCTGTTTCTTAGTGTATTGTCGTAGACACATTACTATTATTAATTTGTGATATTGTATTGGTTGTTTATTTCCGAGTTTGGTTGGTTGTTACTTCAGGCAAGTTGGTAGAATCAGCATTAACGAACTGAGCGGTATTCATAGTGTCAGAATCCAGTGTATTGCAAAAGTTCGAAAGTCCAGGAAGCAAAGCCAAGTCGTCAGTAAATATCAATCCAAAAAATCTTAACCACGAAACAGAAGGTAACAATAGAGTCCAGGTAGCAAAACCAAGTCGTCAGTAAATATCCAAATAATCAAAACCACGAAACAGAAACAAACTCAACAACCAACGACTCAAAAACACAATGGTTAGGTTATGTGTCAACAAACTGTCAAACGTCTTTTTTTTTACTTTGGCAAAGGAATTAAACCGTATGGAATGCTGTAGTAAGCAATAAATCGTCCAAAATTTTAAAAATTTATTATTTTTTTATCTATAATCAAAATTATTTGATATCTTTTTATTTGAATATGGGACCTTAAATCTGCTTAAAATAAAAAAATCACATTATTTTAAAAATCTTGCACAAAGCCCATTATCGCCATTTTATCCATTCAGGTGGAAAAATTGAGAACTATCGAAACCTTATACACTCGATGACAACCTTCCCGACTAGCAGAGTTACCGCCAACTGTACATTAATTACATTACGTTAGAAGCGCTCGAAGCCCAGTGGCTCTCGCTGATCTCAACCGATTAGCGAGGTTAAGATACGTACACAGAGGCAGGAAACCTGATGGGTGACCAAAGTGGCAATTTACCACGAGCGTTTCCGTGCTTCGGAGAGCACGTTAAGCTGTCGGTCCCGGCTGTTGTCGATTGACTACAGTCGTTAAACCAAGTCAGAAACCAAACTCTGTTTCTGACTTGGTTTAACGACTGTAGTTAAACCAAAACTCTGACACCAGGGTTAGTCAAGTTCATCACACACTTGATTATACCTACACGATAAGAAGAAGATTGAGTTGCTAACTACCTAGTAACTTAACGTTCAGCAGCTGGAGCACGATGGCGACAAACTTTGCGGCGCGCCACTCGGCTGACGCTGAAACTTCACTTTGTTGCGCGAGGGCCCCGCGCCGCGCGAAGGAATGCTCGCCTTCTGGCATTGTCAATGTTGACATTTTGGCATAGGACCGCGGTGCATTATGCGCGCTATCACCATCGTACTTGAGCTGCAGTAGGTAGTGGCGCCGCCAGTTAAGGAAGCTGTTATCATTTCATACATTACATGAGACCATATGTCGACGTGTCGAGGTGTCGTTGCCTGGGATGGATTACAAGGAGGCAGGTCTCATTTGTGTTTCCTTAGTCGCCTCTTACGACACCCACGGAAAGAGATGGGGTGGTGTTATTCTCAACCGATCACCACACGGTCTAAAATGGTTTACGCCAAGTGCAAAAAACAAAGAAATCCCACCCCCCTTAATCCGTGCCATCTCATAAGTAACAGGAAAAGGGAAGGAAACCACTATTTATACGAATAAACCGGACGTAGGTACTAAGTACTATTTTACCTAAAAATAAGGAAAAATATCCACTGTACATCGTAATATTCCTTATAGCAATCGTAGTCCAGTGGCGTTCACTGTTCTGAATCGATCAGTAAGGTTAAGAAATGTACACTGACAGAGAGAACTTGATGGGTGACCACAATGGCGACGCGTTCGTGTTTGAGAAAGTGCGTCGACCCCAGCGTAGATTCCCTCGTTGAGAGATGAGGGAAACTGCACCAAGTCAGAGGTCACTTTTAAATAAATAAATAAACGCAACATACTCAAAGGCCCACACCTTGTGTCGTGGGTCCCTCGGAACACACATAAAGACAAACACAAACACCTATGACCCAAGAACAAACATCTGCTTTTTACACATCATCATCATGTCGTCCACACCGTATCTTTTACACAAATATTTTCCCCGACTGGAAATCGAACCCAGGACCCGTTGATCAAGAGGCAGCGCCCTACCACTCGACCAAACCGGCCGTCAATTTTTAGGTTTGACAACTGGCACCAAAGTTGGGCTAAATTTTTACTCACGCGATAAGTTCCAAATCAGGTTTTTTGGGGAAACTTGTTCAGTTTCACAGGAAAATTCACTAAGTAAAATTTTCGCTATGGTCACCGATCATGTTTCCCAGCTTCAAGCACGTTGTTTAACCTCGTGGATTGATACGACAAAAAGAGATTTTTCAAAGCAACATTGAAAATCAAAATTGGTAGAACCCAATTATCCTCTGAAAGGATCAGATAAGTATGTTATGTCAAATATAAATATAATTCTAATATATTTACATTAAAAAACGGGGTCGCGAGTAAACAGAGAGTCAAGAGCCTCCTCACGAGTTATTGCCTGAGCTGGGAATCGAATTCGGAGCCACGAAGAAAATTGGATGTGCTATATTATCATATGTTTAAGATAAAGATTATGAATTCGAAACCCTAAATAAAATAAATAAATAATTAGAATATATATTTTTTTATATGTCTCCATCGATGGACACAGAAAGGGATTTTAGATTAGTGGACCTTTTTCTTTATAATCTTTTATTGTACAGAGACCAGGCGCATTCAGGTTCCTCTATTTTCATTGCAAAACTGCTCTTATCATAACAGGACAGAGTGCACGCGTGTGGTAACCTGAGTTGCGGCCGTCCGTACCATTCCTTTCGTAACAACACAGAGTGCACGCGTTTGATAATCTGATGTGCTGCCCTGTGTACAACGAAATTTACAATTCAAACACTTATTAAGGAACACAAAGTTTTCTTATCTTATTCCTTTTGAAAACATACTGCAAGACTGGAATTGTCTTAAAAATTGTTGTAAAAATAACTAGTCCATCATCTTGGGTGTTCCACCATGTAGAAATTTAGAATGACGTCACACACGAGAATGTGCACAGGAGCTGCATGAACATATTCCTCCTGCCCCTTTCGTCTATCGGACAGTTGGCCAGACAAAAAAAGACAAAAATATGCCAATGCAAACTCTTCCTAGGCATACTGTAGGAGTCACTAAGTGGAAAACGAGGGTTTTGCTGTATCGTGGGCAAAAGGTTGACCACCTAATTAATTATGTATGTGTCTTATTTAAGTTTAAAAAAATCAGTTTCCTAAAAATATTATATGTAAAACGTCAATTTCAAAGGTAACCTATTATTAGTAGGATAGGATAATTTTAAGTGAAGGGTTGGGACCCAGTAATAAGTATGTTAGTGCACAAGTCACTTTCACTTTGTGACATTGCAACTGTGAATAGTACCTATCACAGTACTACACCAGTTAAAAAGAAAACTGTATAAAACAGCAATAAGACCTGATATTCTTTACGGCACGGAGTGTTGGGCCTCAAATAAACAACATTTATCAAAACTTCACACAACAGAAATGCGCATGTTACGCTGGTCAGCGGGTGTCACACTGCTGGACAAAATACGCAACGTTCACATCCGAGGAAGCTACAAAGTCGCGCCCATCATTGACAAGGTCAAAGAACGCCGCTTACGATGGTACGGACATGTACTGCGCCGACCTGAAAACAACATGGTACGAGTGGCCCTGGAATTTCCAACGACGACGCGACGCCGCGGACGACCCCCCGCCACCTGGCTATCGACGGTCCAGAAGGACTTAAAGGACAGCCAAATTGACGCTTATACTGCTCAAAACAGGGAAAGATGGAGAAGGCAGACAAGGAGAGCCGACCCCAGATAAAGGGAAAAGGTTTAAAAGAAGAAGAAGAAGAAGACAGTTTAACATGGATCCCAACCGCAAATCTGGTTTATATGTAAAATTCATTGACGAAACTCCCACGAGAACGAAGTCCCAGGCAGGAAGCTAATTCTATAATAAAATCGTAAAGACAAAGAAAACGATCAATGGCAATTCTTCTTCTTAGCAAAGTGAAGAAATGGCAACTTAGAATCAGTAATGTACTTGAGTGATTTTTAAATATTGTTTTCTGTCTATTTGTGTACGTTCTAACATACATACATTCACTCATACATACATTGCAAATTAATAAAAAGCATGTAAAGATTTATTCTTCTCACTATCAATACAACGAAAACTCCTTTGCTATTTTTTATTTAACGGTTTATTTCTTTTCATTCCATTTTTTTTTTCTTTTTTTAATTAACATAGCGTACATTTGCATCCACAGACTTGAACTCCTTTGCTTTACGTTTCTGGGAAAAAAATTGCAATTGAATTCAATTGTAAATTGAATTGAATTGTGGAATTGATTCTGATTCCACGATTGAAGTACAGAGGCCAGTGCATCATGTTACTCCTTTTATACTGCAAAAAAGGGATAACCTTATCGCATTACGGTTTGGTCGAGCGGTAGTGGCACTGCCTCTTGATCGACAGATCCTGGGTTCGAATCCCAGTAGGGGCTAATATTTGTGTAAAAAACAGACGTTTGTTCTCGGGTCATGGGTGTTTGTGTCTGTCTTTATGTGTGTTCCGAGGGACCCACGACACAAGGGAAAACCTTAGTGTGGGCCTTTGAGTGTATGGCGTTTTATTTATTTAACACCACAGGGTGCATGCGTGTGGTAACCTGATGTGTAGCCCTCTGTACTTGATAAACAATCCCTTACACGCTGTTCTAATACAATACAATATTTGCATTAATTTAAATATAGTTTTGAAAACACCTTAACATGCTTGACAAAATAGAGCAATAATCATAAAAATGTCCTTTGCTGCTACAAGCTTCTTGGATAGCGTTCAAAAACTGCAAGCAAGTCTTCTTCTTATCGTGTAGGTATTGCAACGGTGTTTCTTGGGGGCGATCAATTAAAAAGACTTGATTTTTCTTCTGGTATATGGTTATAATCAAAATCTGCACATCCGTTACAATATTATTTTACTTTCCGTCACATCCACAGCTACAGAGTTTTGGCAACGCTTATTAAGTGCTATTTGCACGCCTACGAACGTATTTTACAACTTATTCCGCGAGCTCACTACAATGAATTCACAATAATCAATGAATGGCGCAAAACCAGATCTTCAACCATTTCGAATCTTGACATCGAATACCATTTCAAACCTTTTAAATTGATATTCGAATTATCTTCTTCGAAATGACCGAATGAGAAAGAAGTTGCGTTATGCCCGATCCTCCGTGAAGGTCTGCATACCACAGTATAGTCAAGTATGTGGCGAACTTGGCTAACCCTGATGTCAGAGTTTTCAAACCGCACAATGGCCTCTGATTTGTTTTTAACGACTATAGTCAATCGACAACAGCCGGGACCGACAGCTTAACATGCTATCCGAAGCACGGAAACGCTCGTGATAAATTGCCACTTTGGTCACCCATCAGGTTCCCTGCCTCTGTGTATGTTGCTTAACCTCACTGATCGGTTGAGATCAGCGGGCGCAACTGGGCTACCAGTGCTTCAAAGCCTTTTTCACTGCAGAACCGTTCTTATCGCATCGCCACAGGGTTTGGTAACCTGATGGGTGGCCTATACTTGCTAAACAGCCTAAGAAAAAGAT
The DNA here is from genome assembly GCA_949987775.1 of Aproaerema taeniolella. Lineage (NCBI taxonomy): Eukaryota > Metazoa > Arthropoda > Insecta > Lepidoptera > Gelechiidae > Aproaerema > Aproaerema taeniolella. The sequence goes on from OX465265.1 coordinate 2,073,482, forward strand.
ACAATATTTGCATTCATTTGAATATAATTATTTTGAAAAAACCTTAAGTTGCTTGACAAAATAGAGCAATAATCATAAAAATGCTACAAGCTTTTTGGATAGCGTTCAAAAACTGCAAGCAAGTAATTTTCTGCTAACACAATCTTGCTCCAGATATCGCATAATGCACCCAGTTGCATAGTTTGCATGCATTTCGCTTGTACTAGGTACTTTTTGGAACTGTTTGTTTATAAAAGTTTAATAGCGTTGTGCTTTAAGTTGTTTTTTAAGGTAATTGTTAACTCGTTTAGTTTTAGTCCTTTAATTTACAACTTTTTTGCTAAGGATTTTGTTTACATTACGTACGGTTACGCCTGTAATCTCACACGGAGTAGGCAGAGCATCAGTGGTTCAGTTTTTTTTTATGGGTTAACTCTTGACCTCAATCTTGACCATAAGGTCAAAGATGAGGTCGACGATGGAGCGAGTTAACCCAGAAAATGCCTATAAAGGCACTGGTACTCCTAGGCACCGACGGAACACAGCAAGCTGTTTGGCGTCGGACTTCGGTAGGAGGGTGGTCGCGAACCAAAACGGCCCTTTACAGAGCCTACCACACCGCATGAGACCATAGGACGACACCTCAGATCCAGAAAAAAATTAAGTGTCGTTGCCTGGGATGGATTACTAGGAGGCAGGTCTCATTTGTGTTTCCTTAGTCGCCTCTTACGACACCCACGGAAAGAGATGGGGGGGTGTTATTCTCAACCGATCACCACACGGTTTAGTTCCACTTGATGCCACGTTTACGTAAATTTGGAGGGTTTTTAGATGAAAAATGATGTATAGTGAGTGGTGAGAGGTTGTCAGCCTTTTGCCCACAATACAGCAAAACCCTCGCGTCCTTATGACTGAATTTTACAGAACCCATGTCTGGGAAGAGTTGGCAGCTGGTACATTCTAAGGGTTTCTTTCATTCCTAGTCCCGCCGGGATTTTGTTCTAGTAGGAATTCGGGAAGATTATATAGCTGTTTTATTCTTATTTCTAAGTAATTAAACAACATCTTTACAAATTGGGGTTATTACAGAATTTCTGATTAGGTATCTATCAGACAAGCAGCCATGGGAATAAACTGCTCAGCTTTTTCAGATTCAGTTAAAATTTGAAAATAAGGAAATTTGTAAAAAAACAAATAAAATAATTTAATTTAAAAAATAAAAAAACCCGACTGCTTAGTAAAAACTGAAAAGGAAAAAAACAAGTAAGTCCAGTAATCGAGACTTGAATTATTGAATATTATTGAATAACATAACGATTTTAACAGTCGGGACCCATCAGAAATCCAGCTTCCTAATAAAATAGGTCCCGACTGTAAAATAATATTCAATAACACAAGTCTCGACTACTGGACTTACTTGTTTTTTTCCTTTTCAGTTTTTACTCAGCACTCGGGTTTTTTATTTTTTAAATTAATTAATTTTATTTTACACTTTTTAGTTAGGGTCAGATATTTTTATTTGTCTATTGATTTTCTCATCAGCTGTGTAGGTATAACTCACTTGCACGAAAACTAAACAATTTCCGTATTAAAAGCCAACATTTAATTGAGAACCGTTACTAACCAACTTTAAATCGCTATAGATCCTAAACGGTAATTCTGATTGAAAAACAACATGAGAAAACTAAAAATGATTTTTTTGACATAGTTCGTCGATTTTCATTTTTTTCTTTTTTACAATATGGCGTCCAAAATCGGCCATTTTGATTTTTCAAAATTTGTATACTTTCTATGACATTCGCGTCGTCAATACGAATCCAACGACTATCATTTATCAAAATCGGCCCACGCGTTTGGTTTTAATAGTGGCGCAAAGGTACAAACATACATACATACATACATACATAGGCTGATAAACACATTACCCTCCTTTGCGTCGCGCAGTCGGGTAAAAAGCACTTCTCGGAGTTTCTTGCCTATATTCTTCTCTGGGGACTGCACCTTTGCGAATAGGAGGAGAGTCAAAAGAACGAATATGTATGTAGGTATGTTTTTAATTTCTTTATTGTACTTCACTACTTTTACTTAATTTGAGTAACACGCTGATTTTTTTATGAAATAAAGTTATTTTGACTTTGAAACTAGACTAGACAAACCGCTAGGAGAAAGCGCACGTAGTTTAATATGTTTTAAATTTTGAATTAAAAAAAACGCGAAAAAGCTCAGTAAGCAGAGGCCACATATTGACATTTTATAAAATTATTTACGGCACTTGTGACTTATTGGCTCTATATTGTAGAGGATATATTTAATAAAAGCTACATACTCAAAATCCCACACTAAGGTGTTTCCCTTGTGTCGTGGGTCCCTCGGAACACACATAAAGACAGACACAAACACCCATGACCCGAGAACAAACATATGCTTTTTACACAAATATTTGCCGGGAATCGAACCTAGGACCCGTTGATCAAGAGGCAGGATCACTACCACTTGACCAAACCGGCCGTCACACCACTATTTATGAGGCTATTTTATTACATTATTTTTGTATATTATACCAAATCATTTGTATTTTTAAACTAAACTGCCGATGCCGGACTGGTTATCATTTCAAAATTACACACAACAGCGATTCATATCTATTTCTAATACGTACTGTAATTAAAATGGTCATTTTCGATAATTACACATATTCTCACTTTCCCAGTAGCAGCTAGGGAGCGTTGAATATCTGGGAACTTTTTAAAATGACCGATCTATTGTTCTGTCTTTTGATTTCGCTGGAGTTAGGATTGTAAAACAACTGATGCTATAATATACATTTTTAGTTTTTGTCGATATTTTTAAAATAATTGTTGATACATTTTATATGGGACCAACTCTTTCGAACAAAAAAGAATTTTGAAAATCGGCAGACAATGACAGCAAACATACAAAAAAACCATACCTACTTCTTTTTTTGAAAGCGGGTCATATATTATTTTATTGTATTCATAGTCATTTCATAGAACATACAAAATGTTACTTAAAAAATACATCGAAATAGTAAATTACATTGGCATTTTTAACTTTGCGTCTATTCGCAAAGGTGCAGTCTTCTCAGGAGTAGAATAGCCAAAAAACTACGAGGGTCCCAGGTTGGGGCGAGTTAATATTATAGAGGATGAAAAAAAATGAAATGTAGGTACAGTCAAGAGCATGAAGTTTTACACTTATAGCGCGAGTCTTTGCTTCTATGGCGAATTAGCGTTTGTAATAAGAACGGTTCCAACATTGGTTGCTTTGCAGTTGGCTACATTTTTTTTCACCTCTAGGGGGGGGGGCAGCTGCCCCTCCCTGCCCCCCCTTGGCGACGCCCTAGGCTTTTAAGTCAATCAAATAAATTTCCTTAGAACGAATATGAACTGATTATTATCACAATGACGCTGTAGCACACAGATCTGTTTTAAAAACTACGTATAAACAGCTTTACTACCATAACGCATTGTGGTACAATCCTAAGGTGTGCTATTAAACCTCTAATTTTTGTTTGGACATGGGAACTAGTATACTAATGGGCAATAGACAGTATTCCTTTTGTTTGGAACAATAACTTGTTCATATTTTCTGAAATATCTATCAGGACGGCTATTCCCACTAATAAATGGTATCTTAATGGCCGTAGAATGACAATGGGCTATGTATGACATTTTAAAAATATTTTTAATTTCGTTTGATTTATTATTTAAAATAAAGGAATAAGGTCCCGTTTCTTAAAAAAAATATATTTAAAAAATCTATCTTTTGAAATAAAAATATAATAATTAAAAGATTCTCAGTACGGTAAACTAATCCTAAGAACGGCATTATATGCAATCGTATTCCTTTGCCAAACTGTCACGTCAATTAAGAAAAAAAACATAACCTGTTTCTTAGTGTATTGTCGTAGACACATTACTATTATTAATTTGTGATATTGTATTGGTTGTTTATTTCCGAGTTTGGTTGGTTGTTACTTCAGGCAAGTTGGTAGAATCAGCATTAACGAACTGAGCGGTATTCATAGTGTCAGAATCCAGTGTATTGCAAAAGTTCGAAAGTCCAGGAAGCAAAGCCAAGTCGTCAGTAAATATCAATCCAAAAAATCTTAACCACGAAACAGAAGGTAACAATAGAGTCCAGGTAGCAAAACCAAGTCGTCAGTAAATATCCAAATAATCAAAACCACGAAACAGAAACAAACTCAACAACCAACGACTCAAAAACACAATGGTTAGGTTATGTGTCAACAAACTGTCAAACGTCTTTTTTTTTACTTTGGCAAAGGAATTAAACCGTATGGAATGCTGTAGTAAGCAATAAATCGTCCAAAATTTTAAAAATTTATTATTTTTTTATCTATAATCAAAATTATTTGATATCTTTTTATTTGAATATGGGACCTTAAATCTGCTTAAAATAAAAAAATCACATTATTTTAAAAATCTTGCACAAAGCCCATTATCGCCATTTTATCCATTCAGGTGGAAAAATTGAGAACTATCGAAACCTTATACACTCGATGACAACCTTCCCGACTAGCAGAGTTACCGCCAACTGTACATTAATTACATTACGTTAGAAGCGCTCGAAGCCCAGTGGCTCTCGCTGATCTCAACCGATTAGCGAGGTTAAGATACGTACACAGAGGCAGGAAACCTGATGGGTGACCAAAGTGGCAATTTACCACGAGCGTTTCCGTGCTTCGGAGAGCACGTTAAGCTGTCGGTCCCGGCTGTTGTCGATTGACTACAGTCGTTAAACCAAGTCAGAAACCAAACTCTGTTTCTGACTTGGTTTAACGACTGTAGTTAAACCAAAACTCTGACACCAGGGTTAGTCAAGTTCATCACACACTTGATTATACCTACACGATAAGAAGAAGATTGAGTTGCTAACTACCTAGTAACTTAACGTTCAGCAGCTGGAGCACGATGGCGACAAACTTTGCGGCGCGCCACTCGGCTGACGCTGAAACTTCACTTTGTTGCGCGAGGGCCCCGCGCCGCGCGAAGGAATGCTCGCCTTCTGGCATTGTCAATGTTGACATTTTGGCATAGGACCGCGGTGCATTATGCGCGCTATCACCATCGTACTTGAGCTGCAGTAGGTAGTGGCGCCGCCAGTTAAGGAAGCTGTTATCATTTCATACATTACATGAGACCATATGTCGACGTGTCGAGGTGTCGTTGCCTGGGATGGATTACAAGGAGGCAGGTCTCATTTGTGTTTCCTTAGTCGCCTCTTACGACACCCACGGAAAGAGATGGGGTGGTGTTATTCTCAACCGATCACCACACGGTCTAAAATGGTTTACGCCAAGTGCAAAAAACAAAGAAATCCCACCCCCCTTAATCCGTGCCATCTCATAAGTAACAGGAAAAGGGAAGGAAACCACTATTTATACGAATAAACCGGACGTAGGTACTAAGTACTATTTTACCTAAAAATAAGGAAAAATATCCACTGTACATCGTAATATTCCTTATAGCAATCGTAGTCCAGTGGCGTTCACTGTTCTGAATCGATCAGTAAGGTTAAGAAATGTACACTGACAGAGAGAACTTGATGGGTGACCACAATGGCGACGCGTTCGTGTTTGAGAAAGTGCGTCGACCCCAGCGTAGATTCCCTCGTTGAGAGATGAGGGAAACTGCACCAAGTCAGAGGTCACTTTTAAATAAATAAATAAACGCAACATACTCAAAGGCCCACACCTTGTGTCGTGGGTCCCTCGGAACACACATAAAGACAAACACAAACACCTATGACCCAAGAACAAACATCTGCTTTTTACACATCATCATCATGTCGTCCACACCGTATCTTTTACACAAATATTTTCCCCGACTGGAAATCGAACCCAGGACCCGTTGATCAAGAGGCAGCGCCCTACCACTCGACCAAACCGGCCGTCAATTTTTAGGTTTGACAACTGGCACCAAAGTTGGGCTAAATTTTTACTCACGCGATAAGTTCCAAATCAGGTTTTTTGGGGAAACTTGTTCAGTTTCACAGGAAAATTCACTAAGTAAAATTTTCGCTATGGTCACCGATCATGTTTCCCAGCTTCAAGCACGTTGTTTAACCTCGTGGATTGATACGACAAAAAGAGATTTTTCAAAGCAACATTGAAAATCAAAATTGGTAGAACCCAATTATCCTCTGAAAGGATCAGATAAGTATGTTATGTCAAATATAAATATAATTCTAATATATTTACATTAAAAAACGGGGTCGCGAGTAAACAGAGAGTCAAGAGCCTCCTCACGAGTTATTGCCTGAGCTGGGAATCGAATTCGGAGCCACGAAGAATTTTCAGATTCAGTTAAAATTTGAAAATAAGGAAATTTGTAAAAAAACAAATAAAATAATTTAATTTAAAAAATAAAAAAACCCGACTGCTTAGTAAAAACTGAAAAGGAAAAAAACAAGTAAGTCCAGTAATCGAGACTTGAATTATTGAATATTATTGAATAACATAACGATTTTAACAGTCGGGACCCATCAGAAATCCAGCTTCCTAATAAAATAGGTCCCGACTGTAAAATAATATTCAATAACACAAGTCTCGACTACTGGACTTACTTGTTTTTTTCCTTTTCAGTTTTTACTCAGCACTCGGGTTTTTTATTTTTTAAATTAATTAATTTTATTTTACACTTTTTAGTTAGGGTCAGATATTTTTATTTGTCTATTGATTTTCTCATCAGCTGTGTAGGTATAACTCACTTGCACGAAAACTAAACAATTTCCGTATTAAAAGCCAACATTTAATTGAGAACCGTTACTAACCAACTTTAAATCGCTATAGATCCTAAACGGTAATTCTGATTGAAAAACAACATGAGAAAACTAAAAATGATTTTTTTGACATAGTTCGTCGATTTTCATTTTTTTCTTTTTTACAATATGGCGTCCAAAATCGGCCATTTTGATTTTTCAAAATTTGTATACTTTCTATGACATTCGCGTCGTCAATACGAATCCAACGACTATCATTTATCAAAATCGGCCCACGCGTTTGGTTTTAATAGTGGCGCAAAGGTACAAACATACATACATACATACATACATAGGCTGATAAACACATTACCCTCCTTTGCGTCGCGCAGTCGGGTAAAAAGCACTTCTCGGAGTTTCTTGCCTATATTCTTCTCTGGGGACTGCACCTTTGCGAATAGGAGGAGAGTCAAAAGAACGAATATGTATGTAGGTATGTTTTTAATTTCTTTATTGTACTTCACTACTTTTACTTAATTTGAGTAACACGCTGATTTTTTTATGAAATAAAGTTATTTTGACTTTGAAACTAGACTAGACAAACCGCTAGGAGAAAGCGCACGTAGTTTAATATGTTTTAAATTTTGAATTAAAAAAAACGCGAAAAAGCTCAGTAAGCAGAGGCCACATATTGACATTTTATAAAATTATTTACGGCACTTGTGACTTATTGGCTCTATATTGTAGAGGATATATTTAATAAAAGCTACATACTCAAAATCCCACACTAAGGTGTTTCCCTTGTGTCGTGGGTCCCTCGGAACACACATAAAGACAGACACAAACACCCATGACCCGAGAACAAACATATGCTTTTTACACAAATATTTGCCGGGAATCGAACCTAGGACCCGTTGATCAAGAGGCAGGATCACTACCACTTGACCAAACCGGCCGTCACACCACTATTTATGAGGCTATTTTATTACATTATTTTTGTATATTATACCAAATCATTTGTATTTTTAAACTAAACTGCCGATGCCGGACTGGTTATCATTTCAAAATTACACACAACAGCGATTCATATCTATTTCTAATACGTACTGTAATTAAAATGGTCATTTTCGATAATTACACATATTCTCACTTTCCCAGTAGCAGCTAGGGAGCGTTGAATATCTGGGAACTTTTTAAAATGACCGATCTATTGTTCTGTCTTTTGATTTCGCTGGAGTTAGGATTGTAAAACAACTGATGCTATAATATACATTTTTAGTTTTTGTCGATATTTTTAAAATAATTGTTGATACATTTTATATGGGACCAACTCTTTCGAACAAAAAAGAATTTTGAAAATCGGCAGACAATGACAGCAAACATACAAAAAAACCATACCTACTTCTTTTTTTGAAAGCGGGTCATATATTATTTTATTGTATTCATAGTCATTTCATAGAACATACAAAATGTTACTTAAAAAATACATCGAAATAGTAAATTACATTGGCATTTTTAACTTTGCGTCTATTCGCAAAGGTGCAGTCTTCTCAGGAGTAGAATAGCCAAAAAACTACGAGGGTCCCAGGTTGGGGCGAGTTAATATTATAGAGGATGAAAAAAAATGAAATGTAGGTACAGTCAAGAGCATGAAGTTTTACACTTATAGCGCGAGTCTTTGCTTCTATGGCGAATTAGCGTTTGTAATAAGAACGGTTCCAACATTGGTTGCTTTGCAGTTGGCTACATTTTTTTTCACCTCTAGGGGGGGGGGCAGCTGCCCCTCCCTGCCCCCCCTTGGCGACGCCCTAGGCTTTTAAGTCAATCAAATAAATTTCCTTAGAACGAATATGAACTGATTATTATCACAATGACGCTGTAGCACACAGATCTGTTTTAAAAACTACGTATAAACAGCTTTACTACCATAACGCATTGTGGTACAATCCTAAGGTGTGCTATTAAACCTCTAATTTTTGTTTGGACATGGGAACTAGTATACTAATGGGCAATAGACAGTATTCCTTTTGTTTGGAACAATAACTTGTTCATATTTTCTGAAATATCTATCAGGACGGCTATTCCCACTAATAAATGGTATCTTAATGGCCGTAGAATGACAATGGGCTATGTATGACATTTTAAAAATATTTTTAATTTCGTTTGATTTATTATTTAAAATAAAGGAATAAGGTCCCGTTTCTTAAAAAAAATATATTTAAAAAATCTATCTTTTGAAATAAAAATATAATAATTAAAAGATTCTCAGTACGGTAAACTAATCCTAAGAACGGCATTATATGCAATCGTATTCCTTTGCCAAACTGTCACGTCAATTAAGAAAAAAAACATAACCTGTTTCTTAGTGTATTGTCGTAGACACATTACTATTATTAATTTGTGATATTGTATTGGTTGTTTATTTCCGAGTTTGGTTGGTTGTTACTTCAGGCAAGTTGGTAGAATCAGCATTAACGAACTGAGCGGTATTCATAGTGTCAGAATCCAGTGTATTGCAAAAGTTCGAAAGTCCAGGAAGCAAAGCCAAGTCGTCAGTAAATATCAATCCAAAAAATCTTAACCACGAAACAGAAGGTAACAATAGAGTCCAGGTAGCAAAACCAAGTCGTCAGTAAATATCCAAATAATCAAAACCACGAAACAGAAACAAACTCAACAACCAACGACTCAAAAACACAATGGTTAGGTTATGTGTCAACAAACTGTCAAACGTCTTTTTTTTTACTTTGGCAAAGGAATTAAACCGTATGGAATGCTGTAGTAAGCAATAAATCGTCCAAAATTTTAAAAATTTATTATTTTTTTATCTATAATCAAAATTATTTGATATCTTTTTATTTGAATATGGGACCTTAAATCTGCTTAAAATAAAAAAATCACATTATTTTAAAAATCTTGCACAAAGCCCATTATCGCCATTTTATCCATTCAGGTGGAAAAATTGAGAACTATCGAAACCTTATACACTCGATGACAACCTTCCCGACTAGCAGAGTTACCGCCAACTGTACATTAATTACATTACGTTAGAAGCGCTCGAAGCCCAGTGGCTCTCGCTGATCTCAACCGATTAGCGAGGTTAAGATACGTACACAGAGGCAGGAAACCTGATGGGTGACCAAAGTGGCAATTTACCACGAGCGTTTCCGTGCTTCGGAGAGCACGTTAAGCTGTCGGTCCCGGCTGTTGTCGATTGACTACAGTCGTTAAACCAAGTCAGAAACCAAACTCTGTTTCTGACTTGGTTTAACGACTGTAGTTAAACCAAAACTCTGACACCAGGGTTAGTCAAGTTCATCACACACTTGATTATACCTACACGATAAGAAGAAGATTGAGTTGCTAACTACCTAGTAACTTAAGGCGATTAGAGTCGTCAATGACCTTGACGTTTGAGCCCTCTGCCCCGCGCGCCACAACCCGCACCCCGCAAGAAAACACCGGTCAAAGAATACACAGGCGTAGAATGCACAGAAGCGCACTCCATACATTACTGCCTATCACTTGAGTTTGTATTGATGAATCTAACTAGGTACTTCTAATAACAAAAGATGTCGGTGTATGTAAGTAATTATACTTAATCTAAGTTGAATTATTTTGATTGCCGCAATCGACGTAATGCTATTATTCGACAATTCTGGCATTCTCGCCGGTCGCATATATACAGGGTGGAATTTTTTAACGTCTCCTGGAGGGAAAGTACTCTAAATAAATATAATAAATATATATAAATCTTAATAAATATATATTTGTGATATATTTTTAGTGCATAAATAGTCAACTTATTTATAATTATTATTTAATTAATATTTGCGCCTTTCCCGCATTTCAATCTATAACTCCTATACCGTAAGGTTGCCTGGAAGAAATTGCTGTTAAGCAATAAGGCCGCCTATTTGTATACATTATTTCAAATTCGCTGTATAAACATATTCTGTAATCCTATGTGTGCAATAAAGAATATTGTATTGTATTGTGTATTGTAAATACTGTAGATAGAAAATTTTACTCAAAGGAAACATTCCTTTATTCTTAATAATAGAGCGGGACCCAAGGAGAATAAAGTTCATTTCCGTGGGACTTACCTCCGCCATACGAACTACTGGTAAGTACTTATTCGGCATATTTTCTTGAACACAAAAAGTGCGGTAGTCACTTTCTAAGAGTATGGAGGGGGTAGCTATGACGTGACGTATTTTTTTTACGCTATATTTAGATAACTACTGGACAGATTTACTTAAATAGGGTCTCAAATGAAAGATAATTTAATGAACATTGTTTTATTCCAAAGGTTCATTAGTGTAAACCTAGTAACAAAATAAATATTTTCAAAAAACGACATTATGTAAAATTAAACTTTTTTTACTGTGTGAAAAGAACAGAAACCGTTAGGATTACGGTAATTTAGCTCATTATAAAAAAATAGCTACACTTATCAGCATTCTAATGAACCTAAAAACGTTTAAGTCGAGTGTAAGGTTTCGTTACATATTTTAGCAATTTTTGCACTTTTTAAAAATATTTTTGAGTGTTTAACTTGAATTGAATAGTTCGGTGAATGACTTTTTCCGGTACAACTACTGACAGACAAAACAGTAGCAAAGTTTAGTGGCTAACTTGATGCGAAATTCAAAAAGGGAAGGGGAGTTTGGCTGACGGGGACATTCGTTGCCTGGCAGTTGAGGAGAGTAGTCGTGTCCTTAGAAAATGTAGTTTACGGAAGTGTCAGTTAAAATAGTGAGATCTAAAATATAATTAAATTGTACATTACCATGAAGTGGAAATATACGTTTAAAGAGGACTGGTGTTTCCTTTGGATTGATGCACGTTTTACACCTCAGAAGTGGGATGGACAACGCATAAACGCGTAAGTAACACGCCTTAATTGTTTTAAAGGAAACCCTTTTGATGTAGATATTTCATGATTAATTAGATACAACGGCAATAACCGATCTATCATAAAAGGGAATCGTTATGAAGGTAGATGGTTAACTATTTTTAGTTATTTTTAAAATTCTATATTTTGAAACAGCTAATTTTTACAGCTATTATGTGCAATTGGTAGAATAGTCCTTCTTTTACATAGAATGACGTCATCGATGTCGTAAGATACCGACTCGGTACCTGGGAATTTATTTATACACATAATAATTGTGAGTGCTTTGAATTTTTCTCTCTACCTACATTCAAGCTATGATCAAAAACAAAACTGTAACCGACGGAATCAAATATGGTGGCACCGGATTACTCGAACTCTGTGTAGGGGTTTCTTAAAGGGGGTTGGAAATTTGATTATTTTTGCGCTAGGAGCATCCGTTTTGAAGATATGACTACTTTTATGAATTCCTTATATATTTTGACTGTTTTTTTTTCTTTTTTATTTAGTTATATCTAGATAATACCACAAACAACATAACAAAATATTCCCTGCGATTGGATATGTATCTATTATCTTATTTTATTATTTAATGAAACTATGTATTTAACAAATCAATCAGGGTCAAAAACATTTGATTCGTGTAATGTAACTTTAACCATAGCATGTCATATTACATAATCTAGTTATCTAGTTATCTGAAAAGGAGATGCTTAAAACAATTGCATTAGAATTTTCAACTATGTCTGTTTAATGTGCAATCATTCTCCAAGAACAGGCAAAAAATTAAACTTAGAGGATACCAAACTAGTAGCTGTTACGTAGCAACAACATAAAGGCAACAGTTACTCAAGAGTCTGTTTCGATTCATGTATGATTTATTAAAATGGGCCAAAGATTCAAATAAAAAAAAGCTTTATTAATGCTTTTAAACTAGCAAAATTTAGGGCTCCTCATGAAGCTCAAGAACTTTTTTATAGGAACCCATATCAAACATCAACTATTTTTTTTAGTTTTAAAAGGCGATAGCAGCGCAATTTCGCAGCTATTGGTACTAACAGTGTCATAGGCCTGACCAAACGATTTCAAATGAATGAAGCGACAAGTGCCAAAGTTCACGTCGCAGCACGGTGCAGGGATTCCTCCGAATGAATCTCAGTGTTGCCGATGTAAAAAAATATAATGGCGGCTGTACACTCTCGCACGCCAGCGACCTGCCTCTGCCTCGAGTGCGTACGTTCACACTCTCATACCCATCAGTACAGACCAGTACCATTGAGTCCTTTGTTTTAAAATATAACGCAAGTACGTGCAAGTATGAAGAGTTTTATCTCGATACGATACGAAGCGTTATTTTGGTTACGAGAATTTTTGAAAATAGTTCGTAACAAAATGAAGAAAATTTTTGACAAAAAAAAATGCCTGTTAATAAAAATTATGCCTGTTCATAATACTTTTTCATTTTGCTGTGATTCTACCCGTTTTGTCACGTTATTTTCAAGATTATTCGTACCAAATCTAAGTACCGTAGTCAGTTCGGCGCTACCCACGCTCACTTAGACGACTGCAGTTCCGTTGTTTATAGCTCGACTTAAACGTTTTTAGGTTCATTAGAATGCTGATAAGTGTAGCAATTTTTTTATAATGAGCTAAATTACCGTAATCCTAACGGTTTCTGTTCTTTTCACACAGTAAAAAAAGTTTAATTTTACATAATGTCGTTTTTTGAAAATATTTATTTTGTTACTAGGTTTACACTAATGAATCTTTGGAATAAAACAATGTTCATTAAATTATCTTTCATTTGAGACCCTATTTAAGTAAATCTGTCCAGTAGTTATCTAAATATAGCGTAAATAAAATACGTCACGTCATAGCTACCCCCTCCATACCCTTAGAAAGTGACTACCGCACTTTTTGTGTTCAGGAAAATATGCCGAATAAGTACATACCAGTAGTTCGTATGGCGGAGGTAAGTCCCACGAAAATCGTTATTTGAAGACTTTTTTACGAATAGGTCCCGCTCTATAAGAAACAAAACAGCATTCAAGGATTTTCGAAATTTCGCTTGCCACACCCAGGAATCGAACCGGCTTAAATTCAAAAAAATAACACCCTGCACTTTTATGGTATCGATCGATAGGGTCAATCGTAAAGATCAAATGTCTCTAACAAACATGGTAAATTAGATGAAAAGAGAACCATTAAACTACATAAAACCTAACGATGGGACCCTTAAGTAAAAGTGCTTTAACACGTCCCATCAAATTTGTAAGCTTAGATTTAATGGTCTTCCTTTCACTTAATTTACTATGTTTGTTAGGGAGATTTATCCTTACGATTGACCCTATCGATCAATACTATTAAAGTACAGGGTGCTTTTTTTGGATTTTAGCTGGTTCGATTCCGGGTGTGGCAAGCGAATTTTCGAAAATTGTTCAGTGTCATGGGCTGATTCACCACCTGAGAGGATAAGATCGAATTACTTAACACCCTATACATATTATATATATTCAATCATATAGATTTAGATCCGCATAAGTACTTAATACAATTAAATTTCGTCAAACGTCTATAAGCGCAAAATAATCAAATATTACGACTAGATTACAAACTTATAATAGTAGGTACAATTAGCGTCCACGCGCGAGCTATACCGTAACACAATAATATCGTCTGACTGCACTACTCTCTAAGCACACTAATACATAAATATACTGTGTCAACGCACACAGGCAAACAGAAAATACGCTTTATCGCTCGTAAAAGTTTGGATACGAGTGACACAGCCGTCCCGTCGGAATGCCAGCGGAGGACTGCCGCCCGCGCCCGCGCAGACCACCCTCTGCAACTAAACGTTCGGATTTCCGTTTTTCGTAACTTTTGAATGAAAATATTGTTCGATTTACAAAATTTAAACGTTGTGTTTCAAGAAAAAGGGATTCTTAATTAATTAATATAAGAATATTTCCATATATCATAGCCGTTTAGGAGCAGTAAGGAATTTAAGTCAAAAATCGATGTCTCGTGGTATTTTTTTTAAAATACAATACAAAGACGTAAAAAAAAAATACTGACGTTCCACATGTAGTCCTTGAACAGATGTTTCACATTTTTTTTTTTCAACTTTCCCTGGCCAGTCATAAATGAGAAGTAAGCTTTACAAAATGCTCAATATTCGGAAATTGAGGGATCTAATCGCCTTAACGTTCAGCAGCTGGAGCACGATGGCGACAAACTTTGCGGCGCGCCACTCGGCTGACGCTGAAACTTCACTTTGTTGCGCGAGGGCCCCGCGCCGCGCGAAGGAATGCTCGCCTTCTGGCATTGTCAATGTTGACATTTTGGCATAGGACCGCGGTGCATTATGCGCGCTATCACCATCGTACTTGAGCTGCAGTAGGTAGTGGCGCCGCCAGTTAAGGAAGCTGTTATCATTTCATACATTACATGAGACCATATGTCGACGTGTCGAGGTGTCGTTGCCTGGGATGGATTACAAGGAGGCAGGTCTCATTTGTGTTTCCTTAGTCGCCTCTTACGACACCCACGGAAAGAGATGGGGTGGTGTTATTCTCAACCGATCACCACACGGTCTAAAATGGTTTACGCCAAGTGCAAAAAACAAAGAAATCCCACCCCCCTTAATCCGTGCCATCTCATAAGTAACAGGAAAAGGGAAGGAAACCACTATTTATACGAATAAACCGGACGTAGGTACTAAGTACTATTTTACCTAAAAATAAGGAAAAATATCCACTGTACATCGTAATATTCCTTATAGCAATCGTAGTCCAGTGGCGTTCACTGTTCTGAATCGATCAGTAAGGTTAAGAAATGTACACTGACAGAGAGAACTTGATGGGTGACCACAATGGCGACGCGTTCGTGTTTGAGAAAGTGCGTCGACCCCAGCGTAGATTCCCTCGTTGAGAGATGAGGGAAACTGCACCAAGTCAGAGGTCACTTTTAAATAAATAAATAAACGCAACATACTCAAAGGCCCACACCTTGTGTCGTGGGTCCCTCGGAACACACATAAAGACAAACACAAACACCTATGACCCAAGAACAAACATCTGCTTTTTACACATCATCATCATGTCGTCCACACCGTATCTTTTACACAAATATTTTCCCCGACTGGAAATCGAACCCAGGACCCGTTGATCAAGAGGCAGCGCCCTACCACTCGACCAAACCGGCCGTCAATTTTTAGGTTTGACAACTGGCACCAAAGTTGGGCTAAATTTTTACTCACGCGATAAGTTCCAAATCAGGTTTTTTGGGGAAACTTGTTCAGTTTCACAGGAAAATTCACTAAGTAATTCACTGTGTCGGAAGGTCGCGGGTTCAAATCCTGGTGCGGGCCTGTACCACTAAATTCGTCTTTTCGGATTTATGTACGGCTTTCTAATTATTACTTGCTTAACGGTGAAGGAAAACATCGTGATGAAACCCGCCTGTCCAAGAAAATTCATTTTCGAAAGACGAGCGGTCCACCAACCCGCATTGGGCCAGCGTGGTGGACTATGGCCTAAAACCTCTTCGTGTTTCGAAGGGAGTCCCGTGCCCCTCGGTGGGGACGTATAATGGCTGGTGAGGAATATGTAGTGTTCAACAAAACACACAATTTCTGAGTAAGTATATAATTTCTGCATTCAAAAAAATGTATACAAGATAAAAAAAGAAAATATATAAATACAGGATGTAAGGAACAGGTTATCAATAACATAAACCCTGAACTTAGACCATCATTCTAAACAATTTTACAGTGGAATATTCATCAGAAAAAAATGCAATATTTGTTTATGTTTTCTAATATTTTATGCTTTAAAATCAAATTACTAATTCTAATACACTTAGTTTTTCAATACTAACAACTATAAGAGCGTAAAAAAGAAAACCAGCTATGTTCATCGCATTATGACAGCACGCCAGAAGGAGAGAACGCGCGCGGGGCGCTGTTTCGCAGTACATTGCGTAACGTCAAAGGAAGTAATTAACGAAAACTCGTTAACGTAACGTTTCCGGGAAAAAATAATTACTTACTTGAACCTGATCATAATTATGGGTAGATTCCACCGTTTATGTATTTAATAAACCTTTCCTTACACCTTGTATGTTTAATAATTTTATTTGTTTATTTATGTTCTACTGGCAATCCACCCGGGACTTCATTCTCGTGGGAATTCGGAAAAATTATGTAACTTATGTTACTCAGGGATAATGTAGCATTCTAACGGTCAAATATTTTTTTTAATCGGTCCAGTAGTTTCGGAGCCTATTCAATGCAAACAAACAAACTGTTGGGTTTTGTAGGCAGAAACAGGGTAAATGAAGAGAACTACACTCTTGGAGGCACATTTTCTATTGAGTTACGATTAATTATAAAATTACATTTAAAGTGAGTGACCTATGTGGCGGGCGAGAGACGACTGACGTCACCTCACCCAACTCTACTGGAAGTGGCAAATATGCTAAATTTACAAAACGAATCATGTTTCCCTACAATACAATCAAATCTTTCCTCTTTATAATATTAGTATGAAAAAATATTACCAGTGATCAAAAGTCACTCTGTATTTCAATTGCGCAAAACATATGACAGTGACCAATGCTTGTTTTTTGTATAAACTCTCAGTAAAGATGTCCTCAAATAAATAATATTTCCAAACAAGGTTTGACATTGCCCAAAACTTTGACACAAACTCGATAAAGGTAAAAATGAACCGAAAAAGAAACTCGTCCAAACTAGATCTAACCAGTTTAAACAACTTTAAGAACTTTCCAGAAAAATCAAGTACAGGAGCAATATTGTCAACGACCGACGACGTCGCAAACTACAAGTCTACAACTTCGTACGTGAAAATAGCTGAAAACATACAAAAGTATACCTTAAAGTGAGATCAGTAAGTTTTATTTTTACTTGCCAACTGTTTAGCACTACTACATTTCCTAATCTATTCGATTTCACAATCAAATTTCAAACTTAACGTAACCAAGTAAAGTCTAAATTCTATCGTAAGTGCGACATAAGGCGTTTATTTATTGAATCAAGCCTTCCCTTTTCAAGCGAAGGGAAAGTTGTGCCACAATAAATTTTCACATAAACCTGTAGACTTTTAGTTGTAAATGTTTTGAAAATTCTCTCTCGGAACTGCAAAGTTAGCCTAGCACACTAAAGGAGGTATCGTTTTTATACATAGTTTAAGTTTTGTTGTATCCTGAGTTTTCCCAACATGGCTAACGTTTTCTCGAGTTGGAGAGATTATTATAAACATTTCTTACCAATGCTTAGTCAGAGGCCACTGTGCGGTTTGAAAACTCTGACACCAGGGTTAGCCAAGTTCGCCACACACTTGACTATACCTACACGATAAGAAGAAGACCAATCAAAATGGTCAAAATTTAACTAGCAATAGAGACGTAAGAACAACCACTTGATATAGAACTAGCTTTCCGACCAGGACTTCGTTCCCGTGGGAATTTGGGAAAATTTGTAGCGTTTGTGTTAATCCTGGGTGTCAGCTTATTCTAATTCAATCCATTTTGCATTAAAAAAACAACAATGACAACGTAAAACACTAAAAAAAGTACATCGTATGTACATTGCGTAGCGCCAAAGTAGATAAATAACGAAAACTTCTTAACTTGACCTTTCCGGGAAAAAAATATTACTTGTAGCTGATCCTAGTTATGGGTAGATTCTACCATTTAAGTATTTGCTAAGCTGTCCGTTATACCCTGTATATGTTTTTATATTTTTATTATAAGATGGGTTAACTCTTGACCTCAATGTTGACCATAAAGGTCAAAGATGAGGTCGACGATGGAGCGAGTTAACCCATGCCTATAAAAGCACTGGTACTCCCACGCACCAACGGATTTGGCGTCGGACTTCGGTAGGAGGGTGGTCGCGAACCAGACGGCCGTTTAAAGAGCCTACCACACCGCATGAGCCATAAGACGACACTTCAGATTCAGAAAAAAATGAAGTGTCGTTACCTGGGATGGATTACTAGGAGGTAGGTTTCATTTGTGTTTCCTTAGTCGCCTCTTACGACATCCACTGAAAGAGATCGGGTGGTGTTATTCTCAACCGATCACCACACGGCAAAAAAGGAGGTGAAATGTATTTGTATAAAGGGTTTTTTTTTATAAAAAATGGGTTACTGGAAAAACGCCACAATCCCTTTAAAGTGTGATAGTAGAGACCAGCTTAAAAAAAGAAGGTCTTTTTTCCAAATTGGTACATTTTCCCCATATACCCGAGGGTGGTTTGATAGGTAATAAACATTTTTTTAATGGTCTCTACTATCACCCCTTAACCTTTTAGTAATAGGGGACCATGTTACAAAGTACTTCTCTTGCCATGGACCACCAAATATTAGGAGGTGAAATCATTAAAGGGCTTTTCTTCAGCTATACACCTGCATGCACTGTTGTTCATATTCAATATTTTAAAAAAAACAGCCCATAACGTCCCCACTACATATTCCTCACTACATAGTGTTGAACACTACATATTCCTCAACAGCCATTATACGTCCCCACCGAGGGGCACGGGCCTCCCTTCGAAACACAAAGGGGATTTAGGCCATAGTCTTACACGCTGGCCCAATACGGGTTGGTGGACTGCTCGTCTTTAGAAAATGAATTTTCTTGTACGTGCGGTTTTCATCACGATGTTTTCCTTCACCGTTGAGCAAGTTCTAATTATAAATCCGTACATAAATCTGAAAACACGAATTTAATGGTACACCAGGATTTGAACCCGCGACTTTCGGATCACAAGTCCGGCTCATTACCAACTGGGCTATTACTTATTTATTTTTCGAAAATTTTATTCTTCATTAATTACTAACTTCTGAATCCTTGGTTCAATGCTAGCCAAAGCCAAACACTTGTCGGCTCTGGCATCCAGCTGGTTTCAGTGCTTGTGACGACTCGCAGTGGCGGCGTAGCATGGGTTGACACCCGGGGCGATTTTCTATTGAGCACCCTCAAAATAAAACGACAAATACTATAATCTGAATAAATTTTATCTTCATCTGAAAGTGTGAATCATATTTCTCCGGTTACTTTTAATGTTGATTTAAATTTAAAATTAAATTTATTTTAGCACTTTATCCAATATTAAAAAACTCAATAAAAAACAAGCATATTTTTGTCATTTTTTAAGTAGCACTTTTGCACATTTCGTATCAGTCTAGTTGGCAACACTGGTCGTGCAGATGCGCCAGTGGCTACTTATCTGCGCGACTGAGTTGGCATTCCGTTGTCAACCCTTGATGCTTGGCACTCGGGGCGGACCGCCTACACCGCCCCCCCCCCCCCCTAACGCCGCTACTGTCGACTCGTCCCATTTCATATTTTTGGGATGGCTTTGCGGACCACTTCAGGTCCCTCCAGGGACGCGGACCACCGGTTAAAAACCCTTAAAGGGATCAATACGTATTTCCAGTAATCCTGTATATTAAGCTTTTAGCTTCCCCGGAATAGTGCAGTTTTAACTTGTTTAAACTGATTTGAACCGGTAATTAGCGCCGTCGTTGCCATCCATCAATCTTTGTCATCGGTGCTCTTTAGATTTCCATTACGTTGCTGTTTTCAGTCAATTTAGTTTGTAAGGTTTTGGTTAAGGTGTGCCAAGTAATAACATCTTAGTGCTTCCTGGAATCGGAGTGAAAAAATAAAACGTAGCATGTGCCAGCTACCAATTCTTCCTAGGTATACTTTACATTACATTACAAAAGCCCATATACGTCCCCACCGAGGGGACTCCGAAACACGCAGAGATTTTGTTGAGTGTGCGTGCGGCGACGCATAGATACTATGGCGCACAAATACAAGCCGCGCGCGGTGCGTTTGTTTGAAGATAACATACTTCCCCTTTTTATACTATGGACGCGGTGTGTGGTGACATATACGCATACATACACACACACACACACACATACGCACACACATACATACACTCGCACTCTTATTTTAATTTTACAATTATTTTAACCCTAGATAACTAAACATTCGTCCAGACGACTACGCACCCCCCCGCCAAAGTCCAGTTCGGGCACTTGCCCGCGCCCCCTGCCCTCCGCTCTTTTTCTACCTTCCTGATTACTGTAAATAACACCACGTGTGACGCATTTGCAGTCACACGCTTAACAGGACGCGCCCTGTGACCATCCCGTCGTCCACTCGACGAAAGTCTAGTTATAACGTAACTTTTATGCAAAGGTAAGTGAATTACTGTCACTGTATTTTTTTAGTTGTTTTGTTTTTACTTTCAGATATTTTTTAAAATCAAAGTTTATTTAAATTGTTTTACTTAGTTAAGCATGAAAATTTTTGTTATTTACAACATTAACTTGAGATTTCATGCCAATGAGCGTGGTTATCAATGAATAGTTTTTGGAATGTGTGTATTGATTGATAAATTTTTTTCAATCTAATTTTAGATAGAGTTGAGACGACAAAAGGAGCAGATACGCAAGTGGCTCGAAGAGGATATGGAAGATGAACACGAAGAGCCATCGGACAACTCGTCTCCGGAAACAGAGGATAATTTGTTGCAAGAAATACATCGAACCACTGACAGCGATTCCGATCCTCCTAATACTAAAAGTAAGATGGAATCTGAAGAAGATATCCTTCGCCCAAGTAATAGAGCTCAAACTCAAGTCATATACCTACTCTTCTGATGACCCTTCAGATGATAATTTAGACTGTGCAAGTAATGATAACTCTACTAACAATAATTTACGTGTTATTCATCCATCTACAAGTAACCTCTTTGGGAAAAATAAATATAAATGCTCGACTACACCTAGATCAGCTTCTACTTGCACTTTGAGACGGAACCTAATACATTTTGTACCAGGTCCAAGAGCAGAAGCGAGAGAATTG
This sequence comes from Aproaerema taeniolella, assembly GCA_949987775.1. Taxonomy (NCBI): domain Eukaryota; kingdom Metazoa; phylum Arthropoda; class Insecta; order Lepidoptera; family Gelechiidae; genus Aproaerema; species Aproaerema taeniolella. Next base: position 2,095,014 of record OX465265.1, read on the forward strand.
GAGGATTTGCCATGGCTGCAGCAGAGATTACAGACGGTAACTTTGCGACGAGATATCAAAGTTATGATACAGGATATTCTGGGCATCACACCTGACGTAGAAGCCGCTATCCATTCTACGTCAAATATGCGCAAAATGTATCATCTATGTCCATCAAAGGCGCGAAAGATGACAAAACATCGGTGCATGAAATGCAAAAATGCAATTTGTGGCCCTCACAATGTTGATATGTATAGTAAATGTTTAGAATAAGGTTTTTGTTAATATTTTATTATGATTAAGTTCCTATTTAAAATTAAATTTGTGCTACGGAACAAGTTCCTATTTCTAATAAATATTTTCGACAATATCGTGTTTTTTTATTGCGTAGTCCGTTCGACTAATGTTTAGTTATTATGTAACCGTGAATGTAGTTTAGTTATCTAGGGTTAATTATGATACAAATAATATGACAGACTATATAATTGGCTTAACAAATTTTTAAAATTAATAATTTTAAGGTGGAATATTGTACGCTGTGTAGTTTGCAAAAAACAGTTAAATAAATATTGATTAGTGGAATAAATGCCCTGTGCCAAGCTTGTTTGGTCAAAATTTTCAGTAAACCACCGAACAATAGACATGTACTCGTATAATGATAACTTACTTCATATATATATTTTTTCTTTGTCATATTATTCATTTAGAAAGATCGTGTATCAAACCTTGCTAAGTAATCAATAAAAATGTAAAGATTAAGTATGTCATGCTCTGGGAGTTCTAAGTAACGCTTTAAACATTCACTAGAAAATTAATTTTGTTATATTTTAGTAAAAGTGTTTCTATCTATGTTTCTTAAATCACATATTTAGATTGTTTGTGAAAACTGTGTGTAAAGTCTCTTAAGTGTTTATATTTAGATGTGGAAAACGATGCTGGCTGTACTATTAATCATAGTTATTGTTATTTAGATGAGTAAGTACATATAGTATTGCTGTTTGTTATCCTGAATAAAATAAAATAAAATAAATAAAATAAAATCTTTCCCTAACCACTTTAATTTTTGCATTCCCTTAGCCCTACTTAAAGCTATTAAAGAACTGTTTAATAAATAAATGCAACTTGCAACTCCCAACACGTCAGTCGAACTAACTTTGTTTTCTTAAATTAGTACCAATGCTTTTCACCATAGATCTAAAAGTTCTGGATATGGCTGCATATATACAGGGTGTAAGGGAACAATGCTTAAGGCGACTACAGCACCTAAATTACGATTTTATGATGCGTAGATATGCATGACGCACTGCATTAAATCGAAGAAAATAATATTCACGACATAAACTAGATATGTAGTTTGCTGAAAACATGATTCAGCACTTTTGGTTCGATAGAAAAAGCTCACAAAGTCACCTCTAAATATCAATATTGTGTATCTTTTAAGCTGTAAAAACGATAGTACTCGTAAAATGCATACAGGAACTTGAATTTGCTATCAAAATGTTCGTGATTGAACACTCTCGATAAGTAGTTAACGCATTTTTCGATTTAAGCTGTTACCTTTCCATAAATCTCATTTTTCTGACTTTCGAACATGTTTTTACGCACGCACGCTTTCATAGTCCGTAAACTTCGTGTATCGACACTGTTCGCACTGCCGGCCCAGGCCTGTTGAGAGACGGAGATGGCACTATTCCTATGTGTGCTGCCTTTATCGGGTGCTGTAGTCGCCTTAAGTGATGGAATCCACATACTTCTTTTTCTTTTTTTTTTATTATAAGATGGGTCAACTCTTGACCTCAATCTTGACCAAGGTCATTTTCTGGGAGCGAGTTAACCCAGAAAATGCCTATTAGGCACTAGTACTCCTACGCATCGACGGAACACAGCAAGCTGTTTGGCGTCGGACTTCGGTAGGAGGGTGGTCGCGAACCAGACGGCCCTTTACAGAGCCTACCACACCGCATGAGACCATAGGACTTACAACAGTGATCGACTATAAGTAAATATTTTTTTCCGGCAACGGCAACTTACACAGTTTTTTTAATTACCTACTTTGACGCTACGCAATGTACAACAATACCACGTCCTGCGTCCGATCCCCCGTGGCGCGCCGCTGTCAGAATATGATGTGCATTACTGGTTTTCGTAATTTACGCTGTTGCCATTGTTTTTTTTATTAGAAAATTGAGTTTTAATAAAACTCAAATGTTTGTTCTAATGAATAACAAACATTTTCAAGCAGAAAAATATTAAAAAATAAGAACAAAATTTGAAAATTTTCCCGATTAAAATTAACTGAAAAGTTTTTCAGGTCCGAGTTTCGGGTTTCAGTTTTTGCTATCCTATCCCTTACACCAGTGGTTCCTAACCTTTTTAATATTGTTACCCCTGTAACCTATGAGGAAAACTGATTTTACCCCCCTTTAAAATGTTATCAAATCAAACAATACAAACAATTTTTTTTTGTGTTCTCTGTTTGTTACCTCTGTGTGGTATAAAAGAGAATTAAATTTTGCACCAATTTCATCGCATAGGACTTTGAAGATATATGGTTTACAATTTTTTTTTACGTTCTTCGTTACCCCCGTAAAATAGCTGATTTACCCCCGCGAGGGTAATTACCCCAGGTTAGGAACCCGAGCCTTAGACCCTGTATTTCATGTTTTTATTTTAATAATTAAAAGTTCGCTCTTGACCACAGTCCGGGTAAAGTGGTCGATGATGTAGTAACCCTGGCTTACGTATATTGGCGGAGTTATCACGTAATAAACATACAAAAAACCCAGTCAAATTAAGAACCTCCTCTTTTTTTGAAATCGGTTAAAGTAATAACATTTGATTATTTTTTTTAGTACCATCCGCGCCGAACGTTTTTTTGTAAATGAGACTTAGCATTTCGCTGGAAAACTGTGCTACTCTCCATTTTACACAAACCTGAAGTGGTGATCGCGAAGTGAGACAAATTTCTCAAAACTCTAATTTCACGCGCTCCAAGCTGAGACGATCATCAAAAGTGTTTCGTTTAAATAACGTTTTAAAACAACTTTCATTCTATGATGCTTTGTTAAGAACAAGCTTAAGGCGACTACAGCACCCGATAAAGGCAGCACACATAGGAATAGTGCCATCTCCATCTCTCAACAGGCCTGGGCCGGCAGTGCGAACAGTGTCGATACACGAAGTTTACGGACTATGAAAGCGTGCGTGCGTAAAAACATGTTCGAAAGTCAGAAAAATGAGATTTATGGAAAGGTAACAGCTTAAATCGAAAAATGCGTTAACTACTTATTGAGAGTGTTCAATCACGAACATTTTGATAGCAAATTCAAGTTCCTGTGTGCATTTTACTATCGTTTTTACTATCGTTTTTACAGCTTAAAAGATACACAATATTGGGTATTTAGAGGTGACTTTGTGAGCTTTTTCTATCAAACCAAAAATGCTGAATCATGTTTTCAGCAAACTACTTATCTAGTTTATGTCCAGAATATTACCGTAGTATTTTTTTCTTCGATTTAATGCAGTGCGTCATGCTTATTTACGCATCAGAAAATCGTAATTTAGGTGCTGTAGTCGCCTTAATTCTTAATCGACCTATTCTAGTAACTCAATGACAACTAACTCGTGTGAATCGCAATCCGACGAGCAGGTTTCCCCGCTAATCCCTCGAAGTTGTGCACAACTCGGCGGGTATCGGATATTCTGGAAGACAATTCTGATAATAATGGCTTTTTAATGGCAGTGGAATGACCATTTAATCAGCTCAGGTGGCGAAATTGAAAATTAACGAAATTTCATACATTTTATGATATTTAGGTTTGAACTTGATGTTGTTGGTTTTTTATAATCTTTTTCGGTCGCAGATTATTTTAATTTCAATATACTTATACATAGTTCTTTCCAATTTTTTTTTTCTTTGATGTATTTTAAATTTACAAAAATAAATGTACATGTACCTACCTACTAAGTATAACAAGAAGAGCGGTTTCTCCCTACACAAGCAAGTATTTGCTTAAAGGGTGACTTGACCCCCACAACCCACTATACCTACAAGGTGTTTCAAAAAAACCCAAAAAAAAATAATAATTCAAAATTAATTAAAATTAAGCTTATTGCACAGCTCTATTACAAATTGACAAGTATGTCACTAGAGTTACTAGATTACTAGAGTTGCGACTATTTCACTTTTAAAATTAAATTTTGGAATTTCTTTTTTTTGGGGTTTTTTGAAACACCTTGTATAATTGTAAACCAGTTACTGAATAAATATTTTTATTTTTTATTTTATAGTCGAACTAGTGTTAAATTATATGTTTAAATCAATTTTAATCACTGCTAACTTGACTAGCAGCGCCACTACAGACTCTATATTAAATTGCAATTTAACATAGCAAGCTATAATTATTATTAATAACTTTTAATCGCACACAAGAAATATACTTGACGAATAATAATTAATGTTCATAGTGCGAGACATCAAGACACTGCTTATTTCTAGGAAGAAATTTCTTACAGCAGACTTATCAAGAGAGGTTAGACAAATTTAGTTTTTTTTTTTTTTTTTAAATCAAAAATCGGGATACGGTTGTTATCGATGCTTTAAGGACTGGAGACAATAGAGAGAAACCACCGCTGGCTTAGGTAAATAAATAGAATAAAAATGTATTCTCAACAGTTAACATTAGTTCTCATCATTTAGCTCTCAACAACTCGTTAGCTCTTAATTTCATCACCTGAACGGATAAAAATCATCACCATCGTCATGAAGTCCTACAAGCACAGGCCTCGGCTTAGTTTAGGCTTTGGGCTCTTTCAGATAACATAAGACCATTTGTAATTTAAGCTGTATTTAACTAAGTCAGAGGCCATTGTGCGGTTTGAAAACTCTGACATTAGGGTTAGCCAAGTTCGCCACACACTTGACTATACCTATATAATAAGAAGAAAATTTAAGCTTTGTTTTGGTAATAAGGTTATTTTTATCTGTTAAGAGCACACAAATATGGTTCATTATTACTATTCCACTTTTTATGATAAGATTTCCGATTATCTAAAAGACAAGCAACCATGGGAACGAATTGCTCAGCTTAAGAGTTATTCAGATATTAAGTCAATTACAATAGAAAATAAGGAGAGTATGGTTGAGTTAAAAAGAGCAACCCTCGGAGTTTCTTACCTATAAATTATTTTCGGGAGAGACTGCACCTCAGAGAAGAATAGGCCAGAAACTCCTAGTCTTTTTTGAGGTAATTCAAAACATTTTACTTATTTCAAGTAACGTTCTGAATGTTCTATGAAATAAAACTATTTTTGACTTTTGACTGCAATTGAAAAGCCATTGATTTATCGGAATCGGCGTCCTGTTCTACAATGGCGCAATTGGTTCCTGTTGTTTATTCATCTGAGAAAGTTTTCCGTGTGGTGTGGGGTTTTGAGATGAAACCAAATAGAAATCGATGTTTGAAAGCGGGTTTTTGGAAGAATCTTTTATTTTTAACCAATGACGCCAAAATAGGGGTGTTTTAAGTTATGGAAGTTGGCGTGATGGAGATGGTTTTTAGAAACATGTTTTAAAATTCTCTCAGTCGTTTATAAAATACTAGCTGAAATTCGTTCCCGTGGGAATTCGGGAAAATTATGTACCCTATGTTACTCAGGCATAATGTAGCATTCTAACGTCAAAATAATTTTTCATATCGGTCCAGTAGTTTTTAAGTTTATTCGTTATATAAAAAAATACAAGTCTTTCCTCTTTAAAATATTAGTGTACATAAGCTACTATTAATATCGGGATATATCTATTTATCCATTATATTATCAATTGTGGTTTTTAATTGGAAAAATATTTTAAAATAGCTTTCCGACTTTTTTCTCACGTAAACATGCGTCTTTTTAGTAATTCTAGTTCATTTGTCAACATCAATCGAATGCAAAAGAAATGAAATCTTTTACTGTTATATTTAAGGTTATATGTTGTCTTTGTTTTCTGGGTTAACTCGCTCCATCGTCAACCTCATCTTTGACCTTTATGGTCAAGATTGAGGTCAAGAGTTAACCGATCTTATAATAAAAAAAAACTCTCTTGAAGTCTTATTGCGTATGCTAGAACAGCAAATATCTTTAGTAGCAGAGAAAGAGTTCTATATTCGCAAACTTTTCTTGTAAAGCCATATCTGTTGCCATAGTGCCATAGCCAAGTGTGTGGCGAACTTAGCCACTCGTAACTCCGGTGTCAGAGTTTTCAAACCGCACAATGGCCTCTGACTTGGTTTTATCGACTGTAGTCAATCGACAACAGCCGGGACCGACAGCTTAGCGTGCCCTCCGAAGCAAGGAAATGCTCGTGATAAATTGCCGAATAAAAAATGAAAAATTATTCCTTTCTAAGTATACTTACAGCTAAATCTCATGAGACCAGTCCAGTAAGCATTGGTTTGCTTTTTTTAAATTATATATAATTGGTTTACTCTTGACCACAATCTAGCTCAAGGGCAAAGGTACGGTCGAGGATGTAGCAAGCTCACCCAGAAGAAGCCTATTCACTCGAATTTTAAAGAGATTGGGGTTATATAAACTCGGAAATACAGACGCAGGCAGGGAATTCCATTCCTTAGCAGTGCGCAATATGAAAGATGATGAAAAGCGCTCAGTGCGAATCAGCGGGATTTCAACAAGATAGATTAGATTAGATTAGATCATTTATTCCAACATTATCAATTACATAAATTACAATGGATGTCAAAAATGTCAAAGAATAATGTTTTCGTCAAATATAAAAAATATGAATATAAAAATAAAATTAATAAGTACAATAACAATGTCAAGCAAATAAAATAATAATATTAGTACCTACAAAATTGTACGTAAAATCAGGATGTCAAATACAATAATACTTAATTAAAAATACGTCAGTGTCAAATCATCAAATTAATAGGTCTTTACCTATGAAATTGCCGTTTTTCATACAATATTTTTGGAAAACTGAATTTTCCATACTAACGTTTTTGGATTTTTCTCGGGAATGCGAAATCCAAATTTAGCAAAATTTTGCGGGAAGGTTTGGACAACATTAAGTTAATTTTCATCATACTTACTTTATTGAAAGTTGTAACTGTAACTACGGTACAGCAAAAATAAGCAATGAAACGGGCAACGGATGAAACGAGCTATATTTGAGCTTCTTTTTCAGCAAATAAATCTAAAGTAAATATGTATTAATTTGACTCAATATCTCCGTTATATGGCCAAGGTTTTAAATAAAAAACAATTTTAGTAATAGCTGTTCAATCAAATAAATTATGAATAAAATAAAGCTTAAGAAAAAATCGGCAATTTCATAGGTAAAGACCTATTATTATTCAATATTTAGAATATTTTATCAGTAAACTCTTTCAATGATAGGGATGGTACCCAATCTCTTTTATCTATCTCCAAATAGTTACAATATCTGTTAAGGTAATACATTGCAGATGTCACTCTGTTGCAGGATACTCGAACAAGTTGCACAGTATTGTGCTGCACCTCCGATCGTAATAGATCGAACCCACACAAATGTACGTCGTCGGTCTCAATTTCAAGGAAGCTACTTCTCACTGCTAGGGTAGCCATTTTTTTGGCATTTTATTGGGATACTGTCATTCTGATATCTCTGCAATAACACTCAAACAAAAATTGCTTATATCTTTACTAATATTATAAATGTGAATATAAATTTGTTTGTTACGCTGTCACGCCTAAACTACTGAACTGATTTTGAGGAAATTTGGTACAGAGATAGATTAGACTTTGGGAAAGTATACAAGCTACATTTTATCTCACTTCTGGGCACGATATAACCTGTAGTCCACGCGGCCGGAACCGCGGGTGGAAAGCTAGTAATAAAATAAATACGAAAGATGGATGATTGTTACTTTTTCAAGCAAAAACTACTAAACTGATTGAGATATTTTTTTTTACGAAAATATAATAAAAATCGGAAAAGGACATAGGCTACCTTTTATCGCGAAGAAAAGGCTTAAAGGGGTGAAAGCTTGTAATTGGAAGGAGATGAAAGCTTGTAATAAGGAGATGAAAGCTTGTAATTGTCGAAAATAAGACCATAAAACTTTTAATTTAGGTACTTTTTTAAAGCATTTTTGAATTTTCGACCTGTGTGAGCATGAATAAGTTATATAAAATAAATGCTTCCCAAAGTAACTATTTCTCACGAATGAAGTCGCGGGAAAAACTAGTCAAAAAAATAATTAAAACGAGACAATCTCAAAAATCTCTAAACTCATATCCACCCTCACCAACACTTATATCAAAGTTTGAATTGTGAGCGAACTCGAAAAGTGGCAATTTCTCAAGACTTTGTCTTTGCCGAGTCGACAAATTGAAATCATACGATTAAGAGTGGTTGCCGAGTTTGTCTGTGTATAACAGAGCGGTATTTGAAGTTTATAGTATTTCATACTTTTGTAGCTTTGAGTTGCCACGCGGAAAATTACTGCTTTATTACCAATTAGCTTGTTTACTGTCTAATGTAGACACGGCAGTACATCAGGGCCCCGATTCTGTAACTTCAGTTGTGTGTCGATGGAATGGAGGCCATTTATCTGTTCAAATGGCGAAATTGAGAACTATTAATTTTCATATACTCGCATCAAAAGTGAGCTGTGGGAAAAGAAAATTTCAGACTGGGCGCCAAGCGTTAAAAGAAAGCGGGGTCGCCCACGGAAGAGATGGTGCGACGAACTCGATACTTTCACGCGGCACTGGCAGGTGTTAGCGCAAGACCGGACTGTGTGGAAAAAGAATAGGGAGGCCTTTGCCCAGCAGTGGGATCCAGAGGGCTTATAAAAAAAACTTGCTGACAACCACCTCGATCAGCAGCGCCATCGCCAACCAAACGTAAATTGCAATCTATCTAGCAGCTAAAAATTCAGTTGGCGGTGGCGCCACCAGTCAAAGCAGTCGTAAATGTGTAAAATTTTGATAGTTGTCAATTTTGCCACCTGAACGGATAAAATGGGGACCATTCCATCGACACACAACTGAAGTTACAGAATCGGGGCCCAGGTTAATACATGTTGACATTGACGTCGCTCTTATCTCGCTCGTAATAGCGCTGGTTTGCGTAGTGCCAATAGGTAACATGACGAGCTGCTGTCTGTACTTTGTTTGCATTGAAAAGTAAGCTCCTCAAGCAATGCGGTCAAATGTTAAAAAAGTGTAAGTCCTCGCGCATGCAGCTGTCATCAAAATGTATGGAATTTCGATAGCTCTTAAATTCGCCATCAGCACCCGTCTACCCCATACGATTCGAATTCTACATACTGAAACACTCAGTGCGTCTCTTTCTTGCAGTATCTAGATTACAGTGACGGGTATAGTCTTGTCAAATATCGGATTCTAGTCGAATAATGTACAATTTGGGTGCTGAAAGAATAAAATCACCCTTGGAGCTGACGAGTTTTAGAATGGAGACCGCGAATCGGCAAACGTAGCGTAGGGCGTAACTAAATGGGGTGACGATGTCCGTAAGGTAGCGGGCAGTGGTTGGAGGAGGAGAACTGAAGACCGATCTCAGTGGCATACCATTGGAGAGAGCTATGTTAAGCAGTGGACTGAAATAAGCACATTGAGGTTATTTGAGAAGCCATTGATTAGCGGAACAGCCGCCCTGTTCAAAAATGTATTTCCATTTAAATAAACTAGAGGATATGAATGAATGAATGAATGAAAACTTTATCAGATTTTCGTGGGGCTTTTGTAAAAACCTTCCCAATTCCTCATCCACATCATTGAGAGAATTTTTGGACAGGGCTTTTTGATAATTCAGTCAATACTGTTTATTTTATGACTAGTTTCTAAATGCTATAGGTCAGTCAGTTGTGAAAATCCATAAAAAATATTTATTGCCAAATGTTAAAAAATAATAAATTCATTAGAAATTTAGACCCATTCTAATATTTAATTATTAAATTCAAAATAGTTTACAAAATAGTTGGTGTGAATATAACTGGACTACAGTTTATATCGTGCCCAACTGTGGGATAAAATGTAGCCTATGTCCTCTCCTAGGCTCTATCTATCTCTGTACCAAATTTCATCAAAATCGGTTCCGTAGTTTAGGCGTGAAAGACGGACAGACGGACAGACAGAGTTACTTTCGCATTTATAATATTAGTATGGATTTTTGGTACTGGCAGAACATCAGTACTACAGCTTCGACGCTGTAGCGAATGCTGAACCAGCGCTTTTTGGGTGGCACTGTTTAGGAAAGTTTTATTCATTCCTTCAACTTCACCACGCTTGCGAGAATAAAAATCGTGGAAACTGTAATTACAGGAGAATAGTATTTTATCCAAACAGAGTGGTAGATCTATAGGTGCCTCAAAAGACCTCAAATATTTACCAGGCCTATGCTACGATTACAAAACTAATAAGGGGTAAACAGAAAAAGCACAGGCTCATTTAAAGCGACTACAGCACCTAAATTTCGATTTTATGATGCGTAGATAAGCATGACGCACTGCATTAAATCGAAGAAAAAAATACTACGATAATATTCAGGACATAACATAGATAAGTAGTTTGCTGAAAACATGATTCGGCACTTTTGGTTCGATAGAAAAAGCTCACAAAGTCACCTCTAAATACCCAATATTGTGTATCTTTTAAGCTGTAAAAACTATAGTGAAATGCACACAGGAACTTGAATTTGCTATGAAAATGTTCGTGATTGAACACTGTCGATAAATAGTTAACGCATTTTTCGATTTAAGCTGTTACCTTTCCATAAATCTCATTTTTCTAACTTTCAAACATGTTTTTACGCACGCACGCTTTCATAGTCCGTAAACTTCGTGTATCGACACTGATCGCACTGCCGGCCCAGGCCAGTTGAGAGACGGAGATGGCACTATTCCTATGTGTGCCCCTTTATCGGGTGCTGTAGTCGCCTTAACCCGAATCTTTTTAAAGTTCGTGTGGATAGGTATCTTCTTGCTTCATCCTCGACCACATCTTTGCCCCTGGGCTAGATTGTGGTCAAGAGCAAACTCATTCGTTCTCATTATCTTATTTTAAAAGTTAGTTCTAAGTTTTAAGCTTAGTCATGGAGAATATTTGACCTCAGAAATGTTACAGGACCTTGTTATATATTAATATAATACTAGCTTTTCGCCCGCGGCTCCGCCCGCGTGGACTACAGGTTATATTGTACCCATTTTAAAAGTTATTGTATCTTATTTTAAAAGTTAGTTCTAAGTTTTAAGCTTAGTCATGGAGAATATTTGACCTCAGAAATGTTACAGGACCTTGGTATATATTAATATAATACTAGCTTTTCGCCCGCGGCTCCGCCCGCGTGGACTACAGGTTATATTGTACCCAGCTGTGGAATTAAATATAGCCTATGTCGTTTCTCAAGTTCTAATCTATCTCTATACCAAATTTTATCAAAATCGGTTCAGTAGTTTAGGCTAACAAACAAACAACCTTACATTCACATTTATAATATTAGTAAGGATAATCTACGATATTTTATATGTTTACGCCACACAGGACGTCACATGTACTTATGTTCTTCTGATTATAAGTACCACTTCTGTACGCATGTGACAGGAATTTTTAAATAAATAATAGAGCCTAACGTGCCCCACTGCTGGCCAAAGGCCTCTCCCACTTTCCTCCGCAGATCCATCTCCTGCGCCTTTTCCATCCATTTCTTGTCAATTTGTTCGAGCTGGTCCGAATATTCGTTACAAAAAGACAGTTCTCTTTCTATCAGGAAATCAGCAATCAAGGAACTCCATATAAAAACAAATCTAACAAAAAAGTCCAAAGACAAAAGGTCGCCCTAAGTCTTTGCTCATTTATGAAAGTGCCTAGCCGTATTATTACGCGAACAATCAGCCTTTGAAAAGGTCTAAAATAATTGGATCTAGGTAAAGAACAAAAGCTTCATGGAGGAGATAATGGGCGCTTGAAGTTTCAACTTTTCTGGTGGCCCAAGTTAAAAACAGACGTAACATGAGCTGAGTTCTTTAAGTCACTCTAAAATTTTAAAAATATATCACCCTGACATTTATATCTTAAAATTTTTAGCAGTTGAGCTATTTTTTTAATAAAATACAGCTAATAACTCTAAAACTAAAAAAAAAACAACGGGTTGCACTCTGGGAGTGCTGGCAGAAGTGAAAACTTGAACATTATATAAACTTCCTTGCGGTCTACTCTCCCTCCATCGTTCAAATTTTCGATCAGGTCACGTGATCTGACGCGAGTTTAAAAATTTTTATCCATCCCAAAATGAACGCCGTCCGTCTTATGAATTTTCGATCAAGTCACAAATGTCCTGACGCGAGTTTAACATTTTTTACCCATACTTCTTTAGCGTGCACTTTGCACAACGCCGCTAAAGAAGTTTTCACTTCAAAATATCACCCCCGACATGTGATTGCTTATAACTTAGCGAAAACCCATCTCGAATACGTCAGCTTTCAAAAAAAAGGCCATTCGTTTAGGACCTACGATTCCACAGACAGACACGCCGATACACAGACATACAGATACACACGTCAACTTATAATACTCCGTTTTTTTTCGGGGGTTAAAAATGGCGTCCACAGTATCGTGAGTTTGCCAACGTCTCCGTCAGAGACACGTCCGTTGATCATCAGGGTACCTACCACGATCGTTTAAAAGCATTTCTGTTTAGGATCCAACTTTGAACTGCTTCGCAATTGGAATGTTTTTTAAAATGGTACCATGATGGCGCTACTTTTGAACTGCTCGGTTGTCTATGGTCTATTTTAAATGTCTACATAAATTGTCGCTGGTCTGCCTTTGAATCGCAACAGCGCCAAAATTGAATCGCTTATAAGCCATCATGCTACGAATAAGCGTTACAGACTTGTTTAGGTCCTAAATTGGATCGTGCTAAGCGATCATGGTAAACCTCCAGCACTAGCACGATAATGACAAATTCGCGCTCGGCTAACGGTGAAACTATACTTTGATTGCGCGAGGGTCCCGCGCAAAGGCTTGCTCGCCCTATGGCATTGTCAATGTTGACATTTTGACATTGTCGCGGCGCTGTCAATATCGTACTCGGCCTGCAGCGTGCATCTTCCAATCGCTGTTCTTATGTGCACAGACCAATTGTCAAACTTAGCACAAAGGAGTTAGTTAAATAAATCCTCTTTCTGTGCTGCGGCGATCGTCTGATTGGTTTAGTTTGTAGCGGTAAACTAGAAGTTTTTGAATTACCACCACATTTCTTTAACCGGTAAGTTTTAGCGGTAATTAATCTAGTTTTTGTTAGGTTTCCTTTATTCTTAAGCGACTATTTAGCTGAAAAAGTGCATTGTTTTGACGTTACCCTCCTTGTGCGTCCTGCTTGCATGCAATTTGATTCATTTTCAACCCCAAAAAAAAAACCAAAAAAGAGAGATATTATAAGTTTGACGTGAGAATCTTTGTATCAGTCTGTAGCACACCACCCCATCTCTTTCCGTGGGTGTCGTAAGAGGCAGCTAAGGAAACACAAATGAGACCTGCCTCCTAGTAATCCATCCCAGGCAACGACACTTCATTTTTTTCTGAATCTGAGGTGTCGTCCTATGGTCTCATGCGGTGTGGTAGGCTCTGTAAAGGGCCGTCTGGTTCGCGACCACCCTCCTACCGAAGTCCGACGCCAAACAGCTTGCTGTGTTGTACCTTTATAGGCATTTTCTGGGTTAACTCGCACCATCGTCGACCTCATCTTTGACCTTATGGTCAAGATTGAGGTCAAGAGTTAACCCATCTTGTAATAAAAAAATAAAAAAAAGCATCGTAGCTCGTAAAGGGATGGTCCGCTTTCGCTGTGATTTTTTGTTTAAAAGTCGATGTAATTTAGATAGTTTAAGCTTTATTTGATCAGAATTGGTTCAGCCGTTTAAAAGCTGCAAGCAACCGAACGTCAGGGGTGATACAACATTTTAAATTTATTATGTTAGGGTAGGCAGAAACCTAAGACCCTCACCAGCAGGCAATCGCGCTAAAAAAAGTGGACTGAATCGCAATTGAAACGTAGCTGGGGGGCTACCACCTAAGCGAAGCTGATGCTGATTGAACGAATGAAATAATGTACATTGCTGTGTTTGGTTCATGTCGTTAATCAAAGTCTCCTTATAAAGAAGCAATCGACAACGTTTCATTCGTTTATATAGCATCAGCTTCGCTTAGGTGGTAGCCCCCCAGCTACGTTTCAATTGAGATTCAATCCACTTTTTTTAGCGCGATTGCCCTGCTGGTCCGGTGCGATCCAGGCACACTTTTTTCGCTTTTTTCACATTTTATAATTCGCTTCAAACATGTTTGTCGGGTTCGGGTGCTCCCAACATGGCCTGGAAACTATTATCTGTATAAACAATACCTACAAATCCTCCAAAGACGGATTAACACACACACCCACAAAAAGAGCATCCAATATATCGTACTGTCAAAACAAAATGTTATATTAGGCCTTTGGGAACCGGCAAAATATCCCATCATCCATCACGAAGTCCCTTATTCCCTATACAGCTTCTATAGGAACTACGCGTCATCGTGAACTGGGAAACAAAACTCCTAACAAACTCATGAAGTCCTCTCCTTTCTTCAGCTGCTTATGGAAATCATGAGACTTCCTGAAGTTACTATTTTGTTCAGACAAACATTTCTCATGAAGTCTCGCAAATAGCATTGTTTGATATAGAAATCTTGGGACTTCATGAATGCCAAAACTATTTTCGGCAATAAATTCCTTCTAATCTATTTGATGGATGGTATAGGTGACTCGGGAACTGTAAATATGGAACATGCTATGTAATTGTGAAGGATTCAGTGGCTTAGTACACATGGTGTTCCATACAATACCACCGCTATTCTTCCCAAGGGTGTCGTACAACCATTTCTGTGGATTATGGATGACGAACCATTTCTTTCGTACTGGTATGATAAATTAAAATTAAATACTTTAAATTAATTATTATATTTCGTAACAGTCTTAAATATTTTGTGTTTATGTTTTAAATGCTAATGAAATGTTTCCCACATGTAAATAAGGTTTCTATTTTTCATACAAAATGTTTAGAAAACAGTTTTTTTCTTACAAACGTTAAAAGGGAGGATTATTTACTAACTTTCCGCCCGCGGCTCCGCCCGCATGAACTACAGGTTATATCGTGCCAAACTGTGGGATAAAATGTAGCCGATGTCCTTTCCCAGGCTCTAATCTATCTCTGTACTAAATTTCATCAAAATCGGATCATAACTTTAGGCGTGAAAGACGGACAGACAGACAGAGTTACTTTCGCATTTATAATATTAGTAAGGATTATTTGCTATGCTGTTCCTTACACCCGTTAAATGGATATGGACGCAAATTGGGATGTCTCTCTATATTCACAACGGATCGAGACAAACGGACACACGGCCCGCCGAGCGGTTAGCGAGGGAAGTTACGGGGCAAAGTAGGGTGACCAAGTAATTGTAAACAAATAAAATAAATACAGCGGTGATAGCCCAGTTAGTAATGAGCCAGACTTGTAATCCGAAGGTCGCGGGTTCAAATTCTGGTGAGGGCCTGTACCACTAAATCGTCTTTTCGGATTTCTAAAAATTATCACTGGCTCAACGGTGAAGGAAAATTCATTTCGAAAGACGAGCGGTCCACCAACCGACATTGGGCCAGCGTGGTGGACTATGGCCTAAATCCCCTTCGTGTTTCGAAGGGAGGCCCGGTGCCCCTCGGTGGAGACGTATATGGGCTGGTAAAAAAAAACCTTATCCTTACTAGTCCCTATCCATACTTCCTTACTAATATTATAAACGCAATGTATGGATGTTTGTTCCTCTTTCACGCTCAAACGGCTAAACAAATTTTGATAAAATTTGGTATGGAAGTAGCTAACACCTTGGATTAACACATAGGCTACATAATTTTCCCGATTTCCTACGGGAACAAAGTCCCAGGTGAAAAGCTAGTTTTAAATAAATAAACGCTACACATTTAAAGGCACACACTTAGGTCTTCTTTTCTATCGTGGGTAGGGCAAAACTTGGTTAATCGGTGATGTTGAACTTCGTTTTACAGAAAAATTGCGAAGTCAGAGTAAATTAAATTGCCTGCAACAGTAAATGCCTAATTGCAAGTACTGAACTTTTCATTTAAATAACATTTTATAATATAACATGCGACCTAAAATAGAGGACGAATTTAAACTATCATTCAATTACGGCATATAACAGATTAGCCAAGATTTGCTATACCTTGGAACATTAGTAGCTTAACAAATTTTTAAGTTTAATCATTTTAAGTTAATATAATATAATAATATAATATAATAATATTAAATAAATAAAGATAGTCACAAACACCCATGACCCGAGAAAAAACATTTGCTTTTTACACAAATATTTGCACCGACTGGGAAGTGAACCCAAGGCCTGTCGATAGAGGCTATTGGCCACCAGGTTTAGCCAAGTTCGCCACACACTTGACTATACCACAGACCTATATCGAGATAGACGAAAAGAGAACTTCAAACTGTATGAGAACGATTCAAAGGCGCTTAATTAAGTAAAATAATAATGTAAATCCGATAAAAATCGATTATCATTGACGGCATAGGTCTCAAGCGGACTGACTTAAGAGGAGCGTCTCAGTTTGGACTAGCGTCTCAGTTGTTTTTCATGCTGTCTCAATGTCTACCACCCACCTCAGACTTGTGCGAAAGGGACAACTGCAGCTTTCCGGCGAAATGCCGAGTTTTATTTCCAAAATTATGAGTTTAGGCGTCAATGAATTCCTACCCCAAAAACTTAATTAAATCGTACGTTTTTTTTTCTGTCGATTTGTTAGCGTATAAATGAGGTTCATACGTTTTGTTTTTTCAAAAAATTTTCTTAGTTTTTCAACAGTTACCTCTTTAATGTTGAGATTTTTTTTTTGCGAAAAATGCTGACTTGTAATCTCATATATCTTTTTGTCTACTAAAAATATCACAAAAATCAAAACGTACGGATCTAGTTATTGGTGATCTTGACACTATACCAAAATTTCACAGGAATCTGTTGACGTTTAGGGGATGGAATCCATTGACGCCGTTTGTATGGGAAAAAAACACTGAGACGATCCTCTTAAGTCGGACAAAACTGTGACAAAACCTCACACTTTTTACACGCAAGGTAGGTGAACTTTTACCGTCTATCTCGATATAGGTCTGTAACCTACACTATACAAAATAGTCCTAAATTATCCCACTAACTTCAAAACTCCTAGTCACCCACACGCTAAACAAACTAGACAACGAAAATGGAAAAATAACGTATTTTAAAACGTAGACTCGGGCCTTTTGTGTGAGCTTTTGTCGGAACTTTCTAGAAAGTACTAGAAGGATCTAGAAGGTACTAGAAGGAAGCGAGCAAAGTGCTACGCCAACAATCTTGGAAGTAAGATGTTTGCATTAAAAAGGCGAGTCAACTGAAATGGTACCAGTGTCGCTATGAAAATAGTTTTTTTATTAAGGTAACACTGAGTCTAGTTTGTGGAGGATCTTTGTAAAAGCCTCTATCATCTGGAGTGTTTAACCCTGTAACTAAAAAAAGAGTGTTATAAGTTTAACGCGTGTATCAGTGCGTCTGTTTGAGGTATCGTAGCTCGTAAACAAATTTTAGACTAGTTTCGATGCGGTTTTCTTTTGTTTGAAAGCTATACCGTAATCCAGATGGTTTTTAGCTATATTTCATTGAAAAAAATGAGTTATTTATTCGTAAATTCCATTTTTTTGTAAAAAAGGACGATATGAAGTAAAATGAATGCGTCAAAATCACATTTATGGGTGACTTAAGGCGACTACAGCACCCGATAAAGGCAGCACACATAAGAATAGTGCCATCTCCGTCTCTCAACAGGCCTGGGCCGGCAGTGCGAACAGTGTCGATACACGAAGTTTACGGACTATGAAAGCGTGCGTGCGTAAAAACATGTTCGAAAGTTAGAAAAATGAGATTTATGGAAAGGTAACAGCTTCAATCGAAAAATGCGTTAACTACTTATCGAGAGTGTTCAGTCATTTGAACATTTTGATAGCAAATTCAAGTTCCTGTGTGCATTTTAATATCGTTTTTACAGCTTAAAAGATACACAATATTGGGTATTTAGAGGCGACTTTGTGAGCTTTTTCTATCGAACCAAAAGTGCTGAATCATGTTTTCAGCAAACTACTTATCTAGTTTATGTCCTGAATATTACCGTAGTATTTTTTTCTTCGATTTAATGCAGTGCGTCATGCTTATCTACGCATCATAAAATCGTCATTTAGGTGCTGTAGTCGCCTTAAAATGAGTAATCGAAAATGTAGGAAATCAGCCCATTGTTATCAATTTTTTTCAAATGGGTTCCTTGGGGATTTTGGGAAATTTATGTAGTCTATATTCTATGTGATAATCCTTATATAATAATTATATAAATGCGAAAGTTTGTAAGGATGTATGGATGAATGTTTGTTACTTCTTCATATAAAAACTACTTAAAGGATTTTAATGAAACTTTACATTCATGTACAAAATAAGTTATTTTTTGTATATAATTTCCCAAATTTCCAGGGAAATGAAGTCCTAGGCTGAAAGCTAGTAAAATACCTATATGCCTTGCAAACATATTTATTTACTGTTTATTGTACACAATATACATACAAAAATAAACATACAAGAGAGAGACGACACAACAGGCACTGCTTATTTCTAGGTAGAAATTTCTTACAGCAGACCTAACAAGAGAGATTGGACGAAGTGAGGCGAGTACGACGTGCACAATAACGTGAAAAAGAAAAAAACAGAAAATGAAACTTACTAATACAATTTAAATTAAATCAAAAAACATACTATAATACCTAAACAAATAATAAATATCTATAATACATACAAATGCATACATACAAACACATACATATATATCTATATAAATATATACATAACTACACACACGGTTAACTAAGGGAGAGGTAGTGCTCCTTTACTCTCTTCTTAAAAACGGGGAAAGATGGACTTTCGCGAATAGTGGGCGGGAGAGAGTTCCACAACCTTGCCGCATGGACCGTGAAAGAGCACGAGAAAAAATCAGTTCGGTGAGAGGGAATAGCCAAATTAGTTCTCACGTTACTCCGACAGGGTTTCTCAGTAGGGCGCGAGAATTTGAAGCGGTCTCTTAAGTAAGAAGGAGAAGAGGGAGAAAAAAGAATTTAATATAGCAAGCATAAAATGTGAGTATTCCTCCGAAGGCGAATTGGGAGCCACTTGAGTTGAGCACATACATATTACCTATCTAAAATTTGTCATCAATTATATTAATTGAGGCACTCTTCTTTTTATCAGCCCATTTACGTCCCCACCGAGGGGCATGGGCCTCCCTGCGAAACACGAAGAGGATTTAGGACATAGTCCACCACGCTGGCCCAGTGCGGGTCGGTGGACCACGCGCGCTTTTCGAAAACGAATTTTCTTTGACGTGCGGGTTTCATCACGATGTTTTCCTTCATTGCTGAGTAAGTGATAATTAATCCAAAAAGACAAATTTAGTGGTACAGGCCTGTACCAAGATTTGAACCCGCAACCTCTGGCTCACTACCAAATGGCTCATTACCAGAATCTATCACATTCGTTTTATCAGTGAAAATATGTCAAAAATTACCCGTGTGGTGATCGGTTGAGAATAACACCACCCCATCTGTTTTCGTGGGTGTCGTAAGAGGCGACTAAGGAAACACAAATGAGACCTGCCTCCTAGTAATCCATCCCAGGCAATGACACTTCATTTTTTTCTGAATCTGAGGTGTCGTCCTATGGTCTCATGCGGTGTGGTAGGCTCTGTAAAGGGCCGTCTGGTTCGCGACACCCTCCTACCGAAGTCCGACACCAAACAGCTTGCTGTGTTCCGTCGGTGCGTGGGAGTACCAGTGCCTTTATCGGCATTTTCTGGGTTGACTCGATCAATCGACGATTTTATCTTTGACCTTATGGTCAAGATTTAGGTCAAGAGTTAACACATCTTATAATAAAAAAAAAAAAAAATGGATTTAAACTAACCCCTGCAGTAACAAAAACAAGCTTATTCTAAAACAACAGATTAAACTCGATCCTGAAACTAAATAAACGAGCTTACTTTAATCCAATTAAATTCCCTACTACTTAATACTTTGACACTCAAAATACCGAGGCACATTCTTCACTAAACTTGGCTCCAAAAAAGTTTCAAACGAGATAACAGCAAAACAAATTTAAACTGGCAAGAGTGGAGATAAATACAGATAAATATATAAAAGCGTAACGGAGGGGATGGTTGTACGTCACAGTAAATTTAGCGAAAGAGACTAACACGGGATAGCTCTCTCCTTAGAACTTGGTTGAGGAAGCACACGGGAAGGAAATGGACCGAGCTAATTGGTATTCAATACACGGTGCTTTTCAAGATTCAAGACATATCTATACTAATATAATAAAGAGGAAAGATTTGACTGTTTGTTTGCATTGAATAGGCTCCGAAACTACTGGACCGATTTGAAAAATTCTTTCACCGTTAGAATCCTACATTATCCCTGATGGACATAGGCTACATAATTTTCCCGAATTCCCACGGGAATGAAGTCCCGGGCGGAAAGATTTGATTGTTTCTTTGTTTGCATTGAATAGGTTCCGAAACTACTGGATCGCGATTTGAAAAATTCTTTCACCGTTAGAATCCTACATTATCCATGATAAACATAGGGTACATGAGTTTCCCCAATTCCCATGGGAACGAAGTCCCGGGTGGAAAGCTTGTTTGATATAAAATATCACACTAGGTATAACCATTTATTTGATATTGGCGACTTTGACATTCAACAGCCAAGCCACATATTTTGACTATGGTTCAGAGTTTGTGTTAGGGTTTGCAGAGTTTTGACATTGGAAATGTCGTTTGGGAGGTGTCGGTATAGGGCTTCATTTCACGGAAAAGTGTGATATTGCGTATAGCTCCGTTGACAATGTAGCTAGGATAGTGTATGATGCGTATTTACAAGGGCTACATCAGGCAAAAAAAAAAAATTTGAAAAGATTCAAAAATCAAAAAAGTTATGACAAAAAAAAACTACTTTTTTTTTGGATTTTTGACATTTTTTTTCCTTTCGAATCCAATATGTCGCAAACTAAAAGAGATATCGAAATTTCGAAAAAATAACCCATAGGGACATAGATTGCAAACATTTTAAGCCCAAAAACATGAAATCGGTGGAAAAATAGTTTTTCCACAACGCTTACCTACATAAATAAATAAATAAATAAATAAATAAACGCTACACACTCAAAGGCCCACACTAAGGTTTTCCCTTGTGTCGTGGGTCCCTCGGAACACACATAAAGACAAACACAAACACCCATGACCCGAGAACAAACATCTGCTTTTCACACAAATGTTTGCCCCGACTGGGGATCGAACCCAGGACCCGCCGATCAAGAGGCAGCGTCACTACCACTCGACCAAACCGGCCGTCAAAAAAGGTGACATAAGGTCACATAAAGGTCACATAAAGGTGGTCAACTTTAGTTTCGTTTTATTTAAAATATGAAATTCATTTCCAATGTAGTCTGAAATCATGATGGCATGAAATCTGTAAATTTTTGACAGTGCGAGCTATATGGTCTCGTCTTGGAAAGATTTATTTACAGGAAAATGTTTTTGGTGGGATACACAATTCAGAAAACGAGTGCCCCTAGATGTACATTAGTTGCTCACTAACCGATACTCTAACCAAGAGGACATATACATACATATATATATATATATATATATATATATATATATATATATATATATATATATATACATACATATATATACATTGTGAAGAAACCTATAATACACATTCAGACAAGTAAAATAGAACAAATTCGATTTTTCTTTGTGTTTATTCAATGAAAATAAAGCTCTTTAGCTCGTTCAATCTGCCGCGAGTTTTAATTTTTATTTTTGCTCTACCATTATTACAATTGTCGCTTTCAATAAAATAAGTAAATATATAATTAGCTTAATGTTATCTAAACTAAGCCTCAAAATGTTGTCGAAATTGGATTTCACGTTCCCGAGAAATATCCAATTATGTTTGGAAAAATGGAAAATAAAATATAGCAATTTATTATTTAATGTCTCATACATTATTTATTGTACAAACAAAGTCATAATCATAACACACAATCAGATAATGAGTGTATATTCGTTTGTCTATAGAAGAGATCTCTTCTAGCCAACTTAACAAGTAACAAATAGTATAAGTACAAGGGGTAGGGAGTTTATGTCTTAAAAACGCCATACACTCAAAGGCCTGCACTAAGGTATCCCCTTATGTTGTGGGTCAAAACACAAATAAAGACAGACACAAACACCCATGACCTGAGAAAAAACATCTGCTTTTTACACAAATATTTGCCCCAACTGGGATTCGAACCCAGGACCCGTCGATCAAAAGGCAGCGCCGCTGCCACTCGACCAAACTGCAGTATAAGGAGGAAAGATTTGGTTGTTTGTTTGCATTGAATAGGCTCCGAAACTACTGGACCGATTAGAAAAATTCTTTCACCAGAATCCTACATTATCCCCGATGAACATAGGCTACATAATTTTCCCGAATTCTCACGAGAACAAAGTCCCGAACGGAAAACTAGTGTGCAATAAAGTATATTGTACTGCATTAGCTAGAGTCATGCCTGTCGGTCCCGGCTGTTGTCGATTGACTACAGTCGTTAAAACTAAGTCAGAGGCCATTGTGCGGTTTGAAAACTCCGACACCAGGGTTAGCCAAGTTCGCCACACACTCGACTATACCTACACGATAAGAAGAAGAGTCATGCCTGTAGTAATATTGTCCCGTATGTTTCCATATCAGCGGTGCTAGGATTAAATAATAGTAAAATCTTTGCCAACTCGAAATTCAAACAGAGCTTGCCAACTGCCTTGCAGGCTACCAAGATGTAATTAATTCCAAAATACCCCAGAAACGAATTGCCACATCTTTGGTTAATTAAAAACGAAATTAACTCCGATTTGGTGTTTAAACTGTTGGATTAAGGGAGCAACAAATTAGTTTACTTAGAAAAACCGGGGAAGAACAAGTCTCTCTTGTAAAATATGGGTTCCGCATATCATACTTGTATACATATATATATATATATATATATATATTAATTATTTATGCCTTACGAGTTTTTTTTTAACAATTTACTTTAAATGACTTTGTAATTTCATCGCTTGATAGAATATCTTCGAAAAACTGATAACCTTTTAGCTCAGGGGTGGCCAACCGGTCGATCGCGACTGTTAGTCCAGTCGATCGTGGCAAGGCAAAAAATAAAAAAAACATTTCAGATTTAAGTTTTTTCGCTTAATATAATTTAAAAAAATACTACATGATTGTGTACTGAACTATGCTGTTTCATTAAGGATTTCAAGAAGTTTGTAATTGTTAGATCGCACAGGGTTTCGTTAGTAAACAGGAGATCTTAGGTATAATCAAGTTGGCCACCCCTGTTTTAGCTGAAACATAGTTATTTCTTTCAAATGGAAATTTTCACAAAATAAGAATAATTTTGTAAATGGCATCGGTAATTTTTACACAACATTAAGATAATCTGGAGCCTAAACTAGGCTTTCAGTTTTTAATTTTTAGATTATTTATGTCTTCTTATTTTACATCTTATTTAGCCTAATGTGTCCCACCCCTGGACATAGGCCTCCCTCGCTTTCCTCCACAGATGCCTCTCCAGCGCCTTTCGCATCAATTTCTTGTCGAACTGGTCGAGCTGGTCACAAAGTCAATGTCTCGGTCTACCGCTCTGCCACTTTTTTCGGGGCAGCCAGTCCGCAGTGATTTTAGCCTATAGATCATTTTCACACATTTCGTAATTCATCTTTGCTCCTACAAAATATAGAATGTGCTGCAAAGAGCAAAGAGTTGGCAGCTACAACTCTTTGCAGCCGTAATCTAGAAGCCAGTACCTTTATGTTCCGAGTAAAATGCTGTATCGTCGGCGAAAGGCTCTGACGACCTATCGCCAATTATTCATGTGACATCTAATAAACCCTCGGAAAGTATGTCAAATGTGGCTTCAAGTAGTTCAATAACCATATCCCGGTTGCCTGGAAGAAATTGCTCTATAGCAATAAGGCCGCCGGATTGTTCACTACATCATGAACATTTGTTTTTGTTTAATGTTATGTTTTATGTTTTTTTTGTGTGCAATAAAGAGAATTGTATTGTATTGTATAACGAGCTGCTTATCCCGACAGGAATAATAAACATTTTTTCTTCTTCTTATCGTGTAGGTATGGTCAAGTGTATGGCGAACTTAGCTAACCCTGATGTCAGAGTTTTCAAACCGCACAATGGCCTCAGACTTGGTTTTAACGACTGTAGTCAATCGACAATAGCCGGGACCGACAGCTTAACATACCCTCAATAAATATTTCAACAACAATAATAATAAAAATACCAAGGCATTAATAAACATTACTATAATAAAAAACATTTCATACTAAGGCAATAAACTAATCGCTCACGTTGTATGGAGTATCGAAATGTTTTTTCTACTTCGACCTTTTTTCCTTAGGAAAAGTTGTTTAATTTATCGGACTGATTTTATATATGAACAAGAAAATATGTAATACCAACAATATGTAATAAGTATGTTATTCTACTACAGTCAAATAAAATTAAAAGTGTACCTGTTTTAAAAAATTAACTTAAAAAATGCATGTTAGATTAAGTAAAAAAATAAAAAATATATATAAATAATGTTAAGAGCGCTATCGCCAACAAACTGCTTTGCAGTTTTGCGAAGAAAAATAATTGTAAATAGGTAAAGTTAGTGTGAATAAACGTATTTAAAAAAAACATTAATTTTCGCAACCTACCAAATTTCAAGGCCCTTATTACAGAAGGACACTCAAGTCTTGATCTATACTTAAGTATTGATCGTCTCTTTCTCTAACTATCAAAATGACAAAGACGACTGCTACTTAAGTAAAGATCAGAGTCTGAGTCGCGTTCTGTAATACGGACCTAAGTCACCAAACGTAATTAATGTTTAAACCGTGTGGTGATCGGTTGAGAATAACACCACCCCATCTCTTTCCGTGGGTGTCGTAAGAGGCGACTAAGGAAACACAAATGAGACCTGCCTCCTAGTAATCCATCCCAGGCAACGACACTTCATTTTTTTCTGGATCTGAGGTGTCATCCTATGTCTCATGCGGTGTGGTAGGCTCTGTAATGGGCCGTCTGGTTCGCGACCACCCTCCTACTGAAGTCCGACGCCAAACAGCTTGCTGTGTTCCGTCGGTGCGTAGGAGTACCAGTGCCTTTATAGGCATTTTCTGGGTTAACTCGCTCCATCGTCGACCTCATCTTTGACCTTATGGTCAAGATTGAGGTCAAGAGTTAACCCATCTTATAATAAATAAATAAAAATGTTTTGGCAGAATTTCTATGTTAAACACTTTTGACTAGGGAACCCTAAGGGAACCTAAATAAGGTCTTTTGAAGAATGCTTGCCTTAAGATGTTTAATGAGAAAATAAGGACATAAGCGAATAAATAAGACAATGTTCAACATAATAACGGAACAATTTATGAAGACTCGCTTTTTACTGCGGAATTTTTTTTTCTCTACCGACGGAATTAATAGAAAAACATTTTTGTAGTAGGTACTGGGTATTATAAATATATATGGCAGTTTTGTGGCACTGAATCTATTCTAATAGGTATTGTTAGGGTTAGATGTAAATAAAAGGCTGAGTACACTATTAACTCTTCGTATTCATATAAACAAATGTAGGAACAATATTCACTAGCTTGGTCAGTATTAATTAACAGTAATAAAACTAATAAATTTCCGTGAATATAACACAGCAGCCGGTCAGGCGCACGGTCAAGCACGAGTCGACGGAAGTCGAATCGAACGGCGGGAAATTAAATGTGAGATGGCGTGACGCCACATATACATATCATATTGCACGATTTTTCATACAAAAGAGGTCTGTTTGAAAAGCTAGAAAAAACATAAAACAAACGTACATCTTACGCTTAAATCCCTATCAGGGTAGGCAGAGCATTAATGGTTTTAAAACCACTTGATGCCACGTTTGACATCAGTTCAGAGGATTATAAGATGGAATATAGTATAAGTGGTGAGAGGTTGTCAGCCTTTTGCCCATGATACAGCAAAACCCTCGCGTCCCACTTACTGACTTTTACAGTATGCCTGGGAAGAGTAGGCAACTGGCACATTCTATGTTTTTCTTTTACTCCTAGTCCATCATGCAAGTAACATAAAACAGAGTAAGTATTACTTATTTTTTTTTAAATTAGAAACAAAAAAACATTATAAAAATAAATAAAAAAACCGTTGAAAAATCTTTAGAATGAAGGTCTGAATTTTCAGATTTGCTTGGTTGATTGGTTGTTTGTTTGTTTGCATTGAATAGGCTCCGAAACTACTGGACCGATTTGAAAAATTCGTTCACCATTAGAATCCTACATTGAACATGAGCTACATAATTTTCCACAATAAGTCCCACGGGAACGAAGTCCCGGGCGGAAAGCTAGTATCTTATACACTGGATATCAATACAATTTCTACGCTAGAACATAATAGTCTAGGACTTGATAGGTCTTGCGTGAATTCCTAAGGTGTTCTTTATTTTTCTTGTCACACTGCATTGTAGTTTGTTCACGGTGCATTCCACCATTATGTTTTGATGACATTTTATTGTAAGAATGTGAGCGGTTTTAACCGACTTCAAAAAACTTAGAAGGTTTATGTTCAATTGTACGAATCTTTTTATTTTCTTTGTGTTTTTTTTAATTATAAGATGGGTTAACTCTTGACCTCAATCTTGACCAAGGTCATAGATGAGGTCAACGATGGAGCGAGTTAACCCAGAAAATGCCTATAAGGCACTGGTACTCCTACGCAACGACGGAACACAGCAAGCTGTTTGGCGTCGGACTTCGGTAGGAGGTTTGTCGCGAACCAGACGGCCTTTCTTCATAGAGCTTACCGCACCGCATGAGACCATAGGACGACACCTCAGATTCAGAGTAAATTGAGGTGTAGTTGCCTGGGGTGGATTAATTGGAGGCAGGTCACGTTTGAGTTTCCTTAGTCGCCTCTTACGACACCAACGGAAAGAAATGGGGTGGTGTTATTCTGAACCGATCACCACATGGCAGCTTCATCGATTAAAAAAAATTTTTTAGTCGAAAAATTACTCTCCTGAGGTGGTTAAGTTTTTACAAAATCAGGATCTGATGATGAAACCCACGCAAATCGAGAGAAATCCTCGAATTTAATAGGTTAAGTATATGTTCAAATGATGTATTTTTAACGGTGTGGTGATCGGTTGAGAATAACACCACCCCATCTCTTTCCGTGGGTGTCGTAAGAGGCGACCTAAGGAAACACAAATGAGACCTGCCTCCTAGTAATCCACCCCAGGCAACGACACTTATTTTTTTCTGAATCTGAGGTGTGATCCTATGGTCTCATGCGGTGTGGTAGGCTCTGTAAAGGGCCGTCTGGTTCGCGACCACCCTCCTGCCAAAGTCCGACGCCAAACAGCTTTCTGTGTTCCGTCGGTGCGTGGGAGTACCAGTGCCTTTATAGACATTTTCTGGGTTAACTCGCTCCATCGTCGACCTCATCTATGACCTTGGTTAAGATTGAGGTCAAGAGTTAACCCATCTTATAATAAAACTTTTTTTAAATTTATTTTTACAGATTTCTCCATCATTTGTGTACTTTATAAAATTATATTTTTATTCTCAGGTCATTGGTCTTCGTGTTTGTCTTTGTGTGTTCCACAAGGGAAACCCTTAGTGGGTCTTAGAGTGTGTAGCGTTTATTATTTATTTAGATGAAATATAAGGTAATTACAGATTACCAGCCCTACAAAACCCCACCTCTAATACTGACTTGTACAGTAGGGGAGACAGGGGCTGGTTCTAACAAATTTTGATCTTAGCTTTATATCTTCTAAATTTTTTTCACCCGACACCTGGTTTTTTGGTATTTGATGCTAAATTTATTCAGCTTTAGGTACAGTATAACATAGTTTATATAAAACTAACCGTATCTGAAAAATAACAATTTTCGTGAAAGAAGTCGCCTGTTAAATCTTACCCCTGGTTTGGGGTTGGTTTTAACACCGCTGGGGAAAGTTTTAACACCAGGGGTAAGAATTAACATGCAATAAAAAATTGGATTTTGGTGAAGATAAACAACAAAATAAACAATAAGCAATATTCAAATAAAGTGTAATTTATTGGCTCTTTGCCGTTTTAACATGAAACTTAGATTCTAAACCTAAAAAATCACTAAAACAGCCTTAATCAACAAAAGGAACAAAAACTTACACTTCCAATAAATCAAACGTTCATTAATAACTCAAATAAAATTAAAGTCGGCTTTGCCGTTTAAACAATCAACATGAAATTTTAATTATAAATCTTAGACTTAAAATCAGTAAAATCTTAGAAATTTTAATTATAAATCTTAAAATCAAATTAAAGAACAAAAACTTACACTTCTAATAATGCAAATTTATGCAAAAATTAATAACTAAAATATAAATGAAATCGGCTCCTAGCCGCTAATACAATCAACTTTCTTCTTCTTATTCTTCTTTGTCTTATTAAGTTATTCGCTAATCAGTCTTAATCAAAATCAGTTATCGTAATCAGAATCTGAGTTGCAGTTTGCGCAAATATAAACGACTGCATCCCCTTTTATGCAGGTTGCATGCGACCATAGTTTGCAGGACATACATTCGACCCAATCTACACCAGATGTATCTTCAAAATATGATGAGCCACAGCCTAAACAAATGATATCGTCATCATCGTCCTCTTCTGAACTGTTTTGTAATATTTTCTTCTTTACTCTATCCTTAGGCTGTTTACTAGATTTCCTTCCTTTTTTCTCCACTTTGCCTTTCTGAACTCGTCGATTTCCCTTATTAACTTTTCTATTCGCGGTTTTCTTTTTCTTTTTGGCTTCTTTAAATCTAGCTTCTTCTTCCTTTTTGGCTTCTTTTAATCTAGCTTCTTCTTCCTTTTTGGCTTCTTTTAATCTAGCTTCTTCCTTTTTGGCTTCTTTTAATCTAGCTTCTTCTTCTAGAGCGGTCTTTTCCGGCGTGTCTGTTAATATGGCGCATTTTCACTTGCGGCCTTGGTTAGACGTAGTACGAGGTGCCGCTTTTGGTAATGACCGTACAGCTTCAGGGTTAAAAAATGTTGCTCTTGGATGAGGCGTTACTGCCGGCACTTCATCGAAGACATTGGACGAAGAGGGTATATTCGAGTCTGCTTCTTTTGCTGCGGCTGATGTTCCAGGAACCGGACTCCTTGACATTTCCTCAATAACTTCTCCCAAGCATATGTCAACATCAGGTACACTTCTCTCGATTTCTGGTATCAGGGACGGTTCCAGACCTAAAGTTAGGCTAAGGTCTGGTATCTCATCTTGTCTCTCAGTTTGCAGCAATGATGGCGATGGATTGTCTAAAATAACTTCTTCGTTTTGCTGAATCGAGGGAATCGTGATGTTCAACTCAACAGATGCAGCATTAATGTTGTCGTTCTGCTGGGATACTGGCATTGGCCGATCTGTTACGAACGCCGGAGCATAGTCGTCGTCACTAAAAACAAACTCATTGCATGGCCAGATACCAGCTTTTCTAAACGAATGAGCAATATTGTTTGGAGTGAAAGCTAAAGAAAATGCTTCTCTCACAATTCCAGGTAGGTCATAAATGGTCATCGTCTTTCCGGGGTTTGTTGGTCATCCAATTAGTTTGTAGTCTGGAAATGTAATTCTTTAATGGTCCATAAACTCCGATATCTAACGGCTGCAGCTTGTGCGAACAGTGCGGAGGGAATGAAAGTAGAATCACATTATTTTCCTTCGCTTTATTTATCACTGGCAGATTTACATGCGAATGATGATTGTCCAATAAAAGAAGCACTGGCTCATCTTTTGTGGGCTTCACGTGTTTTATGAAGTGATCCAAAAATAGCAAAAACTCTGTCTCAGACATCCAACCTGAACTGTTTCCGGCGCCAATAGCTTCAGGCGGGCCATTTTGAATGAAAATCTGATT
Organism: Aproaerema taeniolella; assembly: GCA_949987775.1. Taxonomy (NCBI): domain Eukaryota; kingdom Metazoa; phylum Arthropoda; class Insecta; order Lepidoptera; family Gelechiidae; genus Aproaerema; species Aproaerema taeniolella. The sequence continues at coordinate 2,125,197 of OX465265.1, forward strand.
GTATCGGATTCGTGGAAACACAAACATGCAAGGGATGTGATTACCTAATGCATTTGCTGCTGCCGCCAGGGTTACCAAGGTGCCTCTTTCAGCAGAAGTGACTGCTCCAACTTGTTTAGAACCGCGCTGCGCGACAATTTTCTTTGGTTTCTGCACTGTTGTCACCCCCGTTTCTTCGACGTTCCAGATTCTGCTCGCAGTTAGCTTGTACCTCTGAAGAATTTCTTTATATTTTGCAAAAAACAGCTCCACATTTGTTCGGTTGAACGATGTAGCTCGGCTTAAACTGGTTGCTTCCGGGCTACGCAGTGACAAATTTGGGTTCCTTTTCATAAATGCTGTAAACCAATCATTACCAGCTGACTTGTCTCTTTCCCAACTTTCAGGAATGTAAGGAATCTTGTAATACACGGCAATTTCATGCGCCAGTTTTTTTACATCACTAGGGAGTAAGCCAAAATATATTGCAGCACACTGTAGCAGATATTCTGTCATCTTGGTTTCTTGCTGGGCATTGAACACCTGTCTATTTTTTTTATATCCCAGTTGCACTGGTAAACCCTGTTTCTTCTTTTTGATAAAAAGATGAAGTGTTACATGGCATATTTCGAAACTTCTAGCTACTTGTCTCAGGCTCTTTTTATTTTCCAACACTTCCTTAGCTGCCAGTTCAAACGTCTCTTCCGATGTACTTCCCCGCGTGGTTTTTCTTTTGTAATTCCTCATCCTGAACGAACTACATTAAAACATGAAAACATTAGAACCTTAATACCACATAGAAATATTGTCTCCCTAAAGTGTTTAGCTTTAAAAAAAAATTATTACGTACGGGACCAAATCGAGCTCCGTTACCTCATAGAGAAGCAAAAAAAACTTAATTAAATTATATTATTAATAATAATAATATATAATAATTATATTATACATAATTTTCAATCCTTCTCAGCCGTTAAGTACAACCTTTCCCTAGTGTGGGGTAAGTATTAACGCGTTAAAACCTGCCCCGTGCATTTTGTTAAAACCAGCCCCACGGCATAATTTTACACAAAGTTATTATTTTTGTTTTACTGGTTATACTTTTGAATTAAAGTATAACAGTAACGAAAAATACAATAAATTAGGATTTATGCAATACCAAAACTGATTCTCTACGTTTAATATTAAAAGAGCAATGCAAAAAATTAAACTCGTAAAAAAGTTCATTTATCTGTGAAATTGGACGAGACTCGCACAACCTGCTCCCGTGACGCTCGGCCGGCAACTGACAAGTCGGGACGTGTTCGCGCGTATAAGTAAGCACAGAGTTCGTTAAAATTAGCGCAATATGTTTTATAGGTAGGCAGCAATTCAGCTGTTAGTATTTACCCCCGTTAAAACCAGCCCCTATCTCCCCTATACTGGAGAAGAGTTGGGCGGCTAGCTCATTTTTTTTTTTTTTTCATTTTCAGTCTAGCAAGGATGACAAGCTAGTTATAATGTGGCTTGATAAAACAGTCTTAAACAAAAGTTCAGGTAACGTGTAGTCCAAGCATTCATCTTTCCTCTAAAAACAGTACAAAACTTTCATGTAAAAACTTAAGCATAAAGTAAGGGGTTAATTCCTCCCCTCTCGTATACCTTTAGAGATGGGATTGTTTCGGATATGAATAAAAAAATTAAATATTTATTTTGGCGAAACTTTGGTCCACACGGTAAAAGTTTACCTACCTTTCATGTAAAAAGTGTGATCTACAGTTTTGTCCGACTTAAGTCAGTCCGCTTGAGACCTATGCCGTAAATGATAATCGATTTTAACCGGATTCACATTATTAATTAACTTAATTTAAACTCTGTGGTGATCGGTTCAGAATAACACCACCCCATCTCTTTCCGTGGGTGTCGTAAGAGGCGACTAAGGAAAGACAAATGAGACCTGCCTCCTAGTAATCCATCCCAGGCAACGACACTTCATTTTTTTCTGAATCTGAGGTGTCGTCCTATGGTCTCAAGCGGTGTGGTAGGCTCTGTAAAGGGCCGTCTGGTTTGCGACCACCCTCCTACCGAAGTCCGACGCCAAACAGCTGTTTCGTCGGTGCGTGGGAGTACCAGTGCCTTTATAGGCATTTTCTGGGTTAACTCGCTCCATCGTCGACCTTATCTTTGGCCTTTACGGTCAAGATTGAGGTCAAGAGTTCACCCATCTTAAAAAAAAAAAAATTAAGCGCCTTTGAATCGTTTCCGCGCGGTTTTGATTTCCTATCACTAAATCTCGCTCGTGACGTCATTTTAGGTACGAAAAATTCGACACGTTAGGTTCTCATACAGTTTGAAGCGCTCTTTTCGTCTATCTCGATATAGGTCTGTGCTTTGGTCTCATTACGCCGTCATTAGACAGAGCATATGTAGTTCACACTACGCCATATTCTGAGTGTTATTACATGAAGATGAATATAATGTTGATAAGTATGTGTTTTGTGAAAACACATATCAACATTAGATCTATCTTAGATATATCTTTAGAAAGACGAGCGGTCCACCAACCCGCATTGGGCCAGCACGGTGGACTATGGCCTGAATCCCCTTTGTGTTTCGAAGGGACGTATACAGGGTGTAAAAGACAGCTTAGCAAAAACTGAAACTCTGGACTCAGACAATCATCCTGAATGATTTTCCAGTGGAATTTTTCTGCGAAAATTTTTTTTTTCATGGTTTTAAATATTTTCTGCTTACATTTTTTATTATTTAATCGAATACACTCCATTTTCCAATTTATTGGAAAATTTAAAACAATCACAACAACGTAAAACACGAAAACCAGCAATGTACATCGCACTCTGATAGAAGCGTGACGCGGTTTCATGATACGTTGCGTAGCGCCAAAGTAGGTAAATAATGAAAACTCATTTACATGATGTTTTCTGGAAAAAATAATTATTTATAGCTGATGATAGTTATGGGTAGATTCCACCATTTAAAGCTGTCTTTTACACCCTGTATATGGGCTTGGCCATGTGAGTCCTCGGCAGAGCAGAATAGGACCACCCTCTTTCTTGCCGAGGTGTCGTACAAGGCGACTAAGGTAAATATGCAAGCAAGTTCATCTGCACACAGAGAAGGAAAACTCTGCAATTATATCAAAACCCTCGCCAACCCGTCTGCCAAGCGTGGTGAGTATGGCATTTACCCCTCATGTTATTGAGGGAGGCCCGTGCCCCAGCAGTGGGGACGTATATGGGCTGATGATGATATGGGCTGGTAAAAAAAAGTGTTTTGTGACAAGCAATAAAGATATGAATATGTTGTAAGCCTTTAGCCCACGCTACATCAATACCCTCGCGTCCTAGTAAACCAGCTTCAACATGTGTGTAAAATTTCATAATGCTATTATAAAAAGCTGTTTATAAAAAAATATATCATTAATCTAAGTAAGTAGTTGTACACTTCCTAGTTTAGTTTACTCACCTGATGTATGTGACACCTAAAGGAGGAGCGGTGCCTCCTAACACAAGTTTTAAAAAAACTTAAAAGGAGACACCAGCCCCCGTATCAATAATGTAAACTGGTTTTTTGGTGAAAATAAAGATTTATTTATTTATTTATTATTTATTATTATTATTATTATGTTTGTCTAGATCCTTGAATCACGGGCAATTACGTCCCGGACCTTTGGAAGGCGTGCGTGGGACCGAAGCCAACACGTAGAAGCCCGTTAGACAATTTAATTTAGTAATGTGACACCTACCAGCAGTTATCTCTGTATGCACTATAGAAATGCACCCAAAGACAACCCCCGGTTAGTGCAGGACTATTGAAAGGAATGGAAAGTAAGGAAACTATTATTATTATTATGAAATTTTACACACATTTTGAAGTTGGACATTGTCGCAGGCAGCTAGTTTCGTATAAATATCCGAAAAGCGTGAGGTCAGAAATAACCGTAGGCAGAGCCGTGGGCGGAAATCTAGTTTCGTATAAATATCCGAAAAGCGTGACGTCACTAATAAACAGGGTGTTGGCATGCTCTGCTATGAGCGTCTCTAAAACTAGCCTCCGTCTGCGCCGGAATTTCCGTTTTGTTTGAGGGAGCATGCCATTTCATAGATTAATGTAGAATATAGCGCTAAAGTTGTAGATTGGACACATGTCCCAAGAAAATCAAGTCGATATGTTGTTTAATTCGACGTGAAGGAAGGACAAACAAATAAACACAATTTCACCTTTTACGGTATTGGCAATACTTAATCTTTACTAATATTATAAATGCGTAAGTTACTGTATTTGTCACGCTTTAGCTACTAAACCGATTTTGATGATTTTTTTACAGAGATAGATTACACCTTGGGAAAGGACATATGCTTCAGTATATCCCACAGCTTGGCACGATATATCTTGTAGTCCAAGCGGAGCATGCAATTTCATGGATTAATCTAGAATACAGCGCTAAAACTGATTGGACAGATCTATCCGCAGAGTTTTAAAGTGACCCATACTTTAAATTGGTTAATAACAAACTTTTTAGATAAAAAAAAATACACATCACTTAAAGCGACTACAGCACCCGATAAAGGCAGCACACATAGGAATAGTGCCATCTCCGTCTCTCAACAGGCCTAGGCCGGCGGTGCGAACAGTGTCGATACACGAAGTTTACGGACTATGAAAGCGTGCGTGCGTAAAAACAAGTTCGAAAGTTAGAAACATTAGATTTATGGAAAGGTAACAGCTTAAATCGAAAAATGCGTTAGCTACTTATCGAGAGTGTTCAATCACGAACATTTTGACAGCAAATTCAAGTTCCTGTGTGCATTTTACTATCGTTTTTACAGCTTAAAAGATACACAATATTGGTATTTAGAGGTGATTTTGTGAGCTTTTTCTATCGAACCAAAAGTGCTGAATCATGTTTTCAGCAAACTACTTATCTTGTTTATGTCCTGAATATTACCGTAGTATTTTTTTTCTTTGATTTAACGCACTGCGTCATGCTTATCTACGCATCATAAAATCGTAATTTAGGTGCTGTAGTCGCCTTAGTGTGCTACGTAGTACCTACTGATCTGTTTGAAATCGGTGCAAAGGTGGTCCATCAACCCTATTTAGCTTGGCACCGTACGTACAAAAAAATACTTACAGAATAAACGAATTGCCGCCCGCGATTTCACTCGCGTAGATTTTATTCACCTATGTCACTTTCCAGCCTTTCAACTAACCCTGTACACTCATGAGCACGTCAAGCTTAACACTTTGGACTTTGGACCGGCCCTGCATTGTATGGCGCGCAGTATAAATCAGAGCTCAGCTTAAACTGGTAGTGTAAAGCGTGACCTGCTCTTGACTGTACAAAAAATCACGTCGATTCGTTGCTTTGTTACGACGCGAAGGCAGGACAAACAACCAAACAAACCCACTTTTATGTTTTAAGGTTTTTTTTTTTTTATTAATGAAGGGTTCGCTCTTGACCACAATCTAGCCCAAGGGCAAAGATGCGGTCGAGGATGTAGCAAGCTCACCCAGAAGGAGCCTATTCACTCGAACTTTAAAGAGATTCGGGTTATATGAACTCGGAAATACAGACGCAGGCAGAGAATTCCATTCCTTAGCAGTGCGCAATATGAAAGATGATGAAAAGCGCTCAGTGCGAATCAGCGGGATATCAACAAGATAGGGATGGTACCCAGCGGTGCGTCTGGACGTCCGATAGAAGAATGGGGCAGGCGGAATGAGCTCATGCAGGAATAATTTGCCAGAGGTGTTGCCAGAAAGTAAATAACTAAGTATAAATTATTTTTTGTAACACATTCATCGCTTGTAACTCGTAAACAGCTGAACCAAATTTGAGCAAATATAGCTAAAAGCCATCTCAATTAGGTACGTCAGCATAAAAAACGCATCAAAATCGGTCAATCCATTTGGAGCTATTACGATGCCATAGACATAGACAGACTCATAGATACACTTTTAGCGTAGGGGCTTAAAAAGGACAAATTATAATTTTCCACGTTAAAAAAACGTACCTATGAGTCACCGAGTTCAATCCCAACAACAGTTCACACAAAGTAGACAACTAGTATTTTTTTCAGACTACAATGCCTATTAGCAGATAACCACAAACGCAAATATCACTCATTTATTTAGATGATGTTCTGATTTGTAGTAAGTATTTTTTTGTTTTTGTTGTTTTTTTTAAAAGCGCTGAATCATTTTTGATAATTTATATGAGACCACCTCTGGAGTATATATATTCTTTCGAACAAAAAAAGAATTTTGAAAATTGGTCTATAACTGGCGGAGAAATCGGTGAAAATAGGTACATAAATTTTTTTTATAAAAAAATACATACAGTCGAACATAGAACCTCCTCCTTTTTTGAAGTCGGTTAAAAAGTGAAAAGCTTGCAAATTAGTAGTAGTGTTTATGTCTGTTTAGGAGTTTCGTGTCTGTCAGTAATATGAAGTCAGTTATTCTTTGAGAACTATTTTAGTCTAGGAGGGGTGCCATGCGTTCAAAATGGAATAATTCGCGCCGTACTCTGCTTTGATATCCTAGGCTACTCCTACTATATACTAGTATATATCTAACACTTTATTATTTAACTATCTCTCCGCCCCGGACTTCGTTCCCCAGGGAATTTGGGAAAATTATGTAACCTATGTTACTCAGGGATAATCTAGCATTGTAATGACGACCAGTTTGGCCTAGTGGTAGTGACGCTGCCTCTTGATCGACGGGTCCTGGGTTCGATTCCCAGTCGGGGCAAATATTTGTGTAAAAAGCAAATGTTTGTTCTCGGGTCATGGGTATTTTTGTTTGTCTTTGTGTGTGTTCCGAGGGACCCACGACACAAGGGAAAACCTTAATGTGGGCCTTTGAGTGTGTAAAAGGTGTGTAACGTTTATTATTTATTAATTAAAAATGTTGAAAGAATTTTTCAAATCGGTATAGTGCTATCGGAGCCTATTCAATGCAAACAAACCATTAAATTATTCCTCGTTATAATAATTAGTTCTGAATACGAATGCACGATGGCGCCCTATAGTAAAGCCCAGTTTGCAGCTACTGTAAATAACACAAATATGAAATAATTTTTCACGTTATAAAAACCTATGAGTCACCGACTTCAATCCCAACAACAGTTCGCAAATAACACTCATTTATTTAGATGATGTTCTGGTTTGTAGTATTTTTTTGATTTTTTTGATTTTGTTGTTTTTTTTTTTTAAGCGCTCAATCATTTTTGATAAAATTTATATGGGACCACTTCTGAAGTTTACTCTTTCGAAAAAAAAAAGAATTTTGAAAATCAGTCCATAATTGGTGGAGAAATCGGTGAACATACATAAAAAAAAACATACAGTCGAACATAGAACCTCCTCCTTTTTTGAAGTCGGTTAAAAATTGTCCCTTGTCCCAAAAGTACCAACTCTGTACTAAATTGGAATAATATGACACAACTAACATATGACATTGCGCAAGGCTCGCCCATATTTCTATAAGTTATTGGTACTATTATGATGATTCATGTTGCTTTATATTTTCTATCGATGTCTCTCATATTGTAGGCTTCGCTTAGCTATATGTTACAGCCATTTTTTTGTATACAGAGTGTTTTAAATTTAAAAAAAATCTAAACAAAGGACGAGTGGTTTTCACCGTGTGGTGATCGGTTGAGAATAACACTACCCCATCTCTTTCAGTGGGTGTCGTAAGAGGCGACTAAGGAAACACAAATGAGACCTGCCTCCTAGTAATCCATCCCAGGCAACGAAACTTCATTTTTTTCTGAATCTGAGGTGTCGTCCTATGGTCTCATGCGGTGTGGTAGCCTCTGCAAAGGGCCGTCTGGTTCGCGACCACCCTCCTACCGAAGTCCGACCCCAAACAGCTTGCTGTGTTCCGTCGGTGCGTGGGAGTATCAGTGCCTTTATAGGCATTTTCTGGGTTAACTCGCTCCATTGTTGACCTTATCTTCAACCTTATGGTCAAGATTGAGGTCAAGAGTTAACCCATCTTATAATAAAAAAAAAGAGTAACTCTAAAATTAAAAATGTTGTACGAGTAGCACCCCTGATTTTCATATCGCTTATCTAAATGGCTAACTAGATTCTGATCAAATATAACTAAAAACCAACCAACTTTCAAACAATAACTTTCGTTAAGCTGTCGGTCCCGGCTGTTGTCAATTGACTGCAGTCGTTAAAACCAAGTCAGAGGCCATTGTGCGGTTTGAAAATTGTGACACCAGGGTTAGCCACACACTTGACTATACCTACACGATGAGAAGAAGAAATAATAAAAAACTGCATCGAATTAGTCAATCCTTTTTTTTTATTTTTTATTATGAGATGGGTTAACTCTCGTCTTCAATTTTGATAGAGATCATAAATGAAGTCGACGATGAAGCGAGTTAACTCAGAAATGCTTATTCGTTCAAGAACTGTATCAAATTTGGTCCACAGACAGATACACAGACATACAGATAGGCAGACACACACGTCAAGCTCATACCACCCTCCTTTTGAAATTCGCCCCAAAAATGGGGTGAATTACCTCATCAGGTTTATTACCCCATCTCTGAATGTGTCTCTATCTGCATCATCTTGCCACCTGATCTATACAAGAATTTCTCGTTATTCCAAGATTTTAACATACCTATATTGTTCTAGGTGGCTGAATGGAAAAATTGCCAGGCTGAATGCAGGAAATTATTCATGAACGGCATGTCTAGGGCAATCGATCTGCCACCTGATGAGGTAAATCACCCCATTTTTGGGGCCCATATAACATGGCTAAACTCGAAACCTGCCAGGGTTTGGACTGGCAACCAATGTGGGTTGTTATCTCCAAATGTGTCTCTTTCGATGGGTAAACTTTTCGATCTGCCACCTTATGATGTAATTTTCGATACGAAGACCAAAAAAAATTACTGTTCTTCCAGGATATGCGATGGCAGGCAACCTACTAAAATCCAGTGTTCCTGAGTAGTATCTATCACTACATTACGTTTAGGACCTAAAAAGTCTGCAACGCTTATTCGTACCATGATGACTTATAAGCGATTCAATTTTGGCGCTGTTGCGATTCAAAGGCAGACCAGCGACAATTTATGTAGACATTTAAAATGGACCATAGACAACCGAGCAGTTCAAAAGCAGCGCCATCATGGTAACATTTTAAAAAACATTCCAATTGCGAAGCAGTTCAAAGTTGGATCTTAAACAGAAATGCTTTAAACGATCGTGGTAGGTACCCTGTACTAAGTGCAGTCCACCGACCAACCCGAATTGGGCCAGCGTGGTGGACTATGGCCTAAATCCCCTTCATGTGTCGAAGGGAGACGTGTTTGGGCTGGTAAAAATAAATAAAAAAATGAGTGCAGTATTTGACAGCACCCTGTATCAGCTGTTATGTTAACAGGGTGGTTTCCCGTGGAGAACGTAACTTGTTTATCTGTGGACGAAACAAAACGGTAACAGAAATAACACGCCCTTGTCTTTTATAATGATTACTTACTGCTTTTTATGACGAAACAAATACAATACAATATACTTTATTGCACACATAGAAGCGATCTCAGCCGATCAGTGAGGTTAAGCAACGCAATATTGACAGGGAACCTTATGGGTGACCAAGGTGGAAGTTTTTCACGAGCGTTTCCGTGCTTCGGAGTTTAAGCCGACGGTCCCGGCTGTAGTCGATTGACTACAGTCGTTAAAACCAACTCAGAGGCCATTGTGCGGTTTGAAAACTCTGACACCAGGGTTAGTCAAGTTCGCCACTAAGTTGACCATACCTACACGATAAAAAAATATTGCACACATAGGAAAATACAAATAATAATAACAGTAATATAAATGAAAGAAAAACTGAGAATTTACCAGCTGTCAACTCTTCTTAGGCATACTGTAAAAGTCAATGTAATGGGGACGCGAGGGTTTTGCTGTATTGTGGGCGAAAGGTTGATTTTTCATCTAATAACCCTCAGAATTTACTTATGTCAAATGTGACATCAAGAGGTTCTTAACCACTGATGCTCTGCCTACCCCGTATGGGATTACAGGCGTGAGCGTATGTCATTTTGATAATATGCATACAAATGGGCGGCCTTATTGCTCCACAGTAATTTCTTCCAGGCAACCTTATGGTATAGGAATGATACAAATTGAAATGCGGGAAATAAATGTTTAGCAAATAATAATAATAATAAATAAGTTTATTATCTATTTAATAAATATAATGATACTTAAATATAATTATGTAATCAAATAGGTAACCATACTTTCTTTTCCTCGAAGTTTTACGAATATCTTTACTTTACGTTCAATGTTTATAAAACTCTAAAATAAAAAATTTTGTATCACTTTCAAACAAAAAAAAAACGCATCGAAATCGGTCCAGTTGCTTAGCAGCTACCTACGATGCCACAGACAGACACACAGATACACAGAAATACACGTCAAAATTATATCACCCCATTTTTTTGTCGGAGGTTAAAACATTTCTTCTAGAAAATAGTTTTTAAAAATAACAATATCGACTAAAAATTAAAAATGGAATTAGCAGCTGTCAAAACGAATACTACGTCACCGTACCCTTCGCCGGCGCGAATAAACAGCGAACAAAAGAAAACGCGACGTTGCCAAACCGTCCGGCGGTTTCGACACGGTACGGCGCGACGTTGCCGGCTCTCAGAACCGGATGGAACCGATCCGGGCCGGCTTACAGTGCTGAGCGAGCTAGCAACAAGAATACACCCGTGTTTTTGCTTTATTTTCCATTAAAAATTGCATTAAAACTGCATATTTTGTTGCAAAATTGTTAGAAACTGTTCTGTGTTGTGAGAAGTGCGGTTTTGGCGCGAATTCAGACGCCATTTTGAAACCGGATCGCTCTGGTTTGTTAACGTAAGTATTTTTATCTACTTTTGAATGTTATTTTATCTAGATTGCGCACAACACAATACGTGTCGTTTAGTTTTTAAAAGCAAACTTTAACATCTCAGAATATGTGACTGTGAAAATGGAAAGGTACAACTTTCGTGATAATAGTCGTTAAGGTTCACAATTAGTGTGATGAGCTATTGCAAGTAGCTCTTATTGACTACCCAACACAGTTGTACCTTTTACTAAACAGTCACATAATAATTATAATATTCGAAGTTAAACATTTATAACTCTAAAATTTAAAAAAATATATTAGGTACTTACCCCCGATATTAATGCTTATGATTCTTCAACAGCTTTTTCTTTATTATAAGATGGGTTAACTCTTGACCTCAATCTTGACCATAACGTCAAAGATGAGGTCGACGATGGAGCGAGTTAACCCAGAAAATACCTATAAGGCACTGGTACTCCCACGCACCGACGGAGGGAACACAGCAAGCTGTTTGGCGTCGGACTTCGGTAGGAGGGGGTCGCGAACCAGACGGCCCTCTACAGGGTCTACCACACCGCATGAGACCATATGACGACACCTCAGATTTAGAACAAATTGAGGTATCGTTGCCTGGGGTGGATTAATAGGAGGCAGGTCTCATTTGTGTTTCCTTAGTCGCCTCTTACGACACCCACGGAAAGAAATGGGGTGGTGTTATTCTCAACCGAACACCACACGGCAAACCAAACCAATTCAACCAATTTCAATCAAATATATCCTAAATGTCAACTTTCAAACAAACAAAAACTGCATCGAAGTGGTTCAGGATCTACCTAGGTACCTACCATGCCATAAATAGACACACAAATTAGGTATAACACCCCTCTTTTTTTTAACCTCCGACGAGAAAGAGGGGTGTTATAAGTTTTACTTGTTTATCTTTTTAGGTACAGTCAACGGCACATCAGGTTACCACAAACTGTCAAATTTCTCCAATGGATAATAAACTCTAATGCTTGGAGATAAAATTGAAAATCGATTGAAGAAATTTGACAGTTTTGGATAGCATGAGGTGCCGCTGTCCCTGTACCTACCTATCTTGTGTCGGCCTGTGTCGTCATCGCTCCTAAACGAATGGACTGATTTCAATGCATTTTTTTTGGTTTTATAAAGCTTACGTATGTAATCGAGATACCTAGTTAGGTATGTTTGATCAAAATTGGTTGAGCCATTTAAGAATGATAATATAACCGAAAAAAAATTGGAGACAATTTTTTTAATTATTTGGTTAATTGTCGTAGGCTAAAAATTAAGTTATTTATTAATTTAACTTTTGGAAGTTGAACATTTCATTGCCAAAGCAGTAGTCTTACGGTCTTGATCTCGAACTCGACATACATTGCTTGTGTACAAGGTAACCTCCACTAAAACTGACTTTGTATAGACGCAATGTATGACGAATTGATAACAATCGTAATCAACTTGGTCTTACACGAGGCGTAAAGAGGTATGGGGGGCGGGGGTGGGGTATCTCATTTTAAGGCCCTTATACAGAAGGAGACTCAAGTCGTGATCTATCTATATTTAAGGAATGACTGAATGAATGAATGAATAAATTCTTTATTGCACACGTAAACAAAAACATAAGGATAGATTGTCTCTTTTTCCTACTATCGTAATGACACAGTTGACTTCTACTCAAGTTTAGATTAGCGTTCGAGTCGCGTTCTGTAATACACACATCAACGTGGTCTGAGGATATTGCACGATTTTTCATACAAAAGAGGTCTGTTTGAGAAGCTATAAAAGCGTACTCGATATACATGGAGCGCTATAATTTTCAGACGAGCAAGTGCTAAACCTGAATTTTCAATTCTAGTCAACAAATTTTGTTTTTCTTGAAATTTGTGAAAACGTGACAGAAATGAAAAAAAAATTTCGTAAATTCGACCATTTTCATACAAAAAGCTGGCAAAAAGTGCATTTTCGCAAAATTTATTGAATACAATTGAAAATTCAGGTTTAGCACTTGCTCGTCTCAAAATTATAGCGCTCCATGTTATCTCGAGTATGCTTTTATAGAATGAATGAATGAATGAATGAATATAATCACTCAAATGAATTATTACTTGTGTTGTTCCATGACGAATTAGGTGAAACTTTATTCGAAATAGATTAAAAAACAGTGAAAATATACCAAAATCTCTGTCGAAAAAGTGTAATGTGACATCACGCTAAGCGCACCAAATTGGTGGCCGCTTTAAGTTCTCGTTTCAGTTATCTACTTTTAACTATCGAAAAAAAATACTTCTAATTTCATCTATACTAATGTTATAAAGAGGAAAGATTTGTATTTTTGTATGTAACGAATAGGCTCCGAAACTACTGGACCGATTTGAATAATTCTTTCACCATTAGAATGCTACATTATCCCTGAGTAACATAGGCTACATAACTTTCCCGAATTCCTACGGGAACGAAGTCCAGAGCGGGAAGATAGTCGTAGATATTTTTTTGACGATTATTTAGCGACGCAAGTTATTTAATCAAAATATATACAAAAGAATACATGCATATTCCCTATTGCTTATAGCAAAGGTTCCCAAAGTGTGCGCCGCGGCGCCCTGGTGCGCCATGGAAAGTACAGAGGGGTGCCCTTGCCCGCCGTGAGGCGATCGATTTCAACATACCTACTCCAAATCTTTAATTAGTATAGTAAAATATTATTTAAAAAAGCAAGTATTAACAAGAAAACCTAATCTAAACAAGAACACGGACATCAAGTCTGTAGATGCTAACTCTATAAAAAAAAAACTTTAATCATTCGCGGGTACAAAATGAATATTTTATTTTATTTTATTTATTTATTAAGAAGATCACAAACAGTATTACACAAGACAAATCACAAATTTTTTGATAACATCAATAAGTTAAGTATGTTACGTGTATACCAACAACATGTTCCACAACAATTTAACAAGATTTAGCCGTCACAGAGTGCTGAGAAAAAATGTGGATACCTAATTAAGAAAAAAAATGAAAATATATAAATATAATATAGTATGTAATAAAATATATATTTTAATAAATGTATATTGTATTTATATTAATTATATAATAACAATTACTTAATTAACGTTTTTTAGTGCAAGCTCGCGTTTGTATTTATATAGGTAGCGTACATCCAAATATGCCACGCTTTGAAAAATGTACGGAGATCACCAAGCTCTCCCATTACATTGGCTCCTATGTTATAGTAAGGCTGATAGTCCATTGAAATGTTACATTTTTTAGGCCTTACCTTGCGTTTTTTAGAGGACGCAATTTTATTTTTTTGATGTGTAGGGGGGGGGGTCAGTGTAAAGCTAAAACCAAGTTTGTGGGGTCGCCACCCTTGTCCCACGGCCGCCATCTTGAAAATAGGGGTTGAAATGGTTTTTACGGTATATCTCTTAAACTATTTATTTTATAAAAAAAAATTGTTAACATTTTTTGTTGTAAATTAAATTCTCTACAACTTTGGTCCAGTAACTTTTTGTCGTAGAACTATAAATAAAAAAGTTATAAGCGAAAATCTTCAGAAATTAATGAAAATCATTTTTACGAAAAAATGATATCAGACCATTTTTGTAGATCGTTTTTTGAGGAACAACTTTTATTTGCATCATTTTTTCATTAAGTCAATAGCTAAGGTTTTACAGCGCTCCGAAGTGAGTACTATTTTTCAGTACTCTTAACTATACCTATATTATACATGTGTACTAATAATATGTCATCAGTTATTGTTTTTTTTTTAAATTTTTTTTTTGGTGGTGGGGAAAAGAGTCAATAATTAATTTTTAATAAAATTGCAAAATTTTTAATTAAAAAAATTATAATAAAGTAAAAAAAATAAAAAAAAAATAAAAAAAAAACAATAACTGATGACATATTATTAGTACACATGTATAATATAGGTATAGTTAAGAGTACTGAAAAATAGTACTCACTTCGGAGCGCTGTAAAACCTTAGCTATTGACTTAATGAAAAAATGATGCAAATAAAAGTTGTTCCTCAAAAAACGATCTACAAAAATGGTCTGATATCATTTTTTCGTAAAATGAGAAAAAAAAGTTACATCGAAAAATATAAATTTTTTTCTCGAATTTCTGAAGATTTTCGCTTATAACTTTTTTATTTATAGTTCTACGACAAAAAGTTACTGGACCAAAGTTGTAGAGAATTTAATTTGCAACAAAAAATGTTAACAATTTTTTTTTATAAAATAAATAGTTTAAGAGATATACCGTAAAAACCATTTCAACCCCTATTTTCAAGATGGCGGCCGTGGGACAAAGGTGGCGACCCCACAAACTTGGTTTTAGCTTTACACTGACCCCCCCTACACATCAAAAAAATAAAATTGCGTCCTCTAAAAAACGCAACCCCAAATGTAACTTTTCAATGGACTATGAGAACTTAGGAGGCAATGGTAATTCAAAATTAAATTCTAAAACGGGTCTAAATTCGCGGATACATATTTATTTACATACTAGCTTCCCGCGCGGGACTTCGTTCCCATGGGAATTTTGGAAAATCATATTCCCTATGTCCATCACGGATAATGTAGGATTCTAACGGTGAAAGAATTTTTCAACTCTGTCCAGTAGTTTCGGAGCCTATTCAATGCAAACAAACAAACAAACAAACAATCAAATCTTTCCTCTTTATAATACACTAGCATCCCGTGCGGGACTTCGTTCCCGTGGGAATTCGGGAAAATCATGTACCCTATGTCCATCCCGGATAATGAAGGATTCGAATGGTGAAAGAATTTTTCAAATCGGTCCAGTAGTTTCGGAGCCTATTCAATGCAAACAAACAAACAAACAATCAAATCTTTCCTCTTTATAATATTAGTATAGAAGTATAGACTACTCAACAACTTAAGACACGTATTTTTAATAAAATCTTTAGTGTGAGCAAGTTCTATACCCGAATTCAAAATTCCTATAGGTAAATGAACTTTATCTAGCTTGAAGTTTGTGAAAAAGAGACGAAAATGAAAATTTAATTTCACCATTTCCATACTAAAAGCAAAGAAAAACTGCGTTTTCATTTTCATTTTTCCCTCTTTTCCACAAATTTCAAGCTAAATAAAGTTCATTTATAGGGATTGAAAATTCAGGTATAGAACTTGGTCACACTAAAGATTTTATTAAAAATACGTGTATACTTTTCACAGCTTCTCAAAGAGGCCTCTGTTGTATGAAAAATCGTGCGTGTTCCCTAGACTTTGTTGAGTAGTGTATCTATAGATAGATATAGATTTCCGAAGATACGCTAATTAAGGCCCGTTTTAGAATTTAATTATGTGTTTTAATCGCCAAAAATTTAAAGTGTTATTAATGGTATTTCAAATTTTGAAGTGCCGTGCCGTGCCGTTCGAATTATAAAAAGGCCCAGTAGCTAATGAATTTTATTTTATTTATTCTTAGGAGGATCGTCTCAGTATTTTTTTTCCATACAAACGGCGTCAATGGATTCCATCCCCTAAACGTCAACAGATTCCTGTAAAATTTTGGTATAGTGTCAGGAACACCAAAAACTAGGTCCGTGCGTTTTGATTTTTGTGATATTGTTAGTAGACAAAAAGATATTTGAGACTAAAAGTCAGCATTTTTCGCCAAAAAAAATCTCAACATTTAAGTGGTGACTGTTGAAAAACTAAGAAGAATTTTGGAAAAAACAAAACGCACGAACCTCGTATATACGCGTACAAATCAATAGAGACCAAAAACGTACGATTTCATTAAGTTTTTGGGATAGAAATTCATTGACGCATAAACTCATAATTTTGGAAATAAAACTCGGTATTTTGCCGCAAAGCTGCAATTGTCCCTTTCGCACAAGTCTGAGGCGGGTGGTCGACATCGAGACAGCATGAAAAACAACTGAGACGCTAGTCCAAACTGAGACGCTCCTCTTAACTCTATTTAATGGTTTCTTTTAATTTGGTATTGTTGCGGACTCCTTGGTGCATAGCTATAGTTTTTGACTAAGACTTGACAGATGATGAAACAAAGGACGATTCGACGGGACATTTTAGAGGACGGAAGCAATAATTTTGGTAATTTGCATTTATTGTAAAAATATACGTTTCATAAACAAAATAGACGTCTATCCTTTGTTAGGACGTAACAGATAATTCTAATAAATAAAAACTCAGCTTCAGATAGTTAATATTAAAATTTTTGTGCCTTTTTACCTAACTAGTATCATTGTGCTTATTTCTTTCAACTGTACCTATATATTTCGACTAGTTAGCTAGGTTAGGGCGCCGGGATAAAATTCTAAACTTCTAAGTGCGCCACGGACTGAAAAAGATTGGGAATCCCTGACTTATAATATTTGTTAATACCATCTTGTATCACTTCGGGCACTAAATGGCTTTTATATAATTCGGCATATTACTTTATTTGTGATATCCACAATCATTGTTCCAGAAACACCTAGAATGTCGACAAAAGACCTGATAAAGATGATCCAGAAGAAGCCCTGCCTGTGGGACAGGTCTTCGCCTCAGTACCGCGACCGGATAGCCAAGGAGACCGCCTGGCGGGAGATCTGCCAGGAAGCCTTCCCGGACTTTGATGACCTCAAGAGTGACGTCAGGCTTAATATAAGTTAGTATTTATTAGAGTATAGTCAAGTGTGCGGCGAACTTGTCTAACCCTGGTGTCAGAGTTTTCAAACCGCACAATGACCTCTGACTTGGTTTTAATGACTGTAGTGAATCGACAACAGCCAGGACTGACAGCTTAACGTGTCCTCCGAAGTACGGAAACGCTCGTGAT
The DNA here is from genome assembly GCA_949987775.1 of Aproaerema taeniolella. Classification (NCBI taxonomy): domain Eukaryota; kingdom Metazoa; phylum Arthropoda; class Insecta; order Lepidoptera; family Gelechiidae; genus Aproaerema; species Aproaerema taeniolella. Next base: position 2,142,888 of record OX465265.1, read on the forward strand.
AAATTGCCGCTTTGGTCACCCATCAGGTTCAATGTGTACGTTACTTAACCTCACTGATCGGTTGAAATCAGCAAACTACTGGGCTACGAGCGCTACTAGTAATTATAGTGAGTGACGTCAGACTTAACATAAGTTAGTATTTGTTATAGTAAGCGACGTAAGACTTAACATAAGTTAGTATTTATTATAGTAAGCGACGTAAGACTTAACATAAGTTAGTATTTATTATAGTAAGCGACGTCAGACTTACCATAAGTTGATATTTATTATAGTAAGCGACGTAAGACTTAACATAAGTTAGTATTTATTATAGTAAGCGACGTCAGCCTTAACATAAGTTAAAATTTATTATAGTAAGCGACGTAAGACTTAACATAAGTTAGTATTTATTATAGTAAGCGACGTCAGCCTTAACATAAGTTAGTATTTATTATAGTAAGCGACGTAAGACTTAACATAAGTTAGTATTTATTATAGTAAGCGACGTAAGACTTAACATAAGTTAGTATTTATTATAATGAGTGACTTCAGAATTAATATAAGTTAGTATTTATTATAGTAAGCGACGTCAGACTTAACATAAGTTAGTATTTATTATAGTAAGCGACGTCAGACTTAACATAAGTTAGTATTTATTATAATGAGTGACTTCAGAATTAATATAAGTTAGTATTTATTATAGTAGGCGACGTTAGACTTAACATAAGTTAGTATTTACTATAGTAAGCGACGTTAGACTTAACATAAGTTAGTATTTATTATAGTAAGCGATGTCAGACTTAAAATAAGTCAGTGTTTATTTATAGTAAGAACGGCCGCAACTTAGTTATCTTACGCGTGCACTCTGTGCTAATGTGATAAGAGCTGTTTTCAATGAAAATCGAGTAACCTGATGCGCTGGCCTCTGTACGTAATTCCACGCTAGACTGGGAGCGAAAGAAAAACTTAGAATGTACCAGCAACTCTTCCCAGGCATATTGTAGAAGCCAGTAATAGGGACGCCAGGGTTTTGCTGTATTGTGGGCAAAAGATGATTCAGAAGAAGCCCTGCCTGTGGGACAGGTCCTCGCCCCAATACCGCGACAGGACGGCCAAGGAGACCGCCTGGCGGGAGATCTGCCAGGAAGCCTTCCCGGACTTTGATTACCTCAAGAGTGACGTCAGGCTTAATATAAGTTAGTATTTATTATAGTAGTCTAGTCAAGTGTGTGGCGAACTTGGCTAACCCTGGTGTTAGAGTTTTCAAACCGCACAATGGCTTTAACGACTGTAGTTAATCGACACAGCCGGGACCCTCCGAAGTACGGAAACGCTCGTGATAAATTGCCGCTTTGGTCACTCATCAGGTTCCCTGTCTGTGTGTACGTGACTTAACCTCACTGATCGGTTGAGATCAACGAGCGCCACTAGGTTACAAGCGCTACTTGTAATTATAGTAATCGACGTCAGACTTAACATTATGTTAGTATTTATAATAGTAAACGACGTAAGACTTAACATAAGTTATTATTTATTATAGTAAGCGACGACAGACTTAACATAAGTTATTATTTATTATAGTAAGCGACGACAGACTTAACATAAGTTAGTATTTATTATAGTACGTAATTCCACACTGGACTAGGAACGAATGAAAAACTTAGAATGTACTAGCTGCCAATGTTCCCAGGCCTACTGTCTAAGTCAGTTATAGGCACGCGAGGGTTTTGCTGTATTCTGGGCGGTAGGCTGGCAACCTATCACCACTGTATCGACAGCAGCACGTCAAATTACCCATTTTTAAATTTATAGTTATAGAATTTTTACCTTATTATTCAAGCCAGAAAAATCAACGAAAATTTAGTAAAAATAAATAATTGTTTTATTCATTCACAAAAAGGCATAGTTACTTGATTAGAATTGGAGACTACAAAAATATTAAAAATAAAAGGAAACTTAACTAATTAATTAGGTACCTAACGCCTGAACTATGCGATGGGCTCGTAAACAAACTAAATCCAATTTATTTCTGATTACAAATACCTATTATGTGACTAATGCATAATGATGCGTGTATATGTGTTTATATTCTAACAATAGAATAGAATAGAATAAATTTTTATTCAGTAACATACACCCAATATACAATTTAACTTATGCCTGCTATGCCTTATTTCTCCAGCAAAAAGGGTGTCCAGCTCAGCGTAATGCAAAGACGAATGAGTCGTCTCGGCGCTGATTTTCAGCTGGTCCCTGAACTAAAAAATAATATTACATAGCTAAACCTAAATTAAATTACAAAGCTGATATCGTTAACAGTACCAGTGTGCGTGTGCGTGCGTGTGTAGTGTGTGGGAGAGAGAGCATGTAAGTGTTATGTATCTATTTAGAAGTGAGTGATTCTAAGTAAGGTGTGTGTATTCTATGCGTAGGTATGTGTGTTAATTGTGCCTAGGTGCGAGATTTATTTAGTCTTTAATGTATAGTTTTAATATTAACAATTATAATACGTAAGAAGTAAAAGAAGCCACTACAAAAAAAAAAAAAAAAAAATAGTACTTATAATATAACATTTAAACTAATTTTGAAATCAATGAAATCAAACAGTTCTGTTTTTGTTCCAGTACACCAAGTAACAAAGAAATGGTATAACGTTAGGGATTCATATGCGAAATCAATCAAGGGACCGAAGAAAAGAAAACCATACCTCTATTCTGAAGAACTCTCATTCTTAGATCCCATTTATTTTGACATAGATAACAAACTAGAATCTTTAGAAGAGCAAAGTGACACTGAGACCAGTGAAGAAAGAAAATTGAGGGTAGACTTTGAGACGGAACCATTCGTCAATGAAATTTACTTGGACGCAGATGAACATGACATAATTCCCGCCAAAATGGCTAAAACCAGCCTTTCTAAATCGAATGAAGAAGCTTCCACATCAAGCACTGATTTTATAGTTTCATCCTTTTCTAGCTTAATAGACAGTGAAAGAGACGAGGATAGAGCGTTTTTCAACTCAATTCTGCCAACCGTAAAACAATTGTCGGCGAGCAAAAAGTTTGAATTTAGATTTCAAGTTATGAATGTACTCAAAAATTTGACGAAAGGTTTCAAACATGAAAGAGATCCGATATCTGACTGATTTTAGGTTTTGAAAAAGGAATTTTTGTTTGTATATTTTTCAAGATGGCGGAAAATTGGCGCTGCTTTTTCGACTTCGGTAATTTTTATAGACAATAATGTACCGAGCATAGTAAGTTTTTCATTGGATAACTTTAAAAATAAAAGGAAAGAGTCATTTTTTTCTTTTTTTTCCTTTCGTCCTTTAACGGAATGGCGAAGGTTAGAACCATGCTGCCTATTCTTAAGTTTAATCATTTCTGCCGTGAAATTTATAAAATTAACGTCTTCGGTAAATATTAATGTTGTAGTCATTCTAATAAATAAGTTTTCAGTAAACATACTTCAAAAGTATAAAATCCGAGTTGAATTCTTCCGTTTTAGTTTTCGTCATGTCCTTGTTATGTTAAAGGAAAGAGTGAAGAACATTACTTTAAAAAAAAAGTTGCTTTTCAGTACTTTGTCTTTGTATGGCAGCCGAAAGTTTTTATTTAATAATTCATAATAATAACTAGCTGATGCCCGCAACTTTGTTTGCGTGTAAATTTTTTCTTTTGAATAGATTACACTTTATTGACGGTCCATTAATGGACCTAAATATTGATTTAGTTTAAGATTTAGATTTTTACATACAAAAATTTTTTCCCGCTAACCCGTGGGAATTTTGCAATATCCTGTTGCAACTAAGCTTTAAGTTTACTAAGGTACCTGCATGCCAAATTTCAAGCGACTAACTTAAGCGGTTTAGATTTTTCATACAAAAGGATTTTCCCGTTAGTTCCCGTTCCCGTGGGAATTTCGGGAATTCCTTTCTTAGTGCACCTCTACGGTACCTAAGCTACGTCCCTTCCAAATTTCAAGTACCTACGTTTAGCCGTTTAGGCTGTGCGTTGATATGTCAGTCAGTCAGTCAGTCAGTCAGTTTCTCCTTTTATATATTTAGAAGAAGAAGATAAAGAGTATCTTGAGGAGAATTAACTCTTAATGTTCCGTTATCTACTTTAAAGACATCCCGTTTAATCTGGCTAAAGTACGATGGGCCGCACATCAGGTTGCCCAAGCGTGCACCCTGTGCTGTTGTGATAAGAGCGGTTTTGCAATGAAAATGGAGTAACCTGATGCGCTGGCGTTTGTACGTATCAAGAATAAAAAACAAAATGATTTTATTTTTATTAGTTTTGCAAATGTTTGCCAGGGCATACTGTATTAGTTCTCTCTTTCAACCTCTCGGGTGGTTAATAAGTCCATGAAACTGAACAACTTTCCCAAGGAACATAGGTCAAAATTCGAAAAAAAAAATTGAGTTTCCATACAAACTTCATCAGCATATAGCGCATTTTATATGGGAGATCAACATTTTTTTTTCGTATTTTGACTTATGTTCCTTGGGGAAGTTGTTCAGTTTCACTGACTGATTAACCACCCGAGAGGTTGAAAGAGAGATGCCTAAAGCCCTGTATATGATGCTGATTTCGACTTGCTTGTTAAAAATTACCAAAAAATGAGATCTGATAGAATTTTGTAAGAAATAAAAATGACACAATAATTTTAATTAAATTCGTTGAAATGTGGTAAATACAGTTGTCAATTTTACATTGTTTTGTTCTCATATTCAAGCTGTCACCAGCATGCAAAATGGAAATTTTGTTAACTGTTGTTTCGAAATATATTTTAATTTACGAAATAATAAGTCTATTTATTTTCGAAAGTTACCGAGTTCGATCCCCGGGTCTGTCATGCATCAGTGACTTGATTTCAGACTTATGTATGTCTCCGTAGGTAATATTGTAACTTTACTTAGTAACATTATAGTTGCTCGGGACTTTGTGAAATACCTACCTATTTTTGAAGTGAAAATTTCTTTAGCGGCGTTGAGCACTTTTAGTATTATATGGGGAAAAAATGTTAAACTCGCGTCAGATCGTCAGATGTCACGTGACCGTGATCGAAAATGCGTAGGATAGGGTTGCCACCTTTTTTGAAGTGAAAACTTCTTTAGCAGCGTTGTGTACTTTGAAGTTTGGGTGGAAACCCGGACGGATGGCAGCCCTATGGTAAAATTAATTATCTCAGTGACAGATGTCAACGATGTCAACGATTATTCGCACATAGTGCGCAAATACCGATAGACTATTTTACTGTATTGAAATTAGACAGTTTGGTCGAGTGGAAAAGTTGCCAGATTGTAAGCAACAGGTCGAGGGTTCGAATCCTGAGAGAATAACAGACTCTTTATGTGTATTTTGTTTTATTTCCTCATTAATGCACAACGTCAATGTTCAAGTTGTCACTTCTGCCGGCACTCCCGGAGTGTAACCCGTTGTTTTTTTTTTCACATTTACATTTTTTCACTTTTTTTTAAATAATATTAACTTTACCCAGTGGCGTGCATTCCATACAAGCAGAAAAGCAGTGCCTACCCTAGGGTTTTCAAGGCAAAAAAATACAAAATTAAATATTATAATTTACACCAACGATCACAGATCTTTGTGAAACGAATAAACGTTTTCCGAAATGACGTCATCTACATTTCTTTACCGACCTTTAACTTTTCAAAACAGCGCCATCTAAACTTCTAATACTGAACTGGTAAGAGCCCTCGTAGGAGCGCGGATTGATTATTCGTTAAAAGCACTCGTTTGAAATGCCTTTTTTGTCGATGTTTTGTGTTGTAATGGGGGCTTCTGATTGGCTGTTTCGTCTACCCGCCAAAAATTTACGAACTGATTGTATAGAGAAAAAAGCTCTGCCTATAAAGCGATGCTACCAAATTGAGAAGTGTCAATATTCGGTAAGTTTGAAAGAGCTGTTATAGATTTTTAATTTTGCGGATTTTTTTCTTATTGGATGCATTCAGCCATATTGGTTTGTTTTTGTTTTGCAACTACGTAGGTACGAAAACTTTTGCAAATTATTGTTTTATCAGTTTATAGTGTTTGTAAGACATTTGTTTAGAACAAAATGAGCGCAATAAGTTGTGAAAAGTGTGGTGATGATGTTTGTTTGCCGAAACTGCGTGATTTTTCTTGTTTACCTTTTCAAGGAAAAGTAAACATTACTTATCGCAAAAGGCCGATGCATGGATTTGACGCAAAAAAAGGTACCGCAGTAAGATATTTTAATACTAAAATATACAATACCTATTCATAATTGGCTCACGGGTTGTGTGCATACTAATCGCTTAAGTATTTTGTTTTCCGTGCATTTTGTTTTCAAACTGTTATAAAAAAGGTTTAACGGCGCAGGGTTATTTTGATTTTAATAACCTTAATACAGCGATTAAAAAGCATGAGCTTTCTAAAAAACATCTCAAAGATACGTTGAAAGTTTTCTCGTTTAGCAAAAGTCGCATAGAAACGAGTTTGAGCGGTCAATTAAAACTAGACAAGTTCACTGCCTACCCTGCCTAAAATGTCTATGCACGCCACTGACTTTACCTAACATAACCTATGGACTGATTAATCACCCGAGAGGTTGAAAGAGAGATACCTAAAGCCCTGTATAATGTTCTCAAAAAAAAAATCAACTTCCCCGATTAATCTCGTTTCTCATTCGGGGTATGCTCGATTATGATCCAAGATTTGGCAGGTCAAGTCATCTGACCTCCGTGACCAAGATTTACTAAAGCCCTGTATAGGTTTAGGTTTATTGGGGAAAGTTGTTGGGAAGAATTACCCATTAAGTTTATTTATTGGCATTTTAAAATAGGATGAGAATAACACCACCCCATCTCTTTCCGTGGGTGTCGTAAGAGGCGACTAAGGAAACACAAATGAGACCTGCCTCCTAGTAATCCATTCCAGGCAACGACACTTCATTTTCTTTTTGAATCTGAGGTGTCGTCCTATGGTCTCATGCGGTGTGGTAGGATCTGTAAAGGGCCGTCTGGTTCGCGACCACCCTCCTACCGAAGTCCGACGCCAAACAGCTTGCTGTGTTCCGTCGGTGCGTGGCAGTACCAGTGCCTTTATTAGCATTTTCTGGTTTAACTCGCTCCATCGTCGACCTCATCTTTGACCTTTATGGTCAAGATTGAGGTCAAGAGTTAACCCATCTTATAATAAAATAAAAAGGATAGAAACGAGAGGGACGGAGAAACACCCAAATGAGTCTCATACTATAGATAAGTGCAGCCTAGAGAGAAAAAAAAAGGATTAAAATAAACCACAATTTCGGAAGCATCTCTTTCATTGAGGAAATTAGAATTCCATGTTCAAAATGTTCAAGGCTGGTATTCTGAACCGATCGTATCCAAGGCGAGCGTATTTCGGTTGTATATTAATAGTCCACCACGCTGTCCCAATGCGGGTTGATGGACCGCTCGTCTTTTGAAAATGAATTTTCTCAGTTGTGAGGACACGATGTTTTCCTTCACCTCTGAGCAAGTGATAGTTAATTAGAAATCTGTACATAGGTGAATCCCAAAATATGAATTTAGTGGCACATAGGCCTCGCAATCTTCTGATTACAAGTCTGGCTCATTACTGTGGTGAACTCAATAAAGAAGCAGTATATCTTGATAAACTTGATTTATTTCTTCAAATTGTCTACTAGTAAAATTACACCTTTGGTTTACTTCTTAACAATATAATGTCTTTCTAGACAACTGTTCGACTCGTGTGCTCGCTAAAAACTGACTGCTTGGGCTCGGCCAGCGGCCGTATTCCCTCTCCCTTTTTACTCCCTTCTTCAAAATGGCGTTCTTAGCACGTGGTTGGTCAACGTTTTACCAATCGCGAGCCAAGAACTGTGCCTATGTTTAGAAAAAATTGTCACGAAACACATTGAAAATTAGGAATCACGACATTCGGCCATCCGACACAATGCAACCTCCCGGTGCATTAGTAGATCCAATCAGTCAGTTTTTAACTTATTTCGAAATCAAAATGGTTCTATTTTAAAGAATGTTTAGGATGTCACTTGAAATAAGTCAAAGTTTGACCCTACTGACTCTACGCCTGTTCGCAAAGGTGCAGTCATCCCCCGAGAAGAACAGGCAAGAAACTCTAAGGGTTGCTCTTTTTAAAAAAAATCTCATTACAAATGTTCTTAATTTCTAATTTAGACTAAATCTAAAATATCTCTAGAGCTGAGCAGTTTATTCCCTTAGTTTGTTAATTAATTTCTAAAATTCTTCCATAGGTAAATTTTAATACACATGAGAATCTTATTATATAGACGTAAAAACATTGATCAGAGTTTGTGATTTTGTGAAGACGACTGTCTATTACATCCAGTTTATGCTTGGTTCTAGAACCATTATATGCCTATCACTAATTTTCTTAAACAAATGTATATTTTTCCTTTAATGTAAAAGAGTTTAAGTTAATAGTTATTTTAATACATAGATTGGAATACTATACAATAAAATGATGTACTTTAGACATTCCGCCCCTAAGATGACCCTCTGACCAGACTTACAAAGAGACAAGGGAATAAAGGCATTGCAAATAAATAATGTTACATCGAAAATTACAAGATTAAATTTGTAAAGATCTAGACTTTCTATTACATCGCTAGTATTGCAAATTAAAATGAACTTAAAAATAAACTGGTGCAATAGATGATGTCGACATTAAACTAAAGTCTGTTTTAAAAACATAAATGCTTGGTCTAAATACTATCTAAACAATCACTTACGTCCAAATTTTTTTATGAACTGCGGTCATACTTTTAACACAAAATTTTGGTTGTATAATAATAACACAAAATGGATTGTAATTATCTGAATAAACATTATTTTTTCAAATTTCAATTAAAGGCTTAATTAACCATAACAACAACCATATTTAACAATTATGGAAATCACGACATTCGGTAAATTGTGTTTTCCTCAACTAATAAGAATGAATACAAATCAGTAATTATAAAAATATTCCTGCTATGACCTTGGTAAACAAATGACCTCGGTCTTTGGTAAACAAATGAAACGAAACTTCGCAACCCGGTTAAATTACCAATAAATTGGGTACATAAGTTAATAAGGTATTAATCACTACTTAACACTCAAACATTTTTCGAAACAACGTACGAATACTTCATTAAGTGGGTAGGTAGTGACTATATTCCTAGATTATTCCTAACACAATTACTTAAGATAAGTCTTTGTTGATCGATACTATGTAACAAAACACAAGGAATTAAAATATAAACATTAATTAAATAGCTTACATTTCCACCTTTATAAATTTCATAATGTATTTGATGTACCAAAATGTTAATAGAATAAGATCAAAAACATCAGAATTATATTTGAATGTACTTAACAATCATTATGACTGCATTTGTCTCACTGAGACTAATTTGAACAGTAGTGTTTTTAATGGAGAAGTATTTGACCCTCGATATACCGTTTCGCAATACTTTAACAACTCATTTCGCAATACTTTAATAAAAATTACCGAGAGTTTGAAATTATCTCCTGCATGATACTTCTCCTACACTAGTAAAATACATTTGCTGAAGTTTATGTCTTGTTTTGCGCTGTTAAAACCTAAAACATGCTGTGTGTACTACTTTAGGTTTATGGTTTAGTTAAAAACTAATTAAACTATGTCCTTATCTTTTTAAAATTGTAAACTGTTTGTACTGTACACCTATTAAATAAAAAATAAAAATTAGGTACACACTTTTGCGTAGATTGCATGTCATTACTTGAGATGTTACTTCCTGAACTAAATACTCGAAATAAGGGCTTTTCCAATCATGGAAGATTTCGAAATTCCTATGGACATAAATGGTACCGAAGCAAATTAATCTGCTTGGTGATGTGATCTCGTTTTTTATCGTTTTGTTTGCATTTTTTTTGTAAAGAGATTCGTACAAATACGAAAAAGTTAATTACTTATAAGGCGCTCTTCTGTTTACATTTCTGTAACAGTTATAGGTACCTCTTAGAAACTACTACGCCTATTAGTATAGTAATGTGCTAACTCAAATCAATTCAAAATTCAAAATGAAAATTCTTACAGGTCTCTGGGTCGTGTGGGATCTATACTAATATTATAAAGAGGAAAGATTTGATTGTTTGTTTGTTTGTTTGTTTGCATTGAATAGGCTCCGAAACTACTGGACCGATTTGAAAAATTCTTTCACCATTCGAATCCTACATTATCCGGGATGGACATAGGGTACATGATTTTCCCGAATTCCCACGGGAACGAAGTCCCGCGCGGGATGCTAGTAATTTATAAAGGTCTTGCACGTTAAGAGAATTTATTCATAAATTTACTTTTATAATTTAACTTCTAAATTTTTATTAAGGAACATTGTTCTGTAATGCTGAAACTTGACTGGCATTAAAATCGTCATTGCAATAAATATATTTGAAGTTTGAAAACACCACATGTAGCACAATCATTCATTGACAACAAGAAAATCAACAACTTGAAAGAAACTTGATGACCTCATTTAATTTAAACCTGCAAAATTGTTAACTGAATTCTTACTAACTCTGTAGCACTTATACTGTGGTCGGAACACTTCGATACCGCGTTTTGGAATACACGTAGCCATTGAGTAGTATGTCATTAGATGGTTAATTTTTGTGCAGCTTTGGTTACACTACGGATTGTTATGAACGCAATACTTACTATCACCTTCATATTCGTAATGTTATGTGTTACTGGAAAAGGCAGACTTGAAATGTGTTCAGTATCACTATACATTTGAATTTTTATTTGCATGGCATGAGTACCCACTTTTAATTTCGGATTAAAAAATATGTTTGAGAAAAGCATTTAACTTAGTTTGCCAAACGGCATACACTAACATTTAATCCGTATGGTTGTCGAGTGGTTTCAGTTGGTCCCGAAATATTATATCCTGGACTCGTAAATAAAAAAAACTAAGAAATAATTATGACATTGTAATACGCAATCAGATGACTGTAATTCATTGAACAATTAACACATTTCCAACGTGGCAAAGACAGAAATTTAAAATAGTTTTAGTAAAATCTACATAAATTATATACCGATAACATTGGATGTGACAGAAAATGACCATTCGTGTTGTTATAAGCTTACGAGTTTTATTTTGGTCAAACTATTCGGCCAAGCTATGATAAATACGAATTGACAAAATCATTAATCTCATCCGAAAGTAATTTTAAATGAAGTTTTAAAACAGTTTAGAATGCGTTATTGGATGTCGCATAGATTGAATGTAGTTTAAATGAGTGGTGCATCGGTTTGATCTGACAATATTACATTATACTCTTGAACTAAAAGACTTATTCTGAAGATAAATTTCTGCTATGCTCGGTATATATACTCCTTTATTCTACGAAAATATTCTACTGTAATAATTGACTTCAATAACAGCTCAAGTTCAACGTGCTTCTTAGTGTAATGCGTCGCATTCAAATATCGAATTTACAACGCCAGAGGGCGAGCAAGCCTTGGGCAGTGCCCTAGGTAATATTACCTGTGTCCCTAGTATAATATCACCGTCATCCAAGGAACGCGAAGCGTGAGTTCGTCGCGGGCTATGCTAGCTATGCAGTACTGCTACTACTAACTCAGTAAAGTTTTGTACAAAGATATTGTGGAACGTGAGATGTGCTGATTTTCAACTCAAATGCAACTCGAAATGTTTACACGGCTAAAACTGAAAACTACAGGTCTTCACAAAAGTTGAATGTTGTTGCAACCCGTAAACAATAAAATAGTAAAAATGGTCGCATAAATTAACTTAAATTAACGTTACACACTCAAACCCCACACTAAGGTTTTCCCTTGTGTCGTGGGTCCCTCGGAACATACATAAAGACAAGACACAAACACACATAACCCGAGAACAAACATCTTTTTACACAAATGTTTGCCCCGACTGGGAATCGAACCCAGGCCGCATGGGCAAGAGGCAGCACCACTAATACTCGACCAAACCGGCCGCATGAGCAATTCTTAACATATATATTGACAATACTATAAATATACAAAAAATTAGTACCTTTACGTTGTGACTTATCGTTGAAATCGCAATATATCTGCTTTGTTTACAAATGAACTATTAAAGATAAAGCATAATTATACCACTTTCGTATTTGATAAATTTAGTTAGGTAAACATATAAGATAGATGACAAGAAACCACTTAATAAAGTAAACTAAAGTACAACTCTTCTTTTAAATAACTTTGTTAAGCTAGATCTTATACCTAATTTTTTTTTCTTTAATGAACAAAGTTGGGCATCAAACTTAGTCTATCTCTTTGATGCGGATTTTTACCAAAACTCTGATAAAACGATAACTTCCGCTAGTTTTCTTCAAAGTAGGCCAATGACTGCGCATGTTCCCTCCTTTGCGTGCTTTTTTTTCATTGGGTAACTTATTGAGAAACCTCCGTTCCTGATTGATATATCGTCATCGCCGCGTTCATCTCACCTTACACTGGGCAGCATTATACTCTGAAATCATACACTCCTCTGAGTAGATATCCATTCCAATAGCTGACCTGAAGACCTTCAAGATCTTGTAAGCCTAAAGTAGTAACTAAACTCGTTCAAACAGTAAACTGACTGAGTATCAAAGCTGCTTATAACAATCGTTTTTTTTTTATGTACTGCGGGTATTATACTAAAGTAGCTACTCATTCTGTTCCCAAGCGAAAGAATACTCGTAACAAGGGCAAAATTTAACTCGTACAATCTCAATCCAGCTAAGTATAAGTTTATTGAGCAAGATTCGCTGATATTGCTTTTCTTGTCACAAACGATATATCCGTCAGTACTTAATTAAGTAACTTTGTCGAATAATGTAGTGAAAATAAATTCTGTGTCAGTATAAAATTATAGTGATTTCCCAATAAGTATCGTTAAATTGTGCGTCGTTTTTAAAATCTTGACGACACACAGAGTCTTTATTCAACAAAGAAACTGACTGTTTTCACTGGCGTTCGTGGCCAACCTCTAATGGCGCACAGGACCGACTTAATTCAAGTAACTGAGCTTACCCGAACATAAAGAGGTGGTTAAACTACAAATTCTACATCCCCTTTTTATGTACTGATTACGTAATCTCACAGCTTATTTGACTATATTTATCAAGTAAATAAGAGAAATACAAAACTCTTTTAAACACATAAGAGGAAGAGACACACTTAGTCCCTTATCAATAAGCAAGAGACACACTTAGTCTCAACTATTACTAAGCATAAGATAGACTTAGTCTCGACTATCACTAAGCATGAGAGACACTTAGTCTCGACTATCACTAAGCATGAGATACTTAGTCTCGACTATCACTAAGCATGAGACACACTTAGTCTCGTCTATCACTAAGCAAGAGACACACTTAATCTCGTCTATCACTAAGCAAGAAACACACTTAATCTCGTCTATCACTAAGTAAGAGACACACTTAGTCTCGTCTATCACTAAGCAAGAGACACACTTAGTCTCGTCTATCACTAATCAAGAGACACACTTAGTCTCCTCTGTCACTATATAAGAGACACACTTGGCCTCCTCTGTCACTATGTAAGAGACACACTTGGCCTCCTCTAATTTCGCCTAGCTACACAATTATATAGATAAGTACTGCAAAACTGTACCTCGCATAGACTAATTTACATTCTCTGAAAATGTTACTGTAAATAATAATTATGAAATAGATGAGGTCGTAAAAATGTTAAACGTTGTCATACACTTCTAATTAAAACGACAAGGGTTTCGTACTCAAGTTCGAATGATGGTAGCTCGATGCAAATAACCTCAAGTGAAAACATTATTAGGACCGCACAAGGCGATAAAAAAAATGTTTAATCACTATTATGCAGCCCAGTATAGCATTGTCAGAGGGTAGCCCTGACCAAAATGCTACAACTGGTCATGCCGGTTATAGAACTGTATTAAAGAGAAGATTACAATTATTAGATATCGCTAGACTAAGTTATCCGGGAGTAGCCCGAACCAAACTGTCTTAACGAAGGTCTAATAATGCTTATCAGGTTAACATTTCCGGGTCATGCCTTGGGAGAATGCCAAACCGATTTATTAATTGGATTTCTATACTGGGGTAGTATGACAACATTTAACATTATTCAAATTTTAAATTATGTTCACATATCTTGTACACTGTACAGTACTAGCAAATTAATATGAGTAGGTACGCCTATAATACGTAATACCTGTATCGTGTAAGTAACGAACATAATTCGAATTTTGAACAGTTGTTCTTTAAGCCACAATTTATACGTTTTTACTTTACGAGAGAGAGAAGAAAAAAAAAAAACGGACACATGATAACCGACTGAATTTATGATTGCAACCAACTTAATGAATTTTCTGCTACCTCAAATCATTACACGACAACATTATCAAGGAGTAGCCTTGACCCAATGGTGTATGCAATGAATTGACGTAATTGTACTGGGATAGCACTACTAAGGAGTTGCCTTAACCGAATGCTATTCTGACAAGAAGATATCGTTTGCAATCAGTACAGCGGTGTAAATGCTGCTGGCTTCTAACAATTTATCGCATGAAAACACTGCCAAAGAGTAGCCCTGGCCGAGTGTTTTCAGCAATTCAATCAAATTGGCATTAGACAGACATGACCTGGCCATAGCCGCAATACCAATCCAATGTTCAACTAGGTGCCGCGAAACAAATTCTGATTATATGATCGTAATAGGTGACTTAAAGAACAATTAATAAAATGCATGAATTTAAAACTGCATTAAAAACATACCCTCTTTTTCCTTGGTGATGTGAGCGTAGTCATCCCGCTGCTGAATTTGTGGTGAACTCAATAAAGAAGCAGTATATCTTGATAAACTTGATTTATTTCTTCAAATTGTCTACTAGTAAAATTACACCTTTGGTTTACTTCTTAACAATATAATGTCTTTCTAGACAACTGTTCGACTCGTGTGCTCGCTAAAAACTGACTGCTTGGGCTCGGCCAGCGGCCGTATTCCCTCTCCCTTTATACTCCCTTCTTCAAAATGGCGTTCTTAGCACGTGGTTGGTCAACGTTTTACCAATCGCGAGCCAAGAACTGTGCCTATGTTTAGAAAAAATTGTCACGAAACACATTGAAAATTAGGAATCACGACATTACTAACTGGGCTATCACCGCTTTTCGTTTTTTTTTTTTTTTTTAAAAACGCTACACACTCAAAGGCCCACACTAAGGTTTTCCCTTGTGTCGTGGGTCCCTTGGAACACACATAAAGACAAACACAAACACCCATGACCCGAGAACAAACATCTGCTTTTTACACAAATGTTTGCCCCGACTGGGGATCGAACCCAGGACCCGCCGATCAAGAGGCAGCATCACTACCACTCGACCAAAACGGCCGTCATTACAGTTGTATATTGCGTAAAAAAAGTTTACCTTTAACTCTATAGGGATGCTTTAAAAAAAACATTACATCAAATTAGGTACTGTTACTTTTTGTATTCTTCGTTTTTATAGAGACAATTGACGACTGGTTTGGTCGAGTGGTAGTTTCACTGCCTCTTGATCGATTCTCATTTGTGTAAAAATCAGATGTATGTTCTCGGGTCATGGTTGTTCGTGTCTGTCTTTGTGTGTTTTCCAACCAAGGGACCCACGATACATGGGAAAACCTTAGTCTGGGCCTTTGTGTTTCTGTGTATTATTTAATTTATTTATTTATTTTATAGATTAAATAAATCTACGAACTAAATTTTCGATTGACTCAGAATAGGGACTTAGGATTTGTGTGACCCGATGGACGAGACCGCAGCGCCAATGTTTTGAAAAACGAATGCGAGTTCTTCCGAGTCGGGGATTCTATTTTTAAACTTATTTGTTCGATTGAAATGCACGTGACTTATTTGGGCAAATAATGAATTTTATGTTGATTAGTTTTAGAAATTGCGTATATTTTTCTCTGAGGAGTATGTATATGTTTTTATCTGAAGTTATTAGGGGACGAGACGTCTGTAAAGTAGGCATAGCTACAAAAAAAAAGAGTGGTTCTAGTGGTTCTAGAACCACTGATGCTCTGCTACCCCGTTAGGGATTATAGGCATGAGCGCGTATACAGGGCTATAGGTATCTCTCTTTCAATCTCTCGGGTGGTTAATCAGTCCATGAAACTGAACAACTTCGTTCCCGCAAACTTCATCAGCATATAGCGCATTTTGTATGGGAGGTCAAGTTTTTTTTTCGTATTTTGACCTATGTTCCTTGGGGAAGTTGTTCAGTTTCTTGGACTGATTAACCACCAGAGAAGTTGAAAGAGAGATACCTAAAGCTCTGTATGTGCCACAGACAGTCATACAGATAAACACGTCAAACTTATAACATCCCTTTTTTTAGCGTGGTTTAAAAATCGGTAATTTATTCAAAAAAATCTTGCCGCGTCTCATCCCTACCATATCGGAAGCGCTGCTTAAAACCAGAAAACAAAAGATAACGTATTCCAGCTTCGCGCCACTTTCATTCGAAATGAGTTTTTAATTGTTTGAAATTCGAACGCGGTTTTTTTTGCTAACCGTTTTGAATTCTTTGAGCGGTGTGGACGCGATGCGACTTACAGGTGCGGGTTTGCTGGGACGATTTTCATTTTAAGGTAAAAAAATATATTAATAAGACAATTACGTAGGCTGCAACCGGACGTTCGAAAAAAAAACAAAAATTTATTAACTAATTTAATTTCAAAGATTGAAATTACAGTAAAAATGTACTTAAATTAACTTAAGAAAAGTGATTACGCTATTCGAAGTATGAAGTAGGAGTGATCGGAAATGATGAAAATCGATGTATGGAAATTCGGTGTACGTTGTGCAGACTCGGCGACTCGTGCGGTCCATTGACGTCATTGCTGATTGGTGTATATACTAGTAGCTACTGTGTCGGCGGTCTTCCTTAGGGTTGCGTATGTAACAAGACTTTAATAAGCAGATAATGTAGATTTAATAAGATCGTTCCTTTTTCCTTACCTATCTTATAAAAGGAACCTTTGTGCCTAATTTCAGCTTTTTATGTCCAAGGGTTTAGGTTGGGCGTTGATGAGTCAATGAGTCAGGAAGTTACAGACATTACGTTACACATGCTCACGCCTGTGTAGCCAGAGCACAAGGGGTTCAGAACCACTTGATGCCACGTTTGACATCAAATTGTGAGGGTTATTAGATGAAACATGACGTATAGTGGTGAGAGGTTGTTAGCATTTTAGGTTTGTGGGTGACGGAAATCAGATGTTGCCACTTTTTTTTTATTATTATTATAAGATGGGTTAACTCTTGACCTCAATCTTGACCATAAAGGTCAAAGATGAGGTTGACGATGGAGCGAGTTAACCCAGAAAAATGCCTATAAAGGCACTGGTCCTCCCAAGCACCGACGGAACACAGCAAGCTGTTTGGCGTCGGACTTCGGTAGGAGGGTGGTCGCGAACCAGACGGCCCTTTACAGAGGCTACCACACCGCATGAGACCATAGGACGACACCTCAGATTCAGAAAAAAAAATGAAGTGTCGTTGCCTGGGATGGATTACTAGGAGGCAGGTCTCATTTGTGTTTCCTTAGTCGCCTCTAACGACACCCACGGAAAGAGATGGGGTGGTGTTATTCTCAACCGATCACCACACGGCATGAACTTAAAAATAAAATCACCAACCAAATCCGTTCATAAACTGCCGAAATAATGCAAGTGGCTCTTTCATAACCTGGCTCCTTCATGACACTTCTCCCATACAGATATACAGGTACTCGTGTCAAACTTATAACACGCCTCTTTTTTGTCAGGGGCTAAAAAGTAAATTCTATCCGAAAAGTGTCGCTTTGTTCCTCTATAAGTGGGAGCAAGAGCTAATTTCTGTTAAGAACTCTTGTGCTGGCGTAAATGAGCCTAGAATCCTTCGCTTCGCTCGTGGTTCAAAGTAGCCGTCGCCATAAAAATATTTCTTTGCTCTCTTGTCATACAATCTACTATTACTTACTCGTCGCGCGCTTACTTACGGCGCGTGCGATACAAATTTTGCACACACGGGTGTGCGAAGGTTTAAAGATGTGTTCACAATAGCCTTACGAGCACTCAACCCTTTATATAGAGACGTAATACATGCGAATTTGAAAGGAAACAATTTTGTCAACTAGGTGCGAAGTAATCCGAAGAGATTCCGAACACGATCGCTAGGGCGTGCGTTATATATCAGTGACTATTCACTTCTTCTTCCTATCGTGTAGGTGTAGTCAAGTGTGTGGCGAACTTGACTAACCCTGGTGTCAGAGTTTTCAAACCGCACTATGGCCTCTGACTTGGTTTTAACGACTGTCGTCAATCGACAACAGCCGGGACCGACAGCTAAACGTGCCCTCCGAAGCACGGAAACGCTCGTGGTAAATTGCCACTTTGGTCACCCATCAGGTTCCCTGCCTCTGTGTACGTTGCTTAACCTCATTGATCGGTTGAGATCAGCGAGAGCCACTAGCCACTGACGAGTTGACAGGTTCGGGTCGCCATGTATTACGTCTCTATATAGGGTTGAGTGCTTGTAACAATAGCCTTTTTCTCAAAAACAGTAGCAGCAAGCCCGCACGCGTCCCGAGCGTTGTGGTTCATAAAAGGAACGCCAGGAAATTTGCGTCCGCTCGCCGTCTATAGAAATTAATTGGATCTCATTTCTTTGAACACTCTGTAGTTGAAGCCCTCGTGGCTCAGTGGCGCCTGTTCGTAATCGATCAGTCAGGTTAAGCAATGTTTGAGGTAGGTGATAAGTACCTTACTGATCAGTTGAGATCAGCTAGCACCACTGGGCAACGAGCGCTTCTATACAAATCCACGCTATAAAAACGTATTCGAGTCGCTGACTTCAATCCCAACAGACTACAATGCCTTTTAGCAGGTAACCACAAACGAAAATGTCACTCATTTATTTAGATGATGTTGTGGTATGTAGTATTTTTTATAAAAAAAGAATTTTGAAAATCGGTCCGTAATTGGCGGAGAAATCGGTGAACATACATAAAAAAATACATACATTCGAACATAGAACCTCCTCCTTTTTGAAGTCTGTAATTAAAATGAGCTTACCCTAAGGAATTCCATAGACATTTTTCCACTTAAATTAGTGCTTAAGTGTGCTTACTCCGCGTGTAATGGATCACCCAGTCTAGGTCATTAGTCTTTGCTAAGTGTCGTCGTATTAAACTTGCGGGTAGTTTTATGCAAACTCCTCTAATGGGAGGCTACAGAATTTATGCACAAGTTTGTCTACGATCTAGATTGTGACATGTTTTGTGAACACAGATAAACTTACTTTACTTATTAGCCCATTTGGCTGTATAGCTTTACTAGCTGATGCCCTCAACTTCGTTCGCGTGTTAATTTTTTCTTTTGAACAGATTACAAAAGTTTTTTCCCGCTTACTCCCGTTCCCGTGGGAATTTTGCAATATCCTGTTGTAACTAAGCTTTAAGTTTACTAAGGTACCTGCATACCAAATTTCAAGCGTCTAACTTAAGCGGTTTAGATTTTTCATACAAAAGGATTTTCCCGCTAATTCCCGTTCCCGTAAGAATTTCGGGAATTCCTTTCTTAGTGCACCTCTACGGTACCTAAGCTACGTCCCTTTCAAATTTCAAGTGCCTACGTTTAGCCGTTTAGGCTGTGCGTTGATATGTCAGTCAGTCAGTCAGTCAGTCAGTCAGTTTCTCCTTTTATATATTTAGAGATTTCACATAAAATATTTTACAAATCAATTAACTTTCAAAATATAAAACAAGAAATATATTATAAAATAAAAAGAAACTACCTACATATTTACATTTTATTTAAGAAACTAATATACATATTTACAAAAACAGCCCACCCCTGATCGTTCCCGGCGCAAAGGTGCCCATGACACTTGCTGCGTTACCGCGCTGTATAGCCATGGACAGCCTTTGCACCAGAAAAAACCCGGAGCGGGGGTCGCCTCCATTCTCCCTCAGGCAACAAACCTCTGCCATGAATTTTTTGGTCGCCTTGCCCCAGCAGCCCGTTCTTTCAACAGCAAGCGGAACAAATATATAATGCTGCTCAAGTGCGTTATACTTGTCCCGCTTCCTGTTGGCTGCGGTTTCGGCAGCAGCTCCAACCACCCTCGTCGTGCGGCCAAGATGTGATGCAGCACATGTTGAGACGCATGTGGCGTCTCATAATAAGCATCTGCCCTTCTCCCATGGTACTGTAACACCTGTTCTGGGGGCAAGGAATGAAACATGTAGCTCTTCTAACAGGTGCTATATTTCTTAATAATTACTGGCACTTTTATTACACTTGTTGTTTATTGTAAACATATACACAGTTATTCATAATTATATAAGGCTTAGGAAAGTTCTACTTGCACGCCTATGAACGCATACAAGAACTTATTCCGCGAGCTCTCTACAATGAATGGTGCAAGATCTTCAATCATTTCGAATGTTGACATCGAATACCATTTCAAACCTTTTAAAGTGATATTCGAATTATCTTCTTCGAAATGACCGAATGAGAAAGAAGTTGCGTTATGCCAGATCCTCCATGAAGGTCTGCATACCACAGTACCAAAGTCATGCCGCCCGGTCTTTTTCCATCCGAACGGCTAAGATTGGTGGTTCGAGTACGCATGGGATGTTGACTGATACCAGTGCTCTACGGATAATCTCGTTTAGAGCATGATGCCGCGGGAACCTCCCTAGCCCATTTGACTTAGCATTCAAATCGGATTTAATTCCTACAAAAGGTTTTATAGTTTTAATAGCTTCATTTGTTGCCAAATAAGACTATCCTTTCAGTGATACCCTAATTTTTCGACATTATCCTAAATAACTCGAAAACAGAAGAATATCGAGGACTGATAAGCATGGAGTGTTCTTAGGGCCTGCCAGTATACCACCTGAAAGAATGACCAAATCCGTCGTTAGGGGGCCACTCTTGTTCGCGTAGCCTGCTTGACGCTTTATACAACTTTGATGAGCTAAAGCATGAGAACGGGTAGTCCAAAAAATATGAATCTGGTCTTATCTGGTCTTATTAAATTCATAAATCCAACTTTTATGAAGGACAGTTTTCGATATTGTAAGTCCTTTACGAGATATAACCGAAAAATTGCAAAAATATCCCTTTTGGGGTACATTTTTACCCCCCACCACTTATGCACACCTCCGCCGAGGGGGAAAACTAAGGGAAGTCTTATTTGGCAACAAATGAAGCTATTAAAACAATAAAATCTCTTGTAGGACTTAAATCCAATTAGAATTTTTTGTTAGTTTTATTCTATTGACCTATACAGGTTGAAAAAGAACCTCCTAGCTTTATTGAAAATCCTGAACCAGTATCACTTACTGAACACTTTTTTTTTGTATTTTTTTTGGGCTACCCGCACCAGTCGCGTGCCTGGTGTAGGAGTAATGTCTACGTTTAGGCAAAAAATGAACTATTCCCATTGTTTTTTTGTTGTTCATAAATGTGTTCTTTGAGTGATACTGGTTCAGGATTTTGAATATAGCTAGGAGGTTCTTTTTCACCCAGTATATGTGTCACCGGACTATTGTAAAAACCGTAAAAAATTCAACTAATGAAATTATGATCTCCCGCCTCACTTGGGCCTCGCCTCGTTAAGGGTCGTTTAGGTTTGGTTAGGTTTCATTAATATAAAAAAAATCAGTCATTGTGAAGAAAACATAGTTCGCAAATTACCTAGAGTTTATAATCTTACTGAGTGAAACTACAATATTACGGGTTTAACCATGCTACGGTGGCATATACAAAATAAAATAAAAACCGGCCAAGAGCGTGTCGGGACACGCGCATTGTAGGGTTCCGTAGCAGCATGGTGCAAATATGCAGCTGGCTTCTTAATTCTACGAGCATATGGACGGTTAAATGTCTAATAAAAACGAGGTCACAAAGAAAGAAGGTAACTAAAGGAGAAATGTAGATTCCAGCGCCACAAGGAAAATGAAAAAAAAATCATCTGTTTAATAACCACCTCGCGTGGATGCAAATGGTTGTATAAAAATTGTTTACATTACGTATTCATTTAAAACGGGTGTACTATCGTTACGGTCGTAGTTAGAGATGAAAGAGACTGTCTTTTAAGGCTTATTAAAAAGATTCGCCTCCATCTTACAGGACTTGACTCTAAAATTAAGACTGAAAGTTCGAGTTTTTATTAATAAGACTTAGTAGTTTATTAAAAGATTAAAAACTGAAACGACTCGAGTTGTTTTCAAAATAATAAAAGACTTACCTAAACGACTCAAGTTCTTTTATGTAAAAGGGATCGCACCGCAGTTTGTGTGTGATATTAAATATTTCTTTTGTAACCTATCAACCAAAAGGAATAATTCGCGCCTAAACCACTAAATACATTTTGATAACATTTGACAAGGAGATAAAATGAGATATTTACATTCTATCAAAACATACCTTACGACTGTCGACTTCCCAGATAATGAGTCGCCAGTCTTTTAAGTCCTTTAAGCTGTTTAAGTAACAGCTCAGTTTTTTACGTTAAAAGACTTCAACTACAAAAGCTAGTCTTATGACTAAAGGTTGGAAACTAAAAGACTGAATCAGTCGTGAGGCGTCAAAAATAAGGTGAGTCTTTATTAAAACCTTTGAAAGACTGAGTATCTTCCATCACTAGTCATAGTTGATGTTAAAATCTCCAAATACTATATTATAAAAAACAAATGTATTAAAGAGTTTGTAGTTTCAGAAATAACTTTAGTTTTGGTCTAAACACAACATAATGAAACCATAAAATTGGCGAGCGAAGCGAGCGAATTTTTTTTTCTTTTTTTTGCGACAGTATTATTAGAAATAATGTAGACCTGCTGATAAAATAATTTTGATGTCATTTTTGTAATTGACACCACCAAAAACCTATTTAACGACACCTAAAATGTCAATATGTTGCTTGGCTTTCGACCTCGCCTCACTTTTAGTATTGAACCTTGTAAATATATTCTTATTAATTCCAAAAACGTTTGGCACTTGGTCGACTATCACTCGCAAACTTGAAAGGCCAACTTATGTGTGATAGTTTTTCTTTTAATTTCGTTGTATATTCTACCAACAAGAATTTTTTCTCATTTTTAGACAACCATTTAGCTGGTAGAGGGGGGGGGACACTAACTTTGGTGTTGGGCTAAATACAACAGAATGGAAGTATTTAATCCGCGAGCGAAGCGAGCGCGAATTTTTTTTGACTTTAAAAAAAAATAAAAAATTTTTTAGCAACAAAAGTATTGTTAGGAATAATTTCGAGCTGGTGCTAAAGAGTAGGTCGCGTGGCGATTGTGTATAATTTTGATGTCATTTTCGTAATTAACACCCCCAAAAACCTATAACGACACATGAAATGTCAATATGTTACAGCTTGGCTTTCGACCTTGCCTCACTTTTAGCATGGAACTTTGTATGGCAGTTGTTTTGGATTAGGCTGAACTTCGTCGTAAATGCTAAATGCTCGTGAAATATTTAACTTTTTTTTTCATTTTAAAAATTATTTTTTTGCAAACGGACTGCTGAATCGAAAAACGTTCGTAGTAAACCCCTTCTATCTTTTAAAAAACTATCCTATGACATCCCACTCGATGATATCGGCGAGAAAAAAAAATCCATCGCCCTTTCACATGTATGGGAAACACCCGAAATTTTTTTTTTACAAAATTTTATTTTTTCTATTTGTCGGCGCAATTAATATGTATGAACATGCCAAATTGCAGCTCTGTAGTACCAAGGATCTAATATTAGTAAATATATTCTTATTAATCCCAACGATGTTTGGCACTTGGTCTACCATTACTCGCAAACTTGAAGGGCCAACTTATGTTTTATAGTTTTCCTTTTAAATTTGATGCATATTCTACCTCTGTGAATTTTTTCACATTTTTAGAAACAACCGTTTAGCTGGTAGAGGGGGGGGACACTTGTGTTTGACAAAAATTTTCACTTTAAAAATTTATGATTCGCAAACGGAGTGCTAAATCGAAAAACGTTCTTAGTAAATCCCTTCTATCTTTTAAAAAGCTATTCTATGACACCCCACTCGATGATATTGGCGAGAAAAAAAAAATTCATCGCCCTTTCACGTCTATGGGAGACACCCGAAAAAAATTTTTTTTCTAAGGTTTTACTCTACAGTTCTGTCGGCGTAATTAATATGTATAACCATGCCAAATTTCAGCTCTGTAGTACCAAGGGTTTCTTAGAAAACCCGCGGACAGACGGACAGACGGACAGACGGACAGACGGACATGGCGAAACTATAAGGGTTCGTAGATTACTACGGAACCCTAAAAATCATTCAGTTGATTTAACCGTCTCCATGAAAACAGAAATTCCTGGTCGCAAGCCACATTTTTCTAACCCAAAACCGACTGCAATAAAAAAGGAGCAAAACTCATCTCTGTCCCCGGTCCGGAACACACATGGTTTTAAAGGTACGTTAACTAAAAAATGGTATTCCAGTTGGTAATAAGCCAGACTTGTAAACGGTTGCGGATTCAAATCCTGGTGCGGCCTGTGCCACTAAATTCGTACGGATCTTTTAATAATCACTTGCTAAACAGTGCAGGACAAATAGAATAGAATAGAAAAATCTTTATTTCATAGGACATTCAGGATGTCACTTAAAACAAGTCAAGATTACAATGAAATACATACAAACATACATTAAACGATTTAAATACATACATACGCATTCGTTCTTTTGACCCTACTGACTCTACGCCTATTCGCAAAGGTGCAGTCTTCCACAGAGAAGAACAGGCAAGAAACTCTTAGGTTCGGTTTAAAGACATTTATTTCCCATTAAAGACAAAAATACAGTGTCACTTACAAAACAGGTAGTTGTAACAAATAGGTTGCTCTTTTAAATCGCATTACAAATTTTCTTATTTACTAATTTTAACTAAATCTGAAATAACTCTAGAGCTGAGCAGTTCATTCCCATGGCTGCCTGTCAGATAGATAATCAGAAATTTTGTAATAGCCCTTTTTGCTAAGTTTTTGTTTAATCACTGTCTTAAATTTATCCAAAGGTAAATTTTGAATACACATGGGAATCTTATTATAGAACCGCATACATTGACCCATAAAAGAGTTCGTGACCTTGTGGAGACGACTGTCTAGTACATCCAGTTTATGCTTGGTCCTAGTATTTACATTGTGCCTATCGCTATTTTTCTTAAACAAATGTTCATGTTCAAAAATCGTTCAAAAATCGTCACAAATGTTCAAAAATAGTGATGAAACCCGTCAAAAAAGAGGTATGTTATTAGTTTTACGTGTGTATCTGTGTGTCTGTCTATACCATCGCAGCTCCTACACAATTGCACAGATTTCGATGCGTTTTTTTCGTTTGAAAGCTGACGTAATCGAGATCATTCTTAGATATATTTTATCAAAATTGGTTAAGTTGTTTGAATGCTAATTTTTTTTTAAATTTTAGAGTTAAGTAAATTATTTTTAACCGACTTCAAAAAATGAGGAGGTTTCTCAATTCGACCGTATAAATATATATATATTTATGTATGTCCGCGGATAACTTCGTCGTTTATGAACCGATTTTGATTATTCTTTTTTTGTTGGAAAGGGAGTATCCCAAGGGTGGTCCCATGGTAAGGAAACCAGGATCTGATCGTGGAATCCTGAAGAAATTGAGGGAAACTCTCGAAAAAATTGTCTCTCCGACTAGTGTGTTCCTTAATATTATTCAATATAAAGAATTTAAAATAGATATTTACTTTTTACTATTTTTGGGATTGAAGTCGGTGACTCTTACGTTTTTGACGTGGAATATTATTAATACAATTGATAACAGAATTATTGAATTATTCTTAGAGTTCATTACTATACAAGTTGTGTACCGCGGCACCGTCCCCCGGGAATCCTAATTAGAACCACTAAAAGGAACCTAGGAAAACAAAGGCGGTAAAAATCCAATTAATTTCTCCTACTACGTTTAATAAAACCCAGGGTCGGGCTGATTTATAGTGACTCACTTTTAACCTTTTCTAGTTGGCAGCTATTCTACTAGTCTTCTACTAGTCTAGGGTTTAAAGTTAAACAATTTTCAACAAACTTCAAAAATGGAGGTTCTATGTTCTATTGTATTGTATTGTAAAATCCTTTATCGCACATCAAACAATATAAATACATTTAAAACAAAAGAGGTAAATATTAAATAAATTTAAGGTACAAAGGCGGACTTATTCCACAAGGGGGTCTCTTCCAATCAACCTACGAGAGAGCGAGAGGATTCATGATACGTAGGCGTACAACAGGAAAATTGTAAAGACAGAATAGGTATTGGTTATATTCATGTATGTATCTTTTTTATGTATGGTCACCGATTGCTTCGCCATTTGTGGACTGATTTTTCACATTTTTTTTGTTCATAAGACTAGGAGTTGATCCCATTGTCACCAAATTAGGATCTGATGATGGAATCGTACGGAAATCGAGGGAAACCCTCGAATTTAAGGCGACTACAGCACCTAAATTACGATTTTATAATGCGTAGATAAGTATGACGCACTGCATTAAATCGAAGAAAAAAATACTACGGTAATATTCAGGACATAAACTAGATAAGTAGTTTGCTGAAAACATGATTCAGCACTTTTGGTTCGATAGAAAAAGCTCACAAAGTCACCTCTAAATACCAATATTATGTATCTTTTAAGCTGTAAAAACGATAGTAAAATGCACACAGGAACTTGAATTTGCTATGAAAATGTTCGTGATTGAACACTCTCGATAAGTAGTTAACGCATTTTTCGATTCAAGCTGTTACCTTTCCATAAATCTCATTTTTCTAACTTTCGAACATGTTTTTACGCACGCACGCTTTCATAGTCCGTAAACTTCGTGTATCGACACTGTTCGCACTCCCGGCCCAGGCCTGTTGAGAGACGGAGATGGCACTATTCCTATGTGTGCTGCCTTTATTAATAGGCACTTACAAGGTTTCTCATGTATAATTTTGCACGTAGCACATTAAAATGATGTCGTTTTTATTTTTCGCTTTTTTGACGTTCGTAAATTTTTTTTTCTATACAAAGTTTGTTTATTTTGGCATTTTTACTACATGAGAAACATTGTAAGTGCCTATTAAATTCAAGGATTACCCTCGATTTCTCTGGGATCCCATCATCAGATCCTGACTTGGTGATAATAGGACTACCTCCTGGAGTATACTCTTTAGAAAAAAAAGAATTTTGGAAATCGATCCATAAATGGCGGAGAAATATGTGAGCATACATTAAAAAAAAAGTATAAACAGCAAACATAGAACTTGCTCCTCTTATGAAGTCGGTTAAAAAGTGAAACACAAGACAGTCAAAAGCAAAGTTCATCAACCCCTAACAAGGAACGGTCAAGAATTAGGTATGTCGAATCCTCAATGGACACCGGAGCCCGGAAATCGAGCATATTGTTCTACTAAAGGGAAAGCTTCAATGGACTGCCGCGGAGAAGTAACAACTTATGTAGATGTCGACAAGTCAAATACAAATTCAAAATATCTTTATTTTATACTGGCATCCCGCTCGAAACTTCGTTCCCGTGGGAATTCGGGAAAATTATGTAGCCTATGTCCATCGGAGATAATGTAGCTATCGAATGGTGAAAGAATTTTTGAAATCGTTTTAGTAGTTTCGGAGCCTATTCGTTACGTACAAAAATACAAATCTTTCCTCTTTATAAATTACTGGCATTTCGCCCGGGACTTCGTTCCCGAGGGAATTTGGGAAAAATTATGTAGCCTATGTCCATCGGGGATAATGTAGCTTTCTAATGGTGAAAAATTTTTTCAAATCGGTCCAGTAGTTTCGGAGCCTATTCAATGCAAACAAACAAACAAAAATCTTTCCTCTTTTTATTATTAGTATAGATTAGTATAGACAACATGCAGGATGTTACTTAAAATAAGTCAAAATTACATTAAATACATACAAACATACATTGAAGGATATAAATATATAGGTACATACCAGTAAAAACCTGTTTGCGGCTTGCGTCAGGAAAGGCAAAGACATTTAGGGGTTTTTTAACAGCACATATACGTCCCTACCGAGGAGCACGGGCCTCCTTTAGAAACACGAAGGGGATCAAGGCAGTAGTCCACCACGCTGGCCCAATGCGTGGTGGAGTGCGCGCTGAGTGAAAACGAATGTTCTCAGACGTGAATATCATTTGGACCACTAAGAACAATGATATTGAGTATACAGGGCGACTTAAAATTAGAGGTATTCCTCTGGAAGGGCTGTAGAAGATAGTGTTTGCAGCGTTTTTCTTAGGGAGTACCATATGCGAAAGTAAATCATTTCAGAAATATTTGGAAGAAAGTTATTTAAAAAAAAAATCAATATCTGATTTTAATAAAATTAATAAAAAAAATAAAAGGTAGTATTCTCATATTTTTTTATTAGTTTTGTGTAATTGACATTTCATTAAATCTAATAAAGCCATTAAATGTACTAGATTGACATAAACTTTAGCACTATGTTACAAAACGTTTGAAAATTCACAAGAATCCAAAAAAACATAGAATACATGTATCCGTGATGAACATAGGATACATGAATTCCCACGGGAACGAAGTCCCGGTCGGAAAGCTATATTTTATATTTAAAATATTGCTTGATACTCGTATTCAGCTGCTCAAAAATGTAGGGTCTTCTATTCCAAACAGTTAATATTTCTACTTTAAAGTGATAATCTAGTCTGATTTGTAAAGGTGTTGACTGTTTCGCTTCAATTACTAGATTATTTAACAGGAAGTACTTACTTGACGTTTAATTTTTTTTATTTATTTATTAAGAATGGGTTCGCTCTTGACCACAATCTAGCTCAGGGCAAAGATGCGGTCGAGGATGTAGCGAGCTCACCCAGAAGAAGCCTATTCACTCGTACTTTAAAGATATTCGGGTTGTATGAACTCGGAAATACAGACTCCACTCCTTGGCAGTGCGCAATACAAAAGATGAAGAAAAGCGCTCAGTACGTATCCGAGGTATCTCGACAAGATAAGGGTGATACCCCGCAGTGCGTCTGGACGTCCGATGGAAGAAAGGGGCAGGCGGAATGAGCTCATGCAGCTCCTGAGCACACTCCCCGAAGTACATCTTATAAAAAACACATAGGCAAGCTACTTTGCGTCTATGAGCTAGGCTTTGGAGCTTATCCTTAACCAGCTTTTTATCACCAATGAGCCTCCTGGCTCTGCGATCCACCAAGTCTAGTGCAGCTAGTTGGTATTTGGTAAGACAAGAGTAAAGGGTGATGGGTTGTCGGGCTTTTGTCCACACAGACCTATATCGAGATAGACGAAAAGAGCGCTTCAAACTGTATGAGAACCTAGCGTGTCGAATCTTTCCTATCTAAAATTACGACACGAGCGAGATTTAGACGTGGAACTACATCTCGCTCGTGACGTAATTTTAGTGACGTAATTTACCTATGCTATTTACATATAATATGATTAAAATCGATTATCATTTACGGCATAGGTCTCAAGCGGACTGACTTAAGTCGGACAAAACTGTGACCGTGGATCACACTTTTTACTCGCAAGGTAGGTAAACTTTTACCGTCTATCTCGATATAGGTCTGTGTTTGTCCACAATACATCAAAAACCTCACAGCCCAATTACTTGCGGTTCAGCAGCTCGAGTACGATGGTGATAGCGCGCGTAATGCGCCGCGGTCATATGTCAAAATGTCAACATTGACAACACTAGAGGACGAGCAAGCCTTTGCGCGGGACCCTCGCGTCATCAAAATGAAGTTTTTTGTCGTCGTCGTGCTCGAGCTGGGATAGCAAATCTTTTTAGTTTTTTTTTTATTATAATATGGGTTAACTGTTGAACTCAATCCTGACCATAAGGTCAAAGATGAGGTCGAGGATAGAGCGAGTTAACCCAGAAAATGCCTATAAAGGCACTGGTACTCCCACGCACCGACGGAACACAGCAAGCTGTTTGGCGTCGGACTTCGGTAGGAGGGTGGTCGCAAACCAGACGGCACTTTACAGAGCCTACCACACCGCATGAGACCATAGGACGACACCTCAGATTCAGAAAAAAATTAAGTGTCGTTACCTGGGAAGGATTATTAGGAGGCAGGTCTCATTTGTGTTTTCTAAGTCGCCTCTTACGACACCCACGGAAAGAGATGGGGTGGTGTTATTCTCAACCGATCACCACAGGGTTTTAGTGTTTTATTTTTCATTTTTTTTATTTTCAGGCTTTTGTTTTTTTCTCGTTTTGACTTAATCTGTTAAAGCTTGATAAAAGTTGTAATTTTAGATTACATTTTACTATTACATGCTATATTTACCACCCATCAGCTTTGCAGTTCCGTATTGCCCGAATTGGCCACAATTGCTTCTGCAGTATACTCGATCCTTCTGTCCTCCCTTATCGTGTAAGTATAGTCAAGTGTGTGGCGAACTTGACTAACCCTGGTGTCAGAGTTTTCAAACCGCACAATGGATTCTGACTTGGTTTTAACGACTGTAGTCAATCGACAACAGCCGGGCCCGACTGCGTAACGTGCCCTCCGCAGCACGAAAACGCTTATGATAATTGCCACTTTGGTCACCCATCAGGTACCCTGCCTCTGTTTACGTTGTTTATTCAAAAAAAATCCCTTAGAAACCTTCTTACATGAAAGTCTCAACAAAAAAAATCGATAAGGCAAATCTAATGATCGCACAAGTTACATGAAGAGGTGAAAATATTGATTTAACAGTATGGGTTTGGTCACCCATCAGGATTTCTGCCTTTTTGGTCGTTGCTTCACCTCACTGATTGGTTGGGATCCGCGATCGCTACTGGGCTTTGAAGATATGACGAAATTGTGTCACTTGTGTATGTTACCTCAACTGTACAGCACACATTCCATGGCCCATCTCGGTACAGGTGATGGCACACCTTGCGGACAGGTGGACAGTCCCTCACCTGGCCTGATCTTCAATTACTTCTGGATTCTTTACGTTTGGATACTACGGTAATTAAGGAGCAGCCTGTATTAATACATTTGATACATTTTCACGGGTTTCAAATATCTGTTTTCTAATTTAAATTGTATTGACTAAGTTTAACTTTTTTTCACGTTATTATGCACGTCGTAAAAGCCTCACTTCGTCCAATCTCTCTTGGTAGGTCTGCTGTAAGAAATTTCTTCATAGAAATAAGCAGTGCCTGTTGTGTCGTCTCTCTTTTTGTATGTTTCTTCCTGTATGTCTATTGTCTACAACAAACAGTAAAGAATAAATAAACAGTTCCGTAATATCGGATTAAAAAATATATAATTATCTTGGTAAAAAAAACCCGTTATACTTAATTTGTTTAAAACTAAATTTTGTACCAGCCGATAAACCTACTTGTAGATTGGGAGATAGATAAAAACATTAAAATTTGTTAATTTATTATGTTAGGTAAAAAAGTCACTTTTTCATTTACTTCACTGTGCGTCACCTGTACATTAAATCTTAATTATCTTTTTATTAAGTGATATTAAATTAGTTTCCAAAAATTACGTAAATGAGTCAGACCAAAAAATCAATCAATTAATCAATTAGCCAAAAAATTTTCGCCTCTAGGCTCCATACAACCTGCGCGATCAGAAATGCTTTTATACAGGGCTTTAGGTTTCTCTCTTTCAACCTCTTGGGTGGTTAATCAGTCCATGAAACTGAACAACTTTCCCAAGGAACATAGGTCAAAATACGAAAACAAAATGTTGAGTTCCCATACAAAATGTGCTATATATTATGCTGATGAAGTTTGTATGGGAACTCAATTTTTTTTTTCGTATTTCGACCTATGTTCCTTAGGGAAAGTTGTTCAGTTTCATGGACTGATTAACCACCCGAGAGGTTGAAATAGAGATACCTAAAGCCCTGTATATAAAGTCGAATATTTTTTTGAGAATTTTATGTAGGTTTCTTGTGGTTTTAACACCACAACATACATAGATCTAATATAGATACTAACCAAACCTTATCAATTAATATCCCTCGGTAATCAAACGTCCAATTAACGTCTATCAAACCATCTATCAACGCTTTTTAATGCTTTTTTGTAATAATTAGTTTTTAATAAAAGTTAACTTCTCCTTAAATAGAAGCACGCGCCGCGCACCTGCTGTTATGTTGGAAGCTGCATCTTAACACGGACTGGTTGTTGTTTGTGGTCTATACTATAGGATAAACCGTAGCCTAGTTTCGCTCGCTGATCTCAACCGATCAGTGACAACATGACGGGTTACCAAAGTGGTAATTTATCTGTGTTTCTGTACGAACGTTGTCGATTAACAATACTCGTTAAAACCAAGTCGGAGGCCATTGTGCGGTTTGAAAACTCTGACACCAGGGTTAGCCAAGTTCGCCACACACTTGACTATACCTACACGATATGAAGAAGAAGACTATAGGATAAACATTTAAGGTTTTTCTGTTTTCTATATTTATAAATGTGACCGTAACATTGTCAAAACCGTAACATTGTAATTTGACTTAGTAAGATTATAAACTCTCGGTTCTTTGTGAACTGCATTTTTGTCACATTAACGGAGCTACGATGCCACAGCCCGACATAAAAATATACAGTAAAATGTATTCTTTTTTTGACAGTCGTTAATAAGCGATTAAATCTACACAAATATTATAAGGAGGAAAGATTTGTATTTTTGTATGTAACGAATAAACTTAAAAACTACAGGACCGATTTCAAAAATTATTTCACCATAGGATGCCACATTATCCCTGAGTAACATAGGCTACATAATTTTTCCGAATTCCCACGGGAACGAAATCCCGAACGGAATCCTGGTAATTACTATAGTTATTTATCGAATATATGTACTTTAATTTGAGCCATTAACGAAAAAGATGACAATGGCCTAAATCCCCTTCGTGTTTTAAAGGGAGGCTCGTACCCCTCGGTGGGGACGTATATGGGCTGGTAAAAAAAACGGAAAGTAGCTAGATCTCTTACAATGACAAATTTAATGAAAATAAATCCAAAACAAGTATTTCTTATAACTTATCCCACTTTCCGTTGCAACCAGAACTACTGTTACAACTGCAAAAACATAATGACTTTGGAATCACCTGGATAAGCTGTATTGTAAGTAAGCATAACTTTATTACAGTACAGGCCTAAACATCTTTTTTATAAATTATCCCTACTAATATATATACTCGTACATATTAATAAAGAGGAAAGATTTGATTGTTTGTTTCCATTGAATAGGCTCCGAAACTACTGGACCGTAGACCGATCTGAAAAATTCTTTCACCATTAGAAAGCTACATTATCCCCGATGGACATAGGCTACATAATTTTCCCGAATTCCCACGGGAACGAAGTCCCAGGCGGAATGCTAGTGTATTATAAAGAGGAAAGATTTGATTGTTTGTTTGTTTGCATTGAATATGCTCAGAAACTACTGGGCCGATCTGAAAAATTCTTTTACCATTAAAATCTTACATTATCCGTGATAGACATAGGGTACATGATTTTCATGAATTCCCACGAGAACGAAGTCCCGAGCGGAAAGCTAGTGTATTATAAATGCGAAAGAATTTCTGTCTATCTGTTACGCTTTCACGCCTAAACTACTGAAACGATTTTGATGAAATTTGGTACAGAGATAGATTAGACCTTGGTAAAGGATGTAGGCTACATTTTATTCCACAGCTTGGCATGATACATCCTGTAGTCCACGCGGGCGGAGCCGTGTGGTGATTACCTATATATCTATCTATGTAATTAAACTTATGAGTGTACCACAACATAATCGGTCCAATAGATTGTGACAGAAGGACAGACAGACAGAGCGATTAGGATTTCGTTTCAACCCCCGTCAAAAAAGAGGGGTGTTATAAGTTTGACGTGTGTATCGTATGTCTGTGTATCTGTGTGGCATCGTATCTCCTAAACCAGGTTACTGGTACCCTAGGGGTTCGCCATTCGTCGGTAAGGGGTTCGCGGCAAGATTTACGTGATGGCGGCTGGGCAAGGGCACATGCGGCACAGATGCTGGCTCAATTTGCGACAAGAAACAAGCCCACCCATCACATTGATATTAAAAAGATATTTCTTTTGCCACAGTTGACTTCAACAGTCAATTAATCAAATTTATTATTTTCTATAGGGGGGGGGGGGGGATTTTAAGTCAAGGGGTTCGTTGTCATCTGGAAACTTTAACAGTGGTTCGTGGAGTCTAAAGTTTGAGAAACCCTGTCCTAAACAAATGGACTGATTTCTATGCGGTTTTTTTTAAAGCTAAAGTAATCGAGATGGTTCTTAACTATATTTAATAAAAATAGGTTCAGCCTTTTTGAAGTTATAGACAATTGAATATTGGAGCTGATATTTTTTTTTTGAGTTAAATCACTTGAAAGTACGGAACCCTAAAAGGATATTTTTTTCTATAAGGTCCTAATTTATTAGTCACTTTCCTTTTAACAGGTTATTGTGTAGGTCAAAATATATCATTTGAGTCAAAAAACAAAAGCATAATATTAAATTTAAAAGGTCTTGAAAAATTTTGTTATGATAATTTTTCATTACTATGTTGAATAAACCCATCCATTCAAACGTAAATAATAATGGCAGTAGTAGAGCGGGCGAGCAGGGAGTGGACGGCTATAATCGAAAGAGAACCATTCCTTTATCTTTAAATGGATTTTTTTTTTAATTTTTACAAAATTTAATTTTCAGATAATTAATTTTTATGTTGTTTTTTGGAATACTATTAACCTATACAATAACGCCTTAGAAGGTAAGTGACTAATAAATTAGGACCTTATATATTAGCCTGAGGATTGTCCCAGAGCTTTTAATAAAATCCAAAACATTTTACTGGAACTGTGAAATAAAACCGACTTTAAAAGAATGCATTTCCTATCGCCTTGCATTCTGTCCGTATTGTGCGGATATTTCCGCATTTTTGGAGTCGGGGAGCGGTCAGCAGAAATTTAAAACTGTTTCGTTGCGTCTCTGAACATTAAACCAAGAAAAATCTATATACTTAATATAAAATTGGAGGTCCTGATTCACTAACTTATCAAAGTCCAGTCCAAACCCTTAGACCTAGAAAGTTGAAAGAAAGAGTGGTGTTATAAGTTTGACTTGTGTATCTATGTATTTTCGGATCTGTATGACTGTGTGTCTGTCTGTGACATCGTAGCTCCTAAACGAATAGACCGATCTCGATGCAAGTTTTTCGTTTGAAAACTGACGTAATTGAGACTATATTTGATCGAAATTGGTTCAGCCATTTAAGAGTTATTAGTTATAAGCAACTAGCTTTCCGCCCGCGGCTTCGCCCGCGTGAACTTTGGGAACCGCGTGAAGTTTTTTCCCGCTAACTCCCGTTCCCGTAAGAATTTTGCAATATCCTGTTGCAACTAAGCTTTGAGTTTACTAAGGTACCTGCATGCCAAATTTCAAGCGTCTAACTTAAGCGGTTTAGATTTTTCATACAAAAGGATTTTCCCGCTAATTCCCGTTCCCGTGGGAATTTCGGAAATTCCTTTTTTAGTGCACCTCTACGGTACCTAAGCTACGTCCCTTCCAAATTTCAAGTGCCTACGTTGAGCCGTTTAGGCTGTGCGTTGATATGTCAGTCAGTCAGTCAGTCAGTCAGTTTCTCCTTTTATATATTTAGATAACTGACTTATATCATTTTGTTTTTAGTCAACTTTTAATAATTAACAAAGTTAGATGAAATATAATTATTAAAAAAAAAAGTTGTCGTTATACACGTCCCGCGCTTGTTTACGGCGCGTGCATACAAATCCTGCACACACAGGTGTGCTAGAATCGCGCGAAGGTTTAATTTATCTTTTTCGGGAAAGGCAAAGGAATTTATATCCGTAATGCCATTTTCAAACATCGTCTAAGTTTTAGCTTTATTTTTATGGTGCGGCCCTAAATGCCGGAGGTTAGCACACGCAAAGTGGCTTGCCTATGTGTTTTTTATAAGATGTTCTTCGGGGAGTGTGCTCAGGAGCTGTATGAGCTCATTCCGCCTGCCCCTTTCCATCGGACGTCCAGACGCACCGCGGGGTATCACCCTTATCTTGTCGAGATCCCTCGGATACGTACTGAGCGCTTTTCTTCATCTTTTATATTGCCCACTGCCAAGGAGTGGAATTCTCTGCCTGCGTCTGTATTTCCGAGCTCATACAACCCGAATCTCTTAAAAGTTCGAGTGAATAGGCTTCTTCTGGGTGAGCTCGCTACATCCTCGACCGCATCTTTGCCCTAAGCTAGATTGTGGTCAAGAACGAACCCTTTCCTAATAAAAAAAAGGTTATACAATTTGTTTAAATTTATAGTAAGTAAATAGTAAGGATATAAGTAAAAATACTTTTTTAGTAGCTTCATGTTCCACTACATAGAACTAGTGTTGTTATACAAATGTATATGTGTACCTACTTGCTACTGGGGATTGAAATCGCGAGCGTGCCATGGAACCCACATGTCGATGCGATTTTGTCTTCAATAAGTATCTTGCACCGGATGAGAATTCCAACAAAATATTGGCCATCTTTTCGACATGAATGTCTTTTTTGATTTCGTAGCGGGTTGTAAATTAAAATTTTTAAACATTCTGGAAAAAAAAACCGTCTTCAAAAAGCTAAAATAAAGACAACATCATTTAAAGTGAGGACCACATATGGTTTGTTGGTTTAACCTAAAAATGGCCCACAAAAAACAGGATACTTACGGTTGTTTTTGTTGTGCAACGAAATATAAAGATAACATTATTTATAGTGCCATAGTATCTACTGATCTGTTTGAAGTTGGTGCGAAGGCAGCGACCTATCAAACTTATTTGGCTTCCCAGTCTTGGTAGCCATGTAATATGTAGCACATGAAACAATTTTGTCTTTATATTTCGATGTCCAACAAAAAACCGTATTCCGTTTTTTTAGGTCAATTTTAGGTTACAATTAATCATCTTTTATCCGCCGGAAAAAGAAATTAATTTAAAATCAAAATAATGAAACGCTTTTCAAGTAAACTTCAAAGCTTCATCTAAGTCGGTCCAGTTAGATTCTAACGTAGAACTCTACGTCGGAATGCAATATCGTTTGGCGTCTAGACAAAAGCTATTTAGTACAAACAGCAGCACGTCAGATTACCCATTTGCACTACGAAAGCCGGCGCTATTACGAGCGAGATAAGGGCGACGTCACGGTCAACATGTATAGCCTGATGTGCTTCCGTGTGTACGTCATAGGTACAGTCAGCAGCAGAAATCGATGGACACGTACTTAAACCCTTTTCATTGATTCGGAATCCTTTATGCACTTTTTATTTTCTAAATGACTACACTGTTGGCCGCTGATGGCCTTGACAGCTTCACCGAGCAAGTGGCGAGCGCAGATGGCTCTCAGCCCAAAATTTTAAGTAACAGGCCTAAAGGTGCTCCCTGTGGGGCTCGAACCTCGGCTTAGGGCGTTACTGCGAGAGAAGCGTCGGACATACGTTTGTGGAGAGAAGCGGCTGTGTCGTCCGCGAATAGAGTCGTTCGAGGTGAGTACTCACAAGCGAGCAAGAAAGAATTGTTTATGTTAATGGACAAGTAAAATAGAAAATGTATGTGATAGCAATGTTAATAATAATAAGTTTTGGCTTTTTATTATTATACAGGGTGTAAGGAAATATTTAATTACAAAATCCTCACTATATTATAATATTATAATATATAATATTAATTTTGCATTTATAATATTATTCCTATATAATATTATAAATGCGAAAGTAACTCTGTCTGTCTGTCCGTCTTTCACGCCTAAACTGCTGAACCGATTTTGATGAAATTTGGTACAGACTAGAGCCTGTTAAAGGACATAGGCTACATTTTATCCCACAGTTGAGCATGATATAACCTATAGTCCACGCGGGCGGAGCCGCGGGCGGAGCCGCGGGCGGAAAGCTAGTAACAAATATATTTAAATGGTGGAATCTACCCATAACTATCATCAACTATAAGTATTATTTTTTTTCCTGGAAATGTCATGTTAAGGAGTTTTCGTTATTTACCTACTTTGACGCTACGTATTGCAACAAATATAGAAAAACTCGAAAAAAGCTTTAAAATGTTTCTGAGTAAAATTCCACGAATGATTCAGGATTTCAGTTTTTTTTAAGCTGTCCTTTACGCCTTTCTTCTTCTTAGGGTTTTAAATGTATAGTCTGTAAACTCACAAACGTTTTCAAATAAATAAATTAAATTACGGTATACTCAACTCAAGTGTGTAGCGAACTTGACTAACCTCTACGCCCTTATTGAAAATAACATGTTTTTCCTACATTAAAATCGGCTCCTGTGAATCCAAAACCCGTCATAAATTCCTTTTTTTTCTAAAACATGTGCCACCAAATGCCATAAGCCCAGTGATAGAAAGTAGCTGCTGTATATTGCTCCATGTCACGCACACACAGACTAACTATAGTGATAGTATACCCATTTATTAAGTGTAGTGATAGCTAACCAAAAAAAAGTACTCAATCCTGACGCAGACCTACGCTTTCGTACCTTTTGCTGTGCAGATCACACGCGGATTGCTGGGCAGCAGAGGCCAAAAGTTTTGTGGCGGAGCTTGGGTGGCGTTTAAAGGAGAGCTCACGGGACTATCGCACTCAGTCGTTCTTTTTATTTATTTATTATCAGATGGGTTAACACTTGACCTCAATCTTGACTAAGGTCATAGATGAGGTCGAGAATGGAGCGAGTTCACCCAGAAAATGCCTATAAGGCACTGGTACTCCTACGCACCGACGGAACACAGCGAGATGTTTGCCGCCGGACTTCGATAGGAGAGTGGTCGCGAACCAGACGGCCCTTTACAGAGCCTACTACACCGCATGAGACCATAGGACGACACCTCAGATTCAGAACAAACTGAGGTGTCGTTGCCTGGAGTGGATTAATAGGAGGCAGGGCTCATTATGTTCTTGGTGCAAAGGCTACTCATAGCGATGCAGCGTGGCAATGCTGCCATTGTTATGGGATCCTTTGCGCCAGGATAGACTGTAGACAGTTTAACAGACTAAAATATCAGTCTTATTGTGATTTTATTATGTTATGACCGATTAATTCATTAAATACAGGGCTTAAGGTATCTCTCTTTCGACTTCTCTGGTGGTTAATCAGTTGAAACTGAACAACTTTGAACAAGGAACATAGGTCAAAATACGAAAAAAAAATTGATTTCCCATACCAAATGCGCTATATGCTGATGAAGTTTGTATGGGAACTTAAAATTTTTTTTTCGTATTTTGACTATTTGATCTCTTCAAAGTTTACTTATTTATTTATTTATTGGTACGCTAACAGCTATATACAGCCTGTAACCTGGTATTCCAATATTAAACTAGATTTATCGTAAATAAATATATCATTTTTTGTGGTAAAGCAATTATTACTCTATCTATCTTAATTACGTCAGCTTTCAAACAAAAAAACCGCATCAAAATCGGTTCATTAGTTTAGGAACTACGAAACCACAGACAGACAATACACATTTTTTACTGTCGGGGTTAGAAAATTAAAAGTCGACGTACTGATATCGCTGCACTACAATCGATGCGATTCATCGTATCATTGCTCGAATCATTTCTGCGTCAATATTTTTATTGAATCCCTGAACCTATTGTCATGATATTCGTTTTTCTATTTTTGTCTCTTTTGTTTGATCTTTTTTTGTGATAAGCTTAGATCATGAGATTAGTGATGGGCGTTCGTTTACCTATTAGCTTCTGTTACTTGTTTCGCCCTAATGAATGAATGAATGAATGAATGAAAATATTTATTTCAGACCAACAAGTCCATATTTTATTAGTAACAAAAATCTTATACTATGTTAGTAAAATTTAAAATTAGTAGAATTTAAAATTAACATTGTTCAGCACATGTAGGGATGACCAATGCTTCAGTATTGGACCATCCACTTTGTCCGCAATGACCCTCAGGAGCCTGTTAGTACTACACTTAATGCGAGACCACAGGGGGGCTACTCGTTTGCGCAGAATGGCCTGGAAGCCATCTGTACTGTGGTCCACAAACATCCCAGACGCACTGCAGCGCCAGTGCAGCCCCAACAGACCCCTGAAAGTATTGTATCGTAAACTATAATATCATAAACTAGGTTTTCGCCCGGGACTTCGTTTTCGTGGGAATTTTGGAAAATTATGTAGCCAATGTGTTAATCTAGGCTGTCAGCTACCTCCATGTCAGCTACCTCCATGTCAGCTACTAGGCTGTCAGCTACGCCGTTTGAGCGTGAAAGAGTAACATACATCCATACCATACTGCATCCTCACAAACTTTTGCATTTATAATATTAGTAGGATATTGCGAAAAGTGAGGATAGATGAATGTTTGTTACTCCTTTACGCAAAAACTACTTAACACATTTTGATGAAAAGTAAACATCAGATTAATTTATGGGCTTCAACATTTTTCCGAGTTAAGACACTAGAAAATAAGTACTTAAGTAAAGATCAAGTCTTGAGTGTTCTGTAATACGGGCCATTACAGAAGACTCAAGACTTTGATCTTTACTTAAGTATTTATTTCCTCTTTCTCTCCCTATCAAAATGACAAAGACAACTGCTACTTAAGTATAGATAAATATTAAATAAATAATAAATAAACGTTACACACTCAAAGGCCCACACTAAGGTTTTCCCTTGTGTCGTGGGTCCCTTGGAACACACATAAAGACAAACACAAACACCCATGACCCGAGAACAAACATCTGCTTTTCACACAAAGGTTTGCTCCGACTGGGGATCGAACCCAGGACCCACCGATCAAGAGGCAGCGTCACTACCACTCGACCAAACCGGCCGTTACTTCTTCTTATCGTCTAGGTATAGTCAAGTGTGTGGCGAACTTAACTAACCCTGGTGTCAGAGTTTTCAAACCGCACAATGGCCTCTGAATTGGCTTAAACGACTGTAATCAATCGAGAACAGCCGGGACCGACAGCTAAACATGCCCTAAGAAGCAGAAAACGCTCGAAATAAATTGCCACTTTGGTCACCCATTAGGTTACCTGCCCCTGTGTACATTGCTTAACCTCACTGATCGGTTTTGATCACCGAGAGCCACTAGGCTACGAGCGATAAAGGTTACGGGATCACAAGAATAATTCATTAAAATCCTAGATCGAATCTCACTAGATTTTTTACTAGCCCATATACGTCCCCACCGAGGGGCACGGGCCTCCCTTCGAAACACGAAGGGGATTTAGGCCATAGTCCACCACGCTGGCCCAAAGCGGGTTGGTGGACCGCTCGTCTTTCGAAAATTTCTTTGGACGTGCGGGTTTCATCACGATGTTTTCCTTCACCGTTGAGCAAGTGATAATTTGAAATCCGTACATAAATCCGAAAAGACGAATTTACTGGTACAGGCCCACACCAGGATTTGAACCTACGACCTTCGGATTACAAGTCTGGCTCATTACCAACTGGGCTATCAGCGCTATACCACCTCATTTTAATTAAATGCATAATAAACAAAATAAATCAAACCTTTTGTAATACGAGTGCCAAAATAAATCATTAACCCATTCAATTAACCCGCCATTTTCCAGCAGGATGTGACGTCACACGTGTCGACGTCACGTGACGGAAATCCAGCCGGAAGTGCCGCCATAACGGCTTAAGCGTCGGAGAAAAAATTACGCGCGTTTTTGGCGGGAAACGAGTGACTTCCGTTTCCGGGGGTGGTTGAAAGAATGAATGTTAAGTGTGAGGGAAGGCTTTATATTTCGTGAAAAGCTTCGTTTTGTAAAGGCTTGTAAGGGTTTCCCACCTTTTCAGGAGGCATTCTGGAGGCACGTGAATTTTTCGATGACAAAAGTAGAAAAGGTGTGATTTTTGCTAAAAAGTTATAGAGTATTGGATGTTCGTTTTTAATATGAATAAAAAGAGCTGGGTTAACCCACGACAAAAAAGTAGGGTGTTATAAGTTTGGCGTATCAAAATCAAAGTAGTTCATACAACAGGTATAACTGAATTTCAATTCAGGATGTTTATTTATAAATGTATGTATTTATAAAAGAAAGTATAGTTCGGGCATAAACTGTTAGTCAGCATTTATGTTTATATAGACAGTAAGAATTGATAATTGTACGCATTTTAGAGAAATAAACTAAATTTTATTTATTTATTTATTATATTAAGACGCCACTGATTTATTAGAATAAACGCCCCCTGTACTCAAATAATATATTTATATCAAATCAAATCAAAGTCGTTTATTTGCAAGAAACATGGTATTACCGCTGCTAATATAATAGTTATCCGTCTGCTCTGCCCTCTACTATGGTGGCAAATATTTAATACACTTATAATTATATGTATCTATATCTATATCTATTTATCTATATCTATATATCTATATCTATATCTATATCTATATATATATATATATATTATATATAAAAGAAAGTCGTGTTTGTTACAACACTTATAACTCGAGAACGGCTGGACCGATTTCCATGGTTTTTGATTTGTTGTATTTCTCTTCGTCCCGAATAGCAGAATAACTATTAAAAACATTGGAAAATTGACGGGGAAATTCCCACGGGAACGAAGTCCCGGGCGAAAAGCTAGTCTATTATAAAAATAATAATCATGTCCCAATAAAATAACTAAATTTAACAACCATTCTCAATGTCATACACAAAAATAAAAATCAAACATGTCAAGAGTTGAATAAATAATTTTCCACGTCAAAAACGTAAGAGTCACCGACTTCAATCCCAAAAAGACAATTTTTTCGAGAGTTTCCCTCAAT
Organism: Aproaerema taeniolella; assembly: GCA_949987775.1. Classification (NCBI taxonomy): domain Eukaryota; kingdom Metazoa; phylum Arthropoda; class Insecta; order Lepidoptera; family Gelechiidae; genus Aproaerema; species Aproaerema taeniolella. The sequence goes on from OX465265.1 coordinate 2,185,796, forward strand.
ATCTTCAGGATTCCACCATCAGATCCTGGTTGCCTTACCATGGGACCACCCTTGGGATACTCCCTTTCCAACAAAAAAAGAATAATCAAAATCGGTTCATAAACGACGAAGTTATCCGCGGACATACATAAATATATATATATATATATATATATTTATACGGTCGAATTGAGAAACCTCCTCCTTTTTTGAAGTCGGTTAAAAAAAAGAGCCGTACATTTATTTATGCTGACACAAAACATATACTTTTGGGCATGTCCTTTCCCCTAAATCAAAATAAAGATCAGACCCTACTAACTTATTAGAAAGTACAATAACAGTATAACAAAAATATTACACCATTATTCGGGAAACCTATCTGATTTGATAATAAATTCGCCCATACAGACTTACCTGGAAAAAAGAGGAGTCAATTAATAAATTTATGGGACCGCAAGATGGCCGAAAGTGCCATTAACTTTGCCATTAATTAATGGCTGCCATTAAGGGGATCCCGGGAGAATGATACGAGCGTTTGTTTAGTTATTAACTTGTTTTTGCGAATTTTGTCGGTGAGTTTTGTTGCCTCATTGATTTACGGCAGCGTTTATAGCATAGTGGTTAGTGGGTTGCAATTGCGACAGAGCGGTGCCAAGTTCAAGACCTGGATCTTACATTTTTTTAAGGTTTTGCTCTTGACCACAATCTAGCACAAGGGCAAAGATGCGGTTGATGTTCAATACATGTTCTCTTAGATTTCTAATGACATTTTTTTTTGTTATGTGTTTTTCTACTGTACTGTCCTTAAATCTTTGTGTTGTACAGAGTTATCTATTTTATTTAATAGAGCATACGAAAAAAAACTTATTTTGACCGTAATTTTACTTTATCAGAAAACTACTAATCGCCCGGAACTTCGTTCCCGTGGGAATTTGGAAACGATTACATGAAAACCTCTTGAATTGTTTATTTAGTGAAAACCGTATGAAAATCCGTTTTGTAGTTTTTAGTTTATCGCATTCAGACAGACAGATGCAGCGAGAAACCTGGTTTTTAGCCCCCGACAAAAAAATGGGTGTTATAAGTTTGTCGTATGTATCTGTACATCTGTGTGTCTGTCTGTGGCACCGTAGCTCCGAAAAGAATGGACTGATTTCTATGCAGTTTTTTGTTAAATCAAGGCCTTTTAGTCAACGATCTAGACTAAAAATGCCTCAACAAATAAAGAGATTTTATGAAAGACTAGCATTCCACCCGGGCTTTCTTTCCCGTGGGAATTTGGGAAAATTATGTACCCTATGTACATCAGGGATAATGTAGCTTTCTAATGGTGAAAGAATGTTTCAAATCGGTCCAGTAGTTTCGGAGCCTGTTCAATGCAAACAAATTATCAAATTTTTCCTCTTTATAATATTAGTAAGTATAGATTATTAGTTAGATCAGAAGCTCAAGTACAACGTGATCTCAACGCAGTCAAATGTCAAACAAGTGTCGAAATGACAGGGCCAGAGGGCGAGTATAAGGCACCCTCGCGCAATCAAAATGAAGTTTTAAATAAAAAGATTAAATTTTTTTAGCTATACAGATAGTGAACTGAAATATTGGTTATTTTTCATCCCGATAAACCACAGACAAAGACGCATGTAACAACTAGTACCAAGGAAATCAGATATAGTGTTATCATTAAGACTGTATGGCTACGTACTAATCTACTTAGCTCCTTACGGTGGCGGAAATTATAGCTATTAAGGTGACAGTTCTTGGCATAAGATATAGCGGAGCTGCATTAGCTCATTCAGCCTTCTCTTTTCTTCCATCGGACCTTAAGGCGACTACAGCACCTAAATTACGATTTTATGATGCGTAGATAAGCATGACGCACTGCATTAAATCGAAGAAAAAAAATACTACCTACGGTAATATTCAGGACATAAACTAGATAAATAGTTTGCTGAAAACATGATTCAGCACTTTTGGTTCGATAGAAAAACCTCACAGTCACCTTTAAATACCCAATATTGTGTATCTTTTAAGCTGTAAAAACGATAGTAAAATGCACACAGGAACTTGAATTTGCTATCAAAATGTTCGTGATTGAACACTCTTGATAAGTAGTTAACGCATTTTTCGATTTAAGCTGTTACCTTTCCATAAATCTCATTTGCTAACTTTCGAACATGTTTTTACGCACGCACGCTTTCATAGTCCGTGAACTTCGTGTATCGACACTGTTCGCACTGCCGGCCCAGGCCTGTTGAGAGACGGATATGGCACTATTCCTATGTGTTCTGCCTTTATCGGGTGCTGTAGTCGCCTTAAGATGCACAATGTCGACCATCCTTATAATAGTTTTAAGATCCTGCGAATGCGTAGCGAGCGCTTAAATTCATCTTTCATTAACCTGTGGCAAAAAAGAGGGGTGTTATAAGTTGGACGTGTGAATTTGTCAAGATCCTGCGGATGCGTAGTGAGCGCATATCTTCATATTTTTTAAGCCCCTTGCAAAAAGTGGGGTTTGACATGTGTGTCTGTGTGTCTGTGTATTTGTATGTAATTTTAGGGAACAAAGATATTCGGCGCGTTCGGCGCGAATAGGACTTGAACCCACGACCCTAGGATTAGATCTGGTGCTCTAACCAACTGAGCTATCGTGCCTTCAAGTCAAGCGGCGAAATTTCTCATTCCTTTACCAAGCACATAACGTCGTGCGTGTAGGTTATTATTTGTGAATATCCCTAACGCGGGTAAACGTTTTAAAAATATTAAAATAACTAGCTAAATAAAAAAAACAACCCCCGACATCAATTGCGTATAACTTTTAAACGGCTGAAACGATTTTGATTAAATAAAGTTAAGAACCATCTCGATCAGGTAAGCTTTAAAAAAAAAGCAGAATCCACACATACAATGCCACATTTTTTTAATTATAAGATAGGTTAACTCTTGACCTCAATCTTGACCATAAAGGTCAAAGATGAGGTCGACGATGGAGCGAATTAACCCAGAAAATGCCTATAAAGGCACTGGTACTCCCACGCACCGACGGAATACAGCAAGCTGTTTGGCGTCGGACTTCGGTAGGAGGGTGGTCGCGAACCAGACGGCCCTTTACAGAGCCTACCACACCACATAAGACCATAGGACGACACCTCAGATTCAGAAAAAATGAAGTGTCGTTGCCTGGGATGGATTACTAGGAGGCAGGTCTCATTTGTGTTTCCTTAGTCGGCTCTTACGACACCCACGGAAAAAGATGGGGTGGTATTATTCTCACCCGATCACCACACGGCAACAATACAGATACACACGTCAAACTTATAACACCCCTCTTTGTTGTCGGGGGTTAATAATTAAGTTTTGTTTTGTTTTATTTTCCCGCTGTCACCTATAAATCGCGACACACACTCGTCACACTGTGACACTTTCGTGGTAATGTGTGCAAATGATGTATTGTGGGACATTGCGAGTACTTGGAAAACAATAGGCGAACGTGTAAAGGAGGATGGTTGTGATTTAGGTACGTGCTACGTTTAAATCTTTACTATCTACTATCGAAGATGGTTGAGGATGGCAAGAGTTTTAGGATAATTTTCTACCTTAAGAAAACGTATGAGTCACCGACTTCAATCCTAACAACAGTTCGCACAAAGTTGATAACTAGTATTTTTTGCAGACTACAATGCCTATTAGCAGATATCCACACACGAAAATGTCACTCATTTATTTAGATGATGTTTCGATTTGTAGTTTTTTTTTGTTGATTTTTTTTAAAGCGATGAATGATTTTCGATAAAATTCATTAAAACCACCTCTGGAGTATACTCTTTCTAACAAAAAGAGAATTTTGAAAATCGGTCAATAATGTGAAAGTTTGTTAAGATGTTTACAATGCAGTTGCTCGGAAATGGCCCCGTAACATTGCCACGGAGTGTACGTTTACGTACCCCATAAAACACATGTCATGTTACGTAATTTGAAATGAGAAGAAGATTTTGTAAAGAAAAAAAATATTTGAACTAATGAGCAAATAAACCATTTTTCATATACCAAAATTCAACTTCAGTGGCTATTCTGTGATCTAGTAAAGTTATTTTTTTAATCAAATGATGCATAAAAAGTAAGCAAAAAGTGAATAAAATACTGACAAAAATGTATGACGCAATAAAGAGTAGCTGATTTGATAATTCAGTGACCCTTTTGACAAGTAAGAGAATTACCTTTTTTATAAAGCTTCATACTGGCTTTATAGAATGACAGCAAAGAGTTTTTATGCCTGACAAAATAATTATTTATGACAAAAATCTTGATTTTTAGTGAAATAAAATATAAACGTAAATTATTTATTTTACTTTTTCAATAAAACAAATCTGATTTTTAACAAATAATTGAACTATTTAATAATTTCTGTAGGCGTAATTGGCATTTTATTTATCTTAGCCTTTGCCTCATAATTGTGGAAAAATATTTTGCTCGCCATTGTTTTGCGCGCCATTTGAAATTATTTGTTCAACAAAATTATTTCTGTGTTATAAAAATGTTAATTCCTTAATGTTTTGTGTTTAATCGTAAAATATTAGTGCACATTGTTCAATTGTAACAAGTTTTCAGTGAATGTTTATTGGAAATACTATCTTTTAAGGACTTTGGATATACCTATACGATGTAAGTTTTTGACAATATTTTTTTTAGTTTCTTTTCCTCGGCTACTGCATTGTAAAACGTTGAACAATATACGTGGCTTAGGTAATGTGTAACTGGAGCCCTATAAAACACTCGCTTCGCTCGTGTTTCAAATGGGCTCACGTTACACATTACCTACGACACTAGTATCGTTAATAACTATTGTATGTATGAATGTTTGTTACTCTTTCACGTCAAATGGCTGGACCAATTTCGAGAAACTTTATTATGGAGGTAGCTGACATTAAATTCGCGGTACATTGCGTACCGTCAAAGTAGTTAAATAACGAAAATTTAAGTTTTCTTCATCAGCCCATATACGTCCCCACTGCTGGGGCACGGGCCTCCCTCAATAACGTGAGGGGTAAATGCCATACTCACCACGCTTGGCAGACGGGTTGGCGAGGGTTCTGATATAATTGCAGAGTTTTCCTTCTCTGTGTGCAGATGAACTTGCTTGCATATTTACCTTAGTCGCCTTGTACGACACCTCGGTAAGAAAGATGGTGGTCCTATTCTACTCTGCCGGGGACTCACACGGCTAATTTAAGTTTATTTTGGGAAAAAGAGTGTTTTGTGGATATAATCTTTGTTATTCCTATAATCAAACTACACACAGGGATATTGGACGATTTTTAATACAAAAGAGGTCTGTTTGAGAAGCTATAATAGCATACTCGAGATACATGGAAGGCTATATTTTTTAGACGAGCAAGTGCTAAACCTGAATTTTCAATTCTACTCAATAAATTTTGTTTTACTTAAAATTTGTGAAAACGTGTCGGAAACGAAAACAAAAATGCAATTTTTGCCTGCTTTTTGTATGAAAATAGTCGAAATAACGCAATTTTTTTTTTCATTTTCGTCACGTTTCCACAAATTTCAATTATAACAAATTTTATTGATTATAATTAAAAATTCAGGTTTAACATTTGCTCGTCTGAAAATTATAGCACTCCACATATCTCGAGTATGCTTTTGTAGCTTCTCAAACAGACCTCTTTTGTATGAAAAATCGTGCAATATCCCTAGACCGCGTTGATGTGTGTATATTTAAGTGTTTGCTAAGCTATCTTTTACACAATGTATTGGGATTTGTAGGATTAAGAAAACGCTAGGCTTGTCTTACTTTTGTCAAATATCCAAGCCAAAACATGAGTAAATATACTTTTACCGTATACAATAGGTATACAAGTCAACTAAGCAACCTGTCAGGGACAGCTTAACACAAATCATGAATTCAAATTATCATTCTGAAAAGTAGAATTTTTCTCAGGAAAATATTATTGATGTTTTTTTCCTGTTTCTAAATATTTTCCGTTTTATAATTAAATTATTTATTCAAATGCACTCTATTTTGCTATATAAAAATCATAAAATACGAAAACTAGTAATGTATATTGCATTTTGACAGCGGAGTACCGCGAGCGGAGTGCGGTTTCGCAGTAGGTACATTGTGTTGCGCCATAAGTAGATAATTAACGAAACCTTCTTAACTTGATGTTTCCTGGAAAAAATAATTACATATAACCGATTACAGCTATCGGCAGATCCCAAAATTTTTAGATATTTCCAAAGGTCTTCTTCTTCTATCGTGTAGGTATAGTCAAATGTGTGGCAAATTTGGCTTACCCTGATGTCAGAGTTTTCAAACCGCACAATGGCCCCTGACTTGGTCTTACCGACTGTAATCGACAACAGCCGGGACAACCGGCTTAACGTGCCCTCCGAAGCACGGAAACGCTAGTCATAAATTGCCACTTTGGTCACCCATCAGGCTCCTTGCCCCTATACACGTTACTTAACCTCACCTCATATTATAGAGAGCCACTAGGCTACAAGCGAGTTTGCTAAGGTGCCCCTTATAACATGTATACATACGATATATAATCGTACATATATAATAACAATTCTTTCAGTTTGTTGGTATTCAGAACAGGTATGAATGATATCTTTGGAAGTGTGCCAACTGCACCTCGCAAATGTGCATTCAGATGCGTTGCAACTTCTGACAGCGAAAAGTTTTAGTTTTGGAGGTATGATAAATAAATAATAAATGTCTCAGTTTTCGTGTTTGCATTTCTTATAAGTATTTATTGTGATATTTAATGCAATGCTTCTCAATTTTGACACCCTGGGCCCCGATTCTGTAGCTTAAGGCTTAAGGTGTGTGTCGATGGAATGGAGGCCATTTTATTTGTTCAGGTGGCGAAATTGAGAACTATATAATTTTCATAAACTTGCTGACAAACACCCCGACCAGCAGCGCCACTGCCAACCGATAGTAAAATTGCAAACTACCTAACAACTGAAAATTCAGTTGGCTGTGATGCCACCAGTCAAAGCAGCCGTCATTTGGAAAGTTCTCATTTCGCCACCTGAACGGATAAAATGGCGACTATTCCATCGACACACAACTTATGTTACAGAATCGGGGTTCTGAACTGATAAAATGGACACCATAGTCATTCCACTCTCATTGAGACGCCATCGATTAGTGGAAAACCGCCTTGTATATACTTTTTGATACAGATACCACGCCCTGCCCTGAGCTACATCTGTGTCCATTCACTCTTCACGCATTGTGTTTTTAGGGCGTCATGAAAAGAAAATGTAGGTCTGTCATATTTGTCGGTTCATGAGTTCTTATTATTTTTATTTGTGTATTGGTGTGGTTTATTAGTTTGTTTGTCGTTTATGCTTGGAAAAAAATATCTCTTCTATGGAATTAGCCCATTAAGGATTACAATACATATATGAAGGATTTTCTCAAATATATTACTACTAGCAGATTGGTAAGCAAATAAATTTCTATTTCTATGGTTCGAAGATGCATAAAAGGAACTTTTGTGTCAAATAGTATTCTAGGTAAGGGTTTGGGCTGGACCTTTTTGTATGTACTGTCTTATGTCTGTAATTTATGTCCTGTGTGTACAATAAACGTTATTAATCAGTGAGTCAAGAAGAGTATAATGAATAAATGAGGTTTGTTTATTTACTTTTGTTTAAATAGCATACATCATGTTTCATCTAACAACTCTCGGAGTTTATGTCAAACTTGGCATGAAGTGGTTTTTAACTACTGTTGCTCTGTCTACCCCATATGGGATTACAGGCGTGAGCGTATTTATGTAAAACTAGATTTCCACCCGGGACTTCGTTCCTTTCGTATGTAGCCTATGTCCATCGGGGATAAAGTAGGATTCTAATGGTGAAATAATTTTTCAAATCGGTCCAGTAGTTTCGGAGCCTGTTCAATGTAAACAAACAACCAAATCTTTTCTCTTTATTATATTAAGTATAGAGTATAGATTATACAAGAAGAGGAAGATAGCAGAACGTTTTGTTTTTTTTACATATTTTAATTTGTATTATATTTTTTAATCGCAGACACAAAAGGAGGAGTTCGACCACATCTCTCTATATCGCGAGCAACTCAAGTGGCACCCTATTCGTCTGAGAAGAAATCTTCACCTTCTTTCTCTTCTTTTCAATGTCCTTCATAATCCTTCTTATCCTAATTACCTTCGCGAGCGCTTCTCTTTTTCAAAACCTGTTAACCAGCCCTCTTGTCCTTCCGTTAGGTCACTCCTCTGTATCCCTTCCCATCACTCTGACTTCTACTCCTGTTCCTTTTCCGTTCATGCAGCCCGACTGTGGAACTCACTGCCTTACCCCATCCGCAATTCCGAGACACTTCCGATATTTAGAAAGAAATTAAAGGAACATTATGTATCTGTTGCTTTCCGTTCAGTACAATGAACATAATATTATATGTATTGTTTATGAATGTATAAAATATATGTATGTGTATTTATATAAAGTATTTATATATTATATGTATGTGTAGTTGTATTTTTATGTAGTTTATATTAGTATTTAGATTTCAGTGGTTAATTGTGCACGTCTGTCTTTATTTATTTTACGCCTCGCACTGTCCCAGGTCTGCTGGAAGAAATTTCTTAAAGAAATAAGCTGTGCCTTTTGTGTTCGTTTTTCTATTTGTCTGTAATATTTGTGATTTTTCCTGTGTACAATAAACTGTTAAATAAAATATGTTATGAGGGGTCGTATAAGTTTAACGTGTGTAAAGAAGTATGGGCGAGGATTGCAATGCCAAACGAACGTATCTTGAAAAACTCTAGAATCAACTTAAGCTAATTATAACTACACAGTCTCAAGCTACAATAACCATCTAATCCAATTAATTTAAGCCTCTCATTACCAGCGTTAACAGGTGATCAAACTGATCAAGTTAACTACAACAATGCACAATAACTAACTGTTTGCCAACCTTGGGGACTAACCGCCCGGTAACTGCATTACACCGGATAATGACGTAAATTACAACCGGATACCACCGGCTATATCCGGAACCAGTTGGACAGGATATAGATATGACAGTAATGATTTGTGTGATACTAATTGAAAATTAATTGAAATTTGAAAATAGTAACGGTCGCGAACCGGACGGCCCTTTACAGAGCCTACCACACCGCATGAGACCATAGAACGCCACCTCAGATTCAGTACAAATTGAGGTGTCGTTGCCAGGGGTGGATTAATAGGAGGCAGGTCTCATTTGCGTTTCTTAAGTCGCCTCTTATGACACCCACGGAAAGAGATGGGGTAGTGTTGAAAACTTTGATATTGATCGGTGAAATAGATAGATAGGTACAGTACACACACACACACACACACACACACACACAACAGTACACACTTACAAAGAGACAGTACAGAAAGAGACAATCACAAAAGCAACGATAGAGTTTAAATATACTTTACTAGCTGATGCCCGCAACTTCGTTTGCGTGTTAATTTTTTCTTTTGAACAGATTACACTTTATTGACTAAATATTGATTTAGTTTAAGATTTAGATTTTTATATACAAAAGTTTTTTCCCGCTAACACCCGTTCCCGTTAGAATTTTGCAATATCCTGTTGCAACTAAGCTTTAAGTTTACTAAGGTACCTGCATGCCAAATTTCAAGCGTCTAACTTAAGCAGTTTAGATTTTTCATACAAAAGGATTTTCACGCGAATTCCCGTTTCCGTGGGAATTTCGGGAATTCCTTTCTTAGTGCACCTCTACGGTACCTAAGCTACGTCCCTTCCAAATGTCAAGTGCCTACGTTTAGCCGTTTAGGCTGTGCGTTGATATGTCAGTCAGTCAGTCAGGCAGTTTCTCCTTTTGTATATTTAGATAATGTTTTTTTTATTATTATGTTTAAATATACATTATTTTATATCTTAATGCATGTACTTTAATTATTATTATTAACTAATAGTAACTTTTATACTCCTGCCTATTTAGTATACTTACGTGTTACTGTACTGTTAGCTGTTCCGTTCCTGCGCTGGCTTTAGGCAGTAGGTAGCTGAAAATCAGCGATTTGCTTTTTAGCAATATAAACGCTGAGCTATGGCCGGTTAGCGCTGCTACAGCACACACATTTAACTTTTAATTTTTATTTTTCCTCTCTAACGTATAATAAGTTGCATTAAGTTTATATACACTTCTGTTAATTTGCACTTGTAATAATTGTGCATGTGTGTGACTGTGCAGACAAATAAACGTTTTATCTGACTATCTATCTATCTACAAGAAAGGAAATAGGGAAAAAATAAAAGAAAAATAGCAAAGAAAGTAACAGATAAGATAAGCACAGATACATAGAACGTAATAATATAGAGAAATATCATTTAAATAATTATAAAATAAAGCAAAGTAAAGTAAGAAGTGTGTGCTGCAAAAGTAGGTTGCAGCTAAGTATAAAGTTTTACCGTAAGTGCCAAAAGACTGATTTTCAGTTGCCACTTACGAGGTAGTACCGGGCGCGAGTGCAGCAATACGATCGCAAACCAGAAGTGTGAATGTGTATGAGAGTGATGTATAATTTTTTATAGGTGTGAGAGTGTAAAATATAATAATAAATAAAATTCAAATTCAAAATTCATAAATGCTTTATTTTCACAGAACATACAAAGTGTTTCTTGAAAACGTCATAAAAATACATTAGCAAAACCAATGTAAATAATTGAGAAAAATAGTGAATTACATTAGCATTTTTGACTTTGCGCCTATTCGCAAAGGCGCAGTCTTCCTCAGGAGAAGAATAGGCAAGAAACTCCGAGGGTCGCTCTTTTTAAGTCAGTCATATAAATTTTCTTACTTCTAATTTTAATTGACTTAATATCTGAAGAACTCTGGAGCTGAGCAATTTATTCCCATGGATGCTTGTCTAACAGATAATCAGAAATTCTATAATTTTATTTTATTTATTTTATTTTTATTTATTGTACAAAACCAACAGCTTAATTACAAGACATTTTACATAGTTTTTGTTTAATTATTGTCTTAAATTTTTCTAAAGGTAGGTTTTGAATACATACGGGTATCTTATTGTAGAAGCGTATACATTGACCCGTAAAAGAGTTTGTTACTTTGTGGAGACGACTGTCTAATAAATCCAAGTTATGTTTGCTTCTAGTGTTTACATTGTGCCTATCACAAATTTTCTTGAACAAATATTCATTTTTCTTTACATATAAAAGATTATTAAATATGTACTAGGACGCAAATGTTAAAATATTTATTTCCTTAAATCTATTTCTAAGAGACATACTAGGTCGCTTAGAAATAGATTTAATAGGGTCTTTAGGTTCATAAACTGAATAAATACATGAATAAACGTAGTAAATAAAAAAATATATAATGTTTCCGACATCTAGACAGCTAAGCGCGTCTTGTAGCAAGAAACTCCTAATTGGGTAGATGACTGATATTGAATATAATATATTTATTAAGAAAATATATTAACATACATAATGTGAAACCAGAATTAGAAATCATTATGAATACCAGAATTAGAAACATACATAATATGATACCAGAATTAGAAGACTGCACCTTTGCGAATAGGCGTAGAGTCAGTAGGGTCAATAGAACGAATGCGTATGTATGTATTTAAATCCTTTAATGTTTGTATGTATTTCATGTAATCTTGACTTGTTTTAAGTGGCATCCTGAATGTCCTATGAAATAAATATTTTTTCTATTCTATTCTATTCTATGTGAATAGTTTTTCATATTAATCATATGTGAATAAATAAAAAACTATTCACACCAGGCCGTTTATAAGAAATATTAAACAATTTAAAAAAATGTAATTTACCTAACCAATTCTAGCTTTTTAAAGTAAATTTAGTTTAAAATGTAGATATCACAGTTTGTTAAAGATACAATATTGTATTTGGAACCTGTACCGCAAAATTCGTCTTTTCGAATTTATGTACAAAATAGCTTTCCACCTGGGATTTTTTTCTCGTGAGAATTTGAGAAAATTAAATAATAAATAATAAACGCTACATACTCAAAGGCCCACACTAAGGTTTTCCCTTGTGTCGTGGGTCCCTCGGAACACACATAAAGACAAACACAAACACCCATGACCCGAGAACAAACTCTGCTTTTCACACAAATGTTTGCCCCGACTGGGGATCGAACCCAGGACCCGCCGATCAAGAGGCAGCGTCACTACCACTCGACCAAACCGGCCGTCAATGTAGCCTATGTGTTAATCCAGGGGTCAGCTACTGCCATAACAAATTTTATCAAAGTGGGTCCAGCCGTTTGAGCGTGAAAGAGTAATAGTTAGGGAGGCGAATAGGGGAATTTTCGGCAATACTCGAGCGTGGCAGTTTAAGATATGAGAGATACCTTAGACCTAATAGAACAGCCTTGTAAAGTATTAAGCTTTATATGTAGTGACGCGCGCCTAGGATAGACGATCAGATTAGTAAAAAAAAATGGATAGTCTGAAATACTCGAGCGCGTCAGATTTAGATATTGGGGGTTGATTTTAGTGTTTAAAGACTAAATTTAACTAATCTGACGATAAGTCCTTGACGCCGCCGAGTTATAGGGTCGCGAACTTGTAAAAAAAAACGTTAATCCGGCATTCTCGAGCGCGATTTTTTTATTTTTTATTTTGAAGAATATAATCTAAAACTTACTAAAAATACAAAATCTGCCGGTTTCCGCATGACCGGAAGTGTGGAGGAGCCATTTCGTCTTCCTAAGAACGCGTTGCGGCATATAAGTCGCAAACGATACATTTTACAAAAAAAAGTTTAAATAAATAAAAAAGGTAATTTTATTTTACACAAAAAAGGTCTCTTTATATTTTTGTCCAAAGTTAAAACTTTTTGACTTGAAGCATCATAAAAACTTAAACTCCCGGTTTTTTGAGTATATCTCGAAAACTGAGGGTGTTAAAAAAATTGATATGAAATAACGATCATTAAATTATGTGACTTTTATTATATCTCAATTTTTTTTTTTCTAAAACTTCTCCACAATTTTCGTGGACTCGGGAAAAGTTACGCGTATCTGTATACCAAAGTATTATTAACATGTACAGTTTCATGTATGTATATTATTCAATAGTCTGTTGATCCTCAAATTGTTTTTTGGACGTACCGTAAGCAAAACGAAGTGAAGAATTGAAGCAAAAAAGAGGGATTTGCCATAAACATGTAATACAGACAGAGCGCTTTGCGGAAATATGCCGTCCTACCAGTATATTTCCTTTATTTCGCAACATTGATGGTGGGGAAAGAAGCGGTAGAAGGGAATTAATTTTCGGTACACCCTAATATATATATATATATGTTTATGGTCCCCTAACGTAGACCTATGTGCCCTCAGTATGACGCCGATTGAAGAGAGAGAAAAGACCCGACGGTATATTTCTCGAATGTGCTGGAAACTTTTTCGGTCAGATTAAGAGAACCCACCAACATTTTTGTCAGATTAAAAAAATATGCTTTCAGGATACCGAGGGAGGTTTACCCTATGAAAATCTGACGCGCTCGAGTATTTCAAAAAAACTTTTTTTTTTTGCATTTTCATAAATTCATCGTAACTTATCGTCACGCCGAAATCGTCAGTTTTTTTAAAGGGAGCTTCCTTGGGGCCTGCTTAACACCCCTTCCGAAAATCTGACGCGCTCGAGTAAATTTTTTTTTTTGCATTTTTGACTACTTTATATGCCTACCCCCACCACGCAAACCGGCAGATTAGTATACCGTTGTTATCAGAGGCACTTGGGGCATACGTAGTATGAATATCTGACGCGCTCGAGAATGCCCAAGTAACTGTTTTTTTTTAACATTTTTGAAAAACCGTAACCGCCAAACCCACCGCTAAAATGGTTTTTATCATACGAGCTTTTCTTTTCGAAATTATTTTATCTTTCGATTTTGATAGGTCTCGACGGCGCCGTTGAATTACGCCATTTAGCTACCTCGCCTCCCTAACTATAACAAATATCCATACATACATACAAACTTTTTCGTTTATAATATTAGCAAGGATGAGAAATTGAGTGATGAAGGAAACTAATCCAACGGTTTTCATGTGCTAATCCAGTGTTTTTCAATATTTTTGAATTCGTGACCCCTTCGCATCATATAAAGTTCTGGCGACCCCCTAAGGTCCCTAAGGCCCTTTCAGGCTAAATCTATGTAATATTTCGTAGATTTTAAAACATGATAAAAGAGTTTGCCGCGGGGTAGACGCGGAAGGCGACGGGAGGCATAATTATACAGGCTCAGCCTTTTCACTGAAATTGTCTTATTTTAGTGTAAGATTTACAAATTATTGTCTTTTTCTTTTACCTGCGATCCCCCGTGTAAGACTTCAAGACCCCCTGGGGGTCGCGACCCACAGTTTGAAAAACACGGTACTAATCCATACTAATATTATAAATGCGAAAGTAACTCTGTCTGTCTGTCGGTCTGTCCGTTTTCACGCCTAATCTACTGAACCAATTTTGATGTTTTTGCATGTGTACTAGGTTATATAATAAATTACCTGCTGACATAAAAGATCTCACTTTGACTAAGTTAAAGACAAAGTTGTATAAATGGCTAAATGGCAAAACTTTCTGTAAGATAAATGAATATTTACAGTAATTTTAATAAATTTCTAATATTTTATAATCAAATAATAATTTAAATGTAGTTGGAATGAAACAATAGTGATGAATTTGAATTTGTATAAAACTTTTAAGACTACCCGCCACCTTATTGCATGCTTATTGTATTTAAGCAAAACATGATGTACTTAACTACCTTATTGTCATGTAAAATACCATCTATGTTTTATGCAAATAAATGATTATTGATATTGTTGATGAAATTTGGTACAGAGATAGATTAGAGCCTGGGAAAGGACATAGGCTACATTTTATCCCACAGTTAGGCACGATATAACCTGTAATCGGAAAGCTAATAATTAAAAACACAAAAAAGCTGTAGCCTAAAAATTTAATCGTTGTCATTTTAGCAATATTTCATACTACTACAACATAGAGGAGGTACCTATACAGTTGCCAGTCATTTCTTCCGGAGGAATGTTGTGGTTAAAGTAGGAAAGATGGCAATTTGCAAATTGTATAAACCCAGTAACTTGGTTTTCTAAAAGCTTGCAACTTTTTTGACCATAAAAACATGATACATAAGCAATAAAGCCGCCGCATTGTACACTATAAGATGAAAACGTTTTTGTTTTTATTTTTATGTTTTTTGGTGTGCAATAAAGAGTATTGTATTGTATACATTTATATTTTGGTAATATCTTTTCAAAAGTGTTGGTTATTCAGGAAAAATCGTTTGTTAATATTTTATTATTCACTAGCATCTTCGTTCGCGTAGGAATTCGGGAAAATTATGTAGCCTATGTTACTCAGGGATAATGTAGCATCCTAATGGTGAAAGAATTTTTCAAATCGGTCCAGTAGTTTTATTCGTTACATACAAAAATACAAATCTTTCCTCTTTATAATATTAGTATAGAATATAGATATCTCACTTCTTTATTCTTTTGAATCCAATAATACATTCTAGTGCCTAAATAACTGAATATACCCTTTTGTATTTACATAAATCAACTCACAGAATGTCAGTGTATGTCAAATGTGATGTCATGATTTTCTGATTATTCTTGCAGCGATTATTGGCTTACATGATGAATAAATAGAAAGTATTTTAATAATTATTATTATATTAGTTATTGTATAATTATTATACTCCGAACATGTTCGTAGTGAATTAAAACTAGTAAATTGTAATAAAAATATATATTTATCATAAAAAGGGTACTTGGTTCATTTAAATAATATACCTTATAATTGTTATGTTATAATTAAAAAAAACATTTGTTTTATCTCTAAAACCTATGGATTAAATAGTTAAAACTAGCAACTAGTATTTTCATTAATACTTCTAAAATAACAAATACATAAAAGATCCCACAAAGGTCACGCCTTAGGCCCGTTGTCTTAAAATACATTATATTACCTTTTGACAGTTCACAAAACAACTGATTTCCAATTTTATCAGTAACAGCGTATCAATATCTATATATAGAGTGCAGGTTGCATCTGTCCGGCTGCTCGTATCTTACACCTGCGAGTATCGACCTGTTACTGTCCCTTTTTATACGACCAAACCGGTCTTTAAGGATGGTTTTATGCCGAAATAGCCATGAACGAAACTAAAACTACAACATTGTCTTACAAAACTTGATCTTCGGTGAGTGTGCTCAGAGGCTGCATGTCTCTTTTTCTGTCGGACTTCCAGACGCACTGCGGGGTATCACCCTTATCTTGTCGAGATCCCTCGGATACGTACTGAGCGCTATTCTTCGATCCCCAGTCGGGGCAAACATTTGTGCAAAAAGCAGATGTTTGTTCTCGGGTCATGGGTGTTTGTGTTTGTCTTTATGTGTGTTCCAAGGGACCCACGACACAAGGGAAAACCTTAGTGTGGGCCTTTGAGTATGTAGCGTTTTTTTTTAGTGGTGTTTCAATGTTATAACGACAATTTAGATTTTAGTGGTGTTTCAATGTTATAACTCGTGACAGTAAACAGCCACACTCGTCAAACTTATAACACCCCTTCTTTTAGTCGGGGTTTAAAAGAAAAAGAAACAAACCAGCATTAAAAATAATTTGTTTCTTGTCACTTCTCTGCAGAACACCATCCAGCCCCGTTGAAGACCGATCGGACCGGACGCGGATCGGGATAGTTTTTTTTTTGTGACATCACTATATCTTGTGTATGTCTATTTGTTATCTTTTTAATGAATAGTTGAGGAAAGGGGGAGATAGGGTTACTTCCATAGTAGAATGTAAGTGAAAGAAAAACTTAGGCATACTGTAAAAGCTGTAAGTGGGACGCGAGGGTTTTGCTGTATTACATTTTGGGTGAAAGGCTGACAACCTATCAAGATTGAGATCAAGAGTTAAGGCGACTACAGCACCCGATAAAGGCAGCACACATAGGAATAGTGCCATCTCCGTCTCTCGACAGGCCTGGGCCGGCAGTGCGAACAGTGTCGATACACGAAGTTTACGGACTATGAAAGCGTGCGTGCGTAAAAACATGTTCGAAAGTTAGAAAAATGAGATTTATGGAAAGGTAACAGCTTAAATCGAAAAATGCGTTAACTACTGTTCAATCACGAACATTTTGATAGCAAATTTAAGTTCCTGTGTGCATTTTACTATCGTTTTTACAGCTAGGTGACTTTGTGAGCTTTTTCTATCGAACCAAAAGTGCTGAATCATGTTTTCAGCAAACTACTTATCTAGTTTATGTCCTGAATATTACAGTAGTATTTTTTCTTCGATTTAATGCAGTGCGTCATGCTTATCTACACATCATAAAATCGTAATTTAGGTGCTGTAGTCACCTTAACGCATCTTATAATAAATAAAAAAACACCATAAGTGATAATGATAAAATTGAGGTCAATCTTATCCTCACTGAATTCCTAGTCATACAGATCAGGTCCTCCCTTGTTTGGGATACAGAGATCAGTAATAATTAATTTTACAACTTTTTGATGATTATAGGCTTCTTAAAATATACTAGCTGCCAACTATTCCCAGGCAAACTGCAAGTATGGTTGAGACGTGATGGTTTTGCTGCTGTAGGCGAAAGGTTGACAACCTTCCACCAGTTAGGTACCTACATCATATTTCATCTAACAACCCTCTGATTTTATGTCAAATGTCGCATCAAGTAGTTTTAAAACCACTGATGCTCTAAAAATAGGCGTGATCGTATATATATGTATGTATATTAAGATATGTAGTGTCAGATATCTCCCAACAGACTTACTCGTGGATAAAACAATTTCCTCACTTTAAAAATAAAATATTTCAATTTACTTGCTAACAAAATCGGAGCTACGTCCGGCAAATATATTACAGGCTACTTTATTGTGAAAGGAAAGGCGTGCAATATTTATGAGCGCACTATAAACTACCGAACGCTCTGTACTATGTGTTATAGCTGTTATTTCCTTACTGGACCTTACTTGGAGAGTCTGCGCGTTGAATTAGAGTGCGTCTTTTAATAACATTGATATTTTTATTTTCAAACGCTGCTATATTTCAATCCCCGACCAAAAAAATACATGTGAGTCTATTTCTGGCATTGTAGCTCCAAAATGAATAGACCGATTTCAATGTGATTTTCTTGTTTGAAAGCTGATTTAATTGAGATGATTCTTAGCTATATTTCATCAAAATTGGTTCATTCTTTAAAAAAATACAAGCAGTCGAATATCAGGGGTGATACACATTTTTTAAATTTATTTTATACTAAATCAACTTTGATTTATTAGTAATGATCTGAAATACATTCTGAAAAAAGAAAATTTCATTGTAATACAGTGACTGCAGGATGCCCGGGACTTCGTTCCCGTGGAAATTTCGTAAAATCCTTTTTAATCCTTTATTTACACTGGGAATCTAAGCTTCTGCTCGCGAGCCCAGGTACTTATAAAATAAAACCGTAAAAACACGTAGAGAGGTCAATCTTATTACGTTCATTAACGTTTCATATAAGGTCACGTTCTTAGATAGAGCCGTATTTGGGACCCTTTTTCTGAGTGGTACTTTTCTTTATTTGGCTGTCCTGATTTGATCCTGTTTCTACTATTGCTTGTCTTCAAATAAAGTACATTGTATTGTAATTTATATTTATTTTGAAAAAAATCTATAATTGACACATTGTCGATCTATCCTATGTATATACAGGGCATTAGGTATCTCTCTTTCAACCTCTCGGGTGGTTAATCAGTCCATGAAACTGAACAACTTTCCCAAGGAACAAGGGTCAAAACACGAAAAAAAAATTGAGTTCCCATACAAACTTCATCAGCAATTTTTTATGGGAGATCCAAATTTTTTTTTCGTATTTTGACTTATGTTTCCTGGTGAAGTTGTTCAGTTTCATGGAGTGATTAACCACCCGAGAGGTTGAAAGAGAGATACCTTGTTGTTCTGTGCCTAAAGCCTCTATTTCCCTATAAATGGATCTCTATTTCCCTTGGCCATCGCATCATGCGTGAACGGATGGAAACATTTCGCTATTCTTTTTTGTTGTGTTTATAATTGTCAGGAAAAGGTTCTTATGAAAGAAAAAAATAAGAAAGTTAAGGAAATTTAAGACAGGACGTCGTCGGGTCAGCTAGTTATCAATCAATTCTAATTTTATTTGAAAATTCTTACGCTAGGTTACTTAAGTACACCACATCCTTATTACACCTACACGATACGAAAGGAAGAGCTTCATACAATACAATACAATACAATATACTTTATTGCACTCCAACACAAATAAAGTACAGTTACATTTTAATACAAATAGTTACGTCAGGGTACAAAAGGCGGCCCCATGGCCAAGAAGTAATTTCTTATCGGCTTCATAATTTATCACGAGAATTTCCGTGCTTCGGAGGGCACGTTTCACTTCCTCCTTCACTGTCAAAGCCATCCGGCTTTGGAACTCCCTTCCTTTCTTCATAAGATGTGCCCCCTCCATAGATTCCTTTAAAACCCAAGTCAAATCCCATTTCCTTTCCCCTCCCGCTCCCTAACTAGGCTCTTGATTCACTGTCTTTGCTTCCATCCATTTTACCAAACTTGTTTTCTTTTCGTTGCTCACCATTGTCCTTTAACTTGCTGCTCGTATGCATATATAGATTATTATATTTATTTTATATATTTATTTATGTATACATATATTTGTTTACTTGTATTATTCATGTATATTTATGCACCACATACTACTTCTTACGTTACTGCTGTCCTACCCTACGGTTGCCTGGAAGAAATTGCTACCTAGCAATAAGTTCGCCTTGTTGTACACTATTTTTTATGTTCTGTTACTTGTATTGTATGTCTTTGTGTGCAAATAAAGTATATTGTATTGTATTGTAAGCTGTCGGTCCCGGCTGTTGTCGATTGATTACAGACGTTAAAACCAAGTTAGAGGCCATTTGGCGGTTTGAAAACTCTGACACCAGGGTTAGACAAGTGCGCCACACACTTGACTATACCTACACTATAACAAGAAGAAGATGGGCTTCATACATATTAGTAGAATCAGTACCAGTACAACATACTTTTGTTTTATTAAGAAATAGCAAAGTAAATGGTTAACCCAGAGAGTGGACAGCAAACGGTTATAGGCCAAGTGTTCTCAGAAATGTTTAATTATTTTGGTTGGCAACACTGAGTGCCTAGTTAAAATAAATGTATTGGGTTACTTCATATTAGTTAGTGATAGCCCAGTTGGTAATGAGCCAGACTTGTGATAGGAAGATCGCGGGTTCAAATATTGGTGCGGACCTGTACCACTAAATTCGTCTTTCGGATTTGTATACGGATTTCTAATTATCACTTGCTTAGCGGTGAAGGAAAACATCGTGATGAATACCGCCCGTCCAAGAAAATTCATTTTCGATATACGGTCCACCAACCAGCGTGGTGGACTATGGCCTAAATCCCCTTCGTGTTTCGAAGGGAGGCCTGTGCCCCTCGGTGGGGACGTATATGGGCTGATTACGCTATTAGTAAGCGAAAGCGAAGGATGTGAATCAGCCCACGAATTAAACTGAACAACTATACCAACGCACAGATAATATAATACTACAAAGGAACATAGGTCGGAATGTGTATGAGAAGTCAGATATATATTCTTTTTAATTCATTTACGTTCCTCGGGGAAAGTTGTTCAGTTTTATAAAAAGAATCGCTTCCTGAAGTCACCCTTATACAGAACAGGTAGTTGACCGGTAAAATCATCAAAAAAAAGTTACAATTTAAAAAAATTACGTGTTTATTTAAAATTCTATTTAAAAAACCATCCAAAATGTATTTTGGTTATGACGGGAAAAGTTTTTTTTATAAAATAATAATTTGTATCAATTTTTTTGTTGTTTTTATTAAAAATCAATAATATACTTAGATGATAAAAAAAACTGAAATAAATAATTGTAAATGATTAATTTTAAAAAAATCCCTCATCAGGATTTGAACCCGAAACCTTGCGGTTACAAGTCTGACTCTTACAGACCGGGCTATCAGCAGACAGCTATTAAATCAAATAAAAAAAACTGATTCATTTCGACATTTGACAAAACACACCTCAAAAAAGTGAAAAATTTCACACACATAACAAATGAAAATGGCCGCCAATAACCAAAAGCAATAAATAATGTGTAGTGAACACTTTGTGAACATTTTGTGAGGATTTTGTGAACATATCACAAAATGTACGGTTCCGGAGAAGCCGCGGAATTAATTAGAATCGAATGAAATATGTTCCGCGCGCCGTTTTGTAACACGACGTGTCAAGGGAAAGATGGTGGCACACTGAGCTACCTTGTTACAAGTTTTTTTTTTAATTGAATTTCTATGAAAGTCTATTCAGTTCAATTTTTGGAAAGTGACTTCCACAATGACGTAATTTTGTCAATGTCTAAGTATTTTAATAAAAATAAAAATATGGAACGGCGAATCCGCCAATATCAAGTAAAGAAACCCTTTATGGGTTGTAATACGTCTGAGTCTCGTCCGTTGATCAGCAGGGTGCACTAAGATGTTATAACCCCACACCACCCCAGCAACGACACCTCAATTTGTTCTGAATCTGAGGTGGCGTCCTATGGTCTCATGCGGTGTGGTAGACTCTGTAAAGGGCTGTCTGGTTCGCGACCATAGGACGACACCTCAGATTCAGAAAAAAATGAAGTGTCGTTGCTTGGGATGGGTTACTAGGAGGCAGGTCTCATTTGTGTTTCCTTAGTCGCCTCTTACAACACCCACGGAATGAGATGGGGTGGTGTTATTCTCAACCGATCACCACACGGTTTCGTTACTGCTTGTCCGTTTATTATGTTGTATCAGAGGAATCCAATTTAATTTATTGCTTCTATCATCAAACGGCAGATCGGGAGCGCAGATTCCAATTTTTCTAGTTTCTAGATGACATACTTGCGTTATTGATGAACTAGCTTTCCGCCTGGGACATCGTTCCCGTGGGAATATGGGGAAAATATGTAGCCTGATGTCTAAGCTATTCTACTCTAAGGTTTTATGATAATTTTCGGTGTGGTCGTCTGGTTCGTGACCACCTCCTACCGAAGTCCGACGCCTAACAGCTTGCTATCTTCCGTCGGTGCAAGGAGTACCAGTGCCTTAGTAGGCATTTTCTGGGTTAACTCGCTCGTCAAGATTGATCAAGATTGAGGTCAAGAGTTAACCCATCTTATAATAAAAAAAACACGCCCTATTAAAGTCTAGATTAGGCGTTAGAAATGCGATTGAAACAATTTAACTTGTACTATAATTAATTAAATAAAGAACAAATAACTAAACAATAAAACCAAAAGCTGGCAAAAATTATAGCGGACAATTAGCGGAGTTATCGCGTACCCAACACGCGATAACTCCGCTAATTGTCGGCAGATTCTTAATTTTTTCTAACGAGTATACTCTTGGACTAGTTCCACATAAATTTTATCGAAATCGATTAACCTCTACAATTGCCACGTCCTCACAGGACATGTATGTTTTTTTTAATTTTAAGTACTTACCACCTTTACTATAACTCAAGTGACATGCAATTTATAAATAAATAATTTAAAAAAACACACACATCATTTTTTAGATGATGTTTTGGTTTGTAGTTGCTAATAGGAGTTGTTGGGATTGAAGTTGGTTGATTCGTACGTTTTTAACGTGGATAATTTTTTCTTTACCAGCCCGGGCGTCCTTTCGAAACACGAAGGAGATTTAAGCCACAGTCCACCACGCTCGCTGGCCCAATGCGGGTTGGTGGACCGAAATGAATTTTCTTAAACGTGCAGGTTTCATCACGACAATTATTCAACAACTAGCTTTCCACCCGCGGCTCCGCCCGCGTGGACTACAGGTTATATCGTGCCCAGCTGTGGGATAAAATGTAGCCTATTTCCCAAGGTCTAATCTATCTCTGTAGCAAATTTAATAAACAAACTTACATTCACATTATAATATTAGTAAGGATTATTTCAGATTTATTGTAAATATTCCTGCACCCAGTGTCTCCCCGGCTGTAAAAACATATCCTGTAATGATTTACAGCACCGCACACAATATGGCGGGTGACTGCCGTCTTCTTCACTCACAGCGGTGCGGTTTCACACAATTACTTATTCACTACTCGCTCCTACTGGAGTACTCCTTTTTTTAGTATATTTTTTGGTAATTTTTGGTAATGATTTTTTTTCGCTGGGATTGACGTCTGTTTTTAAACCCCGACAAAAAATAGGGGTGTTATAAGTTTGATACGTGTGTAGTTGTGTGTCTCTGTTTCTGTGTGTCTGTTTGTGGCATCATAGCTACTAAACGAATTTACAAATTTCGATGTGGGTTTTTTGTTTGAAGGCTGACGTAATTCATAAAAAAATGGTTCGGCTGTTTAAAAGTTATATTTTTTTTTAGTTTTAGAGCTAAATCACAATGTTTACTCGTATCTTATGTATCATTAGTTAGTCATACTAAAATTAGTGCTGCAATTAAGAATATTTCTTTTTATTTTTAATTGAAGCACTAAATTTTAATATTACAAACCCATAACACCTAAGGGCGGGCTATTTGACTAATTAATTAGTTTATAAGGCTAGTTATGTATTATTTTATAATTTTTATTACGATTTTATTTGTAATTAGTTAAGTTTTCTTTTATATTTTAATGTAAAGTAAATAAATATACAGTAAAAATGACCTAGATACAAGTAAACGCTTTACTTAGTTTGGGTATCATAATATAGAATACTTGAAGTAGATACTAACCAATCTATATGTATATATCTATACTAATATTATAAAGAGGAAAGATTTGTATTTTTGTATGTAACGAATAGGCTCCGAAACTACTGGACCGATTTCAAAAATTCATTCACCATTAGGATGCTACAATATCCCTCAGTAACATAGGCTATATAATTTTCCCCAATTCCCGCGGAAACGAAGTCCTGAGCGGGATGCTAGTATAATATTATAAAGAGGAAAAATTTGTATTTTTGTATGTAACGAATAAACTTAAAACTACTGGACCGATTTCAAAAATTCTTTCACCATTAGGATGCTACATTATTCCTGAGTAACATAGGCTACATAAGTTTCCCGAATTTCCACGGGAACGAAATCCCGAGTCGGATGCTAGTTTGTAATAAAAAAATTGTAAGTAGCATTATTTAATAAGCTTTTAGATTACTTAATTAAGTTGATGTTTTAAATAAATTAGATTGTAATATATTTTTCTATAGGCTTAAGTTTTATGAAAAAAATTCTTGCCTAGTGATAGTTGCTCTGGAACGTATCGAAAAGTTGTTAATAAACACGCATCCACATTCTGCGGTAAGGCAGACGGTTCAGGGGTTAAAAAAACATCTTTCGACGCAGGTGCAGACAATGCAACGTATTACACTCGACTGCACTGAAAAGGGTCAAATTATATTCTTATTATAAGTTCTACTAAAATTAGGGATGCAGACAATTTTTAATCGTCTATCACGTAGATTATTAAAAAGTACTGGGCACGGTTTTTTTTCACGTTACTAAAAAATTTCGGATATTGAGTTGAATTCGCGTATGATGCCACGCTTAGGTAAATTATAAACCTAGTTGTGACGTATGAGCTACCACTCTCTATCCTGAATGCGTACTAAGTAAGTGACTTTTTTTCGAAACTCCCACGAAAACAAGGTCCCGGGCATTCTCGATTGTCTGTGTGTTTGTTATTTATTCACGCACAAACGGCTGGACCAATTTTGATAAAATATGATATGGAGGTAGCTGACATTCTGTGTGATGACATTGGCTATATAATTTTCCCAAATTCCCATGGGAACGAGGTTCCTGGCGGAAAGCTAATTATTTTATAAAACTTTTAAAACATCTAGCACCAAATACCGACCAATAAAAACGATAACTTTTATTACCTACAAATCAAAAAGTGAAGCTCTAACGCTTTTCAAGTCAAACATAAAACTCAGCAACAGTTTCTGTGAAACAATAAAAATAAATCGTGTGACCACTTGTGTCCGCGACTGTACCTGGCCACCTGTTCAGTGGAAGTGTATTCTTCGGTTCAATTGTAGATCCTTGTATTTTATGGGTTTAGTTAATTTAAATTTACAGTTTACTCCATTTAAGCGAGTTTGAGGTTAAATTGATTGCTTCCATCCATACATCCGTAGAATAACGCCTTTAAAACGAAATTTAAGAGGAGCGTCTCAGTCTGGACTAGCGTCTCAGTTGTTTTTCATGCTGTTTTTCATCCGCCTCAGACTTGTGCGAATGGGACAATCGCAGCTTTCCGGCGAAATCTTCTTCTTCATCAGCCCATATACGTCCCCACTGCTGGGGCACGGGCCTCCCTCAATAACATGAGGGGTAAATGCCATACTCACCACGCTTGGCAGACGGGTTGGCGAGGGTTTTGATATAATTGCAGAGTTTTCCTTCTCTGTGTGCAGATGAACTCGCTTGCATATTTACCTTAGTCGCCTTGTACGACACCTCGGTAAGAAAGAGGGTGGTCCTATTCTACTCTGCCGGGGACTCACACGGCTTATGCCGAAATGCCGAGTTTTATTTCCAAAATTATGAGTTAAGGCATCAATGAATTCCTACCCTAAAAACTTAATGAAATCGTACGTTTTTGGTCTTTATAGATTTGTAAGTGTAGAAACGAGGTTCGTACGGTTTGTTTTTTCCAAAATTGTTCTTAGCTTTTCAACAGTCACCTCTAAAATGTTGAGAATTTATTTGGAGAAAAATGCTGACTTTTAATATCAAATATCTTTTTGTCTACTAAAATTATCAAAAAAATCAAAACGTACGGACCTATTTTTTGGTGTTCCTGATACTATACCAAAATTTCACAAGGATCCGTTAACGTTTAGGGGACGGAATCTATTGACGCCGTTTGTATGGGAAAAAACACTGAGATGATCCTTTTAAATAGCCGTGTGGTGATCGGTTGAGAAAAACATCATCTTTCTGTGGGTGTGGTAAGAGGCGACTAAGGAAACACAATGAAATCTGCCTCCTATCAGTCCATATTAGGCAACGACACCTCAGTTTGTTTTGAATCTGATATGTCCATGCAGTGTGGCCGTCTGGTTCGCGACCATCCTCCTACCGAAGTCCGACGACAAACAGCTTGCTGTGGTCCATCGGTGCGTGGGATTACCAATGCCATTCCCAATGCCATTCCATCGTTGAACTCATATAGGACCTTGGTCAAGATTTAAGATAATAATTAAACAGAAACTTTGTAAAAAAAGGCTATTATAAAATTATCAATCGGTGCGTGGGATTGCCAATGCCATTACCAATGCCATTCCATCGTTGAACTCATATAGGACCTTGGTCAAAATTTAAGACAATAATTAAACAGAAACTTTGTAAAAAAGGCTATTATAATATTTCTGATTGTATACTAGAGCATACAAATAAATTCCTCAGTTCCAGAGTTAATTTAACAAAAAATAGAAAATAAAAGTTAAAAAAGAGCAACCCTCGGAGTTTCCTGCCTATTCCTCTTTGAGGAAGACTGCACCTTTGCTAATAGGCGCAAAGTTAAAAATGCTAATGTAATTCACTACTTTGACTTTTTAAGTAACATCCTGATTGTTCCATGAAATAGAGATATTTTTGACTTTGAATTCCTTTTTTAACCCTTAACATAATCAAAAAAATATATTATGTAATATATCCTAAGACTGTTTTAACCGTGTGGTGATCGGTTGAGAATAACACCACCCCATCTCTTTCCGTGGGTGTCGTATGAGGCGACTAAGGAAACACAAATGAGACCTGCCTCCTAGTAATCTATCCCAGGCAACGAGACTTAATTTTTTTCTAATCTGAGTTTTCGTACTATGGTCTCATGTGGTGTGGTAGGCTCTGTAAAGGGTTGTCTGGTTCGCGACCACCCTCCTACCGAAGTCCGACGCCAAACAGCTTGCTGTGTTCCGTCGGTGCGTGGGAGTACCAGTGCCTTTATAGGCATTTCCTGGGTTAACTCGCTCCATCGTCGACCTCATCTTTGACCATTATGGTCAAGATTGAGGTCAAGGGTTAACCCATCTTATAATAAATAAAAAAAGTATTCTTCACGCAGCGCCATCTAACCCCAAACGCGGATAATTAGACATAGGCGAAAAATTATCAAATCTTACTGGACAAAGTCAGGATTTTTGCGAAAATACTCGTTACTATTGCAATATTGCGAAACGAAACGCTGGCTGTTATGAAATAAGAACGCTGATTGGTCGGTCAGCGCGTTCAATAAGAGATCGTCTCTGATTGGTTGACGTCTTAAATGTCAATCATTTGTTGCCGCACGTTATTTCTTTACGTTTGTGTCTGAGTTAAATTGCAGAAGTGTTTTGTTTTTTATCGTAAATAGTGTACTTGGACTTAAATAAAGTGGTAAATAAAAGTGCTACACGGATGTAGTGTCATATATCATAAAAGTCTTAGTCAACCACTCAACAACAACAATGCTTTCGAGATTGGTTTAGCGGTGTTTTGTTTGTCATTGTGTCTATAAAATTGGACTTGGACTAAAAAACGGTGTGAATAGGAGGTTTGGTTTTCATATAATTATGACAGATTCGACAGAGAATGATGTTCAACCTTCAGCAGAATCGGAGAATTTGGAGGTTATCTCCGATAAAGACAAATTTTACATAGAGTTAAGAAAGTTTTACGATAATAGAGTTGACGGTACAACTAAACCAGAATGGACTAAAGAACGCGTAAATGCTGTAATAAATTCAATTGAACAATTTAACACTGCGAGTGTACTTAAGCAACCAAAAACACAACAACAGTACAGAAATGCAAAAAAATACGACGTGATGAGTGTAGGTGAAGAAAAACTTCTGATACTGAGAAGACAGGATCTTAACTCTCCTGTTGTACAAGTACCTTCAACAGATATGTACTATGATATTCTTCTGCAGGCGCACATATCAACTGGGCATGGAGGTCGCGACAAACTGATATATAACCTAAAGCAACAATATGTGATACCGGTACCGATTATGATATTGTTCCTCAACTTGTGTAAGATCTGTCTGAATAAAAAAAGTTGCCCAAAAACAGGAATTGTTGTACGCCCCATAATTTCTCAAGACTTTAACAAACGTAGGCAGGTAGATTTAATTGATTTCCAGTCAACTCCTAGCCACAATTACAAATGGATTTTAAACTATCAAGACCACCTCACTAAGTTCTGCTTTCTCAGACCTTTAACCAGTAAAAAAGCAACTGAAGTAGCCATGGCTCTTTTAAAAATATTCTTAGAAGTGGGGTGCGCCAATGATTTTACAGAGTGATAATGGCAAGGAATTTACTGCCAGCATAATAAAAGAGCTAATCACATTGTGGCCTGCATGCAAGATAGTGAATGGACGTCTCCGACATCCTCAAAGTCAAGGTTTGTTTGCAAGTTTTGCACTATCCCGCTTACCGCTATGCATTTTTCTTTCATCCAAAGGTTGCCTGGTAGAGATTGCTACCTTAGCAATAAGGCCATCTATGATGTACTGTCTTTTTTTGTTATCTGTTGTTTTGTATTTTTTTTCTATGTGCAATAAAGTGTTTTTCTCTTTTTTAGGTTCGGTAGAAAGGTGCAATCAGGATGTTGAGAACATGTTGCGTTCCTGGATGTCCGACAATAACTCAACTGAATGGTCACTGGGATGCTATTTCGTTCAGTTCCAGAAAAATTCTTCGCATCATCGCACAATAGGACGTTCACCATACAAAGCCTTGTTTGGTCACGATCCTGTAATTGGCCTGTCTTCAACTTATTTGCCTAGAGATACATTGTCAAAATCAGAAAATGAAGAAGACTTACAACAGGTTTTAATTAGAATAGAATAGAATAGAATAGAATAAATTTTTATTCAGTAACATACACCCAATATACAATATAACTTATGCCTGCTATGCCTTATTTCTATGTAGGTGTTATGCACCAAAAAGGGTGTCCAGCTCAGCGTAATGCAAAGACGAATGAGTCGTCTCGGCGCTGATTTTCAGCTGGTCCCGGAACTAAAAAATAATATTACATAGCTAAACCTAAATTAAATTAATAAAGCTGATATCGTTAACAGTACCAGTGTGCGTGTGCGTGCGTGTGTAGTGTGTGGGAGAGAGAGCATGTAAGTGTTATGTATCTATTTAGAAGTGAGTGATTCTAAGTAAGGTGTGTGTATTCTATGCGTAGGTATGTGTGTTAATTGTGCCAAAAATAGGATTTTTTCGGTTTGCCTAGGTGCGAGATTTATTTAGTCTTTAATGTATAGTTTTAATATTAACAATTATAATACGTAAGAAGTAAAAGAAGCCACTACAAAAAAAAAAAAAACTTATTGGTCTATATTTGATGTACAGAGGTGAATACATAAAAGAGCAAACAAATAGGTTCATATTTAGTGAATGAATAATACAAAATGCAAAATGATATTGACATTTATATGCTGAAAATGTGGTACAAAAATATCTTAATATAAATAAAGAAATATGAAGATATGTGAAAACAAAAATAGGTACTTAAAAAAATAAAGAGCGTGTTAAAATTAAATAATGTCGTATTCACACTAGAAACCCCAAGGATCCATGCATTTGCAGGTCAAGTGTGTACTTTTTTATATTCCTGCGAAAAAAATTCAGCGACAATGCGTCTCGTAGAGGTGGAGGCAGATTGTTCCATATTTTGGCCGCATTGTGCTTGAAGCTACCACGAAACGCATTTGTTTTGTGATTAGTCATTTCCAAAAGGCCAAGACGCTTACGATTGGACCATCGAAGCTTCTCATATAAATATTCCGGTTTTTTGGTGTGTATTACACCAAACAGTAAAGTGGAGTAATGTATGTAACGTCTGCTTGACATTTTTAGGATTCTTGAGCCATTTATAAAAGGAGTTACATGTGTCCTAGAAGGGACCTTAAAACAGAATCTAGCACACGCGTTTTGTACACGTTGTATGAGATTTTTAGATTTAGATAATAGACGAGGACCATATATTACATCTGCATGTGTGAACTTGGACAGTATCAAAGAATTTACTAAGTGTATGCGAAGTTTTTCACTAAGGTAATCTCGAATTTTGTACAATACCTTCAAACGATAAAAACTGTTTCTGACCAATTCTTTGACGTGTGCCTCAAATCTGAGTTCTGAATCAAATATTAAACCTAAGTTACGACATTCCTGAACATTCTCTACTTGACTTCCCCGTATTAAAATTTTGGGACTATTAGCTAAAACATTTGCAATCTGTTTTCGGGAACCCAATACCAGATATTTGGACTTTTCTGGATTTAAAACCAAACAGTTTTGCTCAGACCACGCACTGAAGATATTCAAGACGAGCGAAATGCAGGATGTACAAATGAATCCAAAGTTAAAAATGCAATCCTTTACTATGAGCAGCTTTCTAACGAAACCACAAATCAGTATGTTTCCACTGATCAAAAAATGACTACCCGAACACAAACTTCAACACAATCTACCCCTCTTTCATCTATCTATGATACAATATAAAAAAGAAGAAATGATTATCGATCTGAGTAATAAAGCGTCGGATCAGTTTTTTTTACTACGACTGAGATCTCCTATTGTCTGTAGAAAACAATATACATACTAAAATTTTCAATAAAAAGTTTATAAAAATCAATTTAGTGATTTTTCTTTCTCACCTATTCTAAACCTTCATAACTCTATGATACAATACTTGAAGTTCATCATCGGCAAACTAGGAACCAATCAGAAGTCAGCCAGCAAAATTGTAGCCAATCAGTGTTGAGCACATCAAATCTTACTAGAACGACGAGTATTTTCGCAAAAATCCTGACTTTGTCCAGTAAGATTTGATAATTTTTCGCCTATGTCTAATTATCCGCGTTTTCGCAAAACCCCTAGAATTTTCGCGAAGATTCGAAGTATCAAATTATCCTACGACATATATACCAATAGGGAATATGCATGAATTTTTTTATCGCATTGATTAACAAAATATGAAAATATCGTAGTTCAGATGACAAAAAGTAAAATTAAAATTAAAATCGCCCAAGAAATACGGCCGGTATATGCATTTAAAACTATTAATTACGCACCGATTAGACAGAGATCCGACATGGACTGTGACGTCACATGTCACTGCGTCCATACAAACTCCGTGTTAAATTTCGTTTTGCTAGAAAGAGATAGAAATAAATCTTTGATGGCTCATATCTTTTTTAATTTCGTAGTTATTAGAAAAATATTTTTACTAAACTGTTTATTTCATGAATGAGGATTATTTATTTAAATAAAAAAATATCATACATATTCCCTATTGGTGCTGGATAACTGGGCGATTGTTCCGCCAATTGATGGCATGACATGTATGACAACGGTAGCCATTTTATCCTTTCATTTGGCGAAATTAAGAATTAACTAAATTTCAAACATATGACGATCGGTGGGGACGTAAATGGTCTGGTAAGAAGAAAAAGAGTCTAACTATTTCGTAAATAAATAAATTTATTACTATTTTTATTTATTATAACTACTCATACACATTTGACTAACCACAATGTCTTACTAGAGTGTAAGACACCGTGGGAGAGCAGTGGTCACACACTGTGCGCCCACTGTGACGGAGTCTCAGATAACGCGGACAAAACTGATTATACAGGCTGATTTTTGAAATGACTTCTTTTTTAATTGTTTTTTTTTTTAATTTATTTATTTGTAAAACGGTAAGTTACAATTTGTCTTAGGTATATTAGTCGCTAAACTAAACAGTTTGATGGCGAGATGCGCTATTATTTATTTAATATGAAAACCTAGCACAAATAACTATATTAATTAAATTATTAAGATTAAGATTCAAAAGGTTCAAGATTCAAGACGTTTATTTGACATAAAACACTACATCATCATCATATCAGCCTATTGCAGTCCACTGCTGAACATAGGCCTCCCCCAAGGGGCGCCACTTTGCACGATCCTCCGCTGTTTTCATCCAGCCACTACCCGCTATCTTCTTTAGGTCATCTGACCATCTGGCAGGGGGGCGTCCTACACTACGTTTGCCAAGACGAAGCAAGCTGAAGTGGCAAGCTAGCACGCTGAAGTAGTGTAACAAGCTGAAGTGGCAGTGGGCTGGCCATGTCTGTCGCAGAACCGACGAGCGTTGGAGTAGACAGGTTCTCGAATGGAGACCACGTCTTGGCAAACGTAGTGTAGGACGCCCCCCAGCCAGATGGTCAGATAAAACACTACAATACAAAGAAAATAAAATAAAATATAAAACACAGGCAAGAACACATACAGAAGACGACAAAACAACGTATAATATAAATAGTGTATTGTGGTGTAGTGCGATATCAAATAGGACACAGCTCAGCATGTGTTGAAGCCGAGGCACCAACGCTGGTTTTCAGCTGTGCCTGTTATTTGTTTTAATTATTATTGTTCCCTTAGTGTCAAACTATCTATGGGTCAAAATTGCTGTGAACTGGCTGCCCCGGAAAAGCGGCAGCACGGTAGACAAAGACTAAGACGAAATGGATAGAAAAGGCGCAGGAGTGGAGGAGTGAATCTGAGGTGTCGTCCTATGGTCTCATGCGGTGTGGTAGGCTCTGTAAGGGGCTAGTCCGATGCCAAACAGCTTGCTGAGTTCCGTATGTGTATATGTAGTGTAGTGTAGTGTGTGTGTGTGTGTATTGGTAAATGTTTTATAAATATTTTGCCGAAAGAAGTGTGCCCTGCTTAGCCCTACGACGGGAGTTCTTAAATAATCTGTTTAAAACTTCGTTTAAATTAGTGAGCAAACATTTTTGTGTAAGTATGTCGATCAGTCCGCGAAACTAAATAATTTTCCCCAAAGAATATGAGTCATATAATATGAAAAAGTAATTTCGCCTCTCAATACAACTTTTTGCCTTTTTTTATTATAAGATGGGTTAACTCTTGACCTCAATCTTGACTAAAAGGTCAAAGATGAGGTCGACGATGGAGCGAGTTAACCCAGAAAATGCCTATAAAGGCACTGTACTCCCACGCACCGACGGAACACAGCAAGCTGTTTGGCGTCGGACTTCGGTAGGAAGCTGGTCGCGAACCAGACGGCCCTTTACAGAGCCTACCACACCGCATGAGACCATAGGACGGACGACACCTCATATTCATAAAAAAATGAAGTGTCGTTGCCTGGGATGGATTACTAGGAGGCAGGTCTCATTTGTGTTTCCTTAGTCACCTCTTACGACACCCACGGAAAGAGATGGTATGGTGTTATTCTCAACCGATTACCACATGGTAACAATTGTAAAAAAAATACTTTTGACTTTGTTTAAAAAGTATTTTATTTACAGTTTGTTTTTAAAATGTGTCCGTTTATAATACAAATACAGTCGAGAGCACGTCACGCTTTACACTACCAGTTTAAGTTGAGCTCTGATTTATACTGCGCGCCTTACAATGCAGGGCCGGTCCAAAGTACAAAGTGTCAAGCTTGACGTGCTCTTGACTGTACAAGATAACTCTAAAATCTAAAATGTTGTCTCAACCCTGATATTGATCGCCTTTAATTTTTAAACGACTGCACCAATCTTGATAAAACATGTATAAGAACAACTACCAGAAAACCTGTTTTTAAATTTACAAAATCTGCATCCAAATGGGTTCATCCGTTTTATTTTTTATTTTATTTTATTTGGCACAAAAATAAGTTACAAACAAACACTTAATCTAAAAAAAAAGTAATACAGTGTTTTTTTAAGAGTGCAACTCTCAACAGTGTGCTCAACATTTAAAAACACAACAATACAAATAGGTACATCAATTTTTAATAAGATATTATATTAATTACTTACACGCAAGCAAAAGAACAATTAGAAATTAAAAAAATAAATTATTTTTAAGAGCTACGGTGCCACAGACAGACACAAATAGCGGTCAAACTTATTACACTACCCTTTTTGCGACAGGGGTTAAAAACATTTTCAGTGACACTAATTCCGCCTTTGACATTTGTCCGTTAAGCACTAGTGATGATCGCTATCGATAATTTTCAATCGGCACTTAATCGTTTTTCAATAATCTGTTATTGGTAGGTGATTTCGGCAAATTCATTTTATAATGCTTTTGTTAGTGGATGTGGTGGAGATATCGATATTTTAATTACTTAAAATAATAAAACGGCTAGATAGTTAAAATTTTCGCGATTTGAGCTCATAATTTAACACTTAAACACTTAATTAAAGTCGGGAAATAGCTAAATCATCAAATATAAGCGAATTTAGACCCATTTTAGTATTTAATTAACTCCCGCTATGTGACAAAAGAATTGTTCGCTGCCCATTGCCAAATGTTAATAGTGTGGCTGCCAGAAGATTCTATGAGTTCTGTGACCCTATGCTCTATAATAAGATTATACCAGATATTAGTAGAACAATGAAACTTGGAAATCAGCAATTCAAGAAATTCCTCGTCGAAATACTGCTTACCATGAATTACGAATCTATTGAAGGTCTTTTTGTGCGGATTTTGTAGCAATCGTACAAGTACAACTCACAACACATCTATACTTACATACATTCCTTCACATACACTCACTCATCTCATCACACATATCACACACACACACACACACACACACACACACAAACACACACACACAAACATGATAACCATTGTATTTAAATTTTAATACTTAATATTATTACTAAGTTGTTAAAATACTACTAAGCACTCTTAACATGTATGTACGACTATATGGGAAGACACTGTATCCTGTAACACAGTTTAAAAACTACCACAGGATACAGAAAGTCTACGTAATTTTTATTTTAATATTTGGAAAAAATAAAGTTATTCTTATTATTCTATTCTTATTATTCTTATTCTTAATTAAGGCTAGACAAGGTATAAAGGGACAGAGTAGCATGAAACCATGGATGCATTATTCTAACTAAACACACACCCACACACATTCCTATTCACTCTCAAACACACACTGTACTCTTCCAAACACATTAATTTTAATTAATAGTTAAGATACAAATGTTTTTACTTTATTTTTTTATTTTTTGTAATTGTGTGTGTAATGTGTCAGTTAAATAAAGGTTTTATCTATCTATCTATCCAGTTTTTTTTCCAGTGTTTTATTTTAATATTACGGGCTTTTAAAATTAAATATTAATTCAAAAACACTATTTTGCAATAAAAAACAAAAATAACAGCGTAAACATGAAAACCAGCAACTTACATCGCATTCTGAAAGCGGAGCGGCGCGGGGTATCTGCACGCGTAGCGTGTTATCGTGGCACATTGCGTAGAGTAAAAGTAGTTTAGTAACGATAATTGAAAAAAAAATGTTTTTAAGCCTATTATATTAATGTATATGTGTAGACTTTACTTATTAATTATTTGTCAAGTTTTCCGCCTGCGTTGACTACAGGTTTTGTCGTGCCCAGCTGTGAGACAAAATGTAGCCTATGTTCTTTCCCAAGGTCTCATCTCATCTAACTTTTGTACCAAATTTCATCAACATCGGTTCAGTAGTTTAGGCGTGAAAGCGTAACAGACAGACTTTCGTATTAAAATATGAGTAGGGAAATAGGGATTCCATACTAGGTAGGTACTTTTAATAAATATCGATAAATGTCCCATCACTATTATCAAAGTAATCCACTGAAACCGTCCCAAATTGGTGATTTCCATAATGAATGTCCAAACGACGGGGGTATTGACAGCTGAAACAGATTTTCTAAATTCAACTCTGGCAACACTGAATTTACTCTGAAGGGAAATGCTTTGACACATGGCTTTGTTTTTGTTAATGGGATTTACAGTTTTTTAATTTTATCTTCTTTGTTACATACATACATATACAAGGCTTTAGGTAAATCTCTTTCAACCTTACGGGTGGTTAATCAGTCCATGAAACTGAACAACTTTTCCAAGGAACATAGGTCAAAATACGGAAAAAATTTTTTGAGTTCCCATACAAACTTTATCAGCATATAGCGCATTTTGTATGGGAGATCAAAAATTTTTTTCCGTATGGGCTCACTCCCATGGGCTCACGCCCATAACCCCTAATGGGGTAGGCAGAGCATCAGTGGTTCTAGAACCACTACATGCCACGTTTGACACAAATTGTGAGGGTTATCAGATGGAACAAGTTGCATAATGGTGAGAGGATAGGCTGACACCAGGGTTAGTCAAGTTCGCCACACACTTGACTATACCTACACGATAAGAAGAAGAAGAATATTCTAGACTAGCTCGTTTATTATTTTTAGGATTAATCATTATGATTATATTTGCTAATCTTTTCGAATCATGCTGTATATAGCGTAAGAGTGAATCCTCACCGTGTTAATAGGCAGAGATTTGACCCTATGAATAAAATCCATTCATTCATTCATTCACCGTGGGACTGACATAATTACTGCACCTACTTGTACACTTGAACGCGTTGTACAC
The DNA here is from genome assembly GCA_949987775.1 of Aproaerema taeniolella. NCBI lineage: Eukaryota > Metazoa > Arthropoda > Insecta > Lepidoptera > Gelechiidae > Aproaerema > Aproaerema taeniolella. The sequence continues at coordinate 2,222,375 of OX465265.1, forward strand.
TCTACAACATATTTTTTAAATTTATTTTTTACATCTATACTTCTTTCTATAAGGAGAAAAGATTTGTATGTTTGTATGTATGTTTGTGACGAATAAACTCACAAAAGACTGGACCGATTTCAAAATTTTTTTTACCATTAGAATGCTACAGTATTCCCGAGTAACCTAGGTTAAATAATTTTCCCAAATTTTCCACGGGAACGAAGTCCCGCATGGAAAGCTAGTTAAAAACAAAATTATTTAATAGTGCAACAATGGTTTCATGTAAAAGTGGTAAGCTTATCGTTAAGATGTCATTAAATACTTGATAAACTTGACCAACTTGACATGTCTTATCAGCCCATATACGTCCCCACCGAGGGGCACTGGCCTACCTTCGAAACACGAAGGGGATTTAGGCCATAGTCCACCACGCTGGCCCAGTGCGGGTTGGTTGACCTGGTGTCAGAGCTTATTAGACAGCCAGGTCACGTTGTCTAAAAGCTCTGACAACTTGACCTGGTGTCAGAGCTTTTAGACCGCCAAATGGTTTCTAAAATACATAATTTTTAACCGCCTTCAAGAAAAAGGAGGTTATCAATTTGACTATTTTTTTTGCATGTTTGTTACGCGATAACTCCGCTTGTTGTCGGACAATTTTTAAAGTTCTTTCCTTGTTCGAAAGAGTATACTTCTGAGGTAGTCCCATTCAAATTTTATCAAAATTGATATAGCGATTTTAAAAAAATTCTATTAAAAACACATACACATTATATTTCAGACAGGCAGACAGACGCGGCTTAGGACTTTGTTTTTTATAATATAGTAAGATTCTATTTATACTATATATTTTGTCAAGGGGTTAGTCAAGCTCGGAACACACTTGACTACACCTATACGATAAGATTTATTGTGTTTTTTTTAAAAGCCTCAAGATGACGTATCCATCGACTATTTTTTTGGGTCCGACTATACTTTACAAATTAAAACGAATCTAACGATCATCACAAATGGTCAAGACTAGGCAATTAACCATTTGATATGTAAAAATAGAAAAAGAAATCTTATAATTAATATGCCTCCATTTTGATTCAGCCTTTAAGTTGATGTAAGATCATATGTCATAATATAATAAAAAAACGCTACACACTCAAAGGCCCACACTAAGGTTTTCCCTTGTGTCGTGGGTCCCTTGGAACACACATAAAGACAAACACAAACACCCATGACCCGAGAACAAACATCTGCTTTTTGCACAAATGTTTGCCCCGACTGGGGATCGAACCCAGGACCCGCCGATCAAGAGGTAGCGTCACTACCACTCGACCAAACCGGCCGCCCAAATATGAAGTAACATATTTCTAATTTTGGTAATTTAGGTCTGTAAGTTTCTAGAAAAATTGCTGTGAATCAAAGTTTCAATTTGATGTTATCTATATTTGGATTTTAAGTGACGTTTGTGAGTGTTGTGTTGGTTTGATTTAAAAAAAAAGAATGAGTTATACAGGTTGAAAAAGAACCTCCTAGCTTTATTGAAAATCCTGAAAGAGTATCACTTAGAACACTTTTTTTTTTCTAAACGTAGACACCACTCGGGCGCACCCCCCTCGCGCTACCCGCACCCCTCGCGTGCCTGGTGTAGGAGTAATGTCTACATTTAGGCAAAAAATTAATTATTCCAACTGAAAAATATTATTAATTTTTTTTTTTTTTTCATAAATGTGTTCTTTGAATGATACTGGTTCAGGATTTTGAATATAGCTAGGAGGTTCTTTTTCACCCAGTATATACGTAGAAGAGACAAATTATACTTTTTTAGTCTCATTTTTGTCGCACTGCTGTCATATACGTTTATATAATAAAATTTCAAACCTACCTTTGGAAACTTTTAAGACAATTTTTTTTTCACGGACGGGTTTCATCACGATGTTTTTCTTCACCGTTGAGCAAGTAATAGTTAGAAATCCGTACATAAATCCGAAAAGACGAATTTAGTGGTACAGGCCCGCACCAGGATTTGAACCCGCAACCTTCAGATTACAAGTCCGACTCATTACCAACTGGGCTATCAATCGATTAAAATAGAAAGGAAAATAACACAGTTATTATTTATACTATCAACAGTTATAGCTTATGCACTTGAACTTTCGTTTAAGCCTGAGAATCTGGATTCAATGGCCCTGTCCACCCTTTAATGACATATCGTGAAGAGTGGTCATCTACTGCTGCTGTTTTAAGTGTATAACGTGGCTACTTTAACTTCAGCGCACCTTAAAACAAGATAGCTCTAAAAATTAAAAAAAATAAGAGTAAACTTAAACAATGTTTAAAAACGGCTATGTCAAATGACATATGTCAGTTTTTAATGTTTTGTAGTAAAGTAGTTTTTGCCTAAAACTTTTAAACTTAAACATTAAAGTTAATATCAATTAATTCAGCTTTCTAACCAAGAAAATCGCATTGAAATCTATTCATTCGTTTAGGAGCTACAACGCCACAGACAGATACACCTAACACATATAAGTACGTCAAACTTACAACACCCCTCATATTTTTGTCGGGGGTTAAAAAATAGTTTTTTAAGTCTTTAACTTCCATGGAAGTAAAAGAAAAAACTTAAAATATGCCAGCTGCTAACCCTTACTCTGTAACAGCCAGTTATTGCCAAAAATCTAAACACGTTAAGTATATCTGTTAAAGTTAAGGCCAGTAGGCCCTGATTCTGTAACTTCAGTTGTGTGTTGATGGAATGGAAGCCATATTATCTGTTCAAGTGGCGAAATTGAGAACTATTTAATTTTCATATACTTGCTGCCAACCACCTCGACCAGCAGCGCCACCGCCAACCGAACGAAAAGTTGCAAACTACCGGCAACTGAAAATTCAGTTGGTGGTGGTGTCACCAGTCAAAGCAGCCGTCATTAGATGTATGAAAGGATAGTTCTCAATTTCGCCACCTGAACAGATAAAATGGCGACCATTCCATTCCATCAACACACAACTGAAGTTACAGAAGTTAAATGCTTAATTAGATAAATAAATACTTTATTTATTTATTTATTTAATTTATTTAATTTAATAAAAATTCTAAACATCATCTGCAGGTATACACCCAAGTCGACAATGTGAAATTCATTACATATTATAAAATCAATTACAGTAAAGCATTCATAATAAAAACAATTCATAATCTCAAAATAAGTAATCATTAATTAATGTCAATAATAAAAATCACATAAAAAACGTCCAAAATAAAATTAAGTAACAATGTCACAACAATAAAATTATATAAGTTCAAATAAAGTAAAAGTATATAATCTACAATGTCTTCATAATAAAAATATAAAAATAATATGGTGTGTCATAAAAAAAAAAAAAAATACAAGTATAATTCATTCACTAGGTTAGTGCAACATTATTAAATTCTTTTAATGTACAATGAAATATATCAACACGTCTCGAAACTCTTCCATACTTATATTTTTCCATCCGACAACCCTCAAAATATACCTATGCCCAAGATGGCGACCGTGGTTCTAAAATTGATCGTATTGATGGAAATAAATATAAAAGTAACAAGAAATTTGCATTATTACTTTTGCTTACGATTGACTATGACATGATCTCAAATTGATAAAAGGACATATATTCAAATTTAAACGCAAAAGAAATTACGTCTTCTGCTAATATAAATAGAGTCCAATTTTCTTTGTTTTGATTCGGAAGTCCATATTCTCATGAGACAGAAGTTTCGTTGGCATATTAGGCATTTAATGGTGGAATGGGAGTGAAAGAAAAATAATTTTCACCTTAAAAACGTATGAGTCACCGACTTCAATCCCAACAACAGTTCGCACAAAGTAGATAACTAGTAGTTTTTGCAGACTACAATGCCTATTAGCAGATAACCACAAACGAAAATGGCACTCATTTATTTAGATGATGTTCTGGTTTGTAGTATTTTTTGTTTTTGTTTATTTTTTTAAAAGCGCTGAATTATTTTCGATAAAATTTATATGGTTGACACAGTTCACAATTTTTCGATAGTTTATAATCTCGCGAGTAAGATTATAAACTTACGAAGTTCATGATCTTACGGTGACAGATACAAGCTTGGCCCGCTGTTGTAACTCTTTTTATAAACCAATTTCTGTAATAAATTATTCTATTCTATTTTATATGGCTCTATAGGCACATGGTGCGCTGCCTACCCTGCCAGGGATTACAGGCGTAAAGTGTATGTTTATTAGGCTCGCTGTTCTGACTAAGTCTACTTATACGAAATTATTTCCGCATTCCTCAGAAGATCACACTAACTAAGTAAATGATAGGTCTTCTAGACATAGGTAGACTAGTTTAATTAAGTCGTCCTATAGGTAAGATAGGGTGAAATTTTGTGTTCATAGAATTTTCTAAGAAAACTTAAACCTTGGACTTGATGAAAGGAAAAAAAACTGGACAGATCGAATCTATAAAACTCTACAAAATTTAATAACTTTTTCCGAAGAAACTAGGGGAGAAGTGGCGTGGCGGAGCCAGGTTTTAAAAGAACTATTTACATTATTTCGGATCTGCTTGGTGATTTGATGTTTGTGGGTGGCGGGAAATCAGGTGATGCCACTTAAAAATAAAATCACCAACCAAATCCGTTCCTAAACTACCGAAATGAGGCTCTTTCAAAACTTGGCTCCATGATGACACTTCTCCCATACGAGTATTTGGATTTCTCAAAAAAGAAGAGTGTATTTCAGAAAATATCCATACTTTGATCTCTACGTTCAATAGAAGTTTTTCAGTATCATGACGCCATTTGCAATCTCAAATAGCGATCATTAATTTAGAGGAATCCTTTCAATATTTTCGTTTCATACTGGCGCCGCATCTTGATCGAGAAGTCCTAGGTTCGATTCCCAGTCGTAGTCGGGACAATTTTTTATGTAAAAGCAGCTCGAGCACGATGGCGACAAAGTAAAGGCTTGGCTGAAGCTGAAACTAAAGGCTTGCTCTGGCGTTGTCAATGTTGACGTTTACGCGCGCTATTACCATCGCACTCAAGCTGCTGATGTATGTTCTTGGGTCACGGGTGATCGTCTCTTTGTGTATATTCAGAGGAACCAACGAAATATGGGAAAACCTCAGGCCTTTGAGTGTGAAGCGTTTATATTTTAAAAACAACTATATACCACGTTGTTTGCTGTCCAGTATTCAACACCTGTAAGTATATACCGCAATTTCAAAAAAAAACTACTACTAAGTACTAATATAATGTCTAACAAAATGCCTTGAATGCATTATATTTTTTAATGCATTCTTCTAAAGGTCAAGTTCTAACGTACATACACGAGTTATTTTGCATAATTATTGCAATGTAATTATGAATAATTTTGCATTTGTTACTCATTTACTCATTTTGCATTTGGTTTTTGCTAATTGGTATTCTTGTCGATTGTCCAGTGACAAATAAAAAGAGGAAAAAGGTGTTTTGTGTGGACACGTTTTTAATTATGTGTTTAGATAGCAGGTGAAAAACTGTGGTATCTGCCTATCCCAATGGGACAAAGGCGTAAGCTTATGCATGTATGTGTGTACTTTTTTTTGATACTTCATTCGGATTGTGGAATTTACTTATTCATGAAATGTTTTTTTGATACCAATGTAACATTTTACTAAATAACGAATATATTTCTTTGGTTTTTTGACAGAATAATAAAAGCAATTGCCAAAATATTCAGAAGCAATATGAAATTATGTCACCATTAGCTTTCCGCCCGGGACTTCGTTCAAATAGGAAGTTGGGAAAATTAAAAAGCCTATGTGTTAATCTAGGGCAGGGGTGGCCAACTTGATTATACCCAAGATCTCCTGTTTACTAACGAAACCCTGTGCGATCTACCAATTACGTACTTCTTGAAATCTTAAATGAAACAGCATAGTTCAGTACACAATCATGTAGTATTTTTTTTTTATATTAAGAGAAAAAACTTAAATGTGAAATGTTTTTTTATTTTTTTGCCTTGCAACGATCGACTGGACTAACAGTCGCGATCGACCGGTTGGCCACCCCTGATCTAGGGTGTCAGCTACCTCCATAAAGAATTGTATCAAAATTGATTTAGCTGTTTGAGCGTGAAAGAGTAACAAACATCCATACAAACTTTTGCGTGTTTAATTTTCATCTTTCAAATATTTGGTAAGCTATCCCTACACCTTTAAGAACAGCTTTTTAAATGAAAAAACGAGGTTAAATTGGTTTAAAACAATTAAACAACTTCAAAAGCAAACGATTACAACGTACAAAAATGCGGTCTTAATTTCCTTATCTCAGCCCAAAAAACATTTTAGAAGTAAAATAACTCAATCAAAAAATAAAGGGTGTAGAATACCGAAAACTTCAGTTACCTACAAAGTTTTTCAGGCGAGTCGTTAAACGATGTTAAAAAGTTTCAACGTCAGTCGGTATTTTGTACTGTCTCAGCTTTATCTACCCTGTTCTGAAATTCAGGGCCTTTTTTTACCCATGGCAAAAAAAAATTAATAATAATAAAAAACGCTATACACTTAAAGGCCCACACTAAGGTTTTACCTTGTGTCGTGGGTCCCTTGGAACACACATAAAGACAAACACAAACACCCATGACCCGGGAACAAACAAATTAATCTTAGTTTTTGGTATTTGTGATTTCAAGGTAGGGCATTGCCCCACAATGCGCCCCCCCCCCCTAACCACGGCCGTTGTGTGGGGGTGACTTAAAATTAACTAACAAACTTAAGATGGTGGTTGTCTTCATGAAACTGAACAACTTTCCCAAAGAATCCCTTAGAAATTCTATAAAAAAATCAGCTGATTGTACTAGTTATATGAAAGAGTGAAAACATTTTTCACGCTTTGAGTGTGTGGCGTTTATTAATTAATTAAATAATTAATTTTAAAAAAAACGAAGGAGCACACCAAACAACATCATGTATGATCCACAATAAATGTTATCTTATATTATCTTAATTCCTTGAGTCGAGGGTCCCTCAGAACACACATAAAGACAGACACAAACACCCTGACCCGAGAACAAACATCTGCTTTTCACACAAATATTTGCCCCGATTGGAATTCGAACCCAGGACCCGTCGATCAAGAGGCACCACCACTACCACTCGATCAAATCGGCCATCAAATACCTACTGAGAAAATTGTTTAGTAAAATCTTTAGTGTGGGCCTTTGAGTGTGTCCTGTTCATTTATAATTATGATTACTAACAAGCCCAGCGTGAAAGTGTGTTATTTTCCATGAGACTCATTAATTAAAAACGTTTTTCTAGAATCAAATCGGCTGTAACCCCTTGTTTCCCATGATAACTAACAGCACAAAAATGAACCGGCTATTATTAAAGCTTCATTTACGCCTTTTTCCATACATTTACATGGCAAATACAAGGATTTGCATGACGATTTCAAGTCACGACTTTTTTTATTTTTGCATGCTAGCGACTTATGTATAACAGATTTTACCAGCAATGTATGAAATCAGGAATTGTAGAGAGTCTCTTTACTCTGCTTCGGTATTATTTATATTTTTTTATTGTAGATAGGTAAGTTTGGTCGAGTGGTAGTGACGCTGCCTCTTGATCGGCGGGTCCTGGGTTCGATCCCCAGTCGGGGCAAACATTTGTGTAAAAAGCAGATGTTTGTTCTCGGGTCATGGGTGTATGTGTCTGTATTTGTGTGTTCCAAGGGACCCACGACACAAGGGAAAACCTTAGTGTGGGCCTTTGAGTGTGTAGCGTTAAAAAAAAAAAGTGATACCTATACTTGTATACCAATGATGTGCTCCCGGCCGATTTCGGCCATGGCTACCGCTTCAACTCCTAACTTGTTGGCGTTCATGTGCTCGCATATGGCTTACGTAGCCAATCTTTTTTGAAAAGGTTTGCGTACATTGCGGACATACAACTGATAGCCGCAGGTGGACGGGCTTTCAATTCATCGCGTCTGGCATCCAGCTCAGAGCAACGATTTGTCTCAAAGTTCTTGATCTTGTTTTTCACTAGAATCCTCAATTCTGGTCGTTTTTCGGCTTGCTTCTCCCATTGTGTGGGGTATATACCGCACCTTTTCATGTGCCTTTTTAGTGCATCTTTGTACTTGAAGATTTGGCCGCCCTGTTTCCGTTTGCCTTCCTCAAGTTCACAATAGAAAATGCGTTTTGCCACACGCACATCCGCCATCCTTGACACATGGCCACACCATCTTAGCTGTCTGCGCATAAGGTAAGCCTCAACTTATATTATGAAGAGGAAAGATTTGATTTTTTGTATGTTTGTTACTAAACTTAAAAACTACTGGACCGATTTCGAAAATTCTTTCACCATTAGGATGATATTATCCCTGATTAACATAGGCTACATCATTTTCCCGAATGCCCACGGGAACGAAGTCCCGAGCGGGATAGAACTACATGTTACCTACCCTGAATGGGATTATAGGCGTTAGTGTATGTATGGAACAGTATAATTAAAAATCGCTTGAATCGAAGAAAACGTTTGAAGCAATAAAGTCATCGATACTGTGTGCATCGGTGACCTTTTATTATTATTATAAGATGGGTTAACTCTTGACCTCAATCTTGACCATAAGGGCAAAGATGAGGTCGACGATGGAGCGAGTTAACCCAGAAAATGCCTATAAAGACACTACTCCCACGCACCGACGGAACACAGCAAGCTGTTTGGCGCCGGACTTCGGTAGGAGGGTGGTCGCGAACCAGACGGCCCTTTACAGAGCCTACCACACCGCATGAGACCATAGGACGACACCTCAGATTCAGAAAAAAATGAAGTGTCGTTGCCTGGGATGGATTACTAGGAGGCAGGTCTCATTTGTGTTTCCTTAGTCACCTCTTACGACACCCACGAAAAGAGACGAGGTAGTGTTATATTCAACCGATCACCACACGCTTAAATTCGGTATCGCTTAAAGCGATTTCTTTCATGTCACCTTTATACTGTTTTATGAGTACAAGTTGTAAGTAGCCGACGATATTTAAAATTAAAATTCAAAGCAGAAAAGAGGCTTCCGTCCCGCTGTTATGTCAAGTTCAAGTTTTGTGTCCTTTTTGAAACAGGTGACGGCCGGTCGTGACTCATACCTTGCATTTACTGAGAATCTTCAAAAAAAATATACTCTGGCCTTGGTCGAACAGCATATGGCTTCTTTACTAGGTGTAAGAAGCGGTGTGCTGTAAAAGACAGCTTAGCATAAACTGAAACCTTGATATTTTAGATTTAAATGTAGATTCAGAGGCTAAGATTAAAAAGAATGTATTAGATAAAAATGCTGCTTTATAAATTACTTTAACGAATTTGTACTTTCTGCTGCTGTCGCTATGTATAACTTTAGTAAAACTTAACTTCATTGTTTTTAGGTCTTATGTATTCATGTTTGTTTAAGTCGCTTAATATATAAACTGTGCATGTGGTGCTGTCCTGTAAGTGGTAAGGCACTTAGTTCTAAATTAAGTTAGCGTAAGTAATACATGTATCAGTGTTCTTGCTGTTGGTCAGCCAAATAAAAATAAATAAATACAGACAACTATTCTGAATAATTTTCCTGTCGAATTTTTTCTAGGATTTAAAAAAAATGTTTTGTAATATTTTCAGATTTAAATTAAAAAAAAATTAAGAATAAAGTGTCTGGATGAAAAAAGTGGAGGATCGTGCAAAGTGGCACACCTTGAGGGAGGCCAATGTTCAGCAGTGGACTGCAATAGGCCGATATGATGAAATTAGGAAAACATTAATTCATACTACAGTCACTACTACTTAGTATAAAACTTTTTTACTTTCAAAGAAAACAATTTTTTGCAGCCGATTTCGTATTTCAATCAAGCAGCTAAGAAAATTTTAAAATGATAAAAATAAATATTATTTTTTTAATGTATTTATATTGTTACTTATGATTTTATTTTAAAATGTTATGGTTTTGAACTAAACACTCTCGCTGATACATTTCATATGAGCTTTTGTCAGTAAACAAATGTATAATGTTCAGTATGCGCAAGCGCAAAACGTTCATTTTAAATTCATATGAAGATTGTTACGTCATTGGAAAAAAAATGCAAATCGGACTCTCTTATGAAGGGATCCGTACAAACAAACACTACGTTTCTTGTATGGGATCCGTACGTTTCTTGTATGAGAGCCTAGTTTTCAACCGACTTCAAAAAAGGAGGAGGTTCTCAATTCGACTGTATTTTTTTTTTGTATATTTGTTACGCGATTACTCCGGCAACTGTTGTCCGATTTTCAAAATTCTTTATTTGATCGAAAGAGTATACTCCTGAAGAGGTCCCATATAAATTTTATCGAAAATGATTCAGCGCTTTTAAAAAAAATCAACAAAAACAAAATATACTACAAACTAGAACATCATCTAAATAAATGAATGACATTTCTGTTTGTAGTTATTTGCTAATAGGCATTGTAGTCCGCAAAAAACTAGATATCTACTTTGTGCGAACTGTTGTTGGGATTGAAGTCGGTGACTCATACGTTTTTAACGTGGAAAATTATTTAGTTTTAATTCGTTTTTCGATGACCTAACCCTGTTTACTGTCTCAAAGGGAGGGGCCCATGCCCAACGATGAGGATTAATCTCAACTAATGATAGATGGATTTTATTTATATTTATTGTTTTTGAACGGCAATCTTCGCGCAATTCTTGCACACCTGTGTGTGGAGGATTTGTATCGCTCGCGTCGTAAGCATTAAGCAAGCGCGCGACGGGTAACTCTAAAGTTAAAAATGTTGTATTACCCCCGACATTCAATTGTTTATAACTTTTAAACGGCTCAACCAATTTTGATGAAACATAGCTAAGAACCATTTTGATTACATCAGCTTTCAAACGAAAAAAAATTCATCGCAATTGGTCCATTCGTTTAGGAGCTACAATGCCACAGACAGATGATGTTGAACTGAGGGAATGAGCCTGGTAACCCACAACACAGGGAATCCTAGTGTGGGTACCATGAAACACTGTTTAATTAACTGTCTCTTTTTTTCTGAATAAATATATATATATATATATATATATTTTTTTACACACGTCAAAATTGTAATACCCCTTTTTTTGACTGTAATTACTTATTACAGCTTGTGAGATACATCTCACCGACAGACAAACAAAACGTATGATCAGTAGAGGCTTAGAAACGGCGTCTCATTAGAGCCCTTCGTGCACGGAACTCTAAAAAGCAATACGTTCAACTCCTCACTCATTAGAACTTAGTTTTTAACTAAAGGAGACTGTCCTATGCCCCCTGAACCATGACAGTGAGTCAGTGAGTCATGGGTCACTTCACAGGTGACTACCGTGGGAGTCGAGCTGCCATTGTCTTCCCCCTCCATGTTTTAAAAGAAGACTTGCGTAAGATTATTACCTTTTTTTGTAAATTCTGTACTGACTTGATTAGTGTGTAACTCATATACATACTCGTATATTGGGTGACATATAAGCTAAAATGGAAAAGAAAGAAAAGAAGAAAAATAAATTTATTTACCACTACCATTCCGCCCGGGATTTCATTCCCGTGGGAATTCGGGGAAATTATGTAGCCTATGTTCATCGAGGATAATGTAGCTTTCTAATCGTGAAATAATTATTAAAATCCGTCGAGTAGTTTCGAAGCCTATTCAATGCAAACAAACAAACAAATCTTTCCTCTTTATAATATTAGTATAGATATAAAACAGACATACAAATGAATAATGTGGTGAAAATGTGCTGCCTCTGCCAGGTTGTTTTTCAGTTTTTTCAAAATGCTATTTCATTCTATTTTGTTTTTCAAAATAGAGAATAGAATAGAATGTTGTTATTGAAAGTTCAACATTAATGAGGTTATAAAAATGACAATTTAAAAAATCTCACCGAGTCATCCCCTGTGCAAAAGTATCATCACACTTGCGGCATTTCCGCGCTGGATAGTGATGGACCTTTGCAGAAGGAACGACCCGGAGCGAGGATAAATATTTGGTTCGAGGGTTGGGAGCCTGGTGGACTGTATTACAGGCTAACTGCCTATCACGGCCACCAGTCTCTCACCAATATTGAGTTCACTATTAATTGTTTTTTTTTTTGACATTTATAATACATCATAATATTTGCATGCTAATAACCTCATTTGCAAAATACGACTGTACTCTACTGAAATATAATTATACCACCTTGAAATACCACGTTTTATGCGAAAAAAGTTTATGATTAATTTCTTTCACATACATTAGTTGTTACATTTGATTGATGAGAGATATAAAAATCTTTATTTGTTTATTATTATTAATAGAAAAACTTTATTCAACTAACACTAAAATACAGACAACAAATTAAACTTAAAATTGAAACTAAAGCGTCAGTAAAAAAGGCTCAGCTTGTTGCATTTTTTTTATAAGAAGGGTTAACTGTTGACCTCAATCTTGACCATAAGGTCAAAGATGAGGTTGACGATGGAGCGAGTTAACCTTCGATCAACTATAGAAAACTAGATACACAGTCCCATACAAAATGAAATTTAAAAGTGTCCTAACTACAATACGTACTTAGATAGTTGTATACCACTTCATGTATTATGAAAAAGTTCTAAAGTGTCAAACATTTTAATCTAATTTAAACCTTAACGTAATAATATAAGGTCGAAAATAAAATCTATTTAATTTGTAAAATACCACTTTGGGTTTTGAACAAAGGATAACGTAAGACAATTTGATGACACTGGCTGTCACGTAGAATATGGGAGGAGTGGAGTTGCCTTTGTTAATTTTAAAAATATATTAGTTGGGTCGATTTCACATATAAAATCTTCGTACAAACTTTTTAACAAATTCAAAATGCTACGAAATGGTGTGGTTTTCTTTTTAACCCCTGATTGTGTTGTGTATGTATAGGAGCATCATAGCTCTTAAACTGATGATGTTAATGGTGCAGTTTATTTTATTCGAAAGCTTCTTCTTGCGCTGGATTTCAGATATGATTTATCAAAATTGGTTCAGCCGTTTACTTTTATGTTAGTTTTTATGGTCTTTTATTATTAAAAAAATCACATTCATTTCAAATTAACCGACGATTAATATACATTACAATTGATAATCACAGCCGCCGCCATTCTTCTTAATTATTGCTTATAAACCTAATATTCTATGCTTATTTTTTTATGAAATATGAAATAACTTATAAAAAAAGAAAAGAACTGTGTCTTTCCTGATTACACATATATTATGTTTTGCTTATTTAAAACTTAGTATAATTTTTTGAACAGAAATGACCTATTGAGATTTAAGAGAGGAAATTAGCTATGAAACTGAATAGATATTTAAGTACAAGTAATAATTTATTTAAAAAAAGCAACTAACTCAAAAAAAAAATGTCTTCTTCGCTGTCATCATCTTTGTCCTGAAGATGAAATATATTTTTTTTATTTTATTCAATACAAGAAACTCCAAATCAAAAGTGATAAAAAGGTACATACTATTTGAGGTGCAACTGTTTTGTGTAACCTTTTGACTCCTTTTGTAATGACATACGAGTCACTTTCTAAAAAATGCTTGGAGCAAAAGACACTTCTTTGCGACGGCTAGAAAAAATATTCACATCTTTGACGTGCGACCACGTATGTCCACTGTCCACATCGCACAGGATCTCTAGGAAAACTAAAAATCCAATAAAACTTTGTTTGTAAACGTCACGCACGTTAAATTTTTTATTAATTCAATTTTATATGATTAATGGTTTTGCCATAATACCTTTAATGTAAATATAGAAAACAGAATTAATATATATACTCTTTACACTTCAATTTTATAACACAGATGAAAATGAAAAAAAAAACACTATATAAAAAAGCGTCTCTATTTGTTTTAGAACAGAGTCACTGCATAACCCGAACAAATGATGTTGAAATACAACGGTATGGATTTGTAAGTTCCGCTAGTGTCTATTCAATTTAAAGGGTTATACTCTCGCCGAATGTTATTAAATTAAACTAAAAAAATGTTTTATAACCTTTTCTTGGCCAAATACCAAGATAATTTCAATTCACATATAATAATTACAAAACTACTTATTTAAAAAATGTCATTCCATATTCTTTTAATGTTCTGGAGGTGTGATTTTTACAATTTTTCACTGCGCACTGAGGCATGCTTACTTTCGGAACGAACGAATGCTACTAAACGAAAAGACAACCCAAAACATCAAGTGGGTGATCATTTAGTGAGGGAACTTTTTTGTTGTGGATTGTGTATCTAGTTCTTTATAGTTGATCGAAGGAGTTAACCCAGAAAATGCCTATAAAGGCACTGGTACTCCCACGCACCGACGGAACACAGCAAACTGTTTGGCGTCGGACTTCGGTAAGAGGGTGGTCGCGAACCAGACGGCCCTTTACAAAGCCTACCACACCGCATAAGACCATAGGACGATACCTCAGATTCAGAAAAAAATGAAGTGTCATTGCCTGGGATGTATTACGAGGAGGCAGGTCTCATTTATGTTTCCTTAGTCGCCTCTTACGACACCCACGGAAAGAGATGGGGTGGTGTTATTCTCAACCGATCACCCACGGTAAAATGCTATGCTTGCACACAGCAGCGCTGATGTTCTGTCAGAACCCTGGTTATTATTTGCGTTGGAGTGCATAGTATATCGTATTGTACAATGAGCGACTGCATCTGTGCAGTATAAAATTTTGTGTGTAAAGAGTTATGTGTGCATATATGTAAATTAAGTCACGAAACTAAAAAAAATTCCCCAACTGTATACACATTACTAAGAAACCTACACGAAACCAGAAATGGAGGTCAAAGCACACAAATACAGCTTTTGCAAATAAATCATTTAACTTCATAGGTTCTTACTTAGACAATACTCACTCACACACACAAGCACACACACATTCAAACAAACACACGCATACAGATGGTGAAACAATTTTTTTAACACGCTTTTATTAGCTCGGGTTGTATGTATGTAACGGAATCTTTGAGCCTAATTTTCACTGGTTTCTAGACGTCTGATCAACTTGAAACTTTGCACACGTGTTAAGGGCCGATGACAATGCAATAACCCGATAAAAAATTTCCATTATCCTGATTAGGATCGTCACGATTAATAAATCTCTTCGCGGATCTTTTGCATGAGAGTAACAAAGACAGAGTGTGTGAACTGCGCAGGCAAAAA
Source organism: Aproaerema taeniolella (assembly GCA_949987775.1). Lineage (NCBI taxonomy): Eukaryota > Metazoa > Arthropoda > Insecta > Lepidoptera > Gelechiidae > Aproaerema > Aproaerema taeniolella. Next base: position 2,237,577 of record OX465265.1, read on the forward strand.
TGGAAAATAAATTATAGTTTTAAAAAACTAAAAAAACACGCTTTTATTGCTAACGGAACTTTTCTACTTTTTAGTTCGGTTAACAATAAAAGCGTGTTTTTTTATTTTTTTATTTTAATACATGGCTTCCCTAACAAAAAGTGTTTGTGTAGTTAAAAGTTCTTTGGTGTGTATCTATATGTCTGTGTATCTATCTGTGGCCTCGTAGCTCCTAAACGAATGCACCGATTTCGATGCAGTTGTTTTTGTTTATAAGCTGACATAACCGAGATGGTACTCAGCTATAAGTATTTGATCAAAGTTATAGCTAACTACTATATTAGTTCAGAAGTTTAAAAGTTATAAGCAATCGAATGTCGTGGCTGACAATTTTTTATTTATTTTAGAGTTGTTTTTTTTAATAATGTTATAATATAGCACCTATATCAGTCATCTTCCCTCCCCGTCAATTCTTATCGTCATCAGCCCATTTTTTTTTCTAAATGACTACAGTGTTGGCCGCTGATGGCCATGGCCTTGACAGTTTCACCGAGCAAGTGGCGAGCGCAGATGGCTCTCAGCCCAAAATTTTAAGTAACAGGCCTAAGGGTGCCCCCTGTAGGGCTCGAACCTCGGCTTAGGGCGTTACTGCGAGGGAAACGTCGGACCTACGTTTGTGGAGACAAGCGGCCGGGTACGTACCGGTACCGCGAATCGGGGCGGAGGTGATGGGGTATACGCGACAAAGGTCCCCGCCGGCGAGGACGGAATCTCTGTCTGTGTGGTGTACGGGACTCTGCGCGTTGTTGGTCGGCCTGAATTGCAAGGGTGATGGGATCGTCCGGGTCGTTGAGGATCATCAGCCCATATACGTCCCCACTGAGGGGCACGGGCCTCCCTTCGAAACACGAAGGAGTTTTAGGCCATAGTCAACCACGCTGGCCCAATGCGGACCGCTCGTCTTTCGAAAATGAAGTTTTTTGACGTGCGGGGTTTTTCATGATTCTTATATCCCTTTTTAATTTACATGCATCCTTAAATTCAATGAAATAAAGATTACTATCTAATCGCGCTGGGCTCATTCAAACTCAAAAGTAGGTCTCGAGGGGTTCTTTTTTCAAAATCCGGTGAGCGAATGAGAAGTCCGGTATCGCCATCTCTTTCCCACGCGCGGACCTTGCGCGGGCGCAAATTACGCTCGCCATTTTGTTCTTAGGGGTCCTTAGGCATGGGAAAATATAAAAAGGTTAAGAACCGAAGACGGTTAGTTAACGAAGACAATGTTTACTTGTTGAAAAATGTTTGTTATTTTATTTGCTTGTTGACCTCCGAAAAAACAGAGGGGTGTTATAAGTTTGACGTGTGTATCTATGTTTCTGTGTATCTGTGTGTCTGTTTGGGGCATTGTAGCTCCTGAACGAGTGGAGCAATTTCGATGCGGTTTTCTTTTTTTGAAAGTTGACGTAATCAATATGAAGCGCTCGTAGCCCAGTGGCGCACGTTGATCTCAACCGATCAATGAGGTTAAGTAACATACGCAAAGGCAGGGAACCTGATGGGTGACAAAAGTGGCAATTTATCACGAGCGTTTCAGTGCTTCAGAGGGCACGTTAAGCTGTCGGTCCCGACTGTTGTCGATTGACTAGAGTCGTTAAAACCAAGTCAGAGGCCATTGTGCGGTTTTAAAACTCTGGCACCAGGGTTAGCCAAGTCCGCCACACACTTGACTATACTTAACGATAAGAAGAAGAATCGATATGGTTCCTAAAAAATATTTATTCAAAATTGATTGATATACAGGGTGTAACAGAAAGGTGTTGTCATATTTCAAGATGGTGACCAGCTAATAAAACTGAACAACTTTTCCGAAAGAACCTAATTGAAATTTAAAAAAAAACAGCCTTTCATACAAAACTTATCAGCTGATCGCAAAAGTTGTATGGAGAGGCGATTTTTTTTAAAATTTCAATTAGGTTCTTTCGGGAAAATTGTTCAGTTTTACTGGCTGGTCACCATCCTGAAATATGACTACACCTTTCTGTTACACCAAGGGTTAAACAACATTTTTAAATCTTACAAAACTTTGTTTAATACATTATGAAACTAACCTTACGTTTTCCCTACGTTGCGTATAAACAAATAACGGGAGAAAATATCGAGTTAATTCACGAAAGTACTAACTCCTTACAAATTAAACATTTTGAAACATTTCGTAGAAACGAGGATGAAATTAAACACCCTCAAACGACTAATTAAATTTTCTACTTCTGTGTGTTTTTCGTGTTTAAAATGATTGAGTTTCGTTTTGGTTTGAAGCTAACATAAATAATGATGAATCTACTAGTAACTTTGAATGTTTATTTTTTAATCCAGGTAATCCGTAAGGTGATCAGTTGAGAATAACACCAACCCATTTCTTTCCGTGTGTGTCGTAAGAGGCGACTAAGGAAACACAAATAAGACCTACCTCCTATTAATCCACCCCAGGCAACAACACCTCAATTTACTCTGAATTTGAGGTGTCGTCCTATGGTCTCATGCGGTGTGGTAGGCTCTGAAAAGGGCCGTGTGGTTCACGACCATCTTCCTACCGAAGTCTGACGCCAGCTTGCGGTGTTCCGTCGGTGCGTATAGGACTATAGGAGTACCAGTGCCTTATAGGCATTTTCTAGGTTAACTCGCTCCATCGTCGACCTCATCTATGACCTTGGTCAAGATTGAGGTCAAGAGTGAATGAAATGAATGAAATGAATGAAATGAATGAAATGAATGAAATGAATGAAATGAATGAAATGAATGAAATGAATGAAATGAATGAAATGAATGAAATGAATGAAATGAATGAAATGAATGAAATGAATGAAATGAAAGAAATGAATGGAACGAATGGAACGAATGGAACGAATGGAACGAATGGAACGAATGGAACGAATGGAACGAATGGAACGAATGGAACGAATGGAACGAATGGAACGAATGGAACGAATGGAACGAATGGAACGAATGGAACGAATGGAACGAATGGAACGAATGGAACGAATGGAACGAATGGAACGAATGGAACGAATGGAACGAATGGAACGAATGGAACGAATGGAACGAATGGAACGAATGGAACGAATGGAACGAATGGAACGAATGGAACGAATGGAACGAATGGAACGAATGGAACGAATGGAACGAATGGAACGAATGGAACGAATGGAACGAATGGAACGAATGGAACGAATGGAACGAATGGAACGAATGGAACGAATGGAACGAATGGAACGAATGGAATGAATGGAATGAATGGAATGAATGAAATGAAATATACTTTATTGCACACCAGAGACAGACAAAAGTAAATGAACATGAATAATCAAGGAAGTAGAATGTACAAAAAGGCGGCCTTATTGCTAAGGTTTCCAGGCAACCTTTAGCTTAGGATATTTTCCGAGAGGTAAAAAAGCAAAGCGGGTGGTGGCTAGAACTAAATTTAAAAATAATTAAAATACATAAAACTAAGTATAAATAAGAATACATATAAATAACAAAAAAGAAAATACATATATACATATCATATATACATACCCATACATATAATACTGCTATATTATAAGGAGAGGTTAAAAATCATTGGGAAGAGGAGAGAGTGTCCCCATCTTACAATTAAAAAAAATTATATATGTAGTTTTATTATCGGCGAAAAAATTCTGGCAGCTTAGCCTGGTATAGATCCTGGTTTGGCGTGTACAGAACCCACTAAACTTGTCATAAATTCACGCTTTACACACTTTTTTGTTAACCACCGGCTTAATTTTCTGTCTTTGAGTAAAAAAGTGTATATCCTTCAACATTGTGAGAAAGGATGCGATGCGGTGTGTAATTTTTTTAATAGTTTTGTCTGCCTTTTTGTTTGTTTGTCTGTTACAACAAATAATTTGTGTAACTTACCTGTTTTCTATCACCTGTCTGTTGCATTAAAGTAATAATTAGTGTAATTTCGTGTCTACTAGTAAGATATATTAACAAGGTAAAGTGCCTCTGTTTTCTTAGTGTCCTCGGCAATCGTCGCATTTAAAAAAAATAATAAGTTGAATAAAAAAAAGAAAGATACAGACATTGTTATTTTTTTTACAAGCCCACTTATATCCCCACCGAGGGGCACGGCCCTCCCTTCGAAACATGAAGGGGGTTTAGTCCATAGTCCACCACGCTGGCCCAATCGTTCGAAAATGAAGTTTTTTGACGTGCGGGGTTTTTCATGATGTTTACCTTCACCCATGAGCAAGTTAATTAAAAATCCGTACATAAATCTGAAAAGGCGATTTTATTTTAATTTTTTAAACCTTAGTGAATGTTTTTTAAATGTATGTTATTCTATTCCACTACCTAATTTTAATTTTATTTAATGCTTTTTGTAGCGACTTTTTTGCTGTACGTTTTAGTCCGCTGTTAGCGCAGCATTTTATAAAATACTATCTTTCCAACCGGAACTTCGTTCCTGTGGAAATTCGGGAAAATTATGTAGCCTAGGTCCATTGGGGATAATGTAGCTTTCTAACGGTGAAAGAATTTTTCAAATCGGTCCAGTAGTTTCGGAGCCTATTCAATGCAAACAAACAATCAAATCTTTCCTCTTTGTAACATTAGACTAGCTTTCCACCCGGGACTTCGTTTCCGTGGCAATTCGGAAAAATTATATAGTCTATGTTACTCAAGGATAATTTAGCATTCTAATGGTGAAAGAATTATTCAAATCAGTCCAGTAGTTTCGGAGGTTATTCAATGCAAACAAACAAACAACCAAATCTTTCCTCTTTATAATGTTAATATAGAAATAAATAAATAAATGGCCAGCGAAATCCTTTGGACGAGGAACAAACCCGAGAGAGGGTCACCAGTTTACAAATTACAAATTAAAGTATGTTATTCAATTTAGACAATTTGAATTAATCTAGCTGCTTAGGTACAGACCTAAAAACCGACAGTTCAAAATGACTGTTTTATAATTTGTACCGAAGGACAGAGCGGTCGCGAGGTAAATGTCAAGGAACAGTAGAAATAAAACTTGGTACAGTAACTTCTTTTTATGTCTGCAACATTTTTAAGCCAGCCCTGTCCCTATCGTAATTTTTTTTAATTCGAAATACCTTTATTTCATAGAATATTCAGGACGTTACTTAAAATAAGTTAAAGCTACATTAAATACGTACCTAATAGAGATACTAGATTGGATTAATTTTCGAAAGACGAAAATTATTTCGAAAATGATCTAAACAACATAAATTACAATGGATGTCAAAAATGTCACAGAATAATGTTTTTGTCAAATATGTATAATATTTGAATATAAAAATAAAAGTAATAAGTATAATAACAATGTCAAGGAAATAAAATAATAACTAGTTCAAAATTGTACGTCAAATCAGAATGTCAAAACATCAAATTAATTATTCAATATTTAGAATATTTTATCAGTAAACTCTTTCAGTGAATAAAATTCATGTTTTAGTAAAAAGGATTTTAGTTGGCGGTAAAAAGTTTCGTCACAGGTCACATTTTTTAGGTGTGCGGGTAGGTGCTCGTAATTCATTAGATCCATGCTTACCATTTCTTTTCATGTTTCCACCTATGTTGGTTGAGGAAAGTTCCGTGGGCTGATTCACATCAGAGATCTGCCTTAATTGCTATTAAATTACCTATAAAATGTTTTGTATAACACTGTTTTTGAGCAATCAAGAATTTACATACATACATACATTATTTACTTTTAACCTCCGACAAATAAGAGGGGTGTTGTAAGTTTTAATTATGTTTCTGTGTATCTTTGCGTCTGGCTGTGGCATCGTAGCACCTAAACCAATAAATCGATTTCGATGCGGTTTTTGTTTGAAATCTAACGTAGCCGTGGTGTTTGAATCTAACGTAGTTATATATTTAGAGGGTCGAGGGTTATATATATTTTTTAATTTTAAAGTAACATGGAGACAATTCGAAAAATGGCACAATGTGACTTCGCCACAAACGGCATAGTCTAGAACCCACCCTAGAATGTTGGGCTACCAATCCTTATCATTATCAGTATTTTGGCGTCTATGACTGACGCCAAAATACTGATAAACTTCACAATTATTTAAAAAATTAAATAGTTATCTACAACTGAGAAGTATACATACTCGTACTTACAAACACTATTATACACACATCAACACGGTCTAGGGATATTTCATGATTTTTCATACAAAAGAGGTCTGTTTGAGAAGCTATAAAAGCATATTCTAGATACATTGAGAGATATAATTTTCGGATGAGCAAGTGCTAAACTTTAATTTTTGTGAAGAAAATATAAAAAAATTATTAAAAAAAATCATACAAAAAGCAGAAAAAAATGCATTTTTGTTGTCGTTTCTGTCATGTTTAAACCAATTTTTAATTTATACAAAATTCAGTGACTGGAATTGAAAATTCAGGTTTAAAACTTGCTCATTTGAAAAATATATATCTCTCCATGTGTCTCGAGTATGCTTTTATAGCTTTTCAAACACACCTCTTTTGTATGAAAAATGATACAATATCCCTAGACAGTATTGATGAGTGTACAATATTAGTTACTTTTAAATACACAGTGTATTAAGTTAGAGTACATTTAAATTTCTGCCAGGCCCCCCCAAAAAACCAATGTAGGTCAAACTCAAACTCAAAAGTGTTTATTTCATTGAACATATAAAATGATACTTGAACACGTCAATATGATGAATTACATTAGCACTTTTGACTTTGCGCCTATTCGCAAAGGTGCAGTCTTCCTCAGGAGAAGAATAGGCAAGAAACTCCGAGGGTCGCTCTTTTTAAGTCAATCATATACATTTTCTTACTTCTAATTTAAATTGACTTAATATCTGAATAACTCTGGAGCTGAGCAATTTATTCCCATCGTTGCTTGTCTAACAGATAATCCGAAATTCTATAAAAGCCCTTTTTACAAAGTTTTTGTTTAATTATCGTCTTAAATTTTTGTAAAGGTAGGTTTTGAATACACATGGAAATCTTATTGTAGAAGCGTATACATTAACCCATAAAAGAGTATATAAAAGAGTTAAAAGAGGTAGAAGTTAACCTACAGTTCACCACAATACTGTGCAAATGCCAAGTAAAAGGTGGCCATTCACCAAGCTATTAGACAGGTGCAGGAGCAGTTGTCGGTTTGTACGGCATATGGCCTGTGGCCCGTGCCTGTAGCGTCTTGGGAAAGGACCTTGTTTTGAACTTCATTCTTCCTTACTAATATTATGAACGCGAAAGTTTGAATGTGTGGATATATGGATGGAAGGATGTTTGTTACTCTTTCACATCCAAACGGCTGGACCAATTTTAATAAAATTTGGTATGGAGGTAGCTGACACTCTGGATCAATATATAAGCTACATAATTTTTCCAAATTCCCACGAGAATGAAGTTCCGGGCGGAAAGCAAGTATTGAATAATTTTCCACGTTAAAAACGTAGGAATCAACCGAGTTTAATCCTATCAATGCATATGACTACGAATAGGCGAGGAGTCAATAGAGTCAAAAGAATAAATATGTATGTATGTATTTAATTCCTTTAATGTACAGAGGCCAGCGCATCAGTTTACCAAAACTTCATTGCAAAACGGTTCTTAGGATAAGAAATATCATAATATCATATAAATATCATAATATAAAAATATCACTAATATTATAAATGTGAAAGTTTGTGAGGAAGTATGAATGTATCGATATATGGATGTGTGTTACACCTTGACGCTTAAACGGCTGGACCAATTTTGATAAAATTTGGTATGGAGGTAGCTGACACCCTGGATCAATATATAAGTTACATAATTTTCTCGAATTCCCACCGGAGTCCTGGGCGGAAAGCAAGTATTACATTATTTTCCACGTTAAAAGCGTAGGAATCAACCGAGTTCCACCCCATCAATGCATATAACTTTGCGAATATGCAAAAAGTCAGAGTCAACAGAACGAATATGACTGTATGTATATAAATCCTTTAATATAATGTATACGTCACTACTTTGACTTACATTAAATAATATCATGAATATTCTATGAAATCATGATATTTTCCCTTCGTAAGTATATTCCACAATTTTTTTGGGGAAAATTGTTAAGTTTGACTGAACAACTTGGCTAAAAATGTAAAGTACCCGTTGTTTCGCTACCTTATTTTATTTAAGGCACGAATTATATACGAGTATGTCCATACGAATAAATAATTAAGCACCTGTAAAAAAGTTGAAGTCATCAAATGTACTAGTTCCAAACGTCAACAGCTGTGTTTTAAACTACGCGTCTATTTATAACATTGAATTCAGAAGCATCTCATTATTCCACACCTTAGCTTACACCTGTACCTATGTACAATCGTCTTCACGCACTATTTTAATAATAACTCTAAAATACTGAAAATACTTCATAATCTCTTTAAGGCGACTACAGAACCTAAATTACGATTTTATGATGCATAGATAAGCATGACGCACTGCATTAAATCGAAGAAAAAAATACTACGGTAATATTCAGGACATTAACTAGATAAGTAGTTTGCTGAAAACATGATTCAGCACTTTTGGTTCAATAGAAAAAGCTCATAAAGTCACCTCTAAATACCCAATATTGTGTATCTTTTAAGCTGTAAAAACGATAGTAAAATGCACACAGGAACTTGAATTTGCTATCATAATGTTCGTGATTGAACACTCTCGATAAGTAGTTAACGCATTTTTCGATTTAAGCTGTTACCTTTCCATAAATCTAATTTTTCTAACTTTCGAACAAGTTTTTACGCACGCACGCTTTCATAGTCCGTAAACTTCGTGTATCGACACTGTTCGCACTGCCGGCCCAGAACTGTTGAGAGACGGAGATGGCACTATTCCTATGTGTGCTGCCTTTATCGGGTGCTGTAGTCACTTAAGGGGTATAGTAGAGACCATTTGCTATCAAATACAATATTCTATAACAGAGCTTCTCAAAATTATGGCTATTACAATTATCGTGAAAAAATGAATACTAATGCTGTTTATATGTATGGGTTTGTTTTTCGGCCCAGATTTTAACTCAAAATCGAGTTGATTGCTGTATTTTTGTCATGTAGGTCATGCACTAGCACTGCGAGGCATCTAGCCGCCATTAGTTATTTTATTCGCGAACCCCCTACCATCTTTTGACGTACCCCTAGAGGCTCGCGAACCCCACTTTGATAAACACAGCTCTACAATATCAAACCAACCTACAACCCTGTATATTTCGTTAAATGTCACAATAAATAACAGAAGTCATGCAATAGGGATGTTGATTAATTTTTTTATTGTTTATCTTAAAAAGGACCTGAATCCAAAACCCAAAACCGAAATAATTTTAGAAAAATATTGAGAAATAGAAAAGTTACAAGCTATTAAATTTCAATAGAGGGGGAAACTGTCAAACAACGAAAAAGAGATGAACTTACAGGCATGTGACGTCACCGCCATTTGTTTGCGTAGGTGAAAACGAGATAGCTAGCTCTCCCCACAAAACGAGATAGCTAGTCCTTACGTTAATATAAATGCCAATAACTTGTTCATTTATAAACCAATTTTAATGCTGTTTTCGGATATTAATATATTTCTAGCATTATTTTTTGTTTCACATTCATAAAATCAAACACTGTCAACATCCCTATTATAAAAACATAATAACACTTCCTTGGCAGTCAGGTAATAAAGACTGAAATATCAGAATAAAAAAAAAATATCACCTTCGAAATTCATAGCTTAAAACTAACCAATTTTGATTAAATATTGCTAACAACCATTTCGATTATGTCAGCTGTAAACAAAACGAATTCAAATCAGTCCATTCGTTTAGGAGCTTCGAACACACGTCAAACTTATAACACGTCACATTTATAGCTCCTAAACGAATAAACCGATTTTGACGCGTTATTTTTTATTGAAAGCTGACCTAATCGGATGGTTTTCAGCTATATTTGATCAAAATTGGTTTAGCCGTTTAAAAGTTATAAGCAATCGAATGTCGGGGTGAATATATATTTTTTTAATTTTAGATTAGTCATTTGTTATTGGTCTTTAACTTTTTTTTAACTTTACTTTTTAAGAGAATACGTCGTAACAATTCCAAAGTTTCAATAGAAGTGAGCTGGACTGTACCTAGGCTATGTCACCTTCGAAAACTCCTCACCTGTCCGTCTGAACATCTGTTCACCTGCTCATCATCTATGGAACGTGTATGACATTGTGAATTTAACATAACTATTTTTTATTAAGTTTTTATTTGGAAATATGCTGCTTGTACGACGTTTCTCTTATATATATTCTTTATTGCACAAACAAAGTTTTTATTAACAATAAGGCAAAAAGTGAACAAAGGCGAGCTTATCTCCAAAAGAGATCACATCCAGCCAACCAACCTCTACTTCAAAATGTCTAAAATAAATATATTTATTATTGTGGAACACGATTTACATTCAACAATCTTCTTATCAGCCCATAAACGTCCCCACCGAGGGGCACGGGCCTCCCTTCGAAACACGAAGGGGTTTTAGGCCATAGTCTACCACGCTGGCCCAATGCGGGTTGATGGAACGCTCGTCTTTCGAAAATTAATTTTCTTGGGTCTCATCACGATGTTTTACTTCACCGTTGAACAAGTGATAATTAGAAATCCGTACATAAATCCGAAAAGACGAATTTAGTGGTACAGGCCCGCACCAGGATTTGAACCCGCGACCTTCGTATTACAAGTCGTATTACCAACTGGGCTATCACCGTCTTCAACAATGCTTATAATTTAATGTTGTTTTTTGGTATTCATCGAATTTTCAATTCTGTCTTAAAAAAATCTTGCACCATTAGAATACTACATTATTCCTGAGCTACATAGGTTACATACTCACGGGGACAAAGTCCCGGGCGGAGAGTTAGTTCTATTATAAGATTTACCTGCTAAGTCTTAACCTAGTTATCTAATAATCACCTTCAAAGGGTTACTTGGCACCGATAACCTTCACCCTAAGCCGGCAACAGTTGTGTCAGTGGAAAAATAAACCGAATGACTCAGCTTGCGTTTGAATCCGGATTAGAATTCTTGCCGTGTGGTGATCGGTTGAGAATAACACCACCCCATCTCTTTGTCGTAAAAGGCGACTAAGAAAACACTAATGAGACCTGCCTCCTAGTAATCCATCCCAGGTAACGACACTTCATTTTTTCTGAATCTGAGGTGTCGTCCTATGGTCTCGTGCGGTGTGGTAGGCTCTGTAAAGGGCCGTCTGGTTCGCGACCACCCTCCAACCGAAGTCCGACGCCAAACAGCTTGCTGTGTTCCGTCGGTGCGTGGCACCAGTGCCTTTATAGGCATTTTCTGGGTTAACTCGCTCCATCGTCGACCGCATCTTTGACCTTTATGGTCGATATTGAGGTCAAGAGTTAACCCATCTTATAATAGAATATAAAAAAATGGCCTAATACAATACAATGCATAATTAAAGATCGTTTTAATTGAACAAAAAAAATGTGAAATTTGGGTCCTTCAAAAATTTTAAAAAGTTGATGATTTACAGTTTTAGGTAACATTTTATTTTAAACTGGCAGCGAGATTAATGTTTTGGCGACAAAATTCATTTTCATGAATTTGGATAGTAGCAAAAAAATAAATATTTGCAGGCCCTGACTCACTGGCTCATGAATGCCCAGCCCAATATGGACCTAGAAAGCTAACCGGCCGATTTGGTCGAGTGGTAGTAACGCTGCCTCTTGATCCACGGGTCCTGAGTTCTATTCCCAGTCGGGGCAAATATTTGTGTTAAAAGCAGATGTTTGTTCTCGGGTCATGGATATTCGTGTCTGTCGGATACGATAAAAGTGGAAACCTTAGTGTGGGCATTTAAGTGTGTAGCGTTTATTTATATAAAACGTAAGCGAGGAACGAGGGAAGATTTTATAAATTTCCCTCGGGAGCGAAGTCCGGGGCCTCCTCTAGTCACCCAATATTTGTCGTATTTTTAAACACAGTTGGACCATGACAGATGAAACCTCATCAAGGACGAGGGAGGTAAATACAGGGGTAAGCGACAGCTTAGCAATTACTTAAATAGTGGAATCTACCCATAACTATGATCAGCAAATTTTAATTAATTATTTTTCACGATTTAATTTTAATTAGGTAATTAATTTTCACAATTTAATTTTCATTTTACACTATCTGTTTCGAATCATATTTAATTTTTAGGCCGCTACATGTTGGAATCTATTTTCCAAGAAAAAAAAGCTTTAAGGCGACTACAGCACCTAAATTACGATTTTATGATGCGTAGATAAGCATGACGCACTGCATTAAATCGAAGAAAAAAATAATACGGTAATATTCAGGACATAAACTAGATAAGATTCTTGCTGAAAACATGATTCAGCACTTTTGGTTCGATAGAAAAATCTCACAAAGTCACCTCTAAATACCTAATATTGTGATCTTTTAAGCTGTAAGAACGACAGTAAATTGCACACAGGAACTTCAATTTGCTATCAAAATGTTCGTGATTGAACACTCTCGATAAGTAGTTAGCGGATTTTTCGATTTAAGCTGTTACCTTTCCATAAATCTCATTTTTCTAACTTTCGAACGAGTCCGTAAACTTCGTGTATCGACACTGTTCGCACTGCCGGCCCAGGCCTGTTGAGAGACGGAGATGGCACTATTCCTATGCGTGCTGCCTTTATCGGGTGCTGTAGTCGCCTTAAGTAATTTTTTTTTTCGGAAATATTCTCCAGTTTGGGAGTTTTCGTTATTTACCTACTTTGGCGCTTTGCAATCTATCGCGGAACCGCGCCGCGCTGCTGTCAGAATGCGATTTACAGTCAACAGCACATCATGTTACCACAAACTGTCAAATTTTTCCACTATTCTTCTTACCGTGTAGGTATAGTCAAGTGTGTTAAGTCAAAAGTCAAAAATATTTATTTTATAGAACATACAAAGTGCTGCTTGAAAACGTCATAAAAATACATTAGCAAAATCAATATAAATCATTGAGCAAAATAGTGAATTACATTATCATTTTTGACTTTGCGCCTATTCGCAAAGGTGCAGTCTTCCTCAGGAGAAGAATAGGCAAGAAACTCCGAGGGTCACTCTGTTTAAGTCAATCATATAAATTTTCTTACTTCTTATTTTAATTGACTTAGTATCTGAATAACTCTGGAGCTGAGCAATTTATTCCCATGGTTGCTTGTCTGTGTGGCGAACTTGGCTAACCCTGGTGGCAGAGTTTTCAAACCGCACAATGGCGCAATGGAATTTTCCCAATGGATAGTAAACTCTAATGCTTGGAGATAAAATTGAAAACAGATTGAAGAAATTCGACAGTTTTGGATAGCATGATGTGATGTTGACCCTGTACTGTACATTGCTGGTTTTGTGTATTTTACGCTGTTATAATTGTTTTTTATTGGTAAACGGAGTGTATTAGCATAAACTATCTTATTTTAAAGCAGCAAACATTAGTAAATATTTTTATAAAATCTGAGGGAAATTCTACTGGAAAATCATTCAAAATAAATTATAAGATGGGTTAACTCTTGACCTCAATCTTGACCATAAGGTCAAATATGAGGTCGACGATAGAGGGAGTTAACCCAGAAAATGCCTATAAAGGCACTGGTACTCCTACGCACCGACGGAACACAGCAAGCTGCTTGGCGTCGGACTTCGGTAGGAGGGTAGTCGCGAACCAGACGAGACGGCCCTTTACAGAGCCTACCACACCGCATGAGACCATAGGACGACACCTCAGATTCAGTAAAAAATTTAATGTCGTTGCCTGGGATGGATTACTAGGAGGCAGGTCTCATTTGTGTTTCCTTAATAATAATAATAAATAAAATCATTTATTATCAGGCATCTAAGGCCCATAGATAAATACTTTACAGACTAACATACATATGAATTATAATTAAACAAAATAAAATAAAACTAACTAACACTATTGCCCGGGTGTTTTTCCGGGGGTGTCCTTAGTCGCCTCTTCGACACCCACGGATAGAGATGGGGTGGTGATATTCTCAACCGATCGCCACACGGTTAAACTGTCCACGGTTATGGAAATTCTACTGAAAAATCATTCAGAATGATGTTCTGAGTTTAGGGTTTCATTTTTGCTAACCTGTTCTTTACACCCTGTATAAAAGGGTGAAAACCCGCATTTGTTTGACCTTTCCAACTACCCTCAAATCCTAAGTAAACCTACTGAAACATTATATGGGTAGCTGTGTACAAGGGGGTCAAAATGTACCCCTTTAAGTGTTGGACACACTTCATTTGCTTCACTTAAATTTGAACGAGTTATGTAGGTTACTAAATATAAAATAATTTTCCACGTAAAAACTATCAGTCACCGACTTCCATCCCAACAACAGTTCGCGCAAACAAGATAACTAGTATTTTTTGCAGACTACAATGCCTATTAGCGGATAACCACAAACGAAAATATCACTCATTTATTTAGATGATGTTCTGGTTTGTAGTATTTTTTTGTTTTTGTTTATTTTTTTAAAAGCGCTGAATCTTTTTTGATAAAATCTATATGGGACCACCTCTGGAGTATACTCTTTCGAAAAAAAAAAAGAATTTTGAAAATTGTTCCATAATTGGCGGAGAAATCTAACATAGAACCTCCTCCTTTTTTGAAGTCGGTAATAAAACTAAACAGCTTCTTCCAAAGAACTTTATGTCTAAATATGAACACACGCACTCACATACTCACTTTTGTGTGGGAGTATGTGTGAGTCGCATCAAAATCGGTCCATTCGTTTAGGAGCTACGATGACACAGACATACAGATACACAGACATACAAAAAAAAGCTAGTGGAAGTATAAATAAGCGAGTCAATTAAGTTAGTACTCCATCATTATTACATAATATTATTTTACATATTTTCCCAAACAACGAACAAGGAAAGTGACGCAATAAAAACTTATTGCCATAAAAATATTCCTATAGTAACCTCTACAAACAAGGGGAACATAAAAAGAATTGGTTTTCCCAAGTCACATTGATTTCTTTACTTTTTATTTCAGACGGCCTTTGATCAAAATTCCCTACTTAGAAATTAATTGTTTTTAGACTGTTTTTCTTTTGTTTTCTGAAGTCATTAGAGATGTGGGTACTTGCTTGCTTGGCTTCTGGCTTTTTATAACCCGTGACAAAAAAGTGTGTATCTGTAGGTCTGTGTGTCTGTCTGTGGGATTGTAGAATGGACCGATTTCGATGTGATTTTTTTTGTTTGAAAGCTTACCTGATCGAGATGGTTCTTAGCTATAAGTATTTGATCAAAATCGGTTTAGCCGTTTTCAGAGTGATACAAAATTTTTAATTGTATAATTATTGTATGAAAAACTAAATTCCTTCCACGCTGGAGTGGGAGTGAAAGAAAAACTGTGCCAGCTGCCTACTCTTCCCAGGCATACTGTAAAAGTCTTGCTGTATCATGGGCGAAAGGCTGACCACCTCTCACCATTACACAACATGTTCCATCTGATAACCCTCACCATTTGTGTCAAACATGGCATTAAGTGGTTTGTTAGAACCACTGATGCTCTGCCTACCCCGTTAGGGATTACAGGCGTGAGCGTATGTTTTTTTTATATTATAAGATGGGTTAACTCTTGACCTCAATCTTGACCATAAGGTCAAAGATGAGGTCGACGATGGAGCGAGTTAACCCAGAAAATGCCGATAAAGGCACTGGTACTCCCACGCACCGACGGAACACAGCAAGCTGTTTGGCGTCGGACTTCGGTGGGAGGGTGGTCGCGAACCAGACGGCCCTTTACAGAGCCTACCACACCGCATGAGACCATAGGACGACACCTCAGATTCAGAAAAAAAAATGAAGTGTCGTCGCCTGGGATTGATTATTAGGAGGCAGGTCTCATTTATGTTTCCTTAGTCGCCTCTTACGACACCCACGGAAAGAGATGGGGTGGTGTTATTCTCAACCGATCACCACACGGGTAAAAACTGAATTATTTTTTGAGAATTTCAAGTAAGTAATTGACATAATAAGTTTCTTGTCAAATATATCGCCGATAGATTAGTAGCAACAGATTTATTTCACTTCCACAGAAATGTCTTAAAATGGTTCCTATCTGAACGATAAATACCAGAAAAGAATGTTGATAAACGAAACTACTGATAAATTGTTATGTTATGTTAAAAAACTGTGGTAGCCGACTTGCCCCCATTTTTTTGTTCACACGCAACCGTTCGTTTTTTGAATCCTCCAACTTTTTCCGCCATTTTTTATTTACCATGCCCAAACTTTATGAACAACTCTATTGTGTACGTCATAAGATTCAAAATTGAAACTAGTTTGAACTTCGAAAGGATTCGATTTTCAAACAGATAGACGGAGATCCCAGGGCCGCCAGACCTTACTTATTTTCTCATAAACCAAATGTGTGGGAAATAGTAGTGCTAGTACGTACTAGTAATGTATGAATACCAGCTAACCTGGGCCGACGGCCAATTTTCAGCTACCAGGTTCTGAAGGTAATAATCGCATAATTTGCTTGCGAACTGTAAAGCGTCTGGCAGAAATTACAGCCGACGGAGAGTTTCTGGCGGTGTTGAACATTAATTTTTATATTTAGTTAATTATATTCTATAAGACATCAGCAGCCAGACTTCAAGACAAGTGGGTAATTTTTGAAAGTACCTTCAGACCCCGATAGCTGAAAATTGGCCGCCGGTCCAAGTTAGCTGGTATTCATACATTACTAGTACGTACTAGCACTACTATTTCCCACACATTTGGTTTATGAGAAAATAAGTAAGGTCTGGCGGCCCTGGGATCTCCGTCTAAGAGATTTGAAGAGTCTGGTCTTGTTTTGATTTTTAATGTTTTTTTTTCTTAATACCGGGTTGAAGGCACAGGTGTTTCGTTAGGCCGATCCCTATTGGTTCAGTTTTTGTTTTTGTTTATCAGTGAGGGGTTTTTTGGTGTCTTGCCTATCGTTTGTACAGTGATAGTAACGTGTTGCTGACAAATATTATGTTTTGGAATATTTCAGCTGATTGTTTAATACTAGATAAGAAGCCCAGGACTTTTTTGCTGTGGGAATTTCTTAAAATCCTTCCTTACGTTATAAAAGTCCGAAGTCCGACGCCAAACAGCTTGCTGTGTTCCGTCGGTGCGTAGGAGTACCAGTGCCTTTATAGGCATTTTCTGGGTTAACTCGCCCCATCGTCGACCTCATCTTTTATGGTCAAGATTGAGGTCAAGAGTTAACCCATCACTACATAGTATAAAACAAAGTCGCTTCCCGCTGTCTGTCTGTCTGTCTGTCTGTCTGTCTGTCCCTATGTATGCTTAGATCTTTAAAACTACGCAACGGATTTTGATGCGGTTTTCTTCTGTAGATAGATTGATTCAAGAGGAAGGTTTATATGTATAATGCATGCATAATATAGTGGAGAAACACTGATAATTTTAGAGGTTTCTAATGTGATGTCGTAAAAAACACTTTTTTGATGTCTTAAAATACACTTTTTTTGCGCTTGCGAAAAAAAAATTGAAGTAATGACCAAATAACCCATTTATAAAAATACCAAAATTCTACTTCGATGGCTATTCTGTGATCCAGTAAAGTTATTTTTTTAATCAAATGATGCATAAAAAGTATGTAAAAAATGAATAAAATACTGACAAAAATGTATGACCCAATAAAGAGTAGCTGATTTGATCATCTGTGACACTTGACAAGTGATAGTATTACGTATTACCTTTTTCACAAAGCTTCATACTGGCAGTAAGTATAGAATGATAGCAAAGAGTTTTTATGCCTAACAAAATAATTATTTCTGACGGAAATCTTGATTTTCAGTGAAATAAAATAAGTATACAAGTAAATTAATAATTTTACTTTTTTCATAAAATAAATCTAATTGTTAGCGAATTTGAACTATTTAAACATTTCTGTAGGCGTAACTGGCATTTTAATTGCTTAGCCTTTCAGCCTTTGCCTCATAATTGTGGAAAAAGATTTTATTCGCCATTTTATTTTGGCGCATATTTGAAATTATTTGTTTAATAAAATATTTTTTGTGTTATTCAATGTATTATCATGAATACACAAAAATGGATTAAGGAATTATCCTAAATGTTTTGTGTAATATCGTAAAATTTTAGTGCACATTATTAAATCGTATTCAGTTTGAGAACTTTTGATGTAAGTATGTACTTTATAACGATCTAACGATGTATGTTTTTGACAACATTTTTTTAAGTTTCATTTCCTCGGCTACTGCATTGTAAAACGTTGAACAATATACGTGCCATAATACATTGTGCATTTAATATAGATCAATGTGCACATTGTTCAATCCTTAACACGTTTTCCGTTAATTTTGATTGAAAATACTGTATTTTAAGATCTTTAAGTAGATGTACAGACAGCAGCACGTCAGGTTACCCATTTGCACTACGAACGCCGGCGCTTTTACGAGCGAGTTAATGGTGACGTCAAGGTTAACATGTATAGTCTGATGTGCTGCCGTGTGTACATATACGATGTAAGTTTTTGACAACATTTTTTAAATTTCATTTCCTCGGCTACTGCATTGTAAAAGGTTGAACAATATATGTGCCTTAAGTATATCATTAATAACTATAAATACATTGTGCATTTAATATTGGTCAATATGGGTCTTTTAATTTAAATGAATGTTAACAGGTTGGCAATGGAGAGTTAACACAAAGTGATGGAAGGATTAACCTAGAAAACCTTTGTGTTTTGATAGACAACATCCAAGAGTTGGTCAACCATGTCTATCCCGACATTGATAACATAAGTTGTAAGACTATATCTTGGTTTAAAGAAAGAGCGATTCTGTCACCAACTAAAGAACAAGTAGATAAGGTAAACAACTTAAGTCTTTCAAGGATTGACGCGCCGACGCAAATACACAACTCGGTCGATACTGTTCTCGATTTGGAAGAAGCAGTTCATTTTCCTACAGAATTTCTTAATTCTTTGAACCCGTCTAGACTCCCTCCTCATAAAATGGTGTTGAAAGTAGGTTGTCCTGTTATTTTGTTAAGAAACCTGAATCTACCTAAACTTTGCAATGGCACGCGTTTGCTGGTAAAATCTCGAAAAACTTTTATAATAGAGTGCACAATACTCACCGGATGTGGTACAGGAGAAGATAAAATAAATAAATGGATGAATGAATAGATGTATTGATTCCCCGAATTCCTCTGATATTATCGGATTTTAAGATATCTTTTGTAAAGACCATTAAAAATCGCAGGGTCAAACTTTCAACGTTGCAGGCTTAGATTTGAGCGTTGATTGTTTTTCACATAGCCAATTATGTCGCTCTTTCAAGAGTAACATCTAACGAAAAAATGTTTGTTTTATCTAATGACAAAAAAACGGTGAACGTAGTATATAAAGACATTTTGTAGTATATTTAGTTAAACCTGTTCTGCTTACTATTTTCTTATAAACATATAACAATGAAGCATTTCTTTTTTTTTATTTATTGCTTCCCGTTGTCTGTATGTCTGTATGTATGTCCCTATATATGCTTAGATCTTTAAAAGTACACAACGGATTTTGATACTGTTTTTTTAATAGATAGAGTGATTCAAGGGGAAGGTTTATATGCATAATATATGCCGGCGGCGCATGACAAAAAGCTGTGAACTTAACGTAACGTTGTATATAAAGACATTCTTTAGTATATTTAGTAAGTATCAATAATTGCACCCGTGCGAAGCCGGGCGGGTCGCTAGTCTTATAATAAAAAAAAGAACAACCTAATAGCTTACATGTAAATGGTGAGGGTAGATGCTTAGATATATTGACAACTCTGTATGCATTAACATTATGCATACTGTGACCGCCAATATAAATAAGATATTTTGTCCATCAGATAAATAGTCAATTACCTTGGATGCTTACATCTATATAACGCTGACTGTACCTATAACAAATACACGAAATTTAATTTGGTTGTCTTGGAAAAAAGACGCCTCTGAGGAAAATTGCTCCCTTCATCTGTTTACTGCCCCAAAAAGGTTATAATTCCAAAAGAAACAAAATTAAAGACGTGAATAACGAGAATAAAAACTCCAAATTCGAAATAAACACTGGCTGGTTAATAAAATTGCGATAGTAACAGGCCTTGTTAAGATTAAAACGACAACAGAATTCAAATTCAGAACGCATCTTCAGCTACGCAGGCTTGGCCGGGTCGTTCTAGTGATCAGCTTTGCCGCGCAGACTCCCCCGCCCTTTCCCGCAGTTGGCAGATCGCTTCGAGCGCTCGTCGCGAGCGGACGCGTATTCTATCGCGACCAAACACCTGTGGATCTTAGAAAAAGACGAATATAGTGCGTACTGTGCATCCTACTCTGTGCGTTTTCGATCAGTGTTGTGGATTTGGATTACAGTGATTTTCTGTGAATATTGTAATTGTAAGTGTTTATAATTTTATGAATGAAAAATATGTATAATGTTGTCTGGTTTTGATCTGACCGGATGGCTTAAATTAAATGGGAACCAGTCGCGCCGATTTCCGCTGAAGCCTGTTTCGTGGGAGTATTACTTATCAAGTTTTTTTTTAATTCTACTGTTAATGACCCAGTGGGAACGGATTAAGGATTTTGACGATCATAAAGTGGCTACTAAAAAAATTTTTTTTACTTTCAAACTGAGACGGAATAAGGCAGTTAATTTTCAATTGTTTTGGCTTCTCAAGATGGTGCTGAAAAAAATATGTATTGACGCGCAAATCAGAACATTTGTTTTTTAAATTACTTAAATTAAATTAAAAAACGTGGAGTTTCCGAATTCTTAAAACAAAATATCAACTAAATAATTTTCTTTAGAAAAGTACCTACAAAATTAAACATCCGAGGAAAAATTATACATAGAAAAAAAATCGTTTCCTAAACACATTATTCTGCTAAATTCAGATGTTTCTTAACTCAATTAGTGTTCCCTGGACTTCTTACTTCTTTCTTTTTCTGACGAAGAAACTTTTTCTTTGAAAAATCTTATTACCAAAGGCTTTTTGGCTGGGAAGGGAAGGTTTGGGAAATTAAATTATTGGGAAGACGTCATCGGGCCTTATTGGATACGCTTTAGTGAAGAACTTCACATAGATATAGCCATAGCTATGTTACAGTACAAAGGCAAGCGCATCAGGTTACCCCATTTTCTTTGCAAAACTGTTCTTATAAGTATAATAACAGCAAAGTGCATGCGTGTGGTAACCTGATGTGCGTTCCTCTGTACATAGGTAAACCCTGTTTCTATAATAGAATAACTTTATTTACTAGTTTGAAAAAAAACAAGAAAAAATAAACAAATGAAAATAAAAACAAAACACAATCAACCAAAAATAACCAAAAAAACGAAGGCTAAAATTATCAATATTTAACCCACGCTTAGAAGAGAACCCGATATTTGACAATACAATACAATACAATACTTACAATATACTTTATTGCACACAAGGAAAATACCTACAAATAATATTTATACAACAAATTTGATACAATGCAAACAAAAAGGCGGCCTTATTGCTTAGCAGCAATTCCTTCCAGCAACAATGTCAGTTTCATACTTTTATTTGTTATCAAATTGAAGTTAAAAATAGCTTTATTTCATACTAGCTTTCCGCGCGGGACTTCGTTCCCGTGGGAATTTGGAAAAATTATGTAGCCTATGTTACTTCCCAATGTCTAATCTATCTCTGTACCAAATTTCATCAAAATCGGTCCTGTAGTTTTAAAGTTTATTCATTACAATCTTACAAAAATATAAATCTTTCCTCTTTATAATGTTAGTGTGTAGATAACATTCAGCATGTTACTTATAATAAGTCAAATTAATGAATTACATTAGCATTTTTAACTTTGCGCCTATTTACAAGGGTGCAGACTTCGTCATACATATCATCATACCAAACTATTTTTTTATAGGGCATTCAGGATGTCACTTAAAACAAGTCAAGATTACAATGAAATACATACAAACATACATTAAATGATTTAAATACATACATACGCATTCGTTCTTTTGACCCTACTGACTCTACGCCTATTCGCAAAGGTGCAGTCTTCCTCAGAGAAGAACAGGCAAGAAACTCTGAGGTTGCTCTTTTAAATCGCATTACAAATTTTCTTATTTACTAATTTTAACTAAATCTGAAATAACTAGAGCTGAGCAGTTCATTCCCATGGCTGCCTGTCTGATAGATAATCAGAAATTTTGTAATAGCCCTTTTTGCAAAGTTTTTGTTTAATCACTGTAGTTTTTGTTTATTATCGTCATCAGCCCATATATGTCCCCACCGAGGGGCACGGGCCTCCCTTCGAAACACGAAGGGGTTTTAGGCCATAGTCCACCACGCTGGCCCAATGCGGGTTGGTGGAACGCTCGTATTTAGAAAACGAATTTTCTTGGACGGGTAGGTTTCATCACGATGTTTTCCTTCACCGTTGAGCAAGTGATAATTAGAAATCCGTACATAAATCCGAAAAGACGAATTTAGTGGTACAGGCCCGCACCAGAATTTGAACCCGCGACCTTCCGATCACAAGTCTGGCTCATTACCAACATCATACTAAATTATAAAACAATGTCCCCACCGCGTATACTGTCTATCTAAACGAGATAAACTCAAAAACTACTGAACGGATTTTGATAAAGTTTTCACCAATGGATGGAGTGATTCAAGACGAAAACGTGTATAAATTCATTCCCAAAATTCCCACGAGTAACGAAGTCCCGGCAACCTCTAGTCCTACTTAATATAATAATCTTACTAGATATTAAAAATGCGAAAGTTTGTATGGGCAGTTGTTTGTTACTCCTTGACGCAAAACTAATTGACCAATTGTGATAGAACTTTAAAATAATATAGCTTAGACATCAAAATGATACATAGACTACATAATCTTCCCGGGCGGACAGCTAGTAAATTGAAAATATGAAAGTTACTCCGTCTGTTTGGTTTTCAGGCCTGAACTACCCAACCAGTTTTAATAAAATTTTGTACAAATATAAATAAATAAATAAACGCTACATACTCAAAGGCCGACACTAAGGTTTTCCCTTGTGTCGTGGGTCCCTTGGAACACACACAAAGACAAACACAAACACCCATGACCCGAGAACAAACATCTGCTTTTTACACAAAATATAGTTAAAATAAATATAGCAATATAGTTCATTTAAGGTACGAAGATATAGGCCACGTTTTGTCCCAAAATTTCCAAGAATTCCTTTGGGAACGTTGTATATCCAAATTCCACGCGGGCCACCCCGTGGGCGAAAACATATAGATACTCTTTTTGCATACGTCACAAAAAAAGTGTTTTTATTTTTATATATTTTTACTAGCTGTCCGCCCGCGACTTCGTTCCCGGTGGATTTGCTTTTTTTTTGTGAATCTAAACCATCCTCGAATCCACTTGGACACACACAAAAAATTTCATTAAAATCGGTCCAGCGGTTTAGGAGGAGTTCAGTGACATACACACGCACAGAAGAATTATATATACCTATTAAGATTTAGATAAACACATTCAACAACATACATAGCTTTAATACAAAAATGCACAAAGGTGGCCTTATCGCTAAGCGCAATTCCAGGCAACCCTAGTGTTTACGAGTAGATACTTATATAACCTAACCGAAACATAAAACTATTTTACCCCATTAATTATCCAGTGGATTCTATTAAGTTAACAGTTAAAATTTAACCGCCACTTTGACCGACTTCGTTAAATCTCGACGTTAAAGGTGCATGCTCCATTAGGTTTTAATAGTCAAAGTAACTTTTAGTAAGTTTAGGGGTTAAGGATTTAAATTTTAATCGTCTTATAGCGGGTTCGTTGTTTTTTTTGTTAAAAATATTGTATTTCTTTGGAATTGCCTTTTTGGTAATGTATCTTCACAAAAACTAGTTTTTTTTAAGGGCGGCCTGTGCCTTGGCAAGTCAACTTTCATAGATTGACGGCCGGTTTGGTCGAGTGGTAGTGACGCCTCTTCGATCACCAGTCGGGGCAAACATTTGTGTAAAAAGCAGATATTTGTTCTCGGGTCATGGCTGTTTGTGTCTGTCTTTATGTGTGTTCCGAGGGACCCACGACACAAGGGAAAACCTTAGTGTGGGCCTTTGAGTGTGTAGCGTTTATTTTTTTTATTGTTCATTATGATACTCTAGTTATACTAAATAAGGTCCCACGCCCCGTCTTTCTGTCTGTCTGAAAGCATTTTCATAAGATTTTTCACCAGTGATTCGCAATTCGAGAAAAAGGTTATGTGTATTATTCCCAAAATTCCCACGAGAATGAAGTCCCTGGCAGGAAGCTAGTAAACACATAAGCAAGTCGTATCTCACTGACTATAAAATACCCTGTCTACCCGAAAAGATAATAAACGTGAACGTATTTACGAAATTAACAATGGGAGCTCGCAAAAACAGCGTTTAGGAGAGATAAATTTCATTCGTCATTAATAAAGATATCAGTATCGAACATATGTGTCAAATTTAACATTAAGCCGCGTGGCAGGCAGACATTTACCATTTGAAATTGTAAAGGGGCGTCTGGGTATCTGGTTTCCTAAAAAAATGACAGATAATATACATATTGAGTTTTTGTTATGAATCGCATTCAATCGAGTGACAAATAATGTGAGATTTGGGGCCTCAAAAAAGTTAAATTAGCTTTCACAGTTAATTGGTTGGTGACTAATATCAAGAGTCAAAAAAATCAAAAACAGGCAATTTATAAAATGGTTTTTGGTAACATTTTTTTAAAACCTGCAGCGAGATCGTTTTGGCGACAAAATGATGGCAGCGAAAACGTAAACATTTGGCTTTTGTGAAAATGGGATTTTGTCGGAAACAGCTTTTAAGCATCCAAAATCGTATTAAAGGCTTAAAATCAATATTACAACCATTAATAATTTTATAGTTACCGTTTATTCTATTTTGTATTTTTTGTTTTAAAATTATTGTTAATAATTAAATCAAAACAGCAACCATAGTGGTGTGTCATTACATCTTAGTGAATCGTCACTCTCACCTCCTAACGGTGCACCCTGTTGATCAACGGACGAGACTCTGACTTACTACCCGTAAAGGATTTCTTTACTTGATATTGGTGACTATTCTATATTTTAATTTTGATTAAAATTCTCAAACATTAGCAAAATCACAATAACTTTACCACGTTATCTAAGTCCTACGTCTGGCTTTAATTGAAATCAAACAATGTTTTATTAATATTCACATAAAAATAGATATCAAATTCCGAAAGGTCGTTCATACAATATGCACAATAAATAATTTTCTAGTTTTCGTTACTCACAGCTCAAGTTTCGATCCATAGTTTTTTTGTTTTGTCTATCGAGATATTTCTTTTGTTTTTCGACTCGCTTTTGTTTTCGAATTTTGCTAAGTGCTCCGTGGGTGGAGCCTTTGAATTAGTGAGAATAATCGAGCATTGGCATCGTAGGGGTAACACAGACATCCTTTGTAATACGATATACATACATGTTGTATTATGCATGTTGTTTTATGTATATGATAGCCCAGTTGGTAATAAGCCAGACTTGCAACCGGAAGGTTACGGGTTCGGGTTCAAATCCTAGGATTGGTTATATCACTTGCTCAGCGGTGAAGGAAAATATCATGATGAAACCCGCAAGTCTAAGAAAATTCGTTGCAAAAAGACGAGCGGTTCACCGACCCAAATTGGGCCAGCGTGGCGGACTATGGCCTGATTTCCTTCGTGTTTCGAAGGGAGGACCGTGCCCCTCGGTGGGGACGTATATGGGCTGGTAAAAAAAATAATAATTTTGGAGCACATATCCCTCTGTGGTCAAAAGTGTACCTATTAGTTACTTTAATAAATATTTATCTGAACAACGATTTCAATAAGGTAGACCAAATAGGTATCTATTCATAATATTTACATAGCAAATTCCTGTCTCCATAAACAAAACAGGCTTCCATTGAAAATAAATAACAAGATGTGTCATGTGTATGTGTACATATACATATTTGTATCACTCTATTGACGTGTGGTGATCGGATGAGAATAACACAACCCCATTTCTTTCCGTGGGTGTCGTAAGAGGTGACTAAGGAAACACAAATGAGACCTGCCTCCTATTAATCCACCTCAGGCAACGATACCTCAATTTGTTCTGAATCGGAAGTGTCGTCATGGTCTCATGCGTTGTGGTAGGCTCTGTAAAGAGCCGTCTGGTTCGCGACCACCCTCCTACCGAAGTCTGACGCCAAACAGCTTGCTGTGTTCCGTCGGTGCGTGGGAGTGCCAGTGCCTTAATAGGCATTTTCTGGGTTAACTCGCTCCATCGTCGACCTCACCTATGACCTAAGTCAAGATTGAGGTCAACGTTAACCCATCTTATAATAATAAAATAAAATAAAAGTGTTCAAGAAACATTTTATATGTTCAATGAAATAAACACTTTTAAGTTTGAGTTTGACTTGCTTGTTATTACGTTAGTAAGCTTGGGATTCGTAAAGTTCTTCTTCAGTAGATCTAAACCGATATGTGAGGTTAATTGAGGAAACAGACCATACACAGGGGTAGGGAACCTGATGGGTGACCATAGAGGTAATTTCCCAGGAGCGTTTCCCAATTAAAAGAAAATCCAAATTTAAGTTTGTACTCCTGTTGCACGGTTTGACATCTTTCAAAATGAAAGTTTCATATTATTAACATGACATAATTGACATACTTATTTAAAATAAAGCTGCGCATTAATTTAAGTTTGTACTCCAGTTGCACGGCTTGACATCTTTCAAAATGAAAGTTTCATATAATTAACATGACATAATTGACATACTTATTTGAAATAAAGCTGCACATTAATATTTTTTTTATTAATTTTTGATTTTACGAATTAATAAAATAGAGTAGAAAATTCTTCGTTACCATTAAAATGAACTGCTTTGTTGCTTGTTATTTTTTTATCCAGGCTGTCTTTGGAAACGGACTGAAATTGCCTACCGTATCTAATTCCGTATAATATTTTTTTATTCAACATTTCGACACATCATTTCGGAATTATTATTTATTGATTTTTTTTGTCAATTTCAATTATAACTTCCAAGTTGGACTGGGAGTTACATAAACTTAGTATGTATCAGCTGCCAACTCTTTCCATGCATACCTACTACAGAAGTCAGTAATTCGCGAGGGTTTTGCTGTATTGTGGGAAAAAGGCTGACAATCTCTCCCCACTATACATCATGTTACATCTATTAACCCTCAAACATGGCATCAAGAGGTTCCGAGCCACTGATTCTCTGTCTACCCCGTATTGGATTACAGGTTATGTAATCTTCTTCTTATTATCGTGTGGGTATAGTCAAGTGTGTGGCTAGCTCGTAGTTTCTAACACAGACATATTTTGTATTAAAAAAATCGTGCAATACTTCCAGGCAGTGTTGAGGTGTACAATAATAATTTATTTTAAAAAAGCACCGAGCGCTATTTTGTAACCCCCTACAAAAAAGAGTAATGTTATTAGTTTGACGTGTGTATCTGTGTGTCTGTCTGTCACATCGAATAGATCGATTTCAATGCGGTTTCTTCTGCTTGAAAGCCAGTAAATAGAGATATATTTAATTAAAATTGATTCAGCTGTTTAAAAGTTATAAT
Source organism: Aproaerema taeniolella (assembly GCA_949987775.1). Taxonomy (NCBI): domain Eukaryota; kingdom Metazoa; phylum Arthropoda; class Insecta; order Lepidoptera; family Gelechiidae; genus Aproaerema; species Aproaerema taeniolella. The sequence continues at coordinate 2,265,307 of OX465265.1, forward strand.
CATTAATCGTTACTTGAGCTACTTAGCAACTTAATGAAACTAGGACAACTGTAAACTGTAAAATAAAAAGGCAGATACAGTTTTTTCTTGAAAAAAACGAGACCAATTTAAAAAGTTCTACAAAGTAACAAGAATCGAGTGAATCAGTGCTACCTTTTTAGTTCACATCATTAACATATGTCGTTGACCGAAATAATCTTAAATGGAGTGAGAGATTGGTTGCCGGTTTTCGTTTTGTATTTATTTTTTAACCCTCGATACAAATGTCTTCATCTTCAGTAGCCCATATACGTCCCCACTGCTGGGGCACGGGCCTCCCTCAATAACATGAGGGGTAAATGCCATACTTACCACGCTTAGCAGACGGGTTGGCGAGGGTTTTGATATAATTTCAGAGTTTTTCTTCTCTGTGTGCAGATGAACTTGCTTGCATATTTACCTTAGTCGCCTTGTACGACACCTCGATAAGAAAGAGGGTGGTCCTATTCTACTCTGCCGGGGACTCACACGGCTAACACTAAGATAGACAAAATAGATGACAAAATAGATGACAAAAGTCTATCTATCTGTATTTCTGTGTGTCTGTCTGTGGCACCGTAGTTCGTTTATGAATGGACCGAATCCGATGTTGTTTTTTTTTAAACTGACGTAATCGAGATGTTTCTTAGTTATATTTAATCAAAATAGGTTCAGCCATTTTAAAGTTATAATATAAGCAATCGAATGTTACGGGTGATAAAAAAAATTTTTCCGCCCGCGTGGACTACAGGTTATATCGTGCCCAACTGTGGGATAAAATGTAGTATATGTCCTTTCCCAAGCTCTAATCTATCTCTGTACCAAATTTCATCAAAATACAGACAGATAGACAGAGTTACTTATAGCAAGGATATTAAAATAATATTATAACACTAATCGAATTTATTTTAATTTATTAAAATACTTTTAATGTTTAATATATTTTTTAATAATTCTTAGCATTTAGTTCCGTTTCTCGTTCAGGGTACGCTTGACCATAATCTAGGATTAGATAGGTAAAGTCATGTCAGTGTCATGTCATGTCCGTGACCAGGGGAACCTAACTGGATTTAATCATGGTTAGACATTCTTTCTCCTGAATACGTATTTTCAAACAATGAGGTAGCCATTGTATGTTTGTATGTATGTTATTAATTTATTGTAGATAATCAGAAGTACAGAACAAAAGAGATGGATAAAAAGAAAACTAAATGTACAAAGGCGAGTTTATCCTTTGAAGGGGTTGAATAGAATATAATTTCATAATAATCTACTATATAAAAATAAGTCAGGTTTTCCTTCCTGACGCTATAACTCCAGAACGCACGAACCGATTTCCACGGTTTTGCATTCGTTGGAAAGGTCTCGGGCTCCGTTAGGTTTATAGGATACTTTTTATAAAAAAAAAATAGGACGCGGGCGGAGCCGCGGGCGGAAAGCTAGTAATGGAATAAAAATTTTGGTTTTTCATAATATGACGGCCGGTTTGGTCGAGTGGTAGTGAGACGCTGCCTCTTGATCGGCGGGTCCTGGGTTCGATTCCCAGTCGGGGCAAACATTAGTGTAAAAAGCAGATGTTTGTTCTCGGGTCATGGGTGTTTGTGTCTGTCTTTGTGTGTTCCAAGGGACCCACGACATAAAGGGAAAACTTTAATGTCTCTAAGACCCTATTAGGCTAAATCTATGTACTACTTCGGAGATTTTAAAACACACAATAAAAAAAATTGCCGCGGGGTAGACGCGGAAGGCAGGGGGGGCATCATTATACAGGCACAGCCTTTTCATTGAAATTGTCTAAGTTTAGTGTAAGATTCACAAATTTTTGTCTTTTTCTTTTACCAGCGACCCCCCGAGTAAGACCCCTCTGGGGGTCGCGACCCACAGTCTGAAAAACACTGTTCTAAACAAGTGTTCCCAAAGCAAAATTGCTGAGCCATAGAAACAAGTGATCAAGATATAATGTTTATCTACCTATATATATGATAAATATAGTTTACAATAAGTGGACGTACAGGTTGTATGCAGCGTCCACCGGATGTGAAGCCTTACGTGGATGTGGAACTGGTTGGAACGGGTTGCCAGCCTTTTATTTTTAATCTATAGCAGTGTCACAGATTACTTAGTGTGGACATTTAAGAGCTTTATTTCAAATTGAAATATCTTTATTTTATAGATAAAGAACATTCAGTATATATATGTTACTTAAAATACATACAATCATATCATAAAGAGATTTAAATTCATAAATACACATTCGTTCTTTTGACCCTACTAACTCTACGCCTATTTGCAAAGGTGCAGTCTTCCCTAGAAAAGGCAAAAAACTCTGAGGGTGCTCTTTTTAATCGGATGGCAAATCTTATTTTCTAATTTGACATAGCTTTCCACCCGGGACTTCATTCCAAAAAGTAAACAAAACAACAATCAAATGTTTCCTCTTTTTAATATTAGTGTAGATAGTGTAAAATTTTTCTGAATTTCGCTCACCTCAACGGAATAACCAAGTGGATTTAGATATAGTAGGTGACATAATCAAACTCAAAATAAATAATGATATAGCAACATATTTTTATTTTTTCATCAGCCCTTATACGTCCACCGAGGGGCACGGGCCTCCCTTCAAAGCAGTTAAGGCGACTACAGCAATTAAATTACGATTTTATGACGCGTAGATAAGCATGACGCACTGCATTAAATCGAAGAAAAAAATACTACGGTAATACTCAGGACATAAACTAGATAAGTAGTTTGCTGAAAACATGATTCAGCACTTTTGGTTCGATAGAAAAAGCTCACAAAGTCACCTCTAAATACCCAATATTGTGTATCTTTTAAGCTGTAAAAACGATAGTAAAATGCACACAGGAACTTGAATTTGCTATCAAAATGTTCGTGATTAAAAACTCTCGATAAAAAGTTAACGCATTTTTCGATTTAAGTTGTCACCTTTCCATAAATCTCATTTTTCTAACTTTCGAACATGTTTTTACGCACGCACGCTTTCATAGTCCGTAAACTTCGTGTATCGACACTGTTCGCACTGCCGGCCCAGGCCTGTTGAGAGACGGAGATGGCACTATTCCTATGTGTGCTGCCTTTATCGGGTGCTGTAGTCGCCTTAAGGAGTTTTAGGCCATAGTCAACGGCAACATTACTAACTTTAAAACCCTCACTTTTATATTCACCATTAAGTTTTTTTTAATTTAATTAATTTGCTATCTAAAAAAAAATATCAAATTTTATTTTCCGACTACATTTAAAACATATATTACGTCACTTGAGTTCTAAGTGAATTTTATGACGTCTATACTAAGAGGTCTGTGTTTGTCTATAATGGTAAAGACAACTTGTTTTTAATGTAGAAGATTCTTGAAAGATATTAGTTGTGTACTGTTGTAGGCGTAGATATATACATGTTAATAGGAATAGTGCAATATGTTTGATATAATGATTTTAATTACGATAAAAGACGGAGATAGTTTCTGGTTCCAGAAGAACTTGAAAATAATCGAATCCATATCCATATCAATTTAATTCTTTGAATAACTGTAAAATAGAAAAAAAATGATATTCAATCGCTTATAACTTTTAAAAGGCTAAACCAATTTTGATCATAACTTAGAACCATCTTGATTACGTCAGGTTTAAAAAAAAATGCATCGAAATCGGTCCATTCGTTTACATACAAAGACACACCACTACTCTTTATTGTCTGTCAAAAAACGCTAGGCTTTCAAAAAGTTAGTTCTCATTTTCGCCACCTGTACGGATAAAATGGTTTATAAGTATAAAGTTTAAAATCCTTTTTTAATTTTATTTTTTAATATCATACCGATGGTCACTTACATCATTCCACTGCCATTTAAAAAAGTATTAATTAGCTGAATCATCATCTACAGCAATTAACAAATCTCTGAATATTATAAGCTATAGGACATATTCATATTCAGCACATCCTGAAAGAAATCACACTCTTCAAGTCTTCAGATTTCATATTGGAAAATTCACCTTTCTTTGATTCCTTTCTATTCTACTCTGTGACTAGCAAATTCAATATTACGAACGCCATTTCTATAAAAACTTAATTGAACCACAATTGCTCTAATACTATCAAAAATACACGATAGTATAAACTATCATAATGATATCTATGTGCTTATATATGTGTTTATACGTTTGTCACAGATGTGCACTAAATATGGACAACACATTGTCGCTACGTGGGAGAACGGCTGCCATGTGATACAGGGTGTTCTGTTTTGTTATTATACTGCTATACAGTTGTGTGGTTTGGACTTTGTGGGGTAGGCAGTTTATGCATTACTTTATTATTTAGTACACATAATAACTTTTGATAGCGGTGATAAGTGAGGGGTGATAGCCCAGTTGGTAATGAGCCAGTCTTGTAATCGGAATAACCACTAAATTCGTCTTTTCGGGTTTATGTATGGATTTCTAATTATCACTAGCTCAACGGTGACGGAAACCATTGTGATGAAACCCGTCCAAGAAAATTCATTCTCGAAAGACGAGCGGTCCACCAACCCGCATTGGGCCAGCGTGGAGGACTATGGCCTAAATCCCCTTCGTGTTTCGAAGGGATGCCCGTGCCCTCGGTGGGGACGTATATGAGCTGGTAAAAAAAACACTTTAAAAGGCACAGAATGATGGATCCATACACTCACACCTATAATCCCATATCGGGTAGACAGTACGTCATGTAGTTCTAGAACCACTTAATGCCACATTAAACATCAATGCTGAGGGTTATTAGATGGAGCATTAGTATAATTGTGATAGGTTATCCGCCTTTCGCCCAAAATACAGCAAAACCCTCGTATCACACTTACTGACTTCTACAGTATGCCTGAGAAGAGTTGGTAGCTGGCACGGCGTGAAATTTTATATTAGTCAGAGTATTTTCTTTTTTACTTTTAAATTACTTTTCCTCTCTTGTTTTCCGTATTCCTTTTACCTACTTAGTTGTTTGTTTTTTTTTCCTGTTTCCATCTCCTCTTTAACTATGTGTGTGTGTTTGTCTTATGTATCGAATAATTACATATAAAACTGTATTTATATTAAACTGTATTATATTATTTAAATGTATTTTTATTATAAATATGTTTATATTTTGTTTAATATATATTGTTTAGGTTTATATATTGCACCCGCTCTTGATTTCACTATGCGACTTTTCATACCCAAAGGTTACCTGGAAGAAATCGCTTGAAGCGATAAGGTCGCCTATATTGTACCTTTTGTAAAGTTACTTGTAATTGTCTCATCATTGTATTTCTTTTCAAATTGTACAATAAAGTATATTGTATTGTATTGTATTGTACCAAAGACGAGAAGTGATATCAGAAGACTCTGGGTGTGGAATCACAGCAAAAGATAGCACTTTGTAGAGGCCAGCGCATCAGATTACTCCATTTTCGTAACAAAACCGTTTTTTTCGCGACAACACAGAATGCACGCGTGTGATGACCTGATGCGGAGGACCGCCCACTACTACAACAATAATTTTACTGCGCAAATAAAAAACCGAACAAAAAAAATATTTCAAAGAGTACACAAATAGAATCACAAAAACCACCCGACTCTAGCTAAAAATAAACACATTTGCGCCGACAAGGTTTTCTACCTTCCCTGTAGCAAAATAACAGTGAAAAGATGAAATATTGGACACCCTATACACAATAGACTTCTAAGACATTCGCGTCCCAAGCAGCGGTATTAAAAATATAATTTATACAGGGTGCGACCAACGGGGAGCATGTAAAATAGGCCAGCACGTGCTTCGATTTGTAGATTATGAAAAAAGAATAAGTCTCTTTGAAATGCCACATTTTTTCTTCGCTTCGTGATTGCCAACGAGTTGTTGAGGGATATTAGGTATATTTATGTCATAGCCCAGTTGGTGATGAGCCGGACTTGTAAGCCGAAGGTCGCGGGTTCAAATCCTGGCGCGAGCCTGTACCACTAAATTCGTCTTTTCGGATTTATGTACGGATTTCTAATTATCACTTACTCAACGGTGAAGGGAAACATCGTGATGAAACCCACCCGTCCAATAAAATTCGTTTTCGAACCCACATTGGGCCAGCGTGGTGGACTATGGCCTAAATCCCCTTCATGTTTCGAAGGGAGGCCCGTGCCCCTCGGTGAGACGTATATGGGCTGGTAAAAAAATAATGTCACCGTTAGATTGTCAAACCCGTAACATTGTAATTTGAATTAGTAAGATTATAAACTCCCGGAACTTTGTTTTCACATTGACAGACTTTTTTTAAATATTAATGCAACCTTTATGTGTGGTGATCGGTTGAGAAAAAGACCACCTCATTTCTTTTCGTGGGTGTCGTAAGAGGCGACTAAGGAAACACAAATGAGACCTGCCTCCTATTAATCCACCCCAGGCAACGACACCTCAATTTGTTTTGAATGTGAGGTGCCTTATGGGCATTTCATCGTCGACCTCATCTATGACCTTGGTCAAGATTGAGGTCAAGAGTTAACCTATCGTATAATAATAATAAAAAAAAAGAAACCAAACCTAAAATTTTTCCGGTGACAGCTACATACTGTTTTCTAAATTAAATTATTAATATTTTCAAATACAAATGCATGTACTAGAAAACCGCATTATCAAAAGAAAACTCAAATAATTGTTTAACAAAACATGTTTTTGTTATTATTTTCATGATGCACGATGTTGTGAAAAGTGGCACGCATGTTTGTTCAACATATTATTATTCGATATAAGTCAGCCGATTGATAAGCAGTAAATATTGTTCTATATTAGTAAATAACAACATACCTTGCGTTGCATAACAGAGTTAACGTAAGTCAGACATGAATAGGGAAACAGTAGAGTGAGTATTTTTATCTACTTATTTTTTTATAGATAACTAGCAACCCTCTCGGGACTTCGATCCCGTAGGAATCCGGGAAAATTATGTAGCCTATGTTACCAGGGATAATGTAGCATCCTAATGGTGAAAGAGTTTTTGAAATCGGTCCAGTAGTTTCGGAGCCTATTCGTTACATACAAAAATACAAATCTTACCTCTTTATAATATTATAGTATAGATTAGTATAGATTAGCATCCCGTTTGGGACTTCGTTCCCGTAGGAATTTGGGAAAATTATGTAGCCTATGTTACGCAGGGATAATGTAGCATCCTAAATCCTAATCGTAAAAGAATGTTTGAAATTGGTCCAGTAGTTTTTACGAGTTCAGTAATCGGTCCAGTAGTAGCGCTGCTGGTCGGGGTAGTTATCAGCAAGTATATGAAAATTACATAGTTCTCAATTTTGTCACCTGAACGGATAAAATGGCTTCCATTCCAACTAAACAACTTAAGTTGCAGAATCGGCCATTCTGCAAGTGTAACGTTAGAAAATCGCTTGATTGTAAAACAAAACTCATAAACAATTCACTAACATGTATTCTTGTAAGGGAACGTACTCATACTACGTGAAACATTCAGGGAGGGGAGGGGGTTCGTCAAACATACCACACTCGGTCACAGGGGCGGGGGGGACTTAGGTTTTCGTCACATAGTCAATATCCTCAAGGAATTCTTGCGCTTTTTCGAGCTATATTCAACTATGGACGTTAACTGATTGCAGCGTGACTACTTTTAGTAGATTTTAACTTTTTTAGTAGATTTGCGCGGCAGAAAAAACGATGATTTAGAAGTGCAAAATCGTTTAATATATTTGTTATAAAATCGATAATTACCACGTGAAAACTAGAGTGGGATGGTCTTGTTCTTGAAATTTATTACGGGTGGTCACCGATGGAGGGGAGAGGGGTAAAAAATTGTGAAATACGTGTCACGTAGTATGGGTACGTTCCCTAAGAACAGGCAAACGACACGACATCGGCAAATAAAATAAAACACTGAACGTTCTCCACATTCGCTAAACACATGACTCTGGTTCTCACGCAATCAACACTTAATTTTTTATTTATTTTTGAGATATGTTAAAGTCGCACAAATAATCTAATTAAAATAAACTGTTTTTAAGTTTTAATCTGCACTTTTAAATACGTGATTGATTTTTGAGAAATATTGGGTGAATTTAAATAAGTGAGGAAAAATTAAGAATCTGAATCAGTCTACTAACTAAACAAGACGGCAGGTTTGGTCGAGCGATAGTGGCACTGCCTCTTGATCGACAGGTCCTGGGTTCGAATCCCAGCCGGGGCAAATTTGTGTGAAAAGCAGATATTTGTTCTCGGGTCATGAGTGTTTGTGTCTGTCTTTATGTGTGTTCCAAAGGACCCACGACACAAGGGAAAACCTTAATGTGGGCCTTTTAAAAAAACAAAAGAACATACCAACTTTGAAATTTACATCTACATTAATATTATAAAGAGGAAATATTTGTATTTTGTATGTAACGAACTACTGGACCGGTTTCAACAATTCTTTCACCATGAGAATCCTACATTATTCCCGAGTAACATAGGCTACATCATTTTCAATGATTCCGGGCGGAAAGCTAGTAGAATATAATAAGAAAGGGCTTTAGAAACAAAAGTCGAGTGAGTATTTATGTATGCAGGCAGAGCTCTTATTTTTAACCTCAGGCGAAAAAAGGAGGTGATATAAATTTGACGTTTTTATCTGTGTGCCTGTGTATTAAAATCAAAATATCTTTATCTCATAGAACATTCAGGATATTAATAAAAATAATTCAAAGTTACACTAAAGCTTTTTTTTATTATTATAAGATGGGTTAACTCTTGACCTCAATCTTGACCATAAGGTCAAAGATGAGGTCGACGATGGAGCAAGTTAACCCAGAAAATGCCTTTAAGGCAGTTGTAGTCCTACGCACCGACGGAACACAGCAAGCTGTGTGTGGTGATCGGTTGAGAATAACACCACCCCATCTCTTTCCGTGGGTGTCGTAAGAGGCGACTAAGGAAACACAAATGAGACCTGCCTCCTAGTAATCCATCCCAGGCAACGACACTTCATTTTTTTCTGAATCTGAGGTGTCGTCCTATGGTCTCATGCGGTGTGGTAGGCTCTGTAAAGGGCCGTCTGGTTCGCGACCACCCTCCTACCGAAGTCCGACGCCAAACAGCTTGCTATGTTCCGTCGGTGCGTGGCAGTACCAGTGCCTTTATAGGCATTTTCTGGGTTAACTCGCTCCATCGTCGACCACATCTTTGACCTTATGGTCAAAGGTAACCCATCTTATAATAATAATAAAAAAAAAAGCTGTCTGGTTTCGGACTTCGGTAGGTGGGTCGCGAACCAGACGGCCCTTTACAGAGCCTACCACACCACATGAGACCATAGGACGACACCTCAGATTCAGATTGATACATTAAAGGATTCAAATACTTGGACGGCCGGTTTGGCTAAGTTGGTAATGACGCTCTTGATCGGCGGGTCCTGGGTTCGATTCCCAGACGGGAAAATATTTGTGTAATATAATAATTCGCTTCTCCATACATATTGTACTAATGTAATTCACTACTTTGATTTATTTTAAGTGACATTCTAAATGTTCAAAAAAAGGATGTTTTGAATTAACTTTCATTTCACTTTTTTAACGTTCTTCTCAAGAAAAATCTTAGTTAAATATTGTAAGTCGTTTTCTAATTAAATTTTAAATAAATAGGCTATTGGTGGCAACAAAATCAATTTGATTGCATTGTAAATAATTATCTTTCATTGCTTTGCACGTTTTCCGCCTTTTAAATACCTACGAAAGCTGTTGTAAGTACAAGGAACTGTAATAATTGTGAAATGAAATTCTGCCTGATTCTTCATCGGGTTTTCGCTTTTTTAAGCAAGCTAGTTATTCGAAGTGTTTATTGCATTAGTAAAATTTGGATTACTTAATATTTACTTTTTCAATATTTAAATCCTGCTTAGAAGAGAACATACTGCGAAAATAAGTTGTAATTTTACATTTTTGAAATTATTAATTGTTTTTTTTTTCAAGTTAGTTAAGAATTTGCCTCACCAATAACGTTGTTGGTTTGACTCACCATCAAATTTTTAAAAGAAAAAAAATGTGTGCTCTTTTTTAGGGTCAAAAAGGCGTTCAATTTTTTGTTCAATTAAAAAAAATTGAACGTCATCTTGGATTTCAAAATAAATGTAATTTTCAAAAACCTACCCCTCAAAAACCTATGAAACGACATCCATGACAGTTTTTTCAAAAAAGTGCACGTTTGCCATCTTGGATTTAAAAATGGATGTCATTTTCGGAATCAGTATAGATGATTTCATATTTTTCATAATAAAGAAGAAAGAAAAAGCATCTGTTGCCAGCCTCGAAGTTAAACATTAATTTTCGCCTCTAAATTCTAAGACCTGTGATCGTAAATTTCAAACCCAAGTAAGGACAGTTTTATATACTCATATAATATATTTTATCTCAGTATAAATAGTTTTATGTTACGTTTTTATTACAAACCATAGAGACCGAATATAATGTGTAACTTTTATGTTTTTGTACATTTTATAAGTTGCCAGTCTTGTGTGGGTTTCCAAAGTTAGTTGTGCGAAATCGGAAATTTGTTTTAGAGGAAAGATCAACTAAATAACTCTTGTGGAATCAGCACTTTTTGTTTGCAATATGTGTTCGATAGAATAAGACAATGACTTTTTTTATTATTATTATTATTAGATGGGTTAACTCTTGACCTCAATCTTGACCATAAGGTCAAAGATGAGGTCGACGATGGAGCAAGTTAACCCAGAAAACGCCTATAAAGGCACTGGCACTCCCACGCACCGACGGAACACAGCAAGCTGTTTGTCGTCGGACTTCGGTAGGAGGGTGGTCGCGAACCAGACGACCCTTTGCAGAGCCTACCACACCGCATGAGACCATAGGACGACACCTCAGATTCAGAAAAAAATTAAGTGTCGTTGCCTGGGATGGATTACTAGGAGGCAGATCTCATTTGTGTTTCTTTAGTCGCCTCTTACGACACCCACGGAAAGAGATGGGGTGGTGTTATTCTTAACCGATCACTACACGGTTAAACCGAACCGGTTAAGTAACGTTTATGTTATTTAATTCATTTACAAATTAAAATTATGACGTCATCGTAGCTCCTACACGATTGTACTGATTTCGATTCAGTTTTTCTTGTTTGAAAGGCTGACGTGATCAAAATGATTCTTAGCTACACTTGATCGAAATTAGTTCAGCCGTTTAACAGTTTTACTAATAAAAGTGACTAAGGAAACACAAATGAGACCTGCCTCCTAGTAATCCATCCCAGGCAACGACACTTCATTTTTTTTCTGAATCTGAGGTGTCGTCCTATGGTCTCATGCGGTGTGGTAGGCTCTGTAAAGGGCCGCCTGGTTCGCGACCACCCTCCTACCGAAGTCCGACGCCAAACAGCTTACTGTGTTCCGTCGGTGCGTGAGAGTACCAGTGCCTTTATAGGCGTTTTTCTGGGTTAACTCGCTCCATCGTCGACCTCATCTTTGAACTTTATGGTCAAGATTGAGGTCAAGAGTTAACCCATCGTATAATAAAAAATAATAAAAAAGTATTCTACACTTTCACAACTTTTTATAAACTTAGGTCTATATTACAGAACACGACTCAGACTCTGATCTATACTTGAGTAGCAGTCCTATTTGTTATTTTGATAGTGAGAGAAAGAGACAATGAATACTTAAGTATATATCAAGACTTGAGTCTCTTTCTGTAATACCGGCCTAAGTTTCTCCGCAGCAGCAAATTACAGGAATTATGAAGTAAACTAACAATGTCCACAGAAGTCCAAGAATACAAATAAAACAAAGGCTTTAAACACACTAACGCACGGACAGAAAGACAAAATAATTGCCTCTCACAAACAGTATTACCGCCTACATGGAGTTTCGATATTGTGGTCCAAGTTGAAACTTAAATTTTCCACCTTTTTATTCTTCTTAAAGAAAGAAGGAAAGACAAATTTATTATAACGGACATCACAACACATATAAAAGGCAAGATTAAACAGTAACATGATCACGATACACTACATGAAGACAATAACAAATACAATAGAAAACTAGCTTAAGATGGCTATGTGTTGTAGGGTCCGAGACAAAGGGTCCTCAACTCAGCTTCGAGTATATGTTGCTATATGTTCTTAGCGTCTTATTTTTTATTTATTTTGTTAATAATTATCTTTCCGTCCGGGACTTTGTTCCCGTGGGAGTTCGGTAAAATTATGTAACCCATGTAACTCTGGGATAATTTTGGATTCTAATGGTGAAAGAATTTTTGAAATCAGTTCAGTAGTTTTTGAGTTAATTTGTTACAATCATACATACAAAAATACAAATCTTTCCTCTTTATAATATTATTAGGACAGATTGGTTTGCTTTTGGCCACAGTCTAGCACAAGGGCGAAGATGTGGTCGAGGATGTAGCAATATCACCCAGAAGAAGAATTTTCACTCGAACTTTAAAGAGATTCGGGTTCCCAAGGAACATAGGTCAAAATACGAAAAAAAAATTGAGTTCCCATACAAACTTAATCAACATACAGCGCATTATGCATGGGAGATAAAAAATTTTTTTTCGTATTTTGACCTATGTTCCTTGGGGAAGTTGGTCAGTTTCATGGACTTATTAACCACCCGAGAGGTTGGAAGAGAGATACCTAAAGCCCTGTATATGAGCTCGGAAATACGGATGCAGGCAGGAAATTTCATTCCTTGGCAGTGCGAAATATAAACGATGATGACTTTTGACGTGTTAGCTTCGATTGAAAATACACCAACTTTTGTAGTGTGGTGACCGGTTGAGAATAATACCACCCCATTTCTTTCCGTGGGGTCGTAAGAGGCGACTAAGGAAACACAAATGAGACCTGCCTCCTATTAATCCACCCCAGGCAACGACACCTCAATTTGTTCTGAATCTGAGGTGGCGTCCTATGGTCTCATGCGGCGTCGTAGGCTTTGTGAAGGGCCGTCTGATTCGCGACCACCCTCCTACCGAAGTCCGACGCCAAACGCCAAAGGACTATTCGGCAGTTTGAAAACTCTGACATCAGGGTTAGTCAAGTTCGCCTTGATAACATGTATTCCGCTTTACCTTGTAACTTGCACCACACCTTTCCTAACTAGGCTATTTCGCGTGGGCTAAAAAGATAGTGTCGTAACGTCTCTTCGAGCTTTTAAAGTAATACTTAACGAACTTAAACTTGAATTCGAGTTATTGCTACTTCATTTCTTAAATCTGCTTGTGTAGAAAATTTTAAAAGTTTTTCAATCTCTAGATTTTCGACTTGTGTGGAATTCGGTTATCTCGCGCTCCCTGAGGAAATCTTCAATTTTTCGGGGATGAAATGTAGCCTTTATCAATCTTCGTATCCTAAGCTATATATATTCACCTCTTATTTTCTCAACAGTTTGCCTGAGTTCATAAGATCAGAGACCAAGCATCTAATACATTCACTTGAAACTGAATAGATTTTCAACACCTTTTAACTTACGTTTATACCTACTTACTATGAAATTAGAGACTTACCTTCGCAGACAAACTGCTCAAGCAGTTTTGTGGGGCTTAATTTTTAAGAAACAGTGTAATTTTTATGTCTAATAATTAAAAAAAATCTGAATTAGTTGGGTGATAAAATTCAATTTTTGATACAGGTAGGCTGAGCATCAGTGTTTCAGAACCACTCGATGTCACGTTCGACATAAATTCTGAGCGTAATTAGGAAACATGATGTTTAATGGTGAGAGGTTGTTAGGCTTTCGCCTATAATGCAGCAACACCCTCTTACTTACTGACTTTTACGGTATGCCTAGGAAGAGTTGGCAGCTAGTTCATTCGAAGTTTTTCTTTCACTCCCACTCCAGCGAGGAAGTCATTTTTATTAATCACAAAAATTGACATATTTTAATTAATAATTGTATGATTTAAATCTATGACAGGAACAATATTAAAATCATTAGTTAAATTATTATTCTCGTTAGGGTCACAGGTCGAGAATAAATTAGAAGGAGAAAAAAATCGCGTAGGAAGCTGTCGAAATATCGTTTCTCAAAGAAACTTTTGTGAATGGAGATTTGTCTGTCCGCCCACGTGGTTTTAGTTGATTATAAGTATATTTTTAACATATATTTGTGGGTAAACAGGTTTTGGAGTTAACAGATGATTTTGGCGATAACCCGTTTAGTGTTTCGTTTGCAATGCGGCGATGACGGACCATAGATAAAAAAATTCAAAATAAGTCCTTAAAATAAAATTTTCTTGTTGGTCATTTACTGACTTGTAAATTTTTTTACAATGCAGTCGCTCAGAAATCGCCCCGTAACATGGCCACGGTGTACTATTATTTATTCTGTGGCCACGGAGTGTACGTTTACGTACCCCATAAAACACATGTTTTGTTATATAATTTGAAACGAGAAGAAGATTTTGTAATGAAAAAAAAAAATTTAACTAATGAGCAAGTAAACCATTTTTCATATACCAAAATTCAACTTCAGTGGCTATTCTGTGATCCAGTAAAGTTATTTTTTTTTATCAAATTATGCATAAAAAGTAAGCAAAAAGTGAATAAAATACTGACAAAAATGTATGACGCAATAAAGAGTAGCTGATTTGATAATTCAGTGACCCTTTTGACAAGTAAGAGTATTACCTTTTTCATAAAGCTTCATACTGGCTTACAGAATGACAGCAAAGAGTTTTTATGCCTGATAAAATAATTATTTCTGACGAAAATCTTGATTTTTAGTGATATAAAATGTAAAAGTAAATAATTTATTTTACTTTTTCAATAAAACAAATCAGATTTTTAACAAATAATTGAACTATTTAATAATTTCTGTAGGCGCAAGTGGCCTTTTATTTACTTAGCCTTTGCCTCATTATTGTGGAAAAATATTTTGCTCGCCATTGTTTTGCCCGCCATTTGAAATTATTTGTTCAACTAAATTATTTTTGTGTTATAAAAATGTTAGGTAATTCCTTAATGTTTTGTGTTTAATCGTAAAATATTAGTGCACATTGTTCAATTGTAACACGTTTTCAGTAAATTTTGATTGGAAATACCATCTTTGGATATACCTATACGATGTAAGTTTTTAACAATACTTTTTTTAGTTTCGTTTCCTCGGTTACTGCATTGTAAAACGTTGAACAATATACGTGCCTTAGGTAATGTGTAACTGGAGCCCTATAAAACACTCGCTTCGCTCGTGTTTCAAATGGGCTCACGTTACACATTACCTACGACACTAGTATCGTTAATTACTATTGTTGCTCATTTAATGTCAGCCTATCTTCAAAATGAATAATATACTCCTAAAGTGGTCCCACATAAGGTTTATCGAAATTAACTTAGCGCTTTTAAAAAAAATCAACAAAATCAAAAAAACACATAAAAAGATAGGCATTGTAAAGATTGAAGTCGTTTGATTCTTACGTCTTTTTAGCGTGGTTCGAACTGGTTTTTCAGGTATTGATTTCAAATTAAAAGATGACATTTCTTCAATGCTGTAATATTAAAAACAAAACATATTTACACCAATGAAAAAAGCAGAATCAGTCGAAAAAAGAAGAATAAAAACAAAAGACGATCGCTCCTGGTGTTCCAGCATTTTTGAAATAGAAAATATTGATATGCAAACTCTTTTGCTTCTGCCATCAACAAACGTTGACAATTATTTTCTCATGTAGTCCAGAAAACTCGCTTACGTAAATACGTAGATGAGAGGATTCCTACGTTTACGTTCCGCCGCTACGTAGGTTTGTGAATTTTTTATCAAGATAGTCGTAACGGCAACTTTAAATAAAATATTCACAGTCACACGTACCTTGTTAGGGTTCAATATTAAATTCCTTCCAGCGCAGCTTAAACACGCTTTAGGCTTTGACTAAGGCATAATCTTTATTTAACGTAAAATAAGTTTATTAATATGTTTTTTTTTAAACAAGCTTTTATTGAAATGCTTTCTTCAATAAACGCTACACACACAAAGGCCCACACTGAGGTTTTCTTTTGTATCGTGAGTCCCTTGGAACATACATAAAGCAAAAAAAACTCAAAAAAAAAGAAATATTAAACATTTTACTGAATTTAATATAATATAATAATATAATATGACATTTCAATATCACACTATACCCTGTTTTTTATTCTCAGAGACTAAATTGACAATACCTGGGTTGCCAGTTTTTTGCAAATCTTAAATAGTGATGTGCCACTAACGGTAACCGATGTTATCAAAATTAAATGCCGGTTTTATATTACTTAAAGAGAAGGGAGGAAATACTTTAAACGTAACGTAATGTCCCTAATCGTTTTTAGGGTTGCCGTGTCAAAAATAGAAATTACCGTGTTTTTCGCTAACATACAATAATAACTAATATAATAGTTACCGATAGATTTTTCTTTTTTTAAAGGAGTTTGCTGTTGTCATATTTAAATAAGTGCCGTATTTCTTAAAAGTTTAGTGATTTTGTCATAAATAAGAGCGTGAATTGTCGTATTTTACTTTTGGGAACAACACTGATGGCAACTGTCTTTTTTTGTTTATAAGCATCAAAAGAGGTTTTATTATAAATTCATTTTGATAATAATTTTTAAAATGTTAATATCATACAAAACTAAGAAGCTAATCATCTAATAAAGACAAAATTATTATTATTACGTTTTTTTAAAGTTTCGATTCAAAAATCGACAATTTAGGTTTAACACTATTAAAAAAAACTGGTATCATTATTTGTAAATTTGACATTTGCATATGTCAATTTAGTCTCTGAGAATAAAAAACAGGGTATAAATGAATAAATATAAATATAATATAACGTTAAATTAAGCAATGAATAATTTATTATTGTAAAACTATTATTGTAGGTATTTAAAACTATGGGTAATGTACAATGTGTACACCTGAAATAAAACATATTTAATTTATTTCTAATATTGTGAGGCTTAATAAAACTAATACAAGTTACGAAATTCTTAAATTTTTAGAAACATACTCCGAAAACGAAGCACACAAAAAATCCCTTTTACGCCGTATTTATTTTGCCGCGAAGGAAAAAATTACAACACACTGGGTGGATACAAATTTTACTGCCGAACCTAAAATAACATTGCTTTTAGGGTTCCGTCCCTAAAGGGTCTATTATTACAGTGACTATAAACATCACGTCATAGTTCAGTAAAACATCATTTCAATTTTTTTACATGGCGTCGGCAATATCGTGGTTTTGCCAATGTCTGGATATTTTCATCAAAATTAAAATATATCTTTTGGTATCTCACTTTCAACCTCTCGGGTGCTTAATCAGTCCATGAAACTGAACAACTTTTCCAAGGAACATAAGTCAAAATACGAAAAAAAATTTGTAGTTCCCATACAAACTTCATATCAGCATATAGCGCATTTTGTAAAGGAGATCAAATTTTTTTTTTGTATTTTGACCTATGTTCCTTGGGGAAGTTGTTCAGTTTTATGGACTGATTAACCACCCGAGAGGTTGAAAGAGATTTACCTAAAGCCCTGTGTAATGGCGAAGTAGCCAATCTTCTTCTTATCGTGTAGGTATAGTCAAGTGTGTGGCGAACTTGGCTAACCCTAGTGTCAGAGTTTTCAAACCGTACAATGGCCTCTAACTTGGTTTTAACGACTGTAGTCAATCAACAGCATGCAATATCAAGAAGAAAAACCATTTACGGGTTGTAGTACGTTAGAGCCCGTACGTTGATCGAAAGGTAGACCACTAGAAGGTGGGGATGACGATTTTGGAGTATCATGATCTTATAATAAATAATAAATAAATAAATAAAATCTTTATTTTCACCAAAAACAGTTTACATTATTGATACGAGGGCTGGAGTCTCCTTTTAAGTTTTTTTTAAACTTGTGTTAGGAGGCACCGCTCTTCCTTTAGGTGTCACATACATCAGGTGAGTAAACTAAAGTAGGAAGTGTACAACTACTTAGATTAATGATATTTTTTATACTTAATGATAATTTAAATAACAAGAAAAAAAAAAACATAATTAGGGTGTGACTGAGAATACCTATGAGTGACGTGTGTGTGTGTGTGTGTGTGTGTGACAGTGTGTGTGTCTGTGTGTGTGTCTGTGTAGGTGTGTGGGTGTATATGTGTATGTGTGTGTGTAAGTGTGTATCGTGGGTTTGTGTGTATCCCCTTTTAATCCTACGTTATGTTAGGTTAGGTTAGGTTAGGTAGCCCTACGACTGTGTCTTGGGATCGGAAGCATATACATATATGACTCCAAACAGAAAACCTGGTTTGATTTGTATAAAGCAAAGGCACAGAGAATAGATATTCTTATCGACTGAATTCAAACAAAAAAGGTCCAGTTGGTTAGTTTAAAAAAAACTAGTTATTCCTATCATCCCCAAAATGAATCTCCTGCTGTGTAAAATTAGGAGACAGGGAATCCAATGGAAATAACACGTTCTCTTACCAAACGTATTCAATAACTGGGTCATTTATAAACTAACTTGAATTTAAGTAGAAATAGAAAATCAATAACATAACCTAACTAAATCAAATATAACCTGCAGAACCAAACTAACAAAACCGCTTCTCACTTATCAGATTTTTGTGTTTTTACCTAGGAAATTAAAACAAAATACATTATTTTTACGGTTTATTTTGACGCACCCTTTTTACAACTTCGTTAGTGATTTTAATGGTTTTATGAAGTTTTGTTATTATTATTTTAGACATGTTTATTTGGTCGGCGCGACAGGTTATAAAATTGTGTGAAAACTATTTTTTACATATTGGGCGACTATCAGTAGATGGTGGCAGGGTTACCATTCCTTTTGCTGCTGATGCCTTGATTAGCTTGAAGGGCTCTCAACCCAGGGGTATCGACGCCAAAACTCTTGGAGAGCCAGCGAGCGTGGGATGAAGTGGGGGTCAAAAGGACCTATGACTGCCTCTTGCATGGAGCGGTGGGTGTGAACAAGGCCAGAATCAAGGCGGTATCACGGGCTGAGTCTGGAGCGTGGTTGCAATAATTTGTGAACAACTGAACAACTTCCCCCAAGAAACAAGTTTCGGCTTAGTTTAGGCACCATTCTACCACAAAATCTTTTCAATTAATTAAGTGCACTTTTATATTTATGATAGTTATACCATAAGACAAATTTTGTGGAAGAAAATAAATTACTTACTAAATTACCGAATTAGAGAAGTTTTAAGAGAACTGTAAGAACTGTAAAAAAAAAATTATTGAAAGTTTTTTGTCTCTTCATACAAAAAACAGCTGATTTTCTATTGTCTTTTTTACGTTTTCATAAGTCGAATTGTATTTTTTTCTTTGATGTAAAGGGTCAACAGCAATTTCTTCAATCGATTTTTAATTTTATCTCCAAGCATTACAGTTTACTATCTATTGGGGAAAGACAGTTTGTGGTAACCCGATGTGTCGTTGGCTGTACATTAAAGGTTACCGACATACAAACATACATTTGTTATGTAATGTGTCGCTTCGCTTGGGTTACAAGTGGGTTCACGTTAAACATTACTTCCCGCTCTTGTATCGTTAATTAATATTTCCGTACAAGGCGTGAATAGGTTGATAATTCGACTTGTATGAATATGTTTTTATTTTGATTGGCATCTGGATCGCTAGTTTAATATGGTGAATAAATCAATTAGTCGACAGGTCCACTTTTAACGCACACACCTTACTTGTGAATTTTTGAACAACTCTCTACCAATGAGTAATTATATAAAAGACATCTGATTTCATATAATTCGACTTGTCAACTTATTCACGCCTTGTACGGATTTAAAAAATACGCTATTGGCCACAACTTTAAAGTTATTTCCCATCGACTCGCTAAAAAGATAAAATTTTAAAAAAAATGTACGGACGGCTGCAATTCAGATTACTACACGCGTGCACACTATGCTGTCGCGATAAGAGCGGTTTTGCAATAAAATAGGAGTAACCTGATGCGCTGGCCTCTGTACTTAACCTATTTTACCTGATTTTTTACGAAAAAATAACGTGATTTTTTTTTGCAGGAAAAATTCACCATCGGGGTAATCAGAAGCCACCAGCAACAAAAAAAATGACTGAAACAACCTTATCGAGTACAGAATTCTAGTGACTAAGTTAGTGACAAACTTTTAGTGCAGTGTAGTGTTTTAAAGTTAAAATTAGGTGATTTTAAACTTAAGTGGACTAAATTATGTGCTGTGAATTTTTAGTAGATAATAGTCAATATGTGTGTCAAAATGTTGAGCGTCGTTGCTATTTTGATTGGTAAGTGTACTTTTAATTATTAAATATATATGTTTCTATTTTTGACTGTATGTATAACTGTGTATTTCAATCTCGAGTGCAAGAAAAAGCGATTTGCTTTTATACAACCATTATTAATGGTTATTAAATGGTTTTAATGGTTATTAATGGTGCGTTCTATCTGAATTGATTATATTATTAAATATAATCAATTCAGACAGATAGAACGCAAACGATATTTTTGAAAAAATAAATATCGTCAAATGTATGCAATTATCTTCTGCCTAGCGCTTAGTCCCGTTCGTCATTCGGCTTGATCATGGTCCAGGACCTGGCAGGGCAAATTATTACTGCCGCCTGACCTCCGTGACCTTTTTGAAGATGTGTGTGTTCATATCCTTGTCGTTCTACGCGCTTAGATAGATAGATAAATAAATACTTTATTGCACTTAAAAAGGTAAGACAAAACATACAATACAAAGTTACAATCAAAAGTGTGAGAGGGTCTTATTGCTATACAGCGATCTCTTCCAGGCAATCTAATATAAGAAAACCGGGAGTAGCGCAAAAGTAGTGATAAAAAAAAAAAAACTAAATAGGAAGTCATTTCATAAATACGATCTAATATATAAAATTAAAAGTCCTGATTCACTGACTCAGCCCAAACCCTCAAACCTAGAAGGCTGGAATTTGGCAAAAAGGTGTCTTTTATGACTTAGGCAAGCACTAAGAAAGGAGTTTTCGAAATTCCAACCCTAAGGTGTTCAAATTGGGGTTCAAAGTTTGTTTGCAGAAAACATTTTTTTCTGCAAACAAACTTTGAACCCCCATTTGAACGACTCGAAACTTCGTCAATATATTTATACCTTGAAGCAAATAAATGTACACGTCTTTCGGCATTTTTGAAAATCATCACCTAAGGAGTCAAGAATGAATTGGGATGTTGACAGTGTTTGATTTTATGAATTATTGTATGTGAAACAAAAAAAAATGTTAGAAATATATTAATATCCGAAAACAGTTTTAAATTTATATTAACATAAGGGCTAGCTATCTCGATTTGTGGGGAGAGCTAGCTATCTCGTTTTTACCTACGCAAACAAATGGCGGTGACGTCACGTGCCAGTAAGTGCATCTCTTTTTCGTTGTTTCACAGTTTCCCCTCTATTGAAATTTAATAGCATGTAACTTTTTTATTTCTCAATAGTTTTCAAAAATTATTTTGGTTTTGGGTTTTGGATTCAGTTCCTTGGATAAACAATAAAAAAAAATGTCAACATCCCTATTGGGTGACTAAAAGTTTTTTGCGCGAGCAAAGCCGTGGGAAAAAGCTAGTTTACGATAAACCGCTAATTACGCGCTTGTACAGACGGCAGCACGTCAGGTTACCAATTTGCACTACGAAAATCGGCGCTCTTACGAGCGAGATAAGGGCGACGTTAAGGTCAACATGTATAGCCTGATGTGCTGCCGTGTGTAAATGCACTTATTACGATACACCTATGTTACGACGCTGCGTGCGAAAGGCCTAACCCAGACCCTTGTTTCATCCCTTAAGGCGACTACAGCACCTAAATTACGATTTTATGATGCGTAGATAAACATGACGCACTGCATTAAATCGAAGAAAAAAATACTACGGTAATATTCAGGACATAAACTAGATAAGTAGTTTGCTGAAAACATGATTCATCACTTTTGGTTCGATAGAAAAAGCTCACAAAGTCACCTCTAAATATCAATATTGTGTATCTTTTAAGCTGTAAAAACGATAGTAAAATGCACACAGGAACTTGAATTTACTATCAAAATGTTCGTGATTGAACACTCTCGATAAGTAGTTAACGCATTTTTCGATTTAAGCTGTTACCTTTCCATAAATCTCATTTTTCTAACTTTCGAACATATTTTTACGCACGCACGCTTTCATAGTCCGTAAACTTCGTGTATCGACACTGTTCGCACTGCAGGCCCAGGCCTGTTGAGAGACGGAGATGGCACTATTCCTATGTGTGCAGCCTTTATCGGGTGCTGTAGTCGCCTTAATTAGATATCCATAATACGAAAGCTGATTCTCTTCGACTACAATAATTATATTAACTGCTAATAAATCAAAAACAGGACCCGTAGTCCGATCCTTATGCCAAGAAATGGTGCCAATTAGACCTTTAATTTATAGTAAGAAAGGGTACTGTTTTATCTTCTTCTTATCGTGTAGGTATAGTCAATTGTGTGGCGCTTGGCTAACCCTGGTATACCAAAGTTTTCAAACATCACAATGACACACAATGACCTGTTTTATGTCAGCCGCAAGACGTCCACTGCTGGACATAGGCCTCCCCCAGGGATCTCCACCTCGATTGGTCCTGCGCCACCCGCATCTAGCGGCTTCCCGCAATCTTTACCAGATTGTGGACGTCTTGCGGCTGACATGGTGGTAGTGGTGGTGGTGACCTGTTTTATGTTCATACATTCAAATGTCTTGATTCATCCACGCTAGATTGAGTAGAAGAAAACTTCAAAATGTGTCAGCCCGACTCTTCTTAGTCATACTGTAGGTTTTGCTGTATTGTGGGCGAAAGGTTAACAACCTCAAGACTCCAAACCACTATTATGTTTCTAGGAATTAATGTCAAATATGGCGTCACGGCACAGCGGTGATAGCCCAGTTGGTAATGAGCCAAACTTGTAATCGGAAGGTTGCGGGTTCAAATCCTGGTGCGGGGCTGTGCCACTAAATTCGTCTTTTCGGATTTATGTACAGATTTCTAATTATCACTTGCTCAACGGTGAAGGAAAACATCGTGATGAAACCCGCCCGTCCAAGAAAATTCATTTTCGAAAGACGAGTGGTCCACCAACCCGCATTGGGCCAGTGTGGTGGACTATGGCTGAAATCCCCTTTGTGTCTCGAAGGGAGGCCCGTGTCCCTCGGTGGGGACGTATAAGGGCTGTTAAAAAATGTCGTCAAATGGTTGTAGAATCACATGACTTTCTGCCTACTCCAACAAAGATTATGTAAATATGATGTGGTAGGTTGACTTTGGAAGTGACAAAGGCGGTGTGGTCGCTAGCAGGCCGGTTTTGTAAGCGACACTGCTTGAGAGTAGTGTTGCATACTATCGATAGTTTGGCTATCGATAGTTGACCTTAAAAAACAGTAAGAATATCGATAGAACTATCGATAGCCAATAGTTTACGATACTATTGATGACAGACCAAACTATCGATAGTATCGATACTATTGAATTCTGATCGATATCGATACTATTATAATTCAATAGTATCAATGCTACTGATAGTTTGGTCTCTCATCTATAGTATCGCAAACTATTGGCTATCAATACTATCGATACTAACGATATCGATATTCTTTCTGTTTTTCAAGGTCACGATAGTATCAACAGACTATTGATACTTTCTACTATTGGTTGCAACACTAAGCGAGAGTTACTGGGTTCTATTCGCTGTGGCGCCATGGATCAATGACTTTTTATGAGTTAGTACATTAGTTTACACACTGACTATTGACATATAGACACAAGATTAAATTTGTCGTTTCCACGTAAAATCATAAAAGTCTCGGAAATCCCCTAGTAATCCCCTGCCTCCTAGTAATCCATCCCAGGCAACGACACTTCATTTTTTTCTGAATCTGAGGTGTCCTATGGTCTCATGCGGTGTGGTAGCCGTCTGGTTCGCGACCACCCTCCGCCACCGAAGTCCGACGCCAAACAGCTTGCTGTGTTCCTTCGGTGCGTAGGAGTACCAGTGCCTTTATAGGCATTTTCTGGGTTATCTCGCTCCATCGTCGACCTCATCTTTGACCATAAGGTCAAAATTGAGGTCAAGAGTTAACCCATCTTATAGTAAAAAAATCCAGCTACATTTAAAATATCCCTTAAACCTTCCTTCTTACCCTACTATTTTATAAAAGGTCTCCGAGTGGTCGTTTTTAATTAAAACCCTTAATTGGCAACCCTTTCTAATTAAACTGATATTTTGTCCTCTGTAAAACCCAAATGTGTGATATTAGAAACCACTTTTGTTGTTAGTACAATCTGATTAGTTTGACTAAAGGATAACCGGGACTTCGTTTCCATAGAAATTGTGTAAAAGTTTTCTTTAGACCTACCGTTAAGGGATGCTAGAGATACAGGCCCGTATCACAGAAGATTCTCAAGTCTTGATTTATTCTTAAGAATTGATTGTCCCTTTCTCTTACTATAAAAATGACAAAGACGACTGCTACTTAAGTATAGATCAGAGTCTGAGTGGCGTTCTGTAATATAGACTATACACAAAGATAGATACTCCAAAACTGAATATTTTCTAATAGATGTCAGTAAGAGTCAAAAGAATATGTAAGAATAAATAAATAAATGCTTCACACCAAGCTTTTCCCTTGTGTCGTGGGTCCCTCGGAACACACATAAAAACAGACACGAACACCCATGACCCGAGAACAAACATCTGCTTTTTACACAAATATTTTCACCAACTGGGAATCGAACCCAGGACCCGCCGATCAAGAGGCAGCGTCATTGCCACTCGACCAAACTGGCCGTCCATATATTTGAATCCTATAATGTAACAATTTGAATGAACGAATCTGTTTAAATGTATTTAATGTAACTTTGACTTATTTTTAGTAATATCCTGAATTTTCTATGAAATAAAGGTATTTTGATTTTAATACACAGGCACACAGATAAAAACGTCAAAATATCACCCTTCTTTTTTCGTCAGAGGTTAAAAATAAGCGCACTGCCTAAATACATGTGTGGTGATCGGTTGAGAATAACACTACCCCATCTCTTTCCGTGGGTGTCGTAAGAGGCGACTAAGGAAACACAAATGAGACCTGCTTCTAAATAATCCATCCCAGGCAACGACACTTAATTTTTTTCTGAATCTGAGGTGTCATCCTATCATGCGGTGTGGTAGGCTCTGTAAATGGCTGTCTGGTTCACGACTACCCTCCTACAGAAGTCCGACGCCAAATAGCTTGCTGTGTTCCGTAGGTGCGTGGGAGTACCAGTACCTTTATAGGCTTTTTCTATGTTAACTCGCTCCATCATCGACCTCATCTTTGACCTTGGTCTAGATTGGGGTCAAGAGTTAACCCATCCCATAATAAATAAAAAATAACGTATATACTCACTCGACTTTTAATCCTAAAGTCCTTCCTTGAAACGTTATTTTCAAGAGTCCTTCCCATATGCTTTTCAGTATATGTTAACCACTTAATTAAAAATAAAATATTCAATCAAAGCGTTTTGCTTCAATTTAATATTTAATTCGCAGCAATAAATATCTACCCATAATTTATGAGGTACAAGTGGTTCCTACCCTATTTCAATAGTGTTGTAATCTTATGTCCCAATGTATCGATAAAAGAAAAAGTCGAGGAAATTCAATTATTTCGGTTACCTGTGTATTTTCAGTGTATTTTGTTTTTCTTGATTTTAATTTGTTACATAATATTTAAAATGTTACTTAATTACCTTTCAGTTGCATAGGTGTACATACAGCAGCACGTCAGGTTACCCATTTGCACTACGAAAGACACCACTATTGCTAGCGAGATAAGGGCGACGTCAAGGTCACTATGTAATATGTATAGACCAATGTGCTGCCGTGTGTACATTTTGAATTAATGGGTTTTTAAAATGTTACTTAATTACCTTTCAGTTGCATAGGTGTACATACAGCAGCACGTCAGGTTACCCATTTGCACTACGAAAGACACCACTATTGCTAGCGAGATAAGGGCGACGTCAAGGTCACTATGTAATATGTATAGACCAATGTGCTGCCGTGTGTACATTTTGAATTAATGGGTTTTCCTGCCTGGATAGAAAAGGAAATATTCTGATACATACACGTACAACCACACGTTCACGCCTATAGTCCCTATCAGGATAGGCAGAGCATAAATGGTTTTAAAACACTTGATGCAAGGTTAGACATAAATTTTGAGGGTTATAACAGGCCTGTGCTCCTCGGTAGGGACGTACCTATATGGGCTGGTAAAAAAAAAAAAGAAATATTATGATGAAGTAGTGAGAGGTTGTCAGCCTTTCGCCCATAATACAGCAAAACCCCCCTCGCGTTTTACTTACTTTCAAAATTATTTTTAAAAATATTGTCACACAAGTTAGTTATGAGGTTTTTTTATAGCTCTTACTGGGCAAAAATTAAATGTCTACGACTCGTAAAATAAACTTTACATAGCTGTTGCAGAATCTAATTTTACTTTAACTATCGATAAGAATTTATCGACAAAACAACCCTACATCCATTCAACCCATTTCAACCCTCACCTTCCAATAAATACCGACTATAAAAGAAGTATTTTTCAAAAACGTTTTGTTTTTTCTCGTTCACGCTTAAACAAAAAGCTAAATGCGTTTCGTTTGTTATGCGACGAGTAATAAAAAAAGTGATTTCTGCTCGTGTGGTTACAGAGGCCTAAGTTTGTTTGAATTAAAGAATATTTTATTTAAGTTGAAACTCGAACAATAATGTGTTATTGTGATTGATTTTGAACTCTTAAGAAATGTCACAATTTTACAGAAATACTGTGATGGCTCTTCTGGGGGCGAATAATTAAAAGACTTATTTCTTCTTCAGGTACACGGTTATAATCAAAATCTGCTCTTTTGTTACAATTTTATTTCACTTTCCGACACGTCCAGGGTTAACAGAGTTTAGCAACGCTTATTAAAGTGCTAATTGCACGCCTACGAACACATACAAGAACTTCTTCCGCGAGCTCACTACAATGAATTCACAATAATCAATGAATGGCGCAAGACCAGATCTTCAATCATTTCGAATCTTGACATCGAATACCATTTCAAACCTTTTAAATTGATATTCGAATTATCTTCTTCGAAATGACCGAATGAGAAAGAAGTTGCGTTATGCCCGATCCTCCATGAAGGTCTGCATACCACAATACTATATTGTATACAAAGGTAAGAAAAAACATGCTAAACAGCGATCTCTTCCAGGCAACCCAAGGCGAAAATAAAACACAAAAAAGCCGGGAGCAGCGCAAAAGTAGTAGTGAATAATAATACTAAGAAAACAAAATAACTACACAGTAAATTAATTAACAGTAATTGTATGTTCTTTATTACCTGACAATAAATTATTTCAATGATTTATTCTCACAGTGAACAAACAGTACCAGCAGCTCGAGTACGATGGTGATACTTAGCGATGCACCGAGATTCTATATCAAAATGTCAACATTAAACTATTTAAAAATATTTTTTATTTACAAATAGTTTAATATTTACACTTAATTTTAAATAAAATATAAGATCTAATCTCTTTGCTGAAATTTAGAAAAAAAGACCATTACGTACTAGTGTTTTATATTTATTGCGCACGGGCTGGGTAAAACATATCATTATGAACCTTAATACAATGACATAAGACACACTTTATGAGCAAAAGTGTTGAAAAACATATTTGTATCGTCAGAATAGATGGTACGTACGAGGCCTTATTAATAACAATTCATTTCTAACAAAATTCATTACGCCGGAATCTGTCCACATTGGTGGAACATCTATAAGAAATCATTCCAATCACTCTCGCATCGATTCGTTCATCGTTCTGTCTCACTCGGGAACGATAGGTGAATGTATTTATCATTCTTCTGCTCTAACTCCTGTATTGATGTCGTCTTGTTAGTAGAATACATTGACTGATCTTTGGCTCCTACTATGGATAGCTCTAAAATCTTCTTCTTCTTATCGTGTAGGTATATTCAAGTGTGTGGCGAACTTGGCTAACCCTGGTGTCAGAGTTTTCAAACCGCACAATGGCCTCTGACTTGGTTATAACGACTGTAGTTAATCGACAACTAAACGTGCCCTCCGAAGCGCGGACACATCCATCAGGTTCCCTACCTCTGTGCACTTTGTTTAACCTCACTGATCGGTTGAGATCAGCGAGTGCAACTAGGCTACGAACTCTAACAATATAAATATTGTATAATGTTATTTGATACATCATTTTCACACAAAAGAAGAAGATGAAGATTAGATTGCTTATAACTTTTAAACGGCTGAACCAATTTTGATAAAATATAGCTAAAAACCATTTCGATTTCGTCAGCTTTCATTCGTTTAGGAACTACGATGCCACAGACAGACACACAAATACACAGATGGTTCTTAGCTACATTTGGTCACTTGTTTAAGAGTTATTAAGCGATGAATGTCGAGGACGATGCAATTTTTTTTTAAATATTAGAGTTATCTTTTAGTGGGTTTGCTGTTAAGGCGACTACAGCACCTAAATTACGATTTTATGATGCGTAGATAAGCATGACGCACTGCATTAAATCGAAGAAAAAAATACTACGGTAATATTGAGGACATAAACTAGATAAGTAGTTTGCTGAAAACATGATTCAGCACTTTTGGTTCGATAGAAAAAGCTCACAAAGTCACCTCTAACTACACAATATTGTGTATCTTTTAAGCTGTAAAAACGATATTAGTAAAATGCACACAGGAACTTGAATTTGCTATGAAAATGTTCGTGATTGAACACTCTCGATAAGTACGAGTAGGTAACGCATTTTTCGATTTAAGCTGTTACCTTTTCATAAATCTCATTTTTCCAACTTTCGAACATGTTTTTACGCACGCACGCTTTCATAGTCCGTAAACTACGTGTATCGACACTGTTCGCACTGCCGGCTCAGGCCTGTTGAGAGACGGAGATGGCACTATTCCTATGTGTGCTGCCTTTATCGGGTGCTGTAGTCGCCTTAACCATGATCAAGATTCAAAGGAAAGCTACACCTGCAGCTCTAGCACGATAACGAAAACTCGCCCTCGGCTCACGCTGAGACTTCACTTTGATTGCGCGAGGGTGCCAAGCAAAGGCTTGCTCGCCAATAGCGTTGTCAATGACATTTTGACATAAGACCGCGGTGTTATCGCGGCTCTGTCACTATCGTACTCGGCCTGCTAGAGTTATCTTTCTTAGGTTGCTCTAATTTTGACAGAAAACGTCAATAGCTAAAACTAATCTCGCTCAAATCTCACTCCCAACTCGCCACCGACGTTTCTTCCCAAAACAACAGTGACAATCCGTCAGTCTGTCACCAAGCACCAAGACCCATTATGTAATAGATCGCAGTATTTTTCCGGGCATTATTAATTGTCCTACCCGAGCATTCCATCAAAATGGCTACAGTAAGCACCGGATTAATTACACAATTTTGTTCTCCTGTGGATATGATAACAGAAGTGATTTAGGTCCGTATTACGGAATAAGTAGCAGTCGTCTTTGTCATTTTGGTAGTGAGAGAAAGAGACAATCAATATGACGGCCGGTTTGGTCGACTGGTAGTGACGCTGCCTCTTGATCGGCGGGTCCTGGGTTCGATCCCCAGTCGAGGCAAACATTTGTGTGAAAAGCAGATGTTTGTTCTCGGGTCATGGGTGTTTGTGTTTGTCTTTATGTGTGTTCCGAGCAGTGGCGTGCATTCCATACAGGCAGAAAAGCAGTGCCTACCCTAGGCTTTTCATGGCAAAAAAAATACAAAAATTAAATATTATAATGTACACCAACGATCACAGATCTTTGTGAAACGAATAAACGTTTTCCGAAATGACGCCATCTTCATTTCTCTAACCTTTAACTTTTCAAAACAGCGCCATCTAAACTTCTAATACTGAACTAGTAAGAGCCCTCGTAGGAGCGCGGATTTGCCTTTCTAATTATTCGTTAAAAGCACTCGTTTGAAATGCCTTTTTTGTTGAGGTTTTGTGTTTAAATGGGGGCTTCTGATTGGCTGTTTCGCCTCCCTCGCCAAATATTAACAAACTGATTGTATGGAGAAAAAAGCTCTGCCTATAAAGCGATTCTACCAAATTGAGAAGTGTCAATATTCGGTAAGTTTGAAATGGCTGTTATAGATTTTTAATTTTGCGGCCTTTTTGTCTTATTGGATGCATTCAGCCATATTGGTTTGTTTTTGTTTTGTAACTACGTAGGTACGAAAACTTTTGCAAATTATTGTTTTATCAGTTTATAGTGATTGTTAGATATTTGTTTAGAACAAAATGAGTGCAATAAGTTGTGAAAAGTGTGGTGATGATGTTTGTTTGCCTAAACTGCGTAATTTTTCAAGTTTACCTTTTCAAGAAAAAGTAAACATTACTTATCGCAAAAGGCCGATACGTGGATTTGACGCAAAAAAAGGTACCGCAGTAAGACATTACTAAAATATACTATATTCATTATTGGTTCACGGGTTGTGTGCATACTAACCGCTTAAGTATTTTGTTTTCTGTGCATTTTGTTTTCAAACTGTTATAAAAACGTATGGAACGGCGCAGGGTTATTTTGATTTGAATAACCTTAATACAGCGATTAAAAAGCATGAGCTTTCTGAAAAACATCTCAAAGCTAGGTACGTTGAAAGTTTTTTCGTTTGTCAAAAGTCGCATAGAAACGAGTTTGAGCGGTCAATTAAAACTAGACAAGTTCACTGCCTACCCTGCCTAAAATGTCTATGCACGCCACTGGTTCCGAGGGACCCACGACACAAGGGAAAACCTTAGTGTGGTCCTTTGAGTGTGTAGCGTTTTATTTACTTAAGTATAAATCAAGACTTGAGTCTCCTTCTGTAATACGGGCCTCGGATTCTGATATCTATACTTAAGTAGCAGTCGTCTTTGTCATTTTGATAGTGAGAGAAAGAGACAAGTATAGATCAAGATTTGAGTCTCCTTCTGTAATGGTCAGTCCTTATATTAACGTGTGTTGATCGGTTGAGAATAAACACGACCCCATCTCTTTCCGTGGGTGTCGTAAGAGGCGGCTTAGGAAACACAAATGAGACCTGCCTCCTAGTAATCCATCCCAGGCAACGACACTTCATTTTTTTCTGAATCTGAGTCGTCCTATGTTCTCATGCGGTGTGGTAGGCTCTGTAAAGGGCCGTCTGGTTCGCGACCACCCTCCTACCGAAGTCCGACGCCAAACAGCTTGCTGTGTTCCGTCGGTGCGTGGGAGTACCAGTGCCTTTATAGGCTTTTCCTGGTTTGACTCGCTCCATCGTCGACCTCATCTCTGACCTTATGGTCAATATTGAGGTCAAGAGTTAACCCATCTTATAATAATAAAAAAAGCAATTAGCTTTGATTCTGTACGCGACCAGTTATCTAATTGAAATTTAGCTGATCAAAGGTGTAAAGTCTAATGTGCCGTTGCCTGTATTGTTATCATCGCGATACTTCACTGTGTAGTTAATCGAAAACTAAAGCACTCTGAAAATAACATGTTTAATTAAATAGGAATCCTTTCAAAATAACTAAGTTTTGACACAGTTCATATAAAACTCAAGGAGTATTGTTAAATAGTATAGATTCCTAAAATTACAAAGATACATAAAAATTCAATAAACTGTACCAATAACGCTAAAATTCAAAAAAATGTATGACTACATTCATAGCTTTTAACTCTTAAAAGTCTAAACCAATTTTTATCAAATATACCCAGCTAAAAACCGTCTCGATTAAGACAACTTTGAAACAAAAAAAACCGCATCTTAATCGGCCTATCCGTTTAGGAGCTAGGATGTCACAATAAAAACAATTTTAAAACAAGGTTGTATTGTTTATTTGTTCTCGTATTTTTCACAACCAACCCTTTCATTTGATACTTTTATCATGGGAGTACAAAATAACATCAAAAAATTACCATACTCGATTTGGAATGACGTCACTCAGCTAACCATACGTTGTCATCTAAATTAAAGGCGTTTTGCAAGATCGGGTAAAGATCGGGAATAATACAGGATTCTGTATGGTAAACATACTTACCACATATACACTTACATAACTCCTCTTATTAGGGTTAAGAAAAATTCACGGCACTAATTTTTAGCTGGTCCCCTATGCAGGTTGAAAAGGACCTCCTAGCTTTATTGAAAATCTTGAATCAGTATCACTTATAGAACACTTTTTGTTTTAGATTTTTCTTTTAATTTTTTTTATCGATGGGATTTATTTTTTCCAAAACGTAGACACCACTCGAGTGCACCCCCCAAGCGCTACCCATGCCTGGTGTAGGAGTAATGTCTACGTTTAGGCAAAAAATTGAACTATTCCCATTTAAAAAATATAAAAAAATTTTGTTTCATAAATGTGTTCTTTGAGTGATACTGGTTCAGGATTTTGAATAAAGCTAGGAGGTTTTTTTTGTGCGTGTTTTTGAGTGTGTGTTTTTTGTTCTTTCTTTACGAAAGTGCCTTAATTTATTTACTTTAAGAAGATGTTTCTTCACGTACTACTAAACCTCTGTATGGTGTAATTAAGCCTCTTCCGAACAGTGTTTTAATTAAAGAGAAATAGAATTAGTATTAGGTAGTTCGAGTTTCCACTTTGGGATTCCGGTAATGGGGGAGTTTCAGGCGTTTAGATTAGACTGGGACACTGTTAGGCACTTGTATGTACCTTAGCTTCGTCGATGGATCTATATTTAGTCGTAAAACCACTTTTGTAATAATTTAATTAGGAATAATTAATTATATTTTATGTTATTACTAAATGCATATCTTTTCGCATAATTTTAAGAAGCATAACCTAACCTATTGGGCCTTTTTATAATTCAAAAACGGCATGGCAAAATTGTATTACCAGTGCCTCCTATGTTATAGCAATTGGGACCATGCGCGATGACAGCGCCACGTCATAAGTGGCCATTATGGACAATATTGTCACAGCTGTCAAGCGAGAAGTAAGTAAATATTGTGAAAAAAATTAATGAAATCTTGTGTTATTTTACCATATTACAGAATACATTCACAATTAAACATCTTACTAGGGCCATATTAAATTTATCTCAAAAACTATTAGAAAATGTTTACTGCAATATGGATTTGACAGCTCACGTCAGCGACAATAATGTCAATTTTAGCCGTAGCGAGCGCTGTGTTCGTTTAGGCTACTCCCTCCACCCGCTTTGCACCCTGCCAATACTAGAAGCTGAAAACATAGGGGGCAATTAGTAATTCAAATTTCGAAGTGACGTGCCGTGCCGTTCGAATTATAAAAAAACCCAACCACAGACCGTTATGCTTAAATGACAAAAAACGATTATAAAAGCTTCATTATGAAAGAAAACTTTATGCTAGTTACATTCATTATGTGAAAGTAGATAAGGAAGAAAAAAATATGCGAGTAAAATGAAACTGCCCCAATGATAAACGAGTGGCGGTTCATCTCAACCGATCAGTGAGGTTAAGCAATGCACACAGAGGCTGGAAGGCTGTTGTCGATTGACT
Organism: Aproaerema taeniolella; assembly: GCA_949987775.1. Taxonomy (NCBI): domain Eukaryota; kingdom Metazoa; phylum Arthropoda; class Insecta; order Lepidoptera; family Gelechiidae; genus Aproaerema; species Aproaerema taeniolella. The sequence goes on from OX465265.1 coordinate 2,298,906, forward strand.
GCAGTCGTTAAAACCAAGTCAGAGGCCACTGTGCGGTTCGAAAACTCTGACACCAGGGTTAGCCAAGTTCGCCACACATTTGACTATACCTATACGATAAGAAGAAGACTATAACAGTTTTTAATATTCTCTTTAATCTAAAACTGTTGTGAGAGTCTTCTTCTTATCATGTAGGTATAGTCAAGTGTGTGGCGATGTTATAAGCAGTACTGCTTGATAAAAATATGTTTTACGTGCCAGTTTTGTTACTTTTAGTTTTGGTCACTGATTGAGAAAGTTTGTAAAAGCTCTTTTTGTGTGTAGTGTTACATGAAGAGTGTTAAAGAGTTTGTGTAGCAAATTATGAAAGGGCAAACGAAATTTAATTATTTATTATATTTTATATAATAGACTGGCTATCTGCCCGGGACTTCGTTCCCGTGGGAGTTCGAGAAAATTATATAGCCTATGATGAACTCATCCTATGAACTCACATGAGGAATAATGTAAGATTCTAATGTTGAATGGATTTTTCAAATCGGTCCAGTAGTTTTGGAGCCTATTCAATGCAAACAAACAATCAAATCTTTACTATTTACAATATTTGTGTAAGTCTGTGTAAAAAAAATGCTTAACGGTAACCCATTTTTTTAAAAGTGTTTTTAAAATGGCAACCCAAAACACAGGGCGCAAAATATGACACCCAGCTTTCCGCCGAGGCCTCGATCCTGTGAAAACTCGGAAAATTATGTTTTTTTAATTGTAATTATTATGAGTTGGTGTGGTAACTTTTTGGTGAGTAGCTTATTGTCACCCGCTAATAAAAGATCTTACTATTGTTAAAAGAATTTTTAAAATCGTTTCAGTAGTTCCAGAGATTACTTCCTACCAGTAGTGTGGGCCTTTGAGTGTGTAGCGTTGCCTACACTACAATTATAAAGAGGAAAGATTTGATTGTTTGTTTGCATTGAATAGGCTCCGAAACTACTAGACCGATTTGAAAAATTCTTTCATCATTAGTATGCTACATTATCCGTGATGAACATAGGGTACATAATTCTATTCTATTCTTTCCGCCGTGTTGTGATCGGTTGAGAATAACACTACCTCATCTCTTTCCGTTGGTGTCGTAAGAGGCGACTAAGGAAACAAAAATGAGACTTGCCTCATAGTTATCCATCTTATGCAACGAAACCTCAATTTGTTCTGAATCTGAGGTGTCGTCCTATGGTCTCATGCGGTGTGGTAGGCTCTGTAAAGGGCCGTCTGGTTCGCGACCACCCTCCTACCGAAGTCCGACGCCAAACAGCTTACTGTGTTCCGTTGGTGCGTGTGAGTTCCAGTGCCTTATAGACATTTTCTGGGTTAACTCGCTCCATCGTCGACCTCATCTATGACCTTGGTCAAGATTGAGGTCAAGAGTTAACCCATGTTATAATTTAAAAAAAAGTCCTTGTTTCCGTCAACAAAACAGAAAGGGACAGTATGATATTTTTCTTCTGCCGTGTTTATCTCTGCATTAATTATTAGTATGCATAAAACATAAAGCGAATCGTGAAACTTTTAAACGCCGTTTAAAAGTTTTAAGCAATTGAATGTTGGGAGTAAGACAAAAATGTTAATTTTATAGATATATTTGATAGCCCAGATGGTAATGAGCCAGACTTGTAGTCCGAAGGTTGCGGGTTCAAATCCTGGTGCAGGCCTGTACCACAAAATTCGTCTTTTTGGATTTATGTACGGGCTTCTAATAATCACTTGCTCAACGGTGAGGGAAAAGATCGCGATGAAACCCGCCCGTCCAAGAAAATTCATTTTCGAAAGACGAGCGGTCCACCAACCCGCATTGTGCCAGCGTGGTGGATTATGGCCTAAATCCCCTTCGTGTTTCGAAGGCCAGCCCGTGCCCCTCGGTGGGGACGTATATGGGGTGGTAAAAAAAATAGTTGAGGAGAGATTTTTCAAAAGGCCTTATTTCTTTTTTTAACTGACTGTACCTAGTGTAGATTTCCACTGAATTGCGAAGTTTAGTCAAAATAGCAAATGGAAATAAATTATTTTCCACGTTAAAAACGTATGAGTCACCGACTTCAATCCCAACAACAGTTCGCACAAAGTAGATAACTAGTATTTTTCGCAAACTACAATGCCTATTAGCAGATAACCACAAACGAAAATGTCACCCATTTATTTAGATGATGTTCTGGTTTGTAATATTTTTGTTTTTGTTGATTTTTTTAAAAGCACTGAATAATTTTTATTAAAATTTATATGGGACCACCTCTGGAGTATATTCTTTCGAAGAAGAAAATAATTTTGAAAATCGGTCTATAATTGGCGGAGAAATCGGTGAACATACATTAAAAAAAAAACAAGAAAAAAAATACATACAGTCGAGCATAGAACTTATCCTCCTTTTTTGAAGTCAGTAAAAAGGCATGGTTCATAACGCCTTATTTCCTATGGTAAAAGGACCATCAATAGTAAAATTTCAAATAAACTGGCACAATGCCACCCGTAGAAAGACAGCAGTGTGAGATTGAACAAAACGCCGTATTTACAGCTTGTTTTTTAAAAAAAATTATAATATGGGTTAACTCTTGACCTCAATCTTGACCAAGGTCATAGATGAGGTCAACGATGGAGCGAATTAGCCCAGAAAATGCCTTTAAGGCACTGATACTCCCACGCACCGACGGAACACAGCAAGCTGTTTGGCGTCGGACTTCGGTAGGAGAGTGGTCGCGAACCAGAAGGCCCTATTTAGAGCCTACCACATCGCATGAGACCATAGGACGTCACCTCAGATTCAAAACAAACTGAGGTGTCGATGCCTAAAATGGATTACTAGGAGGCAGGTCTCATTTGAGTTTCCTTAGTCGCATCTTACGACACCCACGGAAAGAGATGGGGTGGTGTTATTCTCAACCGATGACCATATATGTATGATTAATAAATTAAAATTTATGAATATATGTTTCCCTTAATAAATTAAAATAAAAGCTATTAATTCTTCTTTGACTTATTAAAAGTAATCTCGTAAGATAACTTCTAAATAAAGTTTAAACTATATACCCAAAAAACCTTAGTGTACTGAACCCAAGTTGCCCTAAGCCCTGTTATTAAGCCGCACTAATGCGAATATCGATATAATCCCACCCAGGATAATACGATTTCTAATAACTTTGTACAACTTACAGTACGTAGATCACATAGCATTGACAAAAGATACAATAGGGATGTTGACTAATTTATTATTGTTTTTCTTAAAAAGGAACTGAATCCACTACCCAAAAACGAAATAATTTTTGAAAACTATTGAGAAATAAAAAAGTTACAAGCTATTAAATTTAAATAGAGGGGGAAACTGTCAAACAACGAAATGTGCTGCCGTGTGTACAAATTACGTGTATTTGTACACACGGCAGCACATTACACTACACATGTTGACCTTGACTTTCGCAGACAAGTTTTGTTGGCTTTCGTAGTGCAATTTTTGCCGTGCGGTGATCGGTTGAGAACAACACCATCCCATATCTTTCCATGGGTGTCGTAAGAGGCGACTAAGGAAACACAAATAAGACCTGCCTCCTAGTAATCCATCCCAGGCAACAACACTTCATTTTTTTCTGAATCTGAGGTGTCGTCCTATGGTCTCATGCAGTGTGGTAGGCTTTGCAAAGCGCCATTTTGTAGACGCCACCTCGTAAATGCTCACTTACGTAGGAACGTAAGTGAGCATTTACGAGGTGGCGTCGTTTTTGTCGTTTTTGAGAATAACACCACCCCATCTCTTTCCGTGGTTGTCGAAAGAGGCGACTAAGGAAACACAAATGAGACATGCCTCCTAGTAATCCATCCCAGGCAACGATATTTTTTCTGAATCTAAGGTGTCGTCCTATGGTCTCATGCAGTGTGGTAGGCTTTGCAAAGCGCCATTTTGTAGACGCCACCTCGTAAATGCTCACTTACGTAGGAACGTAAGTGAGCATTTACGAGGTGGCGTCGTTTTTGTCGTTTTTGAGAATAACACCACCCCATCTCTTTCCGTGGTTGTCGAAAGAGGCGACTAAGGAAACACAAATGAGACATGCCTCCTAGTAATCCATCCCAGGCAACGATATTTTTTCTGAATCTAAGGTGTCGTCCTATGGTCTCATGCGGTGTGGTAGGCTCTGTGTCTGGCCGTCTGGTTCGCATCCACCCTCCTACCGAAGTCCGACGCCAAACAGCTTGCTGTGTTCCGTCGGCGCGTGGGAGTACCGTGCCTTTATAGTCATTTTCTGGGTTTACTCGCTCCATTGTCGACCTCATCTTTGACCTTTATGGTCAAGATTGAGGTCAAGAGTTAACTCACCTTAAAAAAAAAAAACTGGTTCGCGACCACTCTCCTATCGAAGTCCGACGCCAAACAGCTTGCTGTGTTCCGTCGATGCGTGGGAGTACCAGTGCCTGTATAGGCATTTTCTGGTCAAGATTGAGGTCAAGAGTTAACCCATCTTATAATTTAAAAAAAGGGATACCTGACGTGTTGCTGTTTGTATCTGTGGTTGTTTTGTATGTTTTAAGGCAATGGATAAATTCATTGTTTACTGTCTGTATTACTACCTGGTCCAAACACACAACAATACAATACAATACAATACAATACAATACAACTTTCGCTTCCTCATTCATTATTCGCTTCAAGCATACTCGTTGGATTCGGATACTCCTAAAACGGACTTTTCTTTGTAGACACAGCAGCACATAAAATTACCCCACTTTGAGTTTGAGTTCTCCCTCATGTGCTATTGTGTGTACGTCACCAATATGCAATATAATCATCTTAACGCGAAACCACGGTTGTATGGAACGGTGGCTATGCAAAACTCAGTTTCGTGAATAATTGGCAAAGTACTATTGTATCTATGGTAGTATATATTGTACTACTGTTGTATCTATTGATATAAAAAACAATTAGATTTGTTATTTACTTCTGTTGTTTCTGACCTCATGCACATATAAATACAATATCCATATTCTTGTAAATTGTATTCTGAAAATGCCAGAGTGTGTTTTATTTATCCGTCGCGCGCTTGTTTACGAAGCGTGCTGTAAAAATCCTGCACCCACGGGTGTACAAGAATCGCGCGAAGGTTCAAACTTTGAACTCGGTTTTCTCAATTCAACTTACAAAAATTTACAAGAGATGTGCGTGACACGGCAGTGTAGGTTTTGATTCACGGACTCATCGACGCCCAGCTCAAAAATGGCACAAAGGTTTCTTTTACAATGTAGTCAAGGCTTATGGAAGGATTTAACGAAATGCCTACATGAGCAAAGTCCAGGGCATCCTCTTCTCTAGTAAATTTTATGTCTATTATATTTAATCTGTGCAACTCCGTACAAGTAGTCCCAGCAACCGCGCTTAGCGTTCTAAATTCAAATGTAATAAGCCTTATAACGATCCCGTTTGTTAGTATCGATAGATTAGTGATAGTGATGGGAATTCCGAATACGTCTTTTATCGATATTTATATTATATACAGGGTGTCCCAAACCTGTACCAGCGAAGGGCTGTGGTTTGGGGACACCAATACCTATCGATGTGTGTTCCGCGATTTTTTGTACTTTAGAAGTTTTTAATAAATACACATTTAATAAATTTTTCTAAATTTCCCCAGCATCGATTTTTTTTCTCTTTCTGTTTAAGATTATTTAAATGAAATAACTTTAAATAACTTATTTCCAAAACAACATTATTAAAAAAAAAAACTCTATAATTAGAAGAATTTTAAATTAACAATTGAAAGATTGAAGAAAAAAACACTGAGAAAGAAATTTCATATTTCTCTCAAAGTTATCAAAAAAAGATTTCATGCGGTAATACTGCAGTTCGTACTGTATGTTTTGTCTGTACTTTTAAGTATGCAATAAAGTATTTATCCTTACTAATATTATAAATGCGAAGGTAACTGTCTGTCTGTCTATATGTATGTATGTCTGTCTGTCCGTCTTTCACGCCTAAACTACTAAACCGATTTTGACGAAAAATACAAAATTTTATTCCCTTCGCTGTGGAGACCAATACAAAATTTTAAATACAAAATATCTGGACATTTACCATCCCTATATCCTAATCACCCTGTCTTACAACCACAAACGACAAATCGGTTATAATTTTGTATCCTAATCCGTTGTATTAAGGTTGTTTTTGCCTTGAATGAAAAGCCGTTGGAACGCTCAGGTCGTTTGCTGTGTAGCTAATATTAATAATAATTGTAGATAGTCTATGTAGGGGGAAAGGAAGGAGAGTGGATCAGTGGTTTTCAAACTTTATTCTTCACATTTTTCTATTTAGCCGACTTCAAAAAAGGCCACTTCTAAAACAAATCAGTGGGTATATCTAGCTAGACCATTTAATAAGATTGTCTTAATTTTTGACTTTTTAATTTTAATACAGCTGTTTTATTTTTCAAGTCGACTTAATGCCATTTTTAATTTTAATTTATTATTAATTAAATGTTTAGCTTTATTTGATAAGTATTGGTTGAGTCTATTAAAAGTTATAAGCAATCAAATGTCAGGGATGATATATATATATATATATATATATATATATATATATATATATATAGATTGAAACAAATGAGTTTTGTGAAAAATAAAAGATAGGTATGAATTAATTACTCAATAACCTAAAGCTCTAACCTCTAAACCCAGAAAGCTGAAATTCTAGACAGAAGAGGGTCCTTAGGAATTTTATCGATCTAAGAAATTAAGCCATACTTATCGAAATTCCTTAGGTAAATGAGTAGGTACGTGTTTATTCTTTACAAGCTTTCTACAAATTATATAGTGCCCAGCAGTGGGATCTTCTTCTTATCGTGTAGGTATAGTCAAGTATGAGACGAATTTTGCTAACCCTGGTGTCAGAGTTTTCAAACCGCACAGTGGCGTCTGACTTGGTTTTAACGACTGTAGTCAATCGACAGCTTAACGTGCCACTGGGCACGTTAAGCTGTCGCAACACGTTAAACAGCAGTGGGATAAAATGTATAAGCAATCAAATTGCACGTTAAGCACGTTTAGCTGTCGCAACACGTTAAACAGCAGTAGGATAAAATGTAGCTTTGTCCTTTCCCAACGTCTAATCTGTCTCTGTACCAATTTCATCAAAATCGGTTCAGTAGTGTAGACTTGAAAGCGTAAAAAACAGACAGATAGAGTTTTTTTGCATTTATAATATTAGTAAGCATTAAAATAGGGATTGAACAATGAAAACACGTTTAACAAGTTTACAGTAATAGGAAGTTTACAAAGGCGAACTTATCCCACGAGGAGATTTCTTTCAGTAAACCTAGTGAGAGTCATGAGTATCCTCATTGTCTTCTTCTTCTCATACACACATTAAAGGTTACAGAGTTATTCTAGTGTTGTGTGTGTCCAAAGGACAAAACACTGGTATTCTGCTATAACCTCATTAACGTCAGTCACGAGTGCTCAGCAGCGAAGATAAACACTAAAAAAAGAGAATGTACAATATAATGTATAATATGTATAACAGGCTTCGATCAACTATAAAAAACTAAATACACAGTTCTATACAAAATAAAACAAAATAGTGACCGAACTACAATACGTACTCTCGGAACGCACGAATGCTACTGAACGAAAAGACAACCCAAAACGTCAAGTGGGCGGTCATTTAGTGAGGACGCTTTTTTGTTGTGGATTGTGTATGTGTGTAGGTGATACATATGTGAGTTATGTGTGTAGGTATGATATTGCGTATTAATATATAGTTGAGTGTAGCACAGAAGTTTGTCAGGATTTAAAAACCGTTACATAGTAAGTGTCTGGAATACCCAGTTTTTGCTTCTCCAGAAGGAACGTCCTATACTTAATTCTAAAATACTCCTTAGACCTAAGAAGCCGCAGAGGGGGGGGGGGGTATATTGTTCCAGCACTTTGTAGCCATGTAAAGAAAGCTACCAACAATCATGTAGGTATAGTCCAGTGTGTGGTGAATTTGACTAACCCTGGGTACAGAGTTTCCAAACCGCCAATTTCAATGGCCTCTGACTTGGTTTTAATGACTGTAGTCAATTGACAACAGTCGGAACCACCGGCTTAACGTGCCCTCCACAACAATGCAATATAATACAAATATACTTTATTGCACACCAACATTACAGAACATGAGACAGAGTAAAAGTTACATTATGAACAGTAATAAAGTTAGGGTACAAAAGGCGGCCCCATTGCTAAGAAGCAATATCTTATCGGCAACCTTTGGGAATGGAGAAGATGAAATTACACCATATAAGTGTGGGTGCAAAAATACATTAAATATACTTACATAAACTACATTACACACATACAATATACCTAACACAAATAAATACATATAATATATATATATATATATACTATACATAACATACACCTTACGGAAATACACAATGGAAAAGTAATAACATTCTACAGAAAGGAAAAATAATAATAACAAAAAACACATAAGGAATACTATATAGAGACAACCCAGCCGACTATCACTCGACGACAAGGAACTAATAATTGCAAAGCAGTTCAAAGTGCCTCCTCAGCAAAGTTTTGAAAATGACTAAGGTTTGCGCGGATCTTATAGCATTAGGCAAGGAGTTCCAAAGACGTGCACAACGCTCGTGATAAATTGCCACTTTGGTCACACATTAAGGTCCCTGCCCCTGCGTACGTTGTTTAACCTCATTGATTGGTTTAGATCAACAAGAGCCACGGGTTACGAGCGCTTCATCCTTCTTGTGTTTTACAAAGTTTGAGAACCTCAGTCTCGCTATAAGTTTCACAGGTTTTCTTAATTACTGGTTTTACCGTAACAGCATGCAGGCAACCTTTTTATTATAATGGTTATATGTTATAAACTACAACCATTTTCTTAAGACCCCTGTCTTATGTAGTTTTACAACGAGTGATGGGCTCTAAGTATTTTGGTTAAGCTTGTTTGAGCAGTCTTGCATGATAATGAGAATCATTGAGCTTCTTTTTAACCCCTAGCAAAGAATAGGTGTGTTATAAGTTTAGCGTGTGTATATGTGTGTGATATGATATCGTAACTCCTGAACGAATGGAAAGATTTCGATGCGTTCTTTTATGTTTGAAAGCTGACTTGATCGAGATGATTATTAACTATGTTTGATTCAAATCAGTTCAGTTGTTTAACAGTTACAAGTGATCGAATATCGGGGGTAGAACAACATTTTTAATTTTAGAGTGATGTCCATACGACACCACAGACAGACACACAGATACATACGTCAAACTCACAAGACCCCTCTTCTTCGTCAGGAGTTAAAAATGAAACAGTTTCCCAAATATTAGTGTGAGTTATGAACACGAAGTACCAGGGAAACATACTCTGAAGGGGATGTCGCCTCGAGTCAACCTCTTGACGCACTAACTGTATCGGCCGATACTTTTTCAGATACACAGACATAGATACACAGACATAGATACACAGGTCCGTATTACAGAACGCGACTCAGACTGTGATCTACACTTGACTAGCAGTCGTATTTGTCATTTTAATAGCGAGAAAAAGAGACAATCAATAGGTACTTAAGTGTAGATCAACACTTGAGTCTCCTTCTGTAATACGGACCACAGATCAGACACACAAACACATTTTAAACCGTGTGGTGATCGGTTGAGAATAACACCACCCCATCTCTTTCCGTGGGTGTCGCAAGAGGCGACTAAGGAAACACAAATGAGACCTGCCTCCTAGTAATCCATCCCAGGCAACGACACTTCATTTTTTTCTGAATCTGAAGTGTCGTCCTATGGTCTCATGCAGTGTGGTAGGCTCTGTGAAGGGCCGTCTGGTTCGCGACCACCCTCCTGCCGAAGTCCGACGCCAAATAGTTTGCTGTGTTCCGTCGGTGCGTGGGAGTACCAGTGCCTTTATAGATATTTTCTCGGTTAACTCGCTCCATCGTCGACCTCATCTTTGACCTTAATGGTCAAGATTGAGGTCAAGAGTTAACCCATCTTATAATAATAAAAAAAAAACATAGATACCCACGTCAAAATAACACCCCTCTTTTGTGTCGGGGGTTAAAATGAAACAGTTATGAACGCGAAGTACTTAGGGCAACATACTCTGAAGAGGATGTCGCGACGAGTCAGCCTCTTGACGCACTTACTGCATCGGCTGATATTTTGTCCCGGTGTGGAGAGCCCTGCCTACCACTCCTACTAACATTATAAACGTGAAACTTTGTAAGGATGTGTGGTTGTTTGGTACTCGTTGAACCTAGTGCAAAAAAAAGGGCAAATCTAGGGCAAATCTTTTAAAATAATCGTGCAAAATGTTACATAAAAAATTGTTATTGTCATTTCTAATTTCATGTTTTTAAATTGTAAAATTATCTGAATAAACTATTTTGTATTTGTATTTAGTAAATATAACTAATATACATGGTGATAGCCCAGTTGGAAAGCGGTGATAGCCCAGTTGGTAATGAGCCATACTAGTAATCCGAAGGTCGCAGGTTCAAATCCTGGTGCGGGCCTGTACCACTAAATTCGTCTTTTCGGATTTATGTACGGATTTATAATTATCACTTGCTCAACGGTGAAGGAAAACATCGTGATGAAACCCGCCCGGCCAAGAAAATTAATTTTCGAAAGACGAGCGGTCCACCAACCCGCATTGGGCCAGATTGGTGGACTATCCCCTTCGTGTTTCGAAGGGAGGCCCGTGCCCCTCGGTGCGGATGTATATGGGCTGGTAAAAAAATTCTTTTGTTCCCTTTGCGGTCGAAGTCGCGGGTTCTTGGTGCGCCAAAACAAAATCGTTTGCTGGGACATTGGGGTGACGGAATTAAAGCCTGAACCCTCCCTCCGAGTTGCAGGTACCTGGTGCAGCACATTTCGTTGGCGATCTAACGCGGAAATACCGTCAGCGCCACGGGCACTTTCCCACCGGGTACGACTTGGGGCGGTTTGTTCGACTAGGGTGCAAACCCTTATTAATTTAGAATATTTTATATTTAGTTTACTGTTTGCAAAAAAAAAATCACGGATTTCATGCCATACATTATTTCAGAGGACATTGGAAATGAATTTCATATTTTAAATAAAACGAAACTAATTTTTCCATCTTTAATTTATTTTATTTTTCCCATTTTATTATAGAACACGAAAGTTTACAATAATATTCAGAAAACATAGCACAAAATTATGCAAAGTCGACCACTTTTATGTAAGCGTTGTGGAAAAACTAGTCGACCGATTTTCATTTTTTTTGAGCTTAAAATGTTTGCAATCTATGTCCCCAGGAGTTTTTTTTTCTAAATTTCGATATCTCTTTTAGTTTGCGAGATATTGGACTCGAAAGGAAAAAAAATTAAAAAATCCAAAAAAAAAACGGTTTTTTCGTCATAACTTTTTTGATTTTTGACATTTAAAAAATTCTTTTTTGCATAATGTAGCCCTCGCAAATACGCATCTTTTGAGCCCTCATACACTGTCCTAGCTATATTATCAACAGAGCTATACGCAGATCACACTTTTCCGTGAAATGAGGCCCTAAGTATACCGACACCTCCCAAAAGATATTTCCAATGTCAAAAATTATCATAGGCTACATGAATAACCCAAATATTCACGGGAATAAAATTTCGAGAAAGAGAGAATATTTCTTATAGTTATCAGTTCTTCGTATTTTTATAACAAAACTAGCTATCCGCCTGGGACTTCATTCCCGTAAGAATTTGAGAAAATTAATTAGCTAATGTGTTAATCCAGGGTGTCAGCTACCTCCATACCAAATTTTATGAAAATTGGTCCAGCCGTTTGAGCGTGAAAGAGTAACAAACATCCATACATACAAGTTTAAAATTTAGTAAGGATGTCATTGAACTAATCTCGAACCTCGATTCCTCTACTTGTCCTCTTTAAGTCGCGACAAATGTAACCACTTCAACTTATTACATTTATTTATCACTTTTATCAGCGTCTAGACAGGAGTGAACTTTTTAAATGTCTACGAAGGTCGTTATACTCGTAAGCTCTTTGATTTCTCAATTCTTGGGTTTTTAAATTATTTCTTTCTACTCTTCTGGCTTTTGCGTCTAAAGTTTTTTCTAAAGTTTTTTTGAAAGGAGAATGGGTAACAGCGTACCCAAATACAAAGTTGATTGTAGCATTATGACCTATATTGGTAATCATTACTCTTGTGGAGTAGTTTAATTTATTCTAAGGCGGCACATCTGAATTCCATTGGAAAAAAAAGTATTTTTTTGTCAAAATTTTTTTTTATCCAATAATAATTAAGTATAAAAAATAATCATTATTATTGTAAATATATTCGGTTGCTATCACTTTCAGTAATCATAATCATTTTTATTACTAAAAATCAATAGGTATTCAGTGATTAACAGCTAATATAATGACAAAATAACGCGTGTACCTTAAATAAAATAATTTGTATCTTTTTTCTCCAACGGAATTCAAACCTGCTTCTTAGAATAATGAAACTACTACACTAGGGCAATAAAAAACAACACGGACCATTATGCTACAGTCAAATTTTTATTTTTGGGTCCAGTGTCCTTACAAGATTACCCAATCTCCTTTTAATTATGAAATGGGGAACCTACCAGATTGGATTATGATCATGCACTCAGTCGCCTGAATTTGATTGGTTTCTCATGATGTGTTTCTAATTTGAGTAGTGAAATTGTAATATCATACACACGCTCACGCCCATAATCTCTAACGGAGTAGGCAGAGCATCAGTGGTTCTAGAACCACTAGATGCCACGTTTGACACAAATTGTGAGGGTTATCAGATGGAACAAGTTGTATAATGGTGATAGGTGGTCAGCCTTTCGCCCAATATAAAGCAAAACTCTCGCATCCCTCTTATAGACCAAGATCCCAGGGCCGCCAGACCTTACTTATTTTCTCATAAACCAAATGTGTGGGAAATAGTAGTGCTAGTACGTACTAGTAATGTATGAATACCAGCTAACCTTGGCCGACGGCCAATTTTCAGCTACCAGGTTCTGAAGGTACTTTCAAAAATTTCTCACTTGTCTTGAAGTCTGGGTGCTATAAAAAGTATTGTTATAGTTCCCTGAACATCATATACAAAAATGACGGCTGAGATTGTTGGTACAATCTCATAATTTACTTGCGAAATGTAAAGCGTCTGGCAGAAATTACAGCCTACGGAGAGTGTCTGGCGGTGTTGAACATTAATTTTTATATTTAATTAAGACATGAACAGCCAGACTTCAAGACAAGTGAGTAATTTTTGGAAGTACCTTCAGAACCTGATAGCTGAAAATTGGCCGCCGGCCCAGGTTAGCTGGTATTCATACATTACTAGGACGTACTAGCACAACTATTTACCACACATTTGGTTTCTGAGAAAATAAGTAAGGTCTGGCGGCCCTGGGATCTCCGTCTATTACAGACTTTTACTGTATACCTGGGAAGAATTGGCACTGGCACATTCTAAGTTTTTCTTTTACTCCCAGTCCAACTTGGAAGTGTAATATTAAGGTTTTTACAACCCCAACCTAACCCAACACTCATAAAAGACCTTGCTTATTTTGAGGTTAGATGACGCCATGTAATTTGTCTAAAGCCCTTATTACAGAAGGAGAATCAAGTCTAGACATAGGCGTACCCAGAGGGGCAAGGGAGGGCAGCTGCCCCCCCCCCCCTGGAAAAATAAAAATACATAGTCAAATTTACTTTTATTTATTTAACTAGGTACCTATAAAGCGGGATCATTTGCGGCTGGTTGCCCTACACACTACACTACTATACCTAATATTTCATGTAGGTGTTTTTGTGTAGTGTGTATGACAAATATCCGCGGAACATCTGAACTAAAAAAATCTGACTTGCCCCCTAGGCCAGAAGCTGGGTACGCCCATGAGTCTAGATGTATACTTACGTATTGATTAGAATAGAATAGAAAAATCTTTATTTTATAGGACATTCAGGATGTCACTTAAAACAAGTCAAGATTACATGAAATACATACACAAACATTAAAGGATTTAAATACATACATACGCATACGCATTCGTTCTATTGACCCTACTGACTCTACGCCTATTCGCAAAGGTGCAGTCTTCCCCAGAGAAGAACAAGCAAGAAACTCTGAGGGTGCACCCGGGGGGGGGGGCAGGGTAGGGCAGCTGTATACTTCTAGATGTATACTTACGTATTGATTGTCTCTTTTTCTCAATATCAAAATGACAACGACGACTGCTACTTTAGTTTATTATAGAGTCTGAGTCGCGTTATATGAACCTAAGAAACTTATATTAAAATATAATTATACTTGTCCACAGTTTTGGAGGTGGCTACCGGGTTCCAACAGCAGTACTTCAGAGTGGTCCCTCGAAGCCTTCGAGTGCAGGAAGGCTCTGAGGCTGTGTTAGAATGCGCCGTCGCCAACTTAGCTGGACAGGTGCAATGGGCTAAAGATGGATTCGCCTTAGGTAAGTCACATTTATAATCACTAAAACAAAAACTTTGTAAAAAGGCTGATAGAATAGGTCTTTACCTATGAAATTGCCGATTTTTCCCAACCTATATTTTGTTCATAATTTTCTTAATTGAACAGTAGTTACTAAAATTGTTTTTTTATTTAAAATCTTGACCATATAGCGGAGACATTGAACCAAATTAATACATATTTACTTTGGATTTATTTACTGAAAATGAAGCTCAAATATAGCTCGTTTCATATCCGTTGCCCGTTTCGTTGCTTATTTTTGCTGTACATTTGTGGTACTATTACAACTTTTGAAAATTAAATGAATATTGTCTAAACTTTTTCACAAAATTTTGCTTAATTTGGATTTTGCATTCCCTATAAGTAAAAGTCCAAAAACGTTAGTATGAATAATTCAGTTTTACAAAAATGTTGTATGAAAAACGGCAATTTCATAGGTAGAGACCGATTAAGATTTCTAATTATCTATTAGCCCCATATTACAGAAGGAGACTCAAGTCTTGATCTATACTTAAGTATTGATTGTATCTTTCTCTCACTATCCGACTTCAGCACCTAAATTACGATTTTATGATGCGTAGATAAGCATGACGCACTGCATTAAATCGAAGAAAAAAAATACACCGGTAATATTCAGGACATACACTAGATAAGTAGTTTGCTGAAAACATGATTCAGCACTTTTGGTTCGATAGAAAAAGCTCACAAAGTCACCTCTAAATACCAATATTGTGTATCTTTCAAGCTGTAAAACCGATAGTAAAATGCACACAGGAACTTGAATTTGCTATCAAAATGTTCGTGATTGAACACTCTCGATAAGTAGTTAACGCATTTTTAAGCTGTTACCTTTCCATAAATCTCATTTTCTAACTTTCGAACATGTTTTTACGCACGCACGCTTTCGTAGCACTATTACTATGTGTGCTGCCTTTATCGGGTGCTGTAGTCGCCTTAAGTAATAGATCAGAATCTGAGTCGCGTTCTGTAATATGGACCTTAGTCACCTAAATACGTCAAATGAGTTATTCTTTTAAGTCTATATTCTCTGTTCGCAAGGGTGCAGATTTTTTTATTTTTTTTTAAAAAATAAAAACATACATTTTATTAACTCTACGTTTCGATAAGCCCTAGTGGATTTGTCTCGAAACGATTGATTAATACTTTATTGCATCCTTTAAAAAGGTAATACTTATTTATTTATTTATTTTATTTGGCTGAACAACAGCAAGAACACTGATACATATAATACTTATGCTAACTTAATTTAGAACTAAGTGCCTTACCACTTACAGGACAGCACCACATGCACAGTTTATATATTAAGCGACTTAAACAAACATGAATACATAAGATTTAAAAACAATGAAGTTAAGTTTTACTAAAGTTATACATAGCGACAGTAGAAAGTACAAATTCGTTAAAGTAACTTATAAATAATTACAATCAAAAGTGTGCAAGGGGTTGCAGTCAACATTTTACAACACAATGTACTACTTTATAAATTAAATGAGAGACAATACAGTGACACGCAATCAATTGGCCATGCACTGCGCTGCAGTGGGTAGACTGTATTCTATTTCAGGCTGAATGAATCGGTGTATAGCACAAGCGAAGAGCGAAGCAAGACTACAATCTACAATACAATACTTTTTTCATCCCTTCTATTCGAAAAATGTCACTTTGTTCCTCTGTAAGCGCGAGTAAAAGAGCTCTCTTTTGTTAAGAACTTTTTAGCGGGCGTAAATGAGATTTTAATTTAGAACATGTGTTTCATAGAAATCGAACGCAACTTATATGAATACTGGCTGGTACGTGTTGGCTGCACGGCGGCGGCCCCCGCGATTGAAAAAAAAAACAAAAACGCGCAAATTAATTCTCTGTTCTTGTAATTTATTTTCTCATAGAAAGGAGATGAAAAGTAGAGTATATGACTCGGGAGCAAATTATTTTTACCTCGGGCGATGTACTTTGAATTCTTTCGCTTCGCTCGTGGTTCAAAGTGGCGCCCTCGCCGTAAAAATACTACTTTGCTCCCTTGTTATACAATCTATTATTATTACACATCCTTGTGGTGATCGGTTGAGAATGACAAGGCTAAGAATGGGCTTTTTATAATTCGAAAACGGCACGGCAAAATTGTATTACCATTGCCTCCTGTGTCATAGTAATACTAGAAGCTGGCATATACAAATTTTGAAAAGCCGTGCCGTGCCGTTTGAATTATAAAAAGGCCCAATGGAATTTAAAGCCATGATCTTAGGATAAGATCTCCTTGGGCTACCAACTGAGCTATCTTGTCTTTAGTTCGAATTTCTCATCTAAGCATATTACGTCGTGCGTGGAGGTTAGCGCCATCTATGTATCAGATGGAGAACTACAGACTCATACCACTTATTCGAAGTAGATTATGAGAAGGACGAAACCTATTAACGATTTTTATTTAGTATCGGGTAAGCGCCTTCAATATACTTGGAATAGTAAGTAGAATAGAATAATTTTATTGATTTCACACCATACATATAGTTACAAATAAAATAAAATAACATGCAAGCAAAAGAAAAAAAAAACAAAATCAAAATCAAAACGTACTAATATTTAACAAAATGTGCCTTGCATAAGTATTAATTTACTCACGACAAAAAAGAGGGGTGTTATACGGTTGACGTGTGTATTTGCGTGTCTGTCTGTGGCAGCGTAGCTCCCGATTTCGGACTGCTTTCGATGCAGTTTATTGATTGAAAGCTAACGTCATCGAGATAAAATAAAATAGTTTAATCAAACATGGTTCAGTCTTTTAAAAGTTAGAAGCAATCGTATGTCAGAAATGATACAACATTTTTATTGTGGAGTTATTTTAGTAACTTATCCCACACAAAGCAGTGCTACCAACCATCCGATAGCTGTAGGGCTGCCGGCGTGAACTATCATGTCATCGGGTAGGTCAGGTCACGATCAGGGGTGCCAACCTAAGGGTTTAATGGAACTATTAGTCCCTGTGAAAGTTGAGATGGTTTATTAGGTAATGACAAGGAGGATTTAAAACATCGTTATTTCTAAAGGTGTAGCTTGATCTTATAAAGTTATTTTAAATGATTTAAATAAATGATTTATTATACTGTCCGAATAATACAACATAGTTTTACTGAGATAACCACACTAGGCTAGGCCTGTGTCGTGATTATCTTTACATAATGATTAAACAGGGACATTTCTTATAGATTTTCTATTTGAGCAAAAAAGTATTTGTCTGTGTATGTGTGTGTGTGTGTGTGGTGTGTGTATGTGTGTGCGTAATTGTTAATGTTTGTATAGTATAGTGGGAGCGATAAATGGAAGAATTTGTTTTTAAAAAGAGACCTTTAAAAGAGATTTTTAAAAGATCTTTTTAAAAGAGATTTTCGATTTTGAATGTATCTATGAGTGTGTGTTTTGTGTGTCTTGACAAATTCTTCAAAACTCCCTGTTTTGCCATTTTTAACCACCAACAAAAAAGAGGGATTGTTTAGACCACGGCACAAGGGAAACCTAGGTGGGCCTTCGAATGTGCAGCGTTTATTTTATTTTATTTATTAGATTTGACGTGTGCATCTTTATGTTTTTGTATATGTGTGTGGTATCGTGTTTCCTAAACTCAACCGACCTAGTCGACCTTATCTATGACCTTGGTCAAGATTGAGGTCAAGAGTTAACCCATCTTATGATAAAAAATTTAAAAAAGCCGTTTTTAATGTTTCAAGAATGTCAGGGTGATACAATTTTTTTTTAATTTTAGGTTATTCAGTGGTCAGCCCTATATTCAGTACATAATGGAGCAAATTGAGATATAGTGCCGCTCTCTGTGAGCTAGTCTAGCCTATCTTATTAACGTAACTTGGTATATAGGTAACTTAATACCTAGGCTATGCGATTGATCGTTTGTGAATGCTACAGTATTGCATAACTATCGATAGTTTGTCTATCGATAGTTGACCTTGAAAAACAATATTTATTATTTATTTATTTACTTAATATCTACACAGTATTACAGATTTATATCTAAGACCTGTGTGAGAAACATAAAACGGTCATTATAATTTTAAAACATTCATGGAACATAATTATACAAACAAAAACAAATTCATAAAAAATACATAAAAGCAGACAAAATTTGACAATGCTATGCTCTGAGAAAAATTTAACAATGCTCTGAGAATATCGATAGGACTATCGATAATATCTATATTATTGATAGCCTATAGTTTGCGATAGTATTGATGGCAGACCAAACTATCGATACTATCAATAGCATTGATGGTTTTGAATCTATCTATCCATAGTATCGATACGATTAGAATTCAATAGTATCGATTCTATCGATAGTTTGGTCTGTCATTAATAGTATCGCAAACTATTGGCTATCAATAATATCGATAGCCCTATCGATATTCTTACTGTTTTTCAAGGTTGCGATAGTATCGATAGACTATCGATATTTTCTACTATTGGTGGCAACACTACTACGAATTGGTTTTGGCGGTAAATTTATGTTGACGTTTGGTTTAGATGTCAATGCATGGTTAGCTAAGTGACATTCTAAATCCAATATGGCGGATCACCCAAGATGGCGGACTAGTTAATTTATTTTGCACTCCCATGATATGGGTATCATATGAAAGGGTTTTCTGGTATGAATGTTACGATAAATAAATAGTCAAAGTTTGTTTTAAAAAAAAGGCTTTTTAACATTTAACAATACAATACAATATACTTTATTGCATAATTTGAAAAAAAAAAGTTATAAACAGTGCTTTAGGTAAATCTCTTTAAACCTTTTCAGCTTTAGGTAAATCTAAAAAAAAATGAGTTCCCATACAAACTTCATCAGCATATAGCGCATTTTGTATGGGAGATCAAAATTTTTTTTTACGAATTTTGACCTATGTTCTTTGGGGAAGTTGTTTAGTTTCATGGACTGATTAACCACCCGAGAGGTTGAAAGAGATTTACCTAAAGCCCTGTATAAGGCTTACAAATAACATTACTTACTTAACTAAAGACAAATATACATAACCTCCTTATTGTCATTATTATTATAACCGAAAACGTCCCCACCAAGGGGCACGGGCCTCCTAATGATCTTGGTTTATGAATGTAAGGTCCATAGCATACACATTTTTAAAAAAATTTTAGAGTTATCATATATCAAATATCCATTCCGCGGGTAATCTCTTAAAAAGCATTCAATTTGATTCGCTTCAATTGTTTTCAACAGCCAGTGAATCAAAATTCTAAAATTAAATTCAAAATTACACTTTCGAATAAATCAATCATCGAACACAAACAAAAGGCGATGCTAATTTACGGAATCATATTTTGAATTTATATTTCGAATGGTAGGTTCAACTGAATTTTAGTTTCATAATAGGGATGTTGACAATTTTTTTTTATTGTTTATCTTAAAAAGGACCTGAATCCAAAACCCAAAACCGAAATAATTTTAGAAAACTATTGAGAAATAAACAAAACAACAAAAAACAAAGCTATAAGCTATTAAATTTCAATAGAGGGCAAACAACGAAAAAGAGATGCACTTACAGGCATGTGACGTCACCGCCATTTGTTTGCGTAGGTAAAAACGAGATAGCTAGCTCTCCCCACAAAACGAGATAGCTAGTCCTTACGATAATATAAAATCCAATAACTTGTTCATTTATAAAACAATTTTTATGCTGTTTTCGGATATTAGTATATTCTTTTTTGCACTTAGATAACATGGGATACAAAACAAAAGAAAAAAGTTTACAAAGGCGGGCTTATCACTAATAGTGATCTCTTCCAGCCAGCCTGGTGCAGTAAGAAATATTGTTTTAAAAACGCGGGACAAAAGTGCATATTTGATAAAACAACTAAATAACCAAAAAATATATTTCTAGCATTATTTTTTGTTTCACATACAATAATTAATAACGACTTAAACAAAATAACAACTTGGCTAAAGACATTGGACTATGAAGAAACGCAGTCATTATTTCATGTAATGTCATAAATCATTTTTTCATTCATTGGCATTTTGCACTACATTAATACATGATTTTCCTCGAATACCCAGTTTTGGCAGTTTTAACACCCACACACACACACACACACACACACACACACACACACACACACACACCACACACACACACACACACACACACGCATACACTGGCTTGTACACACAAATAATTAATACATATAATGTTGTTCAATGTTCAATGACTTTTGTTCGCTTCACTCTAATTTTTAAATCTGTTTTTATTTTTATTTTATTATTATTTTATTTTTATTGTAAGAATTGTACCTTTTACAAAGACTACAAATATATACCTAGTTATGGAAGAGCGGAGCCTCCGAACACAAGTATTTTTCATTACTCTAAGGGAGTGCTCCTGTAACATGTAATGTAAAATTAGTCTAAGTTACGGTAATAAACTATTTTTAATTTTAATTTAATTTAATTCATAAAATCAAACACTTATCTGGTTTCATCACGATGTTTTCCTTCACCGGTGAGCAAGTGATAATTAATGACAAATCTTTACAAGCCTTCGCGCGCCAAATGCACACATTGGTGTGCGAGATTACTATCGCAAGCGGCGTAAACAATCGCGCGACGGGTTAATCCTGGTTTTTTCTTCGCTTTCGACCACAATCTAGCTCAGGGGCAAAGATGTGGTCGAGGATGTACCGAGCTCACCCAAAAGATGCCTATTCACTTGAACTTTAAAGAAACTCGAGTTAAATGAGCCCGGGAATACAGATGCAGGCAGAGAATAGGGTTGACGACTACATTAAAAAAATGGCATTCTGTTTAGTCCGTCACGGGAAATACGGGAGACATATTTTTCCCTTGATAAAATTTATAAAAAAATACAAAAGATGAAGAGCATCAAAGTTCCGGAGTGGGGGCTTGTGACGTCACTTCTAAGTAAAATTGTACCTAGGCGTGACGTCACGCGAAACTTTAACGCACTGTATCGTCGTCATTTTTCGTTATAAGAAAAAAGAAAAATACGTGTCCAACATTTTTTTTTGATAGTTTTTTTAATCGTCTAGCCTATTCGATGCTGCTGTCTGTTTAATTTTCCGGCGACATAGACAATACATAGACATCCTCTGCCACGCAAAACGTCTTCACTCCAAAGTGTTACCCGTGTGGTGATCGGTTGAGAATAACACCACCGTGGGTGTCGTAAGAGGCGACTAAGGAAACACAAATGAGACCTGCCTCCTAGTAATCCATCCCAGGCAACGACACTTCATTTTTTTCTGAATCTGATATGTCGTCCTATGGTCTCATGCGGTGGGCTCTGTAAAGGGCCGTCTGGTTCGCGACCACCCTCCTACCGAAGTCCGACGCCAAACAGCTTGCTGTGTTCCGTCGGTGCGTAGGAGTACCAGTGCCTTTATAGGCATTTTCTGGGTTAACTCGCTCCATCGTCGACCTCATCTTTGACCTTTATGGTCAAGATTGAGGTCAAGAGTTAACCCATCTTATAATATAAAAAAAAAGTATTGTAACTCAAATTTTCTCTTTCTGCAGGTTTCTCATCAGTGATCCCTGGGTATCCAAGATACACTATGTTTGGAGACCGCCGCCATGGAGTTTACAACCTTCGGATCGTGAATGCCAGTTTGGAAGACGATGCGGAGTACCAGTGCCAAGTGGGTCCCGCCCAAATGCATAAGGTCATCCGGGCCAATGCATCTCTCACTATTATAGGTAAGTACCACTTTTATATCAATATAATCTCTTTACTACTCGTACTACATAAGGATCGAATTTGAACTCTTCCACGCTGGAATGGGAGTGAAAGAAAAACTTAGAATGTGCCAGCTGCCAACTCTTCCCAGGCATACTGTAGAAGTCACAGGGACGCGAGGTTTTTGCTGTATTGTGGGCGAAAGGCGACAACATCTCACTTCTATGCCCATATTTCATATATTGACCTTCAGAATTATTATCAAATGTGACATCAAGTGGTTCTAGAACCAAATGGCGTTCTGCGTACCCCAAAAGGGATTGTAAGCGTGAGAGTATAGATAGAGAGAAACGATATTTTTTATTGATAGATAGATGGCGCTGCAAGAAAATTTAATGTCAACATAGCTACTTTATTTCTACGTCTATGCTTACAGCTTTTATTTCATAAACAAACTACAAACAGTCAGGGCCCAGTTATGTGTCGATGGAATTATCCGTTCAGGTGGCGAAATTGAGAACTATTTAATTTTCATATACTTGCTGACAAGCAGCGCCACCGCCAACCAAAAGTAAAGTTGCAAATTATGTACCTATAGCAACTAAAAAATTCACTTGGCAGGCGCGCTACCAGTCAAAGCAGCCGTCAGTAGATGTATGAAATTTGGATAGTTCTCAATTTTGCCACCTGAACGGATAAAATGGCGATCATTTCATCGACACATAACTGAAGTTACAGAATCGGGGCCCTGTTTGTGGGGTTTGACTTTGGCAAACTATCCTTGGTTTTTATTTTGTGTGTTTGATTTAAAGCAATCAAATACACATTGTGCTGCAAAGCACTTGAAAATAATAGAATGATTATGGTAAATCGTCAACCGAATGGTAATAATGTCATTTCATTAGTGTCAGTTTAAATTTTCGCCATTTCAAATTGGAAAGGCGGTAGTTTTTTGTGTGAAGGAGAAACAAACTTCCGATGCCACGTTTGATACAAATTGTGAGGGTTATCAGATGGAACAAGTTGTATAACGGTGAGAGGTGGTCAGCCTTTTGCCCATTATACAGCAAAAACCCTCGCATCCCTCTATAGACTTTTACTGTATACCTAGAAAGCGTACAATACAATACAATACTCTTTATTGCACACAAAAACATAACAAAAAAATAACAAAAACAAATGTTCATCATCTAGTGAACAATGCGGCGGCCTAGGTACCTAGGTAGCTGGCACATTCTAAGTTTTTCTTTCACCTTTGAAAGTTCAAGTTTTTTTATTACAATGTTAGTAGAGTCAAAAATTTTTTTTACCTGTTTTGTTCGTTTTTTTTAACATGTCAATAATAGAATAAACTTTCTTGTATATTATAATATCCATCTATATTTTAATATCAGCGAAAAGTCTCACAAATTGAAAAACAAATATTAATAGAAACATAAGAAATTACTCCCATAATTCAAGCAACAAGAAATATTACCGCTTGTTCATCAAAATAAACCACTAAATAAAAAAAACGAGGAAAAATCTTTTTCAAAGAATTCTTTCCTTCGGTGTTATTACAAAATTTATGAGTTCACCGAAGGGGCCGTATTCAGTTTTACTACAGCCGGTATTTTAAGTAATATCTCGAAAAATGTCATAAAAATAATGCAGTGGGCCGTATTAAGTGTCCTTCAGATCCTGATATTGGAATAGGTATACTTTTACCAACTTAAGGGTAAATGAACTCAATAGAAATTCATAAGTCGATAGATGGTTTAAGATTGGCCTTAGATAGACTGATATGGTTGAATTTGGGTGTTATACCTCCTTGTACGACCATAGCGCTAGAGGGTCTTTACAGACGGTGCAAAATGGCCTAGATTTTGTACAATTTTGTGCCTCTAGGCCTCTGAGACACTTGAGCTCATTCCGCCTGCCCCTTTTTCTATCGGAAGTCCAGACGCACTGCGGGGTATCACCCTTATCTTGTCGAGATCCCTCGGATGCGTACCGAGCGGTATTCTTCTTCTTTTTTGCGTACTGCCAAGGAGAGAAATTCTCTGCCAGTGTCTGTATTTCCGAGCTCATACAACCCGAATCTCTTTAAAGTTCAAGTGAATAGGCTTCTTCTGGGTAAGCTCGCTACATCCTCCTGAGCTGATTTGTGGTCAAGAGTGAACCTATTATTTTAAGAAAACATGGACAAACTCACACTTTTGTCCCATTGGGGTAGGCAGACACCACTGATTGCCACCTGCTACGATCCAAACACACCTCTTTCGTTTCCTCTGCATTCATAGTTCTTATCATACATTCACGTAGGATTCAGGTACTCCTATATAAATTCCTAGAGAATGCCAGGTTACTTCATTTCATAAAATCCCTACGATTTCATATAATCCTTTCTTATTCCTTGTGTACGTTACATAAGGAAGCTATGGACCAAATTTTACATATCTATATCTATCTGTACATACTCGTATTATAAAGAGGAAAGATTTGATTGTTTGTTTGTTTATTTGCATCGAATAGGCTCCGAGACTACAGGACCGATTTGAAAAATTCTTTCACCATTAGATGGACATAGGTTACATGATTTTCCCAAATTTCCACGGGAACGAAGTTCAATAATAAATTCAATAATAACGTGAAAAATCCGTAAGTTAAAAAAAACATGAAAGAGTAAAACTGTAGCCTAAAGAAACAGCCTTAAGCGCAAAGCCTTGTAACTCAGAAATGAGAAAAAAGGCGTAAAGATGGTTTTTATATGAAAAGCTTAACCCTTCGAATCAAGACTTCGGGTCAGATATGCCCGGTCGCCTGAGACCCATTTTATAGCGCAGTTGAAGGGTTAGGGATGATAGGTTTTGTAAGAAATAGTGATGGGAATTGTTTGTGGATCGACTACAATGGTTTTGGTAGATCTGGCACCGTACCGCGCAGTTTTGTTCTTCGTGTCCATTTCTTATTCCCCGGCATAAATAGGGGTGTTATAAGTTTGACGTGTGTATTGTAGAGGTTCTATTACCTCTACGTTTACCATCTCCTTGTAAGGCCTTTAGCCGATGGTTCCTACTTTAAATGATTCGGGTCATTTCGCGCCTTTTATAAATAACTGACGTAGTACCTTCCGCGGCTTTGGCCGTGAAGGTCAGGTTTCCTTCTAATAAATGAAGTCAACTAGTTAATTGTCTTTCCCTGGTTGTCGACCCGGTCACCAGCTCCCTCAGAGCTATGCCACAGTATCTATGTATATGTATGCCTGTGTATCTGTGGCTTCGTAGCTTCTAAACAAATGGACTGATTTAGATGTGACTTTTTTTGTTTAAAACTGACGTAATTGAGATGGTTCTTAGCTACATTTGATCAAAATTGGATTAACCATTTAAGAGTTTCAAGCAATAACTGCTTTACCACAAAACAAAAAACACTACTTAGGCTGATTTATGTCATTTTGTTGTTGTTTAATGTATCCCTTTCGGAAATAGCAAAGTTTTTTATACCGTGTGGTGATCGGTTGAGAATAACACCACCCCAACTCTTTCCGTGGGTGTCGTAAGAGGCGACTAAGGAAACACAAATGAGACCTGCCTCCTAGTTATCCATCCCAGGCAACGACACTTCATTTTTTTCTGAATCTGAGGTGTCGTCCTATGGTCTCATGTGTGGTAGGCTCTGTAAAGGGCCGTCTGGTTCGCGACCACCCTCCTACCGAAGTCCGACGCCAAACAGCTTGCTGTGTTCCGTCGGTGCGTGGGAGTACCAATGCCTATAAAAGGCATTTTCTGGGTTAACTCGCTCCATCGTCGACCTCATCTTTGACCTTATGGTCAAGATTGAGGTCAAGAGTTAAAAAAAAGGAAAACTATGTTC
The DNA here is from genome assembly GCA_949987775.1 of Aproaerema taeniolella. Classification (NCBI taxonomy): domain Eukaryota; kingdom Metazoa; phylum Arthropoda; class Insecta; order Lepidoptera; family Gelechiidae; genus Aproaerema; species Aproaerema taeniolella. Next base: position 2,324,994 of record OX465265.1, read on the forward strand.
TACAACAATTTTGAAACATTGTCAATGTTTAAAATGTTATTTTTTGTGGTAAGGCCTTAAATGTCCAGGGTTATACAAAAATTTTAATTGTAAAGCCATTTCTCTCCTAGTTTTTGGCTTAGGACTTCGTTCCCGTGGGAATTTCAGGAATTTATGTAACCTACGTGTTATTCCTACTTCTAAACCACATACAGCTTAGCTTGTAACTTTCGCCTTCCATACAACTTCTGCTATCAACTGATTTCCATGGGTTTCTTGCTAAAAGTTGTTAAGTTTTGAAGGGAGGACCACCACCTACAGTTTTGAAAACTTAGTTACGTACTCCAAATATTCATGATGATAAACATACTATTCCTAAAACCCCTTCGTGTTTCGAGGGGAGGCCTATGCCCGTCAGTGGGGACGTATATGGTGGGTTGATAAAAAAAAAACCAATTAAATTACTTTGACCGAATTTTCATAACAGATAAACAACACTTTATCATTAAAAAAAATGCTAAAAACTTTTTTAAAATATTTTTTACTACAGCAACACCTATCGACAACATCCACCCCTATTCGAAGTCACAATAACAGAACAGCGACTATTTTACGAGTACCTTTTATTCAAATTCCCTGTTCCGCTTCCAATAACCAATCGCACCGCTATATTTTCTGACCCTACTTCGTATGCGTAGGGTCAGAATATACGTCGACTAACATTATGTTTAATGGCTGTGATAGTTTCTAATTTTCCAGGCTCACCTGTCCCTTTTCCCCTTTTTAGAAAGGAACGGGAAGGAAAAGGGATAAGATGTTAGTGTGATCTGTTAGGAGTAGTTTTGTTGCGTGAATTAATGGTATACAATACTAGCTTACCGCTTGGGACTTCCTTTCACTCGAAACTTGTCGGGGACTTGGGACTTGTCGAGATCCCTCGGATACGTACTTCTTCTTCTTATCGTGTAGATGATCTTTTGAGAATAACACCACCCCATCTCTTTCCGTGGGTGTCGTATAGGCAACTAAGGAAACACAAATGAGACCTGCCTCCTAGTAATCCATCCCAGGCAACGACACTTCATTTTTTTCTGAATCTGAGGTGTCATCCTATGGTCTCATGCGGAGTGGTAGGCTCTGTAAAGGGCCGTCTGGTTCGCGACCACCCTCCTACTGAAGTCCGACGCCAAACAGCTTGCTGTGTTCCGTCGGTGTGTGGGAGTACCAGTGTCTTTATTTATAGGCACTTTCTGGGTTAACTCGCTCCATCGTCGACCTCATCTTTGACCTTATGGTAAAGATTGAGGTCAAGAGTTAACCCATCTTATAATAAAAAAAAGGTATCGTCAGGTGTGTGGCAAACTGAGCGCTTTTCTTCACCTACACTAATATTATAAGAGGAAATATTTGATTGTTTGTTTGTTTATTTGCATTGAATAGGCTCCGAAACTACTGGACCGATTTAAAAAATTATTTCACCTTTAGGATGCTACATTATCCCTGAGTAACATGGGCTACATAATTTTCCCGAATTTCCACGGGGACGTTGTCCCGGTCGGAATGCTAGTCTTTTATATTGCGCACTGCCAAGGAGTGGAATTCCCTGCCGGCGTCTGTATTTCCGAGTTCATACAATCCAAATATCTTTAAGGTACGAGTGAATAGGCTCCTTTTGCGTGAGCTCGCTACATCCTCGTCTTATTTCCTGCAATTCCCACGGGAACAAAGTCCCAGGCGGAAAGCTAGTAATTTATAAATAAAAGAAATTACCAGACTTTGTGAAATTCTTACGGAATTAGAAGAAAAAAATACTGGTCTAAAAACCATTTTCTTTAAAAAAATATTTAAATTTCGTAACATCCATGCTATGTCTTCTATGAATAAAATGTACATAAAGTGGACTGGGCAGGGCTTACACATTGTCTCTTAGCACTAGAGTTTGACCATAACAATGAACTTTTACAGCCGAAGCGCTTCGTCGTCAAAGTATACAGACTATATAGGAGGTAAGAGACAGCCTAGCAAATACTTTAATGGTGGAATCTATCCGTGACTAACTGACTAATATTATAAAGAAGAAAGATTTGTATTTTTGTATGTAACGAATAATCTCAAAAACTGCTGGACTGATGTCAACAATACTTTCACAATTAGAACGCTACGTTATTCCTGAGTAACAACATAGGCTACATAATCTTTCCGAACTACCATGGGAACGAAGTCCCGCGCGGAAAGCTAGTAACTAATACAACTATGATTGCCTAAAGTATTTTTTTTTGTATTTGTGAAGTGTGTTATCCCAAGTAACATTTTTGGTTTTAGAATGGTTTTGAAAAGGTTCTAGAACCTTTGTATGGAAAATTTAATCGTAAGTCTTAATAGGCTGAGTAACGTAATATTAACCTTTTAATTACCTCCTGTATGCAAAAAGGGCCCACGTTTTAGAACTTGTCTGAGAGCTACAGCAAAACCTAGAGCTCAAATCCAGAACCATTCGAACTAGTTACATAGAACCTAATTAATAACCTTCACAACCTTAATTTAACGTTAATATAACCTTGTAAGGCAGCTTTTTAAGTTATCGATTGGTAATTTAGCTGTGACTCTATGACAACTTAAAACCTTTTTCATGGTCATAAATAACTGCCTTTCCAGGACTCTCGGGTTTTAAAATGTTTCTGTGTAAGATTTTTTTACTCAGGAACGCGCCGTCGCCGTGGATTTATATTTATAAAATGGCGCAATCGCTGCCATTGTACTAACTTTCAAAATGGCTAATTCAAATAAATACAAGTACTTAAATACATAACTAGCTTGCTGAAGTCAGAAACAATTAAAAAAATGGTGCGACTGGCACTTTATTGTGAAACATTAGGATAATAGTGTTGTATACGAGACGGGCCTTTCGTAAGTTTAAATTTTGAAGATATTTTGATGAAGTAAAAATTATAAAATTAGGTGGTTGGTGGTAATCGCATCAGAAATAAAACTTCTGTTCATATAAAAAAAACATATGTTTTAAATCGTATAGCACACGTTACTTAATTTTGGCGTATTGGCTGAAAAGATTGCTTTTTGTTTTAATTTTTTTTATTTCAGTAAAAAAAATATGGCTGGCGTTAGGAAATTACTAGAAAGCATTAAAATTTACCTTTTCAAAACTGTAACATCTAAAAGCTCTTAATATTTGCCAAAATAAGAGCTAAAGGTATGGACGCGGAGCTACTTAAAACGGCAAGGTTGTTTTCGCAGCTATAAGGTTATCACCAGGAGTAGTTCAAGACTTGTCAGTCGCGAAAACAACGGATGAGCACAAATAGTTGCTTGTTAGTTTTGGTTGTAGGAGGACGTGCGTTCGACGGTTCCACAAAAAATCTGAACAAACAGCTACAGGCTGCTCTTAGAGTTCAAGTAAGTTTTCATTTTTTTTTATAAAATCTAAGGGGTTAAGTTTATATAATTTATATGTAGGTATGTTAGTTTTAAGGTATTATAACAGTAAGGTATTTATAATATGGGCCTCTGTTTACTTTTTAAGACCTACTGTAAATATTGCCTGAATTAAACCATTTGAATTTTTTGAATTTAATAATGTCTGGAAGGTAGGTACCTACTCAGTGAGCTAACAAATACTTACTAGATTACATACACTATCCGATTTGTTGGATGGTGTAGGTATGAATTTGGTGTAGGTACATTGCTGCTGAGTCAGGTTGCAATACAAATTTAGGTATTCATCGTCCCTGGTAGGTATCAATACTCACTTTGTATTGGGCAGCTAGTAATACGCTGTTTAATTTATGCGCGGTTAGAAGCGCGCAGAGCGAAGCAAAGAAGTTTATACCTACGCCGGGCTCGGAACAGATCGGTGGCGACTGTGGCGAGGAGGCGCACGCGCTATCGTCGGTGCGAATAAAACGCGTTGCCTCTGTCTTTCTTGGAACAGACGACTAATCTTTTATGATTTTGTGTTATTTAATTGCGCTGTGCCGGGCGGTGCACAGCTCACGTTGTTGTGATCCACGGTAGGCTTACATTCAGATAAAGCCGAGCCGCATATATTCAGAAGGCGCGGCCTGTGTATCTTGCTATCCCGCGCCGTTTAAAAAGTAGGTAGACGATTGACTGGTGAAGGTAGGTAAGTACTTGGTTACAATATACCTTAACTTGGCTTCAGGCTTGATATAAATTGACTGCAGCGCGAGAGAGAAAAATACCTACATCGTTCCTTAATTTCATTTCATGATGACATTTCTGATTTTTTTCGACAGTAGCCAAGCAAGGTATATTCTCTTCATCTCTTCTTCTTCATCAGCCCATATGCGTCCCCACCGAGGGGCACGGGCCTCCCTTCGATTACGAATGGGATTTAGGCCATAGTCCACCACGCTGGCCCAATGCGGGTTGGTGGACCGCCCGTCTTTCGGAAATAAATTTCCTAAGGCACACGGGTTTCCTCACGATGTTTTCCTTCACCGCCGAGCAAGTGGTAACTATTGTATAGTCGGTACATAAATCCGAAAAGACGAATTTAGTGGTACAGGCCCCACTGGGATTCGAACCCATGACCTTCTGCTTACAGGCCGGGCTTACTATCCACTGGGCTATCACCGCTCTAACTGCAAACAGACTGTACCTACCTAAATTTTACTTCTCGGTCCTTCGGAAGGAAGGTACCTACATTATATTTTCTACTGTAAGGTGACAGTATTGTCTTGAATATGCAGCAATGTTTTCAACCGACTTCAAAAAAGGAGGAGGTTCTCAATTCGACCCGTATGTTTTTTTTTCTTCTATGTTTGTTACGCGATAACTCCGCCAATTATGAACCGATTTGAACAAATCTTTTTTCGGTGTATAGATGATACCACAAGGGTGGTCCCATTTAAATTTAATAATAATTGAAGTTGTTTTTTTTTTAAAGTTAATTATCTGTGTATTTTTTACTTCTGAACTGTTCCGATAAAAGCCGAGAAATACCGAGCGGTATATTCAAAATAATAAAGTAATACTGTATCTTACTAATTGAAAGATGTTTTTGTTTTCAGTATGCCTTACAAGGTCGTCCAAACGATAGAGAATGGAAAAATATGCCTTTCGGCTATACCCAGCAAGTGGGAGAAAGATTGCATAATGTCTTGGCCTCCGAGATCAGAAGCCGGCAAAATGCTAGATGAAAACTCTGTCCCTGGAGAAAATTGGTCTACCTTTCCATGTATCGTTAAAAGGACATGCAAGACATATAAGGCAGCTCTTTCTGAAGTTACAGCAATGCAAAATATGACCGATACGGAAGAAGAAGTTCCTACTGCAGCCGGTGCAGCTATTATACAAGAAAATAATGCTGTTTTTGATTTAAACCACTTAATGGAAATTGATGGGGATTCTACAGCTGTAATGACACCAATTACTGTGACCACAAGTAATCACGCGATGGTAAGATTTTCACTGTCTTAACAATAAATTTTAAGTGGGATTTGTTGCATTCTTCATTTCATTTGTTCCATGTTGCAAAAATGGCGCATCATCCAGTATGCTAATAGGTATAAAAACGTGCACCATGCTAACATTGTTTATTACTTTTAGGCGGACCAAATTTCCCTCAATGATGTCAACACTTCATTTTTACTGAAAAATGATAATGATGAAGTGATAAAAAATCAAGCGAAGATATTGGAAATACTTGAAGATGTGCAAAACACCCAAAAAAAAATATTGCAACAACTCGCTAAACACGAAGTACAGTACAACGAATTATTGAATAAAATGGCAGATTATAGCGTCATAACAACAGAAACCAACCGCGAAGGCGTCGTGGAAGAACGTTTTCCTCCTCTTCAAACAGTTGAAGAACTATTCCAGCTGGAAGAAAATTTAAAGAATCCAGAATTTCGGAACAGATATTTTAAAACCATGTCCACTTTATGCTCTCCCGGTATAGGAGCAAAGGGTATCAACATTTGCTACAAAGTGATAGATTATTTCTTTTCCAGAGAGCTCTTAACTTTGGTCTCTTGGAGTGGCAACTCTAGAGGCCATAATGACAAAGAAGCATTTAAATTCTTTGCGCGGATTCGTCTGATGTTTTTTTCTGTCATACACAATGCTGATCCAACTATAAGTCAGTTAGAGACTGACAATTTTATTAAGGTAATAATAAAAAACTCCAAACAACGTTACCATGCGACCTTGAAGCCTGTGTCAGTTAGTACGCCGAAAAATCGCAAAAAGAGGTCTAACAATGCTAAATCTCAAAATGACGCTGCAGAAGAAAACAATGAACCTACTGCAGACGACAAGTCAAAAAATGACGCTGTAGAATCAAACATTCAGCCTACAGCAGAGGATAAATCTGAAAATGACGTTGCAGAATCCAACATCGAGCCTACTGCAGACGATAAATCTGAAAATGACGCTGCAGAATCAAATATTGAACCCACTGGAGACGTAGAAGTTTAACAGCCTGCAGTCAATGCTAATAAGTAGACCAATGACTAATTATATTTTTACTGTGATTCGTTGTTTCTCATGTTGGTCAATAGTTTAATCGAAATGATGTTCGATTTGTGTGCATAATTATTTAGTTTCAGGATTGCTTGCCTTAATTAAAGTGGTTTTCTGCTCATTATAAGAAACCCAACCAAACTAAAATTGATAGAAAGTCAAATTTCACTCCTGTAGTGACGGTTTAGCCAAAACTGAGTTATGATTACTACGCTTATCACATTTTTTCTGATTTCTAATCGACATACCATTAAGTGCCTAGATACAATATTTACAGAAATATTTTTTTCGATAATTTTTAATTGTGTTACAAATAAGTACCTAACTACCTATATTGTATTATAAAAGACTGAATTTTTGATGGGGTAGATATGGTTATATTAGATTTAGATATTTTTTTAATTGTGCGCTAGATACTCTTATTAGAACTTAAAAAACACCTACACCTATACCTAAGGAACGGTGGTACTAACCAAATGTACAATAGAACCTAATTAAGTACTTATTAAACTTATGCCAAAGTATTCCAAAAACATTTAAAGTTCCTATTATTGTTCCTAATATAAAGATTAACATTTTATTGGTTGTTTTAAAGTGATTATTAAGCTTGATAATAATTATGAAAAAGATTATAAGAATACTTTCAAAAGACTTTATTTTTATGTGCTTAAAGTGTGTAGTAGTGGAATAAAAACAATATGATCATTGCAAGAAACCCTGACCAGTTTGCATTTTATGTTTGACAGTTCAAAGGTAGTTTCAAAAGACATCAAATCATTGGAATGCACAGTAGATACATTGGCACAGAAAATATTTAGTTTAGTTGAATCTATTGGCGTTCTAAAAAACTCCGAGCAATGTTTCATTTCTTTTCCACTGAAAATAAATTCTTCATTAACTTTACAAAATGCATTCACTCGGACAACACGATTATTTTTTGTAAGTATCCAACTATTTTCTTCCTTTCCTCCAAAAGTAACACTCTCTAATACTAGCCTTTTGTAAATAGGCGATGAATTATCTTTAATCACATGTCTAAGATGGGAATTGCTGGTGACGTATTTCAATTGCGGATAGGTATCACTTTTCATATCTTTTTGCACATAATACTGAGCTTTTTGAATCTCTATAAGCCTGTTTGCTATTTGAGCTAGAGGTTTATTACCGCTACGTAACATATTTTTTATTTCATACAATTTTGACTCGAAAGGGTAGGCGCTGAATTTCGTTAGATTGCCCAAATTTTGGACATCTTCTGTTAAATGGATCAAGTTATGAACGTTACTTGTAAGATAATGCTCACCATATATTATGCAATATTGATCTACAAAGTGTATCAGAAGTTTATTCGCTACGTCATAAAATCGTTTGTAATGATCTGTCGAACAAATTGTTATTGCACAGAACAAAATCAGGAAATGTTCATACACGTCAGATCGTAGGATCCCTTTCAGTACAACAATCCCATAATATAATAAAAAATTTCTGTATTCCAATGCTTTCCAGAATGATAAGCAATCCAACCCTCTTATATTTCTGTGCAACTCTTGAGATAATTTGATGGATTGCATTTTTAAAGACAATTCATCAATTGTTTTACTAGGCCACTTCAAAAATTTGTTTTTGAAATATCCATCACGCCATGCAGTTAGAAGTCTTTTTACTATGCCCAGATCTATTAAATGCAATGAATCTGCTACTGGAAAGGTGTCAATCATGTTGATTGGAAGTTTCAAAACAGGGGAATCTATTTTGTGATGATATTCATCTTCTTTATTGCGAAATGTATCGTTAGTCCTTTTTGGGAAGATTTTGTTCGGATAATAATTTGTGTGGGACACGTGCGAATATTCTCCCTCTATAGAGCATTTATGACAGCCATGCTGTGAATTGAAGTTCGCCACTCCTGTAAGAAAAAACATTAGGTAAGTATAAGTGGATCTGAAACCTGATACATAATCTTTCGCAAATTTGTTCAACAGGTATAGGTTCATAAAACTTCCCGAAACTATAAAGTTAATGAATAACGCATCGCCTTTTCAGCTCCCTATTTATCTGCAACTAAATATAAATTTAAATCGTATTCCTTACCTACTGGAGAATTTACAAACATTATCTAATTTACGTACTTACTAAAAACAAGCGAATAGTTTTAAAATTAATACTAGTTTTTAGTCACTCTTACCTTTGATGAATGATCTTGCTGGGGAATCACATACAAAACATTTTAATGTCACTGCTATATTATAATCGTTAATTTTAAGGCCTTGTCTTAAAATTGGGTCAAGTTCTTCAACTAAGGGCGACAAGAATTCGCAGAGGTCTTGTGGTTTTCCTTTTCCGTAGTAAATACCAATAATCATTGGTTTGGGGTTCAAATTGTCAATTGTAAATATTATTGGCCAAAATTCGTTTTTTGAAGAATTGAATATGGGTAATCCATCAATGTTTATCTTTATCGAAATTTCTTCATCAGCTTTAACATCATGAAAAAAATTTCGAAGACAAACTTCAAACCCATAGTGCCAGTATTGACCGCCTTTAATATTTTTTATTTGTATACCATCACTGGGAGTATGTATTAATGATCTAGGGTCCTTCGGAAGTTTCAGAGTCGTTCGTTTGTTCAATATATCTAAAAGATCTTTCAGAGCAACATGTTTAATTTTGTGTTTCAAAGACCACATTCTTAAGTCTTTTGCTGTATCAACACTTGTTTCTAATGTACGAAATTCCAAGTCTTCACTACCTTCACATAAACTACCATCATCATCATCATCTGATTTACTGTTTTGTGATTCCTCCAATATTTCAGACAATGTCGTGCTATCATCGCCATCATCTGCTTTACTGTTTTGTGATTCCATAAATATTTGAAACGATGTCGTGTCAGCTGTGGTTGAAACTGAAGAGGTTTCCGGAGGTCGTGCATCTTCAACAGTATCAATGATCTGAAACAAAATTATAAAAAAAAAGAAACAAGAACCTTACTGACGTTTATGAACCTTTAAAAGTTTACGTCCGCTGTATTGCTTTTTTCTGACGTTACGTAACTTTTGACACTCGGGACAAACACCCGAAAAACATTACCTTCCTTTTGGGCAGTCAGGTAAAAAGAGTCAAAATCGAAAAGCCGAACAGCCTAGTTTTAATCCATAAGCCCTATTTCAAGATGAGCTAACTTTTCCATCTACGTATAGGTATTTATAAGGGCTCTTATAGATTTGCGATCGAACGACGCGACGATGGTTCGCTGACAGCGATCGCCGACGGTCGTTGCCTACTTGCAATAGGCCTAAGTAGTCATTACCACAGTCACCATCACCACACTTCCTACCTTAATAAATAATAAATGAATTAAAACTTACCGATGATGTATTGATTATTCGTAAGAAATGTTTACGTACTTTACGTTTAAAATTTCCACTCCGTTTTTTTGAAATCACCCTGTGTCGGTTCATCTTGTAAGACAATAATACGCTTTGAAGTCGCGGAGACAACTGACATTTTTTGAGAATGCCTCTAAAGCTTTAAAATATTCTTGTAGAACTGTCATCATGCCTTCAGCTCATAAAAATAGATTAATTGGTTTGACTTTTCACTTTGCAGACCTAATTTGTTTACCTAGACAACTCTAATACAGCCTCAAGGTTTTAAGTGGGTTTCAGAAATTTCTTATAAGCGATTTGAACATTACATAACTTTATGGTTACATCAAAGTTTAAAATTAAACTTTTAGATCCTATTTAAGCATAATGCTAGCCTTTTCGGAACTTCATCAGGAGTTTATGAAAACTATAAGATCCTAGGACAATATGCTCTTGAAACACAAGTCAAAATAACGTTAATTTTAACTCTTGTCAGCGGCTCCGAGGTTGCAAAAATAAACAATCAGTCTTAATACCTACTAATCATTCTCAAGTACTTAATATGATCAGATAGCAAATCATTAACTTGTTTACGACCAATATAAAACCAAAAGGCATTTCTTATAACCTAGACCCAAATGAAATGTTACTTGGGATGTTTCCTAATGCTTAAATGAATTTTTAACTTAAAAGGATGATTAACTGCGTAACAGATTGCTGGAGTTACGACCATTTTACTTTTGAATTTTCTTTGGTATACTCGCGTATAAGCATAGCGCTGCAAAACAACACGTAGGCTATAATACCAATAACTCATACATAAGTTTCCCAAATTTCCACGGAAACAAAATCCCGGGGGAAAAGCAAGTAATTCACACGTCTGTACTGTTAAATCTATGCCCACTATCAATACGTACATTCTGCGTCTCTTTTTCTCCCACCGACGCAATCTCGACTTCGATATAAAATTTGCAAACAGTATGAGAAAAGTTATGCTTTCGTCCGAAACCCTCTGAAATATTGATACGACGGGCGCACTGGGTATTCGTGGGGCGATAAAAAAGATATACAGCTTCGCAAGGGTTAAAATCTTTACAAAAAGTTATTGATAACTCGGGTGGGTCAAATGGGGTGTAATAAAAAGCGGTTGAGTACAGGTTGGGGGTCACAAGTGAGTTTTTAATGGGAAGGAAAGTTATACAATAATCGTTGTAGACTAACTGACAAAATTGGGAAAAAAATTCTATTAAGGTAACAAATTTTTAGGGAAAGAAAAATATTTGGCGCGAATGGGACTTGAACATACAACTCCAGGATTAGATCTCCTGGTACTCTAACCAAATGAGCTATCGTGCCTTCAAGTATAGCAGCGAAATTTTGCATTCCATTACCAAGCACATTACGTCGTGCGTGTAGGTTAGCGCCATCTGTGTCTCGTACGGAGAACTGCAGACGCATACCACTTAATCACCAATACAAAGGCAAAACCTATTAACGATTTAAGGTAGATTTAAGGTTGTGTGAATGAATTTAAGGTAGAACTGGTTTAAGAAAGAGTTGAAAAGTTGTGTGTATTAATATAAATTAAAATGACAAAACTCCTTAAATAAAGCTTTAAAAAAAAGTAGAAATGTCCTAATCCACCAGCCCGCGTTGGGCCATCAAAGTGAACTATGACCTCCACTCCTTTCACTGTTTCGAAAATAGACCCGTTTCTCTTGTGGGGGTGATGATTGTCTTAACAAGACCTTGACAGGAAATTTTTGTTCATATATCAAATAGAATTACTTTTTCTTTAATCAGCATTTCGATAGAGCGTTCATTTACGTTTATGTCAGCCTCACATGAGACTCCGAAAATAATTAATTAGATACAACGAAGAAAAAAAATAACACAATGAAAAAATCAAAGTTACAACAGAAACACAAGGGAAAACCTTAATGTGGGTCCATGAGTGTGTAACGTTTATTTATTTATTATTATTAAACAAAGTTTAAAGTAATATGCAATGAAAGCACTGCCCTGGTGTCCCACAAAAGCCATGCACAGGAATTGGTTACTGATGCTAAGCAAATCTTTTAAACTAGCTAATTTATTAAAATTAATACTCTGACCAATGATATTACAATATACATAGGAGTAAATAGACTGAAAAAACTAAAATAACTCAAACTGCAACTAAAACTAACAAAAAAGCATCATACAAAGAAAACATTTGCATTGCAACAAAAATAATATCACCCAAAACCAGATGCCAAGAAGTTAAAGTTGGAGCAAGCAACGCCTAGCGTAGTTATAACATTAAAGTACTTAACAGACACTGGGTAAAACAAAATATTCAAACTTGTTACAAAGTCTTGTAAACGGATGAAATTTTACACTTTGTGGACAGACTTTGGGAAATATGCTCAAGAGCTTATTCCAGCTGCCCCTATCGTCTATTAGACATTCAGGCGTACCACCCTTAAGGTAAAAGTGGTTTTAACATCATAGGGTACCACCCTTACCTTGTTGAAATCCCAAGGATTCGTACTGTGATGACATTAAATTAGCTAGCAAAAATTAAGAATACAACTCAGCCTAAATAATTGTTAAGTTTTCCTTCTTTTTGTTCAAGTTCAAAAATTAAGGAATGAGCTTACTAAATCGTTTAAATTTCATTTTTTTTGTTAAAGTTTATCCAAGGAATATAAGTCGAAATAACAAAAAAAAATCGTGTCAACATACAACTTGAGCGATCAGCTTTTTTGAGAATTTCATGTCTCTTTCTTGGGAAATATTGCTCAGTTTAATGGGACAACGAATTAGCTTCAAAAGTTTATCTAGAAAAAAAGTCACCCTATTTACTAAATGAAATGAAATCTCATCAGCGCCATAGCTTGCTATGGCACAGAGCTGAGCCTGATCCGTTTTACGGTCACATGCAGTCCACTTGCGGCATGGTTCATTGTCTCAATAGATCATAATCTTTGTTTAGAATAAGCTATTGTGAACTGCATGTAACAGTGAATAAATGATTTGTCTGTCTGTCTGTCTGTCATTTGTTTACCAACACGGAACACAACAAATTGGCAAGTAAAATAGATTTTTACGACTGTCTAAGTGCACATTTTTTATAATTTGAATTGTACTTGGTTGGTAAAAAGGTTCTGACAGTCGTAGCAAATATTCTGTCAGAATCTTGAGGCCGGCCTTCGAATATTACTTCTTCTTCAACCATTACCACAACCATTTTCACCTTATTTATACAATAAACAAAACAAGCTGTTCACAATACCAAGAAATCAATAACAAACGTAACCGAACTCAAACAAGAAAGGAAAAGATAATAAAAATAAGCAGAAGTGGAGAATTGTTCAAGATCTTGTTCACGAGAAAATACTGATTCAGTCTTGTTTCATACAAGACCGCGTTATAGCACACAAATAAATATCACAGTAGAGTCACATTAAATAACTTAATCGTTAAAGCACATTTTTAAAACATACCTTTTCTTTAGATATTTATTTTTTCGGATTCGTCCTGAAAAAATAAATAAAACAAATATATCAGCAAACCATTTCATTCTATATCCATATCATGCGAGTGTTAAATAAAATAACAAGTCCGTCATGTCAGGCGGTCCGCCATATTGGATTTAATGACGTCACTTAGATTACCATGCATTGTCATGCAAACTAAAATACAAAATTTCAGTGTAATAACATCTAGCTGTATACAATTCCACGATTTAGAAAAACAGACAGATTTATTACTTCGAATACCATAACACACAGAAAAGGTAAGATTACACAGTAATAAAATAATAATACGCCTGAGAGAAACAAACCATTGGTTTTTTTTATAATTTCAGTTCTACAGCTATCTTTATAAACAACAATACGTAACTAAACATGAGCCAACAACAGATCCCTACTATTTAATCCAAAAAAAGTGGCTTTAAGTGGTTAGCCCTGTGATATCAACGTATCACAGGGCAAAAAAAAGAATTTTAAAATAAAAAGAATGACAAAAAAGTAAGCGGATTGATTTATTTCATACTAACTTTCCGCCTGGGACTTTGTTCCCGTGGGAATCTGGGAAAATGATGTAGACTTTGTGTTAATCCAGGGTATCAGCTACCTCCATAACAAAATTGATCTAGCAGTTTGAGCCTGAAAGATAAACGAACATCCATGATTAAAAACGTTCGCGTTTATTAGTAAGGATAAAAGCTAGTCTGTCGCATCGTTATTGTGTGTATATAAGGTCCTAATTTATTAGTGACTTTCCTTCAAAGACGTTATTGTATAGGTTAATAGTATTCCAAAAAACAACATAAAATTTAATTATCTTAAAATAAAATTTAGCAAAAAAAAAAAATTCCATTTAAAGATAAAGGAATGGTTCTCTATCACTTGAAGCCGGCCACTCCCCGCTCGCCCGCTCTACTACTGCCATTATTATTTACGTTTGATAGGATGGGTTTATTCATCATAGTAATTAAAAAATATCATAACAAAATTTTCCAAGACCTTTTCAATTTAATATTATGCCTTTGTTTTTTGACTCAAATGATATATTTTGACCTACACAATAACGTGTTAAAACTTTCACTAATAAATTAGGACCTTATATTTGAGTGTGCGTGTGTCTCTGTGTGTGTAGTTATTGTGAAGCACACAAACGTGAATTGTGACATAGCATGTTTGGTTACTGCTTGTCCGTTCATTGTGTTGTATCAGAGGAATCCAATTTAATTTATTGCTTCTATCATCAAACGGTAGATCGGGAGCGCAGATTCCAATTTTTCTAGTTTCTAGATGACATACTTGCGTTATTGATGAACTAGCTTTCCGCCTGGGACATCTTTCCCGTGACAAAATATGTAGCCTGATGTCTTTTTTTTTTTTTTGTTTTTTTTTTTAATTACACTTAATTTTGCATCCACAGACTTGATGTCCGTGCCCTTGTCTTATTATAATTTATATTTTTAATACTAATTTTACATTTTCAACAGATTTTATACTCCATTTGAGTTTACAATAAATACATATAAAGAAACTACAATATACTTAAATACATTTTTATTCTGTTTATTTACCTAAGCCAGCGGTGGTTTCTGTCTATTGTCTCCAGTCCTTAAAGCATCGATAACAACCGTATCCCGATTTTTGATTGCCATTTTAAGGTTATAATCAATCACTTTTCCTCGGCCCTGATGTCTAAGCCTGATGTCTAAGCTATTCCACTCTAAGGTTTTATGATAATTTTCGGTGTGGTCTTCTGGTTCGTGACCACCTCCTACCGAAGTCCGACGCCAAACAGCTTGCTGTGTTCCGTCGGTGCGTAGGAGTACCAGTGCCTTATAGGCATTTTCTGGGTTCACTCGCTCCATCGTCGACCTTACACACATCAAAAAAAGTTTGCGATCACTTGGAAAAGTGCTAATATTTTTTATTGTAGAAGAATAAAACTTAATCACTTTTTATCTTTTGATTAAGGATTTAAAAATATGAAATTTAAATTTAAATTATTTCGTAATTCAAATGTTTTTTCATTTAAAAAGACAATCAACCCTTGCTTGCTTTCATTCAGAAATCAGACATAGTCGCAACTTATCAATATTTTCAATTTATTCAAAAAAAATTAAGTTGGTAACGATGCCGAGAGGATTAAATGCAGTTTTATGAGCCAGAATTCTAACTTTAAGTGGAGAAGGCTATTCCACGAGGGAAATATCACGCAGAGTTCATGTATCCCAATCCTGCGTGGTGACCACGTTGGAGAGGTATCAGGGCATGGAAGATTTAGCTGATCGACCTCGCAGTGGTCGCCCAACTGTTCTTACTGCAATTCAGAAGCGATATATCAGATTACTGGCTGCCCGTGACCCAACAATGAACGCTACTAAAATGAAAGCAGAGCTGCGAGCTGCCACCGGCCGCGAAGTTAGCACCCAAACGATTAGAAATTGCTTACACCAAGCTGGATTACGAGCAAGGAGATCCTGGCGAGCACCTCTGAACTCACAGCAACGGAAGCGGCGCAGATTGCAATGGGCTAGGCTCCGTCAAAATGAAGAAATTGAGGACGAAAGCATCTGGCAGAACTGCCAGATGAAACGCGGATCAGTACACATCCAGATAACCGACGTGTCCTTGTCTGGAGAAGACCTGGCAACTCTGAAAGGCAGAGAACTGCCACTGGAACCGTTCAGCAGGGCGGGAAATCAGTGTCCTTTTGGGCCGGGATAATGATTGGGGCTAGGACGCCCTTAATCCCGTATCAAGGCACCATGACCGGAGCCATGTACAAAACGATTGCAATCGATGGATACGTCAGACCATTCCGCATCAACCACGGGCGCCAATTCATAATGGTAGATGATAATGCGCCCGCACATCGAAACGGACGTGTTGATGCTGCTCTCCAGCAATACGACATCACCAGGTTAGACTGGCCTGCCGGCTCGCCTGACTTAAACCCGATCGAGCATGCGTGGGATGCTCTTAAGCGAGCTGTTTGGAACCGTCAGCCACCTCCGCGAACAGTGTCAGAAATCAGGGCAGCTGCTATTGAAGAGTGGGACAGGTTACCACAAGAAATGCTAGATAACTTAAATCTTAGCATGCCCAGAAGGGTTTCCGCATGTGTGCGAGCCAGGGGAGGAGTCATTTTATACTAACTATTAATTTTTTCGTAATAAATTTTGTTTGTTTTTTCATTAATTCAAATTTTTCATTACATTACATTTAAGCCAAGATTGCATTTCCTAGCTTTTGTTAATAAAAAGTAAATAATTAATAATGATTCTTTTATTTACTTAGTGCATTTTCATTATAAAATCATAAAACGTAAACATTTTCTTTAAATAATTTATATTTTAAAGAATACACCTGATTTTGCTACTGATCGTAAACTTTTTTTGATGTGTGTATGTATGACCTTGGTCAAGATTGAGGTCAAGAGTTAACCCATCTAATACCAAAAAAAATTAAAAAATTAAAGCCAATTCGTTTGACTCGCCTGTCACAGAGGGTTACATTTATACGAGCTTTCCGCTCGGGACTTCGTTTTCGTAGGATTTTGGGTAAATTATGCAGCCTTAGTTTTAATCCAGGGTGTCAGCTACCTCCTTACCAAACTTTATCAAAATTGGTCCAGCCATTTGAGCGTGAAAGAGTATCAAACATCCATACAAATCGAGTTTATAGTATTAGTAGGATAGTTAAGTTACTTACACATTTTATGTATAACTAGCATTCCGCCCGGGACTTCGTTCCCGTGGGAATTCGAAAAAATCATATACCCTTTGTCCATCACGGATAATGTAGGATTCTAATGGTGAAAGAATTTTTCAAATCGGTCCAGTAGTTTCGGAGCCTATTCAATGCAAACAAACAAATCTTTCCTCTTTATAATATTAAGTATAGATTAGGGCTGATTCAAGATAACCGGCTCTTTTAGAACATATATGGTGTAAGGAACAGCTTAGGAAAACCCTGAATTCTGATCATTATTTTTATTGAAACTCCTTAAGGCGACTACAGCACCCGATAAAGGGGCAGCACACATAGGAATAGTGGCCTGGGCCGGCAGTGCGAACAGTGTCGATACACGAAGTTTACGGACTATGAAAGCGTGCGTGCGTAAAAACATGTTCGAAAGTTAGAAAAATGAGATTTATGGAAAGGTAACAGCTTAAATCGAAAAATGCGTTAACTACTTATCGAGAGTGTTCAATCACGAACATTTTGATAGCAAATTCAAGTTCCTGTATGCATTTTACTATCGTTTTTACAGCTTAAAAGATACACAATATTGGTATTTAGAGGTGACCTTGTGAGCTTTTTCTATCGAACCAAAAGTGCTGAATCATGTTTTCAGCAAACTACTTATCTAATTTATGTCCTGAATATTACCGTAGTATTTTTTTCTTTGATTCAATGCAGTGCGTCATGCTTATCTACGCATCATAAAATCGTAATTTAGGTGCTGTAGTCACCTTAACTCTAAGTTTCTGGAAAAAAAAACTTGTTGCCGATCACAGATAAGGGTAGCTTCCACCATTTTTATAATTGCTCAGTTGTCCCTTACACCCTATATACAAAGTCTAACTCATTAACACGATTTTCCTTTTCACTTTTGGGACATTTTTTTTTTTTTTAATTTTAAGATGGGTTAACTCTCTACCACAATCTTGAACAATCCTATTAATAATACATAAAACCTTAATATATGAAATTAAAGGTCTTGACTCACTGACTCAGCAAAGCCCTGCCCAAAGGCAAGTAATAAGGAAGGGATTTTACTAAATTCGCACGGGAAAGAAGTCCCGGGCAACCTTTAGTAAAAATATAAGCTCGCAGTGATTAAAACGCTGACAAAAGTGAGCTTAACCTTACAAATTCTTAGAACCGTCTGGCGAGGGTTAATTTCAAACTACCCCCCTTTTTACAACTTTCATGTCCATCGGGAGAAAGCTGTGCTTTTTAACTGTGAAACTTTTACAAAAACGGGAGGAGTTTGAAAAAGCTCACTGAAAAGCTCAAAGTTATATAAAACCTGAGTTCAGTATATTTATCATTGCATTTGAAGTCTTTCTATTTCTGATTGACTTCGTAAAAGGAGGACGTCCTCCATCAACTTTTTTTTTAAATTTTTCACCTCAAAGTTTCGATATTAGCATTTTTTTGGAAAAAAAACACCTGATTGTTTTCTTTTTTTGTATTTTTTTTATGAACACATTGAGCCGATACACAAACCAAAAAATCTAATCAATGCAAAAATTTATCTGAAAGTTTCCTATTAGCTTCTAAATCTTGATAAATCCATACTTATTTACTTCTATTTACCTATTTACTTATTTACTTATATTAATTATTTATATTAATACTTATATTAATAATATTATAAATGCGAAAGTAACTCTATCTGTCTGTCTGTCCGTCTTTCATGCCTAAACTACTAAACCACTTTGATGAAATTTGGTACAGAGATAGATGAGAGCCTGGGAAAGGACATAGGCTACATTTTATCCCACAGTTGGGCACGATATAACCTGTTGTCTACGCGGGCGGGAGCCGCGGGCGGAAAGCTAGTATTTTATAATTAGCATCCCGCCTGGGACTTTGTTCCCGTGGGAATTCGGGAAAACTTCCGTCGGGGATAATGTAGCTTTCTAATGGTGAAAGAATTTTTCAAATCGGTCCAGTAGTTTTGAAACCTATTCAATGCAAACAAACAAACAAACAATCAAATCTTTCCTCTTAATAATATTAGTATAGATAAAAATAATAATAAAAATGCCAAATATTTAAACATTTTGAGTTAACGAAAGATTTCGTTGAAAAAAAACCCTTTTTTTATAAAATAATTTTTTTGACCAACAGATTAACAACCTACTGGGGTTGCCAAAGTAGCAATTTGTCACGATCGTTTCCGTGCTTTGAAGAGCACGTTAAACCTTCGTTATACTATCCTTCCCAGATGTAGATGGACTCGGTCCTTAAAATAAATCGGAAGCTTTTTGGCGGTTTCAATACTCTTTTTTTCTTCATTCTTACCAGCCCATATACATCCCCACCGAGGGACACGGGCCTCCCTTCGAAACACGAAGGGGATTTAGGCCATAGTCCACCACGCGGGCCCAATGCGGGTTGGTGGACCGCTCGTCTTTCGAAAATTAATTTTCTTGGACGGGCGGGTTTCATCACGATGTTTTCCTTCACCGTTGAGCAAGTGATAATCAGAAATCCGTACATAAATCCGAAAAGACGAATTTAGTGGTACAGGCCCACACCAGGGTTTGAACCCGCGACCTTCGGATTTCAAGTCTGGCGCATTACTAACTGGGCTATCACTAAACCTAGTGTAAGAGGCTATCAATACTCTTACACTAGGTTTATTTTTTCTATGTCACGTAAACTAGGGCCTTTTCTTGACATTTTTCAACCCCTTTCTCTTAGCGTAGACTATAACCTGTAATATATCATGGTAATTCTCTTGCCGCTATGAACTTCGCCATTTCACTCTTTTTATATTTGTCTAAAAGGGTTTCTGTAATAAAAACGGTTGATGTTTTTTATAAATAAAGATTTAGTATTCCCTGAGGTAAAAGACTCGCAAGCGAGAGGTACCATCTTTGATCCTCAATGCCGCCATATACCATGACTCGTTTTTTGAGATAAATACGTTATCAGCATTCTAACCGATGCTCCTACCGTAAATATCATGTAACCATCATCCAATGCGGTCAGATTCCTTTGTTAAGAAGATCTTCTCAGTGTTTTTTCCTCATACAAACGGCGTCAATGGATTCCATCCCCTAAACGTCAACGGATCCCTGTGAAATTTTGGTACAGTATCAGGAGCATGAAAAACTAGGTCCTTACGTTTTGATTTTTGTGATATTTTTAGTAGACAAAAGAATATTTCAACGTAAGAATAATTTTGGAAAAAACCAAACGTGCGAACCTCGGTTATACGCTTACAAATCGATGGAGACCAAAAACGTACGATTTCATTAAGTTTTTGGGGTAGGAATTCATTGACGCCTTAACTCATAATTTTGGATATAAAACTCGGCATTTCGCCGAAAAGCTGCAAATGTCCCTATCGCACAAGTCTGAGGCGGGTGGGTGATCGACATCGAGACAGCATGAAAAACAACTGAGACGCTAATCCAAACTGATTCGCCCCTCTTAACAGGGTCATAGAGGTCAGCTGGCAGTCGCTTTATAGGTCATGAACAGCCTGCCGAATTTTTAATTATGATCAAGCGTACCCCCAATGGGAAACGCGATTGAGCCCTATTAGTAGAAGCCTATTACACCAAACGTACTTATCAACTAGCGGTGCCCTACAATTTGTTCCCATTGGAACTCCGTGTAATCTCTTTTAGGTAAACTTCCACAATATTTGAAGATCATCTTTGCAAAATTTCAAACTTATAGCTTCAATAGTTTCGATTTTGCGTGGAAATCTTTGTCAGTGGGTAAAAAAATCCGATGGGAAATCCTAAATACCAGATATAATTGATATCGGCAGATTTTGAGTGGTAAACTTTATTATTTATACCTCCAACAGTGAAATAAAAAAAATCACGAAAATCCAAACTCATCTTATAATAAAACATTTAAGAAAAACCTTACGGTTCTCTACTATATGAAAGAGTATGAAGAGACACACACACACACACACACACACACACACACACACTTGCACCACACATGCACACACATGCACACTGAGACACACATGCACACTGAGTCACACATCATGCAACCACTCACTAACATTCTGCACGACTAACATTCTTCTTCTCTCTATGTTTTTATTATTCTGCATGTTGCAAATCCATTGTCTTCGACAAATTATACTGTACTTGGTTATGGAGGAGCGTGGCCTTCTGGCACAGGTGTTCTCACACTTAAAAGAAGGTCACAGCAACTATACAAAATGTAATATGTTTGTTGAAGCAATAAATATTTTCATTTTCATTTTTTTTTCATGTCTCTTTAGGATAAGAGTGACAAAATGCGTACAGTCGTAACAAGAGCGTGACATTTCTTTTTTTTCCATACACTCACGCCTTAATCCCAATCGCGGTAGGCAGAGCATCAAGCAGCTCACATGACGCCATGATTAATAAATATGCTAAGGGTTATTAAATAAAATTCGAGTACCTATACTGCAGATAGGTTGTCAACCTTTCGCCCACAAAACAGCAAAACTCTGTGTAGTGGGATACTAATTGGCTTCTACAGTATGCCTGGGAGCAAGCGCGGTCGCAGCCTGAAATTTTGGAGGGGGTCACTCACCCAATTCACAAATAAGTAGACAGCCTTTATCTTGAATCTTTACAATAAACCGACAAATTACATTATTAGAATATTGTTATACAATCTTTATCATAACGACGCATATCGATTTTGCTAGGATTACCAAAACTACGTAGTTCGGTTCCTTGTTTCTAAACTAGATGTCATTTCCAAGTTATTTTGGCCATCGTGCGTAGTTCATAAAAACACCACTAGATGTCAGCAAACTATAAATTTATCGCGGTTAGGGGATAGCTAGAAATTTCCTTTTATTATTTGGCAAATTTTTGAGATTTTTCAATTTGACCTTAGATTTTGGGGGGGTCATGTCCCCTGTGACCCCCCCCCCTTTCGGACCGCGCCTGCCTGGGAGAGTTGGCAGCTAAGACATTCGAAGATTTCTTTCACTCCCAATCCAGCATGGAAGTGTAATAACTCGAACTGCCGAATCTTGGATCCTGGTCAAGCGTACCCCGAATGGGAAATAGGATTAAGCGCTAAAAAGAAGAGGAGTTAACATATCAGATATCAGTTAACAAAGCAAATGTTTGTTCTCGGGTCATGGGTGTCTGTGTTTGTCTTTATGTGTGTTCCAAGGGACCCACGACACAAGGGAAAACCTTAGTGTGGGCCTTTGAGTGTGTAGCGTTTATTATATCTAAGCCACTACATAGACTAAGGCTTACACTAATACCATAACCCGACTTCTGCCGTTATGTAGAGTTAACCAAGTATTTTCATGCAATTTTCAAAGTTTTACAGTTTCACCAGGTTTGCCAAGTTTTATAAGGTCGGGTAACAAAGCAACAATTTTCGCTATTATGAGCATAATGGAGATTTTTCAAGATGACGAAGTTTGTGTTTGTGTATTTTTTTATAATGAACTAGCTTTCCACCCGGGACTTCATTTTCGTAGGAATTCGGAAAAATCATGTACCCTATGTTTATCACGGATAATTTTTTTTGTTTGAAAGAATATACTCCAGAGATGATCCCATATAAACTTTATCCAAAATGATTCAGCGCTTTTAAAAAAATCAACAAAGACAAACAAAATACTACAAACCAGAACATCATCTAAATAAATGAGTGAAATTTTCGTTGATTACATTGTAGTCTGAAAAAAAAACTAGTTATCTACTTTGTGCAAAATATTGTTGGAATTGAAGTCGGTGACTCATATGTTTTTTTAACGTGGAAAATTATCTTAGTTATTTTCATAGACCTCCGTCTACTGATCGGCATTCTGTATGACGTCATCGGCATGCAACGCAAAAGTTGCCACTTGGAGCATCAGTGCAGGCATCGCCTATGTGCGATCCGTACAGTGCAGATTAGTGGATGCACTTGCATGACTCTCTATATAAAGAATACTATAATACGTTTGATACGTTCAATGCTTACGATACCGACCTGTGGACGCTTAGCTTAGAAGAGGCATTATTTAGGGTAAAAAATCTCATTAAAAAGGGAATTTGGTACAAAACAGTGTCTCACTTCACAGCTTCATTAGTTTACGTGAATCAGCAAATTTTTCGCTAAGTGTTGTGTTTCCAGCTGAAATATTGAGTTTTGCTTACATCCCTATTAATATATTATTTTCATCAGTATTTTGGCGAGGGATTTTTCTACACTAATATTGTCAAGAGGAATGATTTGATTATTTGATTGTTTGTTTGTTTGCATTGAATAGGCTCCGAAACTACTGGACAGATTTGAAAAATTCTTTCACCATTAGCAGCAAAACCCTCGCATCCAGCTTTTTTTTATTATGAGATGGGTTAACTCTTGACCTCATTCTGGACTAAGGTCATATATGAGGTCGACGATGGAGCGAGTTAACCCAGAAAATGCCTATAAAGGACTAGTACTCCCACGCACCGACGGAACACAGCAAGCTGTTTGGCGTCGGACTTTTCATTATGGTCAAAACGAAACCATAGCTAGGTTAAGTTGAAAAAAACTTTCCTGCCTTTTACATCTATACATACACACATACACTCACGCCTATAAATCCCTAACGGGGTAGGCAGAGCACCAGTGGTTCTAGCGAACTACTTGATGCTACGTTTGACACAAATTGTGAGGGTTATCTGATGGAACAAGTTGTATAATGGTGAGAGGTGGTCAGCCTTTCGCCCATTATACAGCGAAACCCTCGCATCCCACTTACAGACTTGTATTTACTGGGAAGAGTAGGTAGCTGGCACATTCTAAGTTTTTCTTTCACTCGCAGTCCAGCATGGAAGACCCAGTCCTGCCTGTTTTTCCTTCTAAATAAACAAAATCAACAATAAAACCAACTAATAATGGTAACATGGCACTAAATTTCGTGGCATTCATCCGACTTGTCACGAAAAAGGATAACACAATAGAAATAATACCACGAAATAAGGGGAAGTGTACACTTAGGGGTAAAGTGGGGCCTTTATATCTTTATTTTTTTCTTTGGGTGTTATTTCGTTTGTGACGGTTGGGACATTTGGTTCAGTATATCTTAAGTAGTGTCTAGTACTGTGTCGTTTACCTTAGTTATCAGTTGTAAAAGGTTCAGAACCTAATAATTTTTTATCTTTCCTTTTGATAAACATTTATTACAGAATCATAAGATGTTCTGCTTTCCCCTATAATCTTAACATATAAAACAAAGTTGGGTTTGTTCAAACACTTATAATTCGAGAACGGCTGGACTAATCTCGATAAAATTTTGTATGGAGGTAGCTGACACGCTAGATTAACACATAGCTCCATAATTTTCTCAAATTTCTACGGGAATGAAGTCCCGGACGGAAAGCTAGTGTATAAAAAACGCTACACACTTAACCCCTAACAAAAAAAGAGTTATAAGTTTGACGTGTGTATTTGTGTATCCGTATGTCAGTTTGTCTGTGTATTTGTGTAATATACAGATACACATATCAAACTTATAACACCCCTCTTTGTAAGGGGTTCAAAAGCAACTCGAGCTTCTAGCTAATTGTCTCATCATATCAGCCTATTGCAGTCCACTGCTGAACATAGGCCTCCCCCAAGGTGCGCCACTCTGCACGATCCTCCGCTGTTTTCATCCAGCCACTACCCGCTATCTTCTTTAGGTCATCTGACCATCTGGCTGGGGGGCGTCCTACACTACGTTGTGTACGTCTCAATATGAATGTATATTTTTTTTAAATTTAATATGAGTTTCCTGGAGAAAGTTGTTAAGTTTTAACCCTCGGCACACAAGGTGAAAATTTGTAACATGCCATACAAGGTGGGGGTGTGACATACCCTAACAAAATGGTCGCTGTTATCAGATAGAAATAGGGGTACTGAATTATTATTGCATATTTTTGAAATTGAACATAACCTGAGTAGCGCTATATAAAAAAAATGAAATAGATTAAATGGTTTGTTGAAAAAGGGTAGCGAAAATGCCATCTTCTAACTACTAATTTAGACTTGAAATTACCCTAAGAATTGATAATTACCAATGTTTGTAATTAAACTAACTACATTTTAAAAAATTGAACAACGATGATACATCTTTAAATTTTTACTTCAATCTCGAGGTAGGAGTTCTTTAGTTCGCCATAATTGCATTTTGTATATGCTCAAATAACAACAACTCTAAACAAAAACGCATCTAGAGCCCTAAAAAACGCACGCACCACTAAACTAATGGTACTTGCCAGTGTAAGAACGTCGCAACTCCAGCTACTGAGAGCTTCAGATTCCGCGCACGAAAATTTTTGAAAATATATCGATTTTTCACCGCCTGGGGAGAGTTAATGGTAAGAAACTCCCTAAACTGTCGCTAACTTATTAGAAGACATTGTGGCTAGGTTATGCAACTTGTTCCATATGATAACCCTCACAATTTGTGTCAAACGTAGCATCTAGGAGTTCTAGAACCACTGATGCTCTGCCTACCCTATTAGGGATTATAGGCGTGATGTATGTATGTATACAGGGTGTTAAGTAATTCAATCTTATCCTCTTAGGTGGTGAACCAGCTTATGAAACTATATATATTTTTATTTATTGAAAACATACAATGATATTATAAAATGAAATACTAGTATTTAAACTAGGCCGAGCCTGTGTCTTAAACACTAGTTTCTTCCTTATGTTATTAACTAAAGTATGTTAAGTATAACTTCTAGGTATACAATCGTTATTACTACCTATTACTCACACTACAACTATTTATGTGTAAAATATTAGTAGTAAGTGAAAACAAGGATAGTGTAGGTAGTTCATGCCACATTCCGTGAATCAATACCAATTTAAATGCTTCGCCAGTGACATAAAGATGTAAGCATCAACCATATTCTTGTTGCACTCCTTGTAAATCGACAAATGAACCCTCAAACAGATTAATTATCAGTCCAAGCAACATAATAAATGACTTTCCAAGGAAAACAACTTTCCCTAAGAACAAATGCCGAAATACGAAAAAAAATTTTTGATTTCCCATACAAAATGATTTATCTGATGCAATTTGTATGGGAAGTTAATTTTTTTTTTGTATTTCGGCATTTGTTCTTAGGGAAAGTTGTTCAGTTTCATGGGCTGATTCACCACTCGAGAGGATAAGATCGAATTACTTAACACCCCTGTATATGTGTGAAGGTAGTGTACCGTAGCTCGGAAGGAGCTGGTATCGGGGAAGAACGATGGAGACCAGGAAAAGGCAGAGAACTACGAGCACTCAACCTTATATAGAGACGTAATACATGCGAATTTGAAAGAAAACGATTTTGTCAACTAGGTGCGAAGTAATCCGAAGAGATTCCGAACACGATCGCTAGGGCGTGCGTTATATATCAGTGGCTAGCCACTGACGAGTTGACAGGTTTGGGTCGCCTTGTATTACGTCTCTATAAAGGGTTGAGTGCTTGTAGACAGAGAATAACTGTTATGGCATTTACTGATTTATAGAGAAACTTAACTTGCGCGGCAAAAGCCACGGGCGAGAATGCGTCCACAGACTACATAAAGAACTATACTAATGAGATAGATTCAAGATTCAAGACATTTATTTGACACAATACACTACAACACAAAGAAAATAAAATAACATACAATATAAAACACAGGACAAGAACACATACAGGAGACGACAAAACAATGTATAATTTGTGCTGTAGTGCGATGTCAAAAAGGACACAGCTCAGCATGTGTTGAAGCCGAGGCCCCAACGCTGGTTTTCAGCCGTACCCTTGGTGTGCGTGTGTACATAGCCGACGGAAAAGAGTAATCTACTACCTAATGTGTTACTTAATGCGTCACATACGTATTTCCGCACTAAAATCCACAAATGATTTGGATTAAAGAATCTTTAGGAAAAGGCATTCTTAGATGGTTAACGTGAGAGGCATAGAACCTCCACAGTAGGTAGGTAAGGTATACAACCTGTTCCTTTTGATATCCCATAACTCTAAGGTCATGAATAAAAATAATTTAATAAGTCCAAGGAACATATGTTCTTAAATGGGTATTTTCGGAGAAATCATCAGTCAAAATTAGATCTTTCTCCCATAAAACGAGTCCGAAGTTGGTACACTTTCATTGAAAATTAGTTTCAATTAGTTTATTATTATTATTTTTATTTTTATTTATTTTTTACTTTATTTTTATTTATTTATTTTTTTAACGTATATGCTATTGATTCATATACGTGGTCTCATTGATACCCTGTAGTTATGAGACATCACAATTCTCCACATTAAAAACGTATGAGTCACCGACTTCAATCCGTCAACAGTTCGCACAAGTAGATAACTTGTATTTTTTGCAGACTTCAATTCCTATTAGCAGATAACCACAAACGAAAATGACACTCATTTATTTAGATGATGTTCTGGTTTGTAGTATTTTTTGTTTTTGTCGATTTTTTTAAAAGCGCTGAATCATTTTCAATATAATTTATACGGGACCACCTCTGGAGTATACTATATTGAAGAAAAAAAGAATTTTGAAAATCGGTCCATAATTGGCGGAGAAATCGATGAACATACATAAAAAAAAGAAAAAAAACATACAGGCAAACATAGAACCTCTTCCTTTTTTTGAAGTCGGTAAAAAGGGACAGGTTGTATATGAAAAGACGTTATATAGCAAACTATGTCAAAGAGTAACTACTCAGTATACGTATTAATAAAAAGTAGTAGAAGTATCGTATACCCCTTGAGAAAACTACTGTATGTATACTGGAACTCTATTGTTATACGGACTATTGTTGTCTTGCCTTGTAAGAAATTGACTCAGAATGTTCAAAGAGAGGAGTTGCTGGGGCAATGAGGCTAAAGCGTTTGTCAAGAAATTGGGGCGTAGACCAATTTTGATAAAATTTGGTATGGAGGTAGCTGCCACGCTGGATTAACACATAGGCTATTACATAATTTTCCCAAATTTCTACGGGAAATTTATGAAGAGGGGTCATGATTCCCGCTCCGGAGCATTCCTGGTGCAAAGGTTGTCCCTGGCAATTCAGCGCGGCAACGCGGCCAGCGTTATGGGAACCTTTGCTCCAGGAATGAAACGGGGTGGGGTTAGTCCAATCTAAGTTAGGTTTAAAACTAAAATTGTATTTTCAATTTGATTATTGCCTTTGTAAATGACATGAGAATAATTTTTAAAAAAGAGAGGAGTAGTCTAGGTACAAGGACTTTTATTTACTCATTGTTTTACTTAATGATATTTATAAACGAGATAATTACGTACTGATAAGTTTTTTATTAAATTATTTTTCGAAAGACGAGCGGTCCGCCAACCCGCATTGGGCCAGCGTGGTGAACTATGGACTATGGCCTAAATCCCCTTCGTGTTTCGAAGGGAGGCCCGTGCCCCTCGGTGGGGACGTATATGGGCTGATAAAAAGAAAAGGTTTTTTATTTATTAAAAAAATATTATTTAATTTAAATTTAAGTTATTTTTTTTCATTTAAGGAGTTTTTTCAATTTCGATAATTTCGCTCCATATATAAGACAGTTTGGACTTTTGTGAATCGGTCAACGACCAAGTCTGAGCATCGTCAGTTAGGACAGGCAAGTTACAAATTGATTTTAAATGGGGAAAAATATTTAACTTAACCTAAGAAAAGCAACTTTCTTAGAGTTTCATAACGATTCCAACTTATGTCTTTTTGTGTTTTGTTTTATTATAATATGGGTTAACTCTTGACCTCAATCTTGACCATAAGGTCAAAGATGAGGTCGACGATGGAGCGAGTTAACCCAGAAAATGCCTATAAAGGCACTGGTACTCCCACGCACCGACGGAACACAGCAAGCTATTTGGCGTCGGACTTCGGTAGGGGGGTGGTCGCGAACCAGACGGCCCTTTTCAGAGCCTGCCACACCGCATGAGACATAGGACGACATGGATTACTAGGAGGCAGGTCTCATTTGTGTTTCCTTAGTCGCCTCTGTCTACAACCATCTTAGTCTGTCTAGTTTACCATCTGTCTACAATAGTCTATGGAGCAAGCTATTTATTTTTCTTTGCCTGTGAGAAGAATCAGCCGCTTTGAACCTCGCCTCTAGTCTGATTTGTTTGTAAACCGACTCAGTTAATGCTTTCTTTGAGTTATGTCCAATATTTACTAGGAATACAAGCTTCATAGAACATTTCATTGTAATAAGAGTTTTTCTTGCAGCCAATAAAAAAAAGCGGTGATAGCACAGTTAGTAATGAGCTAAATTTGTAACCGGAAGGTTGCGAGACCAAATCCTGGTGCGGGCCTGTATACTTATACCATTTAATTCGTTCACCTACTATTTCATAATATTCATAGCTTTCCGTCCAGGACTTCGTCCCCGTGGGAATCGAAGAAAATTATAAAGCTTATGTGTGCAAGGTATATTAAAATTTCATCAAATCCTGCCTAGCCGTTCTTAGTTACGAATTATTTAACCAACACGACTTAATTATTATGTATTTTTAGGTTGTCACTTGCTACCGTTTTAATAATTTTTTTTAGCTGGTTAAAATATATTTTTTTATCTTCAAAGTTATTTTCGTAGCAAAGTAGACATAAAAGGCAACAAGCCACGTCCTCGCGTAGCAAGATTAATGTAGTAAAAGATATGGTGCAACATATAACATTTGTGGCATTACTGTGGAAATAGAGAAAATAAGGGATGGCTTCATACAAACACGCTTGAAAATGCTTATATTATTGGATACATTTGGTTTGAGTCGTGAACTCAAGATTTGGATATTTTAGTTGCTTGTATTACTAGTCGAATATTCGATTGATTGTAACTTTTAAACGGATAAACCAATTTTGATAAAATATAGCTAAAATTATCTCGATTACGTCAGCTTTCAAAGAAAAAAAACCACATCGAAATTGGTTCATTCATTTAGGAGCTACGATGCCACAGACAGGCACACATATACAAGACATACAAATACATACGTCAAAATTATAACATACAGTGCGCCGGCTGGCGGCGGGAGCCGGAGACTCGGGGCACGATGAATGAAGAAAACAATTAAGCAGGATTATATTTATTTGATTATATCAACACTTAAACTTTATATGTTAATATTACAAAAGCATAAAAACAGTATACTATGAGCGGGCGTGCGCCTGCGACGGATATTCAATTGGGTCTCTGTCATCCCAGCGAATGACAGCTAGAAGTGTTCAATTTCGAATTTGGATTAGGAATGCCAAAACTGAAGAGTAAAAAGGTCGCAAAAAGAGAATAAAGAAGGAGGATGAAGACGAGGCGCATGCTGCCTCGTTACAAGTAAATCAACCCACGACCGTGTGGTGATCGGTTGAGAATAACACCACCCCATCTCTTTCCGTGGGTGTCGTAAGAGGCGACTAATCAAACAAAAATGAGACCTGCCTCCTAGTAATCCATCCCAGGCAACGACACTTCATTTTTTTTTCTGAATCTGAGGTGTCGTCCTATGGTCTCATGCGGTGTGGTAGGCTCTGTAAAGGGCCGTCTGGTTCGCGACCACCCTCCTACCGAAGTCCGACGCCAAACAGCTTGCTGTGTTCCGTCGGTGCGTAGAAGTACCAGTGCCTTTATAGGCATTTTCTGGGTTAACTCACTCCATCGTCGACCTCATCTTTGACCTTTATGGTCAAGATTGAGGTCAAGAGTTAACCCATTTTATAATAATAAAAAAAAACGACACTGAACTACTTTCCCCAAGGAAAATAGGTCGTAATATGAGTGTGTCTGTGTGTGTGTGTGTGTGTGTGTGTAGCACCTATCGATGGACCGATTTTGATGCCGTATTTTGTTTGAAAGCTGCTGACATAATCGAAATGGTTTTTAGCTATATTAAATCACTAACATTATGCCCGGGACTTCGTTCCCTTGGGAATCGGGAAAATTGTGTAGCCTATGTCCATCGGGGATAAGGTAGCTTTCTAATGGTGAAAGATTTTTTTAAATCAGTCCAGTAGTTTCGGAGCCTATTCAGTATTCAATGCAAACAAATAAACAAACAATCAAATCTTTCTTTTTTATAATATTACTAGCTTTCCGCTCAGGCCTTCGTTTTCGTGAGAATTTGGGAAAATCATGTACCCTATGTCCATCGCGGATAATATAGGATTCTAATGGTGAAAGAATGTTTCAAATCGGTCCAGTAGTTTCGGAGCCTATTCAATGCAAATAAACAAACAATCAAATCTTTCCTCTTTATATATTGGTATATAAATTATGCTAAATATCTATGATTGCAATCTTTCTAGTATTTTCTAAATATAAAATATTCCTACTGACTCATCAACACCCAGCCCAAACCCTTGGACCTAGAAAGTTGGGTGCAAAGATTCCTTTTATAGCGTACTAGCTGATGCCCGCAACTTCGTTTGCGTGTTAATTTTTTCTTTTGAACAGATTACACTTTATTGACGGTCTATTAATGGACCTTTATTTAGTTTGATTTAGTTTAAGATTTAGATTTTACATACAAAAGTTTTTTCCCGCTAACTCCCGTTCCCGTGGGAATTTTGCAATATCCTGTTGCAACTAAGCTTTAAGTTTACTGAGGTACTTGCATGCCAAATTTCAAGCGTCTAACTTAAGCGGTTTAGATTTTTCATACAAAAGGATTTTCCCGCTAATTCCCGTTCCCGTGGGAATTTCGAGAATTCCTTTCTTAGTGCACCTCTACGGTACCTAAGCTACGTCCCTTCCAAATTTCAAGTGCCTACGTTTAACCGTTTAGGCTGTGCGTTGATATGTCAGTCAGTCAGTCGGTCAGTTTCTCCTTTTATATATTTAGGTAAGCAAGAAAAAAAGAAGAATTTTACGAAATGTCCACGGTAGTAGATATAAATTCATAATACACATTTTTTGGATCATTAAACTCGGAATTTCACTGATTAAAATTTTCGTCAATCTTTCGGCGACTAATCAAAAATTTTCCCTAAAAAATATTATAGAAGTAAGAAAATTTAGAAAGAAAACGTATTCCATCGTAATTACCGTTTTTACCTACTTAAAGCTCCTCAAACTCGGTGATTGGTGAAAGCCATTTGCAAATTAGAAATTTTAATTTGATAAAAAAGTTTTTTTTTGTAGACAAAATTGAAATATTGTTTGTTATGATAAACTCAGACAAATTGTTTATTAGGTTATGAAAAGACAGTATTTAGTAACTCAATGACCTACATTAAAAGCGTGTGGTGATCGATTAATAATAACACCGCCCCCATCTCTTTCCGTGGGTGTCTTAAGAGGCGACTAAGGAAACACTAATGAGACCTGCCTCCTAGTAATCCATCCCAGGCAACGACACCTCAATTTTTTCTGAAGTTGAGGTATCGTCCTATGGTCTCATGCGGTGTGGTAGGCTCTGTAAAGGGTTGTCTGGTTCGCGACCACCCTCCTACCGAAGTCCGACGCCAAACAGCTTGCTGTGTTCCGTCGGTGCGTGGGAGTACCAGTGCTCGCTCCATCGTCAACCTCATCTATAACCTTGGTCAAGATTGAGGTCAAGAGTTAACCCATCTTATAATAAAAAAAAATAAAAAATGCGTTCTTAGGACAATCGATAGCTCAGTTGGTTAGAGCACCAGGAGATCTAATCCTGGGGTCGTGGGTTCAAGTCCTGTTCGCGCCGAACATTTTTCTCTTTCTAAAAATTATACGTGATATCTTGTAGGCCCCCCTGTGTTCTTATTTAACCTTTAGGCATCCAACGTTGAGTTCAGGTCTCTGCCATTGGACTCCATACTCTTGAGCCCTGCGCATCCATTTTTTTTCTTGAAACCTTGGCAAGATCATCAGTCCATCTCATTGGTTGCCTACCCATCCTTCCAGTACTAGGTCTATATTTCCCTGACCTGTCTTTGGTATTTATTCCGGCAAATGTGGCCTGCCCACCTTATTTTTTTATGGCTACAATTTTCCCTAAGTCATTAGTTTGGTTCTTCACTGTATTTCCTGATGCGGTTGTAGAAATAAATTCCAAACATCGTCTTATGTAATAAGTAATAGTTTAATTCAACACAATAATAAGTCAATTTGTACACACAGCAGTACATCAAACTATACATATGTTGACCTTGACGTCACCCTTACTTCGCTTGTAATAGCGCCGGCAAATGGGTAACCTGACATGCTGCTACAGACAGCGAAATCATTCAAAATTTACTGTGCCTCTAGGTAGTCGAATTTTTTTTTAATTTTTTTATTTTTTTTATTTGGGGAGCTTACAGCAACGTTTACAACACAGAAACTTAATTAAATAACTAAGAGCTAATAACAAGCTTCCATGAAATATTCAATAAATTCATGTAATATAGTATCACAGAAAAGCAATTATCTGATTACATAATATATGGACATCAAAACCAGTAAATATTCAAAACATTTGGCTAGATTTTATCTAGAAACGAACCGGTTAATTATACTAGTGCAATTAAAATGTACAATTGACCAGAAACCGCAATGTGTTATGCAAAATTCGTTATGATTATTTATAATGACTGATATTATGATTGTGGTTTTATTAATGCCCACATGTGAAATTGATGTTTTCCATACAAATTTTTTTTTTCCTTTTTTTTATTAACGAGGGACATGCTCCTAACCGCAATCTAGCAAAGGGCGAAGATGCGGTAGAGGTTGTAGCAAGCTCACCCAGAAGAAGATGCCTATTCTCTCGAAATTTAAAGAGATCCGGGTTATATTATGAGCCCGGAAAAACAGACGCAGGCAGGGAATTCCATTCCTTGGCAGTACGCAATACAAAAGATGATGAAAAGCGCTCAGTGCAAATCCGCGGAATTTCAAAAAGATAAGGGTGGTATCCCGCAGTGCGTCTGGACGTCCGATAGAAAGAAGGGGCAGGCGTAGTGAGCATATGAAGCTCCTGTGCACACTCTGCAAAATACATCTTGTAAATAACACATGTATAAGCAACTTAGCGTCTATGAGCTGGGCTTTGTACCTTATTTTTTATGACCAAAAATTTTTGAATATTTTTTGAATGAAACGATAACGGGACAAAGACTGCTTGTATGTATGTATGTGCTATCGATTTATAAATAACAGATTTCAAAGGCAACAAACAAATATTACAAATGTTTTATAATCCCCAACACTAATTTACAGTAAAATTATTAAGGCCCGTGTTCACCAAAAATATAACCAACGGTTAAACAGCGGTTAGAAGCTAATCAGACAAAATGTCAAAAAAAAATTATGAAACTGACATTGTCAAATCTCTGGTTAGCTGCTAATCGTTGGTTAAATTTTTGGTGAACACTGGCCTAAGAAAAAAGATTTGATTGTTTGTTTGTTTGCATTGAATAGGCTCCGAAACTACTGGACCGATTTGAAAAATTCTTTCACCATTAGAATCCTTTAGAATTAAGTACCTACATTATCACGATACACATAATTTTCCCAAATTCCCACGGGAACGAAGTCCAGGGGGAAAAGCTAATCGCTTATAACTCTTATAAAGGGCTGGATTGAATTTGATACAAAAATAAAACCAGCCAAGTGCAAGTCGGACTCTATAAAAACCATTATCTCTATAAAAACGGCCAAAAAATTAAGTTTATTGTATGGTAGCACCCTTAAATGTTTAATTTATTCTACTTTTTAGTATTTTTTGTTGTAGCAGCAACAGAATTACATCATCTGTGAAAAACAAGCAAAAAAATCACGTTTTTTGTATGGGAGTCCCCTTAAATATTTATTTTATTCTGGTTTTTAGTATTTGTTGTTACAGGACCAATATAACTAAATCATCTGTGAAAATTTCAACTATCTAACTATCACGGTTCATAAGATACAGCCTCGGACAGACTTTCTATAAAAATGAGCAAAAAAATCACGTTTTTTGTATGGGAGCCCCCTTAAATATTTATTTTATTCTGGTTTTTAGTATTTGTTATATAGGGCACATAGAAATACATCATCTGCGAAAATTTCAACTGTCTAACTATCACGGGTCATTAGATACCGCCTGGTGACAGACGGACTGACGGACAGCGGAGCCTTAGAAATAGGATCCCGTTTTTTCCCTTTGGGTACGGAAACCTAAAAAAACCGCATCCAAATCCGCTCCTACGTTTAAGAGCTACAGTGCCACAGATATAGCTATCAAACTTAAAGAAATTTTGCGTCGCGGGTTAAAACTCAACGAAATTCAGATATAAATCTTTCTCAAAAGGTACTTAAATAAATACAGACTGAAATTCGGTTTCGGTTTCTGTTTACTTTGAAGTTCTTTTTATTGATGGCTCCTTTAGGGTTGAGTTCGACTTATTCGAGGCTTTAATTTTTCGGGAAAACTTTGGTGCCGGCTTATTAAAGCTGGGCTTTGTTAGGAAAATCGACAGATTCAAAGATTTCGCTATATTTCTTTTATATAATATCAAATAACTTTTCTTCCTGGCGCTTAGTCCCTTTTCTCATTCGGGGTACCCTTGACCATGATCCAGGGTGTGGCAGGTCAAGTCATAACAGTGAAACGACTGCCATCTGACCTCCGTGACCCTGCTAACAGGGGGATCTGACCGGATTGGATCATGATTACACATTCAGTCTCACTATGTTTTCTCTCACCGTAAGAGCATCGGTTAGTGTGCAAATAATATACATAATTCAGAAAATAAGTCGTTGGTACATGACGGCACTGGGGATCGAACTCGGTACCTCTCGCTTACGAGTCCGACTCACTAGCCGTTAGACCACCGACGCTCTTTATAATATCAAATAACATAAAATTTAAATTAAACTCCAATTTAAAGTCTTACATTCTAAATTCACGTATCGCACGTCCTATTTACAAGTTAAATAACACGTACTGTGCCGTACCAGACACAAAGGTGCAAATACGATACAATACAATATAATTTACTGCACACAAACATTATAGAACAAGAGACAGGTTTTAGGTTTTGACATAAATTATTAGTTTCAGTCGACTTTTTTAATCCCTAACAAAAAAGAGAAGTGTTATAAGTATGTCGTGTGTACCTGTGTTACTGTGTATCTGTATGCCTGCGTATTTGTGTATCTGTGTGTCTGTCTGTTGTAGCTCCTAAACGAATGGACCGATTTCGATGCAGTAATTTTTGTTTAAAAGCTGACCTGCAGCTCTAGCACGATAAAGACAAACTCGCGCTCGGCTCACGCTGAAACTTCACTTTGATTGCGCGAGAGTCCCGCGCAAAGGCTTGCTCGCCCTATGGCGTTGTCAATGTTGACATTTTGAGATAGGACCGCGGTGTTGTCGCCGCGCTGTCACTATCGTACTCGGCCTGCTGATAGAGATATGGTTGTTAGCTACATTTGATTCAAATTGGTTCAGCGGTTCAAAAGTTATAGGCAAGCTAATGATTAAGTAATATTATTTTCAACACATTTGCTCATAAAGTGGGTCTTATTTCATTGGTTTAAGGTTCATAATGATATATATTACCCAGCCCGTGAGTAATAAAAATAAAGCACTAGTACGTAATAGTTTTTTTTTTCTAAATTTCAGCAAAGAGATCTGACCTTAAATATATCTTAAATATAAAATATAAGTATTTAAAATTAAGTGTAAATATTAAACTATTTGTAAATAAAATAGTTTAATATTTACTAAATCATTAAAATTTAACAGAAAATTATCATTTATTTATGCTAAAACGTGAAAATATATAGTTAAGTTTTTTTTTTATTATTTGGCTGTATGGCATACTTGTCAATGTGAATCTCATTTTGCGAGCGAAAAAAGAAAACAATAATCGCGCCTCTTTTCAGATGTTTTCACTAGGTTTTCACAAACGGCATTTGTATTCATCAGATTGTTATTATTGTCAGAAATACAACACAAAAAATGTATTCTTCAAGTGCAGAACAGGAAACCTACGTGGGTACACCGCCAGAAATACTTTCCGAGGCGCAACATGCAAGTGATAGCTCGTTGCCGTCAATATCAAAGGAAAGTTTTTATTTCTTTCTTTCCTCGCAAATGTGTTGAAAAACGTCGTATGACACGCGTGCGCATTGGATATTACATTCTCGGCTCCGTTGAGCCCTCGCCTTCGGCTCGGGCTCCAAACTCGCCTCTAATGTAATATCCAACTTAGCACACTTGTAGCATAATGTACTATTAACACAACAATCCTTGAACACAAAATGATTGCGTCACTAAAAATATGTACTAGTAACAATACCAATGAAGTTTTAATAAAAATTCTTTGTTTCAAAATATTGAAACTGAAATATTGAAATTTACGTCATACAGTAGGTACTTATGGTATTAATTTTACGGTTTAAGCAATTACCGAGATATAACCGATACTTTAAAAGCGCGGTTCAAAATAAAATATGTTAACATTTTGTTTTTCAATTTAAAATTCCCTCTTTGTTTTAACAGACAAAGCCAAGTTCGCCACACATTTGACCACACAGACCACTTGAATTATTTAGTAACTAGCGTTCCGCCCGGGACTTCGTTCCCGTGGGAGTTCGGGAAAATTATGTAGCTTATGTTCATCAGGGACAAAGTAGCTTTCTAACGGTGAAAGATTTTTCAAATCGGTCCAGTAATTTCGGAGCCTATTCAATGCAAACAAACAAACAAATCTTTCCTCTTTATCTTCTTCTTATCGTGTACGTATAGCCAAGTGTGTGGCGAACTTGGCTAACCCTGGGGTCAGAGTTTTCAAACCACCAGATGGCCTCCGACTTGGTTTTAACGACTGTAGTCAATCGACAACAGCCGGGACCGACAGCTTAACGTCGACAGCTTTCCTCTTTATGTGTAGTATATATATATATACTTACTTAGTCTAATCTATATATATATATATATATAGATTAGACTAAGTTTTATTCGCTATATTAACATTTGTTAGCAAAAAATAAGCATGTTAACTAGGCCATAAAACTAAACAACTTTCCCTGAGGAATATAGGGAATAGAAAAAAAAGAATTGTTTCTTCATACAACTTGTGCAATGCAATCAGTTGATTAGCCATTGTATAAGAATTCTAAAAATATTTTTTTGTGAATTTACAGGGAAAAAAAAAGAAAAAAAAAACATTATTAATGAAAAAAAACATGTAGGATCCTTGGGGAAAGTTTCCCGGGGTAATCAACCCCCTTACGTCTCCTTCACTAATTTAAATTCAATACATGCGGAAGTATGTCCTCTTCGTTTCTGTTTCCATACAAAAAAACCTTGCAAAAAATTCTCCAACTATTTCTGAAGAGTATAGTATTTTAAAAAGAAACTTAAAATCCGGCCGTAAGACGGAGTCAGATGCATTAACATGTCTTGTAGATTTCCCCAGACACCCGTGACATTGTTTCGTGACACTCCCGACACTATCTGAGAGAGAAATAAGCTGCCAGAACGATCTAGCCACTCTATGAATGAATAGTACAAGCGTCTATGTATACCTACAGTCAGTATAACTCTAAAATTTAAAATTTTGTATCATACCTGACATTTAGGGCCTTACCATAAAAATTAACTAAATCTTATACAGTAGTAGTAATTTTTTTTTATCCATCCGGATAGGCAAAGGTCGGAACCATACAGCCAAATCTTTCTTTAATTTCTTCCATTCAAAGTCTTCATTTTAATGAAGGCAAAAGAAAGCCAAATCTTAAGTTTTCTATTTAAAAAAGGCAATATGCCAAATCTTTTATAATATTTTATATCATAGTCAGTCCGTGTATTTCAAATCCAGTTAATATGTCAAATCCGTTAAGTTCAAAATCCGTGATAAATATGTCAAATCCAGTGAAGCATTTTAGTTTTTGAAGCATTTTTATAAAGTGTAGTGCATTCTCTTTGGCGTTTTTACAGAATATCTTGAAAGCTGGAGGCAATAAAGCGATAAATAGGTTGAAAAGTTTCTGGCGATGCAAGGAGTTCCTGAAGAGATGGCGGGATGTCTTTATAGATTTCAAGCAGCTGATCAATGAAAATGATTCTTGCCCTAAATCTTATACAATGTTGGGCTGTATGGACATTGATTCCTTTGCCTTTCCTGAAAAGGATAAATTAAACAACAACAAAATGATATAAGTCAGTTTAAGACATGATTTAAGTGGTGTTTTGATGTTTTGTGTTAAAGCAGCTATTTCTTATTTATATCATAACCCTTAAAAGGCTGAACCAATTTTGATCAAACATAGCTAACAACCATTTCGATTACGTCAACTTTCAAAACAAAAAACCGGCCAAGTGCGAGTCGGACTCGCGCACCGAGGGTTCCGTACAAACCTAGCTTAAAGGTGTTGTAGACC
This sequence comes from Aproaerema taeniolella, assembly GCA_949987775.1. NCBI lineage: Eukaryota > Metazoa > Arthropoda > Insecta > Lepidoptera > Gelechiidae > Aproaerema > Aproaerema taeniolella. Next base: position 2,364,384 of record OX465265.1, read on the forward strand.
TGAGTATTTGATATGAATTTCAATTTAATACCTCAACGCGTTCATGAGGAAAGGGGTAGTAAGTTTAAAAATATTAAAAATATTTTTATGATATGATGTAATTAAAAATTTATGGTTTTCGCAATTTTTCCTTTATCTGTGCTATAAGACGTTGCTTCGTACCAAATTTCAAGATTCTGTGTTCACGGGAAGTACCCTGTAGGTTTTGATTCCTTTGCGAGTGTCGAAAATTTGCGGAAATTTGCGGCATAAACGGCTGTATCTTTTGATTGCGTTGGCTTAGAAGTTTGATTTTTTCACAGCTTCAAGGGACAGTAGACCTGAGTAATTGATATAAATTTCAGCTTCATACCTCCACGCGTTCCTGAGAAAAAGGGTCTTGACAGACGGACGGACGGACGGACAGACGGACAACAAAGTGATCCTATAAGGGTTCCGTTTTTTCCTTTTGAGGTACGGAACCCTAAAAAAAGGAACGAAATCGGTCCTTTTGTTTAGGGGGTTACTATGCTATAAACTTACACACACACGTCAAAGTTATAACACCCCTCATTTTGGTCGGGGTTTGATAATTATGTAAAAATTGGGTTTTTGGACACAAACAGAAACACAGAGTTGCAAAAACGTCTCTTACTGCCGTACTCAGAGACGTCAATTAAAGTTAAGTACTGTTAAACTCTGATGTTGTCTCTTTCACTCTTGTTGATATAAACAAGGATAGCATGACAGTTAATTACTTCTTAACTTTAATTGATGTCTCTGAGTACGGCAGTAACAGTTAATAATACTATAAATATTATACGTCACTTTTCTCCTTGTTGGCGTATATGAGTACCTAGAACGGCGTTGCATTTAATAAAGGTGCGTTAATTAACGTTTCTACAACTAAACAAAAAGAATATAAACTATATTTGCTGGCAACTGGTTGAAATTAGTTAGATAATTTCGCTTCTGTGCTTCGAAGGGACGTAAAGCTGTCGGCTTGGCTGTTGTCGATTGACTACAGTCGTTAAAACCAAGTCAGAGGCCATTGTGCGGTTCGAAAACTCTGACACAAGGGTCAGCCAAGTTCGCCACACACTTGACTATACCTACACGATAAGAAGAAGGAGATTAGTTAATTAACAAACAAACCCCAATTGACTTGAAAGAAATCGAGTTTCAACAAGCAAACTCAAGGTTTTCACATCAATTTGTCAAGTTCAAGGGGGAATGGGGTGGGGATATCTCGAAGAAGAAGATTAATGCTCAAAGAGATATGTCAGTTAAGACCTGGGAAGATGTCTTGTGATATCCCTTGAGGGCTTGAGTAAAGTACAAGGGGAGAACTGGCAGTAGTCATTGTACATTCTGCTTTAGAAATACTACACGAGTTAGAAGTTTTCTATCATTAACATCATACTCAGCCCACATAAACCCACTGGCTCTTCTCTGTAGCGCTAATCGTCACGGTCCTGTGCTTACCTCATCCATAGAGTTCCCGTCAATTTGACGACATCGTCTGACTATCGGGCTGGTGGTCTGCCCACTGGCCTGGTTTTCTATGAATAACTCTAAAATTAAAAAAAATGTGTCACCCCCGCCGTTCAATTGTCTATAACTTCAAAATGGCTGAACCAATTTTGATCAAATGTAGCTAAGAACCATATCAGTTATGTAAGTTATGTCAGCTTAATTATTGAACTACGATTCAACAGACAGACACTAGTTTTTTGCCTATTATTCTCGGAGGAAAACTGCACCTTTACAAATAGGCGTAGAGTTAAAAGTTTTAAGGTAATTCATTACTTTGACCTATTTTAAGTTAAAAAAAAGGAAATATTTGTATTTTTGTATGTTTGTAACGAATAAACCCAAAAACTTTACCGATTTCACAATTTTTTTCACAAATAGAAATCTCTGTTACCAGCGCGTGACAAAGGCTACATAATTTCCCTGAATTCCCACGGTAACGTAGTCCCGGGCGGAAAGCTAGTATTCTATAAAACTGAGCTATTTTGACTTGCTTTTTTACCTTTTTTTGACCCGTCGATCAAGAGGCAACGCCATTACTATTCTGCCAAACCTCCCGTTGTTGTTTAGTTAGAAAAAGGGTTAATCTTACAAATCTTACTGCAAAAATCTTTTGTATACTGCTCTTTGCAACGTAAGAAAATACGAACGTACTTACCGAATCATTATACGTAGTACGTGATCCTTTTCACAAGTGTTCCGTATCTACGTTTGATTTACCAAGAGAATTATGGCAAATAAGAAGGGGTAATACGAACATACGCGGATCCCATGTTACCTAATTTATATCGGCCATCAGGCATACTGATTCAAAGAGCCAATATAGTATGATGAACTAGCCTAAATAGGTCGGTGATAACTTGTTTTTTTTTCACAGGAATATGAAATACATGTTACCAGAAAATTTTAAACATCTAGTGAAATTATAATCTCTCGGGACATTAAAATTTTGCCTGGTAAAAGAAATTTACGAAACTTTCATGGCCTTCTGATTGAAATTAAGATAAAATAGGTTAGGCTTTTTGAGGTTCGGTTAGGTTAGGTTGCGTATGCGTAGGTTTTACAATGCTATGATGACATATGTATATAAACTTACGCCTTTGTCCACTGAGGTAGACAGAAACCACAAATAAATTATCCAAGAATTTTTAATACAAGCATTCTGCTCGGGACTTCGTTTCCGTGGGAATTCGGGAAAATTATGTAGTCTATGTCCATCGGAGATAATGTAGCTTTCTAATGGTGAAAGAATTTTTCAAATCTGTCCAGTAGTTTCGGAGCCTATTTGGAGCCTATTCAATTCAAACAAACAAACAAACAAAACAATCAAATCTTTGCTATTTATAAATAGTATGTAAGTAGATATAGATATAGAAAATAAAACTAAAAGATACTTTTTTACTTTGACAAATACAATCAATATTGTAATTCATATTGCTCTTAATTTTCAAACTTCAAACCAATTGTAAAAACTCAAATAGAATTGAAAACACTTTGAAAAGATAAGGAGAGATAGCAGAAATAGCTGCACTAACCATTCAAAAAGAACCATTTACCCTATCAGTTTAAAATGGCGCTAGTAAGAAAACTCCTTACTCAAATAAAAATGATTTACTCTGTAATTTAGTTCAAATGTCCATCTTCTATAACAGTTTCTATGCAAAATTTCATATCAAATTCTGAAAAAGATAAAACGGAACTCTGTGCGTACAAACGCTTGCATTTTAAGCGTAATATGTCCTCTTTATGTGAGCAGAAATTTCTTTTCCGGTAAACGTTTCTTTTTGTGAAAATATTGGTTTTCTGAATTATGGCGGTTAGTCTGAGGCCCGTAGTATAGAAGGAGACTCAAGTTTTGATCTTTACTTAAGTATTCATTGTCTCTTTCTCTTACTATCAAAGTGATAAAGATGGTTTTTTATCACCGTGTATGCTACTTCAATATACACAGTGATAAAAAACCTCCTAGTTATATTCATAATCCTGAACCAGTATCACTCAAAAAACACATTTAAGAAAAAAAAAATTTTTCAATGGGAATAGTTCATTTTTTGCCTAAACGTAGACATTACTCCTACAACAGGCACGCGAGGGGTGCGGTTAGCGCTCAGAGGGTACACCCGAGTAGTGTCTACGTTTACGAAAAAAAATGTTTAAAATGTTGTAATTGTGGAGACATACTACAAGACATTTGAGATCTATGCAATGAAAGTCTCTGCATACATCTGTAGGTATTTCCGAGCTGATAATAACTTGAATTTCTTTAAAGCTCGAGTGAATATGCATTTTTGGGTGAGCTTGCTGCATCCTCAACCATATCTTTGCTCTTGAACTTCTATATATATAAAAACCCAAGAGTGACTGTTTGAGTCACTGTCTTACCATTACGGTCATCAACTAGTAGTACTTCAAGAAATATCACCATGAAATGTTTCTGTCACTAATTTTATTACACTCTATTAGATCGAGTCCCACGGTGGTATGAATGAACCCCATTGTGCTGGTAGAAACTTTCCCATAAGTCCGTTATACCGGTAAAAGAACAGTAGCATGATTGTGATCGCTACCACTTGAAATGTGATTATTTTTATGGGAAATTTTGAGGCTTATGTGATATTACCTTTAATGAGAAGATAGTGTCTAAAACCATTAAGATTTTTTTTTTCATCAATGTATAGACAACAGCACGTCAAGTAACCCATTTGCACTCCGAAAGCCGTCGCTACTACGAGCGAGATAAGTTCGACGCCAATGTCAATATGTTTAGCCTGATGCACTTCTGTATGTACTTTTGTCGTCATTGTCCTATACATTATACAGTTGCATACGGTAAAGGGGAAATAAGCAATGGGATTACTTATCTTAGGTTTCTCTTACCTATGAAATTACTCTTTTCCATACAACATTTTTGGAAAACTGTTTTTTTCTTACAAACATTTTTGAATATTTTTCTGTGATGTGTTAATAAAACAAATGCAACAAAATTTTGTGTAAAGCTTAGTACAATATTCAGCTATTCATTTCCGTAGTAGTAAATTACATCGTATACATTACAGTAGTGAATTACTTTAGTTAATTTAACTTTACGCAAAGCTGCCAGTCTTCCTCCGAGAAGAATACGCAAGACACTCCGAGGGTTGCTCTTTCAAATTCAATCCATAATTTCTTATTTGAAACTTAATATCTTAATAAAAAATTCTGTCTATCAACACACTGACGCCTATAATGCCTTTCAGGTTGGACAGAACGTTTGCTTTTTTAAGAGGAGCGTCTCAGTTTGGACTAGCGTTTCAGTTGTTTTTCATGCTGTCTCGATATTGACCACCCGCCTCAGACTTGTGCGAAAGGGACAATTGCAGCTTTCCGGCAAAATGCCGAGTTTTATTTCCAAAATTATGAGTTTAGGCGTCAATGAATTCCTACCCAAAAAACTTAATGAAATCATAAGTTTTTGGTCTCTATCGATTCGTAAGCGTATAAACGAGGTTCGTTTTTTCCAAAATTGTTCTTAGTTTTGCAACAGTCATCTCTAAATTGTTGAGAATTTTTTTGGCGAAAAATGCTGACTTTTAGTCTCAAATATCTTTTTGTCTACTAAAAATACCACAAAAATCAAAACGTACGGACTTAGTTTTTGGTGTTCCTGATACTATACCAAAATTTCCCAGGGATCCGTTGACGTTTAGGGGATGGAATCCATTGACGCCGTTTTTATGGGAAAAAAACACTGAGACGATCCTCTTGACTACTTGACGCTACATTCGACATGAATTCTCTATTACATGAAACGTGAGTAAGTGGTGATAGGTTGTTGGCCTTCCGCCTATAATAAGGCAAAAACTTTGGGCTCTACTTCCCAGTTTCTACACTATGCCTGAGAGGAATAGGCAGCTATACCAGCTGGTATATTCTATTTTTTAAGTAGCGTGGTACGGTCGTCCAAATAATTGGTTTACCACTTTTGACAACACTTCCCATGTATCCAAATTATCGCTAAGGTTGAACAGTATGTAACAATGAAAGAGATGCATGATCTTGACGTTTTGTCACATGATATGCTTGACATCAGCTATCATTGATCTGGTTCTGGTCTTTACGAATACTTTTTGTTTTTCTTCTATAAACAATTATCATAGATCTAACAACAGTGTTTTGTCAAAAGGCAAAACAAATGCTGAGCTACGACCATTTTGTGGCACTGTGGCACGCATATAGAATAAGTAATAATAATTATTAATCTTTTTGTATCTTTATTCTTTTGCTTCTTTTTTATTCTAGTATGTGTTGATTTTGTAAATAATGTGTATGTTTAAGTGTTACAAATAAATATTTTAACTATCTTATCTATCTATCTAACACTATGGAAAAGTGTAAAAGCTATTTGCTTAGTGACACAATTCAAACTAGGAACACGAGGCAAAGTGTTGACAATGTCACTCTAACGAATGACAAAAAAAGCATTGGCAAACTGTCAAAATATTATGGAAGCAAAAATCAACCTTGTTGTTTTATAATGTGCAATGGGAAATTGAACTTTAAGGTGGTAAACCAATGTTTTGTCCGACTGTACAAGTCGCTCATAATTAAGAACAATATGAGCTGTTGACAGTTAAGCCCACGCCTCGAAAATCTTGTTTTGGAAAACCAAGACCCTACTAATTGGCATTCTCGAAAAGCTTAATAAATGTCGTTAATAAAGTTGTTCCCCAAAATTAAACTTGACTGAGACTCAAACCGCGATGTTAGAGGTGGGGTAACATTGCCCTTTGGGAAGTTACGAGTATTCTGTTAAATTAATTTAAATTCGAAACATATTGTTTGAGATTCTCAAGGTTATTTTCACTAGTTTTAGCATATTCAACAGACCAGTTTGGTCAAGTGGTAGTGACGCTGCTTCTTGATCGGCGCGTCCTGGGTTCGATTCCCAGTCGGAGCAAATATTTGTGTAAAAAGCAGATGTTGTTATCGGGTTCGTGTTTGTCTTTATGTGTTTTCCAAGGAACCCATGACACAAGAGAACATCTTAGTGTAGGTGTTTGAGTGTGTAGCGTTTATTATTTATTTATTTTTATATTTGTGGCAAGAACTCGTTATAATATGTTTAAAATTAGTATAAAAGCGTATGTTTTATAGGGATAGATGGACGCATTTTTGTTATTCTTTCACGTAAAGGCTATTAACGGATTTGGATGAAAATTTTCAGCCTAATAGCTTAAACATCAGAGTAACTGAAAAACTACATCATTTTCTTAAATTCCTAAGGGAATGAATTTTATCTTTATAAAGGTAGAGTGAGACCAAAGCCAAGTCTTCAATCAAAATGTATTTTTTCTAGAGGTCTATAATCTGGAAGGTCTAGCTTAAAAACATTATCAATTTTACTTTTACATCGAGTCTAATTTTTCTTTTTCTTTTTCAGGTAAGTTCTATTACTTCAGAACATCGGTCGTTGTGTAAGTTACGTAATGTGTAAGTTTTTAGCCATGTGGTGAACGGTTGAGAATAACACCACCCCATCTCTTTCCATGTGTGTCGTAAGAGGCGACTAAGGGAACACAAATGAGACCTGCCTCCTAGTAATCCATCCCAAGCAACGTCCTATGGTCTCATGCGGTGTGGCAGGCTCTGTAAAGGGCCGTCTGGTTAGCGACCACCTTCCTACCGAAGTCCGATGCCAAACAGCTTGTTTTGTTCCGTCGGTGCGTGGGAGTACCAGTGCCTTTATAGGCATTTTCTGGGTTAACTCGCTCCATCGTCGACCTTATCTTTGACCATTATGGTCAAGATTGAGGTCAAGTGCTAGGGCACAGATCATGCGTAACCCGGAATCCCTAACAGAGGCATGTAAGAACGTAAGTCGAGAGGTTAACACTCATTTATTTATTTAACGGTGTCCTAACAACAAGACATATTGATGTTTGACAATTAAAACTTATGAATAGATAAATGTATAAATATGTATGTTTCCCAATTAAAAGTACACACAACGTTTTCTTATCTAGCAAGGTAACAGAGAACTTAAATTAAAACAAAAAACTTTAAGAAACAAAGAAGTATCTAAAATCTAATTACTTACTTTTACAAATGAGATCTGCAGCTCTAGCACGATAACGACAAACTCGCGCTCGGTTCATGCTGAAACTTCACTTTGATTGCGCGAGGGTCCCGCGCAAAGTCTTGCTCGCCCTAAGGTGTTATCAATGTTGACATTTTGACATAGGACCGAAGTGTTGTCGCGGTGCTGTCACTATCGCACTCGGCGTGCTGAATTTTGAAGTTAGAAATGTTTGATTGATTTCCGCACGAACGAAGGAACAGTTGAAAAGCTTTTTCTTCTTATCGTGTAGGTATAGTCAAGTGTGTGGCAAACTTAACTAATCCTGGTGTCACAGTTTTCAAACCGCCAAATGGCCTCTGACTTGATATTAACGACTGCAGTCAATCGACAACAGCCTTGACCACCGGCGTAACGTGCCCTCCGAAACACGGAAACGCTTGCGCTAAATTGCCACTTTGGTCACCCATCAGGTTCCCTGCCCTTTTATACGTTGTTTAACCTCACTGATCGGTTCAGATCAGCGAGAGCTACTGGGTTACGAGCGTTTCAAAAGCTAGTAAAAAACTAAAGTCACAAACGGACTTAAGTGTAATATTTATTTAAGCTGGCAACCCACGTTTTCTCCCTAAAAAGGTTAAGAAATGTTAATGCCACTAGAAAAATGAGGTTAACTTTGCAGTTCCGTGCTTTTTAAAACTTTTTTTGTGCAATTTTAAATGTTTCATGTTTTACATCTCTTTTGAAATGTTAAATAGTTTTCGCAAATCTGAATAAAACGTTTTATCCTTTTGTTTTTTTTGTTAGTCTGTAATTATTTCAGTTGACTTTTATAATTTCTTAATGGTTTTTTTTCCATAACTGAAAAATAGTGGGTCACTTTAAATTGTCTGTCCCACTGCTGGGCAATGTCTTCCCTCTTTCTTCCACAGATCCCTCTCCTGCGCCTTTCCATCCATTTCTTGTCGGATTGGTCGTGCTGGTGACGCTATCTACGTCTCGGTCTTTTCGGAGCAGCCAGTTCGTAGCAATTTTGGCCGATACCTACTCAGATTGTTTGGAATACAGCAAACTTGACCAGCCCAATCCTAAAATAAACAAGTTAGCTAAAGTTCAGGATATGAATCAATATAGTAAACTGAACCACTTTACTAAGGAAACATAGGTTAAAATATAAAAAAGAACGCCTGTCAGTACTAAAAAAAACTTGAGCGATCAAACGATTGCTAAGAACCATCTCAATAACGTAAGCTTTCAAACAAAAAAAAAATGCATCGAAATCGATCCATTCGTTTAGAAGCTACGATGCCACAGTCAGACACACAGATATGCAGATACACAGATACACACGTCAAACTTATAATTTATAACACACCTTCTTTTTTCCGGGGTTAAAAACAAAGAAATGGACGATTGCAGATAAAGAATGTTAGTAAGAAAGCGAAGAAATTAAAATAGATAGAGGTAAATAATAATATGAGATAGCACAGCGATCATCTGTTCCAAATAAAAACACCCTTGATTTAATTGAGGGATTGGGCGTGGAGGTGTGAATATTGGCAGCACCTATTTTCTATCAAATTGAATAAAAATATGATTTAAGGCTTCTTGTCGAAATTTTAGAGTTAAGTATACCTTCTTTATTATTACTACTATAAATCTATAAGCGAACGTCTGTAATTGGTTATATGTATCTATACTTTAGTTCCAATTTGTTTTTTGATACTGATGATGTTCCATGTTTAAATAAAAATAAAAATAAAATTAAAATAAAATGTCAATATAATAGAAGTTTTAAGTCGAATCACGTAACCATGAACAATTTTAACACATCAAACTAAGCTTGGAAATAATAAGGCACCATTTCGTTACAGACGCTTAACCACCATATATCACGTCCATTGCTTGTTGGCATGCTAATAGTATGCTGAAGTACTTAATGATATACGCAATCTATGTAATCAGTAGCACAATTTCATGGTCTGTTGACTATCAAACAAACCATAAAGCACGGGGTGTTAGACCATGTTAAAAGATCTTTTTTTAATCTCTGAAATGCAGCTTTTTAATCAAATTCAATAATGATACTTATGTTAATCGTCTCATTTTGGAGGGTGCCTTTTGAGATTTTTTTAATAAGCATGTTTAAATGGTTCAGAATATTTATTTGTTTAGTTGTTTAGTTTTTTTTTGTGATTTTTTTTGTGTTTAAATTTTGAATAAGTAGTTATTTATCTGTGTATTGATCTTACAACTTAATTTTAATTTTAAGCTAGCCGTAACTTACCTATAATTGGAGTGGCATTGAGTTTTTTGTGTTTAAAATATTTGATGTACTTGAATGTGGTGGTGTGCACTCCGTTGGTAACCTAATAAATAAAATAAAATAAATAAGCTCATTAAATAGGGTTGTCAACTTTCATTACATGAAATAAAGTATACTAATGTGAGAGAAGGTAAAAAACAGTATTTGTTGAAAATTAACAGTATTTTATTTCTTCAATATCATCAATACATTTTTTTTGTGTCTGTCGACCCATCGCATATCAGAACACTATTAACATTTACTTTCTTTCTATAGATAACATTGATTCTGAAAACAGTACTTTTGTATACTTTATTTAGTTCAACGTAAGAAGTATTAAGTAGTCCAAAACAGTATAATACTGTTTTTAACAGTATAGTTGGGAGCTCTAGCTGCATTATCCTTGAGTTGCATAACATTCCGGAATGCCCACGGGAGCGAAGTCCCGGGCGGAAAGCTAGTATAGTATAATTTTGTGCCCAAAGCTGTGTAAACCAAGCTTGCAAATAGATAAAGCCACAATGCACTTAGTAGAGGTTGCTCCCTATACTGTTAATTTAACAAGCACTGCTATATCCACAACTACGAAATGTACAGTGCAAAATACTTGCAGCCCAGTGGCGCTCACAGTTTGGAATCGATCATTGAGGTCAAGCCACGTATTTTGAGCAGGGTATCTTGATAGGTGACCATTTTTTTATTATTATAAGATGGGTTAACTTTTGACCTCAATCTTGACCATAAGGTCAAAGACGAGGTCGACGGTGGAGCGAGTTAACCCAGAAAATGCCTATAAAGGCACTGGTACTCCCACGTACCGACGGAACACAGCAAGCTGACAGACCTTTACAGAGCCTACCACACTGCATGAGACACCTCAGATTCAGAAAAAAATGAAGTGTCGTTGCCTGGGATGGATTACTAGGAGGCAGGTCTCATTTGTGTTTCCTTAGTCGCCTCTTACGACACCCACGGAAACAGATGGGGTGTTGTTATTCTCAACCGATCACCACACGGCTTAAATTGGATGCACAGAAGCTCCTTCGTAATGCTACAAATTAGGTCAGGCCGGCTGTATTTTAAAGGGAAAAGATTATGTCGGTCAATATAGGGTAGTTGGTTTCTATCACCGATCAGCAACAACTCGTTAGCCTTGACAATTTGGGCAGACATAATAATAGCTCCAAAGTGGTTCATGAGTGCTTCGTCCACCATGAGTCTCTTGCATCTGTCCTTGTTCGGTTCTCTAAAACCATTAACTAGAACGGATGCAAGAGTTCGCACCCAAAATAAAAATAAAAATTGTGGGAAGATTTGAAAAACATGAGTTTAATTTTTGTGATACTTAGTTTATTAAAATTTTTAATTGTAACTAAGGTACAGCAAAAATAAGCACTGAAAAGGACAATACAGTAAACAAGCTATGTTTGAGCTTCATTTTCAGTAAATACATCTTTAGTGAAAATTTACTATTTCCATTGAAACTCTCCGTTATATGACCAAGTTTTTCAATAAAAAACAACTTTGTTAAGAGCTGTTCGATTAAATAAATTATGGACAAAATAAAGCTTGATAAAATATCGCCAATATCATAGGTAAGAACCTAATACTACATAGTATTTTAAAAAATATATGTTACTAGCCTTTTCCCGCGGCTTCGCTAGCGCAAAGAACATTTTTTTTATTTAAAAAAAATTGCGAAACACGTGTCCGTTTATTTGCTTCAAGGTATATTTTGACGAAGTTTCCAGTCAAAATGTCAAGAAAAAATGTTATTTGCATACAAACTTCGAACCCCCGGTTCATCCCCTTAGAGGGTGACTTTCGAAAAATCCTTTCTTAGTGCTCCCCTAGACCTCATAAGAAACCTACGTGCCAAATTTGAAATCTCTAGACCTAGCGGTTTGGCTGTACGTTGATATGTCTGACAGTCAGTCAGTTTCTTCTTTTATATATTTAGAATTATTTTTGTAAGTTGTATGAAATATCTTTCTTTTTTACCAGTCTACAGTACATAACGTAAGATTACGTAACCTCAATTCCTAATTTTTTTTCCGTCTCAAATATTGAAAGTACACATCAAACGTTCGTATGCTTTGCTTCGGAATGTTTCCCACGTAAGTTATTTTTTTCAGGTTTATTTTCTGCTTCAATCTGTTTTTTTTCAGCCTTTCAGAATTTTTTTAGGTTAAAATTACTGTTTTTAGAAATATGTTATTAATGTAGTTTATTTTTTTAGACACAGGCATAACATTTTTCACTGAAACAATACTTCACGCAAATATAAACACAAAAAATGAAAATTACTCAACTCAGAAATTCAAGCGCAGTTAGATAATTTTATAAAACTTTGTTATTAACTAATATGATAAATGCGAAAATGTTGTATCTGTCTGTTACGCTTTCACGACTAAACTACCTGTACTCAACGAGTTTTTTATGAAATTTTGTAAACATGTATTTTTAGATATGACGATGAACAACGGACATAGAGTTTTTTTTTTTAAATTATACGATGTGTTAACTCTTGACTTCAATCTTGACTAAGGACATAGATGAGGTCGACGATGGAGCGAGTTAACCCAGAAAATGCCTATTAAGGTCCTGGTACTCCTACGCACCGACGGAACACAGCAAGCTGTTTAGCGTCAGACTTCGATAGGAGGGTGGTCGCGAACCAGACGGCCCTTTACAGAACCTACCACACCGCATTCTGAAAAAAATAATAGACCAAGTTCCACAAAGCACCAACAGATTATAATCTTCCTAAGTTAATTTACAATATTACGGGTTTGAGAACGTTACCGTGACATCTTTTTTTTTGTTTTTTGTACTTAGTTTAATTAATTTATGCCCGTTTAATTTTAGTTATTTAAATCACTAAAATTTAAACTGTCGGCACGAGCTCATAATAGACTTGGAACCGGCAAATTGATAACAAAACGGATTCGATACGGCAAAAATAGAAATTCCGAGTGAATAAAATCGATTACTCGATACTTTATTTCAATCGATTAAAACCGTCGATCAGTCTTACAAAATTGTTACGTATATTTTAATTGAAAACTGTCGACATGGTTGTTAAATATTTTGAAATGTGTAACACATTAGGGGTCATCCACATATTACATCACAGCGTATGGAGGAGGGGGGGGGTCATACCAAACGTGACAGTACATGTTAAAGGGATACCAAAAAAGCGTGACATAGGGGGGGAGGGGTTCAAAAAGTGGAAATTTTGCATGACGTTATATGTGGACGGCCCCTTAAGATAAGAACGGTTTTACTCTTCTCTAATATACTGGGTGTAAAAAAACCTCCTAGCTATATTCAAAATCCTGAATCAGTATCATTCAAAGAAAACATTAAGAAAAAAAAAAAAAATTTTTTCAATGGGAATAGTTCATTTTTTGTCTAAACGTAGACATTACTCCTACACCAGGCACGCGAGGGGTGCGGGTAGCGCTCGAGTGGTGTCTAAAAAAGTGTTCAGTAAATGATACTGGTTCAGGATTTTCAATAAAGCTAGGAGGTTCTTTTTCAATCTGTATAAAAAATATAAATCTAAAATTAAAAAAAAAATATCGGCCCTGACATTCGACTGAAACGGCTAAATCAATTTTAATAAAAATTGATAAGAACCATCTCGCTAACGTCAGCTTACAAACAAAAAAAAACATGGAAATCAGTCCATTTGTTTAGTAGCCACAATGCCACAGACAGACACACAGATACACAGACATGCAGATGCACAGATATACAGAAACACACGTCAAACAGATAACACCCCTCTTTTTTCTATTTTTGTGTAATTATGTAGGTACAGAGGGCCACACATTAGGTTACCACATTCGTGTACTCAGCGCTGTTCCAATAAAAATATCTATTTTAATAAAATAAAATAAAATAAAATATCTATTTTTTTTTCTGCAGTAGAAATATGGTAACCTGATTTATCAACAACACCTTCCTCTCAAACACTCAATGGGTTGACTGGAAGAAATCCCCTTGTGGGATAAGTCCACCTTTGTACTGTTTTTTTTCTTATAATGTGTTTTGTGTAACTTATGCTCATGTACAATAAAGAATAAATACATTAATACATACAGCCTAAAACAGCTAACCGTGCCCTCCGAAGCACGGAAACCCACTGGTTAAATTTACTTTAAGGTCACCCATCAGGTTGCTCAATTTTTCCTAACATTAAGTGCTATTGTGCTATGAGCGCTTCAAAAATGTGATGAAATACTGTCAGAAATAATGTGTAAAAGCAAAAATCGTTCACCGAAAATCACGATACATCGATCTTTTATAGCTGGCATGACGACGGGATTCCGGAACATATACCGGGATTTCACCGGGATAGCGGAAAATTCCAGAATGCGCATTATTCGGTTAGGCACAATTCAGTGGTGTTTAGTAAGGCGTTAGTGCGGATGAAAATGCCCTTGCTTTGAGATTAACAGGAAAGGGGAAAAAATTGTATTTTTTTATTTTTTTATTATAAGATGGGTTAACTCTTGATCATAAAGGTCAAAGATGAGGTCGACAATGGAGCGAGTTAACCCAGAAAATGCCTATAAAGGCAAAATGCCTATAAAAGCTGTTTGGCGTCGGACTTCGGTAGGAGGGTGGTCGCGAACCAAACGGCCCTTTACAGAGCACCACACCGCATGAGACTATAGGACGACACCTCAGATTCAGAAAAAAATGAAGTATCGTTGCCTGGGATGGATAACTAGGAGGCAGGTCTCATTTGTGTTTCTTTAGTCGCCTCTTACGACACCCACGGAAAGAGATGGGGTGGTGTTATTCTCAACCGATCACCATACGGCTTAAATTGGGTGTAAAAAGGTTTTATTAATATCGACCTATGTTCCTTGGCGCTTTGATAGGTTAACTTTTGACCTCAATCTTGACTACATAGATGAAGTCGGCGATGGAGCGTGTTAACCCAGAAAATGCCTATTAAGGCGTACTTCTACGCACTTGCGGAACACAGCAAGCTGATTGACGACAGACTTCTCTTTCTCTCCCCATCTCTTTCCGTGGGTGTCGTAAGAGGCGACTAAGGAAACACAAATGAGACCTGCAAATGAGGCAACGACATTTCATTTTTCCATCGTCGACCTCATCTTTGACCTTTATGGTCAAGATTGAGGTCAAGATTTAACCCATCTTATAATACAAAAATAAAAATAAAAAAAAGGCTTCGGTAGGAGGATGTTCGCGAAATAGAAGGCCCGTTTTACAGAGCCACCACACCGCATGGGACTATAGAACGATACCTCATTCAAAACAAATTGAGATGTCGTTGCTTAGGATGGATTAATAGGAGGCATGTCTCATTTGTGGTTTCTTAGTCGGCTCTGATGACACCTACGGAAAGAAATAGGGTGGTGTTATTCTGAACTGTTTATCTCACTGCAGAGTAGAAATTTTTTGTAAGTTCTATTTTACAGTTACTCAAGTTAGTTATTCGCCAGTTGATTATCTTGGTTTTAGATGTGTGTGTGTGTGTGTGTCCTTAAGGAGACAAATAAGTGGATCTTAAAGGGTGTAAATCTTTGTTTTCTTATTTGTAATTGGTAGAGCATTCATTATCTAAAAGTTTAGTTAAGACGTGCAAACTTTTCATGTACTTTTTAGGGTTCCGTACCTGGAAAGGAAAAAAACGGAACCCTTATAGGATCACTTTGTTGTCCGTCTGTCTATCAAGACCCTTTTTCTCAGAAACACGTAAAAGTATCAAGCTGGAATTTTTATCAAATACTCAAGTATACTGTCCCTTAGAGCTGTGAGAAAATCAAACTTCTAAGCCAACACAATCAAAAGATACAGCCGTTTATGCCGCAAATTTCCGTAAATTTTCGACACTCGAAAGGGAATCAAAACCTACAGGGTACTTCTCGTGAACTCAGAGTCTTGAAATTTGGTGCGACGCAACGTCATATAGGACAAATTAAGGAAAAATCATAAATTTTTAGTTACATCATAAAATAAAAATATTTTTAATAATTTTAAACTTACTACGCGTAGAGGTATTAGATTGAACTGTTACTTATTTACCTACAGGTTTGTACGGAACCCTCGGTGCGTGAGTCCGACGCGCACTTGGCCGGTTTTTTCTTCTTATTAAGAAACCATCATTCCTTCCACTTGACACCACCAAAACGACACCACCGGTGGTGTCGTATGGAATCTCTAGTCCATATGACACCACCCTAGTGATGTACAGCTCCCAATTCATTATTTTAAGTTATCTATAGCTAAACGATAATTAATAAAACAAAGTTTATGAAATTTAATTTTTTATTTAAGTGAAGTAAATAGTTATATAGGTAAAGTTATAGTACCTGGACACTTTGTCCTTTTGAAGCTAGTGCATCTTCATAACACTGAGCCGTTTTTATATCCCTTGTGACGGTGAAATTTATACGTTTGCCAGAGCAAAGCTGTTCCGCCATGAGTTTTTATGTATTTTATGCTTCGATCAACTATAAAGAACTAGATACACAATCCACAACAAAAAAGTTCCCTCACTAAATGATCACCCACTTGACGTTTTGGGTTGTCTTTTCGTTTAGTAGCATTCGTTCGTTCCGAAAGTAAGCATGCCTCAGTGCGCAGTGAAAAATTGTAAAAATCACACCTCCAGAACATTAAAAGAATATGGAATGACATTTTTTAAATAAGTAGTTTTGTAATTATTATATGTGAATTGAAATTATCTTGGTATTTGGCCAAGAAAAGGTTATAAAACATTTTTTTAGTTTAATTTAATAACATTCGGCGAGAGTATAACCCTTTAAATTGAATAGACACTAGCGGAACTTACAAATCCATACCGTTGTATTTCAACATCATTTGTTCGGGTTATGCAGTGACTCTGTTCTAAAACAAATAGAGACGCTTTTTTTTATATTGTTTTTTTTTTCATTTTCATCTGTGTTATAAAATTTAAGTGTAAAGAGTATATATATTAATTCTGTTTTCTATACTTACATTAAAGGTATTATGGCAAAACCATTAATCATATAAAATTGAATTAATAAAAAATTTAACGTGCGTGACGTTTACAAATAAAGTTTTATTGGATTTTTAGTTTTCCTAGAGATCCTGTGCGATGTGGACAGTGGACATACGTGGTCGCACGTCAAAGATGTGAAGATTTTTTCTAGCCGTCGCAAAGTAGTGTCTTTTGCTCCAAGCATTTTTTAGAAAGTGACTCGTATGTCATTACAAAAGGAGTCAAAAGGTTACACAAAACAGCTGCACCTCAAATAGTATGTACCTTTTTATCACTTTTGATTTGGAGTTTCTTGTATTGAATAAAATAAAAAAATATATTTCATCTTCAAGACAAAGATGATGACAGCGAAGAAGACAAATGTATTTTTTTTGAGTTAGTTGCTTTTTTTTAATAAATTATTACTTGTACTTAAATATCTATTCAGTTTCATAGCTAATTTCCTCTCTTAAATCTCAATAGGTCATTTCTGTTCAAAAAATTATACTAAGTTTTAAATAAGCAAAACATAATATATGTGTAATCGGGAAAGACACAGTTCTTTTCTTATTTTATAAGTTATTTCATATTTCATAAAAAAATAAGCATAGAATATTAGGTTTATAAGCAATAATTAAGAAGAATGGCGGCGGCTGTGATTATCAATTGTAATGTATATTAATCGTCGGTTAATTTGAAATGAATGTGATTTTTTTAATAATAAAAGACCATAAAAACTAACATAAAAGTAAACGGCTGAACCAATTTTGATAAATCATATCTGAAATCCAGCGCAAGAAGAAGCTTTCGAATAAAATAAACTGCACCATTAACATCATCAGTTTAAGAGCTATGATGCTCCTATACATACACAACACAATCAGGGGTTAAAAAGAAAACCACACCATTTCGTAGCATTTTGAATTTGTTAAAAAGTTTGTACGAAGATTTTATATGTGAAATCGACCCAACAATTTTTAAAATTAACAAAGGCAACTCCACTCCTCCCATGTTCTACGTGACAGCCAGTGTCATCAAATTGTCTTACGTTATCCTTTGTTCAAAACCCAAAGTGGTATTTTACAAATTAAACAGATTTTATTTTCGACTTTATTATATTACGTTAAGGTTTAAATTAGATTAAAATGTTTCACACTTTAGAACTTTTTCATAATACATGAAGTGGTATACAACTATCTAAGTACGTATTGTAGTTAGGACACTTTTAAATTTCATTTTGTATGGGACTGTGTATCTAGTCTTCTATAGTTGATCGAAAATTTTATGTCTTCAGTATTAGTATCCATGTCCATTTGGAAAAATTAAAAGATTAGGACGGAAAGACAATGATATGCAAATTGCAATGAACAATGTCAAGATGACCATTTAAGTGACATATAAATACTTATAAATATAAACTTTATCAAATGACCTCATTAATAAAACTGCTTGAACTTAAATGGAGTTTTTATATAAACAACTTTGTTATGTAACCTCACTAATAGTCGGTGGTGTCATATGGACTAGAGATTCCATACGACACCACTGGTGGTGTCGTTTTGGTGGTGTCAAGTGGAAGGAACGGAAACCATTGTGAAAAAGCTGCAAAGTTTGACATTTGTGAAACACCTCCATAAACCGAGGTACAGGCATCTAGATTTGGACATGACCTGGGAAACCTGGCCGAGTATTTAGAGCGGAGATACACGTACTGTTAGACTCAAAAGTGGCTTTAAAATTTTTAAAAAGTCTGCTCGCGGGCAACAGTGTTATGTTTTTATGTAAACTAAAATGTTTTGTAAGTGTACGTTTGTATTATTACGTTTTGATGAAAGTGCTTGATATAAAAAAAATGATTTTACTTGTTCAACTTTTTATGCATGCATAAAAAAAGGATTTAAAATATAAAATTTAAAAACAAAGAGAATTTACACAGGCGAATTGACCCTTTGAGGGTTTTTTTCTGAAAAAAATATTTACGTTTAGTTGAAAACAGTAGTAGGTAATTATTTATTAAAAATGTTCAGTAAATAAATGAGACACTAGTTTTATTTATTAAAAGATAAACTAAAAAAATAAGTCATTTTATTGTAATAGTTGATCAAAAAAAACAAAATATGTTTTATCCGCCGACCATTATGTTGGTATCCAAATGTATTTATTTAAATCTTATTTCACCTTGTTACTTTTTTGTAAACTCCTTATAAAACTGAGACAAAGACTTAGCAATGAAACTGGTCATTCATTCATTTTTAAAAGAAAATTTAATTTTCTTTAGTAAAAATTTAATACCAACGCTGTTTTGGAAGCTTTTCAGGAAACCGAATAAAACGTTCCGAATAACAAACCTAACTACTAAAAAACAACGCAAAAGCATACAGCTCTCAAAAAGCTATAAAACCCCTATCTCGGGTGAGAAATTTAATATGAAAATTAAAAGAAATGAAAAAGGATATAAAAAGCACTTTTTATCGCGACTGTACAATGGAAATTCTCTGCCTACCGGAGCGTTACTTTTAATCTTGAATATTGCGCTAGCGACAATTTCAAACCTCTATTTTTTGTCTTTTTTACACTCGTAGCTTATCGCTATATCTGTTTCGTTTCGAACGCGGAATATGAGAAAAAATTGCGTTTGAAAATTATGTCTTTGTGTATTTCTCTGTTTGTTTTTTATCTAGAAATAAAGTTCGGATTTTTGTGTTGGTTATGAATTAGGTATCTGTTTTCAGTGTTGTAAACATGTAGGGAAATATTCTGAGAATGTATGTTAATCGTGACGTCACATAAACCAAATGATGCTATGCCTCCCCCCTTCAGGGATTATGCGTAAGTGTATGGCTAAAGTGTAAAAATTCTCAAAATATTCGAACCCCAAAAAATTTGAAGCTAAATTGCGCCAGTAAATCAAAAAGATAAGAACTATTCAAACACAATGAAAATACAAAAAATAATAAAAACGTGTAATTTCGTCGACCCAAACAAGGGTTGCAGAGCGCCCGGAAATTGTTGGTACTTTCACAAATCACCGGTAAACGGTAGGTACCGGTTTTATGAAACTGCGATAATTATACTCTAATCTCACTGAATTCATGTTTTTATTGCCGGTAAAATGGCGAAATTTCTTTTGTTTTTGAAGTCGACTCGTGAAATCGCAGAGCTGTCCACTTATAATATAATAAAAATTGTTGTTTGCAAATCTCCACTAATATTATAAATGCGAAAGTAACTCTGTCTGTCTGTTACGCTTTCACGCCTAAACTACTGAACCGATTTTGATGAAATTTAGTACAGAGATAGATTAGACCTTGGGAAAGGATATATGCTACATTTTACTCCACAGCTGGGCGCGATATAAATTATAATCGACACGGGCGGAAGGCTAGCATTTTATATATTTATTTAAAAATGTGTAAATCAATCGCTCATAGGTACATAATAATTGTGGTGAGCAGTACCGGTAAAATACCGGTTGTCGAAACGACGCTGCTGACGTGAATTTATGTCGAAATAGATGTATCGTTGTAGGGTTGGCAGAGGGTTACTATTTAGATCACTTCACTAGTACCTGTGGGTACATCGTACAATCATATATCGTTATATATCGTGGACTTAGATCCTGGCATAATATTAGCACTACAGGTAAAACTATAGCATTATGCTGAGCCAGCGCTGATTTCGTCTGTGCAGCACAGGCAGCACAGTGCAGCACTTTGATTATAGGTTTTTGTAAGTGTAGTTGTTTTTGTAAACTTCTTTTTTGGAAACTAGCACTCCGCCCGGGACTTCGTTTCCGTGGGAATTTGGAAAAATTATGTAGCCTATGTTACTATAAGGCATAATGTAGCATTCTAATGGTGAAAGAAATTTTCAAATCAGTCCAGTAGTTTCGGAGCCTATTCAATGCAAACAAACGAACAATCAAATATTCCTCTTTATAATATTAGTATAGATTTTGTCTTTTGTTTCTGTGCCTGTAAAGTGTCTTCTGTGTTTCTAATTGTGATGTATATGTTGTAGAATAAAGTATATATTCTATTCTATTCTACAAGATTCTGGCAGGTAGGCCCTTCCCCAGTATAGGCATGTCGACGCGAATCTTTATGGCGCTGTTTTTATACAAGCTACTAGACGCGGCGATCAAAGAAATGTAAAATGAATCTTAATAGCTATGGAGCAACGTTGTTTTTGCCGAAAATAGAAGCGCGAAGAGACATCCGTCGCCTGAAGACGGAGCGATGGTCGAAAAAAATCTTTGCTCCGTAGCTAATAAGATTCATTATGCATTGCTTTGATTGCTACGTCACTATCCTGTCTCTTGTATATAAACGGTGCCGTAATGACAAATCGCCGAACGGAGTATTTAACACACCGATATGGGGTCTGACTTTTATCTAGGTAAAATAAAATAAAACTACAATTTAAAAGCAATTTTCGTTATAAGAAGTATTGTGTAAAATTGTCCTAATATATCTTTAGCCCGGGGACATTTATATTACGAAAAACGTTACCGTATGTCTTTGTGAAATTATTATAGATTTCGCCATTTTATATACTAAAAGTGAGGTTTTTAATGACCGTAACCCGCCGTAACCATATATAGTGATAAGTAAAAAAATCTCCATATATGCTAGTTATTTTTACATTTTGAGTTACCATTTCAAATGTATACATCTATTAATATGAACAAACCATATACCTATTTTTAGACGCTTTCTGTGGCCAGTTAACAGATATATAAATTTGGAACGGTAACTCAAAAATGTAAAAAAAATCACTACATATGGTTACGGCGGGTTATGTAATTAAGACCTCACTTTTAGTATATAAAATGGCAAAATCTATAATAATTACACAAAGAAAAACGGTAATATTTTTCGTAATATAAATGTCCCCGGGCTACAGATCTATAAATAAGAAATACTAAGTAACATACAGTATGTGTAACAGCTATAGAATACTAGCTAAGTACCAACCCCATAACCTGCCGACTACCGATAACAATTTCGCTGGCAACTGACAAATGTTGCGTATTACTCCTAACGCACAGTGGTTCCGTATACGTTAAATATATACCTACCTAAACTTTTGTATCATGTATTCAGAAGAAACTCAATATTTATATATTTTTATTTATACAAAGGCAATTAACAGCAGAATGTAGAAAATTTTTAAATGTTAAAGTTTATATGCATAGTCATTCTTCTTCTTAACGTGTATAGTCAAGTATGTGGCGAATTTGGCTAACCCGGGTGTCAGAGTTTTTAAACCGAACAATGGCCTCTGACTTGGTTTTAACGACTGTAGTTAATCGAAAACAGCCGGGACCGACAGCTTAACGTGCCCTCCGAAGCACGGAGACATGGAGGTCGTTTATAGAGTACATAGGATTAGCTAATGAGAGTTGACGTCAATAGAAACTTTTTTTTACTTAATTTTAATTTTTGTATCTATTGTATTTTATAGAATCAAAGGTTGCACTCTGACGTTGATAGTAAAAATGAGCTGTGAATGTAGCAACACTCAGAATTTTAAATACTTTCTACCATTATTCACAGTTCATATCAAAGATGGCTCAAAGTATGAAATCAGTTTCAAATCCTGCAATCTGTAAAATTTTAAATCATAAAAATAACTGTTGTCTAAAATAAAACATTATTGCGTATTGTATATTAGTGCGTTCTACCTAATTTACTAAAAGTAATAATGTTTACAATACGTTTACCTAAGTTAAAATTTGTATTGGAATACTTCTTTTGACATTTGCCAATAATCACCCATAAGTCAGATTTCAGCCTTTGATTCTATACGACTCGTATATATACATATATTACACTTACGCATATAATCTCTGTCAGGGTAGGCAGAAAGTTAAGTGGGTCTAGAACATGACGCCACATATGGCATTAATTCTAATGGTTATTAGATTATAAAAGGCGGCCTCGTTGCTAAGAAGCAATATCTTATCGACAAAAATAGTATAATTTTATTTAGTATAACATAAATTATTAAAACTTCAAAAATGAAAAAGTAATCCTGCAGATTATTCCACATGAATGAAATATTGTGAACCAATTTGGAACGTTCAAAATAAATGTGCACTAAAGTAGAACACTCTGTATATGAGAGAAAAATTTAACAGAATCCTGTGCCAGGTGGCACTGACGATTCAACAATAATGCTTACAAGTGTGAGTTTGGCTTCAACTGTGATACGGTTCCGTACATCGCGTTTTTGGGACATGACTCTCAAATTTAAAAAAATATAAATTTGATCTCCCATACAAAATGCGCTATATGCTGATGAAGTTTGTATGGGAACTCAATTTTTTTTTTCGTGTTTTGACCTATGTTCCTTGGGGAAGTTGTTCAGTTTCATGGACTGATTTAGCACCCGAGAGGTTAAAAGAGATTTACCTAAAGCCCTGTATATGTCAAATCTTGCATCAAGTGGTTTTAGGAATAGAATAGAATAGAATAGAATAGAATAGAATAGAATAGAATATAATATAATAGAATAGAATAGAATAGAATAGAATAGAATAGAATAGAAAAAAATCTTTATTTTATAGGACATTCAGGATGCCACTTAAAACAAGTCAAGACCACTAATGCTCTGCCTACCTTAATAGGGATTATGGGCGTGGCAAAAAAGTTTATCTAACTTTTAAACGGCTGAACCAATTTTGATCAAGGAAACATCGCAATTACGTCAGGTTTTAAACTAAAAACCGCATCCAAATCGGTCCATTCGTTTAGGAGCGACGATCTCAAAGACAGACACACAAATACACAGACATAAAGATACACACCACACGTCAATTTTTTATAAATTAAACTTAACTTATGGTCACCAATTCCTTTATGTCGGTGAGTTTGGTTACGCTTGACCATTAATCAGGATTTGGTAGATTGTCTGACCTTCATTAGCAGCTATATGGTAACCTCGGTAACCTGACCGGATCGAATTACGATTTAGTTCCCTGAATATACAGGTTTCCGCACAATGTTATCCGTCATCGTGTTATATTAGATTAAGTGAGATCAAGCAACCTGATGGGTGACCAAAGTGGCAATTTATCACGAGTGTTTCCGTATTTTGGAGGGCACGGACGTTCCCGGCTATTGTCGATTGACTACAGTCGTTAAACCAAGTCAGTGGCCATTTGGCGGTTTGAAAACTCTAACACCAGGGTTAGTCAAGTTCACTACATCATTGATTACAATACACGATAAGGATGGGATAGGTTTTTGTGCAACTAATTTTTCTACATAATCTAGAGAACTTGGTGGAACTAGGAATTCAACCTGGTACCTTTCACTTAAGAGTCCAACTCGCTAGCCAAAAGCCACCAATGCTAGTGACCTTTTGATTCTTTTCATAACACAAACAATTTTAGGGAAAAAAAAAATGTTCGGCACGAATGGGACTTGAACCCACGACCTTTCTCTTAACAGACATATACATGACTAGACGATGCAAGTGTAGGTACTTTGCGTGTTAAAAAGGGAGCATTTGCTTCCTTTAGCGCCGCTTCATAACTAAATCGCTCGTGTAACGTCACAGTACGTAGAAAAATAATAGCAAGCTTGTAATCTAGTCGTGGATATGTCTATGTTTGTCATTATAATTTCTTATCAGCTTGTGGGTTTGTTACACATGTGGCCCACGGAACCCCAAATCGCGTACGAGCATGTAATAAAACCTGTAAATCTTGCAGAAAATCTCACTAGCTCTTTTTAATACCAAATCATATTGGATGTAATTCCATTTATGGCCCAATCACAATAAAAAATAAAATATTAGTCGTGTAAAAGTCATTCTCTTTACTTGAAAAATAGATGGGACGACTTTATGGGTTTTGTACGTGTACTTTTTGAGAATGATGTGACAAAAATGCGATGGTTTAATTTTGATTTTAAGGTAAGTTTTTTTAAATAATTCACCTTAAGTTCGCGTTTGTACATTTTGATCTGTGATTTACCAACTTATTGTTTCTATCTTTGTTTATGTGCAATAGTTTTATAATAATATACTTAGCGAAAGGTGCCGTGATTACTTAGAAGGAGAGTCAAAATGTTGAATTAATTTTACGGATAAGCATGCTATGGATTTTGAATAATTAATTTAAAATCATCTATAACGATAAAACAATGTTTTATATTCACATTTTAATATTTAACATTATTATTTGACATTGTTCACACCCATTGTAACAATTTAATTGGATTATATAATCTAATCTAACGATATTAAATAGCATAAAAATGTAGTTAGTAATAGTACACAACACAGAGAGAAGCAGATTAGTTTATACATTCTACAACATTTTAAAAAAAAATTATACTAATAGAAAGCTTTCTTATCAGTGACTGACATAAACTACATACTATTTGCGGATTCCCATGGGAACCAAGTCCCAAGCGGAAAGCTAGTCTATACTAATAATATTTCAAAGAGGAAAAATTTAATTATTTGTATGTTTGCATTGAATAGGCTCCAAAACTACTGGATCGTTAGAATTCTCCATTATGTGTGAGTAAGAGCCATTACTATCCCACTGCTGGGCAAAGACCTCCCCCGCAGCCCTCTATTTGTCCCGTTCCTGTGCAAATTCCATAGGCTACATAATTTTTCCGATTTTCCACGGGAACGAAGTTCCGGGCGGAAAGCTAGTCTATCTATCTATCTATATCTATACTTATTATAAAGAGGAAAGATTTGTTTGTTTGTTTGTATTAAATAGGCTCCGAAACTACTGAACCAATTTAAAAAATTCTTTCACCGTTAGAAAGCTATGTAGGCTATATAATTTTCCCGAATTTCCACGGGAATGAAATCCCTGCGGAATGCTAGTAATTAATATTTATAGCCGTGTCAATGTGTCATATCCATATTAGTTTCGAGTATAATATAAAAAATTATTCGAATGAATCTGGAATATAAATAAACAACATAACTCATCCAAAAAAATTCACTGACTGGTTGATTTCAGACATATTTCAAACTTCACCCTTTTTTCCTTTTTTGGCCGATTTCGCACGTTGGGACCACTGTGCATGATGGATAGCTCAAAGTGTGTAGAATGTGGTGAACTAACTCGTTTATATCATCATCAACATATCTCTTAATCTCATTTTTACATTTTTTATTTTGTGTTGTTTCTATACAATTTGGTAAGCTCATGACATGGGGACCTGCTACACTAACATACCCAATCTCTCATGAGGGCATGGACTACTGAATCGACACAAGGAAAATGGACCCTATTGTTATTGTTAATAGGTCTTTACCTATGAAATTGCCGTTTTTCATACAATATTTTTGGAAAACTGAATTTTCCATACTAACGTTTTTGGACTTTTCTCGAGAACTCGAAATCCAAACTTAGCAAAATTTTGTGGGAAGGTTTGAAAAATATTAAGTTAATTGTCATCATACTTACTTTATTGAAAGTTGTAACTGTAACAACGGTACAGCAAAAATAAGCAATGAGACGGGCAACGGATGAAATGAATAGCTCGTTTGAGCTTCTTTTTCAGCAAATAAATCTAAAGTAAATAAGTATTAATTTGACTCGATATCTCCGTTATATTGCCAAGGTTTTAAATAAAAACAATTTAAGTAATAGCTGTTCAATCAAATAAATTATAGCTTGAGAAAAAATTGGCAATTTCATAGGTAAAGACCTATTATTTTTAGGAGCTTTCATTTCTCTTGCGTTTGAATTTTTTTTTGCCATGGTACTCTAGATAATACACTATTTTAAATAGACCGGGTTTAATACATATTTTTAATACATCTTTAAATTTTTGAATACGTTGAAAATAACAGCAAAAAAATAAGTCTTATACAAAAGATTATCAAAAAATACACCTTCCCAAGACTTAATAATGATTTAGAAGATATGAATTTTATATCCCTCAGTTTTCTTTATTATATCATTTAGGTGCCCATCCCTATGGAACTCGTGATAGATGGGGCATATTCAAACTGTTTTGCGGGTAACAACAAATTTACATACTACCTGAGCCGCCATGTTTGTTTTTCCCTTTTTTTACATTAATCAATCCATTAACGTAGACGGTTTACTTTGGTAATGGATGATGGTAAATTTTTTAATTTGTTTTATTTTTTTATTGGTTAGGGTTGTTTACAAAATTGTATGAATAAAATATAACTCTTAAGAAACAGCTTTTGAATTTTCTTCAGATTAATTTGTTTATCTTATAAAGTACTTACAAAATTACCTTAATGATAATTAATGATACAAGTGCGGTAAGTAATGTGTAACGTGAGTCCACTTGAAACCTGAACGATAACACTTTGTAACCACAAATTATGGAACTATTTCCGAGTACTGCATTGTTAAAATGGCTTTTATACTATACTAACTAACTTTCCGCCCGGGACTTCGTTCCCATGGGAATTTGTAAGAGTTATGTAGCCTATGTGCTAATCCAAGCTGTCAGCTACCTCTATACCAAATTTTATCAGAATTGGTCCGGCCGTTTGATCGTGAAAGAGTAACAAACATCGATCCATACAGACAATATTAGTAAAGAAGGATTTCTGAGTACTGCATTGTTAAAATGGTTTTTCTATACTTAATATTATAAAGAGGAAAGATTTGATTGTTTGTTTGTTTGCATCGAATAGGCTCCAAAACTGCTAGACCGATTTGAAAAATTCTTTCACCATTAGAATCCTACATTATCCGGGAAGAACATAGGGTACATGATTTTCCCGAATTCCCACGGGAACGAAGTCGTTTGCGAATAGGCGCAAAGTCAAAAGTGCTAATGTAATTCATAATATTGACGTGTTCAAGTATCATTTTATATGTTCAATGAAATAAACACTTTTGACTTTATATTTACTATCGTAATTTTGCCAATGTCTGAGGTTGTAGTAGTACCTAAGTCAGACCCTCGTCCGTTGATCAGCAGAGTGAATCCCTAGCGGGTGAGAATCACGATTTTGGAGCTCTACGATGTTTTTTTTTTATTATTATTAATGAAGGGTTCGCTCTTGACCACAATCTAGCCCAAGGGCAAAGATGCGGTCGAGGATGTAGCAAGCTCACCCAGAAAGAGCCTATTCACTCGAACTTTAAAGAGATTCGGGTTATATGAACTCGGAAATACAGAAATTTCCCTCAAAATGTTATGACCATACCCTCAAATTCCTATTGTAAAGATTAGCTGGTTTGCGTTTAAAATTTAAAGTAAAAAGTGAAAAGGAGCGTCCAACAAATTATTTACACCAAAGTGCGAACACAAATAAAATAAAACTGAATAAAATAAAGTAATTCGTTTTCGCAATACGTAGGTACAAGAGCAATATTTCATCTGAGAAGAAGTGACACCGCCATTTTCTTTTTCCTTATTCGAGCTTTTAAAATATTCCATGGAGTTATTTAGGGTTCCGTCTTGAAGGTATTTGAAAATCTAAGTAAGTCAAAAACAAGTTATGCTGTCAAAATTAAAATACTGATTTTTAAATAAAAATAAAAATTTAAATTCATCTAAATTAGCTAGGGAAATTCAAGGTTTTAAATCAGTCTATGAAATCAAACTTTCCCCAAGGAAGATAGGTCGACATATGAAATCAATTTTTCGCTTCCCATACCTATTACTTATCAAGCTTGCCTTTGTTGAGATGTCGAAATTTATTTTGTGAATTTCTGACAGATTCGTTATAGAAAGTTGTTGAGTTTCATCTCCTAAAGTTTCACTAACTTATTTAAGTTACTCCATTAACAATATTTGTGTTTATTTTTTAAAATAACATTTATAAGAAGTGAAATAACGTTAAATTACTTTCTTCTTCTTCTTATCATGTAGGTATGGTCAAGTATGTGGCGAACTTGGCTAACCCTGGTGTCAGTTTTCAAACCGCACTCTACTACAAATTATTTTTCTACGTACTAAGTAAAATTACGCTTTAACGTGACTTGATTCTTACAAAGCCACTTACAGTTGCATAATTTCATAACACATACCAGAGAATTAATATGCCGTGGTTTGCATTCCCACGCGAGTTGCAAAAGACATTACCATTGCAGACAAGAAATCACTTATTAATGTATTTTTTCACAAAAATGTACGTATACCAATACTACTACAAATCTATTTCTGTAAGATATAAATAAAGCTGTTTGTTGTTTGGTTAATCTTAATTAGGACCCTGGGATACTATGGCTATTTGCTGTACTGCATACATATTGTAATCTATGTGATTCTATGCTAATATTATAAAGAGGATAAATTTCATTGTTTGTTTGTTTACATTGAATAGGCTCCGAAAATTCTTTCACCATTAGAATACTAAGTTATTCCTGAGTAACATAATATGCCTAATATTTTTTTAGAATTCCCACGGTACCGAAGTCCCGGACGGAATGCTATTAATGAATTAATGACAACCAAAGAGTCGGTTTTTTATTGTGTAACTGGGTACTAGCTTGAAAACAATAATTTTTCAAGTTTGCATTTTGAAATTTTTCTGAAATTGCTTTTTCGAACACTTATATATATTCATACAAGAAAATGTACCTACGGAACCTATATTTCACAAAATTAACCCCTGTTTCGCCAATTTTCTCTGTATTCGGTCTAAAATATTCTACGGGCCCTTTTTAAGGAAGCAATCGCGAAAATGAATTCCTCTTGAGTTTCGTCTTTTTTTTAAATGAATTATGGGTGAGGGGAGTGAAATGATTGGTTTTTAACTTCGGGAAGTTACAAAAGGTTTTTGCTGAATGTATGTCTTGGCTTTAGAAAACTTAAAAACAAACCGATTTCAAAAATAAAAAAAGGATTTTTGAAGTCGGTGCAGGGTGGTACGTATAGCCTACTAAACTTATTTTGCTTGGCACCAACTTCAAATAGATCAGATGGTACTTAGCACATTTTGGAAATATTGTCTTTCTTTTCGTTCGGGGCCGTCCACATACTACGTCACGCAAAATTTCGACTTTTTGAACCCCTCCCCCCCATGTCACGCTTTTACGGTATCCCTTTACTAACTGTCACGTTTGGTAAGACCCCCCCTCCCCCATACGCTGTGATGTAATATGTGGATGACCCCTTTTATATAAAGTCGGTTTACATTTTTTTTCGCATCTGCATACAACTTGGCAATCAGCTGATTTGCCTTTGTTAGGTACGTCGATTTTTTTTGTAGATTTTTTTTTTGTGTATAAAAGTCCTTCAGAGTAACTTTTTCAGTTTCATGGGGAAAAACACCCCCTAATGATTCGTTAACTAATTAAAAGTCACTATTAAGTGACAACTAAGGTCCTCATTACAGAACACGACTCAGACTCTGATCTATACTTAAGTATCAAAATGACAAAGACTACTGCTACACAATCAATCTATAATCTGAGTGGCGTTCTGTAATACGAACCTAAGACTCTGATCTATCTTTAAGTACGAGCCGTCTTTGTCATTTTGATAGAGAGAGAAAGAGACAATTAATACTTGAGTATAGATCAAGACTTGAGTCTCCTTCTGTAATACGGGCGTAAGACTTTTTAAGTTTAATTCAAATTCAAAATATATTATTTCGTAGCACATTCAGAATAGTACTTAAAATATTGACGGCCGGTTTGGTCGAGTTGTAGCGGCGCTGCTTCTTGATCGACGGGTCCTGGGTTCGATTCCCAGGCGCGGCAAATATTTGTGAAAAAAGCAGATGTTTGTTCTCGGGTAATGGGTGTTTGTGTTTGTCTTTATGTATGTTCCGAGGGACCCACGACACAAGGGAAAACCTTAGTGTGTGCCTTTGAGTGTGTAGCATTAATTTAGCGTTTATTTATGTATTATTACAATAATACAACCGTTTTTAACCGTGTGGTGATCGGTTGAGAATAACACACCCCATCTCTTTCCGTGGGTGTCGTAAGAGGCGACTAAGGAAACAAAATGAGAAATGCCTCCTAGTATTCCATCCCAGGCAACGACATTTAATTTTTTTCTGAATCTGAGGTGTCGTCCTATAGTCTCATGCGGTGTGGTACGCTCTGTAAAGGGCCGTCTGGTTCGCGACCACCCTCCTACCGAAGTCCGACGCCAAACAGCTTGCTGTGTTCCGTCGGTGCGTGGGAGTACCAGTGCCTATATAGGCACTTTCTGGATTAACTCGCTCCATCGTCGACCTCATCTTTGACCTTTACGGTCAAGATTGAGGTCAAGAGTTAACCCATCTTATAAAAAAAAAATACAATATTACATTAAATACTTACAAACAAATTACTTACCACCAATAACAACAACACTCGCCCCTTCACCTTTGCCATACTACATAATAAGCTCCACTAAATTAAACCTAACCTCATGGGCGTGCAATCTGTATCAGAGAATTATAATAAAATACGGTCAGATACCTAATAATACACAATAATACAAAACGTACACTGTGGAAAGTTGTCGCGATATATTGGAAAAGCATTATTTATGATGCTAAGCTTAAAATTGCAAGCGGGATGTGTTTGATAAATAAAATCTATTTTTTATATCTACACACATCAAAAAAAGTTTACGATCAGTAGCAAAATCAGGTGTATTCTTTAAAATATAAATTATTTAAAGAAACTGTTTACGTTTTATGATTTTATAATGAAAATGCACTAAGTAAATAAAAGAATCATTATTAATTATTTACTTTTTATTAACAAAAGCTAGGAAATGCAATTTTGGCTTAAATGTAATGTAATGAAAAATTTGAATTAATGAAAAAACAAACAAAATTTATTACGAAAAAATTAATAGTTAGTATAAAATGACTCCTCCTCTGGCTCGCACACATGTGGAAACCCTTCTGGGCATGCTAAGAATTAAGTTATCTAGCATTTCTTGTGGTAACCTGTCCCACTCTTCAATAGCAGCTGCCCTGATTTCTGACACTGTTCGCGGAGGTGGCTGACGGTTCCAAACAGCTCGCTTAAGAGCATCCCACGCATGCTCGATCGGGTTTAAGTCAGGCGAGCCGGCAGGCCAGTCTAACCTGGTGATGTCGTATTGCTGGAGAGCAGCATCAACACGTCCGTTTCGATGTGCGGGCGCATTATCATCTACCATTATGAATTGGCGCCCGTGGTTGATGCGGAATGGTCTGACGTATCCATCGATTGAAATCGTTTTGTACATGGCTCCGGTCATGGTGCCTTGATACGGGATTAAGGGCGTCCTAGCCCCAATCATTATCCCGGCCCAAAAGGACACTGATTTCCCGCCCTGCTGAACGGTTCCAGTGGCAGTTCTCTGCCTTTCAGAGTCGCCAGGTCTTCTCCAGACACGGACACGTCGGTTATCTGGATGTGTACTGATCCGCGTTTCGTCAACGAAGAAGCAGTTCTGCCAGATGCTTTCGTCCTCAATTTCTTCATTTTGACGGAGCCTAGCCCATTGCAATCTGCGCCGCTTCCGTTGCTGTGAGTTCAGAGGTGCTCGCCAGGATCACCTTGCTCGTAATCCAGCTTGGTGTAAGCAATTTCTAATCGTTTGGGTGCTAACTTCGCGGCCGGTGGCAGCTCGCAGCTCTGCTTTCATTTTAGTAGCGTTCATTGTTGGGTCACGGGCAGCCAGTAATCTGATATATCGCTTCTGAATTGCAGTAAGAACAGTTGGGCGACCACTGCGAGGTCGATCAGCTAAATCTTCCATGCCCTGATACCTCTCCAACGTGGTCACCACGCAGGATTGGGATACATGAACTCTGCGTGATATTTCCCTCGTGGAATAGCCTTCTCCACTTAAAGTTAGAATTCTGGCTCGTAAAACTGCAGTTAATCCTCTCGGCATCGTTACCAACTTAATTTTTTTTTAATAAATTGAAAATATTGATAAGTTGCGACTATGTCAGATTTCTGAATGAAAGCAAGCAAGGGTTGATTGTCTTTTTAAATGAAAAAACATTTGAATTACGAAATTATTTTATATTTAAATTTCATATTTTTAAATAAGGAATCAAAAGATAAAAAGTGATTAAGTTTTATTCTTCTACAATAAAAAATATTAGCACTTTTCCAAGTGATCGCAAACTTTTTTTGATGTGTGTACAATCTATTTTGTTTTAGTTTATGCTTTTTATCTTTTTTTTGTTTTCTGTCATTCATTAGGGACCTCAATTTGTAAGCTTCTATAAGCTGTTTTTTATTTCAATAAATTTATTTTTTCTTTAAACTTTATACTATGTTTTACTGAACATAGTTTCGTGGTCCTTCGAGCCGGATGTGAACCAGCGACCTATGATGGAAGTGCGGACGCATATTTCGATGACGAAAGGAGACCAAGAAATGGTAGTTCTACGCGTACAAAACTCTATCGCTTAACGGAGAATAGAAGAAACTTACATTAAAAAAATACATTGAATACATAGATGTATGGACTTAGATCCTTTGCTTTTCCCAAAAGGGATACATTCAATTCAATTCTTCCAAAAATGGCGTCCACAATGTCGTGATTTTGCCAATGTCTGAGTATTTTAACCAAAACTAAAATATAAAATGGCAAAGTCGCCAATATGATATTTTGTTCAGAGGTAGAAGATAAGAGACGTGTTACAATATTTTTATCTGTCTACTACGGTTTCAGTTTTCTTACCTTAACTTTGTTTGTAATTAGTTTTTATTGTTTGCAATTGTTTTTCACTGAGGAAGTTACTGCAGTCAGTAACACAGCTTTACCCAAAGCCAGCACAGGCTGCAGGGCTTCTTGTCTCCTTATCAATGTTTTAAGTTACAATAAAGATTTATTTATTTATTTATTATTTATTTATCAAGTAGAGAAACCCTTTACGGGTTGTAGTAGGTCAGAGACTCGTCCATTGATCAGCAGGGTGCACCACTAGCAGGTGAGACGATGACGATTTTGGGGCACTAAGATGTTAATACTCCACACACCCAAAAGAGATAAATTAAACAAAATACAATTTTGACTTAAAGCAGCATCTGTATGTCATCGGAAACTATGCTCTTGTCATCAAAATACCGCCGAAGTAACAACAGGTGGCTACTGTCAAGAATAAAACTACTGGTACACCAAAAAAACTGTGGAAGTTGGTGGAAAAAATAGCCTTGATTGCATCTGCAAAACAAGGACTTTTTGGTTCGTTGTCTCCAGTTTGATTACTCTATGGCTAGAAGGACTTGTTCGCCAAAGTTTGTATTATTGACTTTTGCTGGCGAATCCACTTATTGCGTATGCCAAACTAACTTTGCTCGGGGTTGTTTTTTTAACAGTGGGGACAACTAAAATATGGCGAAGGGTCTGCAGAACTTTGTACATTCCTAACACTTTATTCACCCCCAAATTCATGCACTTTTTATTGTGCTTGAGCAAGTAGCCGTTTACTAAACTAGTGCAGTAATTACAATGTTCCCCAGCTGTATCAGCTGTAGCCGAGATGTATCAAATCCTGTTCGGTACCATATTCTCTAGTTATCAGCTATTTATCCTACCCATGTCATCAACGTTATCAGGATCAGTTCCTATGTAATTAAATAACAAATACTCTTGCTTAAGTTACAAGCTTTAAGTTTTAACACAAATTAAATTTGTGAAAATAAGACGCAGATTAAAACTGTATCCACTTTTTTGTACAAAAAGCATGCACAAAATTGTTTATTTATTTTCGTTTTAGTATTCCACAATTTAAAGCTTCTTCTTATAGTATAGGTATAGTTAAGTATGTGGCGAACTTGGCTAACCCTGGTGTCAGAGTTTTCAAACCGCACAATAGCCTCTGACTTGGTTTTAACGACTGTAGTCAATCGACAACAGCCGGGACCGACAGCTTGACGTGCCCTTTGAAGCACGGAAACGCTCGTGATAAATTGCCACTTTGATCACCCATAAGGTTCCCTGCCTCCGTGTACGTTGCTTAACCTCACTGACTGGTTGGTTAAAGCTAAATGAAATTAACGACTTGCTGGAACTGAACATTTCATAAATACCTCTGTTATATGAAAAATCATATATTGTCCTTAGAATACTGTTGATGTGTACGTTACTCAAAATAAGTTAGCCAAACGTTAAGGGATGACTTTCCATATGAAACTAAACAACTTTATTCGAGAAATCATTATGCAATTTCAAAAAATAATTTCGACTTTCAAGTTGTAAAACTTAACAAAAAAATTACAAGACTCCAAGTCAATAGCAAAAAGTTTATTTTGCTGCCAAGTCAATAGCAAAAAGTTTATTTTATTAGCAGTTTACTGCAGCCAATTAAATGAAGCAATCTTTTTTGTGTCCTCCAAAATTAAATTCCTTTTTTTTGGTCTTCAAAATATTTTTTGAATGCTGGACACGCTCCCACTAAGGTTTGGATATCAACAAAGACTGTCACAAATAATGGACCCGACAAAAACACCCGTTTTTACCACAAAAGTTTTCTACAACCGAGAACTAAAATTGGAACTGTCAATTTAGCTCACTACCACAGCGAACCATATTATTTTGTTACTATCTTTCCACCCGTAACTACGTTTCCGTGGAAATTTGGGACATCTTTTCATTACCCTCCACAATTATTTTTTTTCAAACAGCCTATATAGGTACGTCCTCACTGAGGGGTGCGGGCCTCTTTTTGAAACATGAAGGGGATTCAGTTGTAGTCCACCACACTGACCCAATGCATGGTAGCTTGTACGCGCCTTTCGAAAACGAATTTTTCGTAGACGTACGGGTTCGTGACAATGTTTTGCTTTACCGCTGAGCAATTGATAATTATTGCAAAATCCATACATAAATCCGTAAACACAAATTCAATGGTACAGGCCCGTACCAAAACTTGAACCTGCCACCTTCTGGTTACAACTCTCACTCATTCCCAAATCAGTTATCACTGCCTCACAATATTCCTTATCAAAATGAAATGCAAAATAATACCCAAAAACGCTTTGCCTATAAACTTGTTCCACCCTCTGAAGATACCTAATTTATAACCCATGCCACCCTTGTTAAATTGTAGCTCATTTACCCGCTGTCAGTATACAACGGCCTTTAATTAGTTTCAGACAACTTTTGTCATAAGGCGACCTTTTTTACACAAGTGAAATAAGGGCATTTTAACAGTAGTATTGGCACATGTAAAATAGTACATTATGATATAATTGCGGTATTACAGCCGAGGCGATTAAGCTGTAATTATCAAAGCGCACGTATTTCATACGACGTTTTATAACATATTTGCGAGGATATAAATAAAAATAATATAAAGAAAAGAAGGAGCGCGCGGAATAATTTTTACTTGTTCACAAATTAGTTTTTTTTTTAAGGCAAAGGCACAAAAAACAGACAGTATTACTAATAAAGTAAATCAATATTTTTGTTACAGAGAAATGGTTATTAGAATAGAGAATTAATGACTAATTGTCAAAATTAATGACATATAATAATTAAATAATTATTTAAGTATTATATTTAATCTCCCAAAGTGAATTTTATTAAATGTTGACCACTTTTCTGACATACAAACTCTTTGCTAAGATTTAAAAAAGTATCGTTCGTTTTTAGACGGAGCATCTTGACAAACCGTGCGTTTTACATTACATTACCGCACGAGTGCGTAATGAGACATAATACGATATTAAAATTGGTAAAATAAGAGACCCTTTACGAGCAAAGTTATATACGCTTAAGAGTTGTTTTCCTTCCACGCATAAAAGAAAAAACAATATGATAGCTTCAAGCTTACTACTATGGTTAATTAGTGTTATTAAGTAAGTACCACAAGAATTCCTATACGTCCCCACCCAGGGGCACAGGCCTCTCTTCAAAACACGAAAGGGATTTAGGTCATAGTCCACTACGGTGGCAAAATGCGAGTTCCTTGTTTTTCCGCTAAACAACTGATAAAATTTTAAAAATCCGTACATAAATCCGAAAAGATGACTGTAGGTGGTACAGGCTCCTTCCACAATTTTCAACTCATAACCTTTCTGTTGCAAGTTTGGCTCTTAACCAACTGGGCCATCTATCACTGCTCTATCACACATCCTGACCTTTTTCCCGTGTGGTGATCGGTTGAGAATAACACCACCCCATCTCTTTCCGTGGGTGTCATAAGAGGCGACTAAGGAAACTCAAATGAGACCTGTCTCCTAGTAATCCATCCCAGGCAACGGCACTTTATTTTTTTCTGAATCTGAGGTGTCGTCCTATGGTCTCATGCGGTGTGGTAGGCTCTGTAAAGGGCCGTCTGGTTCGCGACCACCCTCCTACCGAGGTCCGACGCCAAGCAGCTTGCTGTGTTCCGTCGGTGCGTGGGAGTGCCAGTGCCTTTATAGGCGTTTTCTGGGTTGACTCGCTCCATCGTCGACCTCATCTTTGACCTTTATGGTCAAGATTTAGGTCAAGATTTAACCCATCTTAAAATAAATAATAAATAAATTCATTAAAATTATATTACATTTTGTACTAAAGTAATCACTAAACGTGGAATAAACTTCTGTGGGGTGACCACAGAATTTATACTTGTTACCAAGTAAGACCCGACGTGTTTTTGTCAAACCGCATGTCCTTTTTTAAAAACAGACATGAAAATGCGAGTTAGCCTCATAAAAAGGTCAACAATCGTTAAACGTTTATGCGGAAACTGGAATTAAAAAGTTTTATTTTTCAGAAAGTCGGTTCTAATGGTAGAGGTGAGTTTGGTAGACTTTTTCAATGTTTATTTGAATTGTTTTAATCTTTATGGAAACATTCGAATGTTGATATTTTTACACACATTATTCGAAAGTATTTCTTACTTGTGTTATTTGGCTCAAACAAAGACAGACAAACAAATGGATAGAACTAAAAAATATGTTTTCTTATTTTTTGAATGCTTTAATAAGCCGGGAATCGAACCTGGAAAACGTCAATTGCACAGAAATGAGAAAATTGTAAAATTGAGCTTTTTTTCAGCAGACTGCCTCTCAACTTTACAAGTTGTTTCTTTTGAGATTTTTGTATAAAGAGTGACCTTAAATTAGGTGGCGAAAATCAAGGATGGGAATCAGCACACGAAAGTTCAAAACTTGAAAAAAAATAGCCTCTCCAAACGACTTATGTAATAAGCTAATTTGTCTTTGTATGGGAAGTCGAATTTTTTTATGAGAATGGGCTATTTTAAAATATTTTTTTTATTTTAATTTTAAGCAGGTTTAAGGTCCCGCTTCAAATAAAAAATATATCAAATAATTTTGATCATAGATAAAAAAATTATTAATCTTTAAAATTTGGTTACGATATATTGCTTACTACAGCATTTCACGGTTTAATTCCTTTGCCAAAGTAAAAAAGACGTTTGACAGTTGGTTGACTGTCAAACCATTGTGTTTTTGAGTTGTTGGTTGTTGTGTTTGTTTCTATTTTGTGGTTTTAATTATTTGGATATTTACTGACGACTTGGCTTTGCTACCTGGCTCTACCGTTACCTACCTTCTATTTGGTGGTTTTGATTATTTGGATTGATATTTACTGACGACTTAGCTTTGCTTCCTGGACTTTTGTACTTTCGCAATACACTGGATTCTGACACTATGGATACAGCTCAGTTCGTTAGAGCGGATTCTACCAGCTTGCCTGAAGTAAAGAAACGGGACCTTATTCCTTTATGTTAAATAAAAAATTAAACAAAATTAAAAATATTTTTAAAATGTCACACATAGCCCATTGTTTATAAGGCTCCTTTGGGAACGTTGTTCAGTTTCAATAGAAGATTCACTTTCAAAAGTTTCGGTAATTAATTTGTCACAAAAGTTATAAATTTCAATGTTAATTTTATTTATTTTTACATTCACTATTACTCTACATGTTTTTTTTTTGGTGTTTAAAAATATTATAACAAAATATAAGTGCCTTGAAATGTACCATTCGACAAAGGAAACATTAGAAAGTTAAGCTTAAATTACATTTAATTTTATTCGTTAAGCATATTAATATTACAAAAAATTTTAAAATCCTTCGCTTCCTTCTTTGTTTATTGAATAAATTAATTTTACTTCATTAGTCTACTATTCGAAGAAAACGTGTAGAATTTTAAAAACTTGCTCTTTACCAGTTAGAAATTAAATTGCATTTTTAATTAAACTACACTTCCGGCCATATTTTAAATCCGTAATCCTGTCAAGTGAATCCTCTCCGGAAAAGCCGGGAATGTCGGGAAAAACAGGGAAAAAAAAGGGAGGCCGTCAGTCTTATCTAAAGAGATAAGCTTGTGATGCTCGGCCGTGACACAAATGTATATGGTGCCTTTTTAAAGGACATCCGGTTTGTATAACAAATTTTCTTCACGTTATTTTAATGAAATTTTCACTAGACCAACTAGTTTTTATGCGTTTTTTTTGTCAAGTTTCACTGTCGTTATATTTTAGAGTGGTGCAAATTATGATTTGTTTCATATTAAACTTAAAATCATTTTTTTATCTATCATTTGAAATACAAATACAAAATACAAAGTCCTTTATTCCACACACAATACTGTTACAAATACATAGCAAACATTTTTAGAGGAAGGGTGGAAAAAAGAAATAAAAAACAGCTTTTAATAAAATTATGATTTATTTTATTATTTTTTATTATGAGATGGGTTAACTCTTGACCCCAGTCTAGACCAAGGTCATAGACGATTTTAATTCTATTTAACCATTTCTTTTGTTTCAGGTATGTGGTAAAACCTTTTTAATGGTTAAAAAAGCGCGGTGAGTAAAAAAACATAATCTTAGAAAATCTTCTTGATTCACAAAAAGTACTTCAAAAATTGTTCTTTTTTTCTTTAAAATTAGAGAGATATCGCGGGGAGAAGTTTTACTTTCAAAATATATTCTTAGCAAATTTGAATTTCAGATTCTTTACATTTAGTTCACTCTTCAAGGATGAAGAAAAAATTATAAAGTTACTCCATTTACACTTTTACTCACAAGTTTTAATAATCATAAATTCATAATACAACATAATTATGGGCTGACTTGAATTATAAAAAATGTAGGTAAATAGTAAAATACTGACAATTATTGATTTTCATTAAAAAAATAACAAAGCAATAGAGTAGTTTAAAAGTTAAGGAAAAGTATTTAATTACAGAAATAGTAAACTACAACAGTGGAGTTTGCACCCTATTACTTTTATGTAACTTTTTTGTAACTAAATTTTTGATGTAATTATTTTATATTGTTTTGCATAGAATTTGTAATTCTTTACACAAATAAAATATTGAATTGAATAGAATTGAATTGAAGATCCTTTGAACTTGCTATAAGGTACTATATTCTCTTTTGATTCTCTAAATGATAAAATCCATGGTGGGTTCTGGGTTTTTGCAAGTGTGAGCATGGAGTAATGCCGTTACGTGTTTTTTTTACTTTTAATGTTTATAAGTAGTCTTGCAAGCAGAGATCGTTTTTATTCTTAGTAATTATTGTGCTGCATCCTATATGCATATATTTAGCAATCATCTCAGATGCTGACTGAAAAACGTCCTTGCTGAGGCAGCACCTTTTCAACACATTATTTATTTGTATGTATGTTGTTTTACTGCTGTTTTATATGGAGAATAAATTCTTTTGGAAATGCTCGGGAACAAAAGAGACGAAAAATATATCGGAGTTACCTATTTACCTCAGCACACCGTCTCCAGAGAGGCTTATATGTCTAGGCTATTTCTATAAACAATGAGATTTACAAACTCTATTCCATTTCTGTTTTAATGTACTTCGCCTGGGAATCTATTTCTATACCTCTTAAGGGATTTATTCACCACTAAATCTACTCATTTGTGGTGACACGTATCGAAGAGCGTACATCATTTAGGAATGATCACTCAGACTATAAGATTTGGTATGACGATCCGATTCCGAGTTTTAATAATAGTTTAAAAAACAAAAAAAAACACGCTTTTATTGCTAACCGAACTAAAAAGTAGAAAATAATTTTTAATTACAATCAGGATTGTAATTAAAAATTATTATTGAATTATTCAGAGTAAAAAGCGTGGGGTGCTTGATGTATTGAATGTTAAAATTATTCTATTGACAACAATCTACGATGAGAGAGTTATGAAAACATTGTAAAATGCACCCCACGCTTTTTACTCTGAATTGAATTATCCTGATTGTAATTAAAAATTATTTTCTACTTTTTAGTTAGGTTAGCAATAAAAGCGTGTTTTTTTTTTGTTTTTTTAAACTATTATTTATTTTCCATTTTTTAGTCCGCGAAGAGATTTATTAATCCTGACGATCCTAATCAGGATAATGGAAAATTTTTATCGGGTTATTGCATTGTCATCGGCCCTTAACACGTGTGCAAAGTTTCAAGTTGATCAGACGTCTAGAAACCAGTGAAAATTAGGCTCAAAGATTCCGTTACATGCATACATACATACAACCCGAGCTAATAAAAGCGTGTTAATTAAAAATAAAATTACACCGGTATTCCTTTTTTTGCCCAGACACGTCACCACCGTTGGACACTGTTTTATTTTAAAATTTTGCAAGTAAATTCTATTAATTTATCTGGAAGAGAAAGACAAACTTAAAATGTCCTCGCTGCCAACTTTTCCCAGGCATACTGTAAAGGTCAGTAATAGGGAAACCAGAGTTTTTCTGTATTGTGGGAGAAAGGCTGACAACCTCTTACAACTGCAATTAACTATATTTCATATAATATAGAATTTATGTAAAAAGTGGTATCAAGTGGTTCTGGATAATAATAAATAATAAATAATAAACGCTACACACTCAAAGGCCCACACTAAGGTTTTCCCTTGTGTCGTGGGTCCCTCGGAACACACATAAAGACAAACACAAACACCCATGACCCGAGAACAAACATCTGCTTTTCACACAAATGTTTGCCCCGACTGGGAATCGAACCCAGGACCCGCCGATCAAGAGGCAGCGTCACTACCACTCAACCAAACCGGGCCGTCAGAATTGCATGAATAACAGCACTGCATCATGATGCTCTGCTTACCTCGTATGAATAACAAGCGTGAGCATATGTAATGTTAATTCTTTTGATTTCTGTTTAGTTTGTAAAACCGAGACGAAAATAGTGCACCACCAAATTTACAACAACCAATCCTTACTTAATATTATAACTGCGAAAGTAACTCTGTCTGTCTGTTCGTCTTTCACGCCTAAACTACTACACCGATTTTGATGAAATTTGGTACAGAGATAGATTAGAGCCTGGGAAAGGACATAGGCTACATTTTATCCCTCAGTTGGGCACGATATAACCTGTAGTCTAAAAAATAATTTCACCTCTTCATAAAACTTGCGCAATTAGCTGATTTGCCTGTGTATGGGAAGTCGATATTTCTTTGACAATTTCATATAGGTTCCTCAGGAAAAGTTGTTCAGTTCAGTAGATAATTAAGTCACTTCATTAACAATAATTAACTGATTTGATCACACCACCTAATAACCCTCAGGAATTTATGTCAAACTAGCTTTCCACCCGCGGCTCCGGCGTGGACTACAGGTTATATCGTGCCCAACTGTGGGATAAAATGTAGCCTATGTCCTTTCCCAGGTTCTAATCTATCTCTGTACCAAATTTCATCAACCGGTTTAGGCGTGAAAGACGGACAGACATACAGACAGAGTTACTTT
Organism: Aproaerema taeniolella; assembly: GCA_949987775.1. NCBI lineage: Eukaryota > Metazoa > Arthropoda > Insecta > Lepidoptera > Gelechiidae > Aproaerema > Aproaerema taeniolella. The sequence continues at coordinate 2,406,877 of OX465265.1, forward strand.
CGCATTTATAATATTAAATAGTAAGTAAGGATGTGGCATCAAGTAGTTCTAATACCACTGATATTATGCCTACCCCGATAGGGATCGTAGGCGCGAGCGTAAAAAATTATAAGAACTTTTTTCATGGAAATACAAAGGCAACCAAAAGGCGGATGCGGCAGAAGTGACTACTACAGGTAAAATGTCACCTTTATACTCGTATCAGTTAAGAATAACGTACACGCTGACACACTCATCCACACACACACACACACACACACATATATACACAAATCTGAATATTTATACACTGCGTTACTTAAGTTTTTATTTATATTGTTTTTTTTTATTACTGACTGACTCGACAAATTTAGATAAATCTAAGTTTTACATTTATTAATTTCTTTTTTTTTTTTTTAATTAATGTCACTTTAGTTTCACTTAAGTTTAAGATGCGTAAAATTATATTATTACTGTTTTCTTTTTTGTTTAGTATAATATTTATACACTGAAAGGTAGTTGATGTTTTATCATATACTTATGTTATAATTTTTGTTATTAATGTTTATATTATTATTTTTAAGTAACTGCAGCGGCCGACCGGCCAAACAGGGTCAAGCTGAAAACCAGCGCTGTACAATTTGTTATACAGCACAATGCTGAGCTTGGCTCCTTTTGCTTAGGTTAATCTAGTTCTTACTTTTTACTGTTAATTTAGTCATTGTATCGTAGGTTTAACTTTAGCAATAAACATGATTTCATTTCATTCATTTCATGTAAACCAAATCCAACGAACCAAGTCCTCCAATTTGTCCATTGATCTGTTACGACTAGTCACCCCTAATTAAGACGTATTCACGCTGTGTAATGCTTATTATTACAAACAAGCATATACCATACCATAGACTTACGGTATAATCGTATAGAAGCAACGAACCCCTTTTTAATCCCCGATTCAAAAGAGGGGTGTTATAGGTTTGACGCGTGTATTTGTGAGTCTGCCTGTGGCATTGTAGCTCATAAACGAAGTATCGATTTCGATGCGGTTTTCTTCGTTTGAAAGCTAATGTAATTGAAATGGTTCTTAGCTACATTTTTGGCCCGCCGGTTTGGTCGAGTGGTAGTGACGCTGCCTCTTGATCGGCGGGCCCTGGGTTCGAATCCCAGTCGGGGCAAATATCTGTGTAAAAAGCAGATGTTTGTTCTCGGGTCATGGATGTTAGTGTCAGTCTTTATGTGTATTTCGAGGGACCCACGACACAAGGGAAAACCTTAGTGTGGGCCTTTGAGTGTATGGCGTTTTTTTACAAAAAAAAAAAAAACTTGGGTCACAATCTAGCTCAGGGGCGAAGATGTAGTCTAGGATGTAGCAAGCTCACCCAGAAGATGACTGTTCACTCGAACTTTAAATAGTCTCGGGTTATATGCGCCCGGAAAGATAGACGAAGGCAGATAATTCCCACGCAGCAATCCAATGACTGGCTTTTACAGTATGCCTGAGGAGATTTGGCAGCTGACACATTCTTAATTTTTCTTTCACTCCTAACATGGAAGTCATTCAATACAATTCTAGGCTTCATTGATAAATTCATTGAAAGCCTTGTATTATTGTTTTTATTTTGTAACAAAGTATAGTGATAATTAAAACATTATAACTTTGCTGTCTTTTATAAAAAAATACATTTATTTTATTTAGACAAAGAAGTAGCTTGTGTCAACGCCTGTTAAATAGGTTGACATAAATAAAAAACATGTTTACACATGCGCCGTACACGCAACCCACCAAGGGTTCTTTGAAAAATAGCTCCCTCAAATCCGTTTATAGAAATCGTAGAAATGTTTATACATAAATCTAATTCTGTTCCAGGAAAATTTACTTCCTTAATGTGAGTGTGTGTGTGTGACGACAAATGGAGTTCAAACTTATGATTGTGTGTGTGTATTGTGTAGACAAGGTACATAATACTTCCGTGAAGCGCTTATGGCTTAGTAAAGCTCGATCATCTAATTCTATCGCGAGGTAAAGCATGGTACGCAGTGGCAGGGAACCTGATGACCAAAGTGGCAATTTATCACGAGCGTTTCCGTGCTTCCGAGAGCTGTTATCGAATAACTACAGTCGCTAAACTAAGTCAGAGGCCTTTGGCGGTTTGAAAACTATCCCACAAGGGTGAGTCATTTTCGCCACACATTTGACTTAGTGTACCTTTGATGTCTATGCCCTTGTGCGATTTATCTTGTCGAAAAATAGTCAATGAAATCTTAATTTCACTGTACATTAAATGTTGCTTAAAACACGTCAATAAGATTTGTTTTTAACCCCCGACATAAAAAAGGGATAATATAGGTTTGACGTGTGTATCAGACTATCTAAATGTTTGTGTATCAGCGTGTCTGTCCGTGGCATCGTAGCTCCTAAGCGAATGAACCGATTTCGATGTTTTTTTTGTTTAAAAGCTGACGTAATTTAGATGGATCTTAGCAATATTTGATTACAATTTTTTCAGTCATTTCAGAGTTATAAGCAACAACTGTTTTACCACAAAACATCAAAACTCATGTCATTTTGTTGTTGTTTAATTTATCCCTTACGAAAAAGGCAAAGGGATTTTTGTCCATGCAGCCATTTTTAAAAATTTTTAGTTTTCGTTTTATTTTTGTGGTAAAGTCCTAAACGTCAGGGGTTATACAATGTTTTTAATTATTTTTTTTATTTTTTTATTTGAAATTCCTTTTTTCCGCACGAGTTACATAATGAACCACATACAGATCAATAAGCAAGCACGTGTATGTTTGTAGACAAGTCCATACAATATTGCGTGTAATCGGATCACGTACCAGATTATCTGATTCCGTACTTTTGAACCTTAGTAGTCGCTTGGCGTCCCATGGGTAAAGGTATCAATATATATTCAGGAAAAATAGGGATGATTTAAAACAGGAAAAAAAATCATTAACATTAATTTAAAGACATGATTTTTAATCTAGTTCCATTTGTTTGTTTTATATTTAAAAAACGGTCGCTTAAAAATATAAAATAAACAAGTGAAACTACAGTGAAATCGTCTTTTTTATTGGTTTTTATTGTAATAATTTATAAAGTTTCATCAAGAAGCAGCAGCACAAAAGTATATACTACAGGAAAAAATCTTTATAAAAAACCAATATTTTATAGTATTTAAATGAAAATTCAAGCGTTAAGGTATCAATCTATATTCAGGGAAAATAGGGTTGATTCAAAACAGGAAAAGACCTTTTGAAAAATACAAAAAAAAAGAAATTAAATATTTAACAGTAATTAATTAAAAATTTAACGTAGCCTTGTTCTCTCTGAATTAATTATCAAAAAAAAGAAATTGGTGGAAAAAACCTTAACGAGGCTGGTATATATTAAAACTTATTTATATTTAGAATTATCTTCCCATTCCTATGGGAATTTTGGGAATGAATTATATAAACATAAACCTTTCTCCTCTTGAATCACTGCGTCTATTGGCAAAAACGGGATATCGGCCACCAGTGTCCCCTAGTTCGATCCCCCAGGGGATCCCAGTGAACTCATTGGTTCATTAGGATACCCTTTAAATAAAAATAAGTAAAGACGTTATCACACTGTTTCTAAAAATATTTTATTTAATAATATCTAAGAAATGACCTACGGGAGTGTCATTGTTTGATAATTGTAATTGTGTTTTCATTTTATAAACTTATCAGTTACTATCTGCCTTCCGATTTTTTTTCGGTTGCCTTCGCTTCTGTTCAGCATCTGTTTTTAATGCATTTAGTAACTGTCAAAAACGGTATGAACATTCGTTTAATCGATTTTAAGAATATCGCATTCAGACAGACATACATAAGCTGCGGGGGACTTAGTTTTAAAATATATATACAGTTAAAATATATATTAGTTTAAAAATATATAAACATATATAAGTTTAAATATATATACACACATGCACCAGTGGTTTTAAAACCACTTGATGCCACGTTTGACATAAATTCAGATGCTTGTTAGATGAAATATGATGTAAAAGGTCGCCCACAATACAGCAAAGTCCTCGCGTCCCATTTACTGACTTTTACAATATGCCTGGAAAGAGAAGAGAAAGAGAGAGCAGCTGGCACACTCTATACGTTTCTTTTACTCTCAGTCGAGTATAGAAGTAATAATATATACACATCAACACGGTCTAGGGATATTGCACGATTTTTCATACAAAAGAGGTCTGTTTGAGAAGCTACAAAAGCATACTCGAGATACATGGAGCGCTATAATTTTGAGACAAGTAAGTGCTAAACCTGAATTTTCAGTTCTAATATGCTTTTGTCATCCATGTATCTCGAATATGCTTTTGTAGCTTCTCAAACAGACCTCTTTTGTATGAAAAATCGTGCAAACGTTGGCCTGCAAAAAAGAAGACTCGAGAATCGGACGGCGATCCTGATAATCAATGGCGTTTCAGTGCCTATGAAATAACGTGGGTGACCATTCTATCCCTACGGGTGGCAAAAATGAGAACTAACGACATTTCATACATTTAATGAAGGTTACCTTGACTAACAGCACCTCCGCCAAGAGAAATAGAAAGTTATATTTAAAATTTCACTTGTACGGATAACCCTAAAATTTAAAAAAAAAAATATCATCCTGTGTCATTCGATTTAAACGGCTAAATTATTTTTTACCAAACATAGCTAAGAACCATCTCGTTTACATCAAACACAAAAAAACTCCATTCGTTTAGGAGCTACCGTGTCACCAGACAGACAAAAAAAACATATAAAATCGGTCCATTCGTTTAGGAGCTACCATGTCACCAGACAGAGAAACTGTTATACAGACATACAGATATACAGACAGACGTCAAAATTTTAACACTCCTCTTTTTCGTTTGGGGTTATAAAAGGCATAATTTACCGTTTCAAGTTGTATGTTCCTTAAATGTAATTTCTCAGCTTTCCGCCTAACAAGCCACTAATTATCCACATCAAAAAGGTACACAGAATGTGGAGAGTAAACAAAATAAAACTGAATCATAAAAACGTTCTCGAATGTTCGAAGAAAAAGTGGTTTTTATGTAAAATTAATGCTTTAAATCTGAATCAATTTACTTTGAAGTACTTTGGGCAGGTTTATTGTTAACAGCATTCCGTCTGCTACTTTGTTCGCGAAGGAAAGTAGTACCAAATACCCTACAAATACGTATGCAAGGAAGAAAATAGACCCTATATTTGTATTTAGAGAAGTTTTCATTTCTCTTTGGTTTGAATTTGGATATGAGGAGGCATGTTTAGCAATTACAGTTCATTTCGTAACGTTAATCGTATGGTGATAGTGTGGTGATAAAAAACTTCAAGTGATACAGCGTATCCACTCCGTTTGGTTTCGACAAAGATCCCGCGGCAGTGCTTCTCGCCGTCATAGGTAGTTTCTCGTAAACAAAACACCTATCGGTTTACTGAGAATGGGAGGAGATTATTCAGAAAAATACATTGAAGACATGGCTGTCTGGATTATAGATTCCTTTGCCTTTTCCAAAAGGGTTAAATTTAACAATAAAAGTTGCATAATCGCTATCACCATCGTACTCGAGCTGTTGATCAATTTGTTGTCCTATGTCAAAACGTCAACATTGACAACGCCAGGGGCGAGCAAGCCTTTGCGAGGGGCCCTCGCGCAATGTAAGTGAAGTTTCAGCGTCAGCCGAGTGGCGCGTCATTGGTATATTTCGACGTAAAGAAGGATCTAATAAAATCAAAATGAGGCCATAATTAATTGATAAAGGCAAATTAGCCCACCGATGTTGAGGGCTCTCTGATAACCTTTTTACTGAGAGCAAGTGGAAGGGGGGGGGGGTGAAGTCGAGTGGAAGCGGTGGGGGAGTTAAGTGTCGCTTCTTTACGTGGCAATACAGGGTATAAAGGACAGCTTAGCAAATACTTCAATGGTGGAATCTATCCATAACTACTATCGACTAGAAGTAATTCCTTCTTCCCGGAAACGTCAAGGCCCGGAGCGTCTCGATTCTCCCCACCAAAAATCCAGAGTTTTTATCATTTACCTACTTTGACGCTACGCAATGTACGGACGGCCGCAACTCTGGTTACCATACGCGTGCGCTCTGTGCTGTTATGATGAGAGTAGTTTCTTCAATGAAACTGGAGTAACCTGATGTGCTGGCCTCTGTACCATGAAACCGCTCCCCGCGCGCGGTCATCTCGCGCCGCGCTATAATTTGCTTGTTTTCATGATTTACGCTGTTATCATTGTTTTGTTTTTTGGAAAATGGAGTAAATTAAAATAACTGATTTTGTTTTAAAGCAGAAAATATTGAAAAACATTTAAAAAAATTGAAAAGAAAATTTCTAAAGAAGATTCCACTGGAAAATAATTCGGAATGATGGTCTAAGTGCTAACCTGTCCCTTACGTACTGTATTAGGTATTCGTTGGTTAAGGTAAGAGAGGTTGCCACGCAACCATACGTGGTTACATGTGTACAAATACTAATAATGTGGAATTTGGGCCAAGGGCCTATTACCGTCGTTTTGGTATATTGTCAGAATTTCCGCGAAGAAACATGGAAAATTCTGGAAGGTTAGGGAAAATACTCGTTTTATATTTCGTCGTTATATTAGAGCTGGGCTTATTTTTGAATATTATACGTTTTATAAATCCTTACTAATATCATAAACGCGAAAGTTTGTATGTATGGATGTTTGTTCCTCTTTTACGTCCAGAGGGATTAATTTTGATAAAATTTGGTATGAAGATTCACATATAGGCTAAAATTTTTTTAAATTATTATAAGATGGGTTAATTCTTGACCTCAATCTTGACCATAAGGGTCAAAGATGAGGTCGACGATGGAGTGAGTTAACCCAGAAAATGCCTATATAAAGGCATTGGTACTCCCACGCACCGACGGAACACAGCATGAAGTCCCGAGCGGAAAGCTAGTAATAAATAATATTTTCTATGATAGAGTGAAAGGATATAGGAAAATGTTGCGGTTGTTTGGACATTTGGAAAAAATGAGAGAAAGACGATTGGCAAAAGAAAAATGCTTGCGGTTTGGTCGAATGGTAGTAACACTGCCTCTTGATCGACGGGCCCTGGGTTCGATTCCCGGTCGAGACAAATATTTGTACAAGAGTGTTCTCGGGTCATGGGTGTTCGTGTACCTATGACACAAGCTAAAACCTTTAGGCCTTCGAGTGTGTAGCGTTTAAATGCAGAAAGTTGCCTGGAAGAAATTGCTACCTAGCAATAAGGCCACCTTTTTTACACTGTTTTATGTTCAGTTTTGTACTGTATGTCTCTGTGTGCACGTAAAGTATATAGTATACTTCTATTGTATTGTACTGTATTGTACCACTCGTTCGCCATTACGCCAGCGACGCTTCACGATCAGACTTCTAAAAAACGTAAAACGGAGTACTTTATTACATTAAAATAGTCCATCGGTACTAGTTTAGTATTTGAATTTGTAATTTTGTTACGCGTCATCAAAATCTAGTTTCACTGAACAGAAACATAAAAAAGAGAAAAACTGATACTTTTAACACTTTTCGAACAAAGCCTTTGCACGCAGCGTTGGATAAATAAACACAGTTTTTTGTTTATCATACGCAGAAATGCCAAACAAATAAATGCAAAATGTTTGCGGGAAAAATATAAAAAAAGGAAGATATTCGCCTCAAAAAAACATAATCGTAGTGTTTTTCACAAGGCCTAAACTGCTAGTGAGACTACTCTCTTGTTAGACTACTAGCTTTCCGCCTGTTCCCAAGGAAATTTGAGAAAATTATGTTACAGAATTGGTTCATTACAAAACTGCGCGACCACCCTCCTACCGAAGTCCGACGCCAAACAGCTTGCTGTGTTCCGTCGGTGCGTGGGAGTACCAGTGCCTTTATAGGCATTTTCTGGGTTAACTAGCTCCATCGTCGACCTCATCTTTGACCTTATGGTCAAGATTGAGGTCAAGAGTTAACCCATCTTATAATAAAAATAAAAAAATAAAAATAAAATAACTGCAATCAGTTTTTGCTCTTTACAATATTAGTGTAGATGTACACACGGCAGCACATCAGGCTATACATGTCGACCTTGACGTCGCCCTTATCTCACTCGTAATAGCATCGGCTTTCGTAGTGCAAATGGGTAACCTGACTTGCTGCTGTCTGTACTTCCGAATAAATAAATAAATGGAAAATTGGAGACCCTATCTGTATTTTGCGTGACTTTAGATTAGTTAGTGAAAATAAAGGTTTGTGAATTAGCCTACTAAACTAAAAAACTTTCCCGAACGAACCTAATAGAAATTTTAAAAAAAATTCGGCCTTTCATACTAAACCTATCAGCTGATCGCACAAGTTGTAAGGAGAGGCGAAATTTTTTTTGAAATTTTAAATAGGTTCCTTGGGGAAAGTTGTTCAGTTTTATTGGCTGGTCACCATCCTGAAATATGACTACACCTTTCTGTTACACCCTGTATAAAAAAGTCAGAAATATGTTAATTACGTAGAACATTCAGGTTCTTTCTTAAAATAGGTCACAGTAGTGAATATTTCGAATTGGTACGATCCAACAAAATGCTCATTTACTTACCTAAAAGAGAGCCAAAGTGACAAACGTGTAAACTTGTGTAGCTAATCTATGACGTGGTTTGAGCCGATCTAAATGGTTACTTTAAAGATTTTATATATTTAAGATGTATTTTGTAATTGACGTACTAAATGTTGCGTTGTCTGCAACATGGCGAAATTAAATAAATAAATAAATAAATAAATAAATAAATAAATAAATAAATAAATAAATAAATAAATAAATTAATAAATTAATAAATAAATAAATAAATAAGTAAATAAACATTCCTTTATTATACAATTCTTTTTTACTCTTTGCCTACGTTTGCGTTAGGCGTTGATGAATCAGTAAGTGAGTCAGGACGCTGCATTTTTAAATTGTAGATTACTAGTTGATGCCCGCAACTTCGTTTGCGTGTTAATTTTTTTTTGTACAGAGTACACAGATTGAAAACATCTATCTTACGTGATTTAGATTTTTACATACAAAAGTTTTTTCCCGCTAACTCCCGTTCCCGTGGGAATTTTGCAATATCCTGTTGCAACTAAGCTTTAAGTTTACTAAGGTACCTGCATGCCAAATTTCAAGCGTCTAACTTAAGCGGTTTAGATTTTTTATACAAAAGGATTTTCCCGCTAATTCCCGTTCCCGTGGGAATTTCGGGAATTCGTTTCTTAGTGCACCTCTACGGTACCTAAGCTACGTCCCTGCCAAATTTCAAGTGCCTACGTTTAGCCTCCGGGCCCCGCCCGGTGGGTCGTCCAAGATATCGCTGGAAAGATGAGGTCGCCAAAGACCTAAAAGAACTGAAAGTGCCCGACTGGTCAATATTGGCACAAGATAGAGTGGAATGGCGCGCTTTGATGTCGGAGGCCAAGATCCACTTTGGGTCGTTGAGCCAGCGAAGTAAGTAAGTACGTTTAGCCGTTTAGGCTGTGCGTTGATATGTCAGCCAGTCAGTCAGTCAGTCAGTTTCTCCTTTTATATATTTAGAGAAGATACCTAACTACAAAACAAAGGAGCTTATTTCGAAACACGCATTTCGCAATGGAATCGTCCCAACACCATCCAATGGGCTTAAAGCAGTGGTTCTTAACATTTTAGTAATGGGGAACCATTTTACAGAATATCTGTTTTGCCACGGACCACCAACCGTTTGAAGGTAAAAATGGTAAAATCAAATCAAATCATTTATTTGCTGAATATGAGTACAAAGATGTGGGCCTATTTTAAAATGTGGTTCTGTCATATTCGGCCACTGCCTAGCATGCAAATATTTGTAAATAATAATGGATCTAAATAATTAAAAATTAGTGAAAAATTAAAAATTATAAGTACAGTAAAATTAAATGTCAAACCACAAAATGAGCATAAAAATAAAATAAAATGTCAAAACAAAATTAACAAATAACATGTCAAAAGAAAGAAATTAATTGAAAAAAAAACAAGTTACCAAATAAAATAATAATTTAAAATGTCAATCAATTAAATGTCAAAGCAATGTAAAATGTCAAATAATTAAAATATTAAAAGTTGTCACAAATAAACTCATCAGTTTTGTAGTACGCCTTATCTATAAGAAGTGCCAGTAACTTGTTCTTAAACATATTCATACTAGAAGAGTTCTTTAATTGTATTGGAATATTATTGTATAGCTTTGGTGCCATACAAAAAAAACTCGTTCTACAGCTATACCTTTTTTTTATTATTCAGAATGGGTTCAGCAGGACGACAAAACTTTGTGTCTACAAAACCGTGATCAGGCCGATTTTAATGTACGGCTGTGAAACTTGGACATTAACACTGAAGGAGGAAAATAGGCTCTTAGTCGCAGAAAGGAGAATCCTCCGAAAGATTCTGGGACCCACAAGAGGAGATGAGGGAGAGTGGAGGCGAAGATATAACAGAGAAATAGAAGAGCTAGTGTCCGAGCCAAATATTATCGGAGAAATAAAAGCCACCCGACTTCGCTGGCTCGGCCACGTTGAGAGGATGGGGGAGGATCGCGCTGCCAAAAGAGCATATTTTGGACAACCTTCCGGGCGCCGCCCGGTGGGTCGTCCAAGATATCGCTGGAAAGATGAAGTCACCAAAGACTTAAAAGAACTGAAAGTGCCCGACTGGTCAATATTGGCACAAGAAAGAATAGAATGGCGCGCTTTAATGACGGAGGCCAAGATCCACTTTGGGTCGTTGAGCCAGCGAAGTAAGTAAGTAAGAATGGGTTCGCTCTTGACTACAATCTAGCTCAGGGCAAAGAATGATGCGATGTAGCGAGCTCACCCAGAAGAAGCCTATTCACTCGTACCTACATGCAATATTGATCATATTCAACAGTGTTTAATTTTTTAAAGAAATTTTTTATTGTTCTTCACTTACTTACTAATTTCTGAATTCTTGGTGCAGTGCTAGCCACAGCCAAACACTTGCGTTTGATTTTAGGACTTGTGTCAAAAAAGGTATACTTTTTTTTATCTAGTTTTTGTTGAGGCTTCGACCATATCAGGATGGTCATGCCGGCCTCATAGTATTAGGCAATGTTTTAATTATCCTGTTTAATTTGAAGCGACGCCCTGCAAAATCGGTACAGCTTGGTCGCAAGTGGACACAATCTCTCCGCCAAAATACAATTGATATCTCCACCATCAATCCCTGAGGAAAAAAAGGTATACGTTTTACATTTTTGGGTTTGATTTGCGGACCACATCAGATGCTTCCAGGGGTTAAGAACCACTGATTTAAAGGGTGTTAAAGGGTGTTTTATGCCAAGTTGTTTCGCTGTAGGTTTAAAGGTCTAATCAACTTTTAGTGTAGATCTCTGGATTTTAATCTTTATCCTCTCACCTGTTTTACTGGTTTTAATCTCGTGAATGTAATCCCGTGTTTGTGTTGTGTTGTTTATTTGTACTTTGTGTACTAGATTTTTGCCCGGCACTTCTTTTCCGTGGGAGTTTTGGGAAAATTATCTAGTTTAAGTATTATTCTGATTTTTAAGCTATATTACTCCAAAGTATTTTCAAAATCCGTCCAGTAGTTTTTCCGTGAAGGAGTAACATTGGTAAAATTATCTAGCTTAAGTATTATTCTGATTTTTAAGCTATATTACTCCAAAGTATTTTCAAAATCCGTCCAGTAGTTTTTCCTTGAAGGAATAACATTGGTAAAATTATCTAGCTTAAGTATTATTCTGATTTTTAAGCTATATTACTCCAAAGTATTTTCAAAATCCGTCCAGTAGTTTTTCCGTGAAGGAGTAACATTGGTAAAATTATCTAGCTTAAGTATTATTCTGATTTTTAAGCTATATTACTCCAAAGTATTTTCAAAATCCGTCCAGTTTTTTTCCGTGACGGAGTAACGAACATTCATCCATCCATCCTTACAAACTTTCGCATTAGTAATATAATATTTACATAATAAATTGCCACTTTGGTCACCCATCGGGTTCCCTACCTCTGTGTACATACGTTGCTTAACCTGACTGATACTGGGCTACGAGTGCTACGATGTTTTGTGACTAAAATTACACTCACCATCCATCTCATATTGCATCAGTCGCAAAAAAAAAGTTTTACAAGTTTTACTTATTCCTAGGCATAATCTCTTCCAGGCAACCCTTGATGATTTATTGTGACTATAAATTGCTAGTCATGACGTCACATTGAGTGACATTGATTTACGAATATTATGTGCAGAGTGTCTGCGTGATTAATTTCATCAAATCAAGTCAATCAGTTATCAGACTGGCTTGACAGTTTAATTGATAATGACCTTGCTTACTGATCTGCAGGCCGAGTACGATAGTGACAGCGCCGCGACGACACCGCGGTCCTATGTCAAAATGTCAACATTGATAACGCCATAGGGCGAGCAAGCCTTTGCGCGGGACCCTCAGCGTGAGCCGTGCGCGAGTTTGTCGTTATCGTGCTAGAGTTGCTGGTGGTTGTTTTTCAAATTCCCGAATGAATGAATCGTTTTTTTCTGCGCACAAAACACTTACATTACTACATTAAATTAAATTAATTGATTTTAGAATTGAAATTATAAATTAAAGCATATAAAAAAAAGGAATTTATAACTTTAAAGTGTAGATGATTAATCTTACATAAAATTAAATTAAATAAAACAGAGAGACGTGCTGCAGAAGCAGGCCGTAGCTCAGTGACAATTTTTCCGCTGGATGCGACAAAGAACTGATTTGAAAAAGTGGAGGACGTTTGATTTGAATAACAATAACACGAATACTTTAAAATCGTATTTTGAAAAATGTTTGTTACTCGATTACTCTGTCAATTTTTATGATTTTTGAATGCTAATTTCAAAACTGGTCCCATATATCTTAAACTAGCTTTCCGCCCGCGTGGACTACAGGTTATATCGTGCCCAACTGTGGAATAAAATAGAGCCTATGTCCTTTCCCAGGCTCTAATCTATCTCTGTACCAAATTTCACCAAAATCGGTTCAGTCGTTTAGGCGTTAAAGACGGACAGACAGACAGAATTACTTTCGCATTTATAATATTAAAGTATGGTTTGATACAGCTCTTAAAAAAGTCAACAAAAGCACATACAAATTGTATTATGATGACGTTTTGATTTGTTTATATCTGCTGATAGGCATTTTTGTAGTTGAAACTAGTTGATTGTCGCGTTTTTAATTTGGACAATTATTTATGTATCCTTATAAATAAATAAGAATAAGGTAATATCGAAGAAAACTATATATATACCGAGTACCAAATAAAGGCCGATACTCATTATTCAAGACGCGGCTGGCCCCGGGGGCTCAAGTTTCAAGATTTCGCGAAAAAACTTTTCTAAACAAAGAAGAAAACAAGATTGATGACTTAACCTCCCCGTACATGCATAAAAGTTATACTGGCTGTACACACGGGTAAGGAGTTTGCCGAACATAAAAATGGCCGAAAGACTGCTCAAAAAAAAAATGTTGTGGTGAGGATTATTTGGCATTTGGTATCACCATCGTACAAGCCATGACAGAGGTAAGAAGATAAACAGGATGTTAAGAAATGTAGATGAACACATGAAAAACACCCAGTTGCAGAAGCGTCTGTTAAAGTTAATGGACCCATTATCTAAATTGATTAAGAGCATTTAATCAAAAAACATATACTTACACGTTTATTTAGATGAGGTTTTGGTTTGTAGTTATCTAACCGCTAAGGAATGGAATTCTCTGCATGCATCTGTACTTCCGAGCTCATATAACCTGGGTCTCTTTAAAATTCGAGTGATTAGGCATATTCTGGGTGAGCTTGCTACTTTCTCGAGCACATTTTCGCCCCTGAGCTAGATTGTGGTCAAGAGTGAACCCATTTTGACTGTGGACAAAAACTTTTTAACGTGGACAATTATTTTTGTATCCTATGAATAAACATAAGTTAGCATCAAAGAAAAATATATCAAACACCAAAAAAAGGCTGCCCCCGGGGGCAAAAGAGCGATATCTATTGAGAATTAACTATTAGTGGCGTTGGAGAGAGCTAAAAGAAAATTTGCTATAGTTTTCTGCTACTTATCGCTATAAACACTTATAAAATTCTTCGCGCAAGAATATTATAGATCACAATCCATGAAAATTCTTCAGACTTAATAACATTCTTTCCCATAATTTAGCCGGTTCCTCATTCTTTTCGTCGGTGTATCTCAATATTTCCCATCGTTTTAGCCGAACAAAAGGTTTTCCTTGGAAACTCGCTTAACAACAAAAGAAGCCGCTATCTATCCATATGTTGCACATTTTAGAGCTAATAATTTATTATTTTGTGTGCTTTTCGTGCCTGTTCATCTGATCGTTTGATCTCGGTGAAATGATTAATGGGATTCCATTTTCTTAAAGGTTTTGTAAGAAGTCGAACTGCGGGTTTTTCCGTAGTCTTCAGTATTGAGAAAGTCTTGGAAACTAGAATTGCACTTTGTATTCCGGGACTTTTTTATTTATTTTTGAAGTCTCCTAAGCCTAAGCCGACATGTCAGCCTAAGCTGACATGATCGTAAATATTCGTCAAATTTCTCTTAAAAAACGTATGCACTATTTAATTCCAACTGTGTTAAAGGGTCAGTGCGTCCCTCTCTCTCTCTCTCTCTCTCTCTCTGTTTTATTCAAGTGACAGTGACAAGAATAGTTTTGTGGAATGTGAGTATTTAACTATATTCTCTTTGAGTGAAAACAGATACTGATAAATAAGTTATTTATTCAGGGCACTGATTTCGTCTTTAAACAAGTGTTTTTTAACGAAATAACAACATGTATTAATAAATAAAATATAATAAAGAACAATAAACAATAAGGAATAAATACATACATACATGTATGACTGAGCAAGTGAGACAAATACCAGTAAAATACCAATGGTTTTCAGCATGAATACGTATTTAAATCTGCTTTCAAAATCAATCCAAAATCCAAATCCACAATCCAAAAAACTAATGATTAACAAGTTAACGTTCCGTTTGTTGTGGCATTGCTGGACAGAGCTATCGTTACCCAGTATATATACTCTTTATAGTTCTCATTTTTCCCACCAGAACGGATAAAACGGCCACCATGGTAATTTTATTACCACCGTCGAGAAGCCTCTGAGACTTCATTGAGACGCCATTGAGAAGCCATTGACTCGCCATGCAGACGCCATTGATTAGCGAGTTTCCCAACCCGCTAGCAATACTAACACCAACATTCTAAGCACAAAACAAGCACACAAAACAACAAAAACTAGTTTTAATCTCAAATAACGTAGCAGACAAAGCAAAATACAGTGATAAAGTTTCCCATTCCAAATCCGGACGTTTACATTTTATACTCGAGATTTACGTCTGTTACGGGGAAACCCGTAAATTTTATTGGGTGGAAACTTGGCCCGCACCAAGATATGTGTACCGAGTTTCCGGTGTCTTGCAATTATTATAATGGCGCCATCTTTTGGTTTATTATTGTGTCTTTGGGAGGCGCGCTATCTGCTTCTTATCGTGTATGGTCCGTATTACCAAACGCGACTCAGACTCTGATCTATACTTAAGTGGCAGTCGTCTTTGTCATTTTGATAGTGAGAGAAAGAGACAATAAATTCATGTATAGATCAAGATTTGAGTCTCCTGTAATACGTCAGAGGCCATGGTGCGGTTTGAATACTCTGATACCAGGTTTAGCCAAGTTCGCCACACACTTGACTATACCTACACGATTAGAAGAAACCAACCTAACTCAGCTATACTAAACGTTAAAAGGTGGACATCCTAAACTATTCATAAAGATCTACGAACTATAGATAAGTGACATTTTAGGCTAGAAAAATACTCAGAAAGACAAAGAAAGCAGACCCTTATTACAGTTACAAGGAATGTCACTTACTTTTGAAAATATTTCCCCTTGAAATAATACACCGGATTCCTCTTTACGGATTAGGTTTTCTGTGACAAGCAGCGCGGGTTCGAAACTATATGTGTTATTAGCTTTCCGCCCGGAACTTCGTCTCCGTGGGAATTAGGGAAAATAATGTAGCCTACGTTCTAATCCAGGGTTTTAGCTACCTCTATACCAAATTTTATTAACATTAGTCCAGCCGTTTGAGCGTGAAAGAATATCAAACATCCATACATCCTCACAATCTTTTGCATTTATAATATTACTAGCTTTTCGCCCGCGGCTCCGCCCGCGTCGACTACAGGTTATATCGTGCTCAGCTGTAGGATAAAATATAGCCTAAGGTCTAATCTATATGTGTACCAAATTTCATCAAAATCGGTTAAGTAGTTTAGGTGTGAAAGACGGACTTCTGTCAGACAGACAGAGTTACTTTCGCATTTATAATATTAGTAAGGATAGTAAGGATAAAGATTAGGATTTTACATTAGTTAGAAATCCTTTACAGGGCAATTCTCGAAAATTCTCGAAAAATCTGGACCTCTCTCATTGCGACAATCACGTGATCGCTGAAATTGTAGAGATCTCTGAAATCACTTAAAATTTGTTAGATGTGAATCAACTCACTAAATTAGATAAATTTTCCAGAAACATAATTCAAAATGTTTCATAATTTTTACAATGAGACTACTCATTTTTACAAGTTTTTATTAATTTAGCTTAAATTAACTTGAAATCACAATATTAACAAGAATTTTAGTTTTTTTAATATTTCATGTTTAATTCTATTAATAAAATTTTGCTTCTTCGATAAATAATAGTTTGCGTGTAAATAATGATCAATAGTATGATTCGTATGTAAATATTGGTAAATAATGAGGAATAAAATTTTATTTAACCCGTCGCGTGCTTGTTTATGCCGCGCGATACAAATTATTTATAGTAATTGGTGTGCAAGAATCGCGAGAAGGTTTTATAAAAGAACATCTCATGTAACCATTTTTCACACTAATAAATGATTATGATTTTAAAGACCATCTTTTAAACGGGTTTCTTGAAGAAAGCCGTTCAGATTCAAGCGAAAAGTCGTCCCGGAAATGTTCGCTAATTGAGTCTTTCTATTGTGACAATTCTTTATTTTATTGTCTTTTATGTAGTGAAAAATGATCTTTCCCTCTGAGATCTCATCTGTTCGCCTGACGCTACACGAAGGGCCAAATACAAGTCCTTCTTTTTTGTTTCTATGCGCGTATCCGAATCATAATAATACATCATATTTATCTAAACGCCATCCCGTACGGTACCCGTACATTTTTGCGGCCTCCCAAAACGTAGGTGATATGTTTTGCCTTTTGTAAGCAGATACTTTTCGTGACGTATGACGAGATATTGAGTTGTTATGTTGTTGTTGTGTGGGTGGAAACATACGTCTTGATATTGGGTCCCCATTTATAAAATGAATGTGTAATGGTCAACTGAGCCCGTGGGCTCAGCGGACTGTGGGCTCAGTTGACCCCGGAATGTATTTTTCGTGTGTTAAAATTTTCTTCATTTTTTCTTTGATTCAGCAGCTATTTCCAAAATATTTTTGTCTTTAATCTACCTATAAACTCATGTCTATAGTCCATTTCAGTAGGCAGAACGTCTTGCGGTTCTGGAACCACTTGACGCAACATTTGACATTCATTCTGAGAGTTTAGTAGATGTATAGTGGTGATAGATTGTCAGCCTTTCACTCACGGTTATTTTGATATTATTATTGGTAATACTGCCAAGTTTTTAAGTACAGATTTTGAGTACAATTTTGAGGTAAAGTGCCCTCCGAAGCACGGAAATGCTCGTGATAAATTGCCACTCTGGTCACAGATTCCCGTCCCCGACCTTTTTGTTACACTCGGCATACAATTTTCATTCTCCTGGCTGTGTACTCGTTGGCATGCACATTTTTTAAATTAAAATGAAACTGAGTGACAATTTCAGAAACATCGAATTCATTAACCAAAACGGCGTTTTAAAATTCGAAATAAAACGCAAACAATAAATTATTAAGATAACAGCAACCTTCGGTTTTAAATTAAAACAGTAAATACGAATCCAGATATTAAATGTTGACCGTTAAACTTATTGGTCGACGTTTGGGAAAACGGGAATTTATGGAGGATGCTTTATTATTTTATCGGGTGTCTTCCTAACTACCCCTTCATTCACATTATATCCACCTTACCTCACTGAAATTTTGATGACAATTAATATTATGAACTGGTGTATCATAAAGGAGTAAAACATCGACCTGATATTTTGCTCATTAATGGTGGTCTTTTTCTTGTCGTGTAGGTATAGTCAAGTGTGTGGCGAACTTGGCTAACCCTGATTTCAGACACCGCCAAATGCCCTTTGAATTGGTTTTAACGATTGTAGTCAATCGAAAACAGCCGGGATCGACAGCTTAACGTGCCCTCCGAAGCACGGAAACACTCGTGATAAATTGCCACTTTGGCCACCCATCAGGTTCTCTGCCTTTGTGTGAGTTACTCAACCTCACTGCTCGGTTGAAATAAACGCTAACTTTTATACTATAGTTGTGTTACACACACACATATCTAAAACCAAAACACTCATTAAAAAAAATGCCCACAAAGCGTTATGGTAATTGCAA
This sequence comes from Aproaerema taeniolella, assembly GCA_949987775.1. Taxonomy (NCBI): domain Eukaryota; kingdom Metazoa; phylum Arthropoda; class Insecta; order Lepidoptera; family Gelechiidae; genus Aproaerema; species Aproaerema taeniolella. The sequence continues at coordinate 2,425,487 of OX465265.1, forward strand.
AACGACTACGACGCAAAATTCGTATGGTGGCTCTTATAAAAATGCCCATCTGGATTAACATGGACGCATCACGTAAGTTTTCAGTGTCGATGATAAAACGAGAGGGCGAAATGAGATATATCTGACAACATTATGTACGCGTCCATGGCAGCTATGCATGACACGTTCTGGCAACTCATGCTCAACAGCACATCATGCTATCCAAAACAGTCCAATTTTGTCAATCGATTTTCAATGTTATCTCCAAGCATTAGAGTTTACTATCCATTGGGGAAATTTGACAGTTTGTGGTAACCTGATGTGTTGTTGACTGTACATTAAAGAATACGAACATATCCGTCGTAGGTAATATTTGACTCGACCACAACGCGTTGTGGCAGTGAAGAAATGCCCTGTGAATCTAACATTTCTAAACCACTACATCTTGGGGAAAAATAGATAAGGGAGATGGGAATAAACTGAATAGAAGATACTTTATTATTTTAATGTAGTATGGTCAGCATGAAAATAGGTGTTCCCGGCGGGCAATTATGAAATTACGGAGCTTTGCGAATTCCGAGGGAAAATGTTTAGGGCACATTTTTGTTAATTAGTTTCGAAAATTTACTTTGATAATAAAATAGTCGCTATATTCTGAAGCTAAACTAATAGGTTAGTTTTACGTAGTTACTATTTTTCGTTTAATAGCTTGTTTTAATCGTTATAATTACTCAAATTCTTTTTTGTTTGAAATTTGGCTATAGTATGGAGATTTTGATTAAATTTATATATTTTCATATTGAATTTAATTACTGATAACGAAAGTTATACAAAACTCGTTTGATTTTTTGCCTGTTCCAGTGCTTATTTTTGCTCTAACTTTTACAATTTGCGCTTTCAATAAACCAAGTCTGATCTTAAATTATTAATATTGACCGAACCTCCCTACAGATTTTTTTTACATTTGGATTTCACATTCCAAAAAAATCCAGAAATATTAATAGGTAGATACCAGTTCTCCAAAAAAAGCTAACAGAAAACGACAATTTCATAGGTAAAAACTTAACATCAGATATTTCCGTGAATTTATGGGAGGAAATGAAGTTAAGTAGGAAAATGTTTGTAATTTTGTGCCTATTAACAATGATATATTACTCTGTGCATTAAGATTAACCGAGATAATCTTGTGTGTCTATATTTACATATGTAGTGGTGGTCTATAGCCTTAACTCCCTTCACTGGTTTGTTGGGAGGCCCAGCCTTTTGGTGGGGACAAAATGCACAAAACAGGCTTCCTACCTTCCTTCTAGTATATTTTCAAATCCAAAAATGGCCTCTGACTTGGTGCAACGACTTTAGTCAATAGACAATTCAACGTGCCCTACGAAGCACACAAACGCTCATGATAAATTTGCACTTTTTATTTATTTTTTATTAGGAGATGGGTTACTCTTGACCTTAACTTTGGTCACCCGTCAGGTTCCCTGCCCGTACAAAGACGTTACTTAACCTTGGTTTTGATGAGCGAGCGTGACTGAGCTACGAGCACTTCTGATAAGGAAAATGTTTCGTTTTTTTTTATTTCTGTTTTAAAACAGAATACCCGAAAAAGCAAAAGTCTCAAACACACTCTATAAAACAGCTTTGATTAGGTGGTTGTAGAAATAACATCAAAAAGGGACTCCCAATTTCGAAACCACCCTGTAATTACAAAGTACAAGCGAAAGCGAATAGTGCTATTTATCAAGATTAGGGACCGCGACTGTGATGAGGCCTAGTGGGCTGGATTGAGGCCTGAGGCCTCAAAAAAAACTTATTTTAGGTATTTCACTTTTTGTGAAAAAATATGTCAGAATTCATATAGCCAGAATCTTTTTCAAGTTCAAGTGAATTGGCATCTTTTGGGTGAGCTTTCTACATCTTCCTCTACCACATCTTTGCCCTTGAGCTAGATTGTGGCCAAGAGCGAACCCGAAAACCCCGACCCCGACCCCGTTGTCTATAAAAAATAGTGAAATACTCAAAACCGTTTCTTTTTTGTATATAAGATCTAAAAATAAAAAACACTTAGAAATAAAAATTAGTTTAAGTGATTGCAACACTGAAGGGACTATGTTGAAAAGAAAAATATAAAATATTGTTTCTTTGTTTCTTCATCTACATCAAAATGCAGCAACAGATAGACAGAAATTTCGACACGAGGTGTACGACTGGGGAGTAAAGTCACTAGAGGAAAGCATATAAAAAAAAAATTAAACTCTGACATCAGGGTTAGTCAAGTGTACGCACTTGACTATACCTACACGATAAGAAGAAGAAGGTCTCACTGCTGGGCAAAATCCATTCCTCCCGATCTTGTGCGAACTCCCTCCAGTCCTTTTTGTAGGCAGCTAAGTCATCCTGTCATCTTTTTTGGGTCTACCTCAACGATGCTGCTCCTCTTAGGGCACTCATTGTATGACTAGGATAAAATCGGTAACTTTATATTTAATAAAAGGTATTTCTTATATTTTTAAAATATTTTCTTTAGACCTCCTTTCGTGTTACTGAACGAATGAATTTGTGTAATATTAAAAAAAATGTGGTTCGTTCTAAATTGATTATCGTAACTCTAAAATTTAATATTTTGTATTACCTCTGACATTCGACTGCATACAACTCTCACACGGCTGAACAAATTTTGATTAAATATCTCGGACCATTTCGATTACATTTGCTTTTAAACAAAAAAACGTATCCATATCGGTCCATTCCTTTAGTTAGAAGCTACGATGCCACAGACATACAGAAACTCAGATACACACTTCAAACTTAGACCATCCGTTCTTAGTCGTATTAAAAATACCCAAAAAATAATAAACTGAAATAATTTCCTACCGTGTTGGTCAAACAGTTAATAATGAAATCCTTCTGATCAAGTAATTATAGCCTGAAGGCCATTTAGGTAGTCTTCGTAAAGAGGGATCAGAGGCCTTTGTTGCCTTAAACCGTCCCTGGCCGCAAGCGCCTCTTCGTTCACAAGAAATTTATTAATTTCATTAAGTCCTAGAGATATCTACTGTATCAGTAAACATTGCCTTTCTTTTGATCTCGGCCCACGAAGGGTTGGCAGAGAAATCAAATTTATAAACCTTTTAGTGTTTTGGTATTTGTAATGATCTCTTATGGGATTGCGACTGAATATTTTGCTAAGCCTTCTGAGTGGTGAGTCGGTGAATTTGAAAATTGTATAAGGGATGAAACGAGGGTCTGAGAATTTAAATGTAGTACTTAGGAATCGTTATATATGTTACAGTTAAAACTAGTTAGTAGTTAGAACGCGTTTTTCCTAGTTAGAACTAGTTTTTACTTGGTGCCCTTGTTAAAACTAGAAATAATCAGTTAAAACTAGAATTTACCACTGACATATTTGATTTTCAGATAAAACTAGTTGTCACATCGAGCTATAGTTAAAACTAGCTGTAGTTAAAACTCCCCCCCCGCGGAGATTATATCGGGGCAGAAACTGTAGGTTAGGTTTGTTAGTAGCCTAGCCTAACCAATCCGTTGGTTTGGTTAGGTTAGGTTAGGTTAGAACTGCGAACAGCAGGCCCGGACCTCTCGTTGGCGACTGTCGTGCGAACTATGGTCGAGAACGAGACGTCATGGAACAGTGTCCTCTCCTTCTGTGAAGACATAATTTCCCAGAAGGAGGCGGCGGAGAGAGAAAGAGAGGGGGATGCTAGTGCTCCCGCTATCCGCCGCAGAAGGCCTGGACGCTGAAGACGAGCCGAGGCCCGTCTGGCACTTCCCAAAGTAAAAAAAAAAAAGGTTAGAACTGCGACCCCCAACGCACGAGCCGAGCGAGCGAAGCGAGCGTGCCGCGGCAGCGGCCGGCGAAGTGCCAGAAAAGACTTTGGTTGCGTTAAACGGTAAGCACAACAACTACATAACCCACAACATAACCTCAAGCCAATCAGAATAAGGTATGATGAACTCTAACCTCGGTCGGAACAGTTTTAACTGACTCGCTTCGGGAAAACGCGTTTTGTCTTGAAGAAACTAGTTTTAACTGATATTTGATTCAGACATTAGTCAATTCTAGTTTTAACAAAGGCACCAAGTAAAAACTAGTTCTAACTAGGAAAAACGCGTTCTAACTACTAACTAGTTTTAACTGTAACATATACAGGCCGTTGATTTGCTCGACAACCCCCGACTCAAGGATGGTAATAAACACGACACTGATGTCAAAAAAAATGAAATTTAAAATATATTTTTAAAAAATAAACTGGCGGGTACGCCCGCCGCGGCCTCCTCTGCCCAGCACAACCAACCTTGCGCGAGTAAGCACATGCAACTCGTCTCGTCCGTACGTATTCAAGGCGCAACGATACTTTGGCTATTATGAAATGAATGGACTATTCCATGGAAATTTAAGGTATTTTTTATATTGTTTTGGCATAGTATCGTGTATACTATCATCCCTGCGTCGGGGGTTGTCGACCAAATCAACAGTCTGTATAAAATTGAAGATCCTGACTTATTGACTCGTCAACGCTCAGCCCAAGCGCTTGAACATAGAAAGTTGAAATTTGGAACAAAGGTTCCTTTTATAACGAGGAATAAGGAAGGATTCTTTGAAATTCCCACGGAAACGAACTCCCGGGCATCCTCTAGTAAAATTATAATAACATAAGAGTAATGGTATGTGTGTACCACTCCACCAAAAAGACTGTGGCTCTTGAATTATTAAGAAGAAGAAAGCATAAAAACTGACGCTTTTTTTGAGTATTTAGTTCAGAATTTCTTTTACTGAAGATCTAATACTAACATTTATTGCTCTATAGCAATAAGGCCGCAGGATTGTACACTACATTATGAACATTTGTTTTTGTTTAATGTTATGTTTTTTTTTTTTGTGTGCAATAAAGAGTATTGTATTGTATTGTTTTGTAACATTTTTTTGTCATAAAAATAACTTCTCGCCTGGGACTTTGCTTCCGTAGGAATTTCAGGAATGAATTACACATATAAACCTACCTCTTCAATCACTCCATACATTAGTGAAATCATATCATCATCATATCAGCCTATTCCAGTCCACTGCTGAACATAGGCCTCCCCCAAGGTGCGCCACTTTGCACGATCCTCCGCTGTTTTCATCCAGCCACTACCCGCTATCTTCTTTAGGTCATCTGACCATCTGGCTGGGGGGCGTCCTACACTACGTTTGCCTAGACGTGGTCTCCATTCGAGAACCTGTCTACTCCAACGCTCGTCGGTTCTGCGACAGACCTGGCTAGCCCACTGCCACTTCAGCTTGCTACACTTTTGGATAATATCCATCACTCCGGTTTTCTATCGGATGACCTCGTTTCGGATTCTATGATCCGAATGATCCAAAACGAGGTCATTAGTGAAAACCTTATGAAAATCCGTTCAGTAATTTTTGAGTTTATCGTGTTCAGACAGACAAACAAACGCGGCGTTGGGCTTTGTTTCAACTTATTTTTATTTAACAAAAACCTATTTTACTTGTTTCATCTGTAATTAAAAAAGATTTGTATTAAAAATTGATTTAAAATCACATGGCAATTCCACAGATGAATTTTACGCGAATATAATATGGTTATTTTTATTTATTTATTTATTTATTTATTTATTTATTTATTTTATTTATTTATAGGAACACCTACACCATATGTATACGACATTAACAATAAGTATCATTCAAGTTTGTTTTGATTCTATACACATGACTATTACAGATGTTCACATCGCTCTTTACAATATAATTTTAACAAAGTGGTAAAACAAATTTAAGTATCCTAATGAGATCCTTTAAAAGGCAAGTAAAAGTATTAAACTAAACTACAAAAAAAACTAAAATTATACTTCTAATACAGATTAGAACAGAAAAAGGTTACAAAGAGTTAATACAATATTTTTTATTTATTAATAATAACTAGTTCTCTTCCAAGTTGGAAGATGAAGATGTAGCGACAAGTATTTTGTGTTTGAAACTGGGCAGAGAATCGTTATAAATATCAAAATCATTTACTTTTTTATTAATCTCGTTATATATCCTACAGATTCGTAACACTGGAGAATTTAAACCGATATTGGTTCTACAATAGGGAATGTTAAATAGTTTTGTGATTGGTTTTCTGGGAAAATTGAAAGGAACTGAGAGTGCAATATTATTCTGGAGGTCAATGGAGTCAAACACATTATTAACTATTTTGTACAGAAAGACTAGGTCAAGTTTTTTACGTCTAGATTGTAAACTTTCTAAATTAAAGAATTTAAGGCGTTGTTCATAGGGTAACCTGTAGCTAATCCCTTTGGTGGCAAACGCAAGATGACGAGTGAATGCGCGCTGCAAGGACTCTAAACGCTGAGAATGGATAGCATACCACGGGCTCCAGACAACACTTGCATATTCTAATATGCTGCGAACTAAAGAGTTGAATAGTGTTACCTTAGTTTTAATTAATCGGAAGTCTCTTGTGTTACGCTTCAAAAAGCCAAGCATCTTGGCTGATTTGGTAACTGTTATATCAATGTGCATTTTAAAATTCAACTGTGAATCAAGTAAGACTCCTAAGTCACGGATTTCGTTGACTTCTTGAAGCGCAACGCCATTGAAATTGTATTCGCAAGAACTTTTTATCTTTTTTCGACTAAAGTTGATATAAAAACATTTATTTATATTAAGTTGCATGTTGTTTGTTTCACACCACAGCCTTATGTTGTTAAGGTCAGATTGAAGATTATTGCAGTTGGAAGGAGATGCAGTGGAATAAATCTTCAAGTCATCAGCGAAGAGAGAATATTTTGATGTTTTTATCTAGTTGCAAAACTAGATAACCGTGCAAAAACTAAGAGCTTAAAAGAAAAAAAAAGAGTTGTATCTTCCTGAGTTCCGTATTGCGAACAAAAATGATTTATAAAGATAGTCCTGCGGCTAAGATGAAATCTGTTGATAAAATGAACGAACGAGCGTTGGTACAAAGGAGAAATGGAAAAGCGAAGATAACAAATATCTTCAAAAGTTTATTCTTGCACTCACAAAGTTTCTTAGAATTTATGGAAGGCTTTCTACTAAACTCAAACAAAAAAAAACTTCAATTAATGATTAACTTAAAACTTGAAGCAAGAAATCTGACAGTTAAGGTTATTTTGGTATTTTTTCTTGATACATGGTCTGGCTTTATGATTTAAAAAATTTATATTTTTATTTTGATCAGTGTTTTTCAAGCTAAAGACCCTAAAAATATCCTGATAATATAAAGTTTTTGTTAACTGTTAAATAAGGTTTAAAGAAACAATGTAACAGACTATGTTAACTGATTTAATATCTCTTGTATAACCTAATTTGTTTGTGGTGTGAAAAAAATAAAATATATGTCTATTTCCTGACTTCTAAGAAAATTCGTTTTCGAAGGGCTCGCGGTTCACCAACCCGCATTAGAACAAGTTGGTGGACTATGGCTTACATCCCCTTCGTGTTTCGAAGGGAGGCCTGTAACCCTTGGTGGGGACATATATGGGCTGCTATGAAGAAGAAGAAGAAGTGACCTAGATGCCTAGTTCCACCACATAAACCAATTGTATTCCTAATGTCTCTAAAATTAAAAAAAAATGTCACCCCAACATTCGATTGGTTATAACTTTGAAACGGTAAAACCAATTTAAACAAATATAGCTAAACACCATCTCAAATTTATTAGCTTTCAAATAAATAAAACCGCATTGAAATCGGTATATTAGTTTACGAGCTACGATGCCACAGAGAAACACAAAAATACACAGATCCACACGTCAAACATAAAACGCTCTTATTTTTTTGTCAGAGATTAAAAACTTGAAAAAATCTCCCAAAGTAACATAATCCATAAACTCTCTATAAGGGGATATAATGAAGAAAGTTCCACAACTTTTCCCTACTCAACCCCAGAACAACTTGCTCCTGGGAAAAATGTAAAACCTATTATGTCCTCTGGTGAATAACAATGCCTTTCTTACAGTGAACAATTTGTTAGTTTGTAAATGCTACTACTTACTCTTACTACAATACAATACAATACAATACTCTTTATTGCACACAAAAAAAAACATAAAACATAACATTAAACAAAAAACAAATGTTCATGATGTAGTGTGCAATCCGGCGGCCTTATTGCTATAGAGCAATTTACTACACATATTGTAATAAATAAATAATCATTTTTATTTCTCTCAACAATGTTAGGTGTACATAAGGCCTTAGCAATTATAAGATTAAATATATTTAACATTGGTGAGAGACTGGTGGCTGTGATAGGCACTTAGCCTGTAGTACAGACCAGGTCCCCATCCTCAAAACAAACTTACAAAATGAATATAAACCAGATAAGAGCCAATCAACATAGGCACTATTTTAAGCGAATATTTAGCAGATAATTGCCGGCCGGTTTGGTCGAGTGGTAGCGGCGCTGCCTCTTGATCGGCGGGTCCTGGGTTCGATTCCCAGCCGGGGCAAATATTTGTGTAAAAAGCAGATGTTTGTTCTCGGGTCATGGGTGTTTGTGTCTGTCTTTATGTATGTTCCGAGGGACCCACGACACAAGGGAAAACCTTAGTGACGGCCTTTGAGTGTGAGTGTGTAGCGTTTATAATTTGTGCCAGCTCACAACTCTTCCCAGGTATACTGTAGGAGCCATTCAGAAGAATGCGAGGGTTTTTCAGAGTCGTGGGTGAACGGCTGACAACCTATCACCATTATTCTCTTGTTCCATCTTATAACTCTCATAATGATTGTCAAATGTGACGTCAAATGATTCTCGAACTACATGACGTTCTGCCTACCCCCGGAAGGGATTATAGGCGTGAAAAAAACTTGTTTAGTTCAAAAATAAATTAATATCAAAACATTTTCCCCCAGTTCCCAAACCAACAAGGCAAGTTCGCGTAGTTTTTTACAATCAATTCCTCACCATTAAAAGTTGTTCGATCGTCCCACTTTCATGCGGGCCAACTAGTTCGACTCTGACATTTAAATTAGAAACCCCAAGAAGTTATCCCACACCCCTCCTTTGTTGATCAGGGACGTACTTAGGGAGACTGTGGACTTAAAAAAAAAGAAATACAATTTTAAATTGTCTAATGTAATGTAATTGTCACATAAGCGTGCCGCCCGTGACTTCGTTTCCGTGGGAATTTGGGAAAATTATGTAGCCTATGTGTTAATTTAGGGTGTCAGCTACCTCCGTACCAAATTTTATCAAAATTGGTCCAGCCGTTTAAGCGTGAAAGAGTACCAAAACTTCCATACATCCTCACAAACTTTCAAAATAATATTAATAGGACTTAAAGATATATTATAAAATGTGAAACTGTGTATGTCTGTCCTTCCTTCACTTCTTAATAGAGCAATAATTTCTTTAAGTCTTGTAAATTACGACAATATAAAATAGGTACCTAATTATTATTTTTTTATTGACAAGCGATTTATACATCTACACTACCTTTTCTCCCGCGGCTCCGCCCACGTGGACTACATTTTATATCGTGCCCAGATGTGGAATAAAATATATCCTGTGGCATTTCTCAAGGTCTCATCTATCTCTATACCAAATTTCATCAAATTAGGCGTGAAAGCGTAACAAACAAACAAACTTACATTCCATCTCCATCAGCTCATATACGTCCCCACTGCTGGGGCACGGGCCTCCCTCAATAACATGAGGGGTAAATGCCATACTCACCACCCTTGGCAGACGGGTTGGCGAGGGTTTTGATATAATTGCAGAGTTTTCCTTCTCTGTGTGCAGATGAACTTGCTTGCATATTTACCTTAGTCGCCTTGTACGACACCTTGGTAAGAAAGAGGGTGGTCCTATTCTACTCTGCCGGGGACTCACACGGCTTCATTCACATGTATAATATTAGTAAGGATTCCTTAGCCGTGCATACAGTCGCTCCTCGCCTCATAGTATCTTGCAAAGTCAAGGTACCAGATGTTTTAAAGAGGGTTCTGACGTCTCATAAATTATTTATAAGTATTTCGTAAACAAGTAATGAGGGTGTGAACCTCATTTACTTGTTTACGAAAGTTGGTTGAAAAGGGACTTGCAACCCTTCCTTCTATGCATTTTAATTTCATCCTTTATAAAATATTCGAATAAAAAACTTACCTAAACATTTTTAATTGTTTTCAAATGTGTTGCAAACTTGTCCTCGTATAATTATAATTTAAGTAAAAATAATCCTTTTCAAAATTAACTTTTTAATTTATTTTCTGCGGTTTCTGTTCCTAATTTGTCTATGTGGCTTATTGAAATAAAATAAGGAAATTGTAGTTTATTGTTATTTTAATAATAAGAAAATTACAATAAGGATCCCCTTGTATTTAATACCTTTTAGGGGAATCCGCTCTTCTATAATTTGACTATGCCTAATATGTTCAATACTCAAAAAGTTATTTCCATTCCATGATATTATTATGGTATTAATGGTTTAATATCATTTAACAAACCTTGGTATAAGCTTGACAAATTTTATGCAAATTTTGTGTATCTGCTTATGTAATTGTACATTTATCAGGGTGCTTAATATTTTAAAATTTTTAAAATTTTGTTCCCTAATTCTGTATTTATTAGGGTGCTTAATATCTTGGACCAGAAAAAAAAATTATAGCCCTAAACTTGTTCCCTAATTTGTGTATTTATTAGGGTGCTTAACATTTTGCACCAGAAAAAAATATATAGCCCTAAACTTGTCCCCTAATTGTTTATTTATCAGGGTTCTTAATGTTTCGGACCAGAAAAAAAATTGTGGCCCCAAACTTGTGCCCTAAATACGTCCCTTTGCACACAAAGTTCCGCCACTACTTTAAGAAGCAAACTGTCCGAATTAACTTCGCGCAGACGATTGAAGAGGGCGATATATTCGGAAAGTTCGCCTGAAATTTATCTCCCCTTAAACTTGAATTAGCTGTCTTATAAGATATAAGTCGCGGAGAAATCGGGAGTTATGGAGAAGGAATACGAGATCGCATCTTCTTACCAGCCCATATACGTCCCCGCCGAGAGGCACGGGCCTCCCTTCGAAACACGAAGGGGATTTAGGCCATAGTCCACCACGCTGGCCCAATGCGGGTTGGTGGACTAGAAATGTATATACAACGCTTCACACTCAAAGGCCCACATTAAGGTTTTCCCTTGTGTCGTGGGTCCCTCGGAACACACATAAAGACAAACACAAACACCCATGACCCGAGAACAAACATCTGCTTTTTACACAAATATTTGCTCCGACTGGGAATCGAACCCAGGACCCGCCGATCAAGAGGCAGCGTCACTACCACTCGACCAAACCGGCCATCATATACAATTTAAAAAAATTTAAACCCTGAATTCAAACCGTCATCCTATAACTTTTTTCAGTGGTAGTTTCCTCCAAAAATTTATAAATTTAGAATGTATTTTTGATATTTTCTGTTTCAAGATTAAACAATTTATTTGAATACAATCTATGTTGCTATAAATAACGGCAATAACTACGTGTCTTGTGTAACTTATGTTCATTATAAGAATAAGTTGTATTAAGTTTATACACACTTATGTTAATTTGAAAATTATGTGGGAATAATTGTGTACGTGTGTGACTGTGCAGACAAATAAAGGTTTTATCTATCTGTCTATGTACGAAAAATAATAAATAAATACATTCACCAAGGCTCATTTCATAAAACAAACACTGTTTATTAGTTTTTCTGCGAAAACGGAAATTTATATTTTTTGTCTAATCCAGATTTTTCGCAAACCTTTTTTGTGACTTTGCGCCGTTCTCTATAAAAATTTTTGGTAAACTTATTTTGTCATAAAAACATTTTATGATTTTTCGTGGTTAAGGTGAAATTCAAATAGAACTTAGTGAGATTGTAATAACATCAACACTGTTTAAAATGTCATATGGCCTAATTAAAAAAAAAAAAACATTTGCCACAACCTTTTAAGAGGTGAAGTGAACACAATTAAAAAAAAACTGTTCAATTAAAGAAATTATAATCAAGATAATATTTCTGCTAAAATCGGCACTTTTGTACCCACCCTGTACCAACTTACTAAAATTCAGATTAAATTCGCAAGAGTATTCGATTTCTCTAAAACATTTTTAAAATCCGAGACTAAAAACTCAGTTGAAAGCTGCGCAAACAATACCCCACTTTGCAAAGGTAATTTTCGCGGGAAAAATCGTTCGTTACACGACTAATAAAATCAGGGGTAGACTTACTACCTCCAGCCATTATCATTGCAACACACAGACAGATTTATTGGCATCGAACACTGAATATATTAGGTGGGGGGTAAAGAAAACCCTGGCACCCTATATAGGGGGACGTACCAAGTATAAAAGGTTTGCTAGCAGTATAGTACCACGTTTCTTCGTTCCTTGATACCAAGGTTAGTCAAGGCGAACTTGACTAACCTTGGTATCAAACCACCACCAAATGGCCACTGACTTGGTTTAACGACTGTAGTCAATAGACAACAGCCGGCAAACACTCGTCTTTGGTCACGTATCAGGTTGCTTGACCTCACAAGCAGTAGTAGTTGATTCCCAATCAGGGCAGACATTTATCGTTTATCTAAAAACCAGATAATTTGCCTTTTTATAAAACGTTACAGCAAAATTGTATTACCATTGCCTCCTGTGTAATAGTAATACTAGAAGCTGAAAACATAAAGGGCAATGGTAATTCAAATTTCTAATTGCCGTGCCGTGCCGTTTGAAATATAAATAAGGCCCTATAGCTTGAAAGGTACCGTTAACATGGGTGATAATACAAGCAATAATGCTAACATGCAAAGCAATGAATGGCTCCTAAAAAGAAAAACAACTAGCTAACCGTAACACAAAGAAAGAAACAGAAATATAAGTAACTAGCATCCCGCTCAGGACTTCGTTTCCGTAGGAACTTGGGAAAATTATGTAGCTTATGTTTCTTAGGAATAATGTAGCATCCTAACGGTGAAAGAATTTTTAAAATCGGTACAGTAGTTTTTTACTTATTCGTTACATACAAAAATACAAATCTTTCCTCTTTGCAATATTAGTATTGAAGTAAAGGAGACTACGAGAATGAAATTAAGTAGGTATTAGTTACATGAATTATTGTTCAAGATTTAATAAACGATGAATGTTAACTACGATTAAAAAAAATAGAGTTATAAAACAGTAACTATACTACTGGTGAAATCTGAGTAATGAATTCGATCCCCCGTTTGGCAAAACATATGGCGTGGTCTCAGATTTGGGACGGAATAGAAATGTGGATTGTGGTTTTTAGATAGATATCTATGTTTGTAACGTTCCTTTTAAACTAGTTTGCATTTTGAGGGAGTAGTCGCTTTGGAATCCATCAGCGAGGTTAAGTAACGTTTACCCGCGTGAAGGATATTTACAAATAATCTTGGGGAAATAAAAATGTACAGCAAATTTAGCCGCTTGACTTAAAGGCACAATAGCTCAGTTGGTAAGAGAACCAGGTGATCTAATCCTGAGGTCGTGGGTTCAAGTCCCCCACGAGCCTAGTGGTGCTCGCTGATCTGAACTGATTAGTGAGGTCAAACAACGTACATAGGGGCACGGAACCTGATGGGTGAACAAAGTGGCGATTTATCACGAGCGTTTGACGGCTGTTGTCTATTGACTATAGTCGTTAAACCAAGTCAAGAGTCCGTTTGGCGGTTCGAAAACTCTGATACCAAGGTTAGTCAAGTTCGCCAAATACTTAATTTGGCCTACACGGTATGGAAGGACGCCTATAATGCCTTTTGGGGTAGGCAGAATGTCATGACTACTTAAGGCCACATCTGACATTAATTCTGAGAATTTTCATATGGAATATGAGTATACCAGGAATCGAACCTAGGCAAAACTGGCGCATTACTGGTCACACACAAAAAAACCAATAAAAACCCTCTTACGAAGTTTTACTTACTTTTGAATAGGAAAACTGAAAGTGACCTCTTATAAATCAGTATAATTGAACCTATTGAGGAGGTGGAGGGGGTTTTATTGGTAGGGAGGGGGTTCGGAAAGTCGTTCCTATCGGCTGTGAGATAACAAACTCTGAATTTAAAGGTACAGTCGAAATGAACGGTTCAGGTGGGAAATTTATTAGAGAATTGGTAATTTTTACTGGAATTTGAAATTTATGCGCGATTCTCCTTTCATTCATTATCGTATAACTGTAGCTATTGTGGAGATTCCATCTTTAGGATAATATAATCTACTTTGAACGCCTTTAGCGAAAGGTTCTATAATCAAAATGATTAGCAGCTTTTGGCGCGGAAATACTTATGTAACTCAGTCGGTCGCGGTGGCGCGAATAAGGTTCCTCAAAAAATCATTTTTTTTACCAGCTCATCGTCCCCACCGAGGGGCACGCGCCTTCCTTCGAAACACGAAGGGGATTTAGGCCATAGTCCCCCACGCTGGCCCAATGCGGGTTGGTGGACCGCTCGTCTTTCGAAAATGAATTTTCTTGGACGGGCGGGTTTCATCACAATGTTTTCTTTCACCGTTGAGCAAGTGATAATTAGAAATCTGTACATAAATCCGAAAAGATGAATTGTATGGGGCCGTCGTTTTGTTTTCGTTTCCTGGAACCATTTAAACGAATCAGATAACGTAACTCGTATATGAGTTCTTTTTAATTATCCAGACCCATTATTTTTAGAAATATTTGCATGCCAGGCAGTGGCCGAATATATTTTAAAATAGGCATTTCAAAATATCTTTGTACTCGTATTCAATACAATGATTTGATTTGATTTGACGTATCCCAGATTTTTTTACCACAAAAAAAATGCGAGAAATACGTGTCCCACCTATAAGTGACTCAGTAAGCGTGTTGTGCCGGGACGAGTTTCGAAGTTCCGAGAGTATTTAGAAAAAATTAACAAGAAAGAGGGTAGATCGCTTTGTCTGCTCTTAACACCACCGACAGTTCTCCAGCGCTGAAATATAGATTCAAGATTCAAGACATTTATTTGACACAAAACACTACAACACAAATAAAATAAAATAAAATAAAATATAAAACACTGGACAAGAACACATAGAGAAGACGACAAAACAATGTATAATTGTGCTGTAGTGCGATGTCAAAATAAGACACAGCTCAGCATGTGTTGAAGCTGAGGCCCCAACGCTGGTTTTCAGCTGTGCCCTTGGTGCGGATATCAGATCCTCATAAACAAAAATCTTGGTAAGCACCCGTTATGTGTTTAAAACTAGTGAAAATAACCGCGAAAATCTTAAATAAACAATACACCGTGTAGTTTTTTATTTTCTTCAGTAATCCGCCATTGTGGGATAAGTCCGCCATTGTAAACTTCTTACTGCTGTAAATTTGTTATCCTCTTTATTATCATTGTGCAATAAATAATAAATACATACATACCATTTCTTACCAGCACATATACGTCCCCACCGAGGGGCACGGGCCTCTCTTCGAAACACAAAGGGGATTTAGGCCATAAACCACCACGCTGGCCCAATGCGAGTTGGTGGACATACAATACATACAATATAACAATATACATACAATATAATAAAATAAAAGGTCTAACCAAATATACCATTGACAAATAAAAAAACGGTTAAAAGACCAAAATTCGTCGAAATACCTGCTGAACTTACTCGAGAGACACCAAGAGAATATTTGAAAATGTCCTCTGTCCCCATCTCCCCTCCCATTTCCCCCTATAGGGAGGAAAGGGGAGAGATAAAAAGGTCACGACTTTTTTTATATTGACGTCTGACTAATGTGTCTGTTGAAGCATTACTTGATGGTTTAATATTAATCACAGAGACAATTTGCAGTCGTTTTATTTTTTATCAGCTTACGTGTTTTTGACAAACGATCTTAATAATCGTATTAATTTAGTAATTATGATAACTCTTAGATTAAAATGTTGTATAACCCCATTTTAATCTAAAATTACAATAGCCAGTTAATTTTCTAAGTGGTGTTTTGATATTTTGTAGTAATGAAATTATTGGTTGTAACTCTTAAATTGATGCACCAATTTTAATTTAAAATAACTAAAAGCCATCTTGATTACATCAGCTTTTAAATCAAAAAAATGCATCAAAATCGGTCTATTTTTTTAGGAGCCTCTGACAGACACACAGATACACACGCCAAACTAATAACACCGCTCTTTTTTGTCGGGGTTTAAATAGTTTCTCAGCCAACCCCGGAAATGCACAAGGCCGCAAGTATCAAACAGACATAAACAAGCTATAACTCTCTGGAAACTGATACCAACTTTGCAATAACATATCATTTCTTCCCAAACCAATCTGATTTCGTACATATGTCAGATTTTGTACACACATTCATTTAGCCCGTTCCCCGTTTGTTCCATTCAAAGTATACAGGGTGTTTCAGTTATAATATGAAATCTGCACAAAACTCTTACTTCTTCTTCTTTTTTTTTCTTTATGTATACGGGCTTTAATCAGTCAAGTAATTTTCTTCTTCTTATACCTTTTTCTTATCGTGTAGGTATATGCAAGTGTGTAGCGGACTTGGCTAACCCTGGTGTCAGAATTTTCAAACCGCACAATGGCCTCTGACTTGATTTTAACGACTGTAGTCAATCGACAACAGCCAGGACCGACAGCTTAACGTGCTCTCCGAAGCACGGAAACGCTCATAATAAATTGCCACTTTTGTCACCTATCAGGTTCACTGCCTTTGTTTAAGTTGGTTAACCTCACTGATCGGTTGAGCGTCACTGGTCTCTGACTATAAATAACTCAAAGCATTTTGCTGCGTCGTAGACGATATTAATGCGAAGACAAAATCTATTTTTGGTTGTACCAATGACGTATGTCGTTAAGTTTTGGTAGACATGAGATATAGTTTAGATTAAAAAAAACAGGTTCAAATGTACTCCTATTGTAAAGAACTTACATTAAAAGTGTAAAAGCATAATAACAGTGTAAATCAGAAACACCAGCAATACCTAAATAACGAAAAATTTTTAATTTTAGTTTTCCAGGAAAAAACTAAACTATTGCTTAAAAAATCAATATACTAATATTATAAAGAGCAAAGATAAGCCGAAGCTCGAATGGTAGTCGATTTTCGAGTGGTAGTGACGCTTTGGTCGAGTGGTAGTGACGCTGCCTCTTGATCGGCGGGTCCTGGGTTCGATCCCCAGTCGGGGCAAACATTTGTGTAAAAAGCAGATGTTTGTTCTCGGGTCATGGGTGTTTATGTTTGTCTTTATGTGTGTTCCGAGGGACCCACGACACAAGAGAAAACCTTAGCCTTTGAGTGTGTAGCGTTTATTTAAAGATTTGATTGTTTGTTTGTTTACATTGAATAGACTCCGAAACTACTGGACCGATTTGTAAAATTATTTCACTATTAGAATCCCACATTATCCCCGATGAACATAGGCTATATAATTTTCCCGAATTCCCACGTGAACGAGGTCCCGGGTGGAAAGCTAGTTTGTAATATATCTCAGTTATGGTTAGATTTCTGTTTAAGTATTAGCAAATTCTGTTCTTTAAGCTGTTTTTACAGCCCGCATAATTCAAATTTTATTTTTTAAGACAGTAATGAGCCAGACTTGTAATCCGAAGGTCACGGGTTCAAATCTTGGTGCGGACCTGTACCTCTAAATTCGTCTTTTCCGATTTATTTACGGATTTCTTATTATCACTTGTTCAACGGTGAAGGAAAACATCGTGATGAAACCCGCCCGTCCAAGAAAATTCATTTTCAAAAGACGAGTGTTCCACCAACCCGCATTGGGCCAGCGTGTTGGACTATGGCCTAAATCCTTTTCGTGTTTCGAAGGGAGGCCCATGCCCCTCGGTGGGGACGTATGTATATGGGCTGGTAAGAAAATCCTAGTTTCAAGTTTCGTAAATATACAATTTTGTAGTCAAATTTTAATATTACAGCTTTTACAATTTTCCTTTGACTTATACGAATAATTATCTTTTAAATTCGTCATTCACGAATCACGAAATTTCAATCTGTTCAAGCCATGAGTTATTATTTCTTTTATTACCATGCTTTGCAATATGGCGTGCAATTGTATTTACACCCTGTATAAGTCTTCTTTTGTTTTCAGTGCGAGATGTATAGCCTCCCTATCTGAACACTTTATCATTTATACCCCCCTGTGCTGTAGGCTAGGAGCAGAGACTTGATCATACTGGTTTATAGACAACCAAAGTGTGTGAGAGAGAAGGAATCCTTTACGGAGATTCAACAAGATATAAAAAGAGAGAGAATCTCATTTGATTGACAGGTTAGCACAAAGTGGCACATGGTTTCCGAGCTCCTTGGATTTTTTTGATAATCATAATTATGTGCAATTATGGTTATAAAAATAAAACTGTGCAAATTTTATAGCATACCATAAAAATAATACCAGTAATGGCACATTTGACATAGAATAGAATAGAAAAATCTTTAATTTAAAGGACACTTAAAGCAAATCAAGATTACAATGAAATACATAAAAATAAATAAACGCTACACACTCAAAGGCCCACACTAAAGTTTTCCCTTGTCTCGTGGGTCCCTTGGAACACACATAAAGACAAACACAAACACCCATGACTCGAGAACAAACATCTGCTTTTTACACAAATGTTTGCCCCGACTGGGGATCGAACCCAGGACCCGCCGATCAAGAGGCAGCGTCACTACCACTCGACCAAACCGGCTGACATACAAACATACATTAAACGATTTAAATACATACATACGCATTCGTTCTTTTGACCCTACTGACTGGCTCTACACTGACTCTACGACAAGCTGTAACACTAAAATTACAAATGTTTTATCACTGCCGACATTCAATTGCTTATAACTTTAAAACCGCTGAATCAATTTTGATCGAATATATCTAAAAACTATTTCAATTACGTCAGCTTTCAAACAAAAAAAACGCATCAAAATCGATCCATTCGTTTAGGAGCTACAAACTAGTAGGTAAACAATTTCGGTAACCCGTTTTCGAGCAGTTAAACTTAAGCAAGTCTATTACTAAGTCTATGGCTAGGAGAGGGTGAATGTGTTTGGCGAGAATTTGAAGGCTTTTTCAACTGTACTGTTGGTATGGCAACGCTTATTTATAGGCAGTTTGATAGACACAACATTTTAAATCTATTTTATAGACATAAAATTAAGAAAAACATGTTTAACTTTAAAATTTTAAAAAAATTATCACCCCGACATTTTATTGCTTATAACTTTTAAACCGCTGAACCAATTTTGATCAAATATAGCTTAAATAAAAAAAAACACATCGAAATCAGTCCATTCGTTCAGGAGCTACGATGCCACAGACAGACAAAGATACATACGTCAAACTTATAACACCCCTCTTTTTTATCGATGGTTAAAAAGTCACTAAATATAAAGCAAAGATTTTTCTTTTATGTAAGGTTTTCGAAAGGTTTAGTGTAAGGTATTCTCGTCTTTATTTAAAATCCGATATGAAAAAATAAAATTAACAATCTCACTACGCACACACCAAAATCAAATTTCTAAAGGCACCAAAATACCCGCCCCATATTTATCCAAAACCCAGGGCCGCTTGTAGGCACGTAGGGGTCGGAACAAACAAAAACTTAATTTACTGATAACCATCTTCGTAAACTGGGTTCGTGTGACATTGCGAAGCGCCTGTCATAATTACCCGCCCCCCGGACGGATCTAGTCATTCTAGATAGGTTCCAACTAGTTTTCCGATAAAATGTCATTTACATTTGAGTCATCTATTTTCAAACTCTGCAATCTGACTTAACGGTGATTATTGGTAAATGTCAAAAGAAGTATGTATTCCATACAAATTTTAACTTACGAATTATTCATCGTAAACTTAAATATGTATTGTAAACATTATTACTTTTAGTTAATTAGGTAGGACACACTAATATACAATACGCAATAAAGTTTAATTTTAGACAACAGTTCTTTTTAATGAGTTTAAATTTTACAGATTGCAGGATTTGAAATTGATGTCATACTTTGAACTGATTTTTCTATAGGAAATAGCCATCTTTGATACAAACTGTAAATAATGGTAGAAAGTATTGAAAATTCTGAGTGTTGCCACATTCACAGCTCATTTTAACTATAAACGTCAGATTGCAGACTTTCTCATTTTGGTTATTGGATTATTTCGTGCTAATACCTAGAAGAACAGACAGCAGCACATCAGACTATCCATTTGCGCTACGAAAGACGGCGCTATTACAAGCGAGGTATGGGCGACCTCAAAGTCAACATGTATAGCTTAATATGTTGCCGTGTGTACATAATTCAGCAGTACTTTTACAAGTTACCACGATTCACCACCGTACAATTTGTGCGATAAGCTGATTTTCTATTGTATGGGAATTTGAAAATTTTTAAAAGAATTTCAGTCCTATACAGGGCTTTAGGCATCTCTCTTTCAACCTCTCGGGTGGTTAGTTAGTCCATGAAACTGAACAACTTCCTCAAGGAACATAGGTCAAAATACGAAAAAAAAATTTTGATCTCCCATACAAAATGCGCTAAATGCAAAATCGTATTTTGACCTATGTTCCTTGGGAAAGTTGTTCAGTTTCATGGACTGATTAACCACCCGAGAGGTTGAAAGCAAGATACCTAAAGCCCTGTATAATTCATAATATCTTTCTTGTTTTTAAACATATTAAAAATGTATATTTACACCAGGCTATTCTTGAAGTAAAGAAGCTTCAGTAAATAAATTTTAATTTTTTTTTATGTAACATTCTTCAAAACGATCCAAGATTGCTCCCAACATAGCTAAGCTCGGTCTACAGCTATTTACTATGTCATATCTAGAAAACCTATATCATAATATTGCTTTGTACGCAAGCCCGAAGAAACACTTCGTATAATGAACCACAGCCATGACGTCACAGCGTCGTCTCAATGCGTACTATGTCAAACTCGAAACTCACTGGGATGTGCTCTGAGGTAATTTGCTAATCAATGGTTAAGCAACGTACAAAGAGGCAGGGAACCTGATAGGTGACCAAAATGGCAATTTATCACAAGCGTTTAATGCTTCGGAGGGCATGTTAAGCCATCGTCGGTCCAGGCTGTCGTCGATTGACTACAGTCCTTACCTATAATTTTCTACGTTAAAAAACCAATGAGTCACTTACTTCAATCTCAACTACAGTTCGCACAAAGTAGAAAACTAGTATTTTTTGCAGAATAAAATGCCTGTTAGCACAAACGAAAATGTCACTCATTTATTTAGATGATGTTCTGGTTTGTAGTATTCTTGTTATAGTATTTTTTGTTGATTTTTTAAAAGCGTTGAATCATTTTTGATAAAATTTATATGCGACCACCTCTAAAATCTCTTTCTAACAAAAAAAGAATGTTGAAAATCGGTCCATAATTGGCGGAGAAATCGGTGAATATACATAAAATAAAAAAACATAAAGTCGAATTTTTTTTAAACGCTTTTTTTTTAAACGCTACACACTCAAAGGCCCACACTAAGGTTTCCCTTGTGTCGTGAGTCCCTCGGAACACACACAAAGACAAACACAAACACCCATGACCCGAGAACAAACATCTGCTTTTCACACAAATGTTTGCCCTGACTGGGGATCGAACCCAGGACCCGCCGATCAAGAGGCAGCGTCACTACCACTCGACCAAACCGGCCGTCGCATAGAACCTCCTCTTTTTTTGAAGTCGGTTAAAAACCATGTCAGACGCCATTGTGCGGTTTGAAAACTCTGACACCAGGGTTAGCCAAGTTCGCCACACACTTGACTATACCTACATGATAAGAAGAAGAATGAAAGCTGGTATGACGATAGGTCCATTTTTGGGGGTAATATTGACTTTAGTGCGCGTATGTTTTTAAAGGCACTGACAGAATAAATATTAATAAACGCTATACACTCAAAGGCCCACAGTAAGATTTTCCCTTGTATGGGCAGTCAACTATACATTTTTTTGAATAATTCCTAAGAGTTTCTTAGAAAAAGTTGTTTTATTTCACGGGGGGGATTAAACCCGTAAAATTTAAGCCACACCACATTTTTATAGCACCATACATTTTTATTATTAATAGGTTTCCGCCAGGGACTTCGTTCCCGTGGGAATTCGTGAAAATCATGTACCCTTTGTTTATCACGGATAATGTAGAATTCTAATGGTGGAAGAATTTTTCAAATCGGTCCAGTAGTTTCGGAGCCTATTCAATGCAAACAATCAAATCTTTCCTCTTTATAATATTAGCATAGACTAGCTTTCCGCTCGTGACTTCGTTCCCGTTGAAATTTTGGAAAATTATGTAGCCTTCGTTCATCAGGAATAATATAGGATTCTAATGGTCAAAGAATTTTTCAAATCGGTCCAGTAGTTTCGGAGCCTATTCAATGCAAACCAACAAACAATCAAATCTTTCCTCTTTATAATATTGGTATAGACATAAAAATCAGTTTCATCACAAGTAATTCTCAACAGCCTTGTCTCTTCATCTCAAAGCAAGTTCATGATTAGTGCAAGCTGTAAAGGATAACGTCTTAATTTGGCCCCGGCGCTGCAATTAAGTTAATGTAGTATCTAAGCTGCAGCTTAATCTAGTGAGAGTAATGCAGTAAGTGAATGCCGAGAATGTAGGCGAACACACTCATGTGTACAGGGTGTAGAGTACGCTTAACAAATACTTGAATGGTCGAATCTACCAGTAAGTTGGATCGACTAAATATTAAATGTTTTTTCTGGAAATGCAGTTTAAAGGAGTTTTCCGTTAAAAAGTATTTTTGCGATGCCTAATATGATATATTTAGTGAAATGCATAAGACAATATTCAAATTGGCATAAGTTTATGGCATATAAACGCAAAAGTTTGGTACTCTTTCACGCTCAAACGGCTGGACCAATTTTGATATAATTTGGTACGGAGGTAGCAGACACCCTGAATGAACACATATGTTACATAATTTTCCCAAATTCCTACGGGAACGAAGTTCGGAGCGCAAAGCTAGTTACATATACTAAAATACAAAATAATAACACAAATGCCTGCACTAGGATATAAATTCATATATATATGTCTGTGATCTCAGGAAAAGGAGGACTTAAATAGCTTTCCTATAAAATCTTTTCTAATTTTAAATATTTATTTTAACAGTTACTTATTGTTTCAATATTTTAATTTACGGCAAAAATTAAAGCAAAATTTAAGTAATATAAATAAAAATTGATAAGGTACTGTAACGTCTTTCGGTTAACAATACGCCAACTATTCTAAGAATTTTTTAGGCTGTTTCTTCATAATAACTTCAAAGTCAATCAAGAGGTACAATTGCTATAATATTTTACTTAAAGCTTACCAGCCCCCTATGGTAAGATTTATGTAAAATATGTTTTTTTATTTACCCTTCATTATTTCCTTATATATGCAAAAAACACTGTCTTCTTAAAACTTTTACTTAAAAATAATTATTTTGTTACAGGTAACATGACGTGCAACATCTTCAAATCGTTAAGTACTTTTGAGAAAAAAAATTAAGGTATCATGAACACAAAAAATACTTATAAGTTCGACAAATCACTCAAATAAAATGTTTGGTTAATTTGTATTAGTCAGCGAAAATTAAGGATGTGACTCATGATATAAAAAATACTTTACTTGTCATTTCCTATCACTAATTTCAAATACGAATTAAATTCCCTGAAAAATAATTCCGAAATTCATCAGAAACACAAATTTCAGTCCGAGACAAAGCAACAATGCGTATAATTATAATTTGCTCCAAACAATAGGCCCAGACACCCTCTGCTTTAAGATGAATGGGGTTTGCTGATGCTGTATAGATACTGAGAGCCAGGGCTGCAATCAGAGTTGTGGACCCCCTACAACAGGGGCCACAATTTGTTAAATCTTTGTTGAGTTTCCGCTCGCATAGCCTATTATTCTCCACCTTTTGAAATCAGTTCGACCTGATTTCAATTCACGTGGTAAAGTAAAAGTTAAAACTCTCTCAAAACATAAGCACCAGGAGTTTTTCTTTTTTTATATTAAAATTTTGGAAACACGAAATTTACCGGGACAATAAAAAAAACACTATAATAGTGGTGGTGGGTTGTCAGCCTTTGTCAAATATTGGGCAGAACCCTCGCGTCCCACTTACTGGCTTCAAAAAAAGCCGCTGACAAATTATTTTTTATTTTACCCCTAGAGCAGCGTGAAAGAAGGAAGAATAAATTTCCTAACAGATATTTTTATTATCTTATAGGTATCGTTACGTGTGTGACAAACTCGGCTAACCCTAGTGTCAGTGTTTTCAAACCGCACAATGGCGTCTGACTTGGTTTTAACGACTGCAGTCAATGGACAACAGCCGGGACCGACAGCTTAACGTATATTCCAAAGCTCGGAAACGTTCGTGATAAAGTGCTGCTTTGGGCACCCATCAGGTTGTTAAACCTCAATGATCAGTTGAGATCAGTGAACACCACTGGGGTACAAACGTTTCCTAATAGAGTATCCTACCTGTAGGGTAGCTACATAAATGCGCCACGGCTTATTCTGTATGAGGGCAGTGCGAGCCGTGGCCACTGCATATAAATAAATCCGGAGTTAGCAATACATGTTCATTGATTCGACTGCGCTTGCGAGTTTCACTTCTACGCCCCTACTCGACCCTACGACTGTCCAACGCTGGGACTGGTGCTTCGATAGAGTCAGGTTCCATAGACCGCACCAGATCGTACATAACAAATAACCACGAGGATCCAAACCAAACCTAAATGCATCCCTGGCGAGACAGATGGTTGTGAAAATGGAGGTTTCATCATTGTTGGTGCTATGCTGATTTATTTTATGCCTTTCAGGATGTCTTGGAATTTTGGGGTTTAATCCTACAATACGAGTACAATACAAGACCATCGATTTAAATGCCACACACACTCAACGTTCCAATGTTTTCTCTTTCTAGGTCACTTTTTTAACCCAAGACAAAAGAAGAGGGGTGTATCTGTGTCTGTCGGTGGTATCATAGCTCCTAAAAAAAACTTAACTAAATTTGATTAAAATTAGTGTAGCTGTTTAAAAGTTATAAGAAATCGGATGTCAGGAGCAATATTTTTTTTTATTTCCGAGTTATTAGATACACATAAAAACGGACATATTTTTTTTATATATTTTTTTATTATAAGATGGGTTAACTCTTGACCTCAATCTTGACCATAAGGTCAAAGATGAGGTCGACGATGGAGCGAGTTAACCCAGAAAATGCCTATAAAGGCACTGGTACTCCTACGCACTGACGGAACATAGCAAGCTGTTTGGCGTCGGACTTCGGTAGGAGGGTGGTCGCGAACCAGACGGCCCTTTACAGAGCCTGCCACACCGCATGAGACCATAGGACGACACCTCAGATTCAGAAAAAAATGAAGTGTCGTTGCCTGGGATGGATTACTAGGAGGCAGGTCCTAGTAATTAGGTTGTGTTTCCTTAGTCGCCTCTTACGACACCCACGGAAAGAGATGGGGTGGTGTTATTCTTACCGATCACCACACGGTTATTTTTTTGTTTAATTAAATCCGAGAACAAATATATCAGCTTTTTACATATTTTCCCCAATCGATAGTCGAAACCAGGGACCGTCCATTCAGATGCCGCGTTAAATAAATCCACTAGACCAAACCAGTCATCATCATAAAAATTAATTTACTTTCTTCGTAAAACTTATTGACCTAACTTGACCTTTTTAGTAAAGCCTTATAAGAGCCTTACTTTAGTTTTACTTTAGAGCGCTTGAATTAAGAATTTTGCTTAAAATAACGCTTAAAACGTGTTTCGTAGCTTGTAGCTACGGGTCGTAGTTAAAAGTTTATGTCGTAGCCCGTAGCACTTGTCGTAGTATTAATGTGAATTAATGAAAGTAAAACCAAAAGTTTAACAATTACAAATCATGGACCATGAATGATGATATGGAGAACTTTCTGTAATGCCTACCCTATATGTGACAAATGTTTTAACCCCGATAAAAAAAGGAGTGTTATAAGTATGACATGTGTCTGTCTGTGGCATCGCAGCTCCTAAACGAATGGACCGATTTCGTTGCAGTTTTTTTTGTTTGAAAGCTGACAGATGAGATGGTTCTTAACTTTATTTGATAAAAATCGGTATCAGCCGTTTAAAAGTTATAAGCAGTCTAATATTGGGGGTGATAATTTTTGTTTTTATTTTAGAGTTATTATGGTATTTTGTAAGGTTTAAGTTTGACGTGCGAGAATGGACATAGGTCACGTTTTGTCTCGAAGCTTTGAAGAGGTCTTTTGGGAGTGCAATACAACTGAATTCTACGCATGCAAAGCCTTGAGCGAAAAACTTTTTTTTTTACGATCATACTATTTTATTTCGACCTTCTCTATCTTTAGTCTTTTATAAAGGTCACTTCATAAATTCTGTACCAAACTTTTTTATTATAAAGCCACTTTATCTGAAATGTTGAGTCGACTTAAGAGAAATAAATCAAAAGTGTTTTAGCGTGTTCATTCAAACTTGTCCCTTTTGATATAATTCTTAAAGAACATTTTACTTTGAGGATTAAATGAAATCTTTTAAAAGTGTTTTGCGTCATTTTTGATTGAAAATTAGATAAATGTACACAATTTAATTTTTTTACTTGATTTTTATGTTAAAGTTTGTTATTGGCGTACTCGTACAAACATACCACGCCTATAGTCCGAGCTCCCGTTGCACGAAACCCTACCTCACGAGGTTTCAGCTCAGAAATGTAATATAGTGATAGATGCCATCGCATATCCTGGAACAAGTATTTTTTTTTAACTCCTTGTATAGATCAGGTGGCAAGATAAAACTGATACAGATCGATTGCCCGAGACGTGCCGTTCATGAATATATATGGTTGCCTGCATTCAGCCTGGCAGTTTTTCTGATCAGCCACCTAGAACAATATATGTCGAATCTCAAGCATATTTTTGTGTTATGTATTTAGCTAGACTATGTTTGAATTCATTTACTGAACTAATATTTTTATGCTATTATCTCTTGTTTTTTCACATTAAATCATGCCACAGATCCTCAGTCTTTCTACAATACGTGCAAAGCGCTGAGGGCGTAACGCGCATCATATGCAAAAACTTGTTGAAAGGAATATGACCTGACCGCAACCTAAAACCAGGAGCTCACGAGAGAGACACAGCTCTAGAAGTATTTTAGATTTAGTTAAAACTAGCTTTTTCCCGTGGCTTCACTCGCGCAAACAACTCCTCTAGTCACCCATTTCATTCTTGATCCCTTAGGGGATGATTTTCGAAAAATTGCAAAACACGTGTCTATTTATTTGCTTCAAGGTATATCTTGACGAAGTTTCGAGTCAAAATGTCCAAAAAAATTGTTTTCTCCATACAAACTTTGAACCACCATTTCACCCCGTTGAGGGTAGAATTTAAAAAAATATTTTCTTATTGCTTGCCTGCGTCATAAAATACACCTTTTTGGTTAATTTCAGCTTTCTAGGTCTAAGGGTTTGGGCTGGGCGTTGATGAGTCGGTGAATCAGGACCTTCAATTTTGTATATAAGATAAGAACATTTGTAATGCGATTAAAAAGAGCACCCCTCAGAGTTTCTTGCTTATTCTTCTCTGGGGAAGACTGCACCTTTGCGAATAGGCGTAGAGTCAGTAGGGTCAAAAGAACGAATGCATATGTATGAATTTAAATCCTTTGATATTTGTATGTATTTAATGTTATCTTCACTTAGTTTAAGTGGCATCCAGGAAGCTTATTCCCTAACTGCGATAGTGATATTGAATGCAATAGCAAAAGTGGATGTTGAAAATGAATGATATTTTACCACTGAATGATATACTTAGGTATGGCAGCTTTTCATTGCATTCAATATTACTATCGCAATCACTGCCATAATCTCTATCGCAGTTAGGGAATAAGCTTCCTGAATGTCCTATAAAATAAAGATTTTTCTATTCTACCGCCACAGTCAAACCACGGAATGTGAATTCAGAGGCCTATAAGATGATATATGATGTAAGTAATTTGTGTCAAACGTGGCATCAAGTGGTTTCAGAACCACTGATGCTCTGGCTACCCCGTTTGGGATTGAAGGCGTGAAAATATATATGTACTGTAGAACTACATAATTTTTCCAAATTCCTTCGACAACGTAGAAACCAAGCTAGTAATATATGTATAATCCAACACAACTTTTTTTAAGCTATGACACGTCCTGTCCAAACCACTCTTTGTTCCACTGCGTTATTACGAATGTAAGGGACAGCTTAGCGAATATTTAAATGGTGAAATCTACGAGTACTTATTACTAAGGTCAGCTAAAATAAACTTTTTCTTCCCGGTAACGCCAAATTGCAAAGTTTTCTTTATTAAGTTACTTTGGCGCCACGCAATGAAAGTGACACTTCGTGACACAAAGCTGCTTAAAATTTCATGATTTTAAATTAAACAAAAATATATATAAATCTGTGAATTTCTTTAAATAAATTGTACAATACTTACTGAAATAAAATAAAGCTAAAAAAACGCTTTTTTACAATTTTAGTAACACTCTTAAGCTTTAAAAGTGTGTCAAAATGTCACACATTGCTGATTTTTATTTTATTTTATTTTGACTACTTACTACTAATTAGAATGAATTTGTAATGATAAAAGAATACAATAAAAAAAAAACTGCAAATATACCCAAAAGAAAATCATTATAAATTAGGTGCTTTTCAACTCATAACTTCATTTCTGTAAGAAATTAACAAAATTATGTAGCATATGTGTTAGTCCAGGGTGTCAGCTACCTCTACATCAAATTTTATCAAAATTGGTCCAGCCGTTTGAGCGTGAAAGAGTAACAAACATCCATACATCCTCACAAACTTTCACATTTTTAATATTAAGTAGGATATTAGTTGGATGGTGGTCTAAATACAGGGTTTAAATGTTTTCTAAGTTGTCCCTTACACTGTATTTTCACAAGTGTTTGCTTTGCTCCGGCCCCTGGAGGGTCGTATGCTATAACTCAATCGACGATCAAAAAAAAAAAAACAACCGCATGGGTTTAGCGGTGCTGCAAACGAGATAGTATTGATTGGTTGGTTGGAAGTGTTTGCTAAGTATAAGGCTGCTTTTTAACCGACGTCATTTTGTTTTTATTTTCACCCAATGCCAGGTCAATTTGATAAATGTGTTTGGGGTATGTTGCCTGGAAGAAATTGCTCTATAGCAATAAGGTCGCCGCATTGTACACTAGATGATGAACATTTTGTTTGTTTTATTGTTATGTTTTTTTGGGTGCATTAAGGAGTATTGTATGTTTACACTTATTTTTACCCCCAACAAAAAAGAAGAGTGTTGTAAGTTTGACGTGTGTATCTGTCTGTCTGTGACATTGTAGCTTCAAAACGAATACCGATTTCGATGCGGTCTTTTGTATGAAAGCTGATTTAATCAAGATGGTTCTCAGCTATATTGATACAAATTGGTTTAGCCGAATTTAAGGTTTAAGCAATCAAATTGGGGGGCGATCCCATTTTTTAATTTTAGAGTTTTTACGAGTACATATTGTTGGATATACCAAAGGATTAAATAAAGCTTTATTTAGCTTCCTTTTGACCAAAACATCTCAGAATCATAAACATCATATTCAAAATCATAGTTTATAAAAAAAAATTGTAGGTATTCAAAACAAAAAAAGATAAAATAATAGTTTCAAAAAATAGGTATTTTGATAAATTAACCCCTATTATTAATTAACTCGCAGCCATTTAACTCTCCCAGCACATAATCTTCCGAATTTGATCTAAAACGTTATAATGAACTTTTGAAATCCATAATTACTTTCAAATTGAAGCGGTCGAATACAATCCGACCTCTGTTGTACTTAATTTCCAATCTTTCACGCTTTTATGAGATTAAAAGTATTTAAAGAGGCTTTAAATGTTTTATATAGTACTTGAGCAAGTTTTTAGTATGTTTTTGTTCTTCAAATACACACATCAACACGGTATAGGGATATTGCATGATTTCTCATACAAAAGATGCCTGTTTGAGAAGCTATAAAAGCATACTCGAGATACATTGAGGGCTATACTTTTCAGACGAGCAAGTGCTAAACCTGAATTTTCAATTCTAATCAATAAATTTTGTTTTACTTGAAATTTGTGAAAACGTGACGGAAACGAAAACGAAAGTGCAGTTTTTGCCTGCTTTTTGTATGAAAATGGTCGAATTTTAGCAATTGAAAATGAAAAAACCATTTTCGTCACGTTTTCACAAATTTCAAGTAAAACAAAATTTATTGACTAGAATTGAAAATTCAGGTTTAGCACTTACTCGTCTGAAAATTATAGCGGTCCATGTATCTCGAGTATGCTTTTGTAGCTTCTCAAACAGACCTTTTTTGTATAAAAAAATCGTGCATATCCCTAGACCGTGTTGATGTGTATACTACCTCTATACAAATTAGTTCTGTCAGAGATCAATAAACTTACAGCATTTTTTAAATCAATTGGGTGACATGAAAATTTAAAAAAAAATGTTCATCGCTTAACAAGCCCGTATTACAGAAGTAGACTCAAGTCTTGATCTATACTTAAGTATTGATTATCTCATTCTCTAACTATCAAAATAACAAAGACTACTGCTACTTAAGTATAGATGAGAGTCTGAGGCCAGTATTACAGAAGGAGACTCAAAGCTTGATCTATTACTTAGGTATTTATTGTCTCTTTTTATCACTATCAAAATGACAAAGAGGACTGCTATTTAAGTATAGATCACAGTCTTAGTCGCGCTCTGTAAGGGCCTTGTAGATTCCGCTTGAAAAAGATATAACTTATTATTTTTGAAACGCTTATCCGCATGTGGGATGTTCACAAGTAGTTTTTAGAGAAAGAAAAATATTCGGCGCAAATGGGACTTCAACCCCAGACCACGTGCTAATGGGATCTCCTGGTGCTCTAACCAACATCCACCCATCCATACATTCTCACAAACTTATTTTATTCAGTTATTATAAGAGGGGTTAACTCTTGACCTCAAGCTTGACCATAAAGGTCAAAGATGGGGTCGAAGATGGAGCGAGTTAACCCAGAAAATGCCTATAAAGGCACTGGTACTCCCACGCACCGACGGAACACAGCAAGCTGTTTGGCGTCGGACTTCGGTAGGAGGGTGGTCGCGAACCAGGCGGCCCTTTACAGAGCCTACCACACTGCATGAGACCATAGGACGACACCTCAGATTTAGAAAAAAATGAAGTGTCGATGCCTGGGATGGATTACTAGGAGGCAGGTCTCATTTGTGTTTCCTTAGTCGCCTCTTACGACACCCACGGAAAGAGATGGGGTGGTGTTATTCTCAACAGATCACCACACGGCCAAACTTTTGCGTTTATAATATTGGGAGGATGTATTTTTAAACTGCCTACCCTGATGGGGTAAAAGCGTGAGCTTATGTATATGTATGTACGTATTTTTAACCTCCAAAAAAAGAGAAGTTTTATTGGTAGTACTTAAATTCTAATGGACATTAAGTGTAAGATAAGTATAGCACCAATTCAAGGCGGGATCTCTAGATTCCGCTAGACAAAGATAGTATTCCTGTGGGATGAAATTCCAGTAAAGATGATTAATACACCTAGGACGGTCAGTAAGAGTGCTGTTGGCAGATTTCCAGAGTTGCTCGTAACGAACGCATTGTGACTGCAGTCTGGCGTGGCCTAAGGCATCAGAGAAAAGACTGAGCTAAGATATTTAAACCCCAAAAAAAAAAGAATTGGCAAAATTGTTCAATCTGTTCACGCGTGATGCGATGACCAAGGGAACTAGATAAGCTTTTTTTGATTGACACAATGTCACAACACAAAATAAATTAAAATTAAAAATTTAACTAGATAAAAAAAATATAGAAACTTACACAAGCGTCGAACTAAATTTAAAATATTCCATAAAATTAACATAAAAACTACATAGCCACAAGGTGTTGCATTCATTGTGCCTATCTTTGCGTGAAGCTACATAAATGTAGCGCTGATTTTCAGTCAAAACCGGAATATAACAAAGAAATTACAAACTTATACAAAGAAACGTGTCTCCGTGGGTAAATAGTGGGCTTTAGGTATCTCCCTTTCAACCTCTCTGGTGGTTAATCAGTCTACAACTTCCCAAAGGAACATAGGTCAAAATACGAAAAAAAAATGTTGAGTTCCCATACAAACTTCATCAGCATATAGCGTATTTTGTATGGGAGATCAAAATTTTTTTTCGTATTTCGACCTATGTTCCTTGGGGAAGTTGTTCAGTTTCATGAACTGATTAACCACCCGAGAGGTTGAAAGAGAGATAAAAATTTGTGATGATGCCAAAATTACACGAAGAAAGTTGATAAAAATGTTAATGAAACGGACTTTTGAAGCGCAAGGATGTATTTTTTAATAAAAATCGCCATTATTTGTACAATTATACCACAGACAAAACTATTAATTTATATATGCAGGATCCTTTCTGGCCGCAGCACGTTTATAATTGAACCGTAATTTAATAGGGTTTTTTTTATTTTAGAATAGTCTTGCTTTACTAATTCGTAGAATAAACCCAAAAACGAGGTATTATCAGATTAAAATTAAATAAAATCAATAGTAGATTTTACAACAAGTGCACAAAACGAGTGGTTTTGTGGACGAGTTATAAACTCTGCTTTTCACTTCGATTGCGAGGAAATAATAAAATAACATATAATAACAAACTTTATCTTTAAACTTCTGATTATTTTGGCTGTATGGAGTTTTCTATGCCTTACTATAGACCCATTTATGAGTAGATCACTTTGTGCACTAGAGCACAAAATGCGATTTTGTGCAGCCTATATAGTAGATCGTTTTGTGCTCTAGAACACAAAAATCGATTTTTTGCAGCTAAGCTGCACAAACAAGCACTTTCCGAGCATGAGTAGTGAAAATGTATTTATTTGCCAGAAACATGATAGTATTTTTTTTTCTTTTTTAGGATACCTTTTACATCATCATTTACCAATGATGCTCCGCCTACCCCGTACTAGTCACTTTGTTCGTATCTACTTAGAAACATGTAAGTAAGAAAGTTGCACAAAATAAAATATTACGGGTGTGAGGGGGGGGGGGGACATATAGGTCACTGCCTAAGTGTAACAAACAAGTATTTTTAAGACAATTTAAATAAAATAAATTAATAAAAAACTGCGTCATAAAAACTGAAAAATCATAACTATTTTAACCCATTATTAGGAAGCTGCATTCAGTTTTTATGCGCAGTCGGGTGTTTTTTTAAAAAATATATAGATTTTTTTATTTTGTACACTTTTTAGTTAGGGTCAGATATTTATATTTGTTTATTGATTTTCTCATTAGCTATACTTACCTCACTTGCATAAAAATTTAATAATTTCTGAATTAAAAGCCTATATTTAAGTGAAAATCGTTACTAACCAACTTTAAAGATCCTGAACGGTAAAATTCTGATCCTGAACGGTAAAATTCTGATTGATAATAGATATGAGAAATCTAACAATTATTTTCAAATGCCTATTCAACGATACCTCACTTGACATAGTTCGTCGATTTTTATTTTTCACGTTATGGCGTCCAAAATCGGCCATTTTGTTTTTTTTTTCAATTTTTCATACTTTCTATGATATTTGCGCTGTCATGACGAATTCAACGATGTACCTATCATTTATCAAAATTGGCCCTCGCGTTTGGTCTAAATAGTGCCACAAAGGTACAAACCCACACACATACATAGGCTGATAAACACATTACCAAATGTATCTGTACTTCAAAAAAAATTGGAGTTTCATAAATAAAATTTCATTAAGTAATTTTTCCTAAAAACTAATTTAGTTTTAGACTACCGCTTAGTTTACAAGTTAAGAAAATTAAAAACCAAATAAAGTCACTCGATATTAACAGGATCCATTAAACTGCCAGAACCAGAAACCATTACTGGACATAACTATATATTTCAATGATCTGAATTGGAATATTATTAAAGTGATCTATGGATTGTGATCTGCCAATGACATATTGGAATCATTCCGTATAAATACTATTCCCTACTTTATATTATGCTAGCATTCTACTCGGAACTTTGTTCCCGTGGGAATTCGGGAAAATAATGTAGCCTATGTCCATCGGGGATAATGTAGCTTTCTAATGGTGAATGAATTTTTCAAATCGGTCCAGCAGTTTCGGAGCCTATTCAATGCAAACAAATAAACAAACAATCAAATCTTTCCTCTTTATAAATAGTATAGATATATACTCGTATATATATATAATATTATAAATGCGAAAGTAACTCTGTATGTCTGTCTATCTGTTCGTCTTTAACGCCTAAACTACTGAATCGATTTTGATGAAACGTGGTACAGAGATAGATTAGAGCCTGGGAAAGGACATAGGTTACATTTTATCCCACAGTTGGGCACGACATAACCTGTAGTCCACGCGGGCGGAGCCGCGGGCGGAAAGTTAGTAAAGAATAAATACAATACAAAACGTTACTTTTGTCATATTGTTGTTGATTAAATTTCCCTTTCGGGTTGTGGACAAGAGCGAACCCATTTTTTATAAAAAAACAGGCAAAGGAATTTATGTCCATACAGCCATTTTTAAACATTATCTAATTTTAAATTTTTGTTTAACAAAATTTTTAATGAACAATATATTACACATCTCTTTTTAAAGGTCGACCATGATTCCATTTTCAAATTGACAATCCAAAGCTACCAACTTTGCCAAAAGATATGTATTATCAGATAGTTGGCACGATATCAGGACGTATTGTTTAATTTTTAGTTTTATTTCTTAAGCTGTAGCGTACAGATTTGGCTGGCTTACTGGGTCGATTGTCTTTTGTCTAGAATTTGTATCCAATCCGTTGTTTTGAATCAGTGACTTTGAAACCAGTTTTTGTTTGTAGTAGGACATGAAGCGATGATAGCCCAGTTGGTAATGAGCTAGACTTGTAATCCGAAGGTCGCGGGTTCAAATCCTGGTGCGGGCCTGTACCACTAAATTCGTCTTTTCGGATTTATGTACGGATTTTTAATAATCACTTGCTTAACGGTGAAGGAAAACATCGTGATGAAACCCGCCTGTCCAAGAAAATTCATTTTCGAAAGACGAGCGGTCCACCAACCTGCATTGAGCCAGTGTGGTGGACTATGACCTAAAACCCCTTCGTTTTTCAAAGGGAGGCCCGTGCCCCTCTGTGAGGACGTATATGGGCTGTTGACAATTATCCGTGATAAACATAGGGTACATGGTTTTCCCGAATTCCCACGGGAAGCTAGCTAGTATTTATTACATCAGTCATCTACCGAATTGATTAACAGAGTAGCAGAGCTCCCCAGTTGGTGTAAAATCCAAAATTCACCTGAAACACTGAAAGCTTTGAAGGTTGCAATCAGGCAATACAATGAGGGAGCACAAATAGAGGAGGCCGGGGTAAACATGTCCACGCGGGCGAAATAACAAGGCATGGGCCGAAAGAGAGTAACTCTTAAAATAATTCGCAAAACATCAATTAACAGAGAAACGATGAATGAAATAACAAACGTTTATTCTAATCGATGAGGAATTGTCAGTTAATCAAATACATTTATTTACATTCCTACTAAAATCTCACGTCTTTGTTCCGTTGGGATAGGCAGAGACGGCCGGTTTGGTCGAGTGGTAATGACGCTGCATCTTGACCGGCGGGTCCTGGGTTCGATCCCCAGTCGGGGCAAACATTTGTGTAAAAAGCAGATGTATGTTCTCGGGTCATGGGTGTTTGTGTTTGTCTTTATGTGTATTCCAAAGGACCCACGACACAAGGGAAAACCTTAGTGTGGGCCTTTGAGTGTGTAGCGTTTATTTTATTTATTTATTGCCACGTGCTATGATCCAAAGACACCTCTTTCGCTTCGCCTTGCATACTTAAGGCGCGGCACAGAGTTGATGCTCAAACTATAATTCGCGTTCAATTTTCGTCATTAGGTCAAAATATTCCCTTCAAACCACTAAGGGAATATTGTCCATACGCTAGCCCAATGCAAGTTTGTGAACCGTGCGCCTTTTGAAAAGTCACTCAAAGGCCTATGGAAAGGGCTAGAGAAAGGGACATTTCTCTGCACGATCGAATGTGCGAAATGATCGAAATGAGGAGATCCGCAGGAGAACGAAGGTCATCGACATAGCTCGAAGAATTCCTAACCTTCACTGGCAGTGGGCAGGGCACATTGCTCGTAGGACTGATGGCCGTTGGGGCAGCAAGTCTTCGAGTGGCGACCACGTACGGGAAGATACATTGTAGAAAGGACTTCCAGGTGGACCGACAATCTAATTAAGATTGCGGGAAGCCGCTGGATGCGGGCGGCGCAGGACCGATCGAGGTGAAGATCCTTGGGGGAAGCCTATATCCAGCAGTGGACGTCTTGCGATCTGAAATAGTGAATATTATAGTCAGTGATTAATCCATATTCCATAAGAACAACATAAGCTCTTCTCATGTCAAAATTGAAATTTTACGAACAAATAGATAAAGTAAATACATGAAAGAATAGATTAATTGCACACAATTTCTAAAAAAAAACAACATAAACAATGCCGTCTTTAAACGAATTCCATATTCAGAAAAATAAATTTTATAACTCTATGTAAACCATATTTAAAGAGCCAAAAAACGTTTTTTCTTTTCCATTTTTTGTGAAAATTTAACTTACTACATTTTAACAGTAGTCCTCAATAAACACAGTCCAAGCAATATATTGACAAACGGCAACGGTTCTCTTTGAAATTGAAACCTGTGAAAATGAGGTTTTTCAGTTACCCCTTTCTTTCATTCCACTCTTTGTGTAGCTTAACAAAAAAGGCTTTCAGAGAGATTATTAAAGAATTTAATTTCGTGT
This sequence comes from Aproaerema taeniolella, assembly GCA_949987775.1. Lineage (NCBI taxonomy): Eukaryota > Metazoa > Arthropoda > Insecta > Lepidoptera > Gelechiidae > Aproaerema > Aproaerema taeniolella. The sequence continues at coordinate 2,462,458 of OX465265.1, forward strand.
TAATTAATTATGAATTACCAGCCTCTATTTAGTTACCCGTGCTCTTAATTTTAATAACTTCATAAAAGGGTTAAATTAAACCGGTTTCGCGTGTAAATGCAGAGGTCTTAGACCATGTGTATTCAAAACCTACCTTTAGAAAAATTTAAGACAAAAATTAAACAAAAACTTTGTAAAAAGGGCTATTATAGAATTTCGGATTATCTGTTAGACAAGCAACCATGGGAATAAATTGCTCAGCTCCAGAGTTATTCAGATATTAAGTCAATTAAAATTAAAAGTAAGAAAATTTATATGATTGACTTAAAAAGAGCGACCCTCGGAGTTTCTTGCCTATTCTTCTCCTGAGGAAGACTGCACCTTTGCGAATAGGCGCAAAGTCAAAAGTGCTAATGTAATTCATAATATTGACGTGTTCAAGTATCATTTTATATGTTCAATGAAATGAACACTTTTGAGTTTGAGTTTGAATGGGTGTTTACTTTTCTGGATCGATCAGTGAGGTTAAGTTACATAATCTGAGCAAGAAACCTTGAAGGGTGACCATAGTCTTTAGTGCTTTGGAGGGCTCGCTAAACACCTATCCTGCTTTGGCTCACAAAGAGACAGACAACACAGTCTTGGTCCACACTTGACCTTGATCTACACTTGAGCATTGATTTTCTCTTTCTCTCACTATCAAAACGACAAAGACGACTGCTACTTAAGTATAGATCAGAGTCTGAGTCGGGTTTTGTAATACGGACCTTACAGGCAGCTTCGCTAACAATGGTTCAGAACCACCTCATGCCATGTTTGACATAAATCCTGAGGGTTAACAGATGAAACATGATGTTTAGTTGCTCTGTAGCAATAAGGCCGCCGCATTAATAATAATAAATAATAAACGCCACACACTCAAAGGCCCACCATAAGGTTTTCCCTTGCGTCGTGGGTCCCTCGGAACATACATAAAGACAAACACAAACATCCATGACCCGAGAACAAACATCTGCTTTTTACACAAATATTTGCCCCGGCTGGGAATCGCACCCAGGACCCGTCGATCAAGAAGCAGCGCCGCTACCATTCGACCAAACCGACAATTGTACACTACATGATGAACATTGTTTTTGTTTTAATGTTATGTTTTTTGTGTGCAATAAAGACTATTGTATTGTATTGTATTGGTTAGTGGTGAGAAGTTGTCAGCCTTTCGCCCACAACACAGCAAAGCCCTCGCGTCCCTATTACTGACTTTTACAGTATGCCTGGAAAGAGTTGGCAGCTCCCTTCCCATTTTCTTCGTTTTCGTGTTTTCCTTCTTGACGTTTAAGCCAATACCCAAAGTCACGGGCAAAAGCTAGCTAAATCAGTATTTTTAGTGCCTCTGCTTTGTTCTCTCGTTAAACACGTGCGCTTTAGTAAATTTAATAAAAACAAAGCGATTTCTATAACAATAAGACTATACAAAAAACAAGTCTTTGTTATAATACTAGTTTGAAATATGACCCAAATATATCCTCACAAAGAGTTGTAGCATAAGAGCTGGTGTGTAAATTTGTGATAAAGTAGTTTTATTTTATTTCACTACTCTACTCTGTAATTATCATGAGATGGGTTAACTCTTGACCCCAATTTTGACCAAGGTCATAGATGAGGTCGACGATGGAGCGAGTTAACCTAAAAAATGCTAATTAAGGCACTGGTACTCCCACGCATTGACGAAACACAGCAAGCTGTTTGGCGTCGGACTTTTTTTGTTTGGGTTAGTTGTTTAAAAAACCATACTCTTAAAGGTTCAGAGTCATACTAGGGTTTTTCACTTGTGTCATGGTTCCTTCAAGAAACAGCCTAACTAAGTAATAAATAAACCATTGATCGGTTGGAAATAACAACAACCAATCCCTTTCAGTGGGTGTCGTATGCTACTAAGGAATTCGCTCAAATTGTATGGACAGGCAAATATTATTTTAAAAATGAAAATCGATGTGAGAACCAGGGTTGGAATCAGACCATCAGAAAATTATACTAATTTGAGATCAAAATTATACTGCTTAACAAAAAATTATACTACATTTCGATTTTCAACGACTTTAAAGTAAATTTTGTTTTATTGCATAAAAAAACAATTAAAATAATAATAAAAAAATCACAAAAATATCCTTTGTTTCAATTTCTAGCCTGTTTTATTGAGTTAAAGTAAGATAGAAACGGCGATATAAAAAATACTGTTTGTTTTACCTTATTTTAACATATTATTCAAGAAAATTGTATGAGCATACACAAGAAAGTGCATTTAAGTAATACTCACACTCATAGATAAAATACATAATAACTCCTATTCTGTCAAAAAGATAGGAAATTGTAAAAAAATACATTAAAAACTACCCTTCCACTGATCGATAAAAATTCTGGTATTTTCGCGTAGTATACTGGCATTTCAATACTACATACTACATTTAATGAAATTCTGGTGCAAATAGTATAATTATACTACGATTTCCAGCCCTGGTAAGCTTGCTATTAGCTATTAGTTATTTACTTAAGTTCCTGTGTTAGGTATAACATTGCTGTAAGCTCCCCAAATAAAATAAAATAATAAGTTCAGAATTAGTTTTAATAACCACAAAAATCTGAATCAACAACAAGTATTGTTTTTAGGTGTATTAAAAAAGCACACCAGCTCTCAAACTATAGTTTTTATTCAAAGCGCAGGAAATGCCGTAGAGATAAAAATCTGTATTGATGTCGCGGTATTTTGCCAAGTTCCCAGATTGGCTAGATATATAGCCAAATGGCGGAATTGCGAAATTGGCTGTCGCATTCCCGTTTTCATATGGACCGTAACAACGTGCTGCCGGAATTGGGGTTTTATTTTATTTCGTGGTTTTAAAAACGCTTAAAAACCTTTTACATTTATTTTTTTAAAGTTTTTGTTTAAATATCTGCACTGAACTGGCATAGGCGTAAAATAATGTAAATAATTATTTTCTCAAATATATGACAGACTAGCTTTCCTCCCGGGACTTCATTCCCGTGGGAATTCGGGAAATTGATGTAGCCCTATGTTTGTGTTAATCCAGGGTTATCACACATACCAAATTTTATCAAAATTGGTCCAGCCGTTTGAGCCGAAGTAACAAACAAACACACACTCACAAACTTTCTTTTAAAACGTAGGCAAGGGTCAGAGAAGGATATTATGAAATTACTTCGGGAACCAATTAGAACGAGGTATAATTCCTCCAATATCTCTTCCAGTCCAGTTTGGAAAACACTGGACTGGAAGTCTGAGTCTGAAAGAAAAGCTTAGAATGTGCCAGCTGCCTACTCTTCCTAGGAAAACTGAAAGTATGTTAGTAGGCTTCTACAGTATGCCTGGAAAGAGTTGGCAGCTGGCATATTCTAAATTATATAGGTATGTATCTCTTTAATATTTTAAAATTGTATTTCCTAAACACTTTATCACTTACTCTTCTTCTTGTCGTGTAGGTATAGTCAAGTGTGTGGCGAACTTGGCTAACCCTGGTGTTAGAGTTTTTCAAACCGCACAATAGCCTCTGACTTCGTTTTAACGACTGTAGTCAATCGACAACAGCCGGGACCGACAGCTTAAGGTGACTACAGCACCTGATAAAGGCAGCACACATAGGAATAGTGCCATCTCCGTCCCTCAACAGGCCTGGGCCGGCAGTGCGAACAGTGTCGATACACGAAGTTCGTGCGTGCGTAAAAACATGTTCGAAATTTAGAAAAATGAGATTTATGGAAAGGTAACAGCTTAAATCGAAAAATGCGTTAACTACTTATCGAGAGTGTTCAATCACGAACATTTTGATAGCAAATTCAAGTTCCTGTGTGCATTTTACTATCGTTTTTACAGCTTAAAAGATACACAATATTGGTATTTAGAGGTGACTTTGTGAGCTTTTTTTATCAAACCAAAAGTGCTGAATCTTGTTTTCAGCAAACTACTTATCTAGTTTATGTCCTGAATATTACCGTAGTATTTTTTTCTTCGATTTAATGCAGTGCGTCATGCTTATCTTCGCATCATAAAATCGTAATTTAGGTGCTGTAGTCGCCTTAACGTGCCCTCCAAAGCACAGAAACGCTCGTGATAAATTGCCACTTTGGTCACCCATCAGTTTCCCTGCCTCTGTGTACGTTGCTTAACCTCACTGATCGGTTGAGATCAGCAAGAGCCACTGAGCTACGAGCGCTTCACTTACTGAAATCATTTCAAGGCAACACAAACTAGAAACCAAGCGTGATTACGTCACGTGATTACGTCACGCAGTTTCTAAGTAAAAAAGTTACGGACTAAGGACACAGTTTTAATTAGAGGCAGTCTTATCTACTTTGGACAGGTCCCTAGGGGTCGAAAGAGGGTTGTGGAAAGGAGAAGTTTTAAAAGTCAATAAATACCTCTGTGAGTCCCCGGCAGAGTAGAATAGGACCACCCTCTTTCTTACCGAGGTGTCGTACAAGGCGACTAAGGTAAATATGCAAGCAAGTTCATCTGCACACAGAGAAGGAAAACTCTGCAATTATATCAAAACCCTCGCCAACCCGTCTGCCAAGCGTGGTGAGTACGGCATTTACCCCTCATGTTATCGAGGGAGGCCCGTGCCCCAGCAGTGGGGACGTATATGGGCTGATGAAGAAATACCTCTGCAGGGCAGCTATTCCACTAATCACAATGGCTGTGGAATAATAATAATAATAATAATAATAATGACAATGACATTGGTGCCGTTAGTCAAGGAAATTGTCAGGCCCATATCCTGGCAGAATATCAGCACTACAGGTAAAACTGTAGCATGGGCGGCCGGTTTGGTCAAGTGGTAGTAACGCTGCCTCTTGATCGGCAGGTCCTGGGTTCGATCCCCAGTCGGGGCAAACATTTGTGTTAAAAAGCAGATGTTTGTTCTCGGGTCATGGGTGTTTGTGTTTGTCTTTACGTGTGTTCCAAGGGACCCACGACACAAGGGAAAACCTTAGTGTGAAAAAAAAAATGTTGAGTCAGCGCCGATTTCGTCTGTGCAGCACAGGCAGCACAGTGCAGTACTTTATTTTATGTTTGTAATTGTTTTTAGATGTGTGTTTTTCTGTTTTTGTCTTTGTGTCTGTAAAGTGTCTTTTGTGTTTCTATATTTTGAAGTCTGTGTTGTACCGAAACAAAGCATTTTCTATTCTATTCTATTTTATCTATACTTAAGTATTCTTCTTCTTATTGTGTAGGTAGGTGATGTGTACTGGCCACCTTCCGTCTCCTTATGGCCACCTACCTACGTCAGTTTTAACGTGTGTCAACTTTTATCGAAACACATGATTTAGTTATTAAAAAAAAAGAAAATTCAAGAAGTTGACACACGTTAAAGTAGTAGGTAAGTGGCCATAAGGAGACATAAGGTGGCCAGTACACATCAGTAGGTATAATCAAGTTTTTGGCTAACCCTGGTGTCAGAGTTTTTAAACCGCACAATGGCCTCTGACTTGGAATAGTACTTATTGATTGTCTCTCTATCTCACTGTCTAAATGATAAAGGCGACTGCTACTCAAGTATAGATCAGAGTCTGAGTGACGTTCTGTAATACGGACATCAGAATATCAATGCTTAGGTGCATATGCGCTTGCAGCATTTGTTGAGTAAGAAAGAGTCCCTTCACTGTAGCAATACCTCATGCCAATTTTTGTGTGTTTATATACCATATAAAATATAACAAAACACACACGTACACGCACACTCCCCACCACCACTACGCACTCACACACGCACAATCACACACACAAGGCGTTTATGTCGTGGCGGCGGTGACTGTCTTTGTTATCTTTGTTTTGTGTCTGTAAAGTGGTTTCTGGATCTCGAGTATGATGGTGATAGCGCGCATAATACGCCGCGGTCCTTTGTCAAAATGTCAACATTGCCAACGCCAGAGGGCGAGCAAGCCTTTGCGCGGGGCCCTCGCGCAATCAAAGTGAAGTTTCAGCGTGAGCCGAGTGGCGCGCCGCAAGAGTTTGTCGACATCGTGCTCTAGCCTGCTGTGTCTTAAGGCGACTACAGCACCTAAATTACTATTTTATGATGCGTAGATAAGCATAACGCACTGCATTAAATCGAAGAAAAAAAATACTACGGTAATATTCAGGACATAAACTAGATAAGTAGTTTGCTGAAAACATGATTCAGCACTTTTGGTTCGATAGAAAAAGCTCACAAAGTCACCTCTAAATACCAATATTGTGTATCTTTTAAGCTGTAAAAACGATAGTAAAATGCACACAGGAACTTGAATTTGCTATCAAAGTGTTCGTGATTGAACACTCTCGATAAGTAGTTAACGCATTTTTCGATTTAAGCTGTTACCTTTCCATAAATCTCATTTTTCTAACTTTCGAACATGTTTTTACGCACGCACGCTTTCATAGTCCGTAAACTTCGTGTATCGACACTGTTCGCACTGCCGTCCCAGGCCTGTTGAGAGACGGAGATGGCACTATTCCTAGGTGTGCTGCCTTTATCGGGTGCTGTAGTCGCCTTAAGTAATGTCTGTGTTGTAGTAAATTAAAGCATTTTCTATTCTATAAAGTAACTTTAAAAAAATATATTATTCTTAACCAACCCTTTCTCTTAATGAGCAATGACCTACATAGCATTAGAACGAAAGGAATCCGAAACAAGAAAATAAACAACAGTAAACCTCCAACACTTGAAAACTTCAAGTAAAAAGAATCAACAAGCTACGGAACCCTTCTCATTAGCCAACTCTTTTTTTTTCATTTACCGCGTCCTACTTGGAAGTGGGCTATTCGCACAGAATAAATAATGGCGCAATTGATATCCTTTTAGAGAATAAACCTGTTTGGGTAAAGGGTCTGAATGCTTGCTGTCAGTTTCTAACTTTCCTTGTCTGTTAGTTCTTAAGTTAGAATGATCTAGACTTCGCCAAAAGCTAACATACCCCTAGGGAACTTAGAGACCTTAAGTCATTATTGTCTCCCAAGTTAACTTGAATTATGATTTAAGGCCTCTTGTCGAAATTTTTGAAGTGAAAACTTCTTTAGCGGCGTTGAGCACTTTTAGTATGGGGAAAAAATTTTAAACTCGCGATGAACTCGCGTCAGATCGTCAGATGTCACATGACCGTGATCGAAAATGCGTAGGATAGGGTTGCCACATTTTTTGAAGTGAAAACTTCTTTAGCGGCGTTGAGCACTTTTAGTATGGGGAAAAAATTTTAAACTCGCGGTGAACTGATGTCACGTGACCGTGATCGAAAATGCGTGATAATTTCTTTAGCAGCGTTGTGTACTTTGAATTATGGGTGGAAACCCGGACGGATGGCAGCCCTATGGTAAAATTATCTCTGCGACAGATGTCAACGATTATTCGCACATAGTGCGCAAATACCGATAGACTATTTACTGAATTGAAAGTAGACAGTTTGGTCGAGTGAAAAAGTTGCCAGATTATAAGCAACAGGTTGAGGGTTCGAATCCTGAGAGAATAACGGACTCTTTTTGTGTAATTGTTTTATTTCCATATTAATGCACAACGTTAATGTTCAAGTTTTCACTTCTGCCGGCACTCCCGAAGTGCAATCCGTTGTTTTTTTTTAGAGGTAAGTACTTATACTTACCTTCTTTGATATTAATACTGTGAATCTATAAGCGAACGTCTGTAATTGGTTTTATGTATACATGGCTTTAGGTATCTCTCTTTCAACCTCTCGGGTGGTTAATCAGTCCATGAAACTGAAAAACTTCCCCAAGGAACATAGGTCTAAATACGAAAAATAAATTTTGAGTTCCCATACAAACTTCATCAGCATATATAGCGCATTTTGTATGGGAGGTCAAAATGTTTTTTTCGTATTTTGACCTATGTTCCTTGGGAGTTGTTCAGTTTCATGGACTGATTAACCACCCGAGAGGTTGAAAGAGAGATACCTAAAGCCCTGTATATACTTCAGTTTTAATTTGTTAGTTGATACTGATGATGTTCCATGTTTATAAAAATATTTTATTATTATTAAATACTAACTTTTCACCGTAAACTTAGTACCCGTGGGAATTCGGGAAAATTATGCAGCTTATGTGTTAATCCAGCGTGTTAGCTACGTCCATACCAAATTTTATCAAAATTAGTCCAGCCGTTTGAGCGTGAAAGAGTAACAAACATCCATACATCCTCACAAACTTTCACATTTATAATACTAGCAGGATAGCAGATTTGTTTAGAGCCTTGTAACCGAAAGGTTGCAGGTTCAAATCCAGGTGCAGGGCTGTTGTTAGAGATGGCGTTAGAGCAAAAACTACAACAGCCGAAACCGACGATTTAACGTGCCCTCCGAATTTCGACCGTGTGGTGATCGTTTGAGAATAACACCACCCCATCTCTTTCCGTGGGTGTCGTAAGAGGCGACTAAGAAAACACAAATGAGACCTGCCTCCTAGTAATCCATCCCAGGCAACGACACCTCATTTTTTTCTGAATCTGAGGTGTCGTCCTAGGTCTCATGCGGTGTGGTAGGCTCTGTAAAGGGCCGTCTGGTTCGCGACCACCCTCCTACCGAAGTCCGACGCCAAACAACTTGCTGTGTTCCGTCGGTGCGTGGGAGTACCAGTGCCTTTATAGGCATTTTCTGGGTTAACTCGCTCCATCGTCGACCTCATCTTTGACCTTATGGTAATAAAAAAGTACGAAAACGCTCGAGATAAATCGCTACTTTGGTCACCCATCAGATTTCTGCCCCTGTGTGCGTTGCCAAACCTCACTGATTGGTTTCGAGTGTAATTGGACTGTGAGCGCTTTTATAGCCTGATGTCTCAGCAATATTACGTCAATCTTCAATATAATCTGAGTAAGACAACAATGAAATCTTGGGCTCGGGACCTGGCGTCGACAAATTTACCTAGCAGGCAAAATGAGTTGGCGTGGCTTGGAGGTGTAAATTATAAGAAACAGCGGTAGTCTATACTAATATTATAAAAAAGAAAGAATTGTATTTTTGTATGTAACGCGCTCGACGCAACAACACACTGTGGTACTGACTGAAAATCAGCGCTTTAGTCTAGTGCTACAGCACATGCTGAGTCAGCGCCATTTTGACTGCTTTAGATAAGTTTTATGTTGTTCTACTTGTTTGTATTGTTTGGAAGCAGTTAAATAAAGTTATATCTATCTAACGAATAAACAAAAACTACTGGACCGATTTCAAAAATTCTTTCACTATTAGGATGCTACGTTATCCTTGAGTAACATAGGCTACATAATTTTCCCAAATTCCTACGGAACGAAGTCCGAGCGGGATGTTGAAGCAACAAAATCTGTCATTAAACAAAATTAGTCTTGCTAAATACGTTTAGCACTTTGGTGAAAGTCGTGGTGTTTTCATGTGTTGAGGTAAAACAGTTATTGCTTATAACTGTAACTCATAAATAACTGAACCAATTTTGATCAAATTTGGCTAAGAACTTTTACAGGTGGGAAGAGTTGGCAGCTGGTACAGTACATTCTATATTTTTACCGACTTCAAAAAAGGAGGAGGTTCTATGTTCGACTGTATGTATTTTTTTATTTTTTTCTGTACCTATGTTCACCGATTTCTCCGCCAGTTATGGGCCGATTTTTAAAATTCTTTTTATGTTCGAAAGAGTATACTCCAGAGGTGGTCCCATGTAAATTGTAACCAAAGTGAATCAGCTTTTTTAAAAAATTAACAAAAACAAAAAATACTACAAACCAGAACATCATCTAAATAAATGAGTGACATTTCGAACTATTGTTGGAATTGAAGTCGATGACTCATACGTTTTTATAACGTGGAAAATTATTATTTCCCGCTACCACTTACAATTTGTAATTCTAGTAACAGGATATTGCTGTCAGGCGACCGCTGGTTGCGCTCCCCTGGCGATATACAAAGGCATTGGTTGCCAGTGGTTGCCAACCTTTACTCACAAGCACATTTTAGCAAGATCGTTTAGTCATTTCCATATTATATTGGGTCACTTTGAATCAATTTAGTACTAGCTTTTCACCCGGGACTTCGGTCCCGTGGGAAATTGAGAAAATTATGTAGCTTGTGGGGTATCAGCTACCTCCATGCCAAATTGTATCAAAATTGGTTCAGTTGTTTGAGCCTGAAATAAAGGAACAAACCATACATACATCCATACTAACAACTTTCGCGTTTATAATATTAGTGAGTATTTTCGAAACGCTTTGGGTAAGCGAGGAATATTCAATTCAAAAATTATGTTTAAGGAAAGATATTTACAAATAATCAGTTGCTCATTGTAAAAGATATTTGACGGCCGGTTTGGTCGAGTGGTAGTGACGCTGCCTCTTGATCAGCGGGTCCTGGGTTCGATTCCCAGTCGGGGCAAATATTTGTGTAAAAAGCAGATGTTTGTTCTCGGGTCATGGGTTTTTGTGTCTGTCTTTGTGTGTTCCGAGGGACCCACGACATAAGGGAAAACCTTAATGTGGGCCTTTGAGTGTGAAGCGTTTATTATTATTAAATGAGCACCAGAAGATCTAATCCTGCAGCTCTAGTACGATGGTGATAGCGCGCGTAATGCGCCGCGGTCTATGTTAAAATGTCAACATTGACAACGCCAGAGGGCGAGTAAGCCTTTGCGCGGGGCCCTCGCGCGACCAAAGTGAAGTTTCAGCGTGAGCCGAGTGGCGCGCCGCAAGAGTTAGTCGCCGTCGTGCTCGAGCTGCTGGGGTCGTGTTCAAGTCCGTATTACAGAAGGCGACTAAGATTATAGATTCATTGTGAAGCATTTTGATAGTGAGAGAAAAGGACAATCAATACTTAAGTATAGATCAAGACTTGAGTCTCCTTCTGTAATACGGGCCTGAGTCACGTTTTTTAAGGATCTTAAACCACTGTTATTCAAGTTGAAATACTCAAATTATGGGGTAAATACTTAACATTACTAAAGCAGATTTCTTTACTTAATTCCATCTTAATCTGACTTTTAATATAGTAAGTTTCATGCAATAAACACTAAATTATTTTATGATCTCAATTCTGAAGGGCAGAATATAAAATTTACTGCAAAACAAAAATGGTGTTAATACATAAACAGCTTACAGTACAAAGAAAAATTACTAGAAGTCACTGTAGTTTCAGAGCATAATACAAATAAAGAATTCTTTAAATAAAAAAAATATAATGAAATGCTACACACTCAAAGGCCCACACTATGGTTTTCCTTTGTGTCGTGAGTCCATCGGATCATATTTGACGAAGTCCCGAGCAACCTTTAGACAGCCGGTTTGATCAAGTGGTAGTTACGATGCCTCTTGATCGACGGATCCTGGGTACAATTCCCAGTCGGGGCAATTATTTGTGTAAAAGGCAAAGGTTTGTTCTTGGGTCGAGGGTGTTCGTGTTTGTCTTTATGTGTGTTCCAAGGGATCGATGACACAAGGGTAAACCTTAGTGTGGGCCTTTGAGTAATAGAAATAATTTATTGTCTCCACACCATACACATAGTTACAAATAACATGCAAACAAAAAAAAAAAATAACAAAATCAAAATGTACTAAACCTATTTAACATACTTAATGTGTCTTAATCTAGGTTGCGGATCACTATGTGCTGTGCATGTCGCAGTGAGTCAAAAGGTTATAACTCAGTGCGGTTAAACTAACGTGTGTAGCGTTTATTTATTAATTAATGTGTGTCGTTTATTTATTAATTAATGTGTAAATCAAATCAGAAGTTGTTAAGTGTTTGTTCAATAAAAAATCTTTACACAAGCAATGCGATGTAAGCAGTCTAATTAACTTGTAGGAAAATTTTGAAGGTGTATCTTTGCAAATTAGTGTTTTGATATATCACTTTTGAACTTTAGCGATTTGAACACATTTTTTTAAAACTAAAACGAATCTAAAGTCGCGTATAATTATGGTTTTACCTTTGTTTGAGAACCAAGGTTTTAGTATTAAATTGGAGTTTGATTTTTTATGCGCCTTCTATAACTAACTTAATTTAACATCTACGTTCAAAACAGACCCAAGAGATCAGAAGCACGTTTTATATGAATTTTAAAAGGTTAGAAAGTTTATTATGTGCCTTAAAATTTACGAAATTATTTACGGTTTGGCTTAGAGAAAGTATTTTCTGATGAAATGTGGAGTTTTGGGTTGTTTGCGAAGTTTATTTTGTTTATGAAGTATATTTAGGAATTTGGTTCGGTTTACAGACTTGAGTTTTGAAATTCTTTTAAACTGAAGCGCAAGTAATCCAGTGGCACCCACTGAATTTCCCCTTCATATACAAGGCTTTAGATAAATCTCTTTCAAACTCTCGGGTGGTTAATCAGTCCATGAAACCGAACAACTCTCCCCAAGGAACATAGGTCAAAATACGAAAAAATTGTGAGTTCCCATAAAAACTTCATCAGCATATAGCGCATTTTGTATGGAAGATCAAATTTTTTTTTCGTATTTTGACCTATGTTCCTTGGGGAAAGTTGTTCAGTTTGTAGCACCCGAGAGTTTGAAAGATATTTACCTAGCGCCTTGTATAGGTAAATTAGAAATAAATAAACACTGCACACTCAAAGGCCCAGGCTAAGGTTTTCCCTTGTGTCGTCGGTCCCTTTGAACATAAACAAAGACAGACACAAACACCTATGACCCGAGAATAAACATTATCTGCTTTTTACACAAATATTTTCCACGACAGTTGTGTACACTATTTTTGAATCGTATTATAGAACTTTGCATTTAATATTTTACTTTGCTTTATATATGCTGCTATCTGTTTTTGTACCTAATAACTAAGATTAAAGTAAATAAAAAGATTAAGAAATAAATAACGCTGCAATGCCACCAATAACGCTGTGTGCGTGGCTGAATACTGGTCTAGTAAAATTTGAAATACAGCCATATGACCGACCCGATAATAAGAAGAAAAAACATGTCCAACCCTTATTGTGTGTGGCGAACTTGTGTATGTGGCGAACTTGGCTGACCTGTGTGAGGCGAACTTGTCTGACCCTAGTGTCATTTTTCAAACATTTATTTGACATAAAACACTACAACACAAATAAAATAAAATGAAACACAGGATAAGAACACATATAGAAGACGACAAAACAAAACAATGTATATCTAATATAAATAGTGGATTGTGCTGTAGTGCGATGTCCAATAGGACACAGCTCAGCATTGTGTTAAAACTGAGGCCCAACGTTGGTTTTCAGCTGTGCCCTTGGTGCGCGTGTGTACAGTACACAGCCGGCGGAAAGGAGTGAACTACTTACTACCTAATTAAATGTAAACCGGTTGGTCTATGTGTGTACATATTCGTGTGAGTGTGTGTGTGTGTGCGTGTTTGTATATGTGTGTTTTTCCCACTTACTGGCTGTGATACAATATGTCTAGAAAGAATTGAGAGCTAGTTCATTTGAAGTTTTTCTTTCACTGCCTGTCCAGCGTGGAAGAACTGAACATGAATTTTTAATTTTCATTCCCACTTTTTCACGATACTCCCCCGATCGTTTTTCAAGCTAATATTGTATTAAGCCGACATTTTTTCCGGGATAATATTTAATTTATGACCTTACCCTTAATCCAGACCTGACAATTTCCCGCGACGGGAATATGAATTACCATTTTATGATTTAACGACGGCGTATTAACAGAGCGACTGAAAAACAGGGTCGTTTTTGTAAACCACAAAACGCAATGGGTTTTTTTTTAACGCTTCACACTCAAAGGCCCACAATAAGGTTTTCCCTTGTGTCGTAGGTCCCTTGGAACACACAAAGACAGACACAAACACCCATGACCCGAGAACAAACATTTGCTTTTTACACAAATATTTGCCCCGACTGGGAATCGAACCCAGGGCCCGCCGATCAAGAGGCAGCGTGTCACTACTACTCGACCAAACCGGCCGTCACCGCCCGATTGGTTCAGTAGTTTATTTTTCTCATTAAGCTATTTTAAAAGGGCTTTTCGCAAAATAGGGGATCAATAAGTAGTAATTCGTTAAAGAACCACAGCTATTCTTCTTCTTCTATTCGAGTAGGTATAGTCAAGTGTGCGGCGAACTTGGCGAAGCCTGGTGACAGAGTTGTCACCGCACAATGGCCTCTGACTTGGTTTTAACGACTGTAGTCAATCGACAACAGCCGGTACCGACAGCTTTACGTGCCCTCCGAAGGACGGAAACGCTCGTGGTAAATTGCCACTTTGGTCATCCATCAGGTTCCCTATCTCTGTGTATACGTTGCTTAATCTCACTAATCGGTTAAGATCAGTGAGCGCCACTGGGGTTGACAAAGCTTTACTCGTATGCTACGTAGAACCGACAATCACTAAAGCTTTTTTTTTATTATGAGATGGGTTAACTCTTGACCCCAATCTTGACCAAGGTCACAGATGAGATCGACGATGGACCGAGTTAATCCAGAAAATGCCAATTAAGGCACTGGTACTCCAACGCACCGACGGAACACAGCAAGCTGTTTGGCGTCTGACTTCGGTAGGAGGGTGGTCGCGAACCAGATGGCCCTTTACTGAGCCTACCACACCGCACCAGACCATAAGACGCCACCTCAGATTGAAAACAACTGAGGTGTCATTGCCTGAGATGGATTACTAGGAGGCAGATCTCATTTTTGTTTCCTAAATCAATAATGGATTTGCTCTTGACGACAATCTAGCCCAAGGGCGAAAATGCGGTCAAAGATGTAGCAAACTCATTCAGAAGAAGCTTATTCACTAAACCGTTAAAAAGATTGGGGTTATATGGGGGTTTTACCCATGAAACTAAAATAAATCTAATTTTCAAAAAATATGTTTCACTTCCCATACTAAGAGCTTTACCAAGATATTGGCGGTGATGAAACATCATGATGAAACCCGCACGTCTAACCTTCCTTCGAAATACGCGGTCCACCAACCCGCATTGGGCCAGCGTGGTGGACTATGGCCTAAATCCCCTTCGTGTTTCGAAGGGAGACCCGTGCCCCTCGATGGGGATATATGGACTGATAAAAAAAAGGGTGGTACATACCAAGTAAGAGATAATTTAGCGGTTTGAAACCATTGACTTAATTCTGTCTGTCTATCCGTCCGTCTTTTACGTCTAAACTACTGAACCGATTCTGTCTGTCTGTCTTTCACGCCTAAACTACAGAACCGATTTTTATGAAATTTGGTACAGAGATAGATTAGAGCCTGGGAAAGAACATAGGCTACATTTTATCCCACAGTTGGGCACGATATGACCTGTAGTCCACGCGGACGGAAAGCTAGTTCATTATAAAAGCACGATAAGGGAGAAAAAAGTCAAAGCTTTGACCTGAGATCAACGAGTGACAAAAAGGGGGAGACGGATAAAAAAAAAACATTTTTTTACCTTCAAAACGGGATGGCAAGGGTTGAATAGAACCGATATTACAGAGTCAGTACGGACCTATTAATATCATTCAAGAGTACGGATTTTACACAGATAAGTCGATCCTACAGATACAATAAATCCTACACTAATCTTTATACAACGTGTTTCAAAAAAAACCCCAAAAAAAGATAATTCAAAATTAATAAAAATTTAGCTTATTGCGCAGCTCTATTACAAATGTGACAAGTATGTCATATTAATTATATGAAACTTTCATTTTGAAAGATGTCAAACCGTGCAACTGATTACTAGAGTTGCGACTATTTCACTTTTTATAATTAAATTTTGGAATTTATTTTTTATTTTTTGAAACACCTATATAATTCTTCTGTAAGTGTGTTGACAGTGAACTCCTCCTAAACGGCTGCACCGATTTTAATGAATTTTTTTGTGTTTTTTCAAGTGGATTTAAGGATGGGTTAGATTCCCAAAAAAAAAGAAAATCCACCGGAAACGAAGTCGCAGGCGGACAGATAGTATTATTATAAAACTAAACTATTGCTTCGCTCTTCATATTAAAAATAATGAACTTTATTTTACATCTTGCCATTACAGTTTGATTGCTCTACAGAAAAGAGCGCCCCTCTCAAATTTAAGAAAAATAATAATCTTTTTAATGCGAAAGTTAGTGGGGGGATGTTTTTTTGTTACTCCTTTACGTAAAACATTAATGAACTGAACGGATTTTGATGAAACCTTGCAGCAATATAGTTTAAACAGCAAAATAACACATAGGCTATATAACGGGAAAGAACAAAAAGCTGTAGTGAAACTTAAAGAAGAAACGAAAGGTATTGAACCCAATTTATAGGACCATTTATAAAATCAAAAAACCCTTATCGCTCTGATATAGCCGCTTGATATAATGTTGTTCTGTCTGTTCCATACTGACGTTATGTAATAGAACGAGAGGGCGTTACGAGACATAGATTATATTACGAAAAAGGTTACCATTTGTCTTTGTGAAATTATTATAGATTTCGCCATCTTTTATACTAAAAGTGAGGTCTTAATGACCGTAACCCGCCGTAACTATATGTAGGGTTAAAAAATCTCCATATATGCTAGCTATTTACATGTTTGAGTTACCGTTTCAAATTTACACATCTGTTAATAGGCCCTCTGAACAAATTTTATACCTATTTAAGACGATTTCTGTGGCCGGTTTAGATTTTAAGACTTATTTCTTCTTCATGGACCAAATGAGTCTTACTGCCGTACTCAGAGACGTCAATTAAAGTTTAGAAGTAATTAAATGTCATGTGTTACACCACGACTAGCGAGCCTACCAAAAAGCCCGCCAATTACAGCACGCGCCAGCCATAGCCCGCCAAAGGTCCGCCAATCACAGCACGCGCAAGACATAGCCAGCCAAAGCCAGCCAATCAGCGCGCGCCATGCCTTGCGAACCAATGCCGAGCCGCGCTTCCCACTGCCAGCGCGCCAACCGTCTGCCCTAGGTGGGGCGAAGCATTTAAAAGTCCGCGCAGCTCATTTTTGTGATTATTGTTAAGTAATACAGATTATAAGCAAAAACTCTGTCAGTTTACACAATTAAATAATCTTTGATAACGAAGTCTCATTGTCTTAATTAGGTCCCCTGTTTCACATGCTATCCTTGTTTATATTAACAAGAGTGAAAGAGACAACATCAGAGTTTAACAGTACTTAACTTTAATTGACGTCTCTGAGTACGGCAGTTAAAATCTAAACCAGCCACAGAAATCATCTTAAAATACCTTACTTAACATAATAAAAAAAACTTATTTAATAAAATAAAATAACCTTTTTCGCAATACAAATGTCCCCGGGCTACAGATCTAATACGATTATCTCTATGTTAGCTACCTAGTATAACGTCATATGTTAGTTTGCTGTTTCATGGATTTTGGTCGTATAGTACCTGAAAGTTGTTTTTGATAAGTATATCCACTTCTTCAGGACGTAAAATAAAGTTTATTTATCTACTTATATTCAATACTAGCTTCCTGCCTTCGCTCCTGTGGGAATTTCAGGAATAAATTATACTTATAAATCTTGAATCACTCCACTCAGGTCATAAGTGAAAAACTCGTAGCCCAGTGGCTCTCGCTGATCTCAACCGATCAGTGAGGTTAAGCAACGTTCACAGAGGCAAGGAACCTGGTGGGTAACCAAAGTGGAAATTCATTAGGAGCGTTTCCGTTCTTCGGAAGGCACGTTAAGCTGTCGGTCTCGGCTGTTGTCGTTTGACTACAGCCGTTAAAACCAAGTCAAGATGCCATTGTGCGGATTGAAAACTCTGACACCAGGGTTAGCCAAGTTTGCCACACACTTGACTATACCTACACAATAAGAAGAAAAAGAAGTGAAAAACGGTACAATTCCGTTCAGTATTTTTTGAGTTCAGACAGAAAACTTAAGCTGCTTTTCAAAGTCAAAACACCCCAACGAAAATCTAATAGGCATTAAGTCATTTTGAGCAAAAATTTTCTATCCACTCCGAATGATTAATAAGATTTTAATTTCGTATGAAAATGAAAAGCTTCTAAAAGAAAAGAAAAAAAAACTTACACGTTGTCTATGCTCCCAGTTTATCTGTGTGCGTCAGTTAAGATAGCCAGTGCTGCCCTCCGAAAATAATTCCAAAGACTGTCCCAAACTGCTTACAAACAAAAAACTGGATGATTGATCGCCATTTTGTAATAGCACAATTTTGCTGTTCCCTTTTTTTAATAGGGAGGCAACTGAGGGGAAGTTTTTGATTTGGTTAGCAAAAAAGTTTTTTTGTGAAATTACTACTAAAAGCTTTAGGAGTAGGCATTTGGAAAACAACGAAATATAATAAATTGAATTATTTATCTATATAATAATAATAATTATTCCACGTTCGTTTTTTTCGATAAATCTACACTTTATTATGGAGAAAATATTTGATTGTTTGTTTGCATTGAATAGGCTCCGAAACTACTAGACCGATTTAAAAATTATTTCACCATTAGAATGCTACATTATCCTTGAGTAACATAGGCTACATTGTTTTACCAAATTCCTACGGAAACGAAGTCCTGGGTGGAATGCTAGTATATTGTAACAGCAATGAACCGCACACGGTTTGCCTTAGCATCTAATTCTTTAGTCTGAATCTCTTAGGCGACTACAGCACCTAAACTACAATTTTATGATGCGTAGATAAGCATGACGCACTGCATTAAATCGAAGAAAAAAAAATGCTACGGTAATATTCAGGACATAAACTAGATAAGTAGTTTGCTGAAAACATGATTCAGCACTTTTGGTTCGATAGAAAAAGCTCACAAACTCACCTCTAAATACCCAATATTGTGTATCTTTTAAGCTGTAAAAACGATAGTAAAATGCACACAGGAACTTGAATTTGCTATCAAAATGTTCGTGATTGAACACTCTCGATAAGTAGTTAACGCATTTTTCGATTTAAGCTGTTACCTTTCCATAAATCTCATTTTTCTAAATTTCGAACATGTTTTTACGCACGCACGCTTTCATAGTCCATAAACTTCGTGTATCGACACTGTTCGCACTGCCGGCCCAGGCCTGTTGAGAGACGGAGATGGCATTATTCCTATGTGTGCTATCTTTATTGGGTTCTGTAGTCGCCTTAATAACAAAGTATGTCTGTCCGAACGTGATAAACTCAAAACTACTGAAAGGATTTTCATTCGTTTTTCAAAAATGGTCGGAGTGATTCAAGAGAAAGGTATTTGTGTTTAACTAAATCTCTAAAATCTCACGGGAAGTGAGGCCCAGGCGGGAAGAAAGTTAATAAAAAAAGCGTCACTACTAGTCGGCCGTCAATTTCATTGTATTGGTCATTCTTAAAACTAGAAAGATTCACATTGTTTACATTCCTTTTTAAGTGTTTTTTTACACGTTATACACACATTATAAATGTAGGCTACAAAAGAAAATCTATTATTTAAACGGGTCAGCTACGTATTTTAATTAAAAAAGAGGTAGATAAGCTTGCACCGTCAGTATCACGAGCATCAGCTTATTAAATCCAACGTTTTTCCATCAACATTTCGTCGTGTTACATTTGGTTCATGTCATTCACTCTCCAAATTAATTGCCCGTTCGTTTTGTCACACACCGCTAGTTGCGAAAATTTTTAAAACGATTTTGCATTTTATTTTTTAAATGAAATTAAATTTTAGTAAAATCTTTACACGGCTTGCTGATTTTTTGGGTTACGTGGTTTTACTTTTAAAAGTTTGAAATTAAATTAACCTCGTTTTTTACCTACATTTTTAAACTGGCTGCTCGGAAATGAACTGCGTACAAATAAATAAAAATAAATACTTTTTAGGAAATTGGCGCAATTTTTAAACCGACTTCACAGAAGGAAAACGTTGTATTTGAGTGTATGGAGTGATTATGTGACAAATTAAGTTACCTAATCTGATAATAAAACAGTATTAACGTAAAACTAAACGGAACTTTATATCTATTGGGTAACCTAAAATGATCAAAACTTATGGAGACGGTTTTCCCTATGAAACTTGTCAACTTATCCTAAGAAACCCATATGGAATTCTCAAGTTAAAAAATTCATCTACTGGCAATTTTTTAAATATAAATTTCCAACTGTACTACTTGGATGAAGTTGTCCAGTTTATTATTATTTATTTATTTTAACAGTTTATTGTACACAGGAAAAATCACAAATGTTACAGACAAATAGAAAAACGAACACAAAAGGCACAGCTTATTTCTTTAAGAAATTTCTTCCAGCAGACCTGGGACAGTGAGAGGCGTAAAATAAATAAAGACAGACGTGCACAATTAACCACTGAAATCTAAATACTAATTTAAACTACATAAAAATACAACTACACATACATATAATATATAAATAATTTATATAAATACACAGACATATATTTTATACATACTTATGCAATACATATAATATTATGTTCATTATACTGAAAGGAAAGCAACAGATACATAATGTTCCTTTAATTTCTTTCTAAATATCGGAAGTGTCTCGGAATTGCGGATGGGTTTAGTTTATTTACATACCTGTTTGTCCGACTAACTTAAAGTTTATTTAGTAATTTAAGTATTTAAACGATACACACTCAAATAAGGTTTTCCCTTGCGTTATGGGTCCCTTAGAAAAATATGACCCGAGAACAAATTCTGCTTTTCACACAAATGTCTGCCCCGACCGGGAATCGAACCGGCCGTCAAAAATATAAGTCCAAAGCAAACAAAGTCGGGTTTGTTTGAATACTTATAACTCGAGAGCGGCTGGATTGATTTTCATAGTTTTTGATGTTGTTTTCGTCCCGAATAGCAGAATAACTAATAAAAACATTGGAAAATTGCCGAAGTAAATCCCACGGGAACGAAGTCCCGGCCGAAAATCTAGTATTTATTTAAAAGTTAACCAATTCCTTTCTTTGCTCGCAGCACCACCCACGGCCGTGGAGATCACATCCCACCCCCACAACTCCAAGCTGGAAGTCAGAGAGGGGGAGGACGTGTCCTTGGAGTGCCAAGCCAAGAACGCCAAGCCGCCTGCCAAGTTGGTTTGGTACCGAGGGAACGTCGAACTCAAGGGAGAAAAAGGTACGGTTTTTTAAATGCTTCTAGCCTTTTCTATCCTGAAAATTATTGCAGGTAGGCTGGTTTCCAGCTTACAAAATGTAATAAGATTTTATATGCTAATATAGGTAGATAAAACCTGCCTATGTTAGCATATGAAGTCTTCTATATTAGTAAATTTTAATTTAGATAGTAAATACTAACATAGATGTAAGTTTACAATGTTACTAACCATTTATGGGCTATAGGTGAAATAAAACTATACACATCAACACGGTCTAGGGATATTGCACGATTTTTCATATTAAAGAGGTCTGTTTGAGAAGCTATAAAAGCATACTCGAGATACATGGAGGGCTATAATTTTCAGACAAGCAACTGACTGGAATTGAAAATTCAAGTTTAGCACACTTGAATTTTCAATTCCAGTCAATAAATTTAGTTTACTTGAAATTTGTGAAAACGTGATGAAAACGAAAACGAAAATGCACTATTTGCCTGCTTTTTGTATGAAAATGGTCGAATTTACGCAATATTTTTTTCATTTTCATCACGTTTTCACAATTTTCAAGAAAAACAAAATTTATTGACTAGAATTGGAAATCCAGGTTTAGCACTTGCTCGTCTGAAAATTATAGCCCTCCATGTATCTCGAGTATGCTTTTATAGTTTCTCAAACAGACCTCTTTTGTATGAAAAATCGTGCAATATTCTCAGACCGCGTTGATGTGTATATTTTATTTATTTATCCCACTGCTGCTGGGCAAAGGCTCATCTCTCCCCAAGTTTTTTAAAAGCACTCTTTGAGGTTTGAAAGAAAACAGCAGTGAGATGGTTTCAAAAGGTGTAAACGTCGGTTTATACCCTTATTTTTTTATCAGCTTATATACGTCCCCACCGCGGGGCACGGGCCAGCCTTCAAAACACAAAGGGGATTTAGTTCCATTAATTCTTCGTATTTTAATTAACATCAATGTTATGCTTAGTTTTATATCAAAAAATAGACAATACATTTATTTCAATTTAAAAAATATCAAAACATATGTATTAGAAACAATAAAAAATCCACAAAAGTTTCGTCTCAAATTCTAAATAATTATAAAGCATGTTATGTAACATTATATTTTTTTATGAATTATTGTTATCATATTTTTTGACGTTTAATAACTAATTTTTTTTGGCTATTTTCAAATAAATAACAAGATGCTCACCCAGATTTTAATTTTCAAACTGTCCTGAAACTATTACTGTAGAAAGATAAAAAGCGCAAAATCGTGTTAGTCGTTTGAGAAGGTCACCCATCCAATAAGATCGGTAGAACGAGTTCAATTTGGGCATACCAACGTCAATGTCAATAGTAGCTCAGGATATTGGGGGCGAAACCGCGAGCAAGAGATATAATAAGACTAGATATGACTAGAACAGAATAGAGTAATCTTTATTTTATAGGAAATTCAGGATGCCACTTAAAATAAGTAAAGATTACATTAAATACATACAAAAAAAAATTTTATCAGCCCACATACGTCCCCACCGAGGGGCACGGGCCTCCCTTCGAAAGAAGAAGAGCATTCAAGCCATAATTCACCACGCTGGCCCAATGCGGGTTGGTGGACCGCTCGTCTTTTGAAAACGAATTTTCTTTCGGGCGGGTTTCATACATTACATACACAAACATCCATTAAAGGACTTAAATACATACATAAACATTCTTCCACCAACCCACATTGGGCCAGCGTGGTGGACTACTTCCCTATCGAGGGACGCATATGGGCTGGTAAAAAAAAATACACATTCGTGCTTTTGGCCCTACTGACTCAACGCCTATTCGTAATGCAGTTTTCCTCAGAGAAGAACTGTTTCTTAATCTTCGACAAAAAAAAGTGGTGTTATATGTTTGACGTGTATTTTTGTGTGTCTGTGGCATCGTAGCTCTAAACAAATGGAACGATTTGTATGATAGTTTTTTATTGAAAGCTGGTGTAATCGAGATGGTTTTTAGTTATAATATTTGAAATTGGTTAAGTGGTTTAAAAGTTATTAGCAATCGAATGTTGGGGTTGATACATTTTACATTTTTTTACAAAGAGAAAGTTGGGGATTCCGAAGTGATATTGGTACTTAGAAGTTTAGATAAAAATAAATATAACGGAAATATTATTATTATAGAAAAAAATAAGGTTTTAAAATGTAAGTAGTTCTCGTGAGAATTCGGGAAAATTATGTAGCCTATGTTACTCAGGAATAATGTAGCATACTAATAGGGAAAGATTTTTTGAAATCGGTCCAGTATTTTTTAAGTTTATTCGTTACACACAAAAATACAAATATTTCCTCTTTATAATATTAGTGTAGATTTAAGTATCCCCTTCGTGTTTCGAAGGGAAGTTGTGCCTCTCGAAGGAGACGTATATGGGCTGGTAAAAAAAAGTTTCAATTGAACTTCGATCAAGTATAAAAACACTTTATACTTGATCGAAGCAATTGAAGCCATTAACGGGGTAAACAGGAACTAAAACATTCTATTAAATTATTGTCAAATAAATAATCTAGGTTTACAAATTAAAAAAAAAAAACAGATAAAAATATCCTGAATAGCGCCATATCCAGCTTATATTGAATCAGAAAACTAGTGATGCAACTAACTATTATCGACAGGCAATTTTTTATACCAGATTCACATACGCAGATAAAATTCAGACAACGATGGCGCATAAATCATGAAGACTAGATATTACAGTACTTTTATTAGGTCCTCTATGAAATTGGCGATATTTTATCAAGCTTTATTTTGTTCATAATTTATTTGATTGAACAGCTCTTAACAAAATTGATTTTTATTTAAAAACTTAGTCATATAACGGAGAGTTTCAGTGAAATTAATACATTTTTACTTTAGATTTATTAACTGAAAACGAAGCTCAAACATAGCTTATTTACTGTATTGTCCGTTTCAGTGCTTATTTTTGCTGTACCATAATTACAATTAAGAATTTCAAAAAACTATGTATCATAAAAGTTAAATTAATGTTTTCCAAATCTTCCCACAAAATTTTGTTTGGATTTCGCATTTCTGAGAAAAACCCAAAAAAACGTTAGTATGAAAAAATAAGTTATCCAAAAATATGTATGGAAAACGCCAATTTCATAGGTAAGTAACTAATATTAGCACAAGGCAATAATCTACTCAAACTTGGTGTTTTTTTTTTCAACGCTTCTTAAATAAATTAAATATCACGGTATGTAGGTCAGCGTAGAAAAAACCAAAACAATGATTTCAGATCATCATTCTAAATAAATTTCTAGTAGAATTTATCCCCGAAATATTTTAAATTTTTTTCAAGTTCTTAAATATTTTCTGCTTAAAAAAATAAATTATTTTATTTTTCAGAATTTCATATGAGTTACTCAGGGAAAGTTATTTAGTAGAACGAAGTCCCGAGCGGAATGCTAGTTAAAAATAAATCCACACTATCCACAATTCCACACTAACATATCTGTGCCTTTAAATGCGGATGAAAGATTTTTTCTATTACCGTTTGATGGGTTTGACAGGAACACGCTTGATTCTTCGCTCCATGTTCCTTCGAGAAATTTCTATTAGACAACGGAGATCAGTTACGTGCCTTGGAAATTAATTATTTCTTTATACGGCTTCTTGAATTTATCCGCTGAGGTTTGTTACCCGCTTAAAACGGTAGGTACGATTAAATCGTTTGAACAGATTTCAATCGCTACAAATATGTTTAACAAGCCACAGTAATACCACTTAATTTGCTTTTTCGGATTTATGTTTGACTTTTCTCTAATTATGATGTTTTTCTTTACCAGTCTACCCAGCCTTTGAAAATTTTTGCTATGTGTTTTGTAACAATATTGTGGTGGAATAAAGGAATTTATATTTGTATTTGATGACACCCGCACGTCTATGAAAATACGTTTTTGGGCAGCGCGCGGTCTACCAGCCCGCATTGGGCCAGCGTGGTGAACTATGGTCTAAATCCCCTTTGTCTTTCAAAGGATGGCCCTTGATGGGGACGTATACGGGCTTATATAAAAATAATTACATTGCCTAAAGTTTTTAAATGAAGATTTGATCTGAAACTGTCGATATTTAATAACGATGGAAAAGTCCCGTCACTAGTTCGTTAGCTCACACCAGTTTGCTTGCTAATTGAAATCGAAAACTTGTTTAATTAATGATAGCAGGGCCAATTATTGTCGTACCGCCCAATTATTGACATGATGTCAGGAACTAGTGTCAATTCGAACAAATATTATTGCTGTAGATACTTCCTGAAACAAACTATAAAAACGAATAGCTTTCCGCGCGGGACTTTGTTCCTCTTGGTAATTTCGGGAATGAATTATACACATAAACCTTCCTTTTGAATAATTCAGGCCATCGGTGAAATATTCTATGAAAATTAGTTCAGTAGCTATTTTCATAGGGTTTTCACTGATGGATTCTCGCGTTCAGACAGACTACAGACAGAATCGGCGGGGGACTTTAAAAAAATAATACAGTATGATAAATAGTATGAAAAATTCCGTGCCCCTCGGTGGGGACGTACAGCAGGTAAAAAAAACAAAAACAAAATGAAGGCAAAATAATCTACAGGAGAAAAACAATTCTGTTAAGTCGAAATAATTTCACTTTCCTGAGTGTTCTTGTAGACTCGTGTTTAGGATTCAGCAGGTACAATGGTTAAATACCGGAAGAAATGCCGAGTAATACTTGACAAAGGTTCCGCTGAATGGTGGACAATTAAATTCTTTTCAGCCTCGGCTTAATTTGATTTAAGGCTGACGCGAATTATTATGTTTGAAACTTGACGGATTTGATAAATAAAAATTAAGAGAGGTAAATACTAACAATGCTTGTAGAATTTTTAAACAAAAATCTTTACTTTCTAAGTTCATCCTTACAGTAAAAGCGAAACTTTTTATACCGTTTCTTCTCTTCTAACACTTGTATATAAATTAATATAGGCGGTGGACTAACAATAAACAAGGATCGAAAATTCTAAAATAAAAGGATTAAGGTTAATTATTTAACAACACACATTGCGAGGGGACACCTAATAAAATGGACTGCCTTTTAAATAACGTGGAAACCAACCAAATCGAAAATATTATTTTCTAGTTGAATAAGATGATTTAAATCATTAATTTTGCTAAATAATTTACACTTTTTAGGATCTAAACTAAAGAAAAGAGAAAACTGCATCTTTGCGAACAGATATTGGGTTAAAAAACATTATTTTTTCACTTTGACTTTGGTGAAAGTTCCTAAAATAAAAATCAGTCATAGTAAACACTCAAATTCAAAATGAAATGTTCATTTTAAAAATACAAAACTCACTCGACCTTAACAAATCCAATGTAATTACAGAACTACAAATTCACGGCTCGCTAAAATCCTTTCAACTATCATTTTATTACAAACTAAATTGGAAAATCAAAAGAACCCTTTTCATCGTGCCCGATTCACGCTTGGCCGAGTTGGCAAAGGGGTTATTTTCCAGCATCTTCAGTGTCCATAAATATTGGAAATGCTTCATGTAATTCATAAAATATTTGTTTTTTCCAATTGTTTTTTTATATATTTTATGACACGATCGCATTTTCCCATTTTTTTGTTGAACTTACGTTTAGGATAGGTAGAGTCATAATATCTTAGTGCTCTAAATCGTTGTCCTCACTTACCAGCGGTGCACCCTACTGGAGGTTTACCATGATCGCTTAGCGCGATCCAATTTAGGACCTAAACAAGTCTGCAACGCTTATTCGTACCATGATGGCTTATAAGCGATTCAATTTTGGCGCTGTTGCGATTCAAAGGCAGACCAGCGACAAATTATTTTAAAAATAAAAATGGACTATAGACAATCGAGCAGTTTAAAAGCAGCGCCATCTTGGTACTATTTTAAAAAAACATTACAATTGCGAAGCAGTTCAAAGTTGGATCCTAAACAGAAATGCTTTTAAACGATCGTGGTAGGTACACTGATCAACGGATGAGTCTTTGGCATATATTAAACTAGAGAATTGCGAAAAAAGGTTGCTTACTTCGCCATTATCTATTTCAATTTTAACTCTATAATTTAGATGTTTATAATCTTTAAAATACTGAACCAATTTTGATCAAATATCACTAAGAACCATCTCGATTACGTCAGCTTTTAATTAAATTAAGAAACGCATCGAAATCAGTCCATTCGTTTAGGAGCTATGATGCCACACATGGATACACAGACACAGATACACACGTCAAACTTCTAA
Organism: Aproaerema taeniolella; assembly: GCA_949987775.1. NCBI lineage: Eukaryota > Metazoa > Arthropoda > Insecta > Lepidoptera > Gelechiidae > Aproaerema > Aproaerema taeniolella. Next base: position 2,489,737 of record OX465265.1, read on the forward strand.
CACTCCTTTTTTTGTCAGGAGTTAGAAAAGCCTTACAGTACAATTTGGTTGGTTTCCACCTGTTTCCACGTTATTTAAAAGGCAATTTTATTAGGATGTGTCTTGTTAAATTATTTCAACCAATCTTCTTTATTAAAAACTACATAAACTGCGATAGCTAAGTTTATCGCTTGGAAGGGAAAATTAAACAAGTTCTCTTCACGCTCCCTTCTGAAGTTTCAACAAAAAAGGGGGGGAAAAGACTCCCGGAAACGGAAATGACAGATATAAAATGGAAGCGCTTAATTGGTTGTTGATAATTCTGTTTTAAGGCCGTTGTACACCTAGTGCAACATTATTTTCTTACCTTTTATTTTTCATTTTTTTAAATAAAATTAGACCACATTAGCTGGATCTCTTATTGTAAAACTAGGTTCACGTCCGTGACTTCGTTCAAGTGGAAATGTACCCTTTGTCACTCTCTTGCCCTCCTATCTTTGTGCAAAAAATTTGAGGTATCAGTCCGTTGCTCCGTGGAGGACAAACAAACACATTTATCTTAGTTAAGGCATTGAGGCATAATTTTTCCTTTTTTTTGTATAAGTATACCTAATAAAGTATGTGGCAAACTTAACTAACCTTGGTATCAGATTGTTAACCCCCGACAAACAAAGGGGGTTTTATCATTCACGTTTGTTTCTGTTACATCGTACGAGTAGCTTCTAAACGAATAGATCAAGATGGTTCTCATCTATATTTGATCAAAATTGGTTCAGCCGTGAGATTTTTAATTTTATATTCTGTCACGAGAGATTCTGTGTCTCCTTGTGCTCATAAAGCCGTCGCGGTTCAGACTGTTTTTGATTAACAGTCGTTAAAAGAAATCAGAAGCCATTTGGCTACAAATCGTTGCACAACCTTGTAAAATGTTATGGTACAAATAAAACAAAATTGTAGGTGCTTTGCCTGTGTCCCATAACGAAAGCCACGTTTTTAATTAACTTGTATAACATTTAACTATTATGAGATAACGTAAAATAAGCAGCCGAGAAATATTTTTAATTTTAAATTAGAAAAAAACAATTCTGTCTTGTTTTTGCGCTCAATGTGGTTCCTGCCTTAATTTGTAAATAGACAGAAAAAATTGGATGGCAAATTAATTTTTTAAAGAATTTGTCGAAGGTAATTAACCGTTCAGTTTATTTTTAGAATATTGATTCGGTTAATTGGATTGGCGAGGGGTTAAAAATATTGCAATACTAGAGGATGAACGGGACTTTATTCCCTTGGGGATTTCATAAATTCATTGTTTACATTATAAAAGGTATTTTCGTGCCAAATTTCAGCCTTCCAAGGGTTTAAGCTAGGCGTTGATGAGTCAGTGAGTCAAGACCTTAAATTATATAGATCAATCAATGAAATCATTTTATATTATACACCGCGTATTTTTTCCTCACATAAATTATATTTAAAAAATTACAATCTTTTTATTTTATCTAACATTCAAATATTTAAAAAAACTTACTTATTAAAGTCTACTAATTTTATAGATTAGGTATAAGCAAGTATAATAATCTCTCACTTTTACCTTTAAAAATACATTAAAAATGATTGTACAAATTATAAAAATAACAATTGTATAACTAATATTGAATCCTAATAATGAAGAAAACTTTTTGTAAACTTTTTTACGTCGCCAGCTAAACATTTCTATGTATTAAACAATGTAGCAGATTACTTTGCAGTCATTATAATGTACGACCATTCTGTTTTACGACAGCGGTAGTTATTCCAGTCATTTAAAGCTCTTTCTGTGACCCATTTGCTTTATTTTGCATAGATTTCGTAGCGAATACAAAATTACATGACTTGGCTGACTGAAAATTCCTGTAGAATTTTACGGTGAGGGAAAACATCGTAAGGAAACCTCATTTAGGAGACTGAATGTGTAACCATGATCCAATCCGGTCAGGTTCCCCTGTTAGCAGGGTCAAGGTGGTCAGATGGCAGTCGCTCCACTGTAAAGACTTGATCTGCCAAATCCTGGATCATGGTCAACCGTACCCTGAATGAGAAACGGTACTAAGCGCTAAGAAGAAGAGAAAGGTAGACTGAAAAACTTGAACGGGGAAAATTACGAGTGTTTCCTTGCTTCACAGGGCACATTACACTATCAGGTCGGCTATTTCGCTAACCAGAAGTAATAATGGCAGCGGAACGATAAATTATTGAGTAACTTAAAAACGAAAGAAACTCTAAAAAATTTAAGGTCTACAATTTTATATATATATATACAATACAATATACTTTACTTGCACACAAAGACACACAATACAATTAACAAAACATAAAACATAGTGTACAACAAGGCGGCCTTATTGATAGGTAGCAATTTTTTCCAGGCAACCTTAGGGTAGGACAGCAGTAAGGTAAGAAGTAGTTGGTGGTGCATAAAATTAAATACATATTAATAATACAAATAAACAAATATGTAAGTATACATATATATAATTATATATAAATAAATATGTAAAATAAGTATAACATACATCTATATATATATATACATACGAGCAGCAAATGTAAGGGACAATACAAGCATAGTAAAGTGGATAGCAGCAAAGTCAGTGAATCAAGAGCCTAGCTAGGGAGCGGGAAGGGAAAGGAAATAGGATATCTTATATATATAAGATATTATTAGCACCCACAGACTTGATGTCCGTGCCCTTGTCTAGATTAAGTTTTCTTGTTACTTGCTTTTTACTATACTTTCCATAGTAGTATACAGTTAATAAATAGCTATAATAAAAAAATATTTTTATATATTACATAATGTATATATCTAAATCAGTAACGGTTCTTCGCCGTTACTGTACTTAAATATTGAAATCATTAAACGTACAATAATGACTATATTATAGACGCAGGATGCTCCCAAATTCAAGAAACATAGCTCCTGGTACAACACAAAAATGAAAATATTTAAAAAATGGTTCACAATATCTGTACATGTAAATGTTCTTCTTCTTATCGTGTAGGTATAGTCTTTGTGGCGAAGACTATAAGCCTGGTGTCAGAGTTTTCAAACCACATGACCTCTGATTTGTTTTTAATGACTATAGCAAATCGACAACAGCCGGGACCGACAGCTTAACATGCCCTCCGCTCGTGATAAATTGCCTCTTTGATCACCCATCAGGTTCCCTGCCTCTCTGTACGTTGCTTAACCTCATTGATTAGTTGAAATCAGCGAGCGCCACTGGGCTACGAGCACTTTTGCAACATTTAAATGTTTTTTTTATTTTTTTATTATAAGATGGGTTAACTCTTGACCTCAATCTTGACCATAAGGTCAAAGATGAGGTCGACGATGGAGCGAGTTAACCCAGAAAATGCCTATAAAGGCACTGGTACTCCCACGCACCGACGGAACACAGCAAGCTGTTTGGCGTCGGACTTCGGTAGGAGAGTGGTCGCGAACCAGACGGCCCTTTACAGAGCCTACCACACCGCATGAGACCATAGGACGACACCTCAGATTCAGAAAAAAATGAAGTGTCGTTGCCTGGGATGGATTACTAGGAGGCAGGTCTCATTTGTGTTTCCTTAGTCGCCTCTTACGACACCCACGGAAAGAGATGGGGTGGAGTTATTCTCAACCGATCACCACACGGTTAAAAATGACCTTTACAATAACCCCTTACGAGATAATGTTCTAATTCCAAGTCGCCCTGTATAATAAAAGTGCCACTGCTGCTAAGAGCTACACCAGCCGTATTTTCATTACCCACGTATCATCGCCGTTCCCTAGGGAACGATTCACTACCGACATAGCTGAAATTGTTGGAATTAAGTACAAGCGCGCCCGTGAGTGTGATCCCAGCTTAATGTTGGAAATAAAACTACGCGCCTAAACTATGTCGTGACATAAGGATTTATGTGTGAAAACACCTTTATTTCTTTTTTTTCTGAGTGGAATGTAGTTAGTTATGTGGACGACGTTTTTATTGTCTCCGAGGTGCAGTTTTAAGAAGTAATTTATTTGATACTAGATTTTCGCCCGGGACTTCGTTCCCACAAGCCTATAATCATCGGAGATAATGTAGGATTCTAATGGTGAAAGAATTTTTCAAACCGGTCCAGTAGTTTCGGAGCCTATTCAATGCAAACAAACAATCAAATCTATTCCCTTTATAAATTTGTATAGACTGGAGGGTGCCCGAAACTTCGTTTCCGTAGTAATTTTGTTAAATCCTTCCTTGTTCCTTATCTACGTTATAAAAGGAACCTACAAAGCCAAAATTCAGTTTTTTATGTCCAAGCGTGTGGGCTGGGTGATAACTTTATTTAATTTAATCGTTTATTGCAAACTATACAGCGTAAAATATTCCTCTTTGATTTTTTTTAGTTTAAAAATGTGTTAAGCCCATTACATACTCGTAGTCTGTCAAATAAAATTTATAATATTAACGTTAAGTAAAATAAGCGTATGGAGCGCGTGATGTTGGTGTGTGCGTTTGTGTATGTGTATGTGTATGTGTGATGATTCAGTGAGTCAGGATCTGCAATTTTACATAATTAATTCTTCTATAAGACTTCTAGATGCGCTAAAAGATACAACCTGGCCAAAATCCCTCAGATTAGCACTATTTCTCTCCATCCTACTAATTCAACTTAATTTCTGATTTATCTATTAGACAAGCAACCATGGGAATAAATTGTTTAGCTCCAGAGTTTTTAAATTAGAAGTAAGAAATTGTATATGATTGACTTAAAAAGAGCGACCCTCGGAGTTTCTTGCCTATTCTTCTCCTGAGGAAGACTGCACCTTTGCGAATAGGCGCAAAGTCAAAAGTGCTAATGTAATTCACTATGCTGATGTGAACATTTTATATCTTCAATCAAATAAACACTTTTGAGTTTGAGTTTACTAATATTATAAATGCAAAAGTTTGTCCGGATGTATGGATCTATGTATGTATGTATGTATGGATGTTTGTTACTCTTTCACGCTCAAACGGCTGAACCAATTTTGATAAAATTTGGTATGGAGGTAGCTGACTCCCTGGATTAACACATAGGTTACATAATTTTCCCAAATCTAAGTCGCGTCCCAGGCGGAAAGCAAGTATTTAATATTGCGCACTGCTAAGGTAGAAAATTCTTGGCTGAGTCTGCACTCAAGAGCTCGTTTAAGTTAAGTTTAATAGATGTGACTGTGTGTAGTAAAACGGACCACATTTAGGAAGATAAAAGATTCAAGATTCAAGACATTTATTTGACACAAAACACTACAACACAAAGAAAATAAAATAACATACAATATAAAACACAGGACAAGAACAGGAGACGACAAAACAATGTATAATTGTGCTGTAGTGCGATGTCAAAATAGGACACAGCTCAGCATGTGTTGAAGCCGAGGCCCCAACGCTGGTTTTCAGCCGTACCCTTGGTGCGCGTGTGTACATAGCCGACGGAAAAGAGTAATCTACTACCTAATGTGTTATGTATGTGTGTGTGTGTGGTGTGTGTGTGTGTGTGTGTGTGTGTGTGTGTGTGTGTGTATTTAGGGTAGTCAATATGAGCGATTAACATAACTTACTAGCTGACCTGACAGACGTTGTCCTGTTTTTTTTTAACTTTCTGTATTTTTCTTTCGTAAGAACCTTCTCCTGACAGTAAGGAACACAAAAAAAATAATTATCCAAATTGGTCCAGCCGTTCACGCGTGATGCCATGACCAAGGGAAACAGGGATTCATTTTTATATACAAGGTGGTTCAAAAAAACTCAAAAAACAATAGTTTAAAATTAATTAAAAATTTAGCTTATTGCACAGCTCTGTTACAAATATGACAAGTATGTCATATTAGTTATATGAAACTTTGATTTTGTAGATGTCAAACCGTACAACTGATTACTAGAGTTGCGACTATTTCACTTTTAAAATTTAATTTTGGAATTTCTTTTTTAGGGTTTTTTTAAAACACCTTGTATAAGAGAAATTACATTACATTTTCACCCTTAGCGACTACCCTCAAAGTGGTCCCTTTTACCAGAAATAGTCCCAAATATTTTCCTCGACTGGAAATCGAACCCAGAACCCGTCAATAAAGATTCAGCGTCACTACCATTTGACCAGTTCGAACGTAGATGGTATTTTTAATTTATTTTAATTATTATAAAATACGTATAAATATTTTAATTATTTGTTTCTTTGTTCTAGTTTCTAAAGAAGAAATAAAAGAAGTGGAGAGTTCGAACGGGAATCCGAAGGCGAAACGATACACCACTGTATCTAGGTAAGTACAGTCATTTACAAAAGTCTATCGAAGTCGCTTCTTTTTCTTATCGTGTAAGTATTGTCAACTTGGCCAACCCTGGTTTCAAATTTTTCAAACCGTACACTGGCCTCTGACTTGGTATTAACAAACTGTAGTCAATCGACGACTTAACGCTTGTGATAAATTGCCACATTGGTCACCCATCAGGTTCTCTGCCGCTGAGTCTGAGTACGTTGCTTAACCTCACTGATCGGTTGAGATCGGGCTACGAGCGCTTCCATCAAGAAGCAACAACACAAAGGACAAACTACAGCTGTAATAATGTTTGAAAAACAAACAAACAAACAAACGTTTTCGTGAAAAGTTAATGAAAGGCACACACACACGGCACACACTTAAAATAATTACTTTTACAGCTTTTATACAGTGAAATGCGTAAAACAGCTATTATACAGGGTGTAAGAGAGGGTATAGCAAAAACTAAAACTCCGACCATTATTCTGAATGATTTTCCAGTGAAACTTTCTTCACGAAAATTGTTTTTTGTTTTTTTAATATTTTCTGCTTATTATTTACATAACTTATTCAAATAAACTCAATTTTCCAATAAAAAAACAATGATAACAGCGTAAAACATACAAACTAACGCGAGGCTCCAAAGCCTATATAGCTCATAGACGCAAAGTAGCTTGCCTATGTGTTTTTATAAGATGTACTTCGGGGAGTGTGCTCAGGAGCTGCATGAGCTCATTCCGCCTGCCCCTTTCTTCCATCGGACGTCCAGACGCACCGCTGGTTACCATCCCTATCTTGTTGCTATCCCACGGATTCGCACTGAGCGCTTTTCATCATCTTTCATATTGCGCACTGCTAGGGAATGGAATTTCCTGCCTGCGTCTGTATTCCCGAGTTCATATAACCCGAATCTCTTTAAAGTTCGAGTGAATAGGCTTCTTCTGTGTGAGCTCGCTACATCCTCGACCGCATCTTTGCCCTTGGACTAGATTGTGGTCAAGAACGAACCCTTTATTAATAAAAACAAGAGGCGCGGTTTTGTGGTACTGTGCGTAGGAAAATAATGAAAACTGTTTAACATGACGTTTCCGGGAAAAAATAATTACTTGTAGTCGATCGTAGTTATGTGCAGATTCCATCATTTAATTATTTGCTAAGCCGTCCCTTACACCCTCTATGTTCCCAAAGAACTCGTTATATGACAGAAATATTTTATACATAACTCCGAACAGGACAGTTTTAAACTTCACTTATTTCCTTTCAACTACGAAGTCCCTAAAACTCATACTTTGTCACCCATTTCACGGGGCTTCCAGTATGCCATTCAAATAGCTGACATTCACAAACGCGAAGTCTCATATTATATGGCGTTCGTAATAAAATCGCGGGACTTCGTGTAGTTTTTACTTGTTACCATGGACGTATCCAGGGAGGGGCCGGGAGGAGTTTCTAATAATTATCTATTTTAGTCGATAAAAGTTAAGAAAAAGAACTTTTTGCGTCGGAAGACGTCATAGGCCCGTATTACAGAAGCAGACTCAAGTCTTGATCAATACTTGAGTATTGATTGTCTTATAGTAGTTGTGGTTGATGTAGCGGCTGGACGATGGTAGGGTCGAGCAGGGATGTATTGAAACGCCGAGTGCCGTTGGATGAATGCATCTTTATTTGATACGCCGGCCGTATTTATAGTTTGGCCGTAGCGATTTTATGTAGCTACCCTACATAGCCCCCCCCTGGGAAAGAAAACAACCTTCTGCTACCCTACAGTCTCTTTCTTTCACTATCAAAATGACAAAGACGACTGCTACTTAAGTATAGATCAGAGTGTGAGTCGCGTTCTGTAATACAGATCATAAACAGTTTTGTTGAAGACCCTCGAAAGTTATTTATAAAATAGCTACAGTATAATTAATTAAAGAATTAAAAAAAAAAAACAATTTAAATTCTTGTTTTTTTTTATTATAATCCCAAATAGGGTAGGCAGAGCATCAGAGTGGATCTAGAACCACTAGACGCCACGTTTGACACAAATTGCGAGGGTTATCAGATGGAACAAGTTGTATAATGGTGAGAGGTGGTCAGTTTTTTTTTATTGGACTAGGTGCTTATGAAAAATTTGTATTGCCCCCCCCCTGGCCCAGAGCCTGGATACGCCCATGCTTGTTACATTGTATGAGTTACACGTTTGCACGAAACATAAATTACTTTTTGCTAAAATGTCACATATGTTGACGAGTTTTGTTTGTGTTCGGAATTAAAGTTACTAGATGTGATAAATTGTGAGGCTTGACATATGAGAGGATTTTCAGAACTGAAAGTTTTTATTGTGATCGTTCATCCTTTTTTACCCGACTGCGCAACGATTTTAACAGTCGGGACCCATAAAAAATTCGGCTTCCTAATAATTGGTCCCGATTGTTGAAGTCGTTATCAAATAATTTATTAATAATAAACATTATTATAAATAAATATTTTTTTAACAATTTTCTTAAAATTAGGTCAGAAATAATAACAAATAAGTATGCCTAAAGTAGGATGTCCCTGTGTTTCAGGCGAAGAAGGGCTTAACTATTATCCTTATCACAAGCAAAATCTACAGAAAGATTTTTAGAATGGTTTCTTTTTGAATGTATCGATCACGAAACTATTTCAATGTTAGGTATAGTTATTCAATCATATTCAATAACAAAAGTCTTGACTACTGGACTTACTTGTTTTTTCTTTTTAGTTTTTAATAAAGCTCATTTTTTATGAAATTGTTTGGTTCACTTTTTACGCAGTCAGGTTGTTTATTTTTTAAATTAATTGATTTTTCCGTTTTATTTGTGTATTTATTAGAGTTTTTTAAAGGATTTTTTTTAATATTTGAGAATTGATAACGTTTGAAAAAATTTTTTTGAGAATTTCATATGCCTTGAAAAATGTTGTTCACTAATAACTTTTTGAGAAAAAAAAATTCGAAGCGAATGGGGTTCAACCCTTGAAGGCACGATAGCTCAGTTGGTTAGATCAACAGGAGATCTGATCTTGGGGTCGTAGGCTCATTTTATCTTTAAAAATTATTTGTGAGTATCACGCGGGTAAGCGTTTAAAAATGCTAAATTGAATGTTGTTCAGTTTCAGTCGGCCCATATTTTTGGGTAATTTTTATTTGTTTTATAAAATAAAACATTTTTTTCAAATCATATCTAGTAAAACTAACATTCGTTAGTAAGTATCTAAAACAGAAAATAATATACTCGACATCCTTGGATACGTTACTTCCGGTTGAGCTATGAAATATAAACTTCCGGTACGTCAGTCTGATTAAAGCTTTATTTTTTTATTAACGACAAAGCAGTTGGCACGGCGCCTGCTTTCAGAGAAATCCTCATTGTGGTTTGCCAAAGAGCTTCCCTAAGTTTTATTTTTAGTTTTTTTTTTTGAAAAGATATCTTACATAATATGGCATCTTGAAAACGAAATTTGTTTTTCTTTGGGAACTGATTTGTTTGTTAAATATGTTAACTGGACATTGATTATTATGCTAAATTCTTACGTAGTTTTTAATTTACATTACCAATTATTTTTTTAAATATTAAGTGTCGTTGTATGACATTCTAATTTATTATTATAAAAAACGCTTACCCGCGTCAGGGATATTCATCAATATTTTTTAGGGAAAGAAAAATATTCGGAGCGAATGGGACTTGAACCCACGACCCAGGATCAGATCTCCTGGTGCTCTAACCAACTGAGCTATCGTGCCTTCAAGTCAAGCGGCGAAATTTCTCATTCCCTTACTAAGCACATACGTTGTGCTTGTAGGTTAGCGCCATCTGTGTCTCGTACGGAGAACTACAGACTCATATTACTTGTTGCAAAGTAGATTATGACAAGGGCGAAACCTGTTAACGATTATAGTAGATTATATTAGTGTAGCTGTAGATAGTTACTTGCCTCTCAACATAACGACAAACAAAGTGGATGTTAAAAAGCTGTAAAAATGCTTTAAGCTTATGAAACCACAATTGTTGTAATTTATGCCAAAACTGTAGACACCCTAGCGCAACGTGTTAGTAGGGTGACAACGTTGACAGTTCTATCTAGAGACGGGAGGGAATTTGTAAATTAATTTGCTGACTCTAAATGCAGATTATTCTCTTGTCTGAATACGTCGCCGTGTGTGTGAACGTGGCAAGCTAAATTCTATTTTGTGAACTGTTGTAGTAGATTTATGAGGAATGCTAGCTGGAGTTAAATACAGAATGGACGTTTATTATTGTCCACTTTTAAAAACAAAAAATAAATATATAATGTTTTTAACCTTGTCTACTTTTCTGACCACGAAGTAGGGCAACTTTAACAAAGGAACAATAAATTTTTAAAAAAAGCTGAATGTATTTTTTTTAATTTTATCTGTTGGTCACGGACCCCCGACATTAATTGCGTATAACTGCTTAAAACCGTCTCGATTGCGGCAGCTTTCAAACGAAAAACCGTATCGAAATAGGTCTATTTGTTCAGAAGCTATGATACCACAGTCAGATGCATACGTCTCTGCGCGTCCAGTATAACAATGGCTTCAGGATGTTGTTGGGACTGTCCCGCTCGTGCAGCGCGTCGGGTATGTTTGCGCAGGCGCGAACGGATGATTTTTTTCGCGATAATGCGCAAAAGAACAAACTCGTTGCAATGCAGGGTGCGGGCCAGTTCTAACTCCATCTTGAAGACTGTCTCTGAGCGGTACGACTCTCGGATCATGTGTCACTGGGCCGAGGTGCTTTCAAAGAATAATAAAAAGTTGTGACGTCGATTCTCGGTCGGGACAAACATCTGGTCGGGGGTCGGATTATGAGAATTTATTTGTGTAATTTGTGTGATTTTTGTTTTATTTTATTTGTAATAATAATGGATCTTTGTTATCTCTGACATTAATAAAATAAAAAATAAAATACTACGTGTTGGATTGAGCCGTCTAAAGTTTTTCATTAACCCTGTTATAAGTTTGACGTGTGTATCTGTATGTCTGTGTATCTGTAAATCGTATATATGTGTGTGTCTGTGGTATCGTAGCTCCTAAACGAATAGACCGATTTCGATGCGGTTTTGTTGTTTGAAAGCTGACGTAATCGAGATGCTTCATAGCTAAATTTGATCCAAATTGATTCATTCGTTTAAAAGTCATAAGCAATTGATATTTCGGGGGTTATAAAAAATTTTTGATTGTAGAGTTATTTTCGACTCGTAATTTCCATCAAATCCGCCAATTTTCCAGCATCATGGCCGCTCTAGCCTGCCGGGTAATTCCCGGGTGTCACTCCCGACGTCCGGACGAAATCCGCTTTAATCCGGATTAATCTGCAGTAATGCACAATTTATTTCCGACTTTCTGCTGGTGTAGTGATGTTTTAATTGTGTGTTTGCCTTGTGGTGAGGTTTTGTCGTATTATACATACACTACATGCTAAACTGGGGGTAAAAAAAACTTAGAATGTGCCAGCAACGTACTTTTCCCAGGTATACAGTAAAAGTCTGTAAGAGGGACGCGAGGGTTTTGTTGTATAATGGGCGAAAGGCTGACCACCTTTCACCATTACACAACTTGTTCCATCTGATTACCCTCACAATTTGTGTCAAACGTGGCGTCTAGTGGTTCTAGAACCACTGATGCTCTACCCACCCCGTTAGGGATTATAGGCGAGAGCGTATGTATGTGTATGTATACAACTAGCTTCCCGCCCGGGGCTTCGTTCCCGTGGGAATTTCGTAAAGAAATTATTCATATAAATTTTCCTCTTGAATCATTACGACGATTGGTGAAAACCGTATGAAAATCCGGTCAGTAGTTATTCAGTTAACTGCGATCAGACAGACAGACAGAGGCGGCAGGGAACTTTGTTTTGTAATATGTAGTGGTATACTCACGCCTTACATCCCTCTCGGGGTAGGCAGAGATGCATTTTTAAACCACTTGACTCCACATTTACATACATACCTTCTGATGGTTATTATTGTTAGATAAAACATAATATGAGGACGGTGGTGACAGATTGTTAGCCTATAGTACAACAATAACCTCAAATACCAATTACTGACTCTTCCCAGGCATATTGTGTCAAACAGGCATCAAACATAGCTTAGAACCATCTCGATCACTTCAGCTTCCAAACAAAAAAAAATACTGCATCAAAATCAGTCTATTCGTTTAGAAGCTACGATGCCACAGGCAGACACATAGATACACAAGTCAAACTTATAACACCACTTTGTTGTTAGGGGTTAAAAATAAATAAATAAATTCATTTCTCCATAAGTATAATAAAATGTAAGTAGATGCCTGAACAAATTCCAAACATTGAGCAAGACTAATACGATAAAAGTAAAAGTTAGTAGTTTGTCCATCCACTTATTCTAAATGGACTCGACAAATGAGATTTCATTCTAACTTTAATCTCGACTTTAAGTCAAGGACATTTTATTACAAAATAATTCTACTATAAAAAAAATTGTAGCATCCCCTACATTCGGTTGCTTATAACTTTTAAACTGCTGAACCAATTTTGATCAAATATGGGTAAGAACCATCTTGATTACATCAGTTTTCAAATAAAAAATCGCATCAGGATCGGTCCATTCGTTTAGGAGCTACGATGCCAACGACAGACACACAGATACACGTCCCTCTTTTTTTTGGAATTTAATAAAAGTACGTCAGATGCCTGACAGTTAAAATATTAAAAAATCAATGAATTGTTAAATCTATACTAATACTAGCTTTTCGCCCGGGACTTCGTTCCCGTGGGAATTTTCCCGTCAATTTTCCAATGTTTTTAATAGTTATTCTGCTATTCGGGACGGAGAGAAATACAACAAATCAAAAACCATGGCAATCGGTCCAGCCGTTCTCGAGTTATAAGTGTTGTAACAAACACGACTTTCTTCTATATATATAGATAGAAAAATAGATAGATAATAGATAGAAATAGATAATAGATAGAAATAATAGAAGATAGAAATAGATAGATAATAGATTATAAAGAGGAAATATTTGTATTTTTGTATAAGTATAACGAATAAACTTAAAAACTACTGGACCGATTTCAAAAATTCTTTCACCATTAGTATGCTACATTATCCCTGAGTAACATAGGGTCCATAATATTCCCGAATTCCCACGGGAACGAAGTCCCGAGTGGGATGCTAGCTACAATTAAATTTAATCAGTTAAATTGTAATATGGTCATAACAAAATCTCGAAAAATATCATTATGGTCATTATGGATACTTTGAAGTCTGGATGCTATTGCAAGAAGAAGCGCTCGTAGCTCAGTGGCACTCGCTGATCTCAACCGATCAGTAAGGTAAAGCAACGTACACAGAGGCAGGTAACCTGATGGGTGACCAAAGTGGCATTTCATCACCAGTGTTTCCGTATCCGGAGGGCACGTTAAGCTGTCGGTCCCGGCTGTTGTCGATTGACTACAGTCGTTAAAACCAAGTCAGAGGACATTGTGCGGTTTGGAAACTCTGACACCAGGGTTAGCCAAGTTCGTCACACGCTTGACTATACCTACACGATAAGAAGAAGAAGATAGCAAGGAACTATCACTTGCTTAGGTATTTACTTACATTAATAATACGTAGTGTATCATGTATTACTTTAAAAAAATTGCAGCTTAAAGTACAACAAACAAAACGGTCAAACGTGAAAAATTTGTCGAAATGCCGGTTTGGTCGAGTGGTAACGGCGCTGCCTCATGACCGACGGGTTGGAATCCCAGTCGGGGCAAAAATTTGTGTAAAAAGCAGATATTTGTTCTCGGGTCATGGGTGTTTGTGTTTGCCTTGATGTGTGTTCCGAAGGACTCACGACCCAAGGAAAAACTTAGTGTGGGCCTTTGAGTGTACCTATGCCGTTTTTAAACGACAACATTCTTCTTCTAATCGTGTAGGTATATTCAAGTGTGTGGTGAACTTGGCTAACCCGGGTGTCAGAGTTTTCAAACCGTACAATAGCCTCTGACTTGGTTTTAACGACTGTAGTCAATCGAAAATAACCGGGACCAACAGCTTAACGTGCCCTCCGAAGCACGGTAAAGCTCGTGGTAAATTGCCACTCTGGTCACCCATCAGGTTGGAGAACGATCAAGCCCAGCAGCAAAATCCCCGTGTTCCACTTACTGACTTCTACATGGGTGGGAAGAGTAGGCAGCTGCCACATTCTAAGCCTTTTTTTTTTAATTTCTTGGTTTTCTGTTTCAGGGTCCACTTCAAAGCGACGTCAGATGACGACTACGCTGACTTCACCTGTGAGGCGAGACACGAGGCTCTCTCCCGAGACCATCCCATGAGGAGTATAGTTCAGCTTAGTGTTCTATGTGAGTACCTGATTTTAGCTTCTTCTTCTTCTTATCGTGTAGGTATAGTCAAGTATGTGGCGAACTTGGCTAAGCCTGGTGTCAGAGTTTTCGAACCGCACAATGGCCTCTGACGTGGTTTTAACGACTGTAGTCAATCGACAACAGCCGGGACCGAGGGCTAAACGTGCCCTCCGGAGTAGAACGCTCGTGATAAGTTACCACTTTGGTCACCCACCCTGCCTCTGTGTACGTTGCTTTACCTCACTGATCGGTTGAGATCAGCAAGAGCCACTGGGCTACGAGATTTTAGCTGACTTTGTCACTTTTTAATTTGTTTTATTTTATTTTTATTTTTTCTCTTGCAAAATCCAATTGCATTTTAGTGATGTCTTGCTTCACCTACTGTGTAACTGAAACTGAAGTTATCTGTATTAACTGTAGGAGAAGACCTGGTGACCTATAGTACAGGTTTCATCCTCTAGTTAAGGCACGAGCCCTCCACAAATACTGGAGTAAAATACTTATGTAAAATCACAAAAAAAAAGTCAAAAATATTTAATTTACAGAACATACAAAGTGCTGCTTGAATCTTTCATTGTGACCTTATTGTTATTTGTGGCGTTTTTTTTTTTAATTATAAGATGGGTTAACTCTTGACCTCAATCTTGACCATAAGGTCAAAGATGAGGTCGACGATGGAGCGAGTTAACTCAGAAAATGCCTATAAAGGCATTGGTACTCCCACGCCCCGACGGAACACAGCAAGCTGTTTGGCGTTGGACTTCGGTAGGAGGGTGGTCGCGAACCAGACGGCCCTTTACAGAGCCTACCACACCGCATGAGACCATAGGACGACACCTCAGATTCAGAAAAAAAATGAAGTGTCGTTGCCTGGGATGGATTACTAGGAGGCAGGTCTCATTTGTGTTTCCTTAGTCGCCTCTTACGACACCCACGGAAAAAGATGGGATGGTGTTATTCTCAACCGATCACCATTGGTGATTAACCACACGGTTAAAAATAACATTTTTATTTAAGCGTGGTAATAAATAAAGTTTTTATTTATTTATTATCATTATTTAGCTTTAGGTTTAAAGATAATTATTCCCATGAAAGAACTGTGTTCATGTTTATGAGACAGGTATTGTTCGTTTCGCGAGGACACAGACTAAGGCCTGTATTACATAAGGAGACCAAGTCTTGATCTATACTTAAGTATTGATTGTCTCTTTCGCTCACTATCAAAATGGCAAAGACGACTGCTACTTAAGTTTAGATCAGAGTCTGAGTATTGTTCTGTAATACGGACTTAAGTATTACTGCGCACACAAACCACACATGGGCGCATTCCGGTTTACAACCGTCCGTGCTACAGACAAACAAAATAAACATGAAATATACTTAAAAAATACTATAAACAGTCTCCATTTAAGAACGAGTCGACTTCGTTGACTTAATTAAAAATGTATAGTCTAATTTAGAATATCTAATCCAAATTACTGCAAAGTTTCACCAAAATCCGTCTCGCAGTTTTTGCATGAAGGAGTTACATACATCCATCCATCCATTTTTTTTTAAACACTCAAAGGCCCACATTAAGGTTTTCCCTTGTGTCGTGGGTCCCTTGGAACACACAAAGACAGACACAAACACCCATGACCCGAGAACAAACATTTGCTTTTTACACAAATATTTACCCCGACTGGGAATCGAACCCAGGGCCCGCCGATCAAGAGGCAGCGAGTCACTACCACTCGACTAAACCGGCCATTCTCACTAACTTTCGCATTTATAATATTGGTTTAGCTAGGCAAAAATACTTTTGGTAACAAAAAGCTGTTTTTACATTCCCTATTTTTAGCATATCAAAATTTTATTAAATTAATTGCATATATTATAGTCTCGTTAATTCATATCCCGAAGATCAACCGTTTATTCAAACGTAGCTTAAATATTCATGGAAGTCATTTTGTGCTGCCGTTATTTTGAAATTCAGGAAACGGGTAGGTACAGTTAACCAAATCCAAAATTCGGTGAAAATGTAAAACGGGACTGTGACATGAGGAGGTATCAGTGTTTTGACATTTAAATTAAGCTGGAAGCTGTGTTTAAGCTGCAACTGTTTTCGATTCACTGTAAAGAGAATATACAAGAAGGCCTAGACAGTAGACAAAGTCATATTCTGTCAGCGATTACTAAGAGTAATTCAGTTCTTTGAAAAATGCTGTCCACTAATGTCATGATTTTGCCAATGTCTGAGTATATTTAACCGACTTCAAAAAAGGAGGAAGACTGTACGCATTTTTTTTCTATGTATGTTCACCGATTTCTCTGCCAATTATGGACCGATGAAATTCTTTCTTTGTTCGAAAGAGCATACTTCAGAGGTCGTCTCACATAAATTTTATCGAAAACGATTTAACGCTTTTGAAAAAATCAACAAAAACAAAAAAATAATACAAACCAATACATCATCTAAATAAATGAGTGTCATTTTCGTTTCTGGTTATCTGCTAAAGGCATTGTAGTCTGCAAAAAATACTAGTTATCTACTTTGTGCGAACTGTTGTTGGGATTGAAGTCTGTGACTAATACGTTTTTAACGTGGAAAATTATTATCAAAATTAAAACATAGAATTTGGCGAAGTCGCTATAGTATTTTAATTATCATAAACATACATTCACACCCCTAATCCTTGTCGGAGTAGGCAGAGCAATTATGTGTTCTAGGAATAGGTACCTACTTGATGCCACATTGACATTAACAGTTGGTGATCAGTTGCGACCAACACCATCCCATCCGTGGGTATCGTAAGAGGCAACTAAGGAAACACAAATGAGACCTGCCTCATACCAATCCATTCTAGGCAACGACACCTCAATTTTTTATAAATCTGAGGTGGCGATGGCGTCCAATAGTTCCAAGCAGTGTGGTAGACTCTGTAAAGGGCCGTCTGGTTCGCGACCACCCTCCTATCGAAGTCCGACGCCAAAAAGCTTGCTATCTTCTGTCGGTGCAAGGAGTACCAGTGCCTTAATAGGTATTTTCTGGGATAACTCGCTCCATCATCGTCATCTTTGACCTTGGTCAAGATTTAGGGCAAAAGTTAACGCTTCACATAATTAAAAAAATGTTAGCGTGACTGTTTAAATGAAAACGTATATAATAGGTCTTTATCTATGAAATTGCCGATTTTTTTCTCAAGCTTTATTTTATTCATAATTTATTTGATTGAACAGCTATTACTAAAATTGTTTTTTATTTAAAACTTTGGCCATATAACGGAGATATTGAGTCAAATTAATACATATTTACTTTAGATTTATTTGCTGAAAAAGAAGCTCAATATAGCTCGTTTCATCCGTTGCCCGTTTCATTGCTTATTTTTGCTGTACTTTTGTTACGGTAACAACTTTCAATAAAGTAAGTATGATGAAAATTAACTTGTCCAAACCTTCCCACAAAATTTTGCTAAATTTGGATTTCGCATTCCTTAGAAAAATCCAAAAACGTTAGTATGGAAAATTCAGTTTTCCAAAATATTGTATGAAAAGCGGCAATTTCATGGGTAAAGATCTATTATTTTCTTATCAATAAAGCACAAGAAATTAACCTGGCCTAAAAGCACCATTACACGAAATATCCTAGTTATACGAGATACAACCTTTTCACTCAGTAATGTAACCCCACTTAGAGGGGCACTATCAAAGAAGATAAGATGAGGGAATGGTTGAACCACAGAGTTTGAAACAACGGAAGGCACTCTTTTCTTACGAACCACGTGGCCTTAGGGTTAATTTTAGTATTTTTAAAACGCTTATCCACGTGAGGACTTTTTTTTACCACCCCATATACGTCTCCACCGAGGGCCACGGGCGTCCCTTCGCAACACGAAGGGGATTTAGGACATAGTCCAACACGCTGGCCCAATGCGGGTTGGTGGACAAATATATACATAATATATACATATAGGTTGTTAGCCTTTTGCCTACAATACAACAATAAGGTCATATTCTTCCCAGGCATACAGGCATACTATAATATGTGCGTGAGGAATAAGTACAAATAAGTTTAGGGAATTTTTGCCGCTTGACTTGAAGGCACGATAGCTCAGTTGGTTAGAGCACCAGGAGATCTGATCCTGGGGTCGTGGGTTCAAGTCCCATTCGCGCCGAATATTTTTCTTTCCCTAAAAAATATTTGTGAGTTTTTATATCTATGATCTTTTCGCCATTTCAAAACGATTGTTAAATCTGAAAGTTTATATGTTCGGGTGGATATTTGTTACTCAATCACGCCTGAACGGCTGAACGGATAAGGATGAAATTAGGTGCAGAGATATACTTTATTCTGGATAAGCATACAGGCTACTTTTCATTCCGAAAAAAAAGTAAAAGCGGGCGAAGCCGTGGGCGTTCACTAGTTTAAAATAACTCAAATTATATTTTCCTATACTCTATATTTTTCAATTTTATGGGTAAAGATAGAAACCCTGAGATGCCCTCGTATGATGGGTGGCCAACATTATTTTAGAAATACCCTTTTTTGTTTTTTCTTTCCATAAAGTTTAAGAACTTGATTAATTTCAAGGAGTTCTTTTTTTTTCTAAAAGGATCTTAAAATGTATTTATCAGTTAAATCGGTGCGCAAAATTTATCGTTTTGTCTGCTTTTTGACCCGCCCCGGACAAAATAAGAGGGATGTTATAAGTTTGACGTGTGTATCAGTGTGCCTGTATATCTATATGGCTATGTATCTAGATGTCTGTCTGTGGCATCGTAGCTCCTAAGCTAATGGACCGATTTTGATGCGTTTTGTTTGTTACTTAATAAGGAAAACTAATAAGAGGAAAGATTCGTATTTTTATATGTTTGTTAACGAATAAATTCAAAAATTACAGGACCGATTTAAAATAAACATCACCAAAAAAAGCACTCTTGTCTGAGGGTGACGAAATACTTTTAACGAATTCCCACGGGAACTAATTCTCAGGCGGAGAGAGATAAATAACATTAGAATAACAGATAGGTTCAGAATATTTTGAACCAGCAGCTCTAGCACGATAACGACAAACTCGCGCTCGGCTCACGCTGAAACTTCACTTTGATTGCACGAGGGTCCCGCGCAAAGGCTTGCTCGCCCTATGGCGTTGTCAATGTTAACATTTTGACATAGGACCGCGGTGTTGTCGCGGCGCTGTCACTATCGTACTCGGCCTGCAGCATCACAAATTTGGAGCACCCAAACATTTAAATACTCGTTTAAATTATCAACCAACAATGTACGGAACCAAATAACAGCCGATAATTGACAAAACGACGCAATTACGTCGCGTTCAAACTCAATAAGTACGGAACCCTAATTTAGTCGGCTGGAGTCACAATATTTGCTCAGTCTACTGAATTGTCATCAAAGCGATAGTGTGTTCCAGCCTAAAATAGGCCAGGAACAAACAGTTTCTCATTATGTAAGCGCAGTACAGTAGTAACTTAGTGGTATAGTAGAATGCCATCAACATTTTTAGGGAAAGAAATTCAATTCAATGCAATTCTTTATTGCTTCCATGTGTACATTGTGTTCTTACATATGTTTGCTTATGTGTCAACATGAAACCCTGTTAGGGCACTGAAATAGTCAATTCTTTGATTTTATATATAATATAAGGATGTATGTATAATATTTTATTTTATTACTGGTGCGTTACACACTAAGTCCGGCTTAATAGTAACTTTTATGTTATTTTTATATTATATGTAATTACAAAGTCAAAATTATTAAGATTAGTAAATATAATTATTCTATGTTGGTATTATATTTATATTATTTCAATTTATATCTATAGTCATGCAAAAATTATGTTTAGAAATCTGGCGTTAACCTACACGTACGTTAACCTACCGATTCTGTAACTTAAGTTATGTGTCAATGGAATGGTCGCTATTTTATCTGTTCAGGTGGCGAAATTGAGAACTATTCAAATTTCATACATCTAGTAGCGGCTGCTTTGACTGGTGGCGCCACCGCCAACTGAGTTTTCAGTTGCTAGGTAGTTTGCAACTTTACTTTCGGTTGGCGGTGACGCTGCTGGTCGGGGTGGTTGTCAGCAAGTATATAAAAATCAAATAGTTTTGAACTTTGCCACTTGAACAGATAAAATGGCCCCCATTCCATCGACACACAATTTAAGTTACAGAATCGAGGCCCCGATGAAATGGTCACAATCGCCATTCTACCGCGATTAAGACGCCATTGAAAAGCTTATTGTTATTTTGTGTTGTGTTGTATGTTACATGTACCGTGTCACGAATAAATGTATTTATCTCTCTCTGGGTTCAATAAATGTATTTAACGGCTGGTTTGGTCGAGTGGAAGTGACGCTGCTTCTTGATCGGCGGGTCGTGGATCCGATTCCCAATCGGGGCAAATATTTGTGTAAAAAGCAAATGTTTCTTCTTTATTCTTTATTGTACACACAAATACATATAAAAAAATACACAAATAAAGGACATGCACAACGGCGAGCTTAACTCAAGCAATGAGTTTTCTTCCAGCTAACCTATGTGAGAGGGAGAGGCAGTTGAAGTGGGCAAGGGTGTAGCAAGATAAAGTGAGATATTAAATTTATAATACAAACATAATAATTAATAAATATATAAGCACATACAATTAGCTAAATAAATAAATAATATTTACCTACATATATAAAATACCTATAATATATACATACATACAATATATGGATAATACTTAGATAGATATAAATAATGCTCTTTCAGCTCTCTCTTGAACGCATCCAATGAACAACTCGCTCGAATGGCCTGTGGAAATGTTTGTGCTCGAGTCATGGGTGTTTGTGTCTGTCTTTATGTTTGTTCAAGGGATGTACGCCTTAGTGTGGGCCTTTGAGTCTGTCTCTAAAGTCCAAAGTTACCTTACTCTGTACTTCGTAGGCAGGAACGATTCGACCAGGGAGAGGCACCATGAATTATTAATTTTCCATTTAAACGCTCGCTGTGTTTGCCCGGGGAATTGACTTTTGAGCTCGATTTCTAGCAATTACGTGTAGGTATGTACTGTTACGAATTTTGCTTTTACAACGAAAAAGCAGCAATTGATTTTGGAGGCACAATGTTGATAAGTATACTAGCTTTCCGCCCGGAACTTCGTTCTTGTGGGAATTTTGGGAAAATTATGTAGCTTAAGTGTTAATTCAAGGTGTCAGCTACCTCTATACCAAGTTTTATCACAATGGGTCTAGCCGTTTGAGCGTCAAAGAGTAATAAACATACATACATCCAAACATATAAACTATCGCGTTTATAATATTAGTAAGGACTTAGAACATACTTCGTATTTGGATGATTAAACATTTACTGGTTTTAAAGCCTCTATTTATATTATAATAAAATTAATTTGATTTCTACATATTTTTATTAACGGTGACAATTAAAGTTAGCATTAGGTGAATTATGAAATTTTAATATACGTAATTATTATTTTTTTTATTTATGAATTTATTCTGAATCGACTGCGAATTTATAAAAAAAAATACTGGTTATAATATATAAATGTAATTTAAGCAATTATATTAAAGTAATACTACTTACTACTACGACTTTAGTAAAAATCGGGACCCCAAAAAATAATATCGGGGGGTTCAAGGCCATTTTATTTAAAAAAAACATCCTTCGTTACTGTGGGAATTTCGTAAAACTCTTCCTTATTCTTTACAATATAATACAATACAATACAATAATTGTAGCCTTCTAAGTCCAAAGGATTTGCTGTATTATGGGCGAAAGGCTGACAAACTTTTTTTTATTATTATAAGATGGGTTAACTCTTGACCTCAATCTTGACCGTAAAAGTCAAAGATGAGGTCGAATATGGAGCGAGTTAACCCAGAAAATGCCTATAAAGGCACTGGTACTCTCACGCACAGACGGAACACAGCAAGCTGTTTGGCGTCGGACTTCGGTAGGAGGGTGGTCGCGAACCAGACGGCCCTTTACAGAGCCTACCACACCGCATGAGACCATAGGACGACACCTCAGATCCAGAAAAAAATGAAGTGTCGTTGCCTGGGATGGATTACTAGGAGGCAGGTCTCATTTGTGTTTCCTTAGTCGCCTCTTGCGACACCCACGGAAAGAGATGGGGTGGTGTTATTCTCAACCGATCACGACACGGAAAAAATCTCTCACTATTATGCAACATGTTACATCTTAACTCTCAAAAATTGTTTTAATGTGGCCTCAAATTGTTCTACAACCACGTGACGCTCAGCCTACCCCGAAAGGGTGTACAGGCAGGAATGTATGTCTGTGTGTATGGTTACCCTTCCTTTGCGTTTTACGTTGCGTAGTCTCACCGATTGATTGATTTGATTGTTCGTAGCCCACTCGCGTTCGCTGATCTCAACCGATCAGTGAGGTTAAGCAACTTAGATAGATAGATAGATAGATAAACACTTTATTCATTAAACAGTGCAACACAAACATTAAAAAGAAAAAACAAAACAGTACAATACTTAATATATATTCGTGTGTGCACTATGCCAATGAAAGGGCCCTGACTCAGCTGTAATGTCACAGCAGCCAGACGCTGCTGCGACGCTGATTCTTATACAGAGGCAGGAAACCTGATGGGTGAACAAAGTGGCAATGGTATGTTAAGATGTCTGTACCGGCTGTTTTCTATTGACTACAGTCGTTAGAACCAAGTCAGAGGCCATTGTGCGGTTTGTTAATTCTGACACCAGTGTTAGCCAAGTTCGCCACACACTTGACTATACCTACACGATAAGAAAAAGACTGAGAGATTCTAAACTTTGAGGGGCTATAAAAGTCATATGAAGCCCGTGGAATTATTTTCGCATATGCGGGAGCAAAATTAAAACAGCCTGTATAATTATCGCTTGCACTTTGTTTTCTTTGCCCCTATGCTCGGTTTACGCACTAGTGATGGGAAAAAGCAGATAAATTGATCCTATCGATGTTTTTGCTCCCTACATGTGGTCCGCCTCATTTGATGACCTAGGTCGACCATGCGCATTTTTTTTCCCATAGTAACCTTAAAATTACTGGGTGTACAAGTATTCTAAGGATTCAACAGTAATTGAATTTAAAAAAAAATTGCGACAAAAATTTAAGAACGAAGCCTGGATAAGAGTGTAGTGCTAGCTGATCTCAACCAATCAGTGAAGTTAAGCAAACTACCACAGAGGCAGCTTGATAGGTGACCAAAATGGCAATTTACCACGAGTGTTTCCGTCCTTCGGAGGGCACGTTAAGCTGTCGGTCCCGGCTGTTGTCGATTGTCTACAGTCGTTAGAACCAAATCAGAGGCCATTGTGTTGTTTAAAAACCCTGACACCAGGGTTAACAAGTTCGCTACACATTCAACTATACCTACACGATAAGAAGAAGAATAATTTGGTTATAAAATTTCTTCTGACAATAATAAAGGGTTTTTTCTGTTTAATTTTAACGACTTAGTCATGTTTTCCGTCCCACAACTATCTACGTATCATAATAAAGCAATGTTTGCTGCTATTTTATTTATAGAATGAAACAGAGATACGCCGCCGGCTCAACCTCGCTACAAAAGGATCACCATTGTAATTTAACAAAATTATTATTTCGTCATTTTTTCCTGGATGACTCGAAATTTTTGATGTTACCGTTTTTCCTTTTGTAAAGGACCTCTTTGTCTGGAAAATTCTTAAAATAAAGGTTTTTTTAAATAAGATAAGGCCTTAATGAAGTAAAAAAGGCTATTTTAATATTCTTTGAGCCTGATTTTAATGAACACTTCAGTAAAATTCCGGGAGCGTTCCGGACAGAGTGTATTTTTTCGACCTTTATGGGCAAATTACTTGTATTTACTGTCTCAGTTTTAATTATTCCAGGTAGGAGTATTATTTATCTAATATACAAATAGGGTAACTGTTGAGATTTGAGTAAATATGGTTTAGATTATAAACTTTTTTCTATTTCGCACACACCACGAACGTACGCTCGGCAGCACATGATGTCTTTGACGTCGCCCTTAACTGCCTCGTATAGCGCCGGTTTTGGTAGTTCAAATGGGTAATCTGACGTGCAGCTGTCTGTACAAAACAGTAATAATGGCAAGAGCGAACGAGTGAACATATTCTACAAATTAAAATATTACCACACTAAAATGAGGGACGCTTTAGTTGATAATTACATTGTGATTCGACATCATTGTTATTTACTTTTGCACCGGGGATGAATCCAGGTAATTTTTAACTGGATAATTTCCTTTTTTTACGCGAAATAGCATGTATTTAAAAATGTTGAATGTAAAACGATGTACCTATGAATAAAATACTAGCATTTTCCCCGGTTTCGCTCGCGCAAAGAACTCTTTTAGTCACCCATTTAATTCTTGACCCCTTAGGGTATGATTTTCAAAAAATCGTGAAACACGTGTCCATTTATTTGTTTCAAGGTATATTTTGGCGAAATTGTTTTCCTTACACTTTTTGTTCCGAAAAAAGCTACTTTTTTACCAGGAAAAAGCTACTTTTTATCCAAAAAATGTAATCGGTACAGATGAAAGCACAAACAGAACGCTGGTAATCAAACAAACCTTAAGAACAGTTCTTTGTAAACTTAGGTAAAACGCAGCAGTTAAGAGCTTTAATATTTTATAATAGCAAAAGTTTTGGGCACATAAACAATACACTACATCCCTGCGGTGAGAACGCTTATGTCTTGAGAGTTTTGTAGTCACACCGTTGTGTAATAATTTTCTTTATTTCTTTTTCTTACCGTGTAGGTATAGTCAAGTGTGTGGCAAACTTGGCTAAGCCTGGTATCAGAGTTTACAAACTGTACAATGGCCTCTGACTTGGTATTTCCTTACTAAGACAGATAAATTCGAATTTTGAAAAATATGGAAACATTATTCTTCATTCTGTAATGTTGCAAAAATATTTCTTTAGACAAGGGAAGGATTTGACAAAATTCGCATGGGGACGAAGTCCCAGCCCAGGCATCCTACAGTTATCAATGTATTCCGCTCGCGACTTCGTTAATAGCTCTAGCCTCTTCCATTTTCTGTATCACTCTACCAAATCCATAAGAGATTACATTAAAAATACACAGTCTTTTAAAGTTTTTGTTTAGGCCCTTCTAGTCAAATTATAACGTTGCGAAGTTTTTTCATTGAACATTTTCGATTTGTATTGATGTAAACTATTGATTTATGAAGGTTTCATCGATGGCCGCCATTTTGACAAAAATCAATTTCAAGGTCAGTAGGTATGAACGCCTGCCTTTGTACAAAAATCGGACATTATTATTGTCGTCACCATTAACTCATATACCTACGCCTCCCCCCCTCTAATGGGAACACAACTCCCCTTATGAACGTAATATCTACATAAAATATCGCCACGGTGTGACGACCAGATTTCCTTCTACAAATTTTCCAGACTGAGGAACAATATACGTTTAATTACGTAAAGGGTGATGTGTTAGGGTTGCCACGCTACGTTGTAGAAGATAGGGTTGCTAGCCTTTGGAAATTAGAGTATTGAACTTTGTTTACATTTGCATCAGTGAATTTAATGTTTAATAAGAAATTTTAACTCTCCTATACTTTATCCGACATAAAATTACCGAAATTTAAGAGGGTGATCCTCCTCATGATCATTCCCAGCGTAACCCTTAAAAGAGTTTATGACTTTGTGAAGACGACTGTAGACAGTCATTTACTAGAGTAAATCCAATTTATTAAACAACAAAAACAAAGAAAATATCTGCGCTCCGCACAGAAACACTTAAGCCCATATAACAGAAGGATACTCAGACTTGATTTATACTTAAGTATTGATTGTCTCTCTCTCACTATCAAAACGACAAACAACGACAACGACAGTGTTCCTTTGCTTTGTCTTAATTATTAGTTATAAGTTGTATTTAGTTTTGTTTTGCTGTTATTAGTTAGTCCATTTAACTGTGTATAAAAAAAGATTTTATCTATCTACCTACAAAGACGACTGCTACTTAAGTAAAGATCAGAGTCTGAGAAGCGTTCTCTAATACGGACCTAAGACGTAGAAAATCTAATTAGTCGCTTAAGAACCCACAAAACATAACAGCAATTTTGGCTATATCTAGACTCAAAACGCTTAAGTTTAACTCGAAACGTACAAATTTATCTTGGAAATGTTATTTAGTTAGAGCACGAATTTTAGGCTAGTGTTGCAAGCTTCGGTAGTCCGTTTATCGATATTTTATAAATATGCAGCAGACTATTTAAGTATATACCTACCTACCACACTGGTCTAATGCAGGTTGGTATTGCTGAAAACCGAGCGCTTCACTATCACTTAATATAAGAAAGAGGCAATATTATTTTTGAACGTTGGTAACGAATAAACAAAAAATTACAGATTTCAAAAATTCATTCACCAATACAATTTTCTATCAGCGAATGACATGCCTACATACTTTTCCGAAGTCCCGGACGGAAAGCTAGTTATCGATATTCTTGTAGTAATGTCACAACACTAGTCAGAACCAGAATTTGAGGGTGCTGCTAGTGTTAGTTTAGCTCGAATGCCTTCGTTGAGTGTTTAGTTGCTTACGGTTTACTAAATGTGACTTTTGTTTCCCTGATTAGAATATACATGTTGCTGAAGATTTCCATTAATTTCAAAATGCTGTTTAGACCATCAAGATTTATAAAAAAAAATATTTTTATTAATTTTGAAATTTCATACAAGGTACTTAATTATCTGCAGCTCGAGCACGATGGTGAAAATTTCGCGCGGCAAACCACTCGGCTGACGCTGAAAGTTCATTTTGATTGCGCAAGAGCCTCGCACAAAGGCTTGCTTGCCCTGTGGCCACTAACATTACCGTGCTCTGGCGTTGTCAATGTTGACATTTTGACATAGGACCGCGGCGCGTTAAGCGCGCTATCACCATCGTACTCGAGCTGCTGATATGCAATACAAGGCTCTTTACAGGACTGACCACATCGTATTTCGATTCGTAAGATTTAGCGGGTAACTTTTCAAAACATGCTACATGTGTCAAGCTTGATGTTCACTGAACTGTACTTTTTCATTAACTCTCGGGTAACAAATGCAGTTTAATAGAAGCGGCAACGTAGCTCGAATAAAGATCCTTTCCCACTCCACAACCCAAATAAAATAATTTCACATGTAACTTTGAAACGAAGCATTTTTAAGTGCTACTTCCCGTGTAAGATTTCATCAGTAATAGCTATAGAAGTGTTTGCTAAATTAAATGATATCCTCAGGAACACGATGTATAACCGCCACACTCTCAAAGGCCCATTCTCTTATCCTGAGACTCTAGAGACGCATGCAAACACAGACATGAACACGGAGACCCGAGAACAAACTATTGCTTTTTACACAAATGTTTGCCCGTTCGGGAATCGAACCAAGGATCAAGAGTATCCAAGGTCGTTGGTGTTCCCAATATTCAATAAATTAATAAGAGGCAGCGCTACTACTACTCTACCAAACCGGGCGTTTGTCTATATCTATACTAATATTATAAAGAGGAAAGATTTGTATTTTTGTATGTAACGAATAAACTTAAAAACGACTGGACCGATTTCACAAATTATTTCACCATTAGGATGCTACATTATCCCTGAGTAACACATGCTACATAATTTTCCCGAATTCCCACGGGAACGAAGTCCCGAGCGGGATGCTAGTAGCTTATAAGTTTTTAACGTCTGAATTAATTTTATCTCGATCACGTATGCTTTTAACAATAAAAAATCGCATTCATCGAACCATAAAACCAGTGTTAAGGAGCTACAAAACTACTAAAACACACACAGATATACACGTTAAACTTATAACACCCACTCTTTGCGTCGGGGACTAAAAACATATGACAACACAAAATTCCTCAAACAAAATATCTCCGGTCTAGTGGTTTTATGTTTATTATCCATTTCTCTTCCAATATAAAAGGGACATGTTATGGGGCGTACTGGCCGTTTCATGTATTGAGTATTATGACGTCTTTATAGGCAGTGACCGAAATAATGGATTTTTAACTTATTTTGTTAGGATAGGGACGAGTGGGGACGTTTTTTTTTAACTGCAAATGTTTGATAAAGAGAAAAGGCGTGTTTTTAACTGACTTCAAAAAAAAGAAGGGGGTCCTTCGACTGTATGCATCTTTTTTAGGTTCACTGATTTCTCCGTCATTTGTGGCCTGATTTTCAAAATCTTTTTTTTTTTTGAAAGGGTATAATCCAGAGGTGATCCCATTGTAACCAAGTTGGGATCTAATTATGAATACCCAGGGAAATCGAGGGGACCCCTCGAATTTAATAAGCATTTTGTTGGTTCATCGCAATATATTCCGTAGTTATTCCGTGCACTGTGACATTTTATCAATGACCAACAACCCTAGCAAACGACTGGCTCGCTTTCTTATTACCTTGTTTCTTTCCTTATACAATGTTGTTGCGGACTCCTTCGTGCATACCTATAGTTTTTGTCTAAGACTTGACAAATGACGAAAACAAGGGACGATGGGACAGGACATTTTGGAAGACGGAGGCAATATTTTTGTATTCTGGCTTTTAATTCTAAAATAAACATTTTTAAATAGGAAACCTATCCTTCGTTAGGACGCAACACAATACAATATACTTTATTGCACACCAATATTATAAAACAAGGTACAGAATAAAAATTACATTATGTTAAAACAGTAAGAAGCGATATCTTATCGACACACTTAAGAGTGGATGAAAAAATACGTACATAAATATACTAAGGTAAAATGTTGTATAGGTATGAAAAAGTATTACTAGAGAACTTTTAAAGGATAATACTACATATAAAACTAAACAACGTATCCTAGAAACCCATATCAAAGTCCCACAAAAATTCATTCTTTCTAAAAATTGAGCTTTCGTAACCTGATTCATATCCATTTTTGCTTGTTAGATTCACTCAATATTTAAAAAGCTTGACCAGCAGCTCTAGCACGATAACGACAAACTCGCGCTCAGCTGACGCTGAAACTTCACTTTGATGCCCTATGGCGTTGTCAATGTTGACATTTTGACATAGCACCGCGGTGTCGACGCGGCGCTGTCACTATCGTACGCGGCCTGGCCTTGGTGTATCAGAGTTTTTAAATCTTCGGTGGGCTTTATAGCAGTTAAAGCCTGGTTGATAATAAGCGAGACTTATTGTAACCGAACGGTTGCAAGTTCAAATCCTGGTGCGAGCGGGTCTGTACAACTAAATTAGTTTTTCGGATTTATGTATCGATTTTTCATTAGTTATCGCTTGCTCTGTGGTGAAGGAAAACATCGTGATAAAACCTGCACGTCTAAGAAAATTCGTTTTCAAAAGGCGCGCGTTCCACCAACGCCTAAATCCCCTTCGTGTTTCGAAGGGAGACTCGTGCCCCTCGGTGGGGAGTTGGGGACGTATATGGGCTGGTAAGAAAAGAGGGATCATTCGTGTTATGATCCAATCTCCTTGATTAATGGTGTAGAGTCTGGATCTTAATATTTTCTTTGAAGAACCCTTATTTATCAAACTCATTTGAAACACCTAAATGAAGGCTGATTCGTGAAGCGCTCTGTTATCAGCACGCGATTAGCGATATCTTATTTTAGCTCGCGTTTGGTCCTGTTTCTCATTCGGGGTACGCTTGACCAAGATCCAGGATTCGGCAGGTCAAATCATTACAGTGGAGCGACTGCCATCTCACCTCTGTGATCCTGCTAACAGGGGAACATGATCGGATTTTATCATGGTTACACATTTAGGTCCGTATTACCACAGATAATATACACATCAAAACGGTCTAGGGATATTGCATGATTTTTCATACAAAAGAGGTCTGTTAGAGAGGCTATAATAGCATACTCGAGATACATGTAGGGCTATAATTTTCAAACGAGCAAGTGCCAAACTTGAATTTTAAATTCTAGTCAATAAATTTTGTTTAACTTGAAATTTATGAAAACGTGACGAAAATGAAAAAAAAATTGCGTCAATTCGACCATTTTCATACAAAAAACAGGCAAAAAGTGCAGTTTCGTTTTCGTTTCCGTCACGTTTTCACAATTTTCAAGAAAAATAAAATATGTTCAATAGAATTTAAAATTTAGGTTTAGCACTTGCTCGTATGAAAATTGCAGCCCTTGATGTATCTCGAGTATGCTTTTATAGCTTCTTAAACATACCTCTTTTGTATGAAAAGTCGTGCAATATCCCTGACCATGTTGATGTGTGTAAAATACTAGTATTACCGAACGCGACTCAGACTCATCTATACTCTAGTAGCAGTCGTCTTTGTCATATTGAAAGTAAGAGAAAGAGATAATCAATACTTAAGTATAGATCAAGACTTGAGTCTCCTTCTATAATATTAAGGGCCCTCAGTCCCCTACATGTGCAGGTTTCCTCACGATGTTTTCCCTCACCGTAGGAGCATCGGTTATAGAATGAACTAAGTTTATTCCCTAAATTAAGTATCTACACATGTTTCTCATTTCCTGGTGATAAGGTCCAAATGGTTTCATATTCCCTGGTGATAAGGTCCAAATGGTGATAAGCCCAGGGGGATAAGACGGCCGGTTTGGTCGAGTGGTAGTGACACGCTGCCTCTTGATCGGCGGGTCCTGGGTTCGATTCCCAGTCGGGGCAAATATTTGTGTAAAAAGCAAATGTTTGTTCTCGGGTCATGGGTGTTTGTCTGTCTTTGTGTGTTCCAAGGGACCCACGACACAAGGGAAAACCTTAATGTGGGCCTTTGAGTGTGAAGCGTTTATGTACGTCCCCACCGAGGGCCTCCCTTCGAAACACGAAGAGGATTTAGGCCATAGTCCAGCACGCTGGCCCAATGCGGGTTGGTGGACCACTCGTCTTTGGAAAATTTTCTTGGACGGGCGGGTTTCATCACGATGTTCTTCTTCACCGTTGAGCAAGTGATAATTAGAAATCCGTACATAAATCCGAAAAGACGAATTTAGTGGTACACTCAAGAGCACGTCAAGCTTGACACTTTGAACTTTGGACCGGACCTGCATTGTATGGCGCGCAGTATAAATCAGAGCTCAGCTTAAACTGGTAATGTAAAGCGTGACCTGCTCTTGACTGTACAGGCCCGCACCAAGATTTGAACCCACGACCTTCGGATTACAGTCTGGCTCATTACCAACTGAGCTATCACCACCTTGTTACGGTGAGCTATCACCACCTTGGCATAACTCAGAAAATAAATCATTGATACATGGTGGTAGTCACTGGGAATGGAACTTCATACTCTCCCTTCCGAGAGCGACGCACTAACTATCTACCACCCACTCTCCTTGAAGCGCTCGTAGCCCTGTGGCGCTTGCCGATCTCAACCAATCAGTGAGGTTAAGCAACGTACACAGAGGCAGGGAACCTGATGGGTGACCAACAACGTGGCAATTTACTACGAGCGTAATGCTTCGGAGTGTACGTTAAACTGTCGGTCCTGGCTATTGTCGATTGACTAGAGTCGTTAAAACCAAGTCATAGGCCATTATGCGGTTTGAAAATTCTGATATCAGGGTTAGCAAAGTCCGCCACACACTTGACTGTACCTACACGATAAGAAGAAGGAGACTCTCCTTTTCTAACACTTTAGAAATAAGCCCCCATGGGTTAATGAACTTTGCGAAGGCAATCTTCTGGTACAACCACGTGGAAAACTGTAAGCGCTTTGTAAAGAGGTCTTATGACTGTTTTTCTTTGAGGGAAAAATTTGATTTTCCGTAATGAGCGAGGCGAATGGCCTGTTGTAGCGTGATTGAAGAAGAAGCTACTTCTATTATAGACGGAGATCCCAGAGCCGCCAGACCTTACTTATTTTCTCATAAACCAAATGCGTGGGAAATAGTAGTGCTAGTACGTACTCGTAATGTATGAATACTAGCTAACCTGGGCCGGCGGCCAATTTTCAGCTATCAGGAACTGAAGGTACTTCCAAAAATTACTCACAGTTCGCCATACACTTAACTATACCTTAACGATAAGAAGAAGAATTTAAGTTTTTAAATCTCTAAATATATGAAGTATCTCTCATTACACAGGCGTCACCAGTATATGGATGGATGAATGCTGTTATCATTGCTTTATCAAATAAATAAAACGCCATAGACTCAAAGGCCCACACTAAAGTTTTCTCTTGTGTCGTGGGCCCCTCGGAACACGCATAAAGACAGACACCAACACCCATGACCCGAGAACAAACATCTGCTTTTTACCAAATATTTGCCCCGACTGGGATTCGAATCCAGGACCCGCCGATTAAGAGGCTGCTTCAATATACCACTCGACCAAACCGGCCATTTATTTATCAAATTCATTTCTTTGTTAATAGATCCCCCTGGAGCACCGTACATTGAAGGGTACGCAGAAGGAGAGACAGTGCGTCGAGGCCAGTCGTTGGAGCTCGTCTGCAGGAGCAGGGGTGGTAACCCACCTGCCCAACTCATCTGGTACAAGAATGGCGAGCAAATACGGATGGCTTATAGGTATGTCAATTTCTTTTTTACGTATTTAATGTACACACGACCACACATCAGGCTATACAACGTTAACCTTGACGTCAACTAGCTCGTAATAGTGCCGATTGTTATAGTGCGAATGGGTAACCAGACTTGCTGTGTGTACTTCTACTTTTTTATTTTATTTTATTTTTTATTATAAGATGGGTTAACTCTTGACCTCAATCTTGACCATAAGGTCAAAGATGAGGTCGACGATGGAGCGAGTTAACCCAGAAAATGCCTATAAAGGCACTGGTACTCCCACGCACCGACGGAACACACCAAGCTGTTTGGCGTTGGACCTCGGTAGGAGGGTGGTCGCGAAACAGACGGCCCTTTACAGAGCCTACCACACCGCATGAGGCCATAGGACGACACCTCAGATTCAGAAAAAAAAGAAGTGTCGTTGCCTGGGATGGATTACTAGGAGGCCGGTCTCATTTGTGTTTCCTTAGTCGCCTCTTACGACACCCACGGAAAGAGACGGGGTGGTGTTATTCTCAACCGATCACCACACGGTTAAAAGACTGATAGTGAAAGTAAAACTTAGAACGTAACCATTTTTTTATGACCACATCTACGTCCCCACCGAGGGGCTGGACCTCCCTTCGAAACACAAAGAAAAAGAAAATAATTTTATAATTAACTAGCTTTCCGCCTACGGCTCCACTGTGTACTACAGCTTATATTGCGCCTAGCAGTTGGATAAAATGTGGCCTATGTCTTTTCCCAACGTCTAATCTATCTCTGTCCCAAATTTCATTAAAATCGTTTCAGTAGTTTAGGCGTGAAAGCGTAACAGACAGACAGAGTTACTATCGCATTTATAATATACTAGCTTTCCGCCCGCGGCTCCGCCCGCGTGGACTACAGGTTATATCGTGCCCAACTGTGGGATAAAATGTAGCCTATGTCCTTTCCCAGGCTCTAATCTATCTCTGTACCAAAATTCATCAAAATCGGTTCAGCGGTTTAGGCGTGAAAAGGTAACAGACAGACAGACAGACAGACAGAGTTACTTTCGCATTTATAATATTATATTAGTAGGGATGTAAGGACTAGCTTTCCGCCCGCGGCTCCGCCCGCGTGGACTACAGGTTATATCGTGCCCAACTGTGGGATAAAATGTAGCCTATGTCCTTTCCCAGGCTCTAATCTATCTCTGTACCAAAATTCATCAAAATCGGTTCAGCGGTTTAGGCGTGAAAAGGTAACAGACAGACAGACAGACAGACAGAGTTACTTTCGCATTTATAATATTAGTAGGGATTTCTAATTACCACTTGCTCAACGGTGAAGGAAAACATCGTGATGAAACCCGCCCGTCCAAGAAAATTTCGAAAGACGATCGGTCCACCAACCCGCATTGGGCCAGCGTGGTGGACTATGGCCTAAATCCCCTTCGTGTTTCGAAGGGAGGCCCGTGCCCCTGGTGGGGACGTATGTGTGCTGGTAAAAAAAAAATATTACTTGACCTCTTTCGCCTGCGATACTGGCATTTAGCCTAGTTCAGGCACAGGGATTCTTGTGTCTTTATTATTGATATATTTAGTTTTAAGTTTCATTTAATGTCCCTCTGGTTTTAAAGCTAGGTATTAGCAATTTGAATATTTTATAGCTCACAAAATAGCCCACAACGCGTTGTCGTAATTGCAAAACCTCCGCGACGCAAAATTCGAACACCATCAAATCAAATTGTACAACCAAACGTCTCCCATTTATTAAAAGTACAGTCAGACTCACGTAGAACGTAACCCCCCCGTAAACGTAACCCCCGGGGGCACATGAAACTATTTTCCACTACATTTGAGTACTCCCGCGAAAATTGAATTGAATCGTTATTATCGAGGCAGATTTGTTTGAGAAGGGAGGGACTTTGGCCCGTATTACAGAAGGAGACTTAAGTCTTGATCTTTACTTAAGTATTGATTGTCCCTTTCTTTCACTATCAAAATGACAAGGGCGACTGCTACTTAAGTATAGATTAGAGTTTGAGTTGCGATCTGTACTACGGACCTTTTGAGTATGGTATATTATGTAGTTTGGAATGACACTTTAGCAATATAAGTTATCATAAAATATTCTAGCGAAATCCTCTAATAGGTCAAATAGCGACAAACGTAGTAGCGAAAAATTTCTGTAATTATATGCTGAAAAAAAATTTCTGTATAAATTCATAAATGTGAAAGGATATCCTTGAGAAGTATGTGTGGTGTGAGATTGAGGATAGGTTGAGAAATACCGAGATTTGAGAACGATGTGGTATGAAAAAAGATATGTTGTGGTGGTTTGGACATATGGAAAGAATGAGTGAAAGAAGATTGACGAAAGAAATAAACAGTGCGAATCTTAAGAAGATTTATGCTGTGTAGAGAGGAGTAATTTTCTAACCATTCCTGAATGCGTGCCTGCTCGGATCGGTTTGTTGACTCCAATAAGGGTAAAAGCGTTTGTGTGCCTATTCGCTCTTTGTTTTAAAACTGATTTTGATCGCCCGTCTCATTGCAAAAGATAAAAACAAAAAAACTCTTAAAACTAATTCTGTATAAAAAAACTCGTCGATCCGTGACGCAATGGAATGACGAAAAAGAATAACAAACACACTTTCATAAAAACACACTTATACATACATTCGCTCACGCCCACAATCCCCACTGGGGTAGACAGAGTATCAGCGGTTGTTAAACACTTGTTGCCACGTTTGACATAAAATAAGAGGGTCATAAGATGAAATATGGTGAGAGGTTGTCAGCCTTTCGCCCACAATACAGCAAAACCCTCACGTCCCACTTACTGACTTTTACAGTATGCCTGGGAAGAGTAGGCAGCTGGCTCATACTATTTTATGCGTTAGTCCAGCATAAAAAACACTATTATATTTACAATATGAGTAATAGTAAGGTGTCCAAGCTAAAGCTCGAGTAGGTTGGTGGCGCCATCTTTTGTATATTTTTTAAATTAATATTTTTATTATTTTGAAAAAAAAAACCTATAAAGTTGCGATTTTTTTAAACAAAAGAAATCATTACACAAAATTATTTTTATAGAGAAACCGATTACATACATATTTTCGTTTATTTGATTAACTCGTATAATAAAAGTATAAATTAAAACACTTCCTGAATTATCTTCTACATACACTGTCTTATTTATTCTAAAAAAGTTTTTAGGAAGGTGAAAGCAAGCGCATAAAATTTTATTAAAATTAGCTTTCGCCAATATTTTAGGAAAAACATCGCCTGAGTTCTTTTACAACCACTACTTCGTGCGCCGTTTCGATTAATTACTGATGTTCTAGGATTCTTTAAGTCAAAGTGAAAATCCGACAAAAAAATATTGTTTTATCTAACTTCTAAATTTAATCACAAAGTGAATCAATAATCTATCTATCTACACATATTATAAAGAGAAAAGATTTGATTGTTTGTTTGTATTGAATAGGCTCCGAAACTACTGGACCGATTTGAAAAATTCTTTCACCATTAGAATTCTACATTATCCGGAATGGACATAGGGTACATGATTTTCCCGAATTTCCACGGGAACGAAGTCCCAAGCGGAATGCTAGTCAATAATTAAATTGGAATTTCATTTCGGTTAAAACTAAATTAAAAGATTAATAAATTTTTGGCAAAAAACAAATAATAAAAAACAAATTTTTAAAATAAATACATAGTTTTTACATGAGTATTTTTTTTTATTTTGGTTTAAATAGAAATGAATTAATAACGGATTAGCATATCAAGAAACGGATTTTTCTTAAACAATCAAACTATATTTTACCTTAAAAACCTAAAATCTAAAAAAGATTTTTTTTAATTGTTTTTAAAATTATCAGCTTGATTTGAGAAGAAAAAAATATTATTAAATAACAAAAAGAGCACCTAACAGTAATTTGTCTTCTTACAGTAAACTCGTGCTGCAAATAAATTATATCCGGAACCAAAAATCACATTAACAAAAAACAAGCTTACCTTACTGTTTTCAATAGCTTTCAACAATAGGCATGGAAAAGAGTCGATAAAAATCTATTTGTGAAATATATCGATATCTTTATTGGATCATTTTAAGAGATTTATAGCAATGGTCGGCCGTCTGAAAAGTTGTAAATTTCATTCTAATGGCTTACGATTTCCTTCACAAAGAAAAGTACGTGTTTTTTTATCGTTTCAATTACTAAAAGCTGGATAGAACGCGGGGTACCATCCTCACTTTGTCGAAGTCCTTTGAATTCCACTAAGGAAGGGAATTCCCTGCCTGCGTCTGCATTTCCGAGTTCATATGACGCTTCACTGTCATAATATCCTGCAGTTTTGTTTTAACTATGAGTACACGTCCAAAAAATAAAGATCAAATAAATTTCAAAAAAAAAATTACTTTCCGAACACAGTATTTTTTTTTTCTTTTTAAATCTTTATTAATTATAGAGGGTGCGACATGCGACATTGAGACATGCCACCCTCATCATGGCACTCACAAAGTATTTTAATGCAATAGGATAAATATATGTGACTTTTTTAATTCGGCAAATTGATTACACCAGAAGCAAAGCACAGTTAACCGATGACACTTACAAACTTTTATCTTCTACCTTTTTTATTACAAGATGGGTTAACTCTTGACCTCAATCTTGGCCATAAGGTCAAAGATGAGGTGGACGATGGAGCGAGTTAACCCAGAAAATGCCTATAAAGGCACTAGTACTCCCAAGCACCGACGGAACACAGCAAGCTGTTTGGCGTCGGACTTCGGTAGGAGGGTGGTCGCGAACCAGACGGCCCTTTACTGAGCCTACCACACCGCATGAGACCATAGGACGACACCTCAGATTCAGAAAAAAATGAAATGTCGTTGTCTGGGATGGATTACTAGGGGGCAGGTCTCATTTTATAGACTACCTACTCTTCTACCTTTTTTTAGACGGCCGGTTTGGTGGAGTGATAGTAGCGCTGACTCTTGATCGACGGGTCCTGGTTTCGAGTCCCAGTCCGGGCTAATATTTCTGTCAAAAGTAAATGTTTGTTCTCGGGTCATGGGTGTTTGTGTCTGTTTTTATGACCCACAATACAAGGGAAAACCTTAGAGTGGGCCTTTGATAATGTAGTATTTTTTATACATCGACAAATTACAGAATTCTCACAGACTCATCTAGCTACAGACTTAGACACAGTTTTAATTAGACAGTACAATTTGCGAACGTTGAAAATCAGGAATGCTGAAACATCTTCCTAAGTTATAGCTAGATATCTAGGTATTCTACGTCTTGGTATTTAGGTTTCCTAGCTACGAGAACATTTTGCCGAGAAATTCTAGGAACTACATTCATTATGCTAAGATAATGTTGCTTTAATTGAAAGCTACGTTCATTGCATTCGTTCTGCGCTGTTTTAATTCAAATAAGATTTTATATGTTGTCATAGCATCAAACCCGTAATATTTTTTATATTTTTTATCATAAGATGGATTAACTCTTGACCTCAATCTTGACCATAAAGGTCAAAGATGGGGTCGACGATGGAGCTAGTTTACCCAGAAAATGCCTATAAAGGCATTGGTACTCCCACGCACCGACGGAACACAGCAAGCTGTTTGGCGTCGGACTTCGGTAGGAGGGTGGTCGCGAAATAGACGGCCCTTTACAGAGCCTACCACACCGCATGAGACCATAGGACGACACCGTTATAATTGGCCCAGTAATGGGGATGTTGACTATTTTTTTTTATTGGTCATATTAAAAAGGAACTGGATCCAAAACCCAAAATCGAAATAATTATTGAAAACTATTGAGAAATAAAAAAGTTAAAAGCTATCAAATTTCAACAGACGGTGAAACTGTCAAACAATGAAAAAGAGATGCACTTACAGGCACGTGACGTCACCGCCATTTGTTTGCGTAGGTAAAACCG
This sequence comes from Aproaerema taeniolella, assembly GCA_949987775.1. Taxonomy (NCBI): domain Eukaryota; kingdom Metazoa; phylum Arthropoda; class Insecta; order Lepidoptera; family Gelechiidae; genus Aproaerema; species Aproaerema taeniolella. The sequence goes on from OX465265.1 coordinate 2,528,848, forward strand.
CGATAGCTAGCTCTCCCCACAAAACAAGATAGGTAGTCCTTACGTTAATATAAATGCTAATAACTTGTTCATTTATAAACCATTTTTAATGCTGTTGACATTGTTTGATTTTATGAATTATTGTATGTGAAACAAAAAAAATTGCTAAAAATATATTGATGTCCGAAAACAGCATTAAAATTGGTTTATAAATGAACAAGTTATTGGCATTTATATTATCCTAAGGACTAGCTATCTCGTTTTGTGGGGAGAGATAGCTATCTCGTTTTTACCTACGCAAACGAATGGCGGTGACGTCACATGCCTGTAAGTGCTTCTCTTTTTCGTTGTTTGACAGTTTCCCCCTATGTTGAAATTTAATAGCTTTTAACTTTTAAATTTCTCAATAGTTTTCAAAAAGTATTTCAGTTTTGGGTTTTGGATTCAGTTTCTTTTTAATATAAACAATTTAAAAAAAAATTCAACATCCCTATTGCGTAACAAACATACAGTCGAATTGAAAACTTTTTAAAGTCGGTTTAAAAAATAAAATAGGAAAAAAGGAAACCATTTCGAACGGAAAGTCTCACTTATAACCCCTCAAAACATAAGATTATACTGACTTAACCCGCAAAGATCTCTATCACGCTGGGGGATGGTCACAAAAACCTGACGGGATGATAAATGGTGTGCTGGATTAGGAGGGGTCGAAGTTCAATTCCGGGTGAGGCGCTTTGAATTCTTTAGATCTCTATTATATTTGAGATGTTTTTTTTTGTATTGTCAAAATGAGAATGTGTTGGTTTTTGGGAACTTAGTTTTAAGACATTTTTTTTATAATCCCTACTAATATCATAAATGCGAAAGTAACTCTGTCTTTTTGTAACGCTTTCATGCCTAAACTACTAAACTGATTATGAAATTTGGTACTGAGATAGAAAGAATATAGACTACTAGCTTTCCGCCCGTGGTTCCGCCCGCGTGGACTACAGGTTATATCGTGCCCAACTGTAGAATAAAATGTAGCCTATGTCCTTTCCCAGGCTCTAATCTATCTTTGTACCAAATTTCATCAAAATCAGTTCAGTAGTTTAAGCATGCAAGACTTTGTTTAGGTCATTGAGACATGGGCCCACACTAAGGTTTTTCCTTATCTCGTGGGGTCCCTTGGAACACACATAAAGACAAACATGAACACCATGACCCGAGAACAAACATCTGCTTTTTACACAAACATTTGCCCCGACACAGGGAATCGAACCCAGACGACATTAAAACCCATTTGCAGAAATGTGAATTAAAGTTAAAACTAGGTACTTTCAATGTCATACTGTCACATTTCGTCATGTTGGCGTAAAGAGAGACGGGATTATACAGGTTGAAAAAGAACCTCCTAGCTTTATTGAAAATCTTGAACCAGTATCACTTACTGAACACTTTTTTTCTTAAACGTAGACACCACTCTGGCGCACTCCCCGAGCGCTACCCACACCCCTCGCGTGCCTGGTGTAGGAGTAATGTCTACGTTTAGGCAAAAAATGAATTATTCCCATGGAATTTAAAAAAAATTGTTTTTGATAAAGTGTTCTATGAGTGATACTGGTTCAGGATTTTGAATATAGCTAGGAGGTTTTTTTTCACCCAGTATGTAAAGGAGCTCAAATAAATGAACTTTTCTGTATCTGACCGTCAGTTCCTTTATCACGGAATTGTCAACTAATGTATTTATAACAATGTTTTTAAAAATTTAGTATTTTTTTAAAACGTTTACCCGCGTGAGGAATATTCACAAATATTTTTTAGGGAAAGAAAAATATTCGGCGCGAATGAGACTTGAACCCACGGCCCCAGGATCAGATTTCCTGGTGCTCTAACCAACTGAGCTATCGAACTGAGGAGATCTGATCCTGGGGTCGTGGGTTCAAGTCCTATTCGCGCTGAATATTTTTCTTTCCCTAAAAATAATTTGTGAATGTTTTTTTCAAAATAATGCTACGGAATTTTCAATTTAGTATTTTTGAAACGTTTACCCGCGTGAGGGATATTTAGTTGGTTAGAACACCAGGAGATCTAAGCCTGGGGCCCATTCAAGTTCAAGTGCCATTCGCGCTAACATTTTTTTTCCCAAAAAAATTTTTTTGACTAGCTTTCCACTCGCGGCTCCGCCCGCGTGGACTACAGGTTATATCGTGGCCAACGTGGATCAAAATGTTGCCTATGTCCTTTTCCAGGATCTAATCTATCTCTGTACCAAATTTCATCAAAATCGGTTTAGTAGTTTAGGCGTGAAACGGACAGACAGACACACGGAGTTACTTTCGCATTTAAAAAATTATATTATATTAGTAAGGATTAGATTTAATAAACCTCAGCAATTCAATTAACCTTAGTGAACGTAATAATACTAACTTCCCGCCCGGGACTTCGTTTCCATCGGAATTAGCGAAAATTATGTGGCCTATGTGTTACCTCTATACCAAATTTATTAAAATTGGTACAGTTGTTTCATAAAATTGTGTATGGAGGTAGCTAACATCCTGGATTAACACTTAAGCATCATTTTCAGAAGTTCCCACGTGAACAAAGTCCCGGGCGAAAAGTTAGTAAGTTTATTATATTCAGTCAACATCAGCCTTGTGAAGGTCAAATCTGAAGATTGACTCATCATTAATCAATTCATTGCTAAGGACGAGAGTAGAGAGGGGAATAATAATGCTAAATAACAGTGATATTCGGATATTTGATATACGGGACTAGCCCAGTTGGTAATGAGCCAGACTTGTAACCAGAAGATTGCGGGTTCAAAACCTTTTTTTGTATAAGATGGGTTAACTCTTGACTTCAATCTTGACCAAGGTCATAGATGAGGTCAACGATGGAGCGAGTTAATCCAGAAAATGCCCTGGTACTCCAACGCACCGACGGAACACAGCAAGCTGTTTGGTGTCGGACTTCGGTAGGAGGGTGGTCGCGAACCAGACGGCCCTTTACAGAGCCTATCACACCGCAACCTGGTGCGGTCTCCTGTCCAACTAATTTCATCTTTTCGGATGTATGCAGGGAATTTATTATCACTCGCTCAGCAGTGAAGGAAAACATAATTTGATGAAACCCGCACGTCTAAGGAAAATCGTTTTCGAAAAGCGCGCGGTCTACCAACCGGCATTGGGCCAGCAATGTGGACTAATGGTCTAAAGAAAGCCCGTGCCCACTCGGTGGGGAAGTACGAGTATATGGGCTGATAAAAAATGTATTTTGTATCCCTAAGATACAAATATGAACAAGGCTCGAAGGACCATGTAAAATCCCAAGCCAACTAAGAGGCTGAAATAAAACCACACACTGATTGGTGGAATTTTTTTTTCTAAATGAATACACTGTTCGCCGCTGATGGCCTTGACAGCTTCACCGAGCAAGTGGCAAGCTCAGATGGCTCTCAGCCCAAAAATTTTAAGTAACAGGCCTAAGGGAGCCCCCTGTGGGGCTCGAACCTCGGCTTGGGGCGTTACTGGGAGAGGAGAGTCGGAAATACGTTTGTGGAGAAAAGCGGCCGGGTACGTACCGGTACCGCGAATCGGGGCGGAGGTGACGGGGTTTACGCGACAAAGGCGAGGACGGAACCGCGGTCTGTGTGGTGTACGGGACTCTGCGTGTTGTTGGTCGGCCCGTATCGAAAGGGTGATGGGATCGTCCGGGTCATTGAGGACGTTCCTCGGACGGCGTCTGCCGGGGTTGTTGAGGACGTTGTCATAAGTGGCCGCAGCCACCACCAGGAGATTGGGGTGTTGCTTTTGGGATCAGAATTTATATCCCTCTGTTATTTTTCCAGTTTCAAACATGTCGGCTTGGGTAATTTCACCTTCATTGAAGTATGAAAGCTTATATAGTTTGGCGTGAACACCTCAATACCGTGATGTAGAATTTACTACCAACGCCATCTAGCAGCACAATTAGGGAACTAATCGTAAGAAGATTAAACAACTTACAACATAATGTACTTAAAGGCAAAGACAGTAAGGCTTATATTGCATTAAAAAAAAGTTTTGATGAAGTATATTCGCCTGCCTTCAACAATTACTTGTGCCGTGTTGTGATCGGTTGAGAATCACACCACCCCATTTTTTTTCCATAGGTGTCGTAAGAGGCGACTAAGGAAACACATTAAGATCTGCCTACTATCAATGACACCTTTTTTTATTATTAATAATGGGTTTGCTCTTGACCTCAATATGTTAAGAATCTGAGGTGTCGTCTTATGGTCCCAAGCGGTGTGGTAGGCTCTGTAAAGGGCCATCTGGCTTGTACCACCCTCCTACCGAAGTCCGACGACAATTAAACAACTTGTTTCTTCGGTGCGAGGGAATACCAGTGCCTTAATAGTCATTTTGTGGGTTAACTCGCTCCATTGTCGACCTCATCTATGACCTTGGTCAAGATTGAAGTCAAGATAGAATAATAAAAAATACCGAATCTCTCTTAGACCCGAATCCCATTGCCAGAAAAAGACTACTTAAGTCCTTATCACAGAACGCGACTCAGACTCTGATCTATACTTAAGTATTGATTATCTATTGCTCTTACTATCAAAATGACAAAGACGACTGCTATTAAATATAGATCAGAGTCTGAGTCGGGTGCTCTTCGGTAGCAGTAACTGTCGTCCTTGTCAGTGTGACATTGAGATAAAGAGACAATTATTACTTAAGTCTAGATCAAGACTGGAGTCTCCTTCTGTAATATGGGTTTTAGTATAAAATACAAACGCCTACATCACTAGAAAAAGGTTTTTATAAGGAAAGCTTGAAGATTTACCGAGTTGAAGACGTTGAAGTGTTTGTCTCAAGTTCGGGGGCCGAAGAGGGATTGTTTTTGTATTAGTTCAGCGGGTAGGGGGAGGGGAGGAAATGAAAAGAGGGGATAAGCAATGGAGGTCAATATTACATCGATTCGGCACATTTTCTTTTTAACCCCCGACCAAACAAAAAAAGTCTGTCCGTGGCAACGTAGCTCTCAGAGGAATATGATTTTTTTCTTTGAAAGCTGACGTGATCAAGACGGTTCTTAGCTTTATTTAATCAAAATTGGTTCAGCCGTTTATGAGTTATGTTATATATGAGCGATAAACGTCGGATATTTATCCTACAAAGCCACAGGGGGTTACAAAGCCGAGTTTCGGTGCCGACTCTTGTACAACTTGTACAACAAACTCGGTCCTGTTTATGTTGAATCGTTTATTTTATTGGTAAAATTACACTCGTGGTTGTTGATTTTTGAGGTCTTATTTTGGTGAATTCTTTGAAGACACTTTACTATTTAATTAATACGTGCGGCCAAAAAGTAGGTCGTGGTGTAAACAAAATGTACTGATGGTAACCCGTACAAGAGTTATTAAATTCTTCATTTAACGCTTACTATTCACAAAATTCTAAAGCTATTTCCCGTATTTCTCAAATAAATTATAAGAGCATATTTATAAATCACATTTTTGAGCTCATATCCCTAATCTCTTTAAAGATTGAGTGAATTAGCGTCTTACATACTGGCTCCTGAGCTAGATTGTAGTTCAAAGCAGACCCATTTATTAGCCTTAATTTGAAAAAAAGGTTCTGTTTGTTTGAAATTATAATATTTGTTAGGCGAAACATCTCTTCATTCGATCGTCTGGAACACAGTATAATAGAATGAAACTCAGAAGCACTGGCCGATTAGCGCGTGTTCTACGCCGCACTACAATGGCTACAAAGAACCCGCGTGTGATCGGGCCGACTTATTACGAACACCTACCCACTGACGTGAGAAATCAAAGAAATGACGAAACATTTACTTGCCAAATGAGAAACTTTTTATTGGAAAATTCATTCTATTCAATAAAGAATATTTGGATATCAAATTCTGATGACATTTTTTAATAATTTCAAATTGATATTCAATATTATTCCTAAATATTGACATTTTTTTGACATTTTTGGTAGTATAATTTTGTATATTTAATTTATTTGCTTATTTTTATTTGACATTGTTTAAATTATTTCACATTAATTGTAATTTTAATAATTTATATTTTTGACGATCATTTATGGGCTGAAATGACTAACATATTTTATTATAAACTTGACATTTGTAGCTATATTATGAGATAAATAAATCTAATCTGATCTAAATATGTTCAGTGTCATAAAGAATATCACCTACGGAAGGCCCATATTAGTCAGGATAAGAATATCTACAGAGATTTCGAACTTCGCAAAAAATGAAACGAGTTTAAAAAGTAAGTACTTAGACCAAATTGGTGATGTACTGAGAAAAGGCCGTGTTAGGAGTACCCGAATCCGAAGAGCATGTATGAAGCGAATTATGAATGTAGAGGAAGCGAAAGAGGTTTGTTTGGATCGTAGCAAGTGGCAATCTGTGGTCTCTGCCTAGTATTTCTCTCTCTCTCTCTCTCTCTCTCTCTCTCTTAACTATGTATGTATGAGTTTAAAAAAATATTTGAATTAAGTTGTTCCAACCAAACCGAGATTTATCGCGCCAAAAGTTATCACAAACTTCCTTAACCGACAATCTCACGAATCGAACCGAATCAAACTTATTAAAAGGGATTTTCAGAAAAACCTTTGAACTTATTGCCGCCGTATCTCGAGATTGGATCTGGTTCCGCAGGAAAATGTTTAGCGACTCGGAAATGGAAAATTTAACAAGGGTTAGCTGAAGGAAACTTTTATTAAGGTCGGCCTTAATCGTGAATATAATGTTAGCCATATTGTAGGTATAGAATGTCACCGTTACATGATCAAACCCGTAATATTGTAATTTGACTTAGTAAGATAATAAACTTTCGGTATTTGTAGGCTACATTTTATCCCACAGTTGGGCACGATATAACCTGTAGTCCACGCGGGCGGAGCTGCAGACGGAAAGCTAATATAAAATAATTAAGTACAAGAATCAGTTCATAATTTTCTGGAGTCAATTCATTTAAAAAATAAATAATAATTCAATAAAGTAAAATAAAAAAAATATAAAAGTCACATTATTAGGAATGTCCATAACTCAAAATAGTTTACCATAATACTTATTCCTTAACATTGTAAAATGGTGTAGTCAATAAAAAGATATATATTGTTTAGAAAAAAATTGAGAATTTATCAGTCTTTAATTGAGCTATCTAGGTGATTACATATCTTAATACTGCTGACTTCAAAATTATTATAATAATTTGTGTATTTCGCTGGATTATTTTCATAGTGTATACCTACTACATTACTTCAGTTTTTGATTAGTTTGCTGTTTTCATTTAATTTCACAATATTTTATTAAAAAAGTACCAACAAAAATTTATGTATGTAAAGGTAACAAATTATAGGTCTATAATTGACAAATTTGTAGATAAATTCATTGGTATTATAGTTATAAGTTTGGATAAAGCTGTAGAATAAAAAATAAAAACATGTCGTTCTGCCTACCCCGAAAGGGATAATAGTTGTAGTTTATTTTGGTCTTATTTTTCTCCTTATTAATCGCTTTTATTAAATAAGTGTTTATTTTATAAGTTATTAAATATAAAGGATTTACATACAGACTTACACACCTTATTTGCCTAATTCATGATAATTAAAACAAGCAAAAAAAATGGATAAAAGAAATGGGAAAAAGCTATTATTTACAATTAAAACCAAGCTTCTGAAACCCAAGCATTCCAAACATTTGTAATTAAAATCCGTTCTAATTAACTTGGATTATGGTGGACTTTATAAAATGTATTCTTTCACGGTTGAGAACCCCTGACTGTGGGAAGATAGCTATCTTTAAAATGCACCTGTAGGTTGGTCACCCATGGAAAGGATTATATGAACGTTCTAGGGTTTAAGAATGGTTTGAATAAGAATATAATTCGATCTGGGAGCACGGTAGTGGCACCAAGACGAGCCCAGCGAAGTATAAGGGCACACCTAATACATACCTTTTCTCGAAGCGCTTCGTAATTTGGATTATACCAGATAAAATTCTTAGGCCCGTATTACAGAAGGAGACTCAATTCTTGATCTATACTTAAGTATTGATTATCTCTTTCTTTCACTATCAAAATGACAAAGACATCTGTTCAGTATAGATCCGAGTCTGAGTCGCGTTAAAAGAATGTAAATAAACTTAAGCCACAGAATAAATAATTGTACCTTAAGCTGTCAAATCAGACAGTTTTGCAGGCTTCTGATTATCCGGCAGAATTAAAAATCACCAATTGTTAAATATGGTCTAAGCAAAACGGGAACTCTTAAAATTGGTCGTACTTTATTTTTCTGTCAAACCAAGAATTTGATGTTTTTTTGGTAACAGGTTTCTAATTAATAATCTTATTCAAAAACTGTTACTAAATACATTGATTAAAAACGTTAAATTTGTAGTTTATTGGAGACGAATAATATATTTTTATGTCTGTTAAAAGTGATACAATGAAAAGTATTTTTTTTCGATAATGTACAATACGACGTATGAGAATAAAATGTTGTAAATGTGTAAAAACCTTTTTCGTGTTGTTTACATTCTTTTATGTACCTACATGATTCTAGTGTAGTAAAGTTCGCTACATACTTGATTATGCAAGCAAGCAAGTATTAAATAAAAAATAAAAGAAATCAAAATAACTTCTAAAAGATTATTCCTTGATTAGAGTACGAATTAGTCAGTTGTGAAAAGCTTCTGATTGCTGATTGGCTGATTGGCCATGAAATCGTCTCGACTCCAACCAATTAGGTCCACTTGTGGCAAGTGGATGCTTTCAATCGACCAATTGCCTTTCAAAGTTCAAACTTCGACCAATTGATTGCAAGGAGCCTTTATTACGTTCGAATTTGGATCAATTTTCTTTTAATTAAGATTCATTTGTGAAAACTAATAATAGCTCTATTTATAGGAACACTTTCTGTATCTGTGGTTTTATTTTTAAAAATCTTAGAATGTCAGTATTAGCAGTGAAAAGAAATACAATATATACAGGACTTTCGGTATCTCTCTTTCAACCTCTTGAGTGGTTAATCAGTCCATGAAACTGAACAACTTTCCCAAGGAACATAGGTTAAAATACGAAAAAAAAAATTGAGTTCCCATACAAACTTCATCAGCATATAGCGCATTTTGTACGGGAGATCAAATTTTTTTTCCGTATTTGCACCTATGTTCCTTGGGGAAGTTGTTCAGTTTCATGGACTGATTAACCACCCGAGAGGTTGAAAAAGAGATACCTAAAGCACACGTAACCTAGACGATTCTTAATTATATGCGATCAAAATTGGTTTAGCCGTTTAAAAGTTATGAGTAATTGAACATCGGGAATGACACAAAATTTATAATGTTAGAGTTTTTTTACTTGGAAAAACTCTCATTGTTCTTCAGGAATCATCGTTAAGAAGAAGATGATGATACCTGATGAACAGCAGAAGTTAAATCACTTTAGGGCAACTACAGCACCCGATAAAGGCAGCACACATAGGAATAGTGCCATCTCCGTCTCTCAACAGGCCTGGGCCGGCAGTGCGAACAGTTTCGATACACGAAGTTTACGGACTATGAAAGCGTGCGTGCGTAAAAACATGTTCGAATGTTAGAAAAATGAGATTTATGGAAAGGTGACAACTTAAATCGAAAAATGCGTTAACTAATTATCGAGAGTGTTCAATCACGAACATTTTGATAGCAAATTCAAGTTCCTGTGTGCATTTTACTATCGTTTTTACAGCTTAAAAGACACACAATATTGGTATTTAGAGGTGTCTTTTCGAGCTTTTTCTATCGAACCAAAAGTGCTGAATCAAGTTTTCAGCAAACTACTTATCTAGTTTATGTCCTGAATATTACCGTAGTATTTTTTTCTTCGATTTAATGCAGTGCGTCATGCTTATCTACGCATCATAAAATCGTAATTTAGGTGCTGTAGTCGCCTTAAAATCGAAACATAAGGCATTATAACAAATGATTTCTAATTCAAAGTTCTGCTCTTAAAGTTTAAAGTTTTAATTTAAAGCCGAAAATTTTGTTTGAAAAGTTCTCCATTTTGGAATAAGAGTAAAATTAACTGTTCCGAGGAGTACTTGAAAGATACTTTGTTTGAAGATTTCAATTAATACTCTAAGCCTTCTTAACGCCCCTGACTTTGTTTTCGTGGGCCAAAACTTTTTATTAACAAAGAATTTCTATCTATACACTCTCGCCATTATATTATGGACCATTATTAATCTGAAATAAAGATATATTATTATTATAATATGGGCAGCGGTGATAGCCCAGTTGGTAATGAGCCAGACTTGTAATGCGAAGTTCGCGGGTTCAAATCCTGGTGCGGGGGCCTGTACCACTAAATTCATCTTTTCGGATTTTTGTACGGATTTCTAATTATCACTTGCTTAACGGTGAAGGAAAACATCGTGATGAAACCCGTCCGTCCAAGAAAATTCATTTTCGAAATACGAGCGGTCCACCAACCCGGATTGGGCCAGTGTGGTGGACTACGGCCTAAATCCCCTTCGTGTTTCGAAGGGAGGCCCGTGCCCCTCGGTGGGGACGTATAATGGGCTGGTAAAAAAAATATATATCATAATCCCTTTCGGGGTAGGCAGAACGTCATGCGGTTCTGGAACCACTTGATGCAACATTTGACATTCATTCTGAGTGTTATTAAATGAAAATTATTAAATGTCTTCTTCTCTGAGGAAGACTACACCTTTGCGAATAGGCGTAGAGTCAGTAGGGTCAAAAGAACGAATGCGTTTGTATGTATTTAAATCGTTTAATGTATGTTTGTATGTATTTCATTGTAATCTTGACTTGTTTTAAGTGACATCCAGAATGTCCTATAAAATAAAGATTTTTCTATTCTATTCTAGAAATATGAGTAAACTGGTGATAAGTAACAAATAATTATGTATTTAAATCGTTTAATGTATGTTTGTATGTATTTCATTGTAATCTTGACTTGTTTTAAGTGACATCCAGAATGTCCTATAAAATAAAGATTTTTCTATTCTATTCTAGAAATATGAGTAAACTGGTGATAAGTAACAAATAATTTAGTATTTTCATAACGCTTATCCGCGTGAGGGATATTCACAAATATTTATTAGATAAAGAAAAATATTCGGCGCGAATGGGACTTGATCCCACAACCCCAGGATTAAGATCTCCTGGTGCTCTCAACTGTGCTATCGTGCCTTCACGTACAACGTAATGTGCTTAGTAAGGGAATGATAAATATCGCCGCTTGACGCTAAAACAGCTCGACCAATTTTAATAAAATTTTGGTATAGAGGTAGCTGACACCCTGAATTAACACTTATACTACAAAATTTTCACAAATTCTTACGAGAACGAAATCTCGGGCTAGTATCACAGTAAAACCACAAATCATTTTTCCAAGTTCCCATTAAATTGGTCAGAATGACAAAAAACGTAATAGAATCTTTGCGGTTACAAACTGGATATAGGTGGATATAGCTGGATTGATGCAATCCCACGGGACCTTTTTCCAGATTGCTTTTGATATTTTGTGACACTTTTTTGTTGGGGAGATCTATTTTTTCTTATTGGTGTCCATACATTAAAAAGAGGAAAATTTTGATAGTTTGTTTATTTGCATTGAAAAGGCTCCGAAGCTACTGGACCGTTTTTTAAAATTCTTTAACCATTAAAATGCTACATTATCATTGAGTAATATAGACTATATAATTTTTCGGCTCCAAGAAAATATATTTTTTTTTCTCCAAACCCGATCATTGCATCCTGCTTTTGTCGAGTAAAATTCTAGTTTTTCCAGGTTTTTATATTGCATAGTAAATCTGAAGTCTTCAGCGTCTTGTACGTAAAATAATGCAACAGAATAAAAATAAATAACGTTATTTGTAACGATTTTAGTTTTCAGTCTGCTTCTGGAAATTCTAGTTTTTCCAGGATATCTCAGCTATCCCACTTCGGAAGTCTTGGAACTTTCTCGAGCGTCATCCTGGAAGGTGTCCTAACATATTCCAAAAGGTCCCGCTCAAAATAGTGCTCTCTGCGAGTATCCACTGAAGATCAGAAATAAACGATTCATTCCTTAATTCATTCATTCATCAGTGTTGTAGTCCCGTGAGGGATCACAACACTGCTGAGTGGAGGCCTATTAAAGCCAACCTAAATATGATTATTTAAGTTTTTTAATATTTAATTAGGGTTGCTTTAATAAACAATTTTTCTTTCTTTCTTTTCAATAATTATTAATTTCCGGGTCAAAGCCTAATTTTACTGGATTATACGTTTTACAGTAGATTACAAGCCCTGTACGTAACGTATCAGGACATCATATCAAATAGGTACCCACAGCCACGGGTATAATGAGAAAATGATGACGCACCCTGTGTAAGGCAACTTCAATAGCAGCTCACCTGTATACATATACAGGTATTTTGCTGACCTCATCAAAACATATCTTTCGAGAATATTCAATATACATACAAACAATATATAACATCTACTTCCACTTAATAGACAGTCATAGATGATCATATCATAGTAAATAAGACCCGGGGTGGTAAAGACAATTATATATACAATCACAGTTTTACACACACACACTCACACACACCCACATGAACTCACGCAAACGCACACTCATATATGTATATATTATGTACTCTTTTTTCTTATTTATTAGTTGTTGTTAAGATTGAAAATGTTTTATTGAGAAATCTTTTAATTGGCGAATGCAATGTGTTATCGCTCGTAGCCCAGTGGCACTCGCTGATCTCAATCGATCAGTGAGGTTAAGCAACGTACATAGTGACAGGGAACCTGACGGGTGACTAAAGTGGCAATTTATCACAAGCGTTTCCGTGCTTCGGAGGGCACTTTAAGCTGTCGGTCCCGGCTGTTGTCGATTGACTACAATCGTTGAAACCAAGTCGGAGGCCATTGTACTGTTACTCTGACACCAGGGTTGGTCAAGTCCGCAACACACTTAACTGTACCTACACGATTAGAAGAAGATGTTTTATAAGGAATATTTACCATAATGTAATGCTGTAAGATTTAATAAATTAAAAAAAAATACATACGCTAGAACAGAATAGAAAACATCTTTATTTTATAGGACATTCAGGATGCCACTTAAAACAAGTCAAGATTACATGAAATACATACAAACAAACATTAAAGGATTTAAATAAATACATACGCATTCGTTCTATAGACCCTACCGACTCTACGCCTATTCGCAAAGGTGCAGTCTTCCCCAGAGAAGAACAGGCAAGAAACTCTGTGGGTGCTCTTTGTAATCGCATTACAAATTTTCTTATTTTCTAATTTTAACTAATTTTGAAATAACTCTAGAGCTGAGCAGTTCATTCCCATCGCTGCTTGTCAGTTAGGTAATCAGAAATTTTGTAATATCCCTTTTTGCAAAGGGATATTACATACTCACGCCTATAATCCCTATCGGGATAGGCAGAGCATCAGTGGTACAAAACCACTTGATGCCACGTTTGTCATAAATTCTGAGGGTTATTAGATGTAACATGATGTATAGTGGTGAGAGGTAGTCTGCCTTTCGTCCATCATACAACAAAACCCTCAGGTTCCTATACTGAGTTTTACAATATACCTGGGAAGTGTGCAGCTTTCACTCCCAGTGCAGCCTGGACGGAATCTATATCTATACATATTATAAAGAGGAAAGATTTGATTGTTTGTTTGTTTGTTTGCATCGAATAGGCTCCGAAACTACTGGACCGATTTGAAAAATTCTTTCACCATTAAAATCGTACATTATCCGGGATGGACATAGGGTACATGATTTTTCCGAATTCCCACGGGAACGAAGTCCCGCGTGGGAAGCTAGTATAATATAAATAGGAAGGAAGGAAGGAATACATTACAATATATATATTTTTTAAATATCTTAGGTGATAGCCCAGTTTGTAATGAGGTCGTGGGTTCAAATCCTGGTGCGGGCCTGTACCACTAAATTCGTCTTTTCGGATTTATATACGGATTTCTAATTATCACATGCTCAACGGTGAAGAAAAACATCGTTATGAAATCCGCCCGTCCAAGAAAAATTTTTGACAGACGAGCGATCCACCAACCAGCATTGGGCCAGCGTGGTGGACTATGGCATTAATCCCCTTCGTGTTTCGAAGGGAGGCCCGTGCCCCTCGGTGGGGACGTATATGGGCTGGCAAAATAAATATATATATTTATCTTAGAGATAATTCTAATTACTTTGCGCTCTTGACCGATTTGTGGATGAAATTTGTCACCTTAACATTGCCAAACCCGTAACATTGCAATTTGACTTTGTGAACTGTTCCATTTTTTTTCACTTTGATGGACTTTTCATAATATTATTCTAACCTAGCAGAATTTAAAAAAGCCTAACCTAACATGAAAAAAAAAAAAAAAAATATTTATTACCAGTAACATTTGTATCCAAAAAGTATTACCCCGGTCCCCACACTAGGCAAGCCTGTATCTTGGGGTCCCGTATAATCTAACTTATCCTTAAACGGTAGATAAAAAAATCTTTCTGAATCAGCAGTTATAAAAATACTTACATTTGATTTTAATTCATCATAGCAAACAGTAATACAGTGAGTTCAAAATTTCCCTTCTAACTTTGACTTCTAATCTTAACTCTTTTGGGCTGATCCTTATGAATTTTTAATTACTTTCCCTTTCGAAATTCTTGTATTGCTAAGATGTCATACGGAAGGGATTTTAGGGAAAGATTTTAAGAATTCAGGTAACTTTGAAGACAAAAGTGGAGTGAAATTGTAGATCCTTGATATTATTTTCTGGTTTAGAGATCTTCTTCTTCTTATCGTATAGGCACAGTCAAGTGTGTGGTGAACTTGACTAACACACTGATGTCAGAATTTTCAAACCGCCAAAATGGCCTCTGACTTGGTTTAACGACTGTAGTCAATCGACAACAGCCGGGACCGACAGCTTAACGTGCCCTCCGAAGCACGGAAATGCTCGTGATAAATTGCCACTTTGGGATTATATAACTACTAGATGTGACTGAGATATTTAAAGTGATAATTTTTGTTGGAGTCTAATGTCTTCCCACACCACTCTACAACCTTTGTTTTAAACTGCCGACGCAAAAAGTAGAGTGTTTTAAGTTTGACGTGTGTATATATGCGTCTGTCTATGACACCGTAGCTTCTAAATGGGTGAACCAAATCTGTTTTTTGTTTGTTTGAAAGCTGACCCACAAAATGTATGTCTAATGTGACATTTGTGTCAAGTAGTTCTAGATCTACATGGCGTTCTGCCTACCCCGAATGGGATTATAGACGTTTGTTTGTGTGGAACCTTATCCCACCTCAGAATCTAAAGTCAGAGAATCTATCAGACAAATTCTCACACTCTCCCCTAAACATATAATGTTACCGTGGGAAAAGCAGCCAAGTGGAAACTCTCGCCCATCCTAGTGGAACGCCTACTTGCCGGAGACTTTTCAATTTTTGAGGTTTACCTTTTAGTATCACGATGTTTTCTTTCACCTCTGAGCAATAGATCTGTAGCCCGGGGACATTTATATTACTTAAAAGGTTACCGTTTGTCTTTTTGAAATTATTGTAGATTTCGCCATTTTACGAGTATATACTAAAAGTGAGGTCCTAATGACCGTAATCCGCCGTAACCATATGAAGAGTTTTTTTAAAAATTACATAAATTTTATATTAAAGTATATAAATGGCGAAATCTATAATAATTTCACAAAGACAAACGCTAACCTTTTTCGTTATATAAATGTCCCCGAGCAACAGATCTACAAGTGATAATTTATGAAAATTTCGTAGATAAATACAAAAACTTGAATTTAGAGACACAGGTCCGCACCAAAGTTTGAACCCACAACCGGTGCTTTTTATACACAAGCGACGTGACGCGACTATTCGTTAAAAGCAATATAAAATTAATCTTGATAGCTAGAGCAAAGGTTTTTTCATCCGTCGCTCCGTCTTCAGGTGGCGAATGCCTCTTCGTACTTCTATTTTCGCCAAAAAACAACCTTTGCTCTGTAGCTATTAAGATTCATTTTACGTTGCATTGACCACCGCGCCGAGTCTGGCTCATAACCAACTGTGCTATCACTGCCAGTAACATATATACTACTTATACTGGGTGAAAATAAACCTCCTAGCTATATTCAAAATCCTAAACCAGTATCACTCAAAGAACACATTTATGAAAAAAAACTTTTTTTTTTTTCAATGGGAATAGTTCATTTTTTGCCTAAACGTAGACATTACTCCTATACCAGGCAAGCGAGGGGTACGGGAAGCGCTCGGGGGGTGCACCCGAGTAGTGTCTACGTTTAGGAAATAAAAATTGCCACCGTTAAAAAAAAAGTGTTCTGTAAAGATTCAAGACAAGACATTTATTTGACACAAAACACATATAAAACACAGGATAAGAACATATACAGGATACAGGGCCTCTAAAACAATGTATAATTGTGCTGTAGTGCGATGTCAAATAGCACACAGCTCAGCATGCGTTCAAGCCGAGGCCCCAACGCTGGTTTTCAGCTGTGCCCTTGGTGCGCGTGTGTACATAGCCGACGGAAAAGAGTAAACTACTACCTAATGTGTTGTGTACACAGGTTTAATTATTTAACATGACTAATGTATTGACGAGGTTCTCTATAGTAAGATTATTTTTTTATATAACATAATATGCTTGAGTTTTAATATTTACTTACTGAATTCTTTTCCATTTGTTTTAGGACGAGCGGGCGGATGTCCGAGAACGTGCTCTCCTTCAAAGCCGATGCGTCAGACAACAAGGCAAGATACACTTGCGAGGCAAAAAACGTCATGATCAGTAACACTTTGAAGGCAGAAATCGATTTGACTGTTCTATGTGAGTATATGAAATTAATCCTTAGTATTATTGTTTTAAGGTAAGTAGTCCTTTAGCAAGATACACTTGCAAGGCAAAAATCGTTATGACCAATAACACTTTGAAGGCAGAAATCGATTTGACTGTTCTATGTGAGTATACGAATTTAATGCTTAGCACTACTGACTTAAGGTGAGTAGTACTTTCGCGTTTATAATATGGATTATGTCACCGTTATATTGTGAAACCTGTAATATTGAAATTTAACTTAGTAAGAATAAAAACTCGCTACTTTGCCCCATTTTTTTTTCACATTGACGGGTTTTTTTTTAAATATCAATGCAACATTACCTAACTTATTTTATTTTCATGAAAGTGGCCCTGAAAGTTTCATTTTATACTTTTACTTGTGTTCACAATATTACGGTGACATATACCTACACGTGTTTAGATTTAGGTACGTGTGTTGTTTCTACGAATTCCTCTTTTCCCTTTTGTAAATTCTCGAATCCTTTTGATAAAATAACTCTATCAAAGAGAGGTAAAAAAAGCAAAGTAATTCAAAAGAATGTGGTACAAGAGACAAACGATGAAAAAGATTTTATTGAACGCATCTTGTCCTAAGGTTTATAGATATTCTTATCACTTGGGATGACCCTAAATTAGCAAGTTATTAGATTGGAGATTAGATTAATTTATCACATAACTAGCATCCCGCTCGGGACTTCGTTCCCGTAAAAATTTGGGAAAATTATGTAGCCTATGATACTCAGGGATAATGTAGCATCCTATAGTGAAAGAATTTTTAAAATCGGTCCAGTAGTTTAGGAGCCTATTCTTGACGGCCGGTTTGGTCGAGTGGTAGTGACGCTGCCTCTTGATCGGCGGGTCCTGGGTTCGATCCCCAGTCGGGGCAAACCTTTGTGTAAAAAGCAGATGTTTGTTCTCGGGTCATGGGTGTTTGTGTTTGTCTTTATGTATGTTCCGAGGGACCCACGACACAAGGGAAAACCTTACTGTGGGCCTTTGAGTGTGTAGCGTTTTTTTTTATGCAAACAAACAAACAATCAAGTCTTTCCTCTTTATAATATTAGTGTGGATTTATTATAGACTAGCTTCCCGCGCGGGACTTCGTTCCCTTGAGAATTCGGGAAAATCATGTACCCTATGTCCATCCCAGATAATGTAGGATTCTAATGGTGAAATAATTTTTCAAATCGGTCCAGTAGTTTCGGAGCCTATTCGATGCAAACAAACAATCAAATCTTTCCTCTTTATAATATGTGTAGATAGATATAGATATATAGATATAGATAGATATAGACAATACGGCGGCATTATTGCTATAGAGCAATTTCTTCCAGCATTGATAAAACGCTAATATCACATGACACAAGGCCCAGGCAAAGTGTTCTGTGCTTCATTGTTTATTTACAAAGAGCAGGCCCGGTCCCCTAAGTACAAACGGACAAACAAAAACGAAAAAATAAATAACGTTCGAATCTTTTAACCAATGTCGGAATAGGTGTTTTTCGTTTGATGGATATTATATTTTATATCGGTTTTTGAAAGTACTCATACATCTTCTTTCTAAATATATAAAAGGAGAAACTGATTGACTGACTGACTGACATATCAACGCACAGCCTAAACGGCTAAATGTAGGCACTTGAAATTTGGAAGGGACGTAGCTTAGGTACCGTAGAGGTGCACTAAGAAAGAAATTCCCGAAATTCCCACGGGAACGGGAATTAGCGGGAAAATCCTTTCATATCCTTTTGTATGAAAAAAAGATATTGCAAAATTCCTACGGGAACGGGAGTTAGCGGGAAAAAACTTTTGAAATCTGTTCAAAATAAAAAAATAACACGCAAACGAAGTTGCGGGCATCAGCTAGTACTCTTTCAACCTCTCGGGTGGTTAATCAGTCCATGAAACTGAACAACTTTCTCAAGGAACATAGGTCAAAATACGAAAAAAAAAAATTGAGTTCCCATACAAACTTCATCAGCATATAGCGCATTAATTTTGTATCGGAGACCAAAATTTTTTTTTCGTATTTTGATCTTTGTTCCTTGGGAAATTTGTTCAGTTTCATGGACTGATTAACCACCCGATAGGTTGAAAGAGAGTTACCCAAAGCCCTGTATATTGATCACTGACCGCCTGAATAATTCAGGAATGACTTTAAATTTTAAAAAAACTTATAACCCCAGTCTTTCAATTGCTCATAACTTTTAAATGGCTGAACCAATTTTGATCAAATAAACTAAAAAACCATTTTAATTACGTCAGATTTCAAATAAAAAAAACACATCGTAATCAGACCATTCGTTTAAGAGATACGATGCCACAAACAGCCACAGATACACAGACATACAGATACGCACGTCAAACTAATTTTTGTTGCGGACTGAAAACAAATATCTTTGCTGGACTGGGAGTGAAAGAAAAACTTAGAATGTGCCTACTCTTCCCAGGCATACTGTAAAAGTCAGTAAGTGAGATACGAGGGTATTTGCTATATCGTGTTCCATCTAATAACTCTCGAAGCGCTCTAAGCCCAAGTGGCTCGCGCTGATCTCAACCGATCAGTGAAGTTAAGCAACGTACACAGAGGCAGGGAACCAGATGGGTGGCCAAAGGGGCAATTTATTACGAGCGTTTCGGTGCCTCGGAGGGCACGTTAAGCTGTCGATCCCGGCTGTTGTCGATAGTCGTTAAAACCAAGTCAGAGGCCATTGTGCGGTTTGAAAACTCCGACACCAGGGTTAGCCAAGTTCGCCACACACTTGACTATACCTACACGATAAGAAGAAGACTCTCAATATTATTGTCTTATGTGTCGTCAAGTGATTCTCGAACTACATGAGGTTCTGCCTACCCCGAAAGGTATTATAGTGTATGAATGGGTGGTAAAAACAAATATGAACCGGTTTAAACAAATATGTTTAAACCGTGTGGTGATCGGTTGAGAATAACACCACCCCATCTCTTTCCGTGGGTGTCATAAGAGGCGACTAAGGAAACACAAATGAGACCTGCCTCCTAGTAATCCATCCCAGGCAACGACACTTCATTTTTTTCTGAATCTGAGGTGTCGTCCTATGGTCTCATGCAGTGTGGTAGGCTCTGTAAAGGGCCATCTGGTTTGCGACCACCCTCCTACCGAAGTCCGACGCCAAACAGCTTGCTGTGTTCCGTCGGTGCGTGGGAGTACCAGTGCTTTTATAGGCTTTTTCTGGGTTAACTCGCTCCATCGTCGACCTCATCTTTGACCTTATGGTCAAGATTGAGGTCAAGAGTTAACCCATCTTATAATAAAAAATAAAAAAATATATATGAAAATGATCATGTCAAATCTTAAGTTTTTTGACGAACATCGGCCCAAAGCTCTCAAACACATTTGCATGTGAGTGTGCCTTATACCTTTGTGAATTTCTAGTTGAGTAGTCAAAGACGACCGAATTTTTGAGGCGTTCCGTATCTGTACGGAAAAAAGAACCTACCTACTTCAATGGATTTTGGAAACGAACGAGTTATTGTTTTAGACGAAGATTACATAACTTTTTTTAAATATTTTTTTTATTAGGTTACCAACGGAGTGCACACCACCACATTAAAGTTCATCAAACATTTTAAACAAAAAAACTCAATGCCACTTCAATTATAGGTAACTTACGGCTAGCTTAAAATTTAAATTAAGTTGTAAGATCAATACAGATAACTAACTACTTATCCAAAATTTAAACACAAAAAAAAATCCAAAAAACAAAAAACTAAACAAATAATCGGAACCATTCAAACATGCGATAGCCCAAATAAACAATAAAGATCTTCTAATAGATATATGTATATGTACTTATATATATTAAAAAAAAAAAACGCCATACACTCAAAGGCCCACATTAAGGTTTTCCCTTGTGTCGTGGGTCCCTCGGAACACACATAAAGACAAACACAAACACCCATGACCTGAGAACAAACATCTGCTTTTCACACAAATGTTTGCCCCGACTGGGGATTGAACCCAGGACCCGCCGATCAAGAGGCAGCGTCACTACCACTCGACCAAACTGGCCGTCTTATGCGGTTGAGTGGTGCGTAGAGTCCAAGATTCGACCGCGCTAACACTTCTCCTATACTTCCCTTTTCCTATACTAATATTATAAAGAGGCATGATTTGTATTTTTGTTTGTAACGAATAAACTTAAAAACTACTGGACCGATTTCAAAAATTATTCCACCATTAGGATGCTACATTATCCCTGAGTAACATAGGCTACATAATTTTTCCGAATTCCCACGGGAACGAAGTCCCGAGCGGGATGCTAGTATATTTTAGATTAATTTTAGTATTTATAAAACGCTTGAGAGATATTCACCAATATTTTTTCGGGAAAGAAAAATATTCGGCGCGAATGGGATCTAATCCTGGGGTCGTGAGTTCACGTCCATGCGCGCTGAATATTTTTCTATCCCTAAAAAATATTTGTGAAGATTAAATTCGTTTTCTACTAAGAAAAACTCTAAAATTAAAAAATTTGCATCACTCCCGACATTTGATTGCGAAACGGCTGAACCAATGAGAAAATAGTGATGATTAACAAATAAGTTTTAGAAGATACCTTAGTTTTTGTAAAATGTTATTACAAATCTTTATTTTAAGCGTTTTTTTGTGAATACAAACATATTAAGCGGTAATAGCCAAGTTGGTAATGAATAAAACTTTTAACCAGAAGATTGCGGGTTCAAATCCTGGTGCAGGCCTGTTGGAAAACTTAATTCATCTTTTCTGATTTATGTACGGATTTTTTATAAATTCAATTGTTCAACGGTGAAGGAAATCATCGTGATGAAACTCACCCGTCTAAGAAAAATTGTTTTCGAAAGACGAGCGGTCCACCTACTCCCATTGGGCGAGCGTGGTGGACTATGGCCTAAATCCCCTTCGTGTTTCAAAAGGGGCCTCCCGTGTCCATCGGTGAGGGGGGGACGTATATGGGCTGGTAAAAAAAATGAAACTTTGTAATAGGTTAATATAACTTAAAATAATGTTGAAATGAAAAATAGAGATACACGTCTGAAAACAATAAGTTTTAATAGCAATAGCATGTCAAAAACTTATAATAAATATAGTTAAAGAACGAAACGAGGTATACAAAAGAAAAACAAAAGTAGAAAAAAAGAAAAGACGCGGTCGGAAGAAAAACATAAGGAGAAAGAATTCCTAAAAGCTACCTTTGAAAATAAGCCAAGCCAGAATTCGAACATTGACGAGAAATTCCGAATTTTGACGAGAAATTCCGAATTTTTAACCCCCGACAAAAAAGGGGAGTGTAACAAGTTTGACGAGTTTAACTGTATGTCTGTGTATCTATCTGTGGCATCGTAACTTCTAAAAGAATGGACCGATTTAGATACTGTTTTTTTTTAATTTGAAAGCTTAGAATGTGCCAGCTGCCAACTCTTCCTAGGCATACTGTAAAAGCCATCAAGTGGGATGCGATGGTTTTGCTGTACCGTGGGCGAAAGGTTGACAATCTATCACCATTATACTAATGTTTCATCTAAAAACCTTTAAAATTTTTGTCAAATGAAGCGTCAAGTACCTAGTTCTCGAACTACTATGGACTGACTTATAAGTTATTCAATTCCCATGAGAACGTCATTCCGGGCTGAAAGCTAGCTATCTAGATAAATGAGGAATAATAATTAAAAATTAATTAGATTTCTACCGATAGCCAACGGAACCCAAGAACAAACTTTTAAAAATATCCAAAGTTGAGGCGTCAATGGTTCCGAAATAAACTTTTTACTGAATAAATGTCAAATAAACGACTTAATGGGAATCATGAGTTTTCTACTTTATTTATCGTATTTTTCTTTTTTTATTAAATAATTTTATTCTTCCCGTTTTCTAATTACTTCTCGGCAAACTTTGTGTTTCCGTAATTATAACAAAAGTATGTTATTCTAAATAAATATTATTTTAGACTATTAATTTCATAAGTTATACAGGTTGAAAAAGAACCTCCTAGCTTTATTGAAAATCCTAAACCAGTATTACTTACTGAACACTTTTTAATTTTTTTTGATTTTTATTTTTTTAATTTTTTTTTTCGTGGGGGCATTTTTTTTTTTCTAAACGTAGACACCACTCGGGCGCACCCACCGAGCGCTACCCGCACCCCTCGCGTGCCTGGTGTAGGAGTAATGTCTACGTTTAGGCAAAAAATGAACTATTCCAATTGAAAAAATATTTGAAAAAAAATTTTTTTTTTCATAAATGTGTTCTTTGAGTGGTACTGGTTCAGGATTTTGAATATAGCTAGGAGGTTCTTTTTCACCCGGTATACATACATACAAATGAAAAAAAATATATATTTAATAATTTATTTGGCACAACAAACAAGTTACAATATATTTTTCAGTTAGAAACAAAGATTGCAGCAACAATTTTTAGTGTATTTCTTAAACAGTGTGCACAGCAACGAAACTAAAAACAGTGTGCATGTTTGTTTAGATTTTTACACATCTATACTAATCTATACTAATATTATAAAGAGGAAAGATTTGTATTTTTGTATGTGACGAATAAACTTAAATCGCATTTTGTATTTTTCGTATTTTGACCTATGTTCCTTGTTCCTTGGAAGTTGTTCAGTTTCATGGACTAATTAACTACCCGAGAGGTTGAAAGAGAGATACCTAAAGCCCTGTATAGGCTGGTATAAAAAAATGAAACTTTGTAACAGTTCAATGTTAATTAAAATTATGTTTAAATAAATAATAAAGACTGACCTGAAAAAATTAAGATTTGAATTACGAGAAAACTGTAAATAAATAAAAAAATCTTTTTATTTCTAACATGCCCTTTAATTACAACAACTTACTGAAATCTACTAATTTAATAGATTAGGTAAAATTACTGTTCTGTCACACTTACCTTTGATAATATTTTAAAATTGGTAAAAAAAATACAATGCAAATAAATGTTTCTGTGTAACCTATTATTTAAGTTTTTTTTAATAAGGCCAGGTCAAAATATCAGCTGCTGATGATTCTGCCACAGCAACACGCTGAGTCCTGGACCGACCTGCTGCTTTAAAAATAATTCAATAGTTAGGTAACCAAACTGTGGCAAATAAATCACTTTTTTTTTCAGTTGCTCCGGCCCACGTCACAATTACAGGGCCGTCTGAAGCGAGAGTGGGGGACCCGGTGCCCTTGAGTTGTACCACTGCCCCCTCAAACCCCGCTGCTGACATCAAATGGCTCGTGCTTGGCAAGCATCATAAGGAAAACGTCAACCGTACTGTCATTTCCCCCGAAGGTAAGCTATATCTCCTTCTTATCGTGTAGGTATAGTCAAGTATGTGGCTAACTTGGCTAACCCTGGTGTCAGAGTTTTCAAACCGCACATGGCCTCTGAATTGGTTTTAACGACTGTAGTCAATCGACAACAGCCGGGACTGACAGCTTGACGTGCCCTAAACCGCCCGCTTTAAGCTTCCGTAAATACAGAGAGCTCGTTTGACTTATCAATAAATGATTCTCTAAAATAAAATTAAAATACAGGGACAGCTTAGCAAATACTTAAACGGTGAAACCAATCCATAACAATGATCGACCATAAGTTGATTATTTTTTCCCGGAAATGTCATGTTTAGGAGTTTTCGTTATTTACTTACTTTGACGCTACGCAATGTATCGCGAAATCGCTCCCAGCGCGTGGTCCACCCGTGCCACGTCGATGTTAGAATCCAATCTACATTGCTGGTTTTTGTGTTTTACGCTGTTATATTTTTTTCATTGGAAAATGAAGTGTACCTATTAAAATGAATATAATACAAATTTAGAACAGATTTTTTTTTTAAAGAAATACTTAAATAAATTTGGAAATGTTCTTGAGAAAAATTCCACTGAGAAATCATCACACACCTATATCAAGATAGACGGTAAAAGTTTACCTACCTTGCGTGTAAAAACTGTGATCCATGGTCACAGTTTTGTCCGACTTAAGTCAGTCCGCTTGAGACCTATGCCGTAAATAATAATCGGTTTTAATCGGATTTACATTATTTTTTTACATAATTAAGCGCCTTTGAATCGTTTCCGCGCGGTCTTGATTTCCCATGACTAAATCTCGCTCGTGACGTCATTTTAGGTACTAAAAATTCGACACGCTAGGTTCTTATACAGTTTGAACCGCTCTTTTCGTCTATCTCGATATAGGTCTGTGGAAATCATCTAAAACGATGGTCTGAGTTCAGGGTTTCAGTTTTTGCTAATCTGTCCCTTACATTCTGTACACTATGACTTTTTAATTTTTTTTTTATTATTGTAAGTACATACTCAAAGGTGATTATGATAGAGACATGTATCTTATCATGGATGGAGATTTCAATAAGAAATTTGTTTCATCCTGGACATTTGATCGCTTATAACTCAACGGCTTAACACATTTTGATTAAATATAGCTAATAACCATCTCTATTACGTGAGATTTCAAACCAATAAAAGTATCGAAATCGTTTCATACGTTTAGGAGCTACAATGCCACAGACAGACACACAGATACACACGTCAAACTTATAATTCCCCGCTTTTTTTGTCGAGGGTTAAAAGAACTGCAAAGGATGCATTGGCATTTATTTTTCCAAAGCAGCCAGACTACCAACTTCATTCCATAAGCCCTAACTCTAAAATCAATACGAACCCATTTATCTTACTTTAAAAAATAAAATAAAACTGGCTAACTTCTTCACAAAATGAAGTTCTCTATGGCAGCACGCCAAATTTTTGAGCGCACGGCAGTGAAAGAACCGAAGTCCTGCAAATAGTTAAAATTAAAGGGACTTAAGTCATCCTTTCTAATAGAAAACCGATTTTGAACGATCTGTTTTAAAATATCAAATAGATTTGTAAAAACTTTGTTTAAATAACAAAATTCACAGTTAGGGGAGACCGAGGGAGTTGTGACAGTCGATTTTTCGAAACTGCAGTGCTAGCGAGCTCACAACAGTGCAAATCTGTTATTAAAGAATACTAGCTGATGCCCGCAACTTCGTTTGCGTGTTAATTTTTTCTTTTGAACAGATTACACTTTATTGACGGTCCATTGATTTAGTTTAAGATTTAGATTTTTACATACAAAAGTTTTTTCCCGCTAACTCCCGTTCCCGTGGGAATTTTGCAATATCCTGTTGCAACTAAGCTTTAAGTTTACTAAGGTACCTGCATGCCAAATTTCAAGCGTCTAACTCAAGCGGTTTAGATTTTCCATACAAAAGGATTTTCTGCTAATTCCCGTTTCCGTGGGAATTTCGGGAATTCCTTTCTTAGTGCACCTCTACGGTACCTAAGCTACGTCCCTTCCAAATTTCAAGTGTCTACGTTTAGCCGTTTAGGCTGTGCGTTGATATGTCAGTCAGTCAGTCAGTCAGTTTCTCCTTTTATATATTTAAAAAGATTAAACACGGATCCCTGCAAAGCATTTTTTTTTCAGTTCTTGAGTGGTTTTTCTTTTATTTTCATCTGCCTTTCCGCCTGAGACTTCGTTCCCGTAGGATTTTGGGAAAATTATGTAGCCTATGTGTTAATCCAGGGTGACAGCTACCTCCATACCAAATTATATCAAAATTCGTCCAGCTGTTTGAGCGTGAAAGAATAATACACACCCATACATACATCTATACATCCTCACAAACTTTTAAATGTATAATATTAGTAGGATTCTTATTGCTTGTTTTTGACGACCAGTTTGGTCGAGTGGTAGCGGCGCTACTTCTTGATCGACGAGTCCTGGGTTCGATTCCCAGCCGGGGCAAATATTTGCTTAAAATGCAAATGTTTTTTCTCGTGTCATTGGTGTATGTTTTTGTCTTTATGTATGTTCCGAGGGACCCACAACACAAGGGAAAACCTGAGTGTGGGCCTTAGAGTGTGTAGCGTTATTTATTTATTTAATTTTTTCTCTGTTTAATTCCTAGGAGGCTGGATAACGACATCAAACATTACGGTGGTAGTGGAGCCGAACCGGCGATCCATTGTCGTCGTCTGCCACGGCATCAACGCGCAACTCACCGAGAATGTCGTCGCTACGCACACTATCAACGTCTTGTGTAAGTTAACTCTGAATCTTTTTAGTTCATGATTTTCATAGCGTCTTTTCTATTCAATTTTATTTTATTAAGAATAGATTTGCTCTTGACCACAATCTAGCTTAGGGCAATGATGCAGTCGAGGATATTTTATTTTATTTTATTTTATTTATTTCGGACAACCAAGGGATGTTACACAATTACATTTTACAAAACTTAACATTAGATCATTTTAAGTGTACAACCTGTGAAGGTGCCACATCGTATCTAGAAAAATATTGCTAACTATACAAAAGTTACAGTTGTATAATTATATAAAAGTTACAGTTAAGTTACATAAAAAATAGGAAACATTAGAATTTTTAAATTATTACAAGTAATGAAACAAACTTAAACTAAAGGAAAAAAATACAATTATATATTTATATCCTGAATTTGTTTCAAAGCTCTCGCACAGAAAGTGTGGGGGCTATCATTGAACATATCAATATCTGTGGATCCACTGATCTATGATCGATATAGCGAGCTCACCTCGAAGAAGTCTATTCATTTATACTTTTAAAATTGGTTGTATGAGCTCGGAAATAGAGATTCCACTCCTTGGCAGTGCGCTATATAAAAGATGATGAAGAATGGAGCTCAGTACGTATCCAGTGCGTCTGGACGTCCGATGGAAAAAGGTGCAGGCAGAATGAGCTCATGCAGCTTCTGAGCAAACTCCCCGAAGTACATCTTCATTCATTCAGTTAGCTATCCTTGTGTGAAAAACTTGTTATTTTTTGCTGTTTATGTTATTGTAAAAGTAGGTAAGTAAATATTGAATTTCCTACGGTGAAGATGGCAAACTGTTTTGTTTTTTACTCAATGACGGAAAATATTGAAAATTCATGAAAATTTGGCTCATTGAAATATAGCAGACTAGAGCAAATAATCATATCACATCCGAATATTATTGCAATTTTGTGCGTGTCATCCTGCAAAGTATTTACGTGATGATGTTACAGTAGAATAAACCACGTGTGTGGAAATTCAAATTTTTCTGTAGGAAATTCCACCGGAAAATCATTTACTAATTTGTTTTGAAAATTTTTACCCATATAGTAAACTAGCTTTCCGCCCGCGTAGACTACAGGTTATATCGTGCTCAACTTTGGGATAAAATGTAGCCTATATCCTTTCCCAGGCTCTAATCTATCTCTGTACCAAATTTCATCAAAATCGGTTCAATAGTTTAGGCGTGAAAGACGGACAGACAGACAGACAGAGTTACTTTCGCATTTATAGTATTAGTACGGAAGTAAGGATTTAACCCCTTATTCCCTGAAACTATTTTTGTAAAAATCTTTGGCTATCTAGTGTTGTTCATTCTATTTTTTTATAAAGATTGTTTGTTCCTTTTCTTTTGTTTGTAACACGGGACGTCTCACACAAAGCTTGGTTTTGCAAGATACGTATTTTAAAAACATTCGGGAAGTTGTATTACCAGAATTCGTAAATGCATAGGGGTTGAAACGGAATATTTTGAAAAACTATTTCATATGTATTTTTTTATTTCTGTACTGTTTTCATTTTACTATTTAGGTAGTTTTGGAACAGCCAACGTAGAATGATGGTTAGATTTCAGGCTTTCAATACATGCTAGGCTGTCCTATACAGCCTGTATATTAACTCTCCGGGAAATAGCGGGAGACGTGAAAATTTTTGCCGGAAAATCTTTGATTATGCCCCTGTCAAAAACATTCCATTCGGGAATATCCGGGTTTTCTGGATAAAGTCCTTAGTATACGGGGTATAATTGGGTTTCTTCACTGACTTGTGGATTGGGTGATTTTAAATTAATATTGGATGACTTTAGATTGGTTGGCGATAATTACGGATGTGAATCTGTTCACTTAACTGATCAACAACTTTCTACAAAGAACATGAATTAAGATATAATTTTATTTTTATTTTATTATAAGATGGGTTAACTCTTGACCTCAATCTTGACCATAAGGTCAAAAATGAGGTCGACGATGGGTCGAGTTAACCCAGAAAATGCCTATAAAGGCACTGGTACTCCCATGCACCGACGGAACACAGCAAGCTGTTTGGTGTCGGACTTCAGTAGGAGGGTCGCGAACCAGACGGCCCTTTACAGAGCCTTCCCCACCGCATAGGACGACCTATGTAGCCTATGTCCTTGTCCTTTCCCAGGCTCTAATCTATCTCTGTACCAAATTTCATCGAAGTCAGTTCAGTAGTTTAGGTGTGAAAGACGGACGGACAGACAGACAGACAGATAAACAGACAGAGTTACTTTCGCATTTATAATATTAGCAAGGATTTTTCATCTACTGCAAGTTTTCTACACATATGATTTTATCGGGATTCCGTCAATATGACGGGGTAGGAAGTTACTCTATCTGGCATAATGTCTTCTTAGCGCAAGACGTGCCCAGAAAACATATGGACCGATCGACATACATTGCTCTACATTCTCCACGAAACGTAAACGTTTACATTTGAAATAGGGTTTTTTGAGTAACTTCAAAAACTTACTTGAATTTTATTTCCAGTTCTTATAATAGGGATGTTGACATTGTTTGATTTTATGAATTATTGTATGTGAAACAAAAAATAATGCTAGAAATATATTAATATCCGAAAACAGCATTAAAATTGGTTAATAAATGAACAAGTTATTAGCATTTATATTAACGTAAGGACTAGCTATCTCGTTTTGTGGGGAGAGCTAGCTAATCGTATCTCGTTTTTACCTACGCAAACAAATGGCGGTGACGTCACGTGCCAGTAAGTGCATCTCTTTTTCGTTGTTTGACAGTTTCCCCCTCTACTGAAATTTAATAGCTTGTAACTTTTTTATTTCTCAATAGTTTTCAAAAATTATTTCGGTTTTGGGTATTGGATCCAGTTACTTTTTAAGATAAACAATAAAACAAAATCAGTCAACATCCCTATACAATATCCTTCAAATCAACGCAAATATGAATAATTAAAAAAAATACAATGATAGAATGCTTACAAATAACATCAACATAAATATACAATATAGGCGACCTTATCGCTTCAAGCGATTTCTTCCAGATAACCATACATTTATATATTTTTTTAACTAATAAAACAGTCATACTAATATTTTATTTATTTAAGTATCTCCAACAGTGGATACATTATAAGAAAAACAATATAAACGTACACATTACAAAACGTTTTGAATGTTTCAGTAATTACAGGAGACCACAGCATTCTTAAAAATTTACAGCTATTAAAACTCAATAACAAAAATACTTACAAAGAGAAAGTAACAAAAATATTATTTTTTAAAAGAAACAAAAGATTCAGTCTACTTTTTCTTTTCCTCTCCCAATTTCCTCTAAAATATAAATTTTCACAAATCAAATTAATACATACATGCTTAAACACTTTTTTTCATAGGTTTTTAGTAGTTGTAAGCGTGACTATGCAATGTGTAAGCATTATTAGTCGTTTTCATCATTGACCGTAGAAATCTTTAACAGATTATTTAAGCAGTTGCTTGAAGACACCTTTTTTGTGACTAAATAATATAATAATAATAAATGATGATAAATAATCTTTATTTCCTCTACAATGGGTTCTTAAAAACTAGTAACAGGTGCCACCCATTAAGCTCATCGCCTGTGTCGGGTAACACCACTCTTCTTATAATTAAATTACATACATTGTAGGTAGGTACGCCAACTGTAAAACAAAGATAAGTAAAAAGAAAAAAATGTTTTAACGTTCTTAATTAAATTAAAGAAATAACAAAGTGCAACTACATTTTACAATACAGTACCAGGAATAAGATGTTTTCACAGTATACCAAGTGTGTATATGTGTGTGTGTGTGTGTGTGTGTGTGTGTGTGTGTGGTGTATGTGTGTGTGTTTGTCCGTGGGTAGGCGCGGTTATGTGCGGTGCGAGGGTGTATAATTACTTAGGTGAGTATAAGAATAGGTATGAGTAGAGTAGTTTGTGAGTCAGTTCTTATAAGTAAGTTGGTTTAATACTGCATGTGTGTGAATGGATAAAGTGTGTCATGCCCAAAGTCCTGGTTGAATGAGGAAAAATAGTCCAATACAAGAGACAAGCAATCACTATTTCAGTGCCCTTATACATTTTGAAATCTTGTCTAAAATATCTTTATCGAATAAATTATTAAAGGTCTTCAAGACAGACGGCGCGGTAGCCTGCAATGTTTAAAAAGTTATCGTAATGCCAGTCTTTTAAAAAAACATAACAATACGGAGAAGAAATCATATACGTTCCATGCTGAACTAAGAGCGAAAAGTAAACAGAAGTTCCCAGCTGCCCACTCTTCCCAGGCGTATACTCATTTCTAATACCCCCTTTTCCAAGAAACAGATCCAATTATAACGGAATTAATTAACTTAAACGATAATTTCGCCTCGTCCGCCATGTTTCAACCGCCATTTTGTAAAATTAACGCAAGCCTGTTGCTTATTTTGGAGCGAATTTTAATTTCTTGAGTGGCTATTTTGAATAAAAACTAGAGAGCAGCGGTAATTAGATAGAAACGTTGGAATTTTTTATTGTTAATTATATAAGAAGCCTTACAAAAGGCTTTTGATGACAAAATGATCCCCACGCTCATAATTTAATTTAATTTAATTTATTAATGTCAGAGATAACAAAGATCCATAATAAAATAAAACAAAAATCACGCAAATTACACAAATAAATTCTCATAATCCGACCCCCGACCAGATGTTTGTCCCGACCGGGAATCGACGTCACAATTTTTTATTATTCTTAGAAAGCACCTCGGCCCAGTGACACATGATCCGAGAATCGTACCGCTCAGAGACAGTCTTCAAGATGGAGCTAGAACTGGCCCGCACCCTGCTTAGCAACGAGTTTGTTCTTTTGTGCATTATCGCGCTGCACGAGCGGGACAGTCCCAACAACATCCTGAAGCCTTTGTTATACTGGACGCGCAGAGCGTTAATGGTCTTTTGCGTATAGCTGGTCCAGAGGCTGCACGTGTAGAATACTTGGCAATAAGCTTTAAAAAGAGTAACTTTCACTTGTTCATTACAACGTGCAAACCTCCGCACCAGCATGTTACATCGGACCGCCATCGCTCTGCGCTCCCTCTCGATATCTACCTGATCCTTAAGGTCGTCGGTTACGAAGTGTCCTAGATATTCAAACCATGGATCCTAAACCGTGGATCCTTTGGGATGCAAACATTTAACCGTGTGGTGATCGGTTGAGAATAACACCACCCCATCTCTTTCCGTGGGTGTCGTAAGAGGCGACTAAGGAAACACAAATGAGACCTGCCTCCTAGTAATCCATCCCAGGCAACGACACTTCATTTTTTTCTGAATCTGAGGTGTGTCGTCCTATGGTCTCATGCGGTGTGGTAGGCTCTGTAAAGGCCGTCTGGTTCGTGACCACCCTCCTACCGAAGTCCGACGCCAAACAGCTTGCTGTGTTCCGTCGGTGCGTGGGAGTACCAATGCCTTTATAGGCATTTTCTGGGTTAACTCGCTCCATCGTCGACCTCATCTTTGACCTTATGGTCAAGATTGAGGTCAAGAGTTAACCCATCTTATAACAAAAAAAAAAAACAACATCTCGACAAAATAAAACGTCCTTCGGGGTAAGCGGAACGTCATGTTGTTCTAGAAACACTTGACTTCCATTGATAGGGTTATTAGATGGAACATGAGTATAGTGGAGATAGGTTGTCAGACTTTCCTCCACGATATACTTAACGATACAAAAAATCCCTCGCGTCCCACTTACTGGCTCCTACAATATACCTGGGAAGAGTTAGAAGCTGGTAGCTTCTACGTTTTTCTTTCACTACCAGTCCAGCACGAAAGTCCTCACTATTGCTACGGAAAATAGTTTAAAACACAAAATGAAACCACTTTTTCACCAACTTCACGAAACTAGACCGTCATATGCGAGAACAAATAAAAATAAGTGATAAATAATACAAAATTCAGCGCTCTCCGAAAAATGCGGCCATATTTTTAAAATTAAACTTTTTAAACTAGGCAGAGGATATTCGGCTTGAGCAGCGAGTGCGATGGAATTATCACATTAGCAAAACCACAATACGATGGTATATTTTGTGGGGATTTGTGCTCATTATAAGAAAACTCATTTTTATTTTCAATAGAGAAGAGATGTGGTGCTGGAGACGGGTGCTAAAATTACCGTGGACTGAGTCCCGCATCTACTAGGTGATTATTAATTTATTAGAAAAAATGAATCAATGAATCATGTTCCATCTAATAACCCTCAGAATAAATAAATAAAATAAATAAACGCTACACACTCAAAGGCCCCTTGAAACACACATAAAGACAAACAGAAGCACCCATGACCCGAGAACAAACATCTGCTTTTTACACAAATGTTTGCCCCGACTGGGGATCGAACCCAGGACCCGCCAATCAAGAGGCAGCGTCACTACCACTCGACCAAACCGGCCGTCAAATGTGGATGTCAAATGTGGCGTCTGTGTTTCTAGAACTACATGACTTTCCGTTGAGTGTATAGATATATGGAAAAATTAAGGATGTGAATCAATACATTAAATTGAACTTTTCCCCAAAAAACATATTTTATTTTATTTTTATTTTTTATTTCAGAAAACCAACAGCTTATAAACATAAGTAATTAGTTATTAAAGTAACTTAACGGTACGCAAATTACAGGTTTTCATAATGTGACTTTATACATTAAAGATAACAGAGGCTTGGTTGCCGAAAGCGATCATAGGTGGTTGAATTATGAAAAAAATATTATGAAGGCATCCGCTGGGTGAGCTTGCTACATTCTTGACTACATCTCCGCCCCTGAGCTAGATTGTGTTCGAGAGCAAACCTATTACAATGTATTATTATTATTATTATTATATATACTTTATTGCACAAAAAAAAACAGGACATCACAGAAACATAAAAACACGGAAAAATGTACAAAAAAATGTAAATGATTGAAGTCACCGACTTCAATCCCAAAAAGACAATTTTTTCGAGAGTTTCCCTCAATTTCTTCAGGATTCCACCATCAGATCCTGGTTTCCTTACCATGGGACCACCCTTGGGATACTCCCTTTCCAACAAAAAAAGAATAATCAAAATCGGTTCATAAACGACGAAGTTATCCGCGGACATACATAAAAAAATATAAATATACAGTCGAATTGAGAAACCTCCTCCTTTTCTGAAGTCGGTTAAAAAAAATCGCCTTTCCATAACTTCTTAGTACGAAATTTCGGAATTCTATTGGGAAAGTTGTTTAGTTTCGTAGGTATCTAAACGTCATTTAATTTTACAACCCGCTTTTATCAACTTTTCAAGCAAAGTAAATTTACATAAACAGAAAAAAACACCCTCCCTAAAAACAGCCTGGCTAAAAAGCCATTCCCTAAATCGGTACCAATAGCCAAAGAGTT
Source organism: Aproaerema taeniolella (assembly GCA_949987775.1). Classification (NCBI taxonomy): domain Eukaryota; kingdom Metazoa; phylum Arthropoda; class Insecta; order Lepidoptera; family Gelechiidae; genus Aproaerema; species Aproaerema taeniolella. Next base: position 2,563,275 of record OX465265.1, read on the forward strand.
CTGCTAACACGAGAAAATTTTCCGGCAAAAAATTTACATACATAATTTTGCTAAATCAGGGCTTTGTCAAACAATTTTTGAGGACTACTGAATATACATGATGGTGGTTACACGTTATACTAAAGGATGCTCAGGACTTCGGTCCCGTGGGAATTTCGTAAAACCAGTTTTCATCTCTTGCATCCGTTTGAATGGAACCTTTGTGTGTTGCCATATATACGGATTTGTCCGTATTTGTACGGATTTTGCAAGTTCAATACGGATGAATCAAGATTACGGATTTTTATACGGACTTACTCTAAACACAGAATTAGCTTCAAAGGTCCCTGTTTTCGAGCCTTCCTTACCTAATTTTGACCAATTTCGTCACAACGCTGGTGAGTTTGCTCTACAGTAGTGCGGCAGTACAGAAAAATTTCTTCACTGAAGACGAAACCAAGAAATACATTATGTACCTCGACGATAACGGACCCGCTACTACTAAACAACTTTTAGGGAAATCACCCTCTTTTGATTTAAATCTTGACTCATAAATGTTACGTTTAATTTTTATACGGAATTCATACGGAATTTCAATCATAATACGGGATATTTATACGGAATTTCAATGAAAACAGAAATACGGATTTTATACGGATTTTTGTAATGAAAATACAGATTTCACGTCTACTTCATGTGGCAACCACTGTTTGTGCCCTTTTCAGCTTTCTAGGTCCAAGGGTTTGGGCTAGGCGTTGATGAGACTGTGAATTCAGGACCCCTAATTTTATAGTCACTATCTTTTCTTTTATAATTAACTTCGGTTAAAACCACTATTAGGTGACTTATTAGTTAGCGAAACTATAGGAGACGTTTCTCCCTATTAAAATTTTCAAAAACAATTTGACGTTTTATACTTGAGACGATTTATGGGGAGGCGATTTTGTATACAGGTGAAAAAACCTCCTATAAAAAATAAAAATAAAAAGTGTTCTGTAAGTAATACTGGTTCAGGATTTTGAATATACGAGTAGTCAAAATCCTGAACCAGTATTACTTACAGAACACTTTTTTTTTTTCGGTGGGAGTTTTTTTTCCTAAACATTAACCGTGTGGTGATCGGTTGAGAATAACAACACCCCATCTCTTTCCGTGGGTGTCGTAAGAGGCGACTAAGGAAACACAAATAAGACCTCCCCTTTAGTTATCCACCCCAGGCAACGACACTTCATTTTTTCTGAATCTGAGGTGTCGTCCTATGAAGTCCGATGCCAAACAGCTTGCTGTGTTCCGTCGGTGCGTGGGAGTACCAGTGCCTTCATAGGCATTTTCTGGGTTAACTCGCTCCATCGTCGACCTCATCTTTGACCTTATGGTCAAGATTGAGGTCAAGAGTTAACCCATCTTATAATAAAGAAAAAAACATAGTCACCACTCGGGTGCAACCCCCGAGCGCTACCCGCACCCCTCGCGTGCCTGGTGTAGGAGTAATGTCTACGTTTAGGCAAAAAATGAACTATTCCCATTGAAAAATATTTTTTTTCATAAATGTGTTCTTTGAGTGATACTGGTTCAGGATTTTGAATATAGCTAGGAGGTTTTTTATCACCTTGTACATTTAGGTGTGTCTTTTGGGAAAACTGATCAGTTTAGTGGGCTAATTTAAAGTAATTAAAACAAAAGTACTTCTAAAAAAGCATGATAATACATACAAAAACGGGAATTGTTTCATATTTCTTGCACTACCGATCATAAATGGACACACATCGCGTTAAAGACTGTTATGCAACTCTTAAAGAGTTCTTGTAGTTCTTCTAGCTCTATAAGAGCTACTGTAATGTGCATTTCTTGCTGCATAAGACTTATGAGTAAATCGTGTCGTTATTTTGATTATAGGAATGGTCTGAACGGGTGTTGGAATTTTCCGATTTATTTCTTGTTTATCCAGCGTTTTTGTTCTTATTTTTCCGTTTAGGTGGCGAAATTGAGAACTATCGAAATATTATCTTCTTACCAGCCCATATACGTTCGAAACACGAAGGGGATTTAGGCCATAGTCCACCACGCTGGCCTTATGCGGGTTGTTGGTGGACCGCTCGACTTTCGAAAATGAATTTTCTTGGACGGGCGGGTTTCATCACGATGTTTTCCTTCACCGTTAAGCAAGTGATAATTAGAAATCCGTACATAAATCCGAAAAGACGAATTTAGTGGTACAGGCCCGCACCAGGATTTGAACCCGTGACCTTCCGATCACAAGTCTGGCTCATTATCAACTGGGCTATCACCGCTGGGCTATCGAAAAATTATATTGACGGCTAAATTTACACACTTATGTTAATGTTATTTGATGACCGGTCAATGAAACATAGCTTTAAGTTTTTAATTTTTTTTTTATTAAAATAGAAAATAGCTCGTAGAAGAAGCTGAGAATTAGAAAGTAATGAATGAAAGAAAAGAAAAGAAAAGAAAACATAACAAGCATAAATTACTAATTTCCGTATTACAGAATGCAACTTAGACTCTGATCTATACTTAAGAACCAGTTGTCTTTGACACTTTGATAGTGAGAGATACGGGTCTTAAACTAAATAGATTTTTATATTTAAAAAAATAGATTTAATGTACCAAACAGTATTTATTCTTCCTGGATATTTCTGAATGAACAGCTATGAACGCTTGGCACACGCGGGACCAATCGGAATCACTGTGTATAATGCGGCAGCGACCATCCTGTATACTAAATGGATGTATCACAGAGCATATTCTAATGCAGCGGTTCTCAAACTTTTTTTACCAACGGACCCATTTTAGAAAACTAAATATTTAGCGGATTTAGTTATTTTTTTACTATAAGATGGGTTAAATCTTGACCTCAATCTTGATCAGAAGATCAAAGATGAGGTTGACGATGGAGAAAGTTAACCCAGAAAATGCCTATAAAGGCACTGGTACTCCCACGCACCGATGGAGCACAGCAAGCTGTTTAGCGTCGGACTTCGGTAGGAACGCGAACCAGTCGGCCCTTTACAGAGCCTACCACACCGCATGAGACTAGGACGACACCTCAGATTCAGAAAAAAATGAAGTGTAGTTGCCTGGGATGGATTACTAGGAAGCAGGTCTCATTTGTGTTGCCTTAGTCGTCTCTTACGACACCCACGGAAAAAGATAGGGTGGTATTATTCTCAACCGATCACCACACGGTTAAGTTGGTTGAGTTGAATTGTTGGTCAGTCTCATGGCTGAAAGTCCTGGCGCTCGCCGTTCCATATTAAAAGATAGATAGAAAAATAACATTTTTCTACTATGCACGCATTACAATACAATAATACAATACAATACTCTTTATTGCTCACAAAAAAAAACGTAAAACATAACATTAAACAAAAACAAATGTCCATAATGTAGTGTACAATCCGGCGGCCTTATTGCTATACAGCAATTTCTTCCAGGCAACCGGGGGGTGAAGGAACCGATACAGAAGGAGAAGCGGTAGACGTGCAAAGAGTAATATACCTTATTCATATCTATACCTAAATATATAAACATACATACACACAAATAAATGATGAAAAACATTAAATATTACATATATGTATATATATATATATATGTATGTTCAGATAAAAGAACATTACGCTGGTAAACTTAAAATTGGTAATTTTTTGTCCCAATACTGGCAACACTCTCTTGCAATTTGTACCTCGCAGAGCTCACACTGTACCGCGATTTTATTTTAGGTTTTATACAATAAACCCACTGCATCTTTTATCCTACATGCAATGGTGTTTCTGCTTTGCAGCTGTATATAATATATATATATATCTCTACTATGCACTACAAACGGTACCTACTAATATTTTAGTTTATTTGCGGAGCCCAAGGGTTCCGCTGAGCACACTTTGGACTTTGAGAAACGCTGTTCTAATGGTATCGCTCATGGACACAAAAACTCGTTCAATATGTCGCATTATGTTTGAAATGTAGGTTTACCCGTTAATGTTATCCTATCCTACAAGTGATCTTTATCTGCAATGTGTACGCCATAATCTCAATATGTCGATTTAAGTACAGACAGCAGCACGTCAGGTTACCCATTTGCACTACGAAAGCCGACGCGATTACTGGCAAGATAAGGGCGACGTCAAGATCAATATATGTAGCCTGATATGCTGCCGTGTGTACATTTACTCATTAAAATTAAAGATTTTAACGAACGATATAACGCGCCGTTCTCACTCTTTAAATTAATAATAACCAAAAAAAATATAACAAAAAAATAGCTTAACTTTCAAACGGCTAAACCGATTTAAATAAAAACATGTTCTAAGAACCACCGTTGGAAAACCTAAGTTCACTCGTTTAGGAGCTATACAGACGCACATAGCGGTCAAATTTATAAAACCCCTCTTTTTGCGTCGGTTGCTTAAAAAAAATAATTTATTTCATAGAACATTCAGAATCTTGTCAAAGCAGTGAATTACATTAGCATTTTTAACTTTGCGCCTTTTCGCAAGGATGCAGTCTTTTGATCATACATTCCTTATTACCGACTTCAAAAAAGGGGGAGGTTCTATGTTCGACTGTATGTATATATTTTTTTTATGTACGTTCACCCATTTCTCCACCAATTATGGACCGATTTTCATTTTTTTTTGAAAGAGTATAAGTACTCCAGAGGTGGTCCCATATAAATTTTATCGAAAATGATTCAGCACTTTTAAAAAATCAACAAAAACAAAAAAATACTACAAACCAGTACAACATCTAAATAAATGAGTGACATTTTCGTATGTGGTTATCTGCTAATAGGCATTATTATAGTCAGAAAAAAATACTAGTTATCTGCTTTGTGAGAATTGTTGTTGGGATTTTAACGTGGAAAATTATTTTATCATTTTATTTGACATATCTGAATAACTCAGCAATTTATTCCCTTCGTTGCTTGTCGAATAGGTAAATCGAAAATGTTATAGTAGCCCTTTTTACAAAGCTTTTGTTTAATTATTGTCTTAAAAGTCTAGCTCGTTACCAACTGGGCAACTCTAAGAACATTTAATCTAAACAAACATCATTGTACCATGCTAAACTAACTAATTTATAAACATAACATCACAAAACAACAAGTACCTTCATAGCATCAAACTGCGATCACCCTTCATTATAACACGACTAAATTTAAACGCCCATAAGGGTCCATTGCCTAGATGACTTAATATTGTCAAGGATTAAATTGGTTTTTCTATTCAAAACTGATTAGGCAAATTATTAAAATTAATTCAAGCTAAGTACAACTTGCACCATAGTACAAGTCTAGCTTGTATGTTCTTGTCATTTGAAAATTAACTTACTTATTCGAAATCCGACAAAAAGCTAGTAAAAAACAAACTCCAAAGCCTAACTCATAGACACAAAGCTTGCCTATGTGGTTTCTACAAGATGTACTTCGGGGAGTGTGCTCATGAACTGCACGAGCTCATTCCGCCTGCCCCTTTCTTCTACCGGACATCCAGACGCACTGCGGGGTACCACCCTTACCTTGTCAAAATTCCTCGAATCCGTACAGAGCGCTTCTGTCCATATTTTATACTTCACACCGCTACGTAATGGAATTCTCGCCTGCGTCTGTATTTCCGGGCACATATAAGGGTGAGCTTGCTTCATCCTCGACCACATCTTCGCCCCTGGGCTAGATTGTGGTGAAGAGCAAACCCATTCGTTTTAAGAAAGAAAAAAACGAAATTTGCCGAATCACAATAAGAAAATAGAAGTACTGTAAGTACAGTCAATAGCACATCAGGTTACCACAAACTTTCAACTGTATGCTTGGAGATAAATTGAAATCGATTGAAGTGATGTTGAACCTGTAAATTAATGTAGTTTCATTTTTATTTTCATGACTATTACTTATTATGTTTATTGTCAACAATTATATAAATAATTACATACTTTAGCGTCGTTTTGCAGTAATTTCGGAAACACAAAGTTTGTTTAGGTTGAGATGAAAAAAAAAAAGAGCACTTTAAATTATGTCACTGGCGTATGCTAGCTTCGTTACTGGCGTCTATACCTACGTATCTGTACTCTAGCGAAGTCTAGTTGCAATTAATTCGACTACCGTCCATTCCCTCGTTAAAGTAATGAGCAAAACGTGCGGGTAAAGGGGGGAGGCCTGAAGAGGAGGTAAAGAGTGGGGGGAAGGACGTGTGACCTAGTAATTGGGGGAAGGCTGTTTTTTTAGTAGTTGACTGTTAAAGGTTTCAAATACTTTAGTATTTTTAAAACGCTTACCCGCGTGCGGGATATTCACAATTTTTTTAACAGCCCATATAGTACGGCTCCACTGAGGGGCACGGGCCTTCCTTCGAAACACAAAGGGGATTTAGGCCATACCACGCTGGCCCAGTGCGGGTTGGTGAACCACGCGCCTTTCGAAAAATAATTTTCTTAGACGTGCGGGTTTCATCACGATGTTTTCCTTCACCGCTGAGCAAGTGATAATTTATAAAAAATTCGTACATAAACCCGAAAAGACGAATTTAGTGGTACATGCCCGCACCAGGACTTGAATTCGCAACCTTGCGATTACAAATACCAACTACACGTCCTTAACGGATCTAGGTCGACTTTTCCTGTAACCCTGTATAATATGTCGGGGGTGAAGCAATTTTTTTAAATTTTAGAATTATATTATTATGAATTACAATATGTTGTAATGTATTTAACTAGACAGTATGTAGTTAAATGTTACCAGTTATTTTCCTAACACCCTGTATACAAATTAATTATTTATGACTATCCAATCAGTCTCGACTTGGAAATTAGCAGGATGTCGCACATCTATCATACGAGAGACATCCTTAGAGTGATTAAATTCATGGCTGTATACTTACTATTACGCTGTATGTACTTTCTCTATTTGTTAACCGACTTCAAAAAAGGAAGAAGTTTTACGTTCGACTTTATGTATTTTTTAAATGCATGTTCACCGAATTTCTCCGCCAATTATGTACCGATTTTCAAAATTATTTTTTTATTCAAAAGAGTATACTCCAGAAGTGGTCCTATATAAATTTTATAGAAAATGATTCAGCGCTTTTAAAAAAATCAACAATAACAAAAAAATACTTACTACAAACCAGAACATCATCTAAATAAATGAGTGACATTTTCGTTTGTGGTTATCTGCTAATAGGCATTGTAGTCTGCAAAAAATACTAGTTATCTACTTTATGCGAACTGTTGTTCGGATTGAAGTCGGTGACTCATACGTTTTTAAAATGGAAAATTATTTAATTAAGGGTCATATTTCAAAAAAATTTCGGAAGTTTCCAAAATGTATTATATATACAAAAAGGCATTATACGATTATGTGCGATAATCGCAATGAGCAGAATCCCTCGACGTTATTGTCAACTAACGATCGTAATTGTAATTGTAATTGTAAGACTGGCTGGTTTCCGCAACTCGACGTCAACATGCGCCTATTTTGCGTGACTTTTGTTTATTAGGATGGCTGTCAGTCTAGCCACCCTAGCTCCTCCAGAAATTGCAGAAGTCCCTTAGGATCCTCCACAACCTCCGGGAGGGACCCGGGTGTGCCCAGGTGTTTGGCCCGGTAGTTGGCCACCTCCTTGCAGTTCAACACGACGTGGGCGGCCGTCTCTTCCTCCTCCATGCATGCTCTGCATAAAGGACTGTCGGTGATACCTAGAGTGTATAGGTGTTTGTTGAACATACCATGCCCTGTTATTACGCTCGTAACCGCTCGAAGTTGAGTCTTCTTTAGCTGGAAGAGCTTGCGGGAGAGACGTGTATTGATTGCAGGTAAGGCTTCCTTTGATTGTCGGCATCCCTTCTGGTTCCGCCAATTGTCGTTACCTTGTATCTTGGTTTGCAGTCTTAGCAGAGATCGAAGCCCGTTAAAAGGCACCGGTACTATCGGTTCCGGACCAATAGCTCCGGCATCGGACCCCCTTTTAGCAAGTTCGTCAGCTGCGTCATTACCTCTGGATCCACTGTGTCCTTTGATCCATTGTAGAGTGATATTGTTGTTGTTGCTACATACCTTCATTATAGCACAGTAGCAGTTGTATATGAGTCCTGAGTTCATTGTATTGCTGTCTAGAGCCATGAGTACAGCTCGACTGTCTGATAGTATCCTAATTGACTGTTCGGCTATCTTCCTGTCTTTGATAGCCTCCATAGCCAGGATTATGCCCATGCATTCAGCCTGGAAGACAGTATTATACTCACCGAGTGGACGGGAGATGTTAATATTCAGGTCCTCTGAGAATACCCCGGAGCCAGTACCTGTGTTTGTCTTTGATCCATCCGTAAAAATTCTTAAATCAGTCTGATTAAGTCCTTCACGATGGTCATCATGTAATTGTATTTTGTATTTTTTGTCAAATACATACGTTTTGTGTATCCTGTCGTTTGTGGCACCCAATATAGGTAACTCCTCGGTAGCAGTGCGCAGGATAACTGCGTGAGGGGCCCTGCTGTTCTTCGCCCAGAGACCTAGGGTGTTTAGACGTATCGCGGATATGCATGCTTCCTGTCTAATAAACAGGTGTAAGGCTGGTAAGTTAAGCATTACCTCCAGAGCCGCGCTGGGTGTAGTCCTCATGCTGCCAGTCATGGCTAAACAGGCTTGTCTTTGAAAACTTTGTAATTTGGTCTGTAGCGTGGATAGATTAGTGCGCGGCCACCACACCACAGCGCCGTAGCAGACCGTTGGTCGAATCACTGCTGTATATAGCCACCGAATGATTTTGGGGGAAAGGCCCCATTTTTTCCCTATCATTCTTTGAACATGGGTGTATTTGAAAATAATGCGTACGTTGCTTAACCCAGTGAGGTTGAGAACAGCGAGCGCCGGGCTTCGAGCGCTTCTAGAATTATAAAAATAATTCTTTTTTCACAGATCCTCCATCAGCTCCGATGATCACAGGTTACATCCCAGGTACTACTCTCGCAGCCGGAACGGTACAGAAACTCTCATGTATCTCCTCTGGAGGAAACCCTCTCGCCACCCTGACTTGGTACAAGAATGATAAAAAGGTAAGTCGATTTTTTCATAACGAAGGTTGTCCTGTTTTGGATTGCATCAATAAGTTTGAATTTTTATTTCCTTCGTATCAAACTGAGAAACCTCCCTCTATTACTAATAAAAGATTTAATTTTTACTCTAGTTCCATTTGTTTATTTTATATTTTTATACGACCGGTTCCGATTACATCATCTTCAGGCGTGTCTTTAGTTTACACCGCACAAAAATCTAAAATGGCGAATAAAAAGGAAACTTCGTTTACGTGGCAAGTTTTTCGGTAGATTTCCAATTATTTTTTTATTAGTTTAAACCTGGTCGTGACCTTAAGGAACACAACAGAAAAATAATCATCCAAATGCGAGACGAACGAAAAGCAATTCATTTTGTATATACTAGTATATATAAATTAGAACAAGGCGCCAAATTCTACAGTCATGACTTTGTCTTGTCATCATTTACACTTCATATAAAAATCTGACTTCGTGTCACACTTGTTCTAACGGCATTTTTAGAGACATTCAATTAAGTACACTTGGAACAACCAAACAGAGTAGCTAATTATATTTAAGATTGAAATGAACCTCTTGTCCGCAGATCCATTCGGTAACCAAAACTACAGACAAGTCGGTGGCAGCAGAAATTTCAATTTTGACCAACGTCACAGACAACCAAGCTCTCTACAGATGTGAAGCTACAAACAGTGCCACGGAAATACCTTTATTTGAGACTGTGACGCTAAATGTACATTGTAAGTACTATTTTTCAAACCGAGTCATCGGTTCAAAATAATATCATCCCACCTCTTTCCGTGTGTGTCGGAAGAGGCGACAAGTAAACTCAATGAGACCTGCGTACTATCAATCCAGCCTAGGCAACGGCACCTCAATTTGCTCTGAATCTGAGGCGTCGTCCTATGGTCTCATGCGGTGGCATTTTCTGGGTTAATTTGCTCCATCGTCGACCTCATCTATGACCTTGGTCATGATTGAGGTCAAGAGTTAACCCTTCTCATAATAATAATAAAATAGATTATAATGAGGTTGCTACATAAATTACCCCTTCTGAGTGAGCTTGCTACATCCTCAACCACTTGGTTCAAGTGGAAAAGTAGTTCATGTCACACGTCAGCTTTTTTTTAGATCTCTGATTTTAGTAACGACATGAGAATTTTAGTAGTTATGGAGATATGCGCCAACAAACAAACTTTTTTTTTGTTATTGTTCAGCTAACTGCAATCAGTGTGATCACTATAAGCAGCTATTATGAGTGAAGTTGACGTGTGAGATGGCACCTTCCAACGAAGGGCTCTTCTCTCTTTAATCATCTCTCATGCAAGTCCACGATATTATATCTTTTTAGCTTTTTCGGGTAACGAGGCCCTTGGACGAGTGCTATTGCCAAGTCATTAAATTGGTTAGCTAGGCGGTCTCTATAGCGCCTAGTTGTTTTGTTAATTTCCTCTTGTAAGCAAACTGACACAGATTTTTAAAAATTAACATTGCTGATTCTATGACTCTTTTAAAAAACCCTTCGTCTAATTTATAACTTTAGTAAAAGAAAAGTAATCTGCTGTTTTATTTCATAATCCATATGTAATCTATCTAATTCGCTTCAACATGACATTTCGACGCATTCTAAATTCAGTTAGGTAAAACTAAAACAATAATTATTGATGAAACTAACTAAAACAACTGATTTTTTTGACTGACAGTTGCCCCAGAAACTGTAAAAGTAAGAGCAGAGCCAGACGAGTTAAGACCAGGAACTGAAGCGACATTACACTGTGACGCCGCCTCTAGCAACCCTCCAGCTCAGCTGACTTGGTGGCGGGATGGCATACCGGTGCAAGGTAAGTCAGATATGCCATCTATATGTTAAAGTTAAAACACGTTTTTAGTAACAACGCGTTTTCCCCAGTTAAAACTAGCACAACTTAACCACTGTTTAAAAATTTTGTCATCAATAGTGAATTTTGACTAAACTTGAGTCAAATGAAGATGTAGAAGTAAGTTATGTTTAAGACAGCTGAGGCGACTGTGACAAACGCTTCAGTCGTTTCTGGCACTTCGCGGCCGCTGCCACGGCACGCGGCTCGTGCGTTGGAGGTCGCAGTTCTAACATGGTTTGTCTTGTCGCAGTTTCGTCTGTCACGATCGACACAAATCTAGTTTTAATAAGCTAGTTTTTACAAAGGCAGTCTGTGAAAACTAGTTTTAACTAAAGAACACGCGTTCTTTACGTCACATAATATTTTGACAAATGCCCCCCCCCCCCCCGGCCCCGTCCTCTTTGTAAAGCTTTTTTCTATCTCTTTAACGTGTATTGTCATATACATTACCACTCTCTCCTTCTATAACTGTGCAAAAAATGCATGGCCGTTATATTAAAATAGCATCAGACATTGCAGAAATCCATGCTCTAATAAAAAAAATAAAAAAAGCTTAGTAAATCGTGCACTAGCCGCATAAAATACGCATTGGCAAGAAAAAAGTAAAACCAAATAGCATTCCTTGAATGTTTTGTCTGGATTTTATCTAACACGGATGCAAGTTAGACAGTGTAACTGTCGCCAAATGTAAGAGTTTTACAATTTAACCGATGGAGAATATTTTAGATCACAAGTCTCAGTCATTTAGGAGTCCAAACATCCTTAACGCGTTAAGGCAAACTTATATTATTGTCTTTTATTTCTTCAACATCATCTCACTGTCTTAGGTCTACTGGAAGAAAATAGAAAGGAGATCTGCGTCATTTAACAATCTTTCTACTTAGGTATTTTGTGCACAATGAACTAGAAGTACTTTGTTTTTAATTCAACTGAAACATTATAATTTATACTGGACATTTTCGCAGGTCTACCAATGCAGCTAAAGAAAGGTTTGCACGGTGGTACAGTGTCAACAATTCAGTTAAAATTGAACATCACCAAAGATATGAATGGAGCAGTGTATACATGCCAAGCAACTAACGAAGCATTGCAGAGAAGTGTCCACGACGCCTTAGCTCTAAAAGTGTTGTGTAAGTTTACTATTTACTTATTTCGAATCTGATCGAATATCAGCTACCTTCTTCTTACCAGCCTATATACGTCCCCACCGAGGGGCATGGGCCTCCCTTCGAAACACAAAGTTAATTTAGGGCATAGTCCACCAAAGCGGGTTTGTGGATCGACCGTCTTTTGAAAACAAATTTTCTTAGACATGCGGGTCTTATCACGATGTTTTCCTTCACCTCTGAGCAAGTGGTAATTAATTAGAAATCTGTGCTTAAATCCGAAAGACGAATTTAGTGGTACAGCCCCGCATCAGGATTTGAACCCGCAACCTTCCGGATATAAGTCTGGCTCATTACAAACAGGGCTAATACCGCTTATCAGTTAACTATCTACTCAAAATTGTGATTGTAAATCGTTACTAATTGCCCTTCGCGTGCAATTTGAACGCGTTTCCTACACATCAATATTGACGCGTAGGTTGTATTATGAAAAAGAAAATATAAAGTTAAATCAGAAATAGACTTCTTAAAACGAAAATATAAAGGAAAAATTATTACTGTCGCATTTTACACTTCGGTTCTTATTTTTCTAAATAATATGTTTTAAAATACGGTACTTTTTCAAATATCTAAACAAACAAAACTAATTTAAAAAATATATTTACAACATTTTTTAAATATCTGCGAATAAGATTGTATTGTATTCATTATAATAATTTAATGTAGTCTATGTAAGTAACACAACAGATAAAACTTCGATTCCAGACGCACCTATCTTTGATGAGACTACACCAGACACGACAGTAGGTGTTGAAAATGAACCACTAATAATACAGCTGAGAGCTGATGGCAATCCTGGCAGCATCACTTACACATGGACTAAAGATGGCCTCCCTATTACGCAGTCTTCGTATAGCAGTGGAAGTAAGTTGTTGCAAATAAATTAGTTATACATAAGGAAATATTAACGAAAATAAGAAGCAATGTTAAAGAAATCAAATAACAACCATCGTTTCACTTTCTCATAAAAAAAAATATCTGTAATAAATTGTTTTAATGAAAGTGCATGCATACGTAGGTTAAAAACAGTGAAACTACTCATTATGAGCAGAGAAAGACTTGAGTAAGCTTACTACTTTTTTAATCCTTATATTATTGAAGCTTTAAAAATTTGTTGCGCATAAAAAAAAATTATTATTTAGAACCTATACTAAAATATGGAAATGAAAATGAATTATTCATATTGAGTATTATAATAACTTGATATACTTTTATCATTTTGATTTGCCTCTTAAAAATCTTACCTTTGTTAAATATTTATATAATATTTTTAAGTTTCATCGTCCAAGCGCCATTAAATCAATGCAGAGAAGTTATATCACGCATTTGCGATTTTCGAGTTCAATTTTATGCCAAGGCATGATTAATTCAATTAGGAACTGATAGTGACTTTACAAAGTTTTGGAATGGCTTTTGGGGTTTTGCCAAATCGCAATCGATCCGGATTTTGAGATATGTACTGCATTTGCTGCATTCTCTCTTCTCTTTTAAAATGGATTTAAACTCGTTTTGAATTTTATTCATTTTACCTAAAGATTAAATCAAATTAGCAATGTAGGTAATAGTATCAATATGAATATTATTGACTGCTTTTGTTTTTATAGACGACAGAATTATTTCGGAGGGCAGTATGCTAAACATGACTAGATTGTCGCGTCATGATGCTGGTGTATATACATGTGAAGCTGTCAACTCTCAAGGAGCAGCTATTACCAATATCACTGTCTCTGTACATTGTAAGTATAACTTATATGTAGGTAACAAAAACATTACTTTTGGGGGGAAATTTGTTAAATTTTTGGACATTTGTTTTTAGATTTAACAGCTTATTCGTATGACTTTACAGGTGTAAAAAGATTAGGTTTTGTTTTAATTAAAAGTTGTTAATGTACTTATATTTTTGTGGACTGCAGGAAATTTTTAATTTCTTTGGGTAGACATAAAGCAAATATTTAACTTTTTTACAGACCCTGCTGGCATAAGATCTGTATCCCAAAATGGAATTGCAAACCCAAATGATGATACCATGCTTCAATGCACTGCTTTAGGTAAGTGTTACAGTAAACGCTAATTAGATACAGTTAACGTTTACTACTTTTCACTGACATAATTTAAAACTTCTTTCAGGAAATCCTTTGACAGCTGAACACGTAAGATGGGAACGCAAGGGCTACGATATAGATGCAAGACAAGTAACTTTTGACCCCAAAAACTTTACCAGCTACCTTTTACTAGAAAAAGTGACCAGAGACGATGTAGGCAACTTTGAGTGTGTCGTCGATAATGGTATTGGTGGAGAAACTCGACAAGAGGTCATGTTGGTGGTGAAATTTAAGCCAGAAATAGATACTTCTCCAAATTTAATTAAATCTGCTTCGAATACTGGACAAGTTGGGAGACTGATTTGCAAGTGAGTATATTTTTAATGTTTTTAATTGTCTTAAATTTTACACTGCATATTAACATGCGTAAATACTATTTTAATAGGTTTTTGGTCATTATAAGCGTACGCAATATGTAAGTGTTATTATTGAGGTCGATAGGGTACAACTTTTACAGGGATTGACTTGGGATTTATTTATAAACTAGCTGATGCCCGCAACTTCGTTTGCGTGTTAATTTTTTCTTTTTTATTGACGGTCCATTAATGGACCTTCATTTAGTTTATTAAATATTGATTTAGTTTAAGATTTCGATTTTTACATACAAATTTTTTTTCCCGCTAACTCCCGTTCCCGTGGGAATTTTGCAATATCCTGTTGCAACTAAGCTTTAAATTTACTAAGGTACCTGCATACCAAATTTTAAGCGTCTAACTTAAGCGGTTTAGATTTTTCATACAAAAGGATTTTCCCGCTAATTCCCGTTCCCGTGGGAATTTCGGGAATTCCTTTCTTAGTGCACCTCTACGGTACCTAAGCTACGTCCCTTCCAAATTTCAAGTGCCTACGTTTAGCCGTTTAGGCTGTGCGTTGATATGTCAGTCAGTCAGTCAGTCAGTCAGTCAGTTTCTCCTTTTATATAAATTTATTATTATTTAGATTACTCACATACGCATTCAGTTCTATACATGCATACACATACAAATATTATATGATTTATACTTTCTGACAGTTTTATTTCGTTTATTATCGTGACATTTTCGTTGTAGTTTTCCTTTATCACTTCATTTCGACCTTTCTATGGCTTAGTAACTTCTTTCGAATTGCACAACCTTGAAGTGCTAAAACTTTTTACTTTTCCAATTATTTTGGGCACAAATATATTTTTAATCAAAAAATAATAATTTTTGTTTTACCGTTTTATTTATTTTCATCAGCTTATTTATTTTGTGTTGGTAATTAAGTATTGCCTTCTTCATTAAGTACAGTTTTCTGTTCGTCCTTTAAGAAGGTCGATAAACATACTTTTTAATTAAGCAAACGAAAACAATAAAATTGAGTAGGTTCATTATAATTGGATATTTTGATATCACTGTGTTGTTCGCAACTTTGATAGCTCCCAAATACTTCCAATCAAAACATTTTCAATTTAAAGTTTGACGAAATTCAATATTGTATTTATCATTGTGATGATTGATCACAACAATTAATTACTTTTACGGTGATTCGAAGCAATTTTAAACTCATCAAAAGCACTCCTTTGAAACTTAAACGGCAACTAAGGGACTGATTGTTTGCATTTTGCTAAATAAAGACAATTTCTCGATGATATTGTAGGGTAGTTTTATGTATCCTATAGATTTACATCTCCAACAAAAAGTATACGTACGAGTATTTTCAAAGACTTCTACTTAAGTAAGTCATATAAGACGTGTTCGTCGCAAGAAGAACAATCTTCTTTTTTTGTTAAAGTGAAATTCTCTAAAAGTTTAAAATTATACTTTTCTAACTTTCCTGCAAAATAATTGTGATTTACAAATGCTAACGGAAACTCAAACTTTCAGATGCAAATCAGCTCCAGCGCCAAACTTTACCTGGTCTAAAAACGGCGTCAAATTACCTGTTAACACTTCTACCAAATACTTCGCCGAATACCACAAAGAAGATCCTATCACCTACACTTCTGTTCTCCTTGTAAATGACGTCACATCAGCTGATTACGGCGCCTACGAGTGTGGTGCTAGGAACGATCTTGGCTTTAGTACTGCCGCTGTTAATCTAGATATCACGAGTGCTCCAGGTAAATTTCTCAACTGTAATTTCATTTATCACTTCATTTCCACTTCCACGCTGTGAAGAAAAAAAAACGTCATTTCCCGAGAGTGGAACAAAAACTTAGAATTTACAAGCTGTCAACTCTTCCGAGACATATGAAAGTCGGTAATAGGGACGCGACCACCTCTTACACATCATGTTTCATCTGATAGCCCTCAGAATTTATGTCAAGCGTGGCATCAAGTGGTTCTGAACCACTGATGCTCTGCCTACCCCGTATGGGATTACAGGCGTGAGCTTGTAATGTAATCATGTAATTTCGACCCTCACTGTGTTGTAGTATTACCTACTTACCTACCACTTTCCATATACGTGCCCCTCGGTGGGGTCGTATGTGGGCTGATGACTAATAAGTAATTGCAAATCACTTAGAATGCACCAGTTGCCAGCCTTTTCTGGGCATACTGAATAAATCAGTGAGACACGAGAGCTTTGCTGTCCTTTCACCACTATAGTCAAGTTTCATCTGATGACTCTGACAAGTGTATAAAATGTGGCGATAAAGGCGCAGACTTACCGCTGCGCACGCACGCGGCATATTTTAGCTCAGTGAGTTTGACATTAATGCTCAAATTAGACTTTGCTCTAATCCACGTCGCTAAAATGCGCCGCGTGCGTGCGCCGCGGTGGGTCTGCGCCTTAATAAGTGGTTAAGAATGATATCCTACCTACACTAACGGATTATGTTTGTGACGAATGAAACTGCATCCACAAATTTCGAATGTTGACGAATTTTCAACCTCTCATTCGAATTCTTATACCAGCGCTAAATTAGCCTCAGACATTACTATGCATCTGAAACTCAAACTCTTTTCATTTCAGATCAAGTTATATCAATGACAGTGACAAATGTGACTTATAATTCAGTGACACTTGAATGGGTACCTGGGTTTGACGGAGGCCTTCCTTCTTGGTACAGGATTCGTTACCGGTAAGCTTCATTTATATTTTTGTCTTCCCAGAATCTCTGTCAATGTCAACCATAAGAAACATAAAGCATGAGGGCGTGAAATACATTCTAAACCCCGATTTATTTAAATGTTATTAGGTAACTTGAGAAAATTTATTTAAAACAGACAATCATAACAAACTACTTTAATATTTATAAATATCTTTCAAAAGTGCAATGATTTTATTTTGTGGTTTTTTTAGTTACAACTAATTGAATTAGTTTGAGTTACAACTTTGTTATTTTGAAATCAGGTGGCAGCGGTGATAACTGATATTCTGTCTCTATTGCTCGCTTTATTCTGTGATAGAAAGTTACTCTACCGCGCACTGTCAGCAATGGAGATATGATTTAACTTAGTCAAGATTGAGGTCAAGGGTTAACCCATGTTATAATAAAAACAAAATAACTATCCCCGCCGCCACCGCTTTAAGTTGTGGTCAGGCCCTAAATGCAGTGGTAATTTACAGGAGAATCTACGACGAGTCATATCGTTACGAAGATGTTACTCCGAAAAATGCAACCACCTTCACGATAGGAAGCTTGGAAAAAAATACCGACTACGTATTCTCTGTCATGGCTATTAACAAGATTGGACAGAGCAAGTATAGACCTGACGATACAAAGGCTACCACACTTAGTAAGTTAATTTTGCTATTCTTGCTTCTAGGAATTTCCATGTCTTACTCAAAGCATGAACTAATACATGTCAAGAAACTGTCGATCTAAACTAGATGTCTTACCTCCAAAACTTAAATATAAATAAAATATACTGCGTTGCATTTTGAGCTGACTATTCAAAGTGTTGTAAGTCACGGTTTAAAATAAAATATATTTATTTTAAATATATTTCAACGCCACTACAAGACAGATTCAGAACTAATAAAGCAAAATTATTAAGCATTTAGTTTCAAATATTTCGTGTAGATGGTGTTGTTAGTCAAGGAATCAAATCAAATCAAATCAATCTTTATTTGCTAGAATACAAGTTATAAAGGTCTTAAATCTAAATGTGTAGAAAGTACAAGTATTCGGCCGTTTATAGCATGCAAATATTTACATTATGTCAGTAATTGAAACCATAATGAAATAAATTCATAAAATCTATCCTACGGGAGTGATTATTAGTCCTTTTGAGGTATACTAGTTCATGTTTGGAGTATGCTATGCGCATCATTTAGTGGCGCTCTGTGTTTGGAATCACTGAGGTTACGCAAGGTAAAAAGGAGTAAAGAACAAAACTGGTTAACAGACTGGCAAATTTATCACGAGCGTTTCCGTTCTTCAGAGAGCAAGTTAAACTGTCTTACTTGGCTGTTGTCAATCGACTACAATTGTTAAACAAGTCCGAGTTCATTTAGCGGTTTGAAAACTGCCAACAGAGTTGGTCAAGTTCGCTACATACTTGACTATAGTGTTTGTTTGTCCTTTTCTCACATTGAAACAAAACAATGAATGGCCATGACTTGCTTATAACACGCACATGGACCGTTGGAGGGCTGGAAAGTGACTTAAATTCTATTTTTCTAAGCGAATGAAAGAGCGGACGGAAAACTAGTACAGTACAGGGTGTAAGGGACAACTAAGTCAAAACTTAAATGGTGGAATCTACCCAAAACTATGAACGGCTGCCGATTTTTTAATTTTGTTTTTTAATTTCAAAGTTTAAGCAGAAAATATTTAAAAAACATGAAACATGTTGAAAATTTTCCATAGGAAATTTCCACTGGATAATTATCCAGAGTGATGGTTTGAATTTAAAGATTCAATTTTGCTAAGCTATCCCTAACATCCTGTATAAAAGGATAAGAATTGGGAGTTTAATAAGTTAATACAAAATAAGGTATGAAGATTTTTTAATAAATTAAAAAAATCTTTTTCCACGCAACCTCAGACATGATCCCATCATCAGTACATTCATCGTCAGAGGAATATAACTCTTATCACGTCCCAGGAGTGTTTATAATCACAGGCACTATTGTTGGGACCGCTCTGATTCTGCTGAATGTACTTTTGATTGGATTTTGTCTGCACCGACGGACCAATAAGAGGATACGAGGTTTGATTATTTACGAATACTATTTGTTTAAACTGTTTTTTGTGTTTTTTTTCTTGAATGGTGTGAATTTGGTGAGAAAACGATAAGTAGTAGGAGAGCCAAGACCGAAAACACCTACCTCATCAAATACCCCATAGGCTATTTGGTCTTTACCCCATAGGCTAGTAATACCCCAATAGGCTATTTAGTCTAGATATATTTTTCAATTTTGATAAAAATATACTCTTTCGAATAGAAAATATAATTTTGAAAGCCGGCCGACAATTCACGAAGTTATCGCCTAACTTACAAATAATAATTATAATTTAAAAAAACACAATGGTATAGAGAACCTTTTACTTTTTTGAAGTCAGTTAAAAAATTAAAAATTAAACAGAAAAGTCTGTACCGAAAATAATCCGCACAGTTTTTTCGTCTATGGGCTATACCGTTCTCTATGCGTCTTTGTTATTATTGATACTAACATGCATGATCAATTAATATATAACTTGTATATGTATCACCCGATTCACACCACAAGATATTTTAGCTTAGTATGCGTATTTTTTGCTAAATATTTTTTTCTCTTTTCTTTTTTAGCTTCATCAGAAGTAGGAGAGTTGAATGTAGTGTCCACAGAATATGTAGAAACAACAGACGTCTCTAAATCTGTTATTGTATATGTATCTATTACTGGTGCAGTTTTAGTTCTTATAAACGCTGCTTTGGTTGCTTGTTTTGTTTTTAAGCGAAGAGCCAGAAGACTGAAAGGTGAGATTTTATTTTTAGTTGCTATGTTATTATTTATTTTCTGGTCTCTCTAAAAATGTCTTATTTCTTTGGCGCATATTTTCGATACTTTATATCATCATCATCATTGATTTAATTATTTAAAAAAGCAATAATGAAGTTAGTATCAAATAATGAAAGTATTTTTACAAATGTTGTTTTTGTAACAAAAGATAACGAAAAAAGCAAAGCCAAAGAAATAAGAAAAGGATTGTGAAAGACCATAGAGTTATACCTATTTTAGATTGAAGACAAATGATTGCAAATTCAATTTAAAAACAAATGTATTTTTCCATTATAAACCCTATTTCATAATAATCATAAGAAAATCAAAACACAAATATTAAAAAGTTGGGTGGAAAAGATTCCCATTGTGGAATACATCCACCTTTGTAAATAAAACCACTTAATTTATCTTATATATAAACATATAAAAATGAATCCCTATTTGCCTTGGTCACGGCATCGCGCGTGAAGGGCTGGACCGATTTCGATATTTTTTTTTGTGTTCCTTATTGTCAGGAGAAGGATCTTATGAAAGAAAAATTTAAGAAAGTTAAAAAAAAAACAGGACGTCTGTCGGGTCAGCTAGTACTATATTTATAATTATAAAAATGAAAATGTAGAAGTACAACCAAGCATTTACATAGATCTATAGAATCAAAGTAAATTAGGAAAAGAGATCTTATTCATTTTCGATTGAGATATTTTTTTTCAAAAACAATGGCAGTTGGTCAATTCTAGACCATAAATTTGCTCAACAGATTCCTGTCGTACAAATGACTTAACGATTCATAAAGACGAAAAAGTATATGCATCAACTGAAACTTTTTTCAAAATACCTTTTCTCAGAGCAAGCAGGACAAGCTTCCAAATCGGCAACAATAGAAATGTACGCTCCATCTTCATACAACGACACAATGACGGGAGAAACTTTAAGCTCCGTATCTGAGAAGTCTGAGACGTATTCTCAAGATGATGTTGATGACAGGCAGCCGCCGCCCATACCAGAAGTACCGTCCATGCCTAACAGGCACATGCTCAGTCAGGTTGGTTTGATCTTTTTTTTAATGTAGTAAAACGCCTTGAGGTTTATTGCAATCCATGGCTACTATACCTTTAATGAACATTGGAAAATGGCGATCGGAAAACATTACCTTCCTGTTAATTAGGGTTTTAAATCAAATTTTCCACATACTTGGGGAGCGTCCATTCATTACGTGAGGTGTTTTTGGCGATTTTTCGTGTCGTGAGATTAGGCTCGACACCCCCCCTCCCCCTTTTATCTCACGTGAGTTTTATGAAAATGCTTAATTTTAGTGTAAATACGTTAATTGTTAATTTATTTAGAAAACTTACATAATTTGCGTAATTATTTTTTAACTTTTAATAATCGAACAATAAAAAACAGCTATGATTTAACAATTTAAATTCTAAAAAAAAAGATTGTTCTAATTCAGTCCATGGGAACTCAGAGTGGTTACTGGAAGAACATGGTTTAGTTGGTTTAACTTAGTTTTTCCACAATTTCTGACTACGTATGTACTTTTCTAAATTCTAGTATTTGTTTTTTGTTTCTTTTTTGGCAGTGCCAATTACATTGATTCATTGATTGTATTTTTAGGGTTTCATACCCTATTACTAAGACTCCGCTGTCCGTTCGTCCGTCTGTCTGTCTGTCCGTCTGTCACCAGGCTGTATCTCATGAATCGTGACAGTTAGACGGTTAAAAATTTTCAGAGATGATGTATTTCTGTTGCCGCTATACAAAAAATACTAAAAAACAATAATATAAGTATTTTAGCGGGCCGAGCACCCATACAACAAACGTATTTTTTTTGCTCATTTTTACAGAACCCTCGGAGCGCGAGTCCGACTCGCACTGGACCGGTTTTTTCCTTGTAGTTTGTCCGTGTATGATAGTTTATATTTCATCCATATTAACCGGCCTTATTCATCGTCCTTCGCTGATACTGATCAAGACCATTTTCAACAGCAAACTGATGCGTACCTGATGGACGAGCAAGGCCTGGTGGTCCCCCCGGCGCTGGACTACCCGCCGCCGCACTACGCGGCCTACGCGGGGGAGCACGCGCGCACGCTGCCGCACGCGCCGCGACACAGGGAGCTCAGCGGACACAGCACGCTCGGGAGGAGTGCTGGTGAGTGCAACGCAAACTATTTATACAGGGTGACATTTTAATCAAATACAAATACAAAATAGTTTATTCAGATAATGTTAAAAAAAACATGAAATTAAAAATGACAATAACAATTTTTTATGTAACATTTGCACGATTATTTTAAAAGATTTGCATCGATTCCCTTACTAGGCCAGGCCTGTTTCGTGGGTAATCGAATGTGCCGATTACCAGTCCGATTATCAGTTTTTTTTTTTAAATTTTCTTATGATGTCAGTAACGTTGATAGAACGTAAATAGGAAGGAATTTTTTTTTTCCAAAATTTTCATGTTTTGATACCCTTTTTTTAACGTCTTAGAGGATGAATTTTGTAAAACGCAAAACACGGGTGCCACGAATTGTGTTAAAGAGTACTATTACCAAGTTTCAAGTCAATTGGACGATGTTTTGTTTTACCATAGAATTTTTTTTTCATACTTCAGACGATCTAGCTTGAAATTTTTATATAAAACGATATAAAACAAAAAAATACGGGTCTGTTAAATTTTCATAAAGTTTACATAAAATTTATTTATTTATTTACTTTATTGCAAACTTCACAGCTTATACATGTTACATTACATAGCCCTTATATTAAAAATGTATACAGCCAATTAAGAAGTTCAACATATTATAAACTGTAGATTTAGATTAACGGGTAGCATAGATAAATGTTGAATACTGATCAACAAATCAGCTTGTATCCGTAAGAGGCCATTCAAGTATTACGTAAGCAGATTTATTTCAAGTATTTACTCCCCCCCCTCCCTTTGTCAGCAAAGTAAGCAAAGCTCTTACCCCCTCCCATCCTTACGTAAACTTTAGTATATGCATTTTATGGAAATCCCCGAAAATGCGTTTCGTTTTCAAGCATAGATAATGTGTAGGTTGCCATTTGTGTAAAAAAAAAATTACTACTGCTGAGGCAATCACCATCTAAACCCCCACCTGTCATGTTATCAAATTATGTAAAGCACAGACCCCCCCCCTTCCGCCCCCCTATTCTTCATCAGCCCATATACGTCCCCACTGCTGAGGCACGGGCCTCCCTCAATAACACGAGGGGTAAATGCCATACTCACCACGCTTGGCAGACGGGTTGGCGAGGGTTTTGATATAATTGCAGAGTTTTTCTTCTCTGTGTGCAGATGAACTTGCTTGCATATTTTCCTTAGTCGCCTTGTACGACACCTCGGTAAGAAAGAGGGTGGTCCTATTCTACTCTGCCGGGGACTCACACCCATAGTGCTTACGTAATACTCGAATGCCCCCCCCCCCCCACCCTAAATAATAAATAAACTAAGCAAGGCTTTTATATGTACTGCGAGTGTTAGAAAGTTATTAAAATAAACACCCAGAATACTTAAAAATATGATTCCCAAATATTTGTATTGTATTGGTCATGAATAGAACCCGCAACACTCAGATCAGTAGGAAATATTATTAGGTATTTGTTACCTTTGTTTCTTGTCTGTATTTTAATGATAGTTGAATTAAAATTATCTATTGTATTCTATAGTTTCAAAGTTTGTGTGTAGTTTCGTTAAATTAGATTTAATCAAAGTTTGTTTTCCAAATTAATAAATTTTATAAAATCAATATTTATTTTAAATTACAGGAAAAAACAACTACGTCCCAGCCCCGTCCCCTATGCCACCACTCGACGGATCTTACTACAATATGGCGTCTGACCGATATCTGAGCTACCCCCCACTAATCGGGGAATATTTACACCAACAGGTAAATACGCTCTTTGTGAAACTGTTTGGTAAGAAAAGATATTTTATTTCATAAAAACTTAAGCCTAAATACAAAAATGTATAATGAACAAATTTTTAAATTATCAACTTAATTAAGTAGTCCAAATGCTTATTAAATAATGCTACATACAAAATTTTTATTACAAAATGGTTAGTAGGTCAGGTATGCTATATTATGATACCTAAATTAGGTAAAATGTTTACTTGTATCTTAGGTATCATGGGTTAGTAATATTAAAATTAGTGCTTTAATTAACAATATTTCTTATAGAAATATTATGATACTTAGTGGTGTGCCGTAAGACCAAAAAACGTCAAACCTAGGAACCCGGTTCCACTGAACGGATTTCGTGAAATATTTTTTATTATATTGTTGGAGGTTTTAAAAGTTTGCCCCTCAAAATTTGCCGATCTCAATATTTCTGGTATTTGGGAATTTAAACTGCCGGGTACGAGTATATTAGGAAATCAAAACTATTGAAGCTGTAAGTTTCAAATAGATATTGTGGAAGCTTACCAAAAAGATCACACGGAGTTCCTATGGGAACGAATTGTAGGGCGTCCGCTAGTTGATAATGTGCGTTTGGTGTTTCAGTCGCAGTGGAAGGATTGAGAATATTACGAATATTAAGATCGAAAATTGCTAAGATTTATTTTTATCGACAACTCGCGTGCACATTAGTTAATCGCAACTCATTTAGTATTTATTTTGTTTGCAGCAGCAGGGCGCGGGGCCGCCCGCCGCGCCGCCGCTGCACTACCCGCTAGATGGTAATTTATTTATATTTTTAAATTAATTATTCAATGAACTAACAGACTAACAATATCGCACTACCTCTTAAAGAGGGGAATGGCATGAAAAACCCCGAGGAGGCTGGCAACAATCGGCCATGGGCCCAGGGGTATTGAAAATATTTCAGCCAACATCATATTATCGAACATAGACACGACATAGCAACAGATAAAATTGTAGATAAATAAATATAAAAATAAATATGTAAATATAAATATGTAGATAGTTACTTAATTTATGACATTTGCACACCTGCCTGCAGGTTGGATACATGAGTCGAAATATTATTAACTCTATCTAAATCTTCTAATCATTTACTGTATTCATGCAAATTGATTGTTATTATTCTTATTCTATATAAAGGAAATGAAAGAAAAAAACGTAATAGTAAAATTTAGCATGAGATATTTCAACTCTGATTCTGATTCAGTGAAGGGGCTCTGATTCAGTAAACGCTGCAAGCGTATATGCACCTGAGCACTAATATTCTTCTAGTGTCCCAAAGTGTGTAGTTGGATAAATTATAATACAAAAATACAATAAATGATTTAAATACATACATATGCATTCGTTATTTTGACCCTACTGAGTCTACGCCTATTGGCAAAGGTGCAGTTTTGTGGGAATTCCTGAAAATGCGTTTCGTTTTCAAGCATAGACAATATGTGAGTTGCCATTTATGCAAAAAAAAAGCTATCTAGACCCCCACCCCCTATGTCATCCAAAATAAGCAAAGCAAAGACCCCTCGTCCTCCTATAGTGCTTACGTAATGCTTGAATTGTCCCTTAATTACTAAACTGAAAAGACAAAAAAAAATTATATGTAATTATCGAACCTACTCATAAAATTTCACGAGAATCAATCGAGAAATGAGATCTGTAGAGGAGAACAGACAGACAGACAGCCGGAAATCTGGACAGACAGTTATTTAATTTCATGGGGAAGATCGCCCTAAGTTTCGTTAACTTTCAATATTAACATTGAAAAAAACAATATTCGTAATAAATACACGTGTTTCTCATTTCAGTATCGCTAGATAGACAGTCGACGGGGGGCACGCTAAGAAGGCAAAGATTGGAGAAGATGGCTGTACCCCCTCCCGACGTCACCGTCCTACATCAAGGAAACTGCACACAGGTGTGTTCATTTTTTTTAAATTGGATAAGTAAATGTAAATAAATTTATGAAAATTAAATTCATAATAGAGATCATTAAACTTAACAAATGTAAAGCTGAAAAAATTTAAAAAGTTAAATTAGTTGTATTGTATTCAAAGTATGTACATGCTGCCAATTGCTGCCTTAGGCTGTTTTTAATATCGTGCGGGATTCATCACGTATGTGGGGTTGCTCCGCATGCGTGACACCCGCAAGTGTCTTGTATGGAAAGTGTACATGTATGGAAAAGACACTTGCGGTTGTCACGCATGCGGAGCAATCCCGCGTGTGTGATGAAATCCGCACGATATTGAAAATAGCCTTAGTCTGTTAAAAGTCAATGTTTGTTTTCCCTCTTTTTAAAACTTTTCTTGCATTTTTACAATTTTAGACAAAGATTAAAAACCCCCACCATCGAAACAAAGTGTTAAAATTTACTTAAGCGTATCATTGACCGTGATATGCTAAAAGTCTATTTCTACCGGCCAAAACGACGGCTGGTTTGGTCGAGTGGAAGTGGCGCGCCTGCCTCTTGATCGACGGTCCTGGGTTCGAATCCCAGTCGAGGCAAATATTTGTGTAAAAATCAGATATTTGTTCTTGGGTCATGGGTGTTTGTGTCTATCTTTATGTATGTTCCGAGGGACCCACGACATAAGGGAGAACCTTAGTGTGGGCCTTTGAGTGTGTAGCGCGTTTATTTTTTTAAGTCTATGTGTATTAGTTTCTTGTAAAACATTTTAAACCTGTTGTAGTTTATAGATAATAACGATTTTTTGTATGCCACCAAGTGAGCGATTTCTAATCATTAGATTTTTGTTACAGCACCAAATAACTCAAACACCAGGCACTGTGAAGCAGCCACAGTCTATCTTGAAAGATCCATCGCGTCATAAATATGGAAACCAGTACGGGAGTCCTGTATCTTCATCTACCCCCCAAAACACCTCAAGTCAAATTCTCACTGTCCAAAATCTGACGACAGATGTACCGCAGTACGGAACGATAAGAAAAGAAAATAAAAAACAGAACGTTACTATAGACGAATCTTATAATAAGCGAAGTGAAACTCATGTAGTATAAGTTGGAAAAACAATGAAAAACTTTAGTCAGAAAAGTGATCAAGTGTTGAACAAAGTGAATTGAAAGTGGAGAAAGTTAATTGAAAAATGAAAAGTTAATTGAAAGTGGAAAAAGTTAATTGAAAGTGGAGAAAGTGAATCAAAAGTGGAGAAAGTCAGACAAAGTTGATGTAAATGGAGAAATTAAACAGTATCGAAGAATTTGTTCTATGTGTTGTTAACATGTAAATATGGACTAGTTAGAATTGTAGATAGAATTAAATTCATTGAATGTGATAAGAGTGAACGAACTTTTACAGGCGTAAATAGCGTAAAAGACATTAGATAGAAAAGACATTAAAATAAAACGTAACGTGAAATGATTTTACGTCCGATAGTTAATGATATCGGAATAGTGTGGTTGTAAATTAAAAATACTGTTCGACTGACTTAAAAATAATTTGTAATGTTATTATAACGTCCAAAGTAAGTTGAAATAAAACATTTTGATTGTCCAATTTAATCATTTTTACGATTACATTTAGGTAGGAAATAAAAATTTGAAAGATCAATTTTTCAAATTTGTTTGCTGACTATTTTAAAATTAATTATTACTAAAATAATTCCTTCAATGGATCTCTTAAGTTTTTAAATGTTTTTGTCGATGTTAAGAAATATTTTACGAAATTTTATCAAAAAATTGGGAAATTTTGAATTTACCAGACGAATTCTGAAATCGTTTGTTATATATTCGAAAATGTTAAAGTGCATTTATTGTTATTTGTAGATAGTAACCTTGTTTTAAAAAAATACTGTGTTCTTTGAGTCAGATTTTTTTTCTGATGTTTCATGTATTTGTTCTATTACTTATCTTGCTCTTTGTTAAGTATTTAAAAAAACATTCACCTTTTGATTCTATTTTTGTGTGTACTTTAAGTACCTACCTAATTTATAGTTAGAAACCAAAAAACACAGTGTTTTATTTTAAAAAAAAACGTTTGTTTTTTCAGACGTGTTATATGATGAGTACCTACTACCTGTTTCGTATACATTTATTTTTAGTTGTGTAAATTTTAGGTTAAAATCTTTTTTCAGCATTTTTACCCAAAATGTAAATAATAATAAATACTCAATCGCGAACTGACAATAACATAAGTTTTTAAATTAATTTTAATTTATCTTCTCCGCTTAGATCGACTGTAAATATATTTTCTATTAAATTAAAAAGCTTTTCTACTCCAAAATAAAATCGGTCTAATTACACATACCAAAGTTTTATTAATTTTATTTTAATTTATTAAGCTTAATTCGTATTTAATTTTAATGATCATTTTATATCAAATATTTTTTTGTTTTACAAATCCTAAAATAATGATTTTTCTTTAAAATTAAATTTTTGGTTAAAGTAATAATACTTTAAACATTTTATTTATTATTTTTTCACAAATTAAGCATTATAAAATAATTTTATATTTGATGTGCGATTTTTAACTGCAAATATAATGTTATACCAATTTCGAACTTAAATAAAAATCTAATTATTATTTTTTTGTTTTATTTTAACCTTTTATTTAAACACAATACATATCACGTTCCTTTTTGTTTATTTTTTATAGGTTTTACTTTAACTATGTTTTAAAATATCAAAGTGAATAAGTGCCAAATCTAAAATTGATTAGTAGGTGGTATCGGTTTCTATGACGCTGTCTATAGACACATCAACACACCGTCTAGGAACATTTCACTATTTTTCATACAAAAGAAATTTGAGAAGCTATAAAAGCATATTCTTTTCTGCGGAAAACTGCACCTTTGCGAAAAGGCGCAAAGTTAAAAATGCTAATGTAATTCACTACTTTTACTTATTTTAAGCAACATTCTAAATATTATATGGAATTAAGCTATTTTTGACTTTGACGTACTTACTTGAGACGCATAGAGGGATGAACTTTTCAGATGAGTGCTTAACCTGAATTTTGAATTTCAATCAATGAATTTTGTTTTGTTTTTATTCGAACGTGACGAGTACAGAACCGAAAATGTACTTCTTTCCTCATTTTTGTATGAAAACGGCGGAATTTGCAAATTTAGCTGGAATAATATTTCTGTTTCCCTGATTTATTTGCTTATTTGATTGTTTTTCATGTTGACTTGGTTGTATGTTTTTTGTCTACTATGTTGTGCTTTTTATGTCAGTTTCT
Source organism: Aproaerema taeniolella (assembly GCA_949987775.1). Classification (NCBI taxonomy): domain Eukaryota; kingdom Metazoa; phylum Arthropoda; class Insecta; order Lepidoptera; family Gelechiidae; genus Aproaerema; species Aproaerema taeniolella. The sequence continues at coordinate 2,592,513 of OX465265.1, forward strand.
TTTTTTTCGTCACGTTTTCACAAATTTCAAACAAACAAAATCCCTTCTTCCACTTCGATGCACTAAATCGACCAACTATATTGATTCATTAATTAGAATTAAAAAACAGGTTTAACATTTAATCACACTGAAAATTGTATCCCTCCATGTGTCTCGAGTATGCTTTTATAGCTTCTCAAACAGGGCGCAGGAGAACCAAGTTAATCGATATAATTCAAAAAATTGATAACCTTTAGTGGCAGTAGGCAGGACACATTGCTCGTAGGACGATCTGGTTGATCTGGTTAAGATTGCGGGAAGCCGGTGGATGCGGGTGGCGCAGGACCAATCGATGTGGAGCTCCTAAGGAGAGGCCCATGTCCAGCAGTGGACGTCTTACGGCTGATATCATGGTAATGATTTTCATGCCGTGTATGGTCCCTGCTGTTGTCGATTGACTACAGTCGTTAAACCAAGTCAAACCATTTCGCGGTTTAATAACTTTAACGCCAATATTATTAAAGTTCGCCACATACTTGATTATACCTAGACGATAAGGAAAGAAGCAAAGAGATAACATCTCATACCATGTCTAGTAAAGGTTATTCACTAAATGGTCAGGAAATACTTAAGCCACAATATGCAGTGTTTTTTGAAATATTTTCTTTATTAACATTTATTTAAAAAATACAAAAATCAAAAAAGTCTAAGCAACACGCACAATTTTTCATACAAAAGAGGCCTTTTTGAGAAGCTGTGAAAACTAGACACGTATTTGTATAAAATCTTAAGTGTGAGCAAGTTCTATACCTGAATTCTCAATTCCTATAAATGAACTTCATCTAGCTGGAAATTTGTGGAAAAGAGACGAAAATGAAAATGAAAACGCAGTTTTTCTTTGCTTTTAGTATGGAATTGTTAAAATTAATTTTTATTTTCGTTTCTTTTTCATTTATAGGAATTGAAAATTCAGGTATAGAACTTGCTCACACTTATGATTTTATTCAAATACGTACACACATCAAAAAAAGTTTACGATCAGTAGCAAAATCAGATGTATTCTTTAAAATATAAATTATTTAAAGAAACTGTTTACGTTTTATGATTTTATAATGAAAATGCACTAAGTAAATAAAAGAATCATTATTAATTATTTACTTTTTATTAACAAAAGCTAGGAAATGCAATTTTGGCTTAAATGTAATGTAATGAAAAATTTGAATTAATGAAAAAACAAACAAAATTTATTACGAAAAAATTATTAGTTAGTATAAAATGACTCCTCCCCTGGCTTGCACACATGCGGAAACCCTTCTGGGCATGCTAAGAATTAAGTTATCTAGCATTTCTTGTGGTAACCTGTCCCACTCTTCAATAGCAGCTGCCCTGATTTCTGACACTGTTCGCGGAGGTGGCTGACGGTTCCAAACAGCTCGCTTAAGAGCATCCCACGCATGCTTGATCGGGTTTAAGTCAGGCGAGCCGGCAGGCCAGTCTAACCTGGTGATGTCGTATTGCTGGAGAGCAGCATCAACACGTCCGTTTCGATGTGCGGGCGCATTATCATCTACCATTATGAATTGGCGCCCGTGGTTGATGCGGAATGGTCTGACGTATCCATCGATTGCAATCGTTTTGTACATGGCTCCGGTCATGGTGCCTTGATACGGGATTAAGGGCGTCCTAGCCCCAATCATTATCCCGGCCCAAAAGGACACTGATTTCCCGCCCTGCTGAACGGTTCCAGTGGCAGTTCTCTGCCTTTCAGAGTCGCCAGGTCTTCTCCAGACACGGACACGTCGGTTATCTGGATGTGTACTGATCCGCGTTTCGTCAACGAAGAAGCAGTTCTGCCAGATGCTTTCGTCCTCAATTTCTTCATTTTGACGGAGCCTAGCCCATTGCAATCTGCGCCGCTTCCGTTGCTGTGAGTTCAGAGGTGCTCGCCAGGATCTCCTTGCTCGTAATCCAGCTTGGTGTAAGCAATTTCTAATCGTTTGGGTGCTAACTTCGCGGCCGGTGGCAGCTCTCAGCTCTGCTTTCATTTTAGTAGCGTTCATTGTTGGGTCACGGGCAGCCAGTAATCTGATATATCGCTTTTGAATTGCAGTAAGAACAGTTGGGCGACCACTGCGAGGTCGATCAGCTAAATCTTCCATGCCCTGATACCTCTCCAACGTGGTCACCACGCAGGATTGGGATACATGAACTCTGCGTGATATTTCCCTCGTGGAATAGCCTTCTCCACTTAAAGTTAGAATTCTGGCTCGTAAAACTGCAGTTAATCCTCTCGGCATCGTTACCAACTTAATTTTTTTTGAATAAATTGAAAATATTGATAAGTTGCAACTATGTCAGATTTCTGAATGAAAGCAAGCAAGGGTTGATTGTCTTTTTAAATGAAAAAACATTTGAATTACGAAATTATTTTATATTTAAATTTCATATTTTTAAATAAGGAATCAAAAGATAAAAAGTGATTAAGTTTTATTCTTCTACAATAAAAAATATTAGCACTTTTCCAAGTGATCGCAAACTTTTTTTGATGTGTGTATCTTAAATACTTTTCACAGCTTCTCTAAAAGGGCTCTGTTGTATGAAAAATCGTGCGTGTTGCTTAAACTTTTTGATGTGTGTAATGTGTATATCGATTTAGGGATATTTGTAAAACACCACAGATTACTTCCCTACAAAATGCAGCATAGGCAACCACAAGGAAACTAACGCACGCATAGAGGTATACGATTTTGCATATTTTACCAAATATTTTTCTTTCGGTACACGGTTTTTCTTTCTACCCCATCTCTTATTTTTTAAGACCATGCACGTGGATATTATATTTGGTCAACAAATTATAAAAGATGTAGTATTTTTAAAACGCATACCCGCGTGAGGGATATACACAAATAGTTTTAGGGAATGAAAAAAAAAGGCACGACGTTATATGCTTAGCAAGGGAATAATAAATTTAACCACTTGACTTGAAGGCATGATACTCAGTTGGTTAGAGCACCAGGAGATCTAATCCTGGGGTCGTGGGTTTAAGTCCAATTCGCGCCAAAAAATTTTTTTTTCCCTAAAATTGTTTGTGAATTATAAAAAGTTTTAGAACAAAAGTTGTCATCTATTGTGTTAGTAATCTAGTCCTGCGGTTATTGGTGTTTTGAAAATAACTCCGTATTTAATTTTCTTGGAGTCAATCTAAGAAGACGAAAAAAAAGTTTATTTCATACATTAGTCAAATACGTCCTTTTAATAATCTACTTATAAGTAAAAAATAAGATAAATATTAAAATCGTGCCTTATACTTTTACGCCATTTTAAAGAAAAAATATCAAGTATTGTATCGCCAAACTAGAATTATGGTAAACAAAAATTTGGTAGACTTAAGAGTTTCCTTAATTCACTTTATAGACCTCATTTCATTACAAGACAGCATAAGACTGACAATGTTTTGATCCAAAATAATTTTTTTGTATTCATTAAAATAATTTCAGACTGTTTTTTTTTTTTTTGGACATCAAATTGTTGCTTGGAATTAGTTTAATTTTCTTATTTACAACTATTTTACAAAATAAGAGCTTGTCATATGTAGGTAGTAAGAAAGAACTACTCAAATGTTCAAAACATACTGTCAATACGGATAATTAAAATTTTAAGATTAATTAATCAAATAATGTCAATATTAAAAACTGTGAGATTTGTAATAAATAATTTAATCTGAGGTTGTTGATAAATTCATTTTATTGTCGTATTACCAATACTATTCCGTATACTTTCGTTATATTATAACTTATTACAAAATTTAGAATTTTCTTTACAATTAAATTTACATTTGCATAATAACTGTAAAATGATAATGAATATAACAAATAAGAATTTCATCTCCATGCTCATTGTAAAATATACCCTTTAATGAATAAAATAAGGTTGTAAATTGTTCGATAATTCCAAATGTGACTTTGATATTACGTATGTAAAGCTCATGATTGTGTAATCTGCGTAAATTGAATTAAAGCATATATATGTTAAAATTGCCTTTTTTATTATATCATTTTTATTATGCTTCATCAGCCTTTTTTTAATCTTAAAATTTAACGAGGCTTCAGCCACTCCCCTTTAACGTCCCCACCGCGAAGCACAAGCCTCCTAAGAAACAGTGAAGGCCATAATCTACGACCCTACACTATTAAATATTTTATGCTATGACGTAGGCTCAATGCCGGTTGGTTAATTTCCTCAGATGTCTGAGTTTTATCAATATAATTTCTTTCACCGCTGACCAAGTTAAAATAAAATGAGAAACCAGTAATAACTGCAAAAAGACGAATTTAGTGATACTTTCCCGAACCAGGACTTGAGCCCACAGCCCAACTGCTTAGTTACGAAAAATGTCATGTTTTATACTTTTTAACCGACTTCAAAAAAGGATGAGGTTCTATACTTGACAGTATATATTTTTTATGTATGTTCACAAACATCTCCGCCATTTGTGGACCGATTTTAAAAACTGTTTTTATTTAGAAACAGTATACTCCATAGGTGTTCCCATAGTTACCAAGTCAGGATCTGATAATGAAATCCCAGGGAAATCGAGAGCAACCCTCGAATTTAAAAGTCACAATTAAAAAAAATACGACTTCAAAAAAGGGAAAACAAAGACAACACCATTTACTAATGTTTAAAGTCAAAAAATTAATAACTAGGTCGCCGTCGTTCGGATTTCTCCGTGAGAGAAGTGTCGACAGCATTTCACGTTTACTCTATGTTTTTAACACGCTTTTATTAGCTCGGGTTGTTTACTCTTTATTAAGTATGAAATAAAGTATTTACATCTATTAATCTCTTTAGGATCTTCAATACGATTTACAAATAAAAAAAAATGCAGACCAGGGCTCTGTTTAATAAAACTTACAATACTAAAATTACAATTCGGTATAGGGCAAAACTTGGGTTATCGGTGATAGTTGAACTTAATTTTATAGAAAAATTGCGAAGTCAGAGTAAATTAAATTGCCCGCAACAGTAAATGCCTAAAAATTTTGCAAATACTGAGCTTTTCATAAAATAACATTTTATAATATAACATGCGACCTAAAATAGAGGACGAATTTAAACTATCATTCAATTACGGCATATCACCGATTAGCCAAGATTTGCTATACATTGCGTAGTCATTATAAGTTGGAAAAATATAGTTTTAGTTATGAGGGTAGTATCTTAGCCATGTATATCGTATTGCCATTGTATTTTACAATTGTAAGTTTTATCAAACAGGGCCCAGACGGACCTTTACAGAGCCTACTACACAGATTCTAAACAAAGTGAGATATCGTTGCCTCGGATAGGATTAATAGGAGGCAGGTCTCATTTTGTTTCCTTAGTCCCCTATAACGACATCCTCAGAATCTGATGGAGTCTTGTTCTTTTCAACCGATCACTATACGGTACATTATTGCATAATCAAAGTTCCAATATTTAGTACCTATTATTTGTGAGACTAGTTTTTTTATTTTTCTTGATCTCAGCAGTCTTGACCAAGATCATAGATGAGATCGATGATGGAGCGAGTTAACCTAGAAAATGCACTTGTATTCTTAAGCAACGCTGGCGTCAGACTTCGATAAGAGGGTGGTTACTTTCCAATGATTTATAGCAAATTGTACTGAATTTTACCATTTACTTTTTATTTATCAGGGGCCAAAATCCTTTTAGAACAGGCCGGGAGAGGCGAGGGGTAAACTGAAATCAGTGGGGGGAGGTGAGTGTAGACTTAATCGTTAGCAAAAGTGAGCCATCAATCAATCTCCATTAAATAAGTTATGACTGGCAGGTAAGCAACATTAGGTGTACTTTGGCAGAAGAAAAAGTATTTTTGAGATTAACTCTAGGGATGGGAATAGTACTTACAATAAAATATACACATCAACACGGTCTAGGGATATTGCACAATTTTTCATACAAAAGAGGTCTGTTTGAGAAGCTATAAAAGCATACTCCAGATACTTAAGTGCTAAACCTTACTTTTCAATTCTACTCAAAAAATTTTGTTTTACTTGAAATTTGTGAAAACATGGCGGAAACGAAAACGAAAATGCACTTTTTGCCTGCTCTTTGTATGAAAATAGTCGAATTTATGCAATTTTTTTTTCATTTTCGTCACGTTTTCACAAATTTAAAGTAAAACAAAATTTATTGATTAGAATTGAAAATTCAGGTTTGGCACTTGCTCGTCTCGAAATTATAGCGCTCCATGTATTTCGAGTATGCTTTTATAGCTTCTCAAACAGACCTCTTTTGTATGAAAAATCGTGCAATATCCCTAGACCGCGTTGATGTGTGTATATATATTTTTTTAAGTTTTAAAGAACTTAGGGCTCCCTTTGTAGGTCTTCTTCTTTTGTCTTGTCGGCAGTAGGTTAGGCTAAATGTTGTTAGACCAGAAGGCGGCAACCTTAATGGCCCCTCTGCTTACGTATATACATACGCTCCCGCCTATAATCCCTAATGGGGTAGGCAGAGCATCTGTGATTCTAGAACCACTAGATGTCACGTTTGACGCTAATTGTGAGGGTTATCAGATGGAACAAGTTGCATAATGGTGAGACCCTCGCATCCCACTTACAGAGTCTTACTGCATACCTGGGAAGAGTAGGTAGCTGGCACATTCTAAGTTTCACTCCCAGTCCAGCGTAGAAGAACCTCTGGTTCACCTCAGATAAGTCATCTCGCGAGCAGGTGGTCGGACACGCGGAGCAATTTGCCAGGTGTGTCATTGTTTGCACCGGTTCCCCACATTCACAGCTGGTGTCCGTGCTGTAACCCCATCTAAACAGGTTTTCTTTTCTGCGGCCAACCTGGGGTAGGTAATACTTGTCTTTACTCAAATCTTCGATTTAAATATGCAGTTTTTTTTTTAATAATTCACTTAGTTCCTTCCCATTCCTAAACAAACTCGGGAAGTGTTATCCATCAAAATGACGCAAATGTTCCGGATATCACAAACAAGGTACTAAAAGCCTCACACGTCCTGCCTATGGAACCATGAAATTAAATCCGGCACCTTTAACACGTTGGCTGCCATGAGCATCACCGTTGGGATCACTTGCAAGGCCCTTTTTACGTCTAAAATTATGGTTTGTATCTTCAAATGCATACAGACCCTGTTAGAGATATTACAAAACGAATTTTCTTTTACCTACTTTTAAACATTATTCGCTTTGAAATTTTTAAATGCCGATACGATAAAAGAAGAACATACGAAATACATACTATCTATCACATTTATAAGTACTTAGGCGACCGAGTAGGGTTCACATGGCGCCATCTTTTATCATCATTTTGGAACTAGAAGTTCCTTATTTTAACAAAAAATACATGAATTTGTGGGGTTTTGGTTCATAAAGTGTGATAAATTTGTTTTAGCCGTTTTGTAGAAAACGGTCACATAATTTTAAACGTTTATATTATCGTCAAGGGTAGATTGTTACGTTTCAAATATTGATGGGTGGGTTGCACCACAGAAGCCGTTATACTCGTAGTTAAGGTTTGTGTCAAATTTAACACTAACAGTAACTCTGACTTTAAGAGTTACAGCAAAATGTGTTGCACTAGCGAATTCATTAGATTAGTTAAAGTTAAAGGAATTGCAAGTCAAATGAAGCGTTATTTACCCCAAATTCGATGTGGGTAACATTTTAAAGTAAGGAAATACTAAACATAAACTTAAAAACTCGTTTCTAGCGCTGTCATCACATCAGCTGATGTCAGTTCGTTGTTTATTTACTATAATCATCTGGTGAGTTGTGAAAATGGACGACAATTTCCTTGCAAATATTCAAACAAAGTAAGTACTTACCTATTTATGCCAATCCTTCTATACGTGCAGTCTGTGGGTTGATTATACGCGGCGGGCATACGGTGACCTACGCGTCCAGTATAACAACACATTCAGAATGCTGATGGGACGGGCTAAGCACTGTAGTGCCAGTGGCATGTTCGCGGAGGCACAAGTTGATGGTTTCGCAGCGATCATGCGTAAGAGATGCTCCTCCATGCACCGCCGCCTGCTCGCTAGTTCCAACGGTATTCTGACTGTGTTGGCTGAACGGTGGGACTCCCCTATGTTGAAAAGGTGGCTACAGCTTCACGGCACTGGGCCAAAATTGATGCCGTAATTAAATTTTTAAATTGTCATTTGTTGATTTTATTTTATTTTATTTTATTGACATTTATTTTAAATTATTCAGTCCTTTATAATTTTGCTTATTAATTGTATAATTTTATGTGAATGACAATTTTATTATTTTTGTATAGTTTTGTATAGTTTTTAATTTCAATTTTTTAATTTAATGATGTATTTGTATTTGTAATCTTCTGTAATTTTTGTATAGTTTTTAATTTCAATTGTTTAATTTAATTATGTATTTGAATTTGTAATGAGAACTTATGGGTCACAGTTACCCGAAATAAATGATTATATTATTATTATTATTATTATTTGGTTGAACAATTTACGTACGATGTTATCCTTGTTATGCCTTTGCTTAAATACTATTTTATTGTTTCAGGGAAAGATGTGTAAACTTCTCAAAAGATGAATTGGACAGACTACAATCACTTTTGACAAAATATAAAAATATTTTATTTTGTAAAAAGACAGACGCGATTACCAAGCAAAAGAAAAGTACGTGGAGTAAAATTGAACGCGAGTTCAATGCTCTTACAGATACTCCACGTACCGTCAAACAACTTAAATATAAATTCCAAAATTTGAAGAAAACAGCAAAGAATGTAAATAATATTTTATCTAAAGCTTTTCGTACATACATACGCTCACGCTTGTAATCCCTAACGGGGTAGGCAGAGCATCAGTGGTTCTAGAAAACCACTTAATGCCACGTTTGACACAAATGGTGAGGGTTATTAGATGTTGTGTAATGGTGAGAGGTGGTCAGCCTTTCGCCCATGATACAGCAAGACCCTCACGTCCCACTTACTGACTTTATACAGTATGCCTGGGAAGAGTAGGCAGCTGGCACATTTTTCACTCCCAGTCCAGAGTGGAAGGAATTTCCTTTAAATAAAGCTTTTCGTATTTCCTTTAAATAGAAAACCCAATTTAAATTTTGATGTTAACATCCCTGTTGCAAAGAGCGCCGAGAAATGCGTCGCACTGGAGGTTGTCCGCCACCTACACCACCATCTGGTCTAAGCGATGCCTCAGAGTGGCTCAGGGAAATCATGCCGTGATGTCGGCAAAATGGCCATTTATGATGATTATATCCTAAATCAAAAGCCTACTATCTTTGTGAGTGTTAGTAAAGTACTTATTTACTTTCGTGTAGTTCTGAAATAAATAAATAAATATATTTATATTTAATATTCTATTAACAGCATGCAAAAAAGCCGGAGAAATCGTAAAAGAAGTGGATGATGGCAATACTGAGGAGTCTCATCTACCAAAGAAGGTATTATTCATTATTATTTTGTTATGCCTTGTTAATACTCCGTTAACGCTCTGCCTACCCCACCAGGGGATACAGGCGTAACTTTACGAACTCCTCCTAAACGGCTGGACCAATTTAAATGAAAATTTTTGTGTGTGTTCAAGTGGATTCGAGGATGGTTTAGATTCACAAAAAAAAGAAAATCCACCGGGAACGAAGTCGCGGGTAGACAGCTAGTGTATATATATATTGTTAACGGCAATATATGTAGGTATAATCCGGCATTCTATACATTGACTAGGCAATATGTATAATTATGAATGATAGAAATAATATTTCAAGTGCTCTTCTTATTGACAGGTCGAGTCAAAAGACGAAGAACTGCGGAGAATACCAATGTCGTCCGGCATTTGCTGTGGGAAAAAAGTTATCAGTGATGGATAACCTGCAGGAGCTGGAGCTCCAAAGACTTAATGAGTCTATCAGGCACGCCCAGGAGCTCCATGATCAAACGTTGCGCCATAATGAGGAGCGGCACAAATTAGAAATGCAAAAATTGGAATTGGAAATAAGAATTTAAAAAAAATCTGAAGCATTATTATAATTTTCAACCGACTTAAAAAAAGAGGAGGTTCTTAAAAAGAGGAGCTTTTCTTATTATTATTTTTATTATTATTATTTTCAGAATTATGTAGGGGTAACTCCCCTGAATGTCATTTAATGAAGTACTCTCGACTAAAGGTGCGGGGGGTCCTTTTTTAAATTTTTTTGCGCATGGCTTAGGCTGGTTAAGGCAACTACAGCACCTAAATTACGATTTTATGATGCGTAGATAAGCATGACGCACTGCATTAAATCGAAGAAAAAAATACTACGGTAATATTCAGGACATAAACTAGACAAGTAGTTTGCTGAAAACATGATTCAGCACTTTTGGTTCGATAGAAAAAGCTCACAAAGTCATCTCTAAATACCAATATTGTGTATCTTTTAAGCTGTAAAAACGATAGTAAAATGCACACAGGAACTTGAATTTGCTATCAAAATGTTCGTGATTGAATACTCTCGATAAGTAGTTAACGCATTTTTCGATTTAAGCTGTTACCTTTTCATAAATCTCATTTTTCTAAGTTTCGAACATGTTTTTACGCACGCACGCTTTCATAGTCCGTAAACTTCGTGTATCGAAACTGTTCGCACTGCCGGCCCAGGCCTGTTGAGAGACGGAGATGGCACTATTCCTATGTGTGCTGTCTTTATCGGGTGCTGCAGTCGCTTTAAGGATAAGCTCCAAAGCCTAGCTCATAGACGCAAAGTAGCTTGTGCCTATTGTGTTTTTTAAAAGATGTACTTCAGTGAGTGTGCTTAGGAGCTGCATGAGTTCATTCCGCCTGCCCCTTTTTTCCATCGGACGTCCAGATGCACTGCGGGGTATCGCGATCCCTCAAATACGCACTGAGCGCTTTTCTTCATCTTTTATATTGCGCACTGCCAAGGAGTGGAATTCTCTTCTGGTGTCTGTATTTCCAAGATCATACAACTCGAATATCTTTAAAGTACGAGTATTCACACGAGTATTCAGGCTTCTTCTGGGTGAGCTCGCTATATCCTCGACCGGATCTTTGCACTGAGTTAGATTGTTGTCAAGAGCAAAGCCATTCTTAATAAAAGAAAAGCTTGAATTTAGTAGGGAGATAGATTGTAGTTAGAAGACTTCTTCAGAGGACGTACCCTACCCTTACCCCTACTTCTGAAACTGCTGGAACTTTATGAATTTATTACTTTTTTGACACTAATTATCTACTTTGTCCGAATTATTGTGGGATTGAAGTCGGTGACTCATATATTTTTAACGTGGAAAAATATTAAAATTAAATAAAAAGAATTACTTTACATTCAAATTTTTTATTGTTAATACTTATTAACGTAGCCTATTGAAATAAGTGTTAATTAATTGTGACATGTTAAGATCATCATCCCTTCCCACTGTATAGACTATATTCTTTTCCTCATTAGTCGATTCATCACTGTCCTGATTCATATTTGGTTCCAATGGTGGCATAGGATCCCGTTTTTTTTTTGCATATATTGTGCAGCACAGCAGTAGCTACTACGATGGGCTGGACTCTGTCTAGGTGAGTTCTAATTTTCATGGAAACGGTAGGAAATCTTCTTTTCCAACATCCAAACACCCTTTCTACTACATTCCTCGTACGGATTTGGCTCTCATTGTATAACATTTCTCCGTCAGTAACAGGATCACGAAGAGGTGTTAGCAAATATGGCTTTACTGCATAGCCTTTGTCACCAACCAACCAGTAACCATTAAATTCGCCATCTTCCAGTCTGCCCTAAAAATAAAAACAAAGCATTTTAAATTTTGGACTCTGGTAGGTAGTGTATGGTAATTAAGTATTTAATAAATAAATGTTTGTACCTTGATGATACTGGAGTTCAATATATGGCTATCATGGCTGCTGCCAGGCCAACGTGCAACAATATTAGTGATGTACATTTTTACATTGCAGATAACTTGTACATTCATAGAAAAAGTCAATTTTCTATTTCTATAATTTTCTGCATCTGGGCCACCTGCAAGTAAAGTAGTAGGTGTCATTTCTTTTATTTGATTCCTTTAGCATATATGCCTCATTGGACTAGTTGTTAATGTGTTAATATACCTAGAGACTTTATCGGTATATGAGTGCAATCAATTGCTCCGATTACTTTCGGAAAAGCAGATAAATCATAAAATTCTGCCGCTGTCCTCTCCATCTCCTCAACGGTCTGTGGCATTGATATCCACTCTGCTCGCATGCTTGCTATTGCCCGGCTCACCCTATATATTATGCGTGATACTGTAGACCAGGGGTTCCCAACCTTTTTTTGTCTACTGCCGACTTTAAGAATAAATTATTTTTTAACGCCCCCCTTTTTAAACATACTTAAAAACCGCTAAGTACTTATAACTGATTATTGAAACGCAACTTTATAGTATTCGGACAGAGTATCTTTTATTGAAAATAAAACAAACATAATCAATTCTTATATAAAAACTAATGTGAAGGTTGAATCTGATGCTGTTCAATAAGTTTGTTGATATCAGGTTCCAATTTACTCAAAAACAGCCGCAAGTCGCCACGTTCGGTAACACGCAAACGATTTCTCTTTTTAGTAAGCAGCGTTGCCACAGCACTAAATCCACGTTCACACAAATATGACGATGGGAATGCTATCAAGAATCGTTGAACAATTGACCACAATCCAGGGTACAATTGCAGGATCGGTTTTTGTAGCCAAAATTCTTGATATCCATTTTTGAACTTGATTTTTATTTCTTCGTTTGTTGTCAATTCTATAAGTTCTTCTTCCAGCTGAGGTGACATTGCTATGTTGACATTTGAAAATGGATCCAACACCCAGTCTGGCATTTCCAAGTTTAAAATGTCCTGGTATCGTTCGGTGAAGTCAATGTGGAGGTTTTCCAAATGTTGGCAGTAGGCAAACAAGTCGTCGTTACTGCAGGATACTGATAAATTCGGAAAATTGTGAAACTCACGTCTGCCCATATTTTTTTTGTGCAGAAGCAGTTTGGCTGCGAAAGCGGCAACGACATTTTTTGTTTTAATTAAATTTAGTTCATCGCCTTGCAGTTGGAGGTTCACGTCGTTGAACAATTTATACAGGTCTGTCATGTAAGCTATATCATTCTTTGATGTTATGAGCTTGTTGCGCAGTTCTGTATCTTTAGTTTCCAAGAACTCTATCACAGAGTCAAACAGGTTATAAAATCGAATCAGACAATTGCCTCTTGACAGCCAACGAACTTCAGTATGAAGCAACAAACGGTTGAAATCTTCGTCATTAGTAACACAAAGCTGATGAAATAATCTATCATTCAAAGAGCTGCTACGGATTTTATTGAATGCTTTGATGACATATTGCAGTGATTGAAATAGTCGTTCACTTAAGTTTCTAGCAACCAAATGTTGTCTATGAATAACGCAATGTATAGCAAGGACATCTGGAATTTTATTTTTTAGGTACGCTATGAAGCCTTTATGGCGCCCTGTCATAGCCGGAGCGCCATCCGTAGCAACTTGTATAATATTTTTCAAAGGAATCTCTTTCTCTTCACAAAACTTTTCCAATGTATTGAATATGGTTTCGCCTTTTGTATCTGTCTCCAAATTTCTGGCAAACAATAGTTCTTCACGTATTTTCTCATCTTTAATAAACCTCACGTAAGATAGCAACAACGCTTCATTAGTTGGTAAAGTGGACTCATCGAGCTGAATTGAGAATTGACTAGTCCTCAGATGATTGCACAATGATTCTTCAATGTTTTCAGCCATTTCATCAATTCGTCTTTGCACAGAATTATTACTCAAAGGAATTTTTTGGATAATATCTGCGGCCGGTTTATGAAGCACAGTAGTTATTACTTCCTTTATTGCTGGCAAAATTAACTCTTCTCCGATGTTGTGTGGTTTGCCTTTTTGAGCAATTAACAAAGGGATATTGTACGAAGCTCGAAGTCCGTCGTCATCTTGCTTAGCAGCCGCCGAAAATAGTTTTGATACACTTGGCTGAGTATTATGCTTCTTCTCTAGGTCTTGAAAATATGCTACATTCTTGTCTTTCTTATCTGGATGCATTTTATTCAAATGACCTTGCAGTCTTGAAGGCTTCATTGCTTCGTTCGAAAATGTTTTTAGACATAGAAGACACAAAGGCGACGACGGGTTTGTGGGATTTTCAATAAATCCGAATTTAATATATTCCGAAGAGTATTGCCGTCTCTTCTTTTTTACTTCCGACATTGTTTTGTTTTGAGAAATACGTAAGTGGTATAATGAAGTACTGCTTATCTATTATGCGCGAAACCGCAAATGAAAATAAAATTTTACGTCGTTTATATAGGATTGCATAAGCAGCACGCACCAACAGGAATAAGACAAACGTGCATAAACTCGTTTATCTCATTCGACGCCCAATCGTACTCGACAAGCAAGAACAAGTACCTATTATAGAACCAGCCGATTGATACAGGAATGTACAAATCGGATTATTTAACAAAAACTTGTTAAAACATGATTGCCCACGGTCTATTATATCGAACCGAGTTTGAGCTATATCTTAATTAATATTAGTTGATGTTCACAAGATGTAGTCGAGAGTCGAGAGCTCAGTCGGTATCTAAGAGTCTTCCTAGCTAGGTAGATGAAATTATAAATCGACCCCAAAGCCCTACACAACGCCCCCTTTTTTTTTCTGGGTCTCTTACCGCCCCCCTTTAGGCCTGCAGCGCCCACAAGGGGGCGTTATCGCCCACGTTGGGAAAGACTGCTGTAGACTAATGTAAACCAGCTGTATCGCCAACGCATCTTTGGAATGAATCTAATGCGGCGAGTACTTGCTGCACTGGATTCACTGCTTTATTTCTGAAAATAAAGATACCATATAAATTAAATATCTGAGAGCGTTTAAAAAATGTGGCAACAAAAACGAACTAAAATAGGTACTGTAGTTACCTCTCTCACGACGCAGTTACTAAATAAAAGAGTAAAAAGTAAATTTATGCTAGCTAAAAGAAAACTTACTTCATTGTAGGATGCTCTAACCAGCGGTGCAATCGGTAAGTCAGCCACCAAGCTATGTTTTTGGAGACTCGAAATCTCGCCAAGAAACATTCGTCGTCCCATATGGAAAAACGATCGGGTCTAGGTAAATACACTTTTCTTTTTCTATTTACACTGACAAGATCATCACTTTCATCTTCAGAACTGGTTTCCGCGAGTATTTCTTGGAGCAGGGATATGATGTTTAGAAGTTATATTCAACGCGTTTGTCAATTTGACGGATAACTTAACACTAACTATAACACTAACCAGCGAAAAGTGAGCAGTTACGGTTATGGTTAAAGTTATGACGTTATTTAACAATTTGTCAACTGGTGCAACTCAATTTTGGCCTAACCGATACTTTAACTGAAATTTTGACGTTTGTTATTGTTAAAGTAAGATGGTGCAACCCACCGTTAGTATTTTTAAAATGCTAACCCGCGTGAGAGATATTCATAAATAACTTTTAGGAAAATAAAAATATTCGGCGCGAATATGAGACAGATGGTGTGGTATAAGTAAGTAGTGCACCATACGAGACAAAGATGGCGCGAACCTACACACATGACCTAATGTGTTTAGTAAGGGAATGAGAAATTTCGATGCTTGTCTTGAAGACATGACAGCTGAGCTGGTTAGAGCACCTGGAGATGTAATCCTGGGGTCGTGGGTTCGAGTCCCATTCGCGCCAAATATTTTTCTTTCCTTAAAAATTATTTGTGATAGTATGTCGTATGTTCTTGTTCTGCTATTGTATCGGCAGTATTTGTAATAAAAAACTTAGGAAAGAATACAAATATTTTTAAAAAGTTTCGTTCTGTAATATATCTAATAGGGTGGTTTCATGCATTCGGTATATAAATAATACGATAAATTTTGGAGGTGAGTCTCACGCCGATGACGTATGCGAGGACTTTCGTAAGCCCTTGATTTGTAATGGAAGTTTCACGGCCGGTTTGGTTGAGTGGTAGTTGCGATGCCTCTTGATAGACGGGTCCTTGGTTCCAATCCCAGTCGGGGCAAATATTTGTGTAAAAAGCAGATGTTTTTCTCGGGTCGTGGTTGTTTGTGTCCGAGTCTTTATGTGTGTTCCGAGGGACCCATGACATAAGGAAAAACCTTAGTGTTGTCCTTTGAGTGTATCGCTTTTTATTTACTGCTGTTTTTAAAAGCTACGAAACTTTCGAACCAACACTTCTCTTCGAAGTCAGATCGCGGCTCGCTGAAAAAATAATTAAGTCACCAGCTTTAAGACAAAGAAATTGCGAAAAATTGCGCCTTAATGACTAAAGAAATTAGTCACCCGTCAACAGACTTATGCTTTTTGCCGCCAAATAAAAAGAATACGAAATGCTTGGATAATTGTTTCCGGTGAAGTGTATGCTAATTTGAGAGGGAAAAGTTCGAGAGCATTAATTGTAAGTATGATAATATACAGGGTGACTTTTTCATCATTAGTCAAAACGTACCTACATAAAGTTCATTTTTTGTTTTTTTTTATCGTTTCAAATAAAAAGTTCAAGCAATCATCCGAAATATTAAAATACATTTTAAAATTTAAGTTAAAAATCCTTTAATGCGGGCTTAGTTGTTGTTCGTTAATATCCTATTTTTAATTTTTATTTTCTTGGGCAAAGTGGGTAGTTCTGTAGCTTCATATAATCTCATTTTGCCGCCATGCTTATGGTATTTTACCTGAGCGTGTGAACCCCTCCCTGCTAACATCACTCCGTCACATCGACTCGTGCGTGGAGGTCGACGTTCTATTCGAATTGCTTCGTATTTTCAACTTACAATAAGCGCGTCAATCGGGTGTGATTGTGGAGAGACGTTGTGGTGAAAGACAGACCAAACAGTGTGCCGACCCGACTCCTGGACCGTTCAAGAAGGATCCCGAGGCTCCAGAGCAAGCAGGCACGACACCGAGATCAAAGGTTGGTGGTAGCGAGATTTATGCGGTTTGCAGACATCTATCTAGTTGCCCGATTTTAAGTTTAATTCCCACTTTATTACATTCGCCACCAACGCCTATCGCCTTATTTTATCGATCAGTTGTAGAGCGACTACTTACGTCGCGTTATGAGTCAATTGAATTATAAAATAGCTATATATATCTAAAAGGATGTAAGGCTATTTAGCCAATTGCTTACTTCTTTTTAATACTAAATTTGTATCAGTCTAAATTTTCACTGGCCTGCGTCGCGTTATGCCTAAATGACAAATAAATAGAATATGCAAACTTCTGTCTCATATCTTGTATTGGCACTTCAAAGTAGAGTGTTCTTAAATAAGTTTCTAATATAGACATACAAAAAATAGTGGTTTCTGATAAAATAATACAAAAACGTCACCCATTACAACGATTGTTCGTTGTGTTTGCAATTATTTTTTTATTAATTGATTCATTAATAAAAAAATGATACTAGAAAAGTTGTTTTCATTAAAATTTATTAAAAGGCGGTTTTAGATATACTAAGAACAAAATAAACAATTATGCGTCTTGGCTATGGCTATGGCGATACTCGAATAGACAGGTTCAGTGCTTCCCTAAAACTAAATTCAGAGTAATCAGTGGAAAAAGTCAGTCAACATATACGTGAACCTAACCACGCAAAATTAAAATAAAATCGCAATAATCGTGGACAGAGCAAAAGAAGTAGTTTGTCGAACATTTTGAGCTATTAGTAAAATTCTAGAAAATGTGATAATACAGGAATCTGAACATAAAACGGCTAATGAAAGTGATAATGAAGAGGAAAGTGTAGAGGAAAAAAATGAGGCAAATCAAAAAAAAGATATATAGATATATAAAAATGACCTGGCAATATGATAAATAATGAAGTTTAGATAGTAATTATTCACTTTGCCCGATAGAGCTAGACATTATGAATAATGCCCGGGCATTATTCATAATGCCCGCATTAATCACTTGGTCCATAACATATATACAAGTTCCAAATATTATTGTACTACATTTTCTCTATTATTGAACGACTGGCAAAAGGCCTTGAATAAGGTTAACTTGATCAGAGCTTCTGGGAAAACGTCTTGCTGCTAACATGTTATTTTTCAATGCTAAACTTCTCTTTTGCCGTTCAAGGTCATCATGATCCAGGCAAACGCTCGCACCACGGACATTTTATATCAGTACGAAGTCCATGGTGGGTGATAGAAATAATTTTGTTGTCACTAGTTCTCGCCATTTTTAGATAGGTTGATAATAAATACAATATCTTTTATGTAACATAAGTTATGACTGTGTTATCTATAGGTACTAATATTATAAAGAGGAAAGATTTGATTGTTTGTTTGTTTGTTTGCATTGAACAGGCTCCGAAACTACTGGACTGATTTGAAAAATTATTTCACCATTAGAATCCTTCATTATCCCCTATCAACAAAGGCTACATAATTTTCCCGAACTCCCACGGTAACGAAGTCCCGGGCAGAAATTTATTATAACAGCATATCGTAATAGGATATCTTTTTATTATGGACTTTATTTCCGCTGCTTTAACAGTGAGTTCATTAATCTTGCTAAAAATCATTAAGTAATTGTTAAAATACTTAACACAAATATCTTCTGTGTAACAGTCTCGGGTAGGACCGGGCCAAATTATTTGGAATGAAACAAATAAAATCATTACAGTTACTAATACATTTTTACGGCACTAATAACTCTCTGGTGGGTTTAGAAACCCTTTCGGTACCTGTGTTCTAAATACTCTGATTACTAGTTCCCAAAATTCACACTTACCAAAATACCTATTCATCTGTTCCTCATTTTCTACAATCACTACTACCTATAAATGCCATTTCCTAAAATTCCCACTTTTTTGGGTTGTATGAATTCGTCTGTCCATCTGTCTGTCTGTCTGGCCAAGCTGCATAGATGTTTCGAAATGAGACTGGTATTAATTTATACTTAATAAAAGATCAAATGTAAATAATCAGTGCGAATTTAATAAATCAAAACTGAGAGATGTATACTTAACATAAAACGTATCCTTACAAAACAAAATAATTGGTAGGTCTCAAGCAGTAGTTTAATAAAGAAGACGCAACTTCAAGTCGTGTTTTAATTTGATAATATTTTTAAGAAAGTCTAAGCTTGAAAAATCCCCATTTTCTAACTGGATGAGGTACTCTGCATACTTTTCATCAAATAGTATGTCGATAGTTCGTCTATTTTTTTTGAACTTGTTAAATAATGATATTTGAATTCGGTAATCGGCATGTATTGCTTCTTTGCGTAGCTTGAAAATGAAATGAAATAAATTGGGTGTCGCTGGAATATTGCCATTCACGCGCCTATGCCAACCTTCCAGGGCATTGGTCGTTCTTTGTTTTTCATAGGCACAACTAATATTTTGTGCAGGCAATCGAGGGTACCACTGTCGCTTAAAATATTTTATAAATTCTTTTATTTTTGACGTTTGCGGAGCGGAATTAATTATTGCAGTCCATGCCTCACTAAAAAATCGCGGCGGAAGAAGTGGAAATAGGGAACACAGTTTTACAATTTTTAGTTCACTGACGTTTTTTATTTCTAGCGCCCTTTTTTTCCTCCACACTGCCTTATTGAAATGGTGAAAACAATATGTAACTTTTGCTGCAGGAAACACTTTCATGACTGCATTGATTTGGGCCTGTTCATAGTCACATTTGTATTCATATATTTGCATTCCCAATTTATCTTTTAACAACTGAAAAAATCGTGTGTATGTATCTTCGCTTTTATCAGGTAATAATCCAAAAACAATTGGTATGACGCATGTAGTATTTTTGTTAGATCCCATGTCCACGTGAATGCTAAACAGCTGATAAAAGTTATATGGCGTACACGTAAATGTGCCATCTCCAAAATGCTTCTTTTTGGCACAGCTCTTGATAATCTTTCTTGCCGTTTTGGACGCGAAAATCAAAATCTTATCTGTAGTACCGTCTTCGCAAACTAAAAAAGAATTGAATGCTTTTGGAACCCGGACATCCTCGAGTTTACTAAAAACCAGTCTGTTTACATCAAGATACTTTTTCCTAGCACTGTATAATCTATTCTTTATAGAAGTCCATTGTGGAACATCATGCTTGTATTTTCCTTGTTTCATATCTTCAAAGGTTTTTTCGAATACCTTCTGAACTGGGCCTAAGTCATCACAAACTTGCTTTTTACATTCTTCTGCTTTAAGTAAAACTTCATTTTTAGCAAAATCTTGGCGGCACAGGTGTATCTTCTCTCTGATTACTTTCGTTTTTTTGTTGTCAATTGTAATGCTTGATGAACATTCTTGTGTCTCAGTACAACGCCACAGGGTACTGCTTTTATTTTTTTTTACCAAAATAATAGCGATAACCATTTCGTAACAGAATATCCCCACCCTTTTGATTTTTTACAAATACGAAATCACCCGAATCACCCATTTTTATAGGTAAAAGCTCAGAACAATAGGTAAAAGACATGTAAAAGACAGCTAGGGGATACGACAGAAACAATTGACAATACTGTCATGATAGATAATAGATTTCAAGTGGACAGTTATCATTGCATTAAAAAAGATTGCATAAATGCACGTATGTCCTAATAAGAATTATGAAAAAGTGGTAATTTCAGGAAATAGATATTATATGAAAATGTTAGTTTAAGTAAGTGAACATTTTAGGTAGTGGCCAATGTAATAAGTACGTAAAATAGACAAAGTGTGAATTTTGGGAACTGGTAATCAGAGTATTTAGGACACAGGTACCGAAAGGTTAGAAACACTGATGTTCTGCCTACCCTGTTAAGGATTATGGGCGTGAGCGTATGTATAACTCTCTGGAAGGTTGGCATACCTAGACGCCTGAATGCACGAACGGGACGTCAATTATCTTTCTTGAATGTTTTATTCAAAATAAAAAAGGAATTGCGTTGACAAAATCTGAATCTAAAGTAAAGTATCTATGAAGGCAATGTAAGAAGGAAAATTGATATTGTTTTCAATTCAATATATAACAAGGAACTTGTTAAACTGGAAAAGAAGAGACAAGTGCGTCATATCTCCTAAAAAAACATCATGAAAATTAAAAAAAAAAATTCTTAACAATTCTAGTCATTGTTTGGATTGGTTGTAGTGTTATGTGAAATAAGCCAACTTCATGTTTACCTAACGCTTTATTATGTTTAAGAAAAGTTTATTTTAAGCGGACTTTGTGTAATTCTACACACTTATTTATATGTGTTAGTCTTTAAAATAATTTTTATTGTATTGTTAATGTCTTACTAGATTTGTGTGTGCTGAAGATGCAAAAATAAACGTTGTCTATGTCTATGTCTAATGTGTACTTACTGAATGAATGAAACGGAATAAAATTATCTACCACTTACTATTAATTTTAAAATTTTGGAGTAGGAATGTTTACACAGAGTTACTTAAAATCCATAATCACTATTAGTGGTCAAAAACATAATAAAACATTTATTTTTTCATGATTACAACGCTTTAAGCTTATCTCTCTGAGCTTGTGACGCTATTGACCTAAAATTCTACACAAATCAAAAAAAGTTTACGATCAGTAGCAAAATCAGGTGTATTCTTTAAAATATAAATTATTTAAAGAAACTGTTTACGTTTTATGATTTTATAATGAAAATGCACTAAGTAAATAAAAGAATCATTATTAATTATTTACTTTTTATTAACAAAAGCTAGGAAATGCAATTTTGGCTTAAATGTAATGTAATGAAAAATTTGAATTAATGAAAAAACAAACAAAATTTATTACGAAAAAATTAATAGTTAGTATAAAATGACTCCTCCCCTGGCTCGCACACATGCGGAAACCCTTCTGGGCATGCTAAGAATTAAGTTATCTAGCATTTCTTGTGGTAACCTGTCCCACTCTTCAATAGCAGCTGCCCTGATTTCTGACACTGTTCGCGGTGGTGGCTGACGGTTCCAAACAGCTCGCTCAAGAGCATCCCACGCATGCTCGATCGGGTTTAAGTCAGGCGAGCCGGCAGGCCAGTCTAACCTGGTGATGTCGTATTGCTGGAGAGCAGCATCAACACGTCCGTTTCGATGTGCGGGCGCATTATCATCTACCATTATGAATTGGCGCCCGTGGTTGATGCGGAATGGTCTGACGTATCCATCGATTGCAATCGTTTTGTACATGGCTCCGGTCATGGTGCCTTGATACGGGATTAAGGGCGTCCTAGCCCCAATCATTATCCCGGCCCAAAAGGACACTGATTTCCCGCCCTGCTGAACGGTTCCAGTGGCAGTTCTTTGCCTTTCAGAGTCGCCAGGTCTTCTCCAGACACGGACACGTCGGTTATCTGGATGTGTACTGATCCGCGTTTCGTCAACGAAGAAGCAGTTCTGCCAGATGCTTTCGTCCTCAATTTCTTCATTTTGACGGAGCCTAGCCCATTGCAATCTGCGCCGCTTCCGTTGCTGTGAGTTCAGAGGTGCTCGCCAGGATCTCCTTGCTCGTAATCCAGCTTGGTGTAAGCAATTTCTAATCGTTTGGGTGCTAACTTCGCGGCCGGTGGCAGCTCGCAGCTCTGCTTTCATTTTAGTAGCGTTCATTGTTGGGTCACGGGCAGCCAGTAATCTGATATATCGCTTCTGAATTGCAGTAAGAACAGTTGGGCGACCACTGCGAGGTCGATCAGCTAAATCTTCCGTGCCCTGATACCTCTCCAACGTGGTCACCACGCAGGATTGGGATACATGAACTCTGCGTGATATTTCCCTCGTGGAATAGCCTTCTCCACTTAAAGTTAGAATTCTGGCTCGTAAAACTGCAGTTAATCCTCTCGGCATCGTTACCAACTTAATTTTTTTTTAATAAATTGAAAATATTGATAAGTTGCGACTATGTCAGATTTCTGAATGAAAGCAAGCAAGGGTTGATTGTCTTTTTAAATGAAAAAACATTTGAATTACGAAATTATTTTATATTTAAATTTCATATTTTTAAATAAGGAATCAAAAGATAAAAAGTGATTAAGTTTTATTCTTCTACAATAAAAAATATTAGCACTTTTCCAAGTGATCGCAAACTTTTTTTGATGTGTGTATAGGCCCAAATATCTACAGTCCTACTTTGCTATAGATATACTTCGCGTCATGACTACTCATTAATGTTGATTTTCTTCTATCATAAATAGTTTTTCTATCTATTTAAAGTAACTATCTTTAAAAAATGGAAAAACTGCATTTTGGGACGTATTTTCGGGGGGAGTGAGTGAAGGAGGGGCAAATGGCGATAGCATTGGGCAGATTCGTGTCAGCAGGATTAAATTAGGCTAAAAAACTCGGTGCCAAACGCCAAAATGTTCGATTTGCATCAATGCTACTTAATTCCGCCAGTTTGTTAGTTCAAAACCAGACTAAAATTAAATAAATACCACTGTAAGCGTGTACACCGGCTTGACGTCAAGCTGGCTACGTTGCTCTAGATTTTATAGTTTACTGTGCACAATTAGAAGAAAAAGTTAAAAAAAAAGTTCAGCAGAACCTCGAGGTGACTATTACACTGAAGGCCTCCGCCGGCGGCGCGCGGCGGCGCGGCAGTGCGAAAAAGCCGACAGTGGAGCCAATCCAACCTAAGACTAAATAAATGTTCAACAATAGCGTTAGCGTTAAAAATCGCCTGCCGCGTTCCTTTACAGAGTTCAAGAATCACGGCAGGTGATCAAGAAATACATAGTATAAAGTTGACGCTGAAAAACAGGCTCAATAAATACTTAGGAAATACTTAAAGAGCGCCTTTTATCCCGCTGGATTGATTCAAACTAACGGTTAGGGCGCTCGCGGAATCTAAGTCATAGTCCGACAAGAAACCTGCTTCCGGCAAGAAGCCCGCTGCTGTTGCACCTAAACAAAAGGCGCCGCGGCAAAACCAAAAAAGGCAGTCGCCGTTACTTCTTTGCCAGCCAAATAAAGAAGAGAAGGCAGCTGATGGGAAGCCTGCCGCAAAGAAAGAGGCACCTGAAAAGAAGCCCGCCGCAAAGAATGCTAGAAGCACCGTTCCACAGGCTAAAAGCACTGCTTCACAGGCTAAAAGCACCGCTTCACAGGCTAAAAGCACCGCTTCACAGGCTAAAAGCACCGCTTCACAGGCTAAAAGCACCGCTTCACAGGCTTAAAACACCGCTTCACAGGCTAAAACCACCGCTTCATGGGCTAAAAGCACCGCTTCACTGGCTAAAAGCATCACTTCACAGGAAAAAAGTACCGCTTCACGGGCTAAAAACATCGCATCACAGGCTAAAAGCGCCACTTCCTAGGCTATCATCGGAGGGTATGTTGATTGACTTCAGTCGTTAAAACCAAGCCAAGTTCTGACTCTAGCCAAGTGGCCTCTGGGCCATTGTGCGGTTTGAAAACTCTCGATACTAGAGTTAGCCAAGTTCGCTACACACTTGACTATACCTAGACGATAAGAAGAAGACCAGTCATCCGGCTGACCGGATTACGCTTTTTTACTTATTACAGTGGACTGTAATTTAAATAAAATATTAGTCCGATAAAACCTTGGTAGGTATATCTTTACGGGGTTTAATGTCTCTAGTTCAATAAAAAAATAAACGTTTTAATATTTAATTTAAAGTTAAATTAAAAAAAATAACTGTCTCATATACAGTTTCATTCATTCATTCAATAGCAATTTATTTAAACGGTAAACTAGGAAATATAAAGAGAAACAACATTCCACAACAAACATAGAACATAGGATCTCCTACTTTTTTGAAATCGGTTAAAAATACAAGGAAGTCAATAAACATTTATTTATGTTTTATTTTCCAAAATATCACAAGCGATATCTATGCAAGCTGCTACGCCTTTTGGTGTGGTGAATTCCAGTTCATATGAGTACCTGAAATAATTGAAAAGATATAACCAAGATATAAGATTGTCTGTCTTTTTTTTTAACAGTTAATTGTGCATCCATAGACTTGACGTCCATACCCTTGTCTTATTACATTGAATATTGTTATTACTTAATTATCACTATTAACTATACTACCATGTTTCTTGCAAATAAACGACTTTGATTTGATTTGATTTGAATTAATTTTATACGAAGTTTTGAAACGCGTGGCTCATGATCTGATAACACTAAAATAAAATACAAATGTTATAACTTTTAAACAGCTAAACTAAACCATAAACAGCGATTACATCAGCGAAAAAAAAACCACATTGAAACCGGTCAATTTATTTAAGAGCTACGATGCTACACACAAATACACAGATACACAGAAACAAAGAAACATATCTAGGTTGCGGATTACTATGTGCAATGTGCATGCCGCAGTGAGTCAAACGGTTATAACTCAGTGCGGTCAAACGGTTATAACTCAGTGGGGTCAAACGGTTGACGGCCGGTTTGGTCGAGTGGTAGTGACGCTGCCTCTTGATCGGCGGGTCCTGGGTTCGATCCCCAGTCGGGGCAAACATTTGTGTAAAAAGCAGATGTTTGTTCTCGGGTCATGGGTGTTTGTGTTTGTCTTTATGTGTGTTCCAAGGGACCCACGACACAAGGGAAAACCTTAGTGTGGGCCTTTGAGTGTGTAGCGTTTATTTATTTATTTATTTATTTATAACTCAGTGCGGTCAAACACTGATTTTCAGTTATAATTTGAGGGGTGTGTACGAGGTTTAGTGAAAATCTCTCTCAGCACTTAAGGGGCTCGCTAAAATGCCATTTCGAATATCATAACGACATCTTAGAATGTTCACCTGATATAGTAGACTTTTTCCTACTTCTAGTATTTTTAATTTTTTGAATAAGTGGTATGAGTTTTTAGTCGTCCGTACGAGACACAGATGGCGCTAATCTACACGCACGACGTAATGTGCTTAGTAAGGGAATGAGAAATTTCACCGGTTTGAAGCCATGACAACTCAGTTGGTTAGAGCACCAGGAGATCTAATGCTGGGGTCATGGTTTCAAGTTCCATTCGCGCTTACATTTTCTTTTCCCTAAAATTTTATTTGTGAAGTTAGAGGTCATTTTAGAAATTTGATTAAATCAAAAATCAAACTATTTTCGATCGACGGACGGCCGATAATTGTCACTACCTGTCACTGTCATCTATATAGCGCTAGACAGAGATGTACTGATATTCGACACTTTGGAATTTCGGTTGTAGATAGTACATAGTAGAGCTCCTGACACCACCATAACTTGATTCTTCAAGCAAGATAAGGAAGGAAGATAAACTGTACCCCGAATGTTGAGTGATAGAGTGGGACAACACGCTACAAAAAATAATTAAAATGGTACCTTCCCGTTCCAATCATGAATTTTGTAAAGATTTGGTAAAAATCTTGAATATTTATGTTGTTCTGCGAATAGTTACCCTGGAAATAAGATATGTAATATAATATGAGGTGACGGTAAATTATTAAGCGAAATTTAATGGAGTGATTCTTCCCGTGAAATTGAACAACTTCTCCCAAAGATACATACATAGAAATTCTGTATTGCACACAGTTACAAAAAAAGTTTTACATACTTAACTAAACAAAAGTGCGCAAAGGCGGCCTTATCCCTAAGAACAATCTCTTCCAGGCAACCCTTGTTTTAGGGACAACTCTAAGAAACCGAGAGTAGTGCAGAGTAATACTTATACAAAATAATAGACACACAATACATTTTACCACACTTAAAATACATTTACACATTTAGAATCCAATTTTCTTATTTCCCCTTACGCTCCTTAGGAAAAGTTGTTGAGTTTTGTGAACAGATTGTCGCTAAATTATATAAAGTTTATGGAGAAGCGAACTTTTTTGAAGTGAAAACTTCTTTAGCGGCGTAGTGCACCTTAAAGTATGGGTAAAAATGTTAAACTCGCATCAGGACATGTTACGGTCATAACCCTGAACGAAAATTTGTAAGACGGAGGGGTGTTTAATAAATAAAGGAAATTAAAACTGCAAAACTCAAGATGTCATCCGTTGTTAGCATAGAAAAAATTAAATAAAATATTAATGCACAACGTTAATGTTCAATTTTTCACTTCTGCCGGCACTCCCGGAGTGCAACCCGTTGTTTTATTTTTTTCATATTAAATTTAAAAAATATATATATTTTCACTAGATAACAATTATATACAAAAATCCAGTGTTGAGGCTTCTTTTAAGTAAACATTTCAATCTATGTTCCTTAGAAATAAATAATTCAAGTTTCTTGGGCTCATACGCATGTATTTATTTTCGTCATATTCTCTCATTAATTTCGGTAAGTCTTTAATCAAATTTGCTATGCTCCACGAGCCATGTTTTATATATTTTTACCAGACCGCCAAGGAAGAAAACTTTTTTAACCTTTTCACCGCCAAAGTCTGATATATCAGACAAAAAAATTTTTTTTTTCACTTTTAATATCGTTCACCAAGCGTTCGCCATACGCCACGACATTAAAAAAATAATAGTTTTTTGATGTCGTGGCGTGTGGTGGGTGTTTTTGACGAAAACTCTTGGCACTAAAAGGGTTAAACAGAAAGTATTAAATTCTTTGTCTATAAAGATTTTATATTAAGAAAAACGTTATTTGATTTCTGATTTCTTTTAATACTGTTTTTTGAGTAAGTAATTACTAAAAATTTTGAAGCTATGCAACTCCTTGTATTTTTCCCGGCACTGTGAGTTTATAGTGATTTTTAAAAGCCACTTATTATCAACAAGCTTTTCTCCCGCGGCTCCGCCCGCTTGGACTCTACAGGTTATATCCTGCCCAGCTGTGGCAAAAAATGTAGCCTTTGTCCTTTCCCGAGGTCGAATCTATCTCTGCACCAAATTTCATCAAAATCGGTTCAGTAGTTTGAAAGCGTAACAGACAGACAGACAGAGTTACTTTCGCATTTAATAATATTAGGGGATCAACAATTGTACGTGACAAACTAACTTACCGGAATAGAATAGCAATCTTGAGATAATTTAAAATTCAAAATTTTCATCAGGACTTGAGACAATGGACTAGAGCATTCCACTTTGTCCAAGTTAAAGATCAAGTTCTTCGATGAACTCTGGGTCACTTGGTAGCCCCTAAAATTGAACTAAAAAAACATCTATTTTGGATAAAGTGTTAGTTAACAAACCTAATAATAGGACTTTACCTATGAAATTGCCGATTTTTTTTCAAGCTTTATTTTATTCATAATTTATTTGGTTGAAAAGCTATTACTAAAATTGTTATTTATTTAAAACCTTGGCCATATAACGGATATATTGAGTCAAATTAATACACATTTACTTTAGATTTATTTGCTGAAAAAGAAGCTCAAATATAGCTCGTTTCATCCGTTGCCCGTTTCATTGCTTATTTTTGCTGAACCGTTGTTACAGTTACAACTTTCAATAAAGTAAGTATGATGAAAATTAACTTAATGTTGTCCAAACCTTCCCACAAAATTTCGCTAAATTTGAATTTCGCATTCCCGAGAAAAATCCAAAAACGTTAGTATGGTAAATTCAGTTTTCCAAAAATATTGTATAAAAAACGGCAATTTCATAGGTAAAGACCTATTATTAGTAACACAAACAAGCTCAGGCTAGACATAAAATTAGGTAGCGTAGAGCTCCATCCACTCTTTTAAAAGTCCCAACTTAAGGAAACTAAGACAAATTAAGGAACAAGGCAGTTGTCCCACCGGCAACGATGCACGATTAGCGAGCAGAGCTAGAATGTAGAAACGAGTCGGCCGCGGGGAGCGAGTGCGTAGTTCCGATAGTTGTGTAGCTCTGCTATCAGCGAGTGTGCGAGTGAGACGAGCGAGTGTACTTTCGAGCGAGTGTTTGACGGCCGGTTTGGTCGAGTGGTAGTGACGCAGCCTCTTGATCGGCGGGTCCTGGGTTCGATCCCCAGTCGGGGCAAACATTTGTGTGAAAAGCAGATGTTTGTTCTCGGGCCGTGGGTGTTTGTGTTTGTCTTTTTGTGTGTTCCGAGGGACCCACGACACAAGGGAAAACCTTAGTGTGGGCCTTTGAGTGTGTAGCGTTTAATTTTTTTTTTTTAGATCCGCACCGTAGAGAAATGACCGCTGGTTGCTCTCTCGGCGTGAGTTCTGATCGCTGAGCGAGTGTTATCTTTCCTAGCTCTTGTCGACCAGCGACAAACTAGTGAAGCGAGTCCTCGCCGGCAGTGTGAACAGTCAGCGATCAACTATTTATATGTATCTCTTTTGTTTACACAGAATGTATATCTATTGTACGTTTCTTGAGCGAGAAAATAGCCGATAGTTAGTCGTTTTCTCGCCGGCGGTGGGACAACTGCCTAAAGATGGTATTATAGTGTCTTGTCAAGACATAGTATTACCCGAAGAATGAAACTAGGCTCTGATACCACACATTTATAATTTTATCGTAAACCAATTCGAAGTCACCCGATTTAAATCTCCCGTGACATAAAAATGAATATAGCCACCCAAACTTCTTGCCCCATGTACTTAACCTCGTTGATCGATTCGGAATAGTGTGAACCACTGGACTACGGGGTACGTATTAAAATACCGAAAATTCAAAATACCGATGGTTGAAAAACCTACGCTTAAAACATCGCTTAAAACATGGAATGCCGATGTACGATATAACTAAACTTATAATACCGATATTTAAATGACCGAATGTTCAAAATACCGAATTTAAATGGCCGAATGTTCAAAATACCAATATTTACATGACCGAAAGTTCCAAATATCGATACAAGAAATACCTATGTTTAAAAACATCGATGTTCAAAATACTAAAAATTTAAATGCAACCACAATCGTTTCTGGCACTTCGCCGGCCGCTGCCGCGGCACGCTCGCTTCGCTCGCTCGGCTCGTGCGTTGGGGTCACAGTTCTAACTAGGCTACTAACAAACCTACTCGTCGCAGTTCCGTTTGTCATATAAACAGACAAAATAAAACATTTATACTATTGAAAACTTTATGGACAGGATGTCCATAATCCGAAAACTAAAATTCGGTATTTCAGTTTTCGGTATTTTAGCCTTCGGTATTTTAGCCTTCGGGATATTAAGTCATAGGTATTTCAACCTTCGGGATTTCAAACTTTCGGTCAAACAAACATTCGGGATTTCAAACTTTTGGTCAAATAAACATTCGGACATATAATTTTCGGTCTTTCGTCCATAGGTCTTATGAAATTCGGTTTTCTATACTTCGGTATTGTAATATGTACCCGGACTACGAGTGGCTTATAAACAAATGCTGTTGTACCGTTTTACGTGCTGTTGATAGGTACACAAGCAACGTGGCGCGGCTACAGGGCGATCAAAGCAATGTAAATAAATCCGAATCTACAGCTACGAAGGAAAATAGCCTTTGTAATTAGAAAAAAAAATTATTGGCCTTAATTTAGTAATGTGACACCAACTGGCAGTCATCTTTGAAAGCATTATAAAAATGCCCTCAAAAACAACTACCAATTATTGGCAAGTGCAATTGTGCCTTGTGGTGATCGGTTGAGAATAACAACACTCTATTTCGTTTCCGTGTGGTGATTGGTTCGTGGTGAATAACACCACCTCATTTCTTTTCGTGGGTGTGACTAAGGAAACACAAATAATGAGACCTGCCCCCCTATTAATCCACCCCAGGCAACGACACCTCAATTAGTTCTAAATCTGAGGTGGCCTCCTACGGTCTCATGCAGTCTCCTAAGCTCTGTGAAGGGCCGTCTGGTTCTCCACCATCCTCCTACCGAAGTCCGACGCCAAACAGCTTGCTGTGTTCCGTCGGGTCGTGGGAGTACCAGTGGCCTAGTAGGCATTTTCTGGGTTAACTAGCTCCATCGTCGACCTCATCTATGACCTTGGTCATAGAGTTAACCCATATTATAATAAAAAAAGGACTTTTAAATTAGGGTTTAAAAATAAAGCTAATCACAGATGTACTTACAAAAACTGGTCCCTCCCGTTTATAGACACTGATATCACATTTTATCATGGCTGTGGTTCGATTGATCTTCCTAGCCGCCATCGAGTAGTCCACAAGGTCATTCCTAAACAAAAGGTTTGAAGGTATCTTGCATTTCTCCAATGAGGACAACTTTAGTCGGTATGTCTAAAAATTTATATGGAGGAATGAAAATTACATGCGCAATTATGTGAGTTATACATATTATTCATTATATACATATTATACATTATATTGTACATTCTCTTTTTTAGTGTTTATCTTCGCTGCTGAGCACTCGTGACTGACGTTAATGAGGTTATAGCAGAATACCAGTGTTTTGTCCTTTGGACAAAGCTTATGCTGAGCTATGGCCTTTTTGTTGCATTCTGACACACACAAAACTAGAATAACTCTGTAACCTATGTGTTTTGAATGTTGTGTGTGTGTTTTAAAGCAATGAATAAATTCTTTGTCTGTCTGTCTGTCTGTCTGTCTGAGTTTGTAAAAAAAAATTGTATGAGTTACGTTTTTTATGTGTCTAAGGCTGGCTGAGCCAGTTGGCGAGTGATTTTAGAAAATAGTTCATTTAACTGTATTGAAAATCGTTGTTTGACACACGGGTGCGAAGGTTGCTGCAAACTCGAGAAATTGCCACCTATTTACAATAACTTCAATTCCAACATTGAATTACATATACTTAATTATTTAAGCACCCTTAATATTTAAGCCGTGTGAGTCCCCGTCAGAGTAGAATAGGACCACCCTCTTTCTTACCGAGGTTTCGTACAAGGCGACTAAGGTAAATATGCAAGCAAGTTCATCTGCACACAGAGAAGGAAAACTCTGAAATGATATCAAAACCCTCGCCAACCCGTCTGCCAAGCGTGGTGAGTATGGCATTTACCCCTCATGTTATTGAGGGAGGCCCGTGCCCCAGCACATATATGGGCTGATGAAGATGAAGAATATTTATTTTAGGTAAGGCCATCGTCCATAGATGATTAGAGCATCCTTTATAAATCAACGTACCTTACCACAATGTCCGTAAAAAGTGTTAAAAGCAAATAAACAAATTAAATGGGGAATGATCATTCTCGAACTAAAAGCGTTTAAACAATATTGTCCAACTTTCCGTCAGCCGATCACGAGTGGAAACTGACGGTAACGGGTCGGTTTTAGTGAGGTGGGCGAGTAATAGGGATGTAAAAAATTCAATTTAAATTCAAAAAAGCTTTATTTCATAGAACATTCAGCATGTTATTTAAAATAAGACAAAGTTACATTAAATACATACAAACAAATTAGGCAAGAAACTCCGAAGGTGCTCTTTTCAATCTCATTACAAATTTCCGTATTTTCAAATCTTAACTTAATCTGAAATAACTCTAGAGCTGAGCAGTTTATTGCCCATGGCAGCTTGTCTAATAGATAATCAGAAATTCTGTAATTGCCATTTTATTGTTGCGGCGGTGCCGGTGGTCATTATGAAATAGTGATCATTTTGGTAAAGAGATCATTTTGTGAAACGCAGTAATCATTATGAAAAAGTTGTAATTTGTTAAAGTGTCATTTTAGTAAACTTAATGTGCCTAAAGGGTTGAAATATATAAAAAACTGACCCCTATTTTTTAAATTATTTTTTTCGTTGTTATTTTTATTAAAAACTGTGTCATTCATAGTGTGCCTATAACTACTTAACTTAGTCCGGCCCTGATGGAGTTGTCTTTATAGGTTTTTTACTAATTGCTTTATAACAACCTTCGAAATTGTCGATATTGTGTTCGCCTGAAATGATATTATCAATGCTCGTTATTAGTGTTTAGCATGCCCATTAGTGTAGCAGTGATCAGTATCAGTACCTAATGACTAAATGCTAAGTACGTTCTACTGGAGGAGGCTTAATTGTTTGTCCCTTTCGCTGTGGAGACCAGTGAGGCTTGGAATCTTTAGGCCAAGATTTTGTCATGGAAATTTTGTCATAGAAGCGATCGCCGCTCTGGTGCTTTCTTGATGCAAAGTATATCCATTGCTATTCAGCGAGGCAACTCGGCTAACGTAAGGGGCACTTTTGCATCGGAAAGGTTCCGGAACCCTTTCGCAGCAAAGTACCAGATACGCACTTGGCCGCATTAGCCAAATACGCGGTGTACCAAGTTTCCAAATACGCACGCAAGTGATCAAAAACGCAATTGACCAAAAATAATACGCGGGTTACCAAAAAAGCATGAGACCAAAACAATATTACGCGATAGGTCAAAATTACTTAACGATGTTAATCTACAGTCTTGTATGTACACGAAAGAGATTGAATCAGATTACATACTTGAAGTTACAATGGCCACTTAGAAATATTTATTTTTAATGCCATATCTAACAACGTCATTGTACTTATTTTTTTATCTTGATTTTTGTAGGGGTCTAGATAAAGATAGGTATAATCCTATGGGTTTTTTTGTAACAATTATTGTTTCTCGATTTATTGCGATAAAAATGGACGAAGCAGAAAATATAGTTTTTACCAAAAACCAGTTGCCAGGCAATTCTCCAATATACAATGGACATCATTTTAACAAAACAATAACAAATAAATCATCTACTAATTGGCGATGTGTGAACCGAAGGACAAATAATGGTAGCGCGTCAATAACACTAGATAATTGAAATAAAATTTTACGAGAAAGCTTCACTAATTTTAAACAAAATAAAGAATGCATGCATGCAGGCAGGAAGTGTGTGACGATTTATCAACAGTGCCAAAAATATTAGAAGAGTTTTTAATAGTATATTTTAAAGGGCAGTTACCTACATTCAATCAAGCAAAATCGGGATATCATGTAGCATAATTTCGAATATTTCGCTTATTTTTACAAAAACAGGGATTCCAATGTGTTTACCGATATAATCGATAGTCAATACCTATCTACTGCGGTGATACCAACAGAAATAGGGTTTTCCTCGTTGTTACGCCAGTTTAACCACCTGGAACGAGTGATTTTGATCCGTGCAGTTTCAAAAGGAATCTAACGAGTAGGTATCTATTTAGGTGTGTATTTATTCTGTATTGTACATGATCATAATTGTTACACAGCCAAAAAACAGTGCAAAGGCGGTCTTATTCCACAAGCGGATTTCTTTCAGCCAACCCATACTGAGTTTTATGCATTGTAGGTAATAATACTGATCAAACTTATTTTTAGATGACTGTAAAAAATATAATTGTTGTTATTTAAAAAATACTAATTGATTGTATTTATTTTCTAATAAATACTCTAAATTGTTATTTACTTTACGTTCTATACGGGTAATTCAAAAATTCCGAATCATATTTTATTCATAAAATACGTACTTCCTTCCAGATCAAATATTCACCACATTTGCATTTTCTCCAATAAGAACAAATCCATAAAATAATTATAATACGAGAGAATAATCGGTTTTTAAAGCAAATTCTCCGCAGGACAGAGCAGCGTTATCCTTATAGTGGAACTGCATACAGAACCACAAAATAAATAATAGTACTACAGAACTTTGTGATTGTGAGGCGGTTATAAACAGCCGCCCTATAAATACATGCATCGGTGATAAGGACGATTTATTACCCCCCCCCCCCCCATGTTCATTCAGCCGTTGTCACCAAATGATGTCACAGATTTTGACAAAGTCGAAGAAAGGGCAATAACGGCAAGGCAAAAATATTACCAAATATTACGCGAAGATACGCGTGCTCGTTTTGAAAACAAATAGTTATCTAAGTTTTTTAATTCAAACGAGTGGCATGGCCAAACGGGCATCACTAAAAGTCGGCGATGTCGTGATGGTAGAAACTGAGGACAAGAAACGTGTCTCGTGGCCTCTAGCGGTGGTAGAAAAGATTTGCGGCCGTGCAAATGGCGTGTGTAGGTTGGTACAGGAACAAACCTCCAATGGACCTAAAATAAGACCCATTCAGTATTTGTTTCCGCTGGAACTTCAACTGGCCTAACACATCAGTCACTATGGTTAGAGACAGCCTACCGGGTTTTTTCTGCCCCGGAGTATGTCGCAGGTTGACGCAGTTGCCATAGTCACATGAGCTAATCACATCCGCTACTCCAGTCAAGTAACCTACATCATGGCTACCAACCTAAAACCGGCACTCTACAGAAGCCCTTCGTCACAAGCGACCCGGCGAGCTCGAACTCGTTAGTAACGAAGAAAATCGGACATGACAACAGAGACAGGGCAATGAAGACATTTTTTTTATTAAATCGTTTTCCCTGTTTATTTAAGACATTGATTCGAACCTCGTGCGATGATCACCTGCCCATACAATATGGCACATCAGGTTTAACATTACTGCGTGTTGTGTTTTATCGATCTTCTTGAACTGACATTCAGAAACAAGTCTCATAAATTAAAAAATCTAAAATTTAATCTAAATCAAAATAAAGCAAATTTTTCAGTATTCCTGCATGAGTTTTTTTGGTTATTTGATTTTTCCTAGCATGTTTATTTAATTTTTTTTCTTTCTCTGATTTTCTAGATTTTTAAATTTTAAAATTGATTTGTTATTTGGATAACCTTTTTTTTAAATTACTTTTAGTATTAACTTATTTGCTACTAAAATTTATCTTGACGATCGATTGTAACCGCGGTACACCTTAGGTTTAATTTGCGCAAGTTTTGCTTACCGTGTCTAAGGAAACTCGCCTACATTTACGTTTCGAAATCATATTTTTTTTTACTTAACATACTCGTACCTACACTATCCGGGTCACTTGAAGAATCCTAAAAATCTTGGAAACTAAAAATGCTAGCCTAATTAAATAAATTGTGTTTATTAGACCATTTAATACGCCTTAAATGAAGATATTGAAACTTTATACTTATTGTAAAATTATGTCAAAAAAAATCAAATTGAAAAAAGGGAGACTTTCGAAGATAGAACTTTCATTCTGCATTTACTTTTGCTTTTGTTTCTAATCTGCCATTTAAGTGGGTATATACAGGGTTACCGGAAATTCGATACATTCCCTTTAAGGGGTTAAAGTAGAGCTCATTTGAGACTTTTTTTTTAATTCCTTCCCTAGCCGATAGTTATTCGTTTTTGAGATAATCGCGTTTTTGTGTTTTTTATTGCTAAATGCCGATTTTTGACAAAAAAAGCTATGTAACTTAAAGCATTTCCTATTGTAATCTTTTTTTATGCATAATCTTAAGGCTGACATCTCAACAGTTCCTAGAGATTATAATAAGCTGAAGTAGTACCAATAACCTTCATGTTGTGGACTTGGAATCGCGAGAGATTTAAGGGAAAAATCTTTGTAGTGCCACTTTGTCGTAAATTTGTGCAAAAAAAAAGTATGAAATGTGTCGTTACTAGAAGACCGAAATACTCAATTAAAAACAGAAATGTCTCAACTGAAATCTCAACAACCACAAATTGAAATTAATAACACCATTGCGCAGCTGCAAGCAGATCTGAACGACAGGGATCAAAGAGATCTACTAAATGACCTGGAAATATCTGGCGTGCCTGAAATGGAGGAAGAATCGCCTGTCCATCTTATTATGACTCTAGGCAACACCCTCGGAGTAGAGTTGGACCCGCGTGATGTGGTTCACGCTCGGCGGACGGGCCCCAGGAGAGCCGCCGGAGCGGATGGCGTGGCGCCGCGCCCCCGCCCGCTGGTGGTGCGCCTGGCGCGCTGTGCACAGAGGGATGAGCTGCTAAAGAGCGCCCGAGTTCGCCGGGGAGCCACTGCCGCCCAACTTGGTCTTAAGAAGCAAGACTCCAGTCAAGTCTTCGTAAATGAGCGCCTAACAAAACACAACAGAAATTTATTCTGGAAAGCGCGAGAAGCTGGGCGCTCTCAAAGTTGGAAATTTGTGTGGACAAAGGAGGGACGCATTTACGTTAGACGACATAATACTCCAGAAGAAGAAACCTTGCATATTCGTTCAGAAGATGATATAAGAAATGCATGCGAAAGTAACTGACATTAGTATTTGAAATTATTATTTAAATGTTGTAGGTAGAAGAGAATTTTTTGTGTATTTAACTTTGTTCTTTTTTTTTATTGCTTTGCCATTTTAATGTGATTCTTTCTTTTAAATACTAGCTTTACGCCCGGGACTTCGTCCCCGTGGGAATTTCGGAAAATTATGTAGCCTTTGTGTTAATCCAGGGTATCAGCTACCTCCATACCAAATTTGATCAAAATCAGTCCAGCCGATCTTGAGTTATAAGTGTTGTAACAAACACGACTTTCTTTTAAATATATAGATTTTGAAAGTGTAAATGTGTTTTAGCTCTTGCCGTTTAAAACTTTAAACACCTTGTTTCAAAAATTGTCTAGTGAAAGATTTATTGATTTTATCACTAAAAACCTAATCCAGTCTTTTTTGCCACAATTTCTTACATAGTGGTTACCTCAAAAACATTTCGTTTTAGTTGTGTAATATATTTTAGTAATTTTGCATCGATAACATATTTGTTAACGTAAATTTGCTATTTTTTTTCGATGATATTTCTATTCAACCTATCAGTAATTCATTGTTAGTTGTCAACTATCTTTAACAATCATTGTAACTAATTTCAAAAGGAATATTTAAAAAAATACTTATATTGTGTTTTATATATTAAAAAAGTACATATATTTTATGATTTCACTGTAGTATTAGAGATACTTTTTGTAATGTAATGTGATACGCGAAGGCCGGCCTCAAGGTTCTGACAGAATACCAGCGTCGTAGCCATGCTACGACATATGCTGAGTCAGAACCTTTTTGCCAACACGGTACATTTCAAATTATAAATAGTTGTGCACTTAGAAATAAAGAAATTATAATGTAACTAGTTAATTTGTTGTGTTCTGGATTGGTAAATAAATGGGATTTCATTTCATTTCGTGCAGATTACTTAATAAATGCCTTATTTTACTAACTTTCAAAATTGGTATAAATTTTTACAAAAAACTTTATAAAAAAAGTTATAACTTGAAAGGTTTTTTGTACATGTTGACATTTCTTATTGGAGAGAAATGAAAATGGGCTAAAACTACACACTACTTATTAACTATCTATATATATCTATCTATCTATGGACTATTATTAACTAACATAAAATTTAAAATCCTGTTTAAAAAGCGAGCTGAAGTTTCTCATGCATGCACGTAATCTCTTCGCTATTTTGGTTTTAGTAACTCGAGAGTTTAAAGTTTCTTTTTTTGTTGCGCTGCGCTTATCTCCGCCTTAGCATTCAATGTTATTTTTTGTGCTGTTAGCTGAGTAACAATGCTAAGGCGGAGGATATTAAGCGCAGCGCAACAAATAAAAGAAACTTTAAACTCTCGAGTTACTAAAACCAAAATAGCAGATTACGTGCATGCATGAGGAAGTTCAGCTGGCATTTTAAGCAGGATTTTAAATGTTATGTTAGTTAAAGATTTAATTTCATACCATTTTCGAAAGCTAGTGAAATAAGACATTTATTTAAGTAATCTGCACGACACATTCCACACATTTCTTTTGCACAAATTCACGACAAAGTGGCACTACAAAGTTTTTTCCTTTAAATCTCTCGCGATTCCAAGTCCATAACATGAAGGTTATTTATACTACTTCAGTTTATTATAAGCCCTAGAAACCGTTGAGATGTCAGCTTTCAGATTATGCATAAAAAAATATTACAATAGGAAATGCTTTAAGTTACAAAGCTTTTTTTTGTCAAAAATCATCATTTAGCAAAAAAACACAAAAATGCGATTATTTAAAAACTAATAACTATTGGCTAGGGAAGGAATTAAAAAAAATGTCGCAAAAATTCGACTTTTTTTTAAACATGATATACAGGGTTATCGAATTTCCGGTAACCCTGTATATCATATTGATATTATTCAATATTTATTATTCAAGCTGTAATCATGTCTCTTTCACCTGAAGAATGCACCAGAATTCTCACAATGCTGGAAACTGGCCGGAGTCAGCGCGATACAGCCAGGACTGTCGGTGTGTCGCTGTCAACAGTACAAAGACTTCTCCGACGTTATGAGGAAACTGGCTCTAACCTACGCAGACCAGGAACAGGCAGAACCAGGTGTACCACAGCACGAGAAGATCAATATTTGGTGAACATCATGCTTCGTAATCGCTTTCTCACTGGAACTGAATTTACAAATCAGATTCGACGCCTCGGAGGAAGTAAGCCAAGCGCATGGACGGTAAGATGACGAGTTGCTGATGCTAACTTGAAACCAGTAAGACCTGCAAACGGCCCTAAATTGGAGCGTAGGCATCGTATTTCAAG
Source organism: Aproaerema taeniolella (assembly GCA_949987775.1). Lineage (NCBI taxonomy): Eukaryota > Metazoa > Arthropoda > Insecta > Lepidoptera > Gelechiidae > Aproaerema > Aproaerema taeniolella. Next base: position 2,631,755 of record OX465265.1, read on the forward strand.
ACTAAGGTATGCCCAAAACCACTTGAATTGGGATATTGAAGATTGGTCAAAAGTTATGTTCTCCGACGAATCAAAATGCTTTTCAAGCACGATGGAAGACAGTGTATAGAAGACCAGGGGAAAGTTTCAAGCATAGTATAAAAAGGGTTATCTTCATACAAACGCACCGCGCGTGGCTTATATGTGCTGCGCCATAGTATCTATGCGTCGCCGCACGCACACTCAAACAAAATCTCGACCCGTTTCTCAGTGCGCCAGTCGGGGCTAACACCGCACAAGGTTCGCGTGTCACGGCTTACCGGCACCGCTTAATAAATGAAAAATGTGTGATAATAGCAGGAGAACTTATTGCTGTGTATTTGAGTGTCTAAATAATTCATCGATTACAATACATTATAAATAATACTGCTCTAAATCTTGAATACATTTCTGTATTTGTTAGGAAATCCATTGTTGAACTTTATTGAATATCTGAATTAGTTATACAGAGATGTGTTATCTTTGGCAAGGGCCGCGCTTTACACTAATGAATTGGTTGACAGTAGGTACCATCAGTAAACTATGGTTACGAGTACTTTTGCTCATCACCGCCCTGCACCGCCCGTCTGCTGGCCCCGCAACCACATAGGTATCGCCCTCGCTCTTTCTTTCATGGTTAAAGGTTTAGGTAAAACTGACCTCAAAATCCCTGAACCCAGACAACACAAGTAAAAAATAAAACTTCCCGGCCCTTGCCAATTTCTAGGCACTGAATTAAAATTTTGCTAAAAGTGACAACTCTGAGACAGGCAAGTACGGTAGGCAATTATATTGTAGATTGGGATGGAGATAGGCTACTGCCTTCTTTTTTTATACTATGGTTCAAGCAAGCATGCATCGAAGAAAAAGTAGCCTACGGCCGTGAGTCTGTACTTGTGTGGGCTGGAATTATTTCTTCTGAGAGTCGCACAGAACTGGTGTTCATAGAAAACGTCTCTTTAACTAGCGATTGAGGTCAAGAGTTAACCCATCTTATAATAAAAAAAAATATATATATTTATGTGGAAGAAATCCTAAATAAACACGTTGGTCCATTTATGGTCAATTTGGGTGAGGATGCCATTTTTATGCATGACAATGCCCGACCTCACACAGGTCGGATTATGAATGACTATCTTCAAAAGATGAACATTACTCGTATGGAGTGGCCAGCACGCACTCCGGATATCAACCCGATCGAGCATGCTTGGGACGAGCTAGGGAGATGCGTAAAACAACGAAACCCTCCCCCAACCACGCTTCGTGAGCTCAAAATTGCTCTCACAGAGGAATGGAAGAATATTCCCCAAAATCGTATCAGGAACTTGGTGCACAATAGGCCGAACCGCGTAAACGCAGTAATGGAAGCACGAGGAAGCAATACGAAGTATTACAATTCAAGAAATTCGTAATGTTATTCAAAAATGACAGGTTTTCTGTTTTTGTTTTATGGTTTGTTTTTTTTTCATATGTAATTTTTTGTAAATAAAATTTTGTAAATCATTAATTTTATTACTTTCACTTAAGTGGTATTAAATGGTCTATTCAACACAATTTATTAAATTAGGCTAGCATTTTTATTTTCCGAGATTTTTAGGATTTTTTAAGTGACCCGGATTCTTTGCTCTCCAGTTTATTTGTTTTCGAAATGAAATGAAATATTCTTTATTTGCAATAAATGCGGTACATGGGTTTCGTTTCTAAATGTTATTATTGTTTCCTTTTTTTTAACTAAAATAAATTTTATGTAGTTAGTATTAACGTGACGGGTCAAGCCCCCGCTTGTCTCTTGACGAGCGGAGGTCCGTCACGTCGAAAAGTGTAAAAAGTTGAAAGAAAGGTAGTTCTAAAACAAACCGCCACATGGCGTAAGCTGTATCTGAAATTGAAGAATTGACAATCCTAGGCACTGTAGAGGTAAGTAGCAAAAGGTTCTATAATCAATTATTCGCAAATTGTCGCGCGCTTTTCTGTTACACCGATGAAATGAGGCCATTTTTTTTTAAACCAGGACATTGATAATTACTGAGCGAAACCTGTTGGAATATGTTCAGACACCTTTCATAACAGCACTCGGGAAAGTCCCAAAACCTCCCGGGAGCGATAGTCCAGATTGCATTGAAAAACTGGAATTTTCAGAAGCAAGCCTGAAACCGTTACAAATAACGATTTTTTTAAATTATTCAATTGCATTTTTTACGGACAAGACATCTAAGATAAGTCAAAAAACCTGGAAAAGCTATGACGCCATTTTAATAGTAAACGAAGGTTTAGGGCACTTTCTACTATTTTGAATACGATGACGTTGAATATTTTCAGTTTCTGGATTCCAGGGTGCCTGGAATTTTGCTAGAATGAGCCTTAAATCGTCAAAAATTTTGATATGGTGTTTTTTTTTGCTGTAAGTTTGCATTTTGCCCTGCAATTACCCCTGAGTTATAACAAAATTGAATTTCTAGAAATTGTTGCAATTCGTCATGGTCATTATTACGGGTTACCTTATGATTCATTAACATCATATCCTTGAAGGCGATATGGACACATTACCAATGTCTGATGAGGACGAACTTCCATCTTTCGATCAGCCGAAACACTCACTCAGATCAACAAGCAATATAGCGGGTGGCATAGTATCCATACCAACAACAGCTCCCACCATGAGCAAGAGGTCAAGGAAGGAAACCCTACTGATAAGAGAGGCGACTTGACTTTAACATCTGGTGCGGATGAATCACTACTGGGATCTCTGCTTACCATAGCTACCGATATCCAAAGAAAAGTAGTAAATATAGAGGAAAGGGTTATCCGAGTAGATACCTCACTAGTAAAGTTGTCAGAAAGAGTCACGCACATGGAGCTCAAAGTGAAGAACCTACAGGAGGCTCGATTACATAACTTTTTTGCTGCAGCACACGCCCGCACCCAACACGGGCATGACCCCTCACACCTCAAGAGGGGATCCGATCTTCCGCCTCTGACAGCAGCAGATTGAGTGCATCATTACATAGCAAACTTTAGAAAAACAAAATTATTATCTATAATTAGGTAGATCTTTTCCTATTTATTTGATTCCAATAAAACATCATAAAACATTCCTCACTCATTTCAGACGAATCACAAGGAAACCTTACTATACGGTTATACGAAAAGTTAATGATCATGACGAATTTCAGCGATTTCTAGAAATCCCATACCGTTATATGCAAGGGCTAAATGCATGGAAAAATTCATTATACACAAATAAAAGATCACCTTATCAAAATTTTTAAAGATTTGAAGGCTCATTCCAGCAAAATGCCAGGAACCAGGAATTGAAAATATTTTATCGTCAACATATTGCAGTATTACCGCATGAAATCCTTTTTTGATATCTTTGAGAGATACATGAAATCTCTTTCTCATTTTTTTCCTTAAATCTTTCAGTTTCTAATTTTGAATTCCTTTTTTGGGTTTGTTTGTTTTCCGAAATGACATTACTTCATTCTCTGATTTTTTTTGTACATATTGCAGCATTTTTGCTTGCGATCTTTTTTTTTGTTTACCAATTCTTTCCCGCCTAGTTTTCTTTTTCTTTTAATAAACTTTAAATTAAAATTCTGGGACTTCCTCTATTTTTGTTTTTTGTTGGTGTTTGAAGTTGTCAATTCATTCGACAATAAAATTTATAGTGATCGGATCGACTTAGTAATCAAAGAAAACTCCACAAAATGGGAAAAAAATCTAAGTTATTTCATAAAACAATAGATGACACCAGAGATACAAAATTACTTATCATTCTACGGGCTTCAGCATCGAACCATAAATCCCGTAGAAGGTTGGCATTTTTATTAAATAAAGCGAGACAAAGATCCTGAAATACGCGTTTAAAAAAACATCCAAAAAAGAAATTTTAATTTTCATTCTTTTCTTCAAGCTTTGAAACATGAAAGCATTAAATATGACTTCATGATACGGAGGCACAATGTTTACCTGCCTTATGGCAAAAAAAGACTGTTAAAGAATAAAGTTACCGATGAAATTATTATTATTATTTACGAATCGATTTTATTTCTCCCTTTTTGGGGGTATCTAATCCAGTAACACGGGCAAGTGTCAAGTGTTATTATTATTATTTTTATATTTTGTATTTTGTTTATTTTTTGTATTTTATTATTATTATTATTATTTGTTCATATTGGATGTTTTCTCTCCATAGAGGTAAGTTTTTGCACGGGCCGAAGCCAAGTGCTAAGGAACCAAAGATAAAAATTTTCGGACTATACGGCAGGTATGGAGGATGACAGCTTTTTGAAGGAGTGCGAGTGTGGACGGATGCATGCCGAGTGTGCTGAGATCAGGGTGAAAGGTTTTGGGAATGACGCCTGTGGAGGAGATTATGATCGGTATTGTTTTAACTTTAATAACCTGCCATTGCGTCTGTAATTCAATTGAGAGACCTGTGTATTTTTCTATTTTGTCGGTGTGAGTAGTAAGGAGGTTATGAGTATTACAAATGGCAATATCTATTAAAGAAACATTTTTACTATTTTTATCCAGAAAAGTGATGTCAGGTCTGTTATAGTGTATTGTTTTGTCTGTGATGATGGTTCTGTCCCAGTAAATGCGGTAGCTATTATTTTCTAAGACTGCTTCTGGACGGTATTTGTAGTAAGGAATCTTTTCAGCTAAAAATGTGTATTTATGTGCTAAATTTTGGTGTATTATCACGGCAACCTGATATGCCTATGCTTGTAGTCGGTCTGGGCTATTGATTTGCATGCACCTGTAATATGTTGGATAGTTTCTGAGCAACTGTGGCAGTGTCTACACATGTCTGTCGATAAGTTACGTGAACGGATTATATATTTTTGATAATTTCGGGTGTCTATTACCTGGTCTTGTATTGCAATCATGAAAACTTCCGTCTCTGGGAAGAGCTCGCCCCTCCGCAGCCAGTAGTTCGATGCAGCTTTATCGACATGCGTCTGCTGGAGGTCGTGGCGGTGTCTTCCATGCAGAGACTTTTGCTCCCATGATGCGATCTTTTGCTTATCGTCGGTGATGCGCTCATTAAGTTGGATGCGTGTTCACGTTGGTCCATTTATGGTCAATTTGGGTGAGGATGCCATTTTTATGCATGACAAGGCCTGACCTCACACAGGTCAGATTGTGAAAGAGATGAACATTACTCGTATGGAGGGGCCAGCATGCAGCCCGGATATCAACCCGATCGAGCATACTTTGGACGAGCTAGGGAGATGCGTAAAACAACAAAACCCTCCCCCAACCACGCTTCGTGAGCTCAAAATTGCTCTCACAGAGGAATGGGAGAATATTCCTCAAAATCGTATCAGAAACTTGGTGTACAGTATGCCGAACCGCTTAAACGCAGTAATGGAAGCACGAAGAGGCAATACGAAGTATTAAAATTCAAGAAATTCGTAATGTTATTCAAAAATGTCATGTTTTCTGTTTTTGTTTGATGGCGAGATCAGCAGTTTTTTTTTTCTTGTGTAATTTTTTGTAAATAAAATTTAGTAAATCATTAGTTTTTATTACTTTCATTTAAGGGGTATTAAATGGTCTATTAAACACTTTTATTAAATTAGGCTAGCATTTTTAGTTTTAGAGATTTTTAGGATTCTTTAAGTGACCCGGATTCATTGCTCTCCAGTGTATGCTCTCCAGTGTATACCCTCCGCGTACCGCCGTGTTATTAAGAAACTTTGAGGTTTCTAGGGAGCATACTCTTTCTAGGTATGAGCAGCAGAAGTTCTCGCAGGAAGCTCATAAAATGTGGTGTAAGGACAATCCGGGTACAGAGCATCCCAAACAACAACATTATGAACGCCAAAAGAAACGCGTTGATAAACTTAATTCATTAGGTTAGTGTTTGGAGTAGCGTCCAGACGACCTTAATTGCATTCAGTTGCAAGAAGTTTGAGCTAGTAATATTTAAGTTTCATTTAATTAATTTTAGTGGAGATTAGTTCGCAGCGTAAAAACGGGTTTAAGAGTGACCCTTAAAGAAGGGGCACCATCTGAAGAAGTGCTGGCAACTTTACTTCCGGAGGCGGAAGGCATTATTAATTCACGTCCTCTCACTTATGTTTCCTTGGATCCAGAAACTCCAGAGGCAATAACGCCTTTTAATTTCCATTTAGGAACAACTTTTGGATGCCCGATTCCTTGCTCAGTTGAAGACCGCGATCTTGTGCCAAGGACACAGGCAAGCTGCCCGCTTGGCTGATTTTTTCTGGCAGCGTTGGGTGAAAGAATATCTACCCATGGTCGCCCAATGAAGAGAAGGCGGAACTCCACCGGCTTTGACAAACGGTGATAGTCCGCATCGTGGATGACGCTTTACCCAGGGGAAAATGGCCACTTGGTAAAATCGAAAAAAACGTTCAGTGGTCCTGGCGGGGTTGTTAGAGTCGCTGATGTCCGGACCTCTGCTGGAGTACTTCGGCGGCTGCTCAAAAAGTTTATCCTGGTCGTTTCCTCTCGGCCCGGGGAGGAATATGCAGGATAGCACATCTTTTTAGAGTTTTTATTTTTCTATGTTGGATATTTACTCTTTTGTTTTCTAGTGTTTGACATTATCTGCTAGAGCCTTGTTGAAATTGTACGTTTCTGATTATATTTACTTTTATACACACTATATTTACCACACAGCATGTTTAATTACAGTCCCGCATTGCCCGAATTGGCCACACACTTCCTTCCGAATTCATTTTAGGGCTTTAAGTTAATACATTAAAACTCCTTATTTACGAACATTGAAACACAGCACAGGTCCAGATCTGACGACGTTTTTGTGGTACGTCTATTGTCATAATTAATCACAGTCGCCGTATCATTTTTTGTTAGGTATCATCAGGGAACCTCTACGCATCTTGCCCAACTTTCTGGGTCCAAATGTCTCAACACCTTTTTTAAATAATAATTTGGAAACATTTCTTATTGCGTTTTTTTTTTTAATTTGTTTTATCTCTATGCCTTGTATCAAATTAGTAGGACTGACGTTTTTTCAACTACTCGACGAACCTAAATAATATACACTCGTCAGTGACTCGTCTACGCAATTTACTATAGAACCCTTGAATCTAACAAAGTAATTAAAGAAGCTATCGCAGTAAACAGTAAAATATTCACTATTTTGATGATGAAAGTGAAATTGCCCAAACCGAAATGTTTGAAATTCATATGAAACTGGCAAAATACCAGAGGGATATAAATACTGATTCCAAAAAAGTGCTAAAGTTTATGATGTACTGACACAGCTTTTTTAGATTGTTTTTTGGTATGTTGTATTATATGCTGACGCGTCTTTATATTAGTAAAATATAAATATAACCATCCTCTTCCGTTTTATCTCTATGCCTTGCATAAAATTATTAGGCCCGACGGTAATATTTTCTTCTATTTCAACTACTCGACAAACCCAAAAATTTGGCCCGGGCGATTTAATACACAACCCTCGTAATTTGAATGTGACGACGATGGCGTAACGCCACAAGATCTTAGAAGAGGGTTCTGTATAGACATGATGACATGACATGACATGACATGACAGCTGTGACAATGCAAGGCAAACAAGAAAACGTAAACAAATAAATCAACAGTTAAAAAGGAAACATTGGAAATAGAAACAGAGTTTTAAAAACTCTACACTTGTTTAAAATATATTTAACAGGTCAAGATCTGACGACGTTTTTGTAGGAAGTCTATTATAATAATTAATTCAAGTCAGTGTCTATTGTAAAATACGAAAACTTTATTTGTTTCGGTTTACGTACCAATTTGAAGCTTGTAATTTAAAACGAAGCCAAAGGGAAAAGAACCATCCTCTTCGGTGTTATCTCTATGCCTTGCATAAAATTATTAGGCCTTACGTTAACATTTTCTTCTATTTTAACTACTCGACAAACCCAAAAATTTGGGTCTGCGCGATTTAATACACAACCGTAGATCTTAACAAAGCAAAAGAAGTTATCGCATTAAAAACAAGGAAATGACATGTTTTTGACGATGATCGCCTCTTGATCGGCGGGTCCTGGGTTCGATCCCCAGTCGGGGCAAACATTTGTTTAAAAAGCAGATGTTTGTTCTCGGGTCATGGGTGTTTGTGTTTGTCTTTATGTGTGTTCCAAGGGACCCACGACACAAGGGAAACCTTAGTGTGGGCCTTTGAGTGTGTAGCGTTTATTTTATTTATTTATGAACCGACACGTTTTTGACGATGAACTGACAGGTTTCAAACTGACATGAAACTGGAAAAATACCAGAGGGATATAAGTACTGATCCCAAAAAGGTGACTATGATGTACTGACACAACTTTTTTAAATTGTTTTTTGGTATGTTCTATCATAAGTTGACGCGTCTTTAAACTAGTAAAATATAAAGACGCGTCAATTCGACTAACAAAATTAACCATGCGAGACGAAAGTGAAATTCATTTATTTTTATTTTTATGTCCCGGACGAACTACAGATATGCTCCGAACTACCCACAGCCTCCAAAATTTCATGACCGCTTCATAGAAATTTTAATTAATCAAACACGACGTCTTCGTCCAGTGACTACTTAAAAAAACACTGCTATTGAAGTTGCATTTAGGGAGAAAGAAATCACAGCAGAGAATCTTCCAGAAAATATGAAAAAAAATTAGAATACATCGAAGAATGGAAAGAATCGAAGACCACAATGGATTTTCTTAAATAAACTATTCAATGTTACACCTTAAAATTTAATTTAAATGTTCAATTTCTTTAATCTTTATTTTTCTGGGTCTAAGTCGAATTTTTGTATTTTTTTGTTTAATTAAATCCTTTCATTCTTTTTTAAAAAATCTTGTCTTCTTTATTTTTTGTGTGTTTCGGCGATCAACATTTTAAATTTTATCGCTGAAGATCTGGCGCCCGCGATAAAAAAACCCTGGATTTGAGGTAAGTAATTGTCCATTTACTATTGGCATTGATTAATTTTTTTTTCCTTTTTTTTTTTGCTTATACGGTGGGCACGTTCCGTGCCGCTGTCGCTTTCATAATTGTTTTTTTGTTTTATTTTGTTTCAGATAACCTATAACCCACTGAAGCTCTGTCTACCCCATTGGGAATGTTGGCCTTTTAAACCCATACGACGTTCTGGTGTGACTTCGTGCCACATTTTAATTGATTTTTTTTGTTGTTGTTATGTGATGTTATATGTAAAAATAATTTTATTTAACATGAAACTCGTTCTTATTTATTAAAATAAAGAAATATTTAACCCTTTCCCCATTCCCGTAGTTAGTTGTTTAACGTAGTAAACAACGCGTTCAACTCGTTTCTTTTTCACCCTATTAGGTATATTACCCCTATTAAGTATTTTACCCCTATTAGGTATCTTTTCCCTATTAGGTATTTTTTCCCTAATTAGGTGGTATATTTTCCTCTTAGGGAATTTTCACGTAATACGACTTATAATTAACGTTCTGTTCACTTCACGGTATCGTTTTCTTTGCTTTATTTCTAACATCAGATACCATTTTTGTTTAAAAAATGTCGCTGAATCAGGACACTGTCGTTGATGTTGAACCAGAAGAGGCCGCTTACGAGCAAGATATTGGGGAGACGCCTTATCGTGCTAGTCCTATTTTGCAGAGAATGAATCAACAGTCTGTTTCAGCTCATGAAGCTACGCGACTCAAACAGCTTTTCACCCGTGACGTTAGTTTGTCAAAATAGAATATTTGTTTTGATGGACAAACCTGCGTGAAGGATTTCTTTCAGCTCATCGAAGAACGGATGTTCGCTTCTGACATTCCATCTTCGTATATTGTGCGTCGTTTCCACGAACTTGTTTCTGGTTCGGCTCTTTTATATTTCAGGACAATTAGAGTTCCTTCTTTGACGTATGATGAGTTAAAGTCCAATTATTATAAAACTTATTTGAAAACCGACTACGACTATCACCTTGAACAGCGTCTTCGTGATTTAAAACAAACGGCATCGCAATCAGCCAGGGATTTTATTATTATTGTTCATGATTTAAATTTAAAACTTACTGACCCAATCCCTGATTCTGCGCTTTTACCCATTATAAAACATAACCTACATTCGCGGTACAGGCCTTGTTTGTCTACAAACAGGATTGATAGCATTGACGCCTTGTTAGATGTTGTCTCAAACTTTGAGAGCTACGAGCCGCCTCAGCAAGCTTCGGATATCGTTCAGTCTCGTAAAGTGGTTGCGCCGACAGTTGATTCGACTCGCTTTATTTGTATAAAGTGCAATCAAACAGGCCACGATTTCCGGGCTTGTCCTTCTATTCCTGGGGTTATTTGTTTCATTTGCAGGTGTCCCGGTTTTACTACTAAGAATTGCCCCACATGTAATGCCCGCGTCGCCGCGCAATCTTCTACTTCAAAAAACTAGTTTGTTCCCGGGGTTTTCGTCATCATTCGATTTCTCCGGTTATTTTTTCAGATTTTATTGTTACTAGGCCATTTGTTGAAGTGTTTATTTTTAATAGAGCTTTATACGCATTACTCGACACAGGTGCTCAAGCGTCATTGATTCATACTTCGTTGCTTGCTTCGCTGAATGTTGTGTATCAACCTGATCCCGGTCATAGTGTCGTTTCTGCAGACAATTCTCCGATGTCGATACTAGGTTCCGTTTCCTTACCCGTCCGTTTTAATAATATTACACTGCAACACCGTTTTCTTGTTACGTCACGTGTCACTACGCAGTTGATTTTGGGTATTGAATTCTGGAATAACTTTGGCCTAACGTCTGTCCTTTGCGGAGCTTTTAATTCCAGTATTTCTGGGAAGATGTTCTTACAGGACCCAGTTCAAAAGTTAGATCAAGCTGTTATTGGAGAGAATAAGTTTGTCCAGTCTCGTTCTTCCTTATCTGCTGATCAAGAGGCACGATTACAAGAAGTAATCAAAGTCTTTGATGAGATTTCTTCAGAAAAAAAGGGTATCGGTAGGACTACCTGGCTTAGTCATAAAATAGTTACAACAGGTCCTCCTATCAGGCAGCGGTATTATCCTCTTTCACCCGCCAAGCTTAAGGTCCTGAATGAAGAAATCGATAAAATGCTTAATGATGGGATTATACGTCCGTCGCGTTCTCCTTGGGCGAGTCCTGTTGTTATGATTACAAAGAAGGATGGTTCTATCCGTTTTTGTGTTGACAGTAGGAAGTTGAATAGCGTTACAATTCGTGATTCGTATCCTTTGCCTAGGATCCAGGATATTTTAGATAACCTACGAGGAGCAAGATACATGACTACGCTTGATTTCCGCAGCGCGTTTTGGCAAATCCCCCTTTCTGATAAGGATAGCTGTGAGAAAACCGCGTTTATCGTTCCACAGCGTGGTCTATTCGAGTTTGTTAGAATGCCCTTCGGACTAACCAACGCTGCTTCTGAGATGCAGAGGCTGACGGACATGATAGTTAATTTTGGGTTCACTGCTGATGGCAATAACTGTGTTTTTGGTTACGTTGACGACCTCGTCCTAGTCTCTCGCGATTTTGAGGGTCATCTTGAGCTTATTCGTAAGGTGGCTGTGCGTCTTAAAGAAGCAGGTTTGACGGTTAATCTCAAGAAGTGCGAGTTTTGCAAGAGTCAGCTTAAGTATCTTGGGTATATCGTAAATGAAAATGGTTTACAGACTGATCCTGCGAAACTAAGTTCCATCCGCGAGTTTCCGGTGCCAGAGAATGCCAAGTCCTTGCGTGGTTTCATTGGTCTTTGTTCTTATTACCGTAGGTTCGTGAAAGATTTTTCCACGATAATTGCTCCTCTCACAGTTTTGATTGGTAAGAAAAAGGGACATGATAAAATTGAATGGCCAGATTCTGCACGAGCAGCTTTTGAAAAATTAAAGAATGCGTTGGTTGATACTCCAGTTATGTCTTGTCCTGATTTCTTAAAGCCGTTTATCTTACAATGTGATGCATCCTCTGTTGGTTTAGGTTCAGTACTTTCACAGGAGATAGATGGTGTGGAGCATCCTATTGCCTATCACTCGCGTTTGTTTTCGAAAGCTGAGAGAAACTACAGCACAACTGAGCGGGAACTCCTTGCAGTACTGGATTCTATTAATCACTTTCGTAGTTACCTTGATGGGATGCGTTTTTCTGTTATCACCGATCATATTGCTTAAAATGGTTATTAACACTTGACAACCCTTCTGGTCGTCTAGCGCGCTGGGCGACCATTATTTCTCAGTATACCTTTGACATAATTCATAGAAAGGGTGTTCATAACGTTGTACCTGATGCACTGTCACGTAACCCCATAAAAGTGAGCATTATTTCCTATAATGGGGGTATTTTTAACACTTCTGATCCTTGGTATAAAAAGATTTATGATGGTGTTTCTAACAACCCTCAGATGTTTCCTGCGTATGTTATTAATGACGAAATACTTCTCCGTAGGATGTCTTCTGATTTTCCGTTGTCTGAAGACCCATGGCGGATAGTATTGCCTTCAGAACAGTATCAAAACGCAATTTCTGAGGTACATAACGAGTTACCTTCTATTCACCCAGGTGTTAATAAAACTTATTATAAATTAAAGTCCCTTTATTATTGGCCAAACATGTTTCATATTGTTTCAGAAGCGCTTAGAACTTGTGAGACTTGTAAAGCTTTTAAGAGCTCAAATACTCAACCCCGAGGCCACATGTTATTTCCTAAAGAGGTTACAGCACCGATGCAATCGATCTCTCTCGACATTATTGGTCCGCTACCGCTGGCGTATTATGGTTATCGCTATATTTTAACTATAGTTGATGTATTCACTAAATACGTCTGGCTAAATCCTTTAAAAAGGGTAAATAGTCAAGCGATCGCTACCATACTTGAGAGGGATATCTTTTTGTGCTATGGTGTTCCGCCTACGTTGTTATGTGATAATGCAACAGTTTTTCATAGTAACCAGTTTCGTACATTTTTGGCTTCCTATGGTATTCCTTCACCTTATTATACCCCTTATTATTCCCCGCAGGCAAACCCTGTTGAACGCTATAACCAGTCGGTGGTCACTTGTCTTAGTATTTTAGTTGAAACTGACCAGCGAAGTTGGGCCAAGGTATTACCCAAAGTGAAATTATATTTGAACTCATGTATAAATATGGCAACTGGATTTTCCCCCAATTTTCTGATGTTTGGAAGAGAAGTTCATTTAGATGTCAGTTTACGGCGTGTAGGCGAGACTCGAGGCGTTGATTTAGCTGAGAGTCGCGTAGAACGTGCGGCTGCGCTCTCTTCCCTTGATCAGGTTTTTGCTAAGGTTTCAGATAGTCTTTCGTTGGCGTTTTTACGGAATGCGAATTATTATAATAAAAATCGTAACCCCCTCATTTTAAATGTCGGTGATATTGTGTGGCGTAGGAACTTCTCACGTTCGTCTGGTGCTGACTATTTTTCGAGTAAATTTGCACCCAGATTCACTAAGTGCCGTGTAGTTCGAAGAATTTCCCGCCAAGTCTATGAGTTACAGGATGTCAATTCTCCTTCCTCTGGTACTCATCATATTAAAGATATACTCAAATAACGTATTTTTTTCGTCGTTGGTTAAAGTACTTTTTTCTTTTCCTTTTTTGGTCGTCTTTGGGTCTATATCTTTTTGCCCTTAGACAAAGATGTTTTTTTTTTCATTGGTCGGGTGGGCTGTACAGCCATTGTTGCCTGTCATGTTTGATTTGTTCGATTTTTGTCTTTGAGGTCAGTGTTCTTTTCCAAAGACATTTTATCTTTTTTTGCTCTGGCAATTTTTTTTGCTTTGTGGTCTTACATTTGTGGACGTCATAGTTGAACTATATTTATGGTCTGGTTTTGCATGGCCATTATGGTGGCAACATAGACATAGAAGATGGCAACCATTATTTTTGACTGTCAAGTCCGAGTTGACTGACAGTCCATTATTTTCTTTGAAGTCTAGGTCTGTGGTGTTTGCTATTTGTCGTCAGTTGTTGACATTTTGAAAGTTTTAGGAAACTTTTACGTAAATTATTACGTAATAGGTAGTTGATTTCTATAGTTGTTTCTATTGTTGATATCTCTTAGTGTTAGTTATTTAGGGCTAGGTTTTAATGTTGAGACGTTTCGTTTGGGATTCCCGGCTGTGTTTATTTCTCTTGTAACTTCTAGGTATTGCTCGCGTGTTGTTCTTAGTTGGTACTTGAAAAATAGCTTTGGATGTTGTTCCCAGTTACTCTCCCTTTAGGTTAATTTGTTCGTTGTGATGTTTTGTGACATTGCACTTTTTGTAAATTTCGTGATTTTCTATTAAACTTTGTTGTCATCGCGTATAAGTAGTTTCAATTAATGTTTTTGTTCTATTTTTGTTAATGCGCGATTATTTGTTGTTGGAATTATTTAAGTTTCTTTATTTAATATTGACCTCTTCTTTTTTAACTGGATTTAATTAAACTTAAACTTTTACTTAACTTAAACTTAACTTAAACTTAAATTTAACTTCAACTTAAACTTTAAATTAACTTTAACTTAAACTTAACTTAAACTAAATTTAGTTTTTCTTTGTAGGGTTGGCAAAATTTTTTTTTGTGTGTATACAGGGTGGTCAATTTTTTTATTTTTTTTGTAGAAAGGGGGTGTTGCAGCATTTCTGCTTGCGATCTTTTTTATGTTCTTTCCGGTCTAGTTTTCTTTTTAATTCAATATATTTCGAAATTTTAGAATTTGCTTGATTTTTGGATTTTGTTTGGGATTGAAGTTGACAAAAGCATTCGACAAAAATTTTTCAGTGAAACGACTGATTTTCTGTGAAAGTGATATGCTTTAATTGATTTATTTTTGATATTAAATTCATCATTACTAACGTCGGTCAACAGAGAGATTAAAAATTTATAGTGTTATATATTTAAAGATTTTTTTTTTATTATCCAATTGTGTTAATCAAAATATAAGTTTTTCACCATTTCTATTTTTTTTGTACTCACACGCCTACTCTACCCTTGCTACGCTATACAGTACACTTTTACAACATCTTCTTCACGCTCAGACAAATACTCTATCAGGCTGTTCTTGCAACAGTTACGAGAATCCTGGGTCTTATGGTTTAAATCAAATCTGGTTATCATTTGACCTGGGGGGATTACTTCACGACCTGCAAGAGGAGAATATCCTTCTTGTATAGGTTACACTAGCTAGACATCCTTACTATTCTAATAAATACTCATATATTTCTATTTTTCTATCTTTGGGCTCTTTCGGGTTTCGTGACCTTTTAGGTATCCTAGTCCAATTTGGAATTTTTGTAGTTTCAGTGTAATTAAGAAACGACATTAAAAGTTTGGACAACAATTTACCGCTGGGAGTTCTGACAGACGTGTACCCAATTTGGGCTACCTAATCCACCAGATCCTGCCACCATTCTACAGCGGTTCGACCAGCGGCCTCTGGAAGACCAGTAACTAAGTTTTTTATCCATTCCTTTAAATACTCTTAATTTATTTTTGTCAAAATGTGCCAATTGTAACAGTTTTAGTTTTATCTATCAAGTAGGTGGGGTATTTATTCGGCGCTGAATATATTCTTCCTATTTGCTACAGATAATAATTTATTTTAGATTGGCCTCGTGTTTAAATTTTATGTATGGAATTGTAACCGTTCAAAATAATCCAACACTTCATTTCCAAACAAAATATCTATTCGTTGAAAATTGTTTTGCGTGTTAGGTTATCCTGTATGTTACACCTTAAAATTTAATTTAAATGTTCAATTTCTTTAATCTTTATTTTTCTGGGTCTAAGTCCTAAATCCTTTCATTCTTTTTTAAAAAATCTTGTCTTCTTTATTTTTTGTGTGTTTCGGCGATCAACATTTTAAAATTTATAGCTGAAACTTGTTTAAAATATGTTTAAAAGATGTTTAAAAGATGTTGAACAGGTCCAGATCTGACGACGTTTTTGTAGGAAGTCTATTGTAATAATTAATCGAAGTCAACGTATCATTTTATGTCGTCATCAGGAAACCTCTTGCCTAAATTTCTGGGTCCAAAATCAAGACTTTTTAAAATAATAATGTGGAATCATCCTCTTCTGTTTTATCTCTATGCCTTGTATAAAATTTTTTTCTTTTTCAACTACTCGACGAACCCAAATAAGATATATTACTCTCACTTGGGTTCGTCTGCGCAATTAAATGCACAACCCTTGAACTTAACAAAGCAATTAAAGAAGCTATCGCAGTAAACAGTAAAAAAGTCACTATTTTAATGATGAAAGTGAAATTGCCCAAACCGACATATTTGAAACTGATATGAAACTAGCAAAATACCAGAGGGATATAAATACTGATTCCAAAAAAGTGTTTAAGTTTATGATGTACTGACATAGCTTTTTTAGATTGTTTTTTGGTATGTTGTATTATATGCTGACGCGTCTTTATATTAGTAAAATATAAAGACGCGTCAACAATTCTGGTCTATCTATTCACAAACTTGTGCATTAAAATACGAAGATTTTATTGGTATCGGTTACGTACTGTGCTGTATGCGTCCTTAAACGCCTAATTATACTTATTAAAAGAAATAGTTTTAATGTAAGAGGATCGAATCTTTTAGGATTAAAGTCTCGCTTTGTCAATGAAAGAAAAAAAAGAAATAAAGAAAATGACAAGGAAGGGCGGATTTGTCAAAAGGGAAATTTGGTTTTTTTTGGGAGATGAGAGGGGAAAAATGTTTTTTTTTTGTGAAAAAAAAGAATAAAAAGGGGTTTGATAAAAATATTTGAAGTAATTGGGTGTAAATAAAATTTTTAGTTTTGGGATGTTGAAGATTGTACTCGTTATCTTTTGCAAGGTTCTACCGGGTCCCTTAATTTTGGACGCTTTCCGGGGATCTTGCGAGGATAGAGAATGCAACTAGCCAGAAAAGCCAACTTCCGATCCAGGGGGGAAGGGAATCAGTAAGAGTGGTAGTCTCGTTGTTGCTTTGATTTTTCAGAACTACTTTCCTAATGAAGAGGGCTTGGAGGGAACTATAAGTTTGGAAGAGCAAATTACCCGACCCGAGTGTAAATACCCAAGTAATCAAGATTTATTTGAAAGCGAAGTACTATTGGGACGGTTTTACAGCTAAGTGGACAGTTTTATATCTAATGTAGTTAGTCAGTTTCGTATTCAAAAGGCGCGGGGAGGGCATCGTTGTAAAGAAAACCCTTAAATAGAATTAACAGGACAATGAAAGCAAGCAGATTTATCCTGTTTCGAAATTTTGCTTAAAACCCTAAATTCCATTTACAATCAGAAAATCGCGAGTGACATATAAATAAATTGTGAAGTGTCAGTGAAAACAAAATCTATAAGAGGGAAGCCCTCTCATATTAAATATAATGTTAGTGCGAATTGAAGAGAACCAAACAGTGTTGTGATAAAGTGCTGGAAAATCTCGTTCGAAAATCGCGAGCGATAATTTGACTCATTTTAGTGATAGTTACAAAAAATCATGGAGTGATAGAATTCGGGGGAGAGGGGAGCCCTTTGAGGTCTAGATGAAAGAGAGATTTATTCAACAGTTATTTAGAATAAATAGTTTTGCGTGAACAGTATCAGTGTTATTAAGTTAATTATTCAATAGTGGTGGACGTTGAGTGTACATTAAAGAGTTGGGGTTGTGGTACGGCATTTTGATCGGGAGAGGGGAATTTAGGATATCCATCAAGCCCAGACCTAGAAGAGGGACCGAGGTCTCTTGGCGAGAAGAGGGCATGTTACCTCCGACGGATGTCAACTGAGATGTCATCCTAATCGTCATTTTGTTTGAATGCGAATTGTAATTTTGAAATGCTTATTTTAAATTTAAATTGACACTTGAATTGGAATTATTAAATTGTCACTTGAATTTGAATTATTCAAATTGACTTTTGAATTTGAATTGGGAATTTCATTTGAAAAAAAGGTGGAAAGTATTGGATTTCAGAAGGGACAGTAACCCAGTAACTGACTCCAGTTTTTTTTAATTCTTTTATTTAACAATTTCAGAATTGTTTTATTAATACATTCAATTAAATAATCAATTAATAATTTTGATAAAAATAATTTATTAGTTTCAATAGTTATAATTATAATATTATAACACTAAAGTGAATAGAATAGCAGAATTCAAGCTGAATTAAACTGAAGTTGTCAGTTTTATTTTAAACTTGAATATGGAACAGGCCAAAGTTGACTTAAGAGATTCTCAATCAAATGTGTGGGGTAAACTTTCTACCTGTACCTAGTGAAGTTGTTGTCTTGACTTTGGACTCTGGTGAGTAGAACCTTCTTTAAGATCACTAGGGATTTTATTTATTTTGGGATTAAGTTATAGGGATGTTCTTTAAATTTCGGGCGGATTCTAAATTGAATTTATTTTTTGATTAACAAGTTATTATATTAACTTAAAAGGAGGCTCCAGCCACTGTAATAATTTGTACTGATTTTTAAAAGAAATAAACATTTTTTTTTTTTTTTTTTTTTTTTTTGATTTTGATCTATTTACGACTTGAATTTGGTAAAGCACTATGCCTTTATTTTATTCTTTCTTATCAGACGATTTAAGGGTTACGTACTTGCTACTAGTTTAGGATCCGCCTGAAGGTTTATAGTTGACGCGTCTTTATATTAGTAAAATATAAAGACGCGTCAACAATTTTGGCCTATCTATATCTACTCACAAACTTGTGCACTAAAATACGAAGACTTCATTTGCATCGGTTACGTACCAATTTAAAGCTTGTAATTTAAAACTAAGCAAAAAGGGAAACGAACCATCCTCTTCCGTTTTATCTCTATGCCTTACATAAAATTAGTAGGCCTGACGTTAACATTTTCTTCTATTTCAAGTACTCGACAAACCCAAAAATTTGGCCCGCGCGATTAAATACACAACCCTGGAAATTTAAATGTGTCGACGATGGCGTAACGCCACAAGAACTTAGAAGAGGGTTGTGTACAGACATAGAATGATAGCATGATGACATGACATGACATGACAGCTGTGACAATGCAAGGCAAACAAGAAAACGTAAACAAATAAATCAACAGTTAAAAAGGAAATATTGGAAATAGAAACAGAGTTTTAAAAACTCTACACTTGTTTAAAATATGTTTAAAAGATGTTTAATAGGTCCAGATCTGACGAAGTTTTTGTAGGAAGTCTATTGTAATACTTAATCAAAGTCAACGCATCATTTTATGTCGTCATCAGGAAACCTCTTACCTAACTTTCTGGGTCCAAATGTCTCAAGACTTTTTAAAATAATAATGTGGAATCATCCTCTTCTGTTTTATCTCTATGCCTTGTATAAAATTAGTGGGCTTGAAGTTAACATTTTCTTCTTTTTCAACCACTCGACAAACCCAAATGAGATATATACTCTTATTTGGGTTCGTCTGCGCAATTTAATGCACAACCCTTGAATCTAACAAAGAAATTAAAGAAGCTATAGCAAATAGTAAACAGTAAAATAGTCACTATTTTGATGATGAAAGTGAAATTGCCCAAACCGACATGTTTGAAACTCATATGAAACTGGCAAAATACCAGAGGGATATAAATACTGATTCCAAAAAAGTGTTAAAGTAGTTTTTTGGTATGTTGTAATATATGCACGAACCATCCTCTTCCGTTTTATTTCTATGCCTTGCATAAAATTAGTAGGCCTGACGTTAACAGTTTCTTCTATTTCAAGTACTCGACAAATCCAAAAATTTGGTCCGCGCAATTTAAAACACAACCCTGGAAATTTAGATGTGTCGATGATGGCGTAACGCCACAAGACCTTGGAAGAGGGTTGAGTACAGACAGAATGATAGCATGATGACATGACATGACATGACATGACAGCTGTGACAATGCAAGCCAAACCAGAAAACGTAAACAAGTAAATCAACAGTTAAAAAGGAAATATTGGAAATAGAAACAGGGTTTTAAAAACCCTACACTTGTTTAAAATATGTTTAAAAGATGTTGAACAAGTCCAGATCTGACGACGTTTTTGTAGGAAGTCTATTGTAATAATTAATCGAAGTCAACGCATCATTTTATGTCGTCATCAGGAAACCTCTTGCCTAAATTTCTGGGTCAAAAATCAAGACTTTTTAAAATAATAATGCGGAATCATCCTCTTCTGTTTTATCTCTATGCCTTGTATAAAATTTTCTTCTTTTTTAACTACTCGACGAACCCAAATAAGATATATTACTCTCACTTGGGTTCGTCTGCGCAATTAAATGCACAACCCTTGAACTTAACAAAGCAATTAAGGAAGCTATCGCAGTAAACAGTAAAAAAGTCACTATTTTAATGATGAAAGTGAAATTGCCCAAATCGACATATTTGAAACTGATAAGAAACTAGCAAAATACCAGAGGGATATAAATACTGATTCCAAAAAGGTGTTTAAGTTTATGATGTACTGACACAGCTTTTTTAGATTGTTTTTGGTATTTTGTTTTATATGTTGACGAGTCTTTATATTAGTAAAATATAAAGACGCGTCAACAATTCTGGCCTATCTTTTCACAAACTTGTGCATTAAAATACGAAGACTTTATTTGTATCGGTTACGTACCAATTTGAAGCTTGTAATTTAAAACGAAGCAAAAAGGGAAACGAACCATCCTCTTCCGTTTTATCTCTATGCCTTGCATAAAATTAGTAGGCCTGACGTTAACATTTTCTTCTATTTCAACTACTCGACAAACCCAAAAATTTGGCCCTGCGCGATTTAATACACAACCCTGGAAATTTAAATGTGACGACGATGGCGTAACGCCACAAGATCTTAGAAGAGGATTGTGTATAGACAGAATGATAGCATGATGACATGACATGACATGACATAAACAAAGAAAACGTAAACAAATAAATCAACAGTTAAAAAGGAAATATTGGAAATAGAAACAAGGTTTTAAAAACTCGACACATGTTTAAAATATGTTTAAAAGATGTTGAACAGATCCAGATCTGACGACGTTTTTGTAGGAAGTCTATTGTAATAATTAATCGAAGTCAACGTATCATTTTATGTCGTCATCAGGAAACCTCTTGCTCAACTTTCTGGGTCCAAATGTCTCAAGACTTTTTAAAATAATAATGTGGAATTTTATCTCTATGCCTTGTATAAAATTTGTGGGCCTGAAGTTAACATTTTCTACTTTTTCAACTACTCGACGAACTCAAATAAGATATATACTATCATTTGGGTTCGTCTGCGCAATTTAATGCACAACCCTTGAAACTAACAAAGCACTTTAAGAAGCTATCGCAGTCAATAGTAAAAAAGTCACTTTTTTAATGATGAAAGTGAAATTGCCTAAACCGACAAGTTTGAAACTGATATGAAACTGGCAAAATACCAGAGGGATATAAATACTGATCCCAAAAAGTTGTTTAAGTTTATGAGCCCGGCACCACCCCAATCACTTGGTGGTGGATGCGGCCACTTATGACCCCGTCCTCAACAACCCCGGCAAACGTCGTCCGAGGAACGTCCTCAACGACCTGGACGATCCCATCACCCTTGCGCGTAGCCGACCAATGACGCGCAGAGTCCCGTACATCACACAGACCGCGGTTCCGTCCTCGCCGGCGAGAACCTTTGTCGCGTAAACCCCATCACCTCCGTCCCGATTCGCGGTACCGGTATTCATTGTTGTAATTTATACTTACAAAATCCACTAGAAATATTTATATGTTAATATGGAATCAGATCAGTCACTCTCTTTTATTGATTATGACTATAATGGAAGCAAAGTGCTACTTCACGACATTTACCAGTACCACAAGCTTAAAGAATGTAAAAATGGGTCTACCATATTGCGATGCTCATCGTATAAGAAAACAGGAACATGCCTCGAAAATTTGGTCATGCGCATGCGCATGTTTTTACAGGCTGTGGATGTTCAGTACCTATTAAGTTTTTCCTCTTCACTTTCACAAGTCTTGCAAGAAGTAAAAGAGTAAATTATAGATGCAATCTTTAAAAGTGGCCTTAAACCTTTTAAACAATTACCAACCATTCATGGTGACATGGGAAGTACAAATGAAATTGTTAACGATAAACCACTTTTTTTTGTTCCGATGTGTGACAAAAAACAATCAAGTTATACCACACTTTTATATATAATTTAATCTAAAATCCCTAAATGGGATATTTCATAAGATGCATTGTGATTTTGAGATCTCAATAATAAATCCAGTTACATATGTTTTTCCCTCGGCATCCATTACAGAATGCTGTTACCATTGGGTAAGGAGCGTTTGGAGAGAAGTAAAATTACAAGGATTTAGGACAAAATCTGAAAAAAGAATTATAAACCTAACTGCTGCACAACCGTCACTGCTATTGAATAACATTGCAAACGGTTGAGAATATGCAAAACGATTTACTAACGATGAAATTTACAAAATATGTAGAGAAACGAATACAAATGTGTCTGTCACTCCCATGCACATAGGTATTTGGTGAGAGGTATCGTACCAATAGATTAGGGTGGCATGGTAAACTAAATAAGTATAAAAACACAAATACGGTTTATTTGTTGCGATTGTTCAATGTGTCAGAACAATTTGTGACCAATTCGGAGGTACAATTAATTTCTTTGGAGGTACAACAGCTCAAATCAATGGTCGCAGAAAAGCTCAAATTGTCAATGATGACATTATAAGGCATATTCAGATTATTTTATAATTTGTAATTATGAATTCAAAAATATCTTTAAACTTACTATTTGTTTTATTTATGAGAAGCATCACATCTTACAAAAAATTAGTCGGGCTGTCAAATAAAGTGGTCATTTAATTTTGAAGTGAAAACTTCTTTGGCGGCGTTGAGCACTTTTTGGATGGGTAAAAAATGTTAAACTCGCGTCAGGGTCACGTGGAGGGTAAAGTGAAAATTTCTTAGACCGCAAGGAAGAAATATATGTTCAAGTTTTCACTTCTGCCGGCACTCCCAGAATGCAAACCGTTGTTTTTTTTTTAATGAAAAGCAAAACAGTAGTTACATCCCCTTTCTTTTCCTTTTGGCACAACTGGTAGGTAGTGTTTAGGGGAGTAACAGTGCCTTGAGACACTACTGATATTAAACTCGTCCGCAAAAATAAAGGGTCACCCTGAAAACAGTTGCTATCTTTAAGAAATCATAAAGTTAACTTGTCTTGCTTATGAAATGAAACAGAGAAGATATGCGGACTACATGCAATCTTTTTTTTCACATTTTATCCTGAAATTGCATTATAAAATACTTACGAAATAAAAACGTTTCATTTTAAATTTGCGATTCCTTTTTTCAAATTTGACTATTTTGACTTTGTTTTGAATTATGTATAAATATTGGGGTTAAAAATAATTTTTAAACGGTTTTATTAAACGGTTTTATTTAGCTCACCCCGTTTTATTCTTGGGTCAAATTTAGTAATTCAAATTTCACCCTCTTCCTGTCAACCGATTAATCTGAAATTTTGTATACACTTTGGATTTTGGTGACAATACAATTATGTTTATTCATTATCATTATAAATTCAAGATGGCCGCCGCTACAAAATGGCGGATAATTTATGTTTTATTAATCCCATCAATATGGGTATCAAATGAAAGGGCTCAACAAGCAGAATACAATATACTATAAAAAATTGAAATACAAGATGGCCGCCGCTACCAAATGTATGTTTTTAATAAAAACTAAAAACTAGAAAATAAAAATAGGTAAAAAAACTTTTTAAGTTAAACGGTTTTATGTTAAACATACATTGCAATGTTTAAGATAAATGTACTAAAAACCAAAAAATAATAAAATAGATACAGTCGTGGGAATTATAAACATATGCATAGACTAGACTAAAATAAAACCGTGGGGCACATTAAGTCGATAATTTGTAGACAATTGACGTGCCCCACGGTTTTATTTTAGTCTAGTCTATGCATATGTTTATAATTCCCACGACTGTATCTATTTTATTATTTTTTGGTTTTTAGTACATTTATCTTAAACATTGCAATGTATGTTTAACATAAAACCGTTTACTTAAAAAGTTTTTTTACCTATTTTTTTCATTATTCAGTTTGACTGAGCCAGCGCAGAGTGGCCAGAAACAGAGGTGTGACGCTTTCCACGGTCCAAAGAGGTGTGACGCTGGGCAACATCTAAGAAGACCATGAAACGGTCGTCCAAGGTGTACAACAGCCAGAGAAGATCACTTTAACGTCACGACTTCACTACGGAATCCACATCTAACAGCAGTTGCGATCCAACACCATCTGTGACAGACCAGGACAGGTTATATTAGTGATGATACAGTAAGAAGACGCCTAGCAGAATCTAACCTAAAACCGTAGACCAGCCCAGGGTCCAAAACTCGAACATCATCATAAAATTGCAAAGTTGCTTTTTGCGACGGAACACGCTACTTGGATCGAAGAAGATTCTATCTATCTATCTATGGAGGGGACGCCCGTCAGGCACAGGCGGGTGATCAGTCCACTTATTTGGGACCATTTCACCCAATTCCCCATAATAGCGCATGAGTTTTACCTCTGCACTGACAGTTCCACCTCTCTGAACCTACCCGAAGCTTTAGCAAACCCAATTATATCTTTTATGCTAAACTCTTGTATTTGTTCTTCTTTTACCTCATCCATGCCTATTGTCTCCCATATTACCAGCGCGTACATTGGACACTCAGTCAGGAAATGTAGACTTGTTTCCTCCTTGTCGCATTCTGGGCAGGTGGGATCACTTTTTAAGCCCATTATTGTTAGGTGTCGGTTCAGTGGACAGTGTCCAGTGAGCAGACCCACTACAATCCTGATGTACTTTCTATTTAGCTTTAGAAGTTGCTTCGACTTTCTTTTTTCGTATGTCTTAAGGAAGATTTTTGCCTGGCGGCACTGTTTGTTATGCTTCCATCTTAAATTGGCTTCTTCGGTTATGATCTTACTTATTATTCCTTTACTGATTTTACTCGATATAGGTAGCCTGGGTTCCGGGCCGATGAATTTCTCATCGGCCCCTTTCCTTGCTAGCTTGTCTGCAATCTCATTGCCTATATGTCCTTCGTGCCCCAGCACCCAGGCAATGGTGACTTTGGTCTTTTTGGCTAAGGCGTTAGTTTCGGCTCTGTTTAGTGCCTTCAAAGCAGCCTGACTGTCACTATAGACTATAATGTTCTCTTTGTTTTCAGTGATCATACTGTCTATGATTCTGACTCCCTCTGTAATAGCAAGCACTTCAGCTTGGAAAACGCTAGCGCATCTTCCCAGGTGCATAGTAACTTGGCCATCTACCTGGTTCGTGATGTATATTCCCAGTACTGATAGATTTGTTGATTCTTTCCTGGAGCCGTCAGTGTAACACACTATCTTTGGATTTTGTATGTCCAAGCTCCAGCTTTCTCTAGCTCCTATATGGATCCTGTATTTTTTGTCAAAGATTACTTTTTTTCCTAATCAGATCATTATTAGAAAGTATCATTGACAATTTCCGTCAGTGTAACACACTATCTTTGGATTTTGTATGTCCAAGCTCCAGCTTTCTCTAGCTCCTATATGGATCCTGTATTTTTTGTCAAAGATTACTTTTTTCCTAATCAGATCATTATTAGAAAGTATCATTGACAATTTATCTTCGTAGTTTCCATCTAATATGGTGTGTCCTTTATCCATGAAGTTTCCTTTCCATTCAAGGCTTGACTTCATCCTATACCATTGTTCCATGGCTCTCTTTTTAACTTCCAAATCCAGAGGATGCAATCCCAATAATACATCTAAGGCAGCTGATGGAGTGGTTCTCATCGCTCCTGTGATCATTAGGGTTGCCAGTCTTTGTACTTTTGCTAGTTCATTTCTGTTCGCTTGTATGGTGGTTTTATGCCACCAAATAATTGCTCCATATGTTACTCTTGGAATTATGATTGCTTTGTATATCCACATCATGACATGTGGTTTGGTGCCCCAGGTTTTGCCTACAGCTCTTTTGCATTGCATGAGTGTGATTTTTGCTTTATCACATTGTTCTTTTATGTGTGTGTTGAATTTAAGAGAGTTATCAAGAAGAAGAAGATTGGGCACGTGTATTGTTTACTGACGAATCGAGATTTGCGTTATACGTCAACGATAGAAGGGACAGGGTGTATCGACGTCCTGGAGAACGTTTTGTTCAAGCATGTTTTAAGGAAAAGGTCTCCTATGGCGGCAGGTCCCTCCACGTCTGGGCCGGCATTTGTTCAGAAGGACGAACAGACCTTGTTTTCATTGAAAATGGCAACCTAACTGCGGAAAGGTACATAATGGAAATCCTGAATGAACATGCAGGTCCGTTCCTTACAAATATGGGTGATAATTCACTTCTTATGCACGATAATGCTCGCCCTCATACAGCATTATCTGTGAGACGATACATTCAAGAAGTTGGTATCGATCTCATAGCCCGGCCAGCGAGGAGCCCTGACATGAATCCAATAGAGCATGCATGGGACGAGTTCGGAAGGCTAGTCAGGAAGCGAAACCCACCGCCTCTGATACTTGTAGCCTTAAAACAGGCCCTTATTGAAGAGTGGGAGAATATACCTCAATACCGCTTGAGGAACTTGGTTTTTAGTATGCCTGATCGCATACAAACCTTAAGAAGAGTCCGTGGAGAAAACACAAGGTACTAAATTTCAGTGGGTGGCCATGTCTTTTTATAAAAAATTAAAAAAGTAAATTATTTTGTTAGAAAGAAGTTCCCTTATTTTTTTTATCTTTTCATTTTCAAATAATTAAAAGGTTATTTTTAATAAACTGTAGTTTATTTTAAGAGTTTTTAAAATTACTTTTAGAATATTTTTGATTCAAAGAGCTAGCATGTGTAGTTTTTTAGTTATTTGAAAAAAAATGAGGTGACCCTTTATTTTTGCGGACAAGTGTATTTGGTAGTGTCATAGTGAAAAACAACTAGGATAAAAAAAGGTTCAGTTATTTATCAGATTGCAATATAGTTTATACATTTTAAGTTATTTTAAAGAATTCCAAATCCTGCGGATGAAGGAAAGACGATCTTATTATACACAAGCGAGAAAAAGATAGCAGTTTTCATCAAGTTCACCGAGAAAAAGATATCACTTTTCTTAAGATGGTCTCTAGAAGAATGGTACTCTTATAATAACTGAAGAGGAGTATCGCACTTTGAAACCTCACGCATCTGCACTTGAATGAGTTGCTATACCAAAATTATCTGATCTTTTTTCAACATTAACTACACCCGGGACAACCGAGCTTAAACTAGCATCCCTTTTTTTCTAGGCAAACAACTAAACGACCAGTTTACAAAACTTTGAAACTCAACCCAGAAAGTCCTTTTCCCAACATAACTGATTTTCTAAAAGAATTAATTATTAAATGTTAGAAGTTCATAAGGCCTGACACAAAAGGTATATTCAGGTTACCTATTTTTGTTATTATTTGATTATTTAAAACAAAAATTATTTGTATTTTATATTTTTTTAAAGTGCTAGGTATATTTTTATATCAGTCTGTCGCGCGCATCAGGTGCGACCGGTCATGCGCACACGCTCCTGCGTCTAACGTTTAAACAAAATGACGAAGTGTAATAGTTGTCGTGTAGTAATCAACGAACTACTTTGTTTTGTTAGCAACAAACTTGATTTAATGGACGAAATCTCGATGTTGAGAATCTGTGACAGTAACTTTACTGAAAAAGAAGTGCAAAGTGCAAAGCGAATCCTAAACGAATTGACAAACCGTCAAACTTTGCGAAAAGGTGACGGTAAAAATAAACGCGATCTTCAAGACATTATTACGACGCTCAAGGAAGCTGAACCTGACCAATTACCAACTTTTGTGGCCTTAAATCTGAGCAGACTACCACCAGTTACATTTGATTACGTCAATGTCACCAGTCTCCTCAAGGACCTCACTCTTTTGAAACAAGACGTAAACATTATAAAAACGACATATTCCCAGCAATCTGAGACGGAGTACCTGCAAAAAGAAGTAGCTGATATTCGCAAAGAACTAAGCGTACAAAAAGTGAACAATAATTTTTTAAGTGCTGAAGAGGGTACTTCATTATTAAATTCAACGGTCATATCGATCGTTTCGCCGACCGCGGCCCCGCCACTTGGGCAGTCTTCTCCACTACCCCCGCGAATGCCGTGCCCTACCTACGCCCAAAAGGCGGCCGTGCCTGAGCCCCCGCGCAGTCGGAGGTCGAAAGTCAAGTCTCGTCCGACCGCCCCAGCAGCCGCGGCTGTGACCGCGGGGGCCGCAGCGCGAGCGCAACGGCCTCCCCAGCCGCCTCCAGCTTCTGCGAAAACGGCGAGGGAACCTCAGCGGTCGAAAACCCCTGCCTCACGTCCCTCAAACAAGCAAACGGGATCATACCAACGAAGATCATATATTAGAAATAACCAAGAAAAAGCTGCTATTGAATCTAGTAAAATTAAAGTGACCGCGAGATATTCATACTTATACGTGACACGCTTTGATAAGTGTACTACAGAAAAAGATATTATTGATTTTATAACCGAATCTGGCGAAACAGCTATAGCGGTTGAATTAATATCGCAACAGAGACCATTTACATCGTTTAAAATAACGATTCTAAGCTACAAGTACAGTACAGCACTTTTGCTAGCGAAAACTTCTGGCCAGTAGGTATAGAATTTAGAGGATTCCGAGCTAAGAAAAGGATCACTACTAAACAAGCAGAAAACCCACTATGACTATGAATAGTAGCAAAGTACGTATGATTAGTTTTAACTGCAGATCCGTCACGAGATGTCAACTACACATTAGAGACTTATGTACTAAGTATGACGTCATAGCACTGCAAGAGATATGGTTGCTACCCGACGATATAGACTACCTGAGTAGTATACACCCTGACTTCGCGTATCATGGCGTCTCTGGAATGGACACGGCGATTAAGACGCTAAAAGGGAGACCATACGGAGGAGTCGCGTTGCTGTGGAGGCGGAGTCTATTCTCAAATGCAGTGCCGGTAGAAAGTGGTTCGAAACGTATCGCTGCAGTGCGTCTAATGTATAATAATAATAGTAGCCTATTAGTGATGTCGGTGTATATGCCTACAGAGTGCGCGGATAACCTACCCCTATTCACCGAATGCTTAGGTAAATTAAGTGCAATCGTAGAAGATAACGATGTGGAAAGTGTTTTTATGTTTGGTGACTATAACGCGGATGTGAACAGCCTATTCGGAGACGAACTTAAGTCTTACTGTACGGACCAGGACTGGGTATGTGCTGATTTTGATATTTTGGGTGAATCATCAGGTACATACACGTATAGAAGCGATGCGCACGGTACGACCAGCTGGCTCGACCACTGTGTTGCCACGCAGAGCGCGTTACAACTCATTAGTAATGTTTTTGTTATTTACGATGTATACTGGTCGGATCATTTCCCTATTGCCTTTGAATGTGACTTAAATATTATTAGGTCTAAGACGTGTCATAACGACCAATATAAGAATGTAAATAAAATTGTATGGGGTGAAAGAGACATGAAACAGAAATCTAAATATGTGAAATTATGCAATGAATATTTATCTAGCAATCAATTCTCTGAACTTAACTGTGACACAAAAAATTGTAAAAATCTAAACCATCTTGCTCAAATAAATAAACTTCATGATGAAATTATTCATAGTATATCTATGGCTGCAAGAAATTCTTATATAGGCAAATCTGTAATAAAAAAGAGACAGTTACCTGGTTGGAACTTTCATGTTAAAAATAGCCACAGCCGGGCTAGACTAACCTATCAAATGTGGCTTTTACATAAGTGTCCAAAACAAGGTTATGTTTATAATGAAATGTTAAATAATAGAAAGGAATTCAAAAGTAAGTTACGTTACTGCCAAAATAATCAAGAAAAGATAAAAATGGAAATTCTAGCCAAGTACAGAAAGGAAAAGGATTTTTCCAAGTTTTGGAAATGTACTAAAAACCTTAGTCATAAACCCAGCATTCCATTGTCTGTAAATAATTGTCAAGATGCTACGCAAATCGCCAATATGTTTGTGTCTCAATTTAATGTAAAACCGGCCAATGTAAATGTAAATGCGACAGACTTATTATTATTATGTAATGACGATGAGACGCATGCGCACGGGCTGGATTCATTGGGGGGGCGAGCGAGCGGGGGCTTCTGTGTTACGGCGCGGGATGTATACGAATGTGTGCGGGTCATGCGCCGGGGTAAATCACCCGGTCACGATCACTTATCAGTAGAACACATTTTACATGACGGACCGCTACTTTTTGAAAGGATGGCAACGTTATACAATGCATGTTTATCACACAGTTTCTTGCCCGAGGCTCTCATGAAGACTGTTGTAGTTCCCTTAGTAAAGAACAGAACCGGCGACGTGTCTAGCCTGTCTAACTACCGCCCTATCTCTTTAGCTACAATTCTTTCAAAAATACTTGAAAGACTTATCAACCCTAATCTAACGAAAAATATTAAACTAAACGACGCGCAGTTTGGTTTCCGTGCCGGTCTTTCAACGGACATGGCTATATTCGCGTTAAAAAACACGGTCAAAAGTTACCTAAAGAAAAATACATCCACGTACGCGTGCTTTCTTGACTTTAGTCGTGCTTTTGATACTATAAATTATAAAATTCTTTGGAGCAAACTTAGACAAACTAGTGTTCCTGAGAATATAGTTAGCCTGTTGGAGTTCTGGTATGGAAACCAAACCAATGTAGTAAGGTGGGGGCAAAAGTTTTCTAATACCTACAAACTTGAATGTGGCGTTAGACAGGGGGGGCTGACGTCGCCTGTCCTGTTCAACTTATATGTCAATCAGCTGATTGAGGGACTTAGCAATACCAAAGTTGGCTGTTACGTTAATGACATCTTAGTAAACAACCTGAGTTACGCTGACGATATGGTGTTGCTGAGTCCTTCAATTAGGGGTTTAAGAAAACTGATCACATACTGTGAACAGTACGCCGAGACTCATTATCTTACATATAATGTCAAGAAAACGGAAATGATAGTTTTTAAATATAAAAAAGGACCCGAGAATGTACCTCCAGTCTATTTGCGGGGTGAACCAATTAAAATAGTACCTAAATTTAAATATTTAGGTCACATAGTCTCGGAGTACCTCAAGGACGACGACGACCTTGAGCGACAAAGACGGTCGTTGGCCATGCGGGCAAACATGCTAGCAAGGCGCTTCGCCCGCTGCTCTAAACAAGTAAAAATAACCCTGTTCAAAGCGTACTGCCAGGCGTTCTATACCGGACACATCTGGTACAACTTTACTCACCGCTCGTAACATACGTTAAGAGTACAGTACAACAACGCCTTTAGGGGTATGCTGGGACTGCCGTGGCGGTGTAGCGCGTCAGGTATGTTCGCTGAGAACAGAGTTAATGATTTCTATGCGGTAATGAGAAGGATGAGAGCCTCGTTTGAAGAACGTGCGCGTGCGTCTCTGAACAAAATTATCAGGTCAGTTTATGACAATTTTTATATCTACGACGAGCATTTTAATGTGATAAAATATAACTTATTTTAAATATTGATTATTTTTTTATTGATTATTTGAAATAATTCTATATTTTGACATTCTTTCTCCTGACATGTAATATTTTGTAATTGTTATTATTCTATTTTTAATAACATTGTATTAAATTTTTTTATTGTTTATTTTAAATTATTTTAATTATATATTAATTTGTATTTAAATATGATGCAATATGGGTTTATACCTGAAATAAAGAAATTTTATTTATTTATTTTATTTATTTATTTATTTATATTTTATTGCCATTCCGTGATTGTATTTTCTTCACGTCTTAAATATTTCAACTGCCAATAACAATAGTACATGTATTGAACTAATACATCTATCGTTATAGGGTGGCTGTAAACCAATAAGAAGCCAGACATACAAAAGAGGGTGAAAGGAAAAACGAAGAATATCTCGCAGAAGAAAATGGAAAGCGAAACGGAGAACATAACTCTTATAATAACTGAAGAGGAGTATCGCACTTTGAAACCTCACGCATCTGCACTTGAATGAGTTGCTATACCAAAATTATCTGATCTTTTTTCAACATTAACTACACCCGGGACAACCGAGCTTAAACTAGCATCCCTTTTTTTTTTTAGGCAAACAACTAAACGACCAGTTTACAAAACTTTGAAACTCAACCCAGAAAGTCCTTTTCCCAACATAACTGATTTTCTAAAAGAATTAATTATTAAATGTTAGAAATTCATAAGGCCTGACACAAAAGGTATATTCAGGTTACCTATTTTTGTTATTATTTGATTATTTAAAACAAAAATTATTTGTATTTTATATTTTTTTAAAGTGCTAGGTATATTTTATTGCCATTTCGTGATTGTATTTTCTTCACGTCTTAAATATTTCAACTGCCAATAACGATAGTACTGGGTGGCGCAAAAGTACTGGCACTAAAGAAAATACTTTTATTTTTTTATATGACATTTTCTGTCATTTTGTTGTTGAAAATTGTGTAGTGAACAAATGTAAAATACACTGAAAATAAACATGGACCGTTTTACTCCCCAAGAACGTGGAATAATTGTGTTATTCTTAGTGAGGGACGCTTTTCCAGGCCGAGTTATCTCTCGTTTTGGCGATTTGCCTTGGCCTGCAAGATCACCCGATCTGACCAGTCCAGACTTCTTTCTTTGGGGTTTTTTGAAATCTCGGGTGTCTGTGAACAAGCTACAGACTCTCGCAGCTCTAAAAGAAAACATTCGTCAAGAAATAACGAACATATCGCAGGAAGTGTTACGGCAAGTTATGCAAAATGTCATAAATAGGGCTCAAATGTGTATCAACTCTGGAGGTCACCATTTAAAAGACATCATCTTTAAATCCTAATGGTACGAAATTTAATGGCACAAATATACATTTAAAAAAACCTAAATCTAGTTTTCTAATTTAGAAAAAATGTTATAGCTGAACCAAATAGGGTCTTTACTTTTGCGCCACCCGATACATGTATTGAACTAATACATCTATCGTTATAAGGTGGCTGTAAACCAATACAAAAGAGGATGGAAGGCAAAACGAAGAACATCTCGCAGAAGAAAATGGAAAGCGAAACGGAGAACATCAAGCAGAAGAGATGGGAAGACAAAATGAAGAACTGCACGCAAAAGAGGAACGAAGGAAAAACACGAAACAGCAAGAGGCAATAACGCTCAAGCGCAATCTTCTGCAGTGCCTACATATAAGTTTTTTTTTCGGCCTATTTGGTGATAAGTGCAACGACCGAATGGTGATGTAAGCCAAGTTAATAGGTAATTTAATTCTTATTATATTGTTCCGATAATAGAGTAACTTCTGTTGCTCTACGCCCGATATACCTAATGGAAACCTGCATTTACTATGTGTAAACTGTTTAACGATTTGATGTATGCTTTCTAAGTCCGAACAAAGTGAAGGATGTTAAGTATAAAAGATCACGTCCCTCTTGTAAATCTAAAATTAATAAATATATTTTTTGAAACAGCTTTGAGAGCAGCATATTATGAATTGGAAAAAAATTATGGAAGCCACTTAAATTTTAAACAAGCAGTATGGGAGCAAGCTGAAATATATGAAATACCAGACACACTGCATCTTATAATAAAAAAAAAATCTGCAGAAGGTTTCGTGTACACCTATTGCAGTATTTGTGCATTAATTTTTATTGGTTATTTGTTTTTTCCTGGCATGTTTATTTTTCTTTTCTTTCGCTGACTTTTGATTATTTTTAGTTTTAAAATTGATTTGTTTGGAATCGAGAATATTTTGGCAGTTCTTCAAAATTTTCTGTGTGATGCCTTGCCTTTTTCTGTGTGATGCCTTGTGTGACTTAGCTTTGGTATCTAGATTTAGAATTTCACGCAAATGTTTGTAATTATAATTCCTAAATACACAGTTGAAACACCAAATTTCAATATTTTTGAGAGTTCCTGTTCAGTTTAATTGTATCCTGAATTAGTTGTATTCCCGTGTTCAAAAAACTAAATTTTCCGTGTAAATTTGTTTACCCCTCAACTTCATCAAACATTTGCCGCATTCATTATGGCCGTTTGCCCATCTTCAAATCGTTTATCGAGGCCAGCACACAGTAGCGCTAACTGGCCTCCTTCTCCGCCGCACTACTGCCGACTACCAGATTTTCATGATTTATCCTTTTATTTACTTTTTAATATAGGTAGGTACTTAACATATTTGCTTCGTAGAAAATTTGACTTAACGATTGTAACCAAGGATCACGATAGGTTTAGCTTGCGCAAGTACACTTACTGTGTCCAAGGACACTCCTTTGGCTACCCTTTGAAGAATTCCCTTTTTTTTGTTCCAAATTAATCAGATTTTATTTACCCCTTTTTAAATTGTTATTATTGTTTGTTTTAATAGCCTTAAATAAAAGGGTAGAGGTTCGTCACGTTAAACTATTTTAAAAAATGCATTTTTTTGTCTAAGACTTTTTACGTAGTGCAGCATTTCTGCTTGCGATCTTTTTATGTTTACCAATTCTTTTCCGCCTAGTTTTCTTTTTCATTCAATAAATTTTACCTAAATTTTGGAATTTTCTCCATTTTTGCTTTTTGTTAGGATTGAAGTTGTCAATTCATTCGACAAAAAATTTTCTGTGAAAGTACTGCTTGTTTCATTGCGGACATAATCTATTTCTATATTAAATTCAGTATAAATATTTTCAGTTTAAAAACTCCAGCTTTATTTTTTACAGTTTTTAAACGTAGATTTGGTTCTCAAATTGTGTTTATCAAAATGTAAGTTTGCCATCGTATTTTTTTTTCTCACACTATTTCGCTACCTCACCTACTCGTACTCTATACAGTACACTTTATACAACATCTACTTCATGCTCAGACAAATACACTATCAGCCTGTTCTTGCAAGAGTTAAGAGAATCCTGGGTCTTGTGGTTTAAATCAAATCTGGTTATCACCTGACCTGGGGGGATTACTTCACGACCTTCAAGAGGAGAGTATCCTTCTTGTATAGGTTACACTAGCTTGACATTCTTACTACACTAAAATACTCATATATTTTAATTTCTCTCCCTTTTTCTAACTCCTTTCGTGAATTGTGTTTTTTTTGGTATCCTAGTCCATTTTGAAATTTTGTAGTTTCAGTGTTTTTGGCTACCCACCATTAAGGCTGAACTCGAAGCCAGATTATAAAGGGGATTATAACAAGGCGATTGACGAATACCTGTTCGTCCCTACCAGTTCCTGTTTCCAATTCTGACGCGGTATACTCCAGCTACATGAAGATCCCCTCAACCCGATAGATAAGTCTTACTATTTTGTCCAACCACTCATACTCTAAAATTATTTAATTTTCTTTGTTAATTCAAATAGCGATATTCAATCTATCAAATAGCGAGGTATTATTACTGTTCAAAACTAATTAGCTTTTCTCTTTCAAACAATCTTATTAAACATATTTAGCACGGATTTAATTTCTGTAATTTTAGACCCCAAGAACACCTTACTAGGCCTACCCTATTGTTAAGTTTTTGCTTTAAATTAATGTTTTTATTTTACCCCCTTTGGATCCCAAGTGAAAAAATGACGAATTTTTGTTATATTATATTTATTTTTTTAATGATTAAACCCAGTTATTTTATAAATCTCGACTTCTTTATTTAATTTGTGATTCAGCGATTACCACCTGAACATATATCGCTGAAGTAGGTACGAGGGTTGCCTTTTAAGACATGTCGTTTGCAAAACATATAACGATTAATGAAAAAATATATATATACATATACATACATAGGTATACGTTTTCATCTTTTTGAATTTACAATTCGGAAACAAAATAATGTTTTTTGGATTGGTCGAATAGTTTTATTATAGCGTATGTTCAAAGGTGCGATTATTTTCTAAAACTTTCAAAGGCGATTAACACGACTTCAGTGCTTTGACGAGATCATTTCTGTGTTTAGTGAAGCAGCAACATGTCTTAGGAGTGTAAAACGCTGGTATTTAGAATTTCAACGTGGGTATTTAGAATTTCAAGCCTAGGTGACAAGTCACGTGAAGGTCGTCCAAAAACCGCCATGATGCAAGAGAATGTTGACGACGTGTGGCAGCTAATCATCGAAGATCTTCATGAGACATACCGTGAAATAGAGGCATCCATGGGCATTTCAGCGACTACTATCCAAAAAATCCTGCACGAAGAACTTTGCGTAAAAAAGTTGATATGTTGGATACCACATTTGCTTAGCGACGACCAAAAAACAGCCCGTTTAAGATGTTGTCTCAAAACTCTGCAGCGATTCAACCGAAGAGAGTCAAAACACGTTTATGATATGGTTAATGGTGACGAATCTTGGATATATGCTTACAATCCAGATTTCAAGCAGCAGTCAACTGTCGGAGTCTTCCAAGATGAGCCAAACCCGACCAAAGTCATACGCTCACGGAGCACTTCAAAAAAAGAATTGCCTCGTTTGTGGCAAAGGGTGGTTACGTCGCCAGTATTGTATAGAAGATCGCAAGACGGTTAACGCTGACTGGTATACTAGTGTTAGTTTGCCACAAGTTATCACAGAGTTTCGAAAACAACTCAAGACGTCGTATTATAACACCATGACAATGCAAGCTCACACACCACCCGCCAAACAATGAAATTTTTGAGCAGCCAAAGTGTCGAAATTTTAAATCACCCGCCTTACAGTCTTGCCTTTAGTCCTAACGTTCTTTTACGTTCCCCAAATTCAAACAGTCTTCGTGGTTACTGTTTCAGTACACCCGAGGAGCTACTGAAGCAAACAAATCGGCCATTTTGACTACCCCCACTTCGGAGTGGAATATATGTTTTAAAAATTGGTTCGAACGCATGGAAAAGTGTATTAAATATCGCAGAGAATTCTTTGAAAAATAATAAATGGTAATAATCTGTGAGTCCCCGGCAGAGTAGAATAGGACCACCCTCTTTCTTGTCGAGGTGTCGTACAAGGCGACTAAGGTAAACATGCAAGCAAGTTCATCTGCACACAGAGAAGGAAAACTCTGCAATTATATCAAAAACCCTCGCCAACCCGTCTGGCAAGCGTGGTGAGTATGGCATTTACCCCTCATGTTATCGAGGGAGGCCCGTGCCCCAGCAGTGGGAACGTATATGGGCTGATGAAGATGAAGAATGTCTATACCTATTTCAAACGACACAAATTAAAAGGCAGCAGCCCTCGTATTAAGCCGTGGTAAGATTGTGTATTCTGGCCAGCCGTGAAATTTTTCCATGTTACAGTTGACCAGTTCAATTTTCCGCTATACGGCAACAAAAGAAAAATATAGAAAACTAGCTTTCCGCCCGCGGCTCCGCCCGCGTGGACTACAGGTTATATCGTGCCCAACTGTGGGATAAAATGTAGCCTATGTCCTTTCCCAGGCTCTAATCTATCTCTGTACCAAAATTCATCAAAATCGGTTCAGCGGTTTAGGCGTGAAAAGGTAACAGACAGACAGACAGACAGACAGAGTTACTTTCGCATTTATAATATTAGTAGGGATCGTAACCTCGTCATAATAAATGCAGAATGTGCAGAATGTTTTATCTTTTGAAAAAAAATTTGGATCAATAGTTGATATCTACATAACAGCCAATTTATCAGAGTATTTGGAGAACGACATCGCACTTATTATAACATTGCCTTCGATTCTCCTGCGATTCCATCATAAGATCCTGACTTGGTGATAGTGAGACCACCTCTGAAGCGTACTCTTTTGCAAAAAGAAATATTTTTGAAAATCGGTTCACAAATGGCGGAGAAATCGGTGAATTTAACATAAAAAAAGATAAAAACAGTCGAAAATAGAACCTCCTTTAAGAAGTCGGTCAGTAAAACGATTATGCGATACACGATATACAACTTAAACTATGAAATTTTGTTATGCTATGCCGGCCTTAGAATTATTTGCAAATATAAGCTTAATATTAAAATAGAATGACGTATAACAATACATGTTATCAAATATTTGTTTTTTTGGACGTTGAATTATCAATAATAATTATTAGTAGGTAATAATCATATTTTTAAAGCTCAGATATAAAAAACTGAAAAATAATTAAATTATGAAACATGTAGCGTCTCCATAGACATTGAAATAAGTCTACTGACATCTATGAAATAGTTTTTTTTTCGTAATCAAGCTGAAATTTTCAATTCAAATATGGTTAAATACCTTTCGGAGCATTTCAATTGATAAAATTAGTGAACATACATAAAAAACATACAGTCGAACATAGAACCTCTTCCTTTTTTGAAGTCGGTAAAAACAGGATAAATATTTAGTCATCGAAATCAACGAGCCCTAATCCTTCCGAAACCCTGGGGAATCAGTTTAATTAGCCCCTAAAGTTTAGCTATCTTATGTCGCCCCATTATGTATAATTAAGTGCGGTTAGTATGGCTGCAGCCCCTGGCGTAAAAATACAAACGTATTGAGAAATTTCCAAATTGAGAAAATACTTAGAACCATCAGTGAAAACTTTTATAACTGGGCGCCAGTTTCACCGTACCGGACGTTCGTCATGATCTAAAACCGCGGTTTAGTATAAAAAAAGCCTTCATAACAATGCAAAAATCATACCTCGGTATTCAGACTTGTGAAAAGCCAAAAAAAGAAATGCAATAGAAGCCAATATGTGAGCTAATAAGATTATTTAGTGCACATACTTATAATCATTCAAAAGATTTACAAAACTTGAAGACAATTCTTTCTTACGAACATTAGCAAAATACCTAGTTACAAACTGAGACAGTGATGAATCTCATACTTTCGTTTTGAATACTATTCAAAATAACAACACGTTTAGTTTCAGTTTCAGCTCATTCTTAGAAGCAAAACACATACAAGCGCGCAAACAGAAGCGACTGCGTATTAATGGAGAGCCTTAGTTGCTCGTGTTGAAATACAATATCTATTTTTTTTATCAAGATTGTACTGCAAAAAATGACATACAAAAAATATAATAAGTATCTACTTTTTTGTAAAAAAAATCGCTACTTAAGCATAAATGTGCGCACAAACAATAAAACTCTTTTTTTTCCTTTCTTTTAGACACTGTCACTTCTATGGAAGGAATTACTACTTTCACCAAAAAACAAAACTTTTTATGTTGTTGCGTTTAAATAGGAAAAACACAAATCCAAAAAACACTGACGTTCTGCCTACCCCGAAAGGGATTGTAGGCGTGATTGTATAGATAAAAAACAATGATTAATTGAAAAACACCGTTGATACAAGAGGTTGCTTGAACTTTTTTTTTATTAACGAAGGGGTTTGCTCTTGACCATAAGATGTGGCCGAGGATCAACAAAAATACTGAAAGCCTGATCAAATTCACACGACAAAGGAAACAGGAAATCGAAGACCATAAAATATATTTTAAAAAATTAAGATCGAATTACTTTTCATGATACTCTCAATTCAACGCAAAGAATATTAATCAAAAAATAAAATAAAACTGCTTATTCAAAATTCTCATCTTATTTATCAGTTTAGTGACTTTAGTAGGTATTTAGCGAAAACTAAATATGTGAATCAACACACTAAACTTACAGACTTTCCTCAAGGAACAAATGCCAAACCATGAAAAAATAATTTTGTCTGTCCGTCCATACAATTGGTTGAAGCGTTGAATTGGTTGAAGCTAGCCCAGTTGGTAATGAGCCAGACTTGTAATCCGAAGGTCGTAGGTTTAAATCCTGGTGCGGGCCTGTACCACTAAATTCGTCTTTTCGGATTTATGTACGGATTTCTAATTATCACTTGCTCAACGGTAAAGGAAAACATCGTGATGAAACCCGCCCGTCCTAGAAAATTTCCGAAAGACGAGCGGTTCACCAACCCGCATTGAGCCAGCGTGGTGGACTATGGCCTAAATCCCCTTCGTGTTTCGAAGGGAGGCCCGTGCCCCTCGGTGGGGACGTATTATGGGCTGGTAAAAAAGGAAGAAAAAAAACAAAACAAATACCTACGACACAAAAGGTTGGCTTACCTCTGAAAAGAAATTTCTTATGAAAGAAAAAATTTAAAAAGTTGAGCGGAACATAAGGAAAGCCGGCGAAGGTTTAAACTTTTAAAGTGGTTTCATCACTTTACCAACACATGAAGTTAGGGCAATAGGACGAAAGAAGTTGGATCTAACTGAGGTTTATCCAGTTTTAGTTATGGCTATGACAGTCCAGTTTTTTATTGAGGAGGAGTTTCGTCCAAGACCAAGAAGAAGACATTCAATACAAACAATAAAACCTCAAGACTTTGGTCAGCCAGTTTTTTTAAGCATCTTCTGTGGAATTACCATTGAAACCAAAAGCGACGTATGAATAGCAGATTTTTATTCGTGGAATGTGAAGGGTTCCAGAAAAAATAAGTGACGAGTAGTGATCTGTAGTTTATTTTTTATTTATTTAGTGACCACTTCATATTCCTATCTGCTACTGGAGATGAATTTGAAGAAGAAGTGACCACTTGCGCTTGGTCTTAAGATCAAAAGCAAAGATCATAGATCAGAAAAGATCTTCAAAGATGATAAATGTAGAAGTCTGAGAAGAACGAGAAATCAAACTTGGAGTAGCTGTAACATGTTTCCAAACTATGAAAAAGGAACAGCATCGATTGAATCTTCTTTTAATTCTTGTTCCAATAGTTCTATATAGTTTCCAATAACGAATTTCATTGAAATGTGATTCAGTTTCTTTAACAAGCTCGACTTCTATTCATTTTAAGTTTGACCATGGTAGAGTTTATTTTATTTTACTATTTTATTTTTAATACTTAACAAACTTTAAACACTCTGGGTGACTAAGGTCAGCTTCGTAGAATACTCAATAAAAACTTTTTTCGTTAAAACTCTTCAACACATGACAAAAACAAAAACCTGAAGAGTTTTGAGGGTCAGCGTATTCCTTAGCCGGAGATTTATTTCCTCATTTTGGAGGTTGCGCCAGAAATTTGTTTTTTATTATTACAAGCTTTTATTTTACTTCCCCTGTTAGTTAGTTAGTATGTGTGGGACAAGTCTTGCAAGTTAATTTGATCCACTTCCCGGTTTCCGATTGAGCTGAATTTTTTCATGCATATGTGTAACGCGTGACAATGCAATATTATGACGACAGATCTGATGCTGGCGCTGGAAGGTGGCCATAGGAACTCCGCAATAAAAACGACACAACTCCATCGAGTTTGGGCTCGTTCGATTCGTATTGACGAGTACTTTGCTCCTATATGGCAGAAAAGCTCGTTTAAAAAAAAACTTTTTTAAATTTTAGAGTGATTATTTAGAATTCCTGTTCATAAACAATGTATCGCTACGAGAGTAGACCATAAGGTGTCCTTCCACGACAAAAATCACGTTTTAAATCTAGTTTTTTCCGGATAAAGTTCGACAAAACAGGGGCACCATAAGTTTAGTGACAATAAAAAATCAAGAACATTTCGCTGACGA
Source organism: Aproaerema taeniolella (assembly GCA_949987775.1). Lineage (NCBI taxonomy): Eukaryota > Metazoa > Arthropoda > Insecta > Lepidoptera > Gelechiidae > Aproaerema > Aproaerema taeniolella. Next base: position 2,673,262 of record OX465265.1, read on the forward strand.
AGATGGTGCAAACATTCTTTGTTTTATCTGCCTCAGTTAATAATAATTGGAAAAGAATGACGTGGAAAACTTTGAAAGTTCCTCTAGAATTGTTACGCCTCCAGACCAGCGCAGCACTCTGTAAAAGAATTACAAAAATTACGATTTTCAAAGTTTTAAAACTCATATTTGCCTTTAAGTGTTTACAAATAGCATGAAAAACTAATCTCTATTGATTTTTTTTTGTTGAAAAAAATATACGTGAAGGGAGGACATACAATAAACATTATACTCTCAAAGGCCCACACCAAGGTCGTGGAACATACACAAAACCCGCCTTTATACTGTTTTTTTCTTACAATGTGTCTTTACACAACTTATGCTCATGTACAGACGCCAGCACATCAGATTACTCCATTTCCACGGCAATATTGCTCTTGTCGCAAGCACACAGAGTGCAGGCGTGTGGTAACCTAATATACGTATGTCTGAACAATAAATAATAAAAGAATACACACAACCTGCATTGGGCAAGCGTGGTGGACTATGGCCTAAACCCCTTCGTGTTTCGAAGGGAGGCCCGAGCCTCTCGGTGGGGACGTATATGTGGGCTGTTGACGACGAAATACACACATACATACAAAGGCAGACACCCCGACTGGGAATTGTTTAAACATCCAACACAATAATCGTCGTGTTGTATTTCCAGGCTCATCTCTTTAAAGTTCGAGTGAATAGGCAACTTCTGGTTGAGCTTCCTACATCCTCGACCACATCTCCGCCCCTGGGCTAGATTGTGGTCAAGAACAAACCTATATAAAAATATTGGGCGACTTTTAATTCCGCCGTGTGGTGATCGGTTGAGAATAACACCACTCCATCTCTTTCCGTGGGTGTCGTAAGAGGCGACTAAGGAAACTCAAATCAGACCTGCCTCCTAGTAATCCATCTTAGGCAACGACACCTCAGTTTATTTTGAAACCAAGGTGGCGTCCTATGGTCTCATGCGGTGTGGTAGGCTCTGTAAAGGGCCCTCCTACCGAAGTCCGATGCCAACATTGAGCTATTACTACTACGTATAGAGAAGACGCCGCTCACTAACTCAGTGTTCCGTTCAACTGCGGTCGGCCGGCCGCAGTTCACTCAGTCGCTTGCTCGCTCTTGAGCGTTTAAGTCTTGTATGTCTTAAAGCAATAACCCGTTATAACTCAATAAATATGCATTCGTGTGTTTTACGATATTGCACTAATAATTCGAGTAACACGTCAAAATGCAAAGGAATAACTTTCCATCGGTTAATAACTAAATAATCGTTTTTAAAACTTAATTCAAGCAAAATATTTTGTGGATGCCATTTTGCGTCATTTTTCATAGACTAAAAATATGAGAAGCGACATTGGGTGTGTAACAGTGTAGGTACATTACATAGTATAAGCTGACGTTTATTTTTAGAAGAAACTGTAGTTATTAATAGAAAATAGTTAAGGCAGTGTTTGTAAGGAATGAAACTTCCCATGATCCTGACTGAACCAGTTAGTATAGGTATTTATGCCAAATATTGTTTGTTCCACAGAGTAAAGTCAGTTTATACCAAAAATAAATATTATAATAAAAATTGTTAGTCAAATAATGTGCACTTCAGAGGTACCCAATGAAATAGGCAGAATATAAACAAAGTGTCGCCTCTATAACGGTGACGTCGCATCTATGAATCATTAGCCGCCCCCCGCGCGCCCCGCACTGCCGCGCATGTTGCAAAGATGTTGTTCGCGCTGACTTTTCTAGTACGCTAGTACATAATACTTCAATGGATGCCAAACAGCTTGCTGTGTTCCGTCGGTGCGTGGGAGCCAGTGCCTTAATTGGCATTTTCTGGGTTAACTCGCTCCATCGTCGACCTTATCTATGACCTTGGTCAAGATTGGGGTCAACAGTTAACCCATCTCATAATATAAAAAAAATAGGTAGCGAAACTTAAGGATATGAATCAGCCAAAAAAACTGAACAACTTTCTCCAAGGAACATAGAGCAAAATGTGAATAACTCTAAAATTAAGTAAAAATGTTTTATCACCCCCGACATTTGGTTGCTTGTACTTTTAAACAGCTGAACCAATTTTGATCAAATAGCTAAGAACCATCTTGATTAGGTTAGCTTTGAAACAAAAAACAACTATCGAAATCGGTCCATTCGTTTAGGAGCTACAATGCCACAGACAGACACAGATATACTGACATACAGATACACACGTTAAACTTGTATCACCCCTCTTTTTTGTCGGTGGTTAAAAAATCGTTGTTCCATTGAACTTTAGGGTGTGCCTTCAATTTTGCGGCAAAGTGGCGCGCGGAGGAAGCGCGTCTGCAGCGCTGCAGTCGCGCTGCTTTGTAAATCCATATAAATTTTCTTATATTTAAAAACGCGCGATTGCAGTGATACACCTGCGTTGCGGTCGCGCGTTTTTATTTATATGAATTTTCAAAGCAGCGCTGCAGACGCGCTGCCTCCGTGCGGCATTTTGCCGCGAAGGCGCCCTTAAGGCATCTTATGGCCTTATAAATACAACAAAACAAGGATCGCCATAATTGAACAAATTGAATTGAATTGGCCTTATAAATAGAAAAACTAGAATATTTTTTAAATTCCAACATTGGTTCCTTAGAAAAATATTTTCGGTCAGAGAGTCAGTCATCTTATAGGTACTTACATTGGGGTTTCATTTTCACGGGCAGAATCAGCCCAAAAGTTTCGCTAGCTAAACACCCGATAATCACGTAAACTATTCACTTATATCAACTTGTTTAGCATTTGTCTACACAATTATAGGCTACTGCACTTACCTTACAGAATCGCCATTGAAGAAACCTTTTAAAGATGCCACTCATCAAAATTGACCGCGGCAAATCTTTTCGAAGTGATTCAAACTACGTTTAAATAATAACAGTAAAAACTTGAAGAAATAAATGCATTTCGATTCAATCAATACTATTATATTGTATTCAATTCAATTTTTTGATTTACTTGATTCTTGAATTCTTCAATGCTGTTAGAAAACAAAAGAAAAGCAGCACCTGACATTTTGACAATAAATTCATAAATTGCCGCGGCCTGCACTTATTTTTTTTATGTTAATGGCGTCGCGTCTTGGCATGATTTTGTGTGCTGGCAGCACAATTGGTGTTAGCCGACAGCTGGCCAAAGGACTCGTTTCCAGGCTATAAAAAACTTAAAAAAAAAGTGTTTCACCATGTGACCATCAAGGTAGCGTACAAGTCGGAATTCTCTTTTTCGGTTTTTAGATATTATGCCCATGATACTGTGAGAAGTTGAGAACACTGCCCAATTAATGTAAAAATTAATAAATCATTTTCCTTTACTAAGGGTAGGTTAACCAATCTCCGGCCGGTTAAGCCCAACTCTCCAAATTTTAGGCTAAAAATACTATACAAATTGTAAAACCATTATTTTTTCGGATGAAATATCTTAAAACAGAGTCTTGTTATTCATATTCAATAAAAAAAACGAACGTCGAACTCATTGTTTCTGTGAAATTAACAAAAAGGCAAGAGACAAGAGGCTCCAGACGCCCCATCTCCAGCATTAAGTGCCCCATCCCCGGCCACCTCTTGCGCTATCCCAGGCCACCTCTTGCCCTATTCCCTAGCAAGCACACAAAAAGATGTATGTTAGTATACAAAATAGACTTATCAGTAAGATAGAAGTTAATAACATACTAGCTTTCCGCCCGCGGCTCCGCCCGCGTGGACTACAGGTGATATCGTGCCCAACTATGATGAGAAAAATGCGGAGATGCACTTTTTTGAAAATGTCGACATGGTTGTCGTTTAGTAGGTTTTTGGGGATTCTGGTTTCGGAAATGTGATTATGGCGGATTCGACTTTTTTGAAAACTCTTACATGGGTTTTGTTTAACCCTCGGCATACCAGGTAAAAATTTGTAACATGCCATACAAGGTGGGGTCTGACATACCCTAACAAAATGGTCGCTGTAATCAGATAGGAATAGGGGTACTGAATTATTATTGCATATTTTTGAAATTGAACATAACCTGAGTAGCACTATATAAAAAAAAAATGAAATAGATTAAATGGTTTGTTGAAAAAGGGTAGCGAAAATGCCATCTTCTGACCACTAATTTAGACTTGAAATCACCCTAAGAATTGATAATTACCAATTTTTGTAATTAAACTGACTAAATTTAAAAAAATTGAACAACGATGATACATCTTTAAATTTTTACTTCAATCTCGAGGTAGGAGTTCTTTAGTTCGCCATAATTGCATTTTGTATATGCTCAAATAACAACAACTCTAAACCAAAACGCATCTAGAGCCCTAAAAAACGCACGCACCACTAAACTAATGGTACTTGCCAGTGTAAGAACGTCGCAACTCCAGCTACTGAGAGCTTCAGATTCCGCGCACGAAAATTTTTGAAAATATATCGATTTTTCACCGCCTGGGGTTTATTAGACCCCACCTGGTATGCGAAGGGTTAATAGGTTTCGGCAGGTGCTGGTAGGTACCTATCGAAAACATTAAGTATCCATTTTGATATCCAAGACAGTGGATGCAGCACCCTCAAAATCCTTTTAAACGACACCTATGTCAACATTTTAAAAAAAAGTACATGTCAGCCGTCTTGGATTTCAAAATGTACGTGATTAGTTTTTTTTGTTAAGTATACTTAAGAGATAAGATAAGAAGTTTGTCATTATTTTAGATGTTAATAAATAAGAATAAGGATTACAAATTTAAAGTTAAGATGTTTAGTAAAAATTAGTGATGCAAGGAATACGAATACGAATATTCGTATTCGCCGAATATCGGCCCTTTTACGAATATTCGTATTCGCCGAATATCACAATGGTATTCGTATCGAAAATGACTCCGATATTGAACAATATATTATCAATATAATTGAACGTGCATACCTCGCTCGTATGAAATGACTTGCATCCAGGCGAGATAATTGTATTAAATATGTGTATCCGAACGCACCGCATTTTCGGTGTTTTCGCGAGAAGTTTGAATTGAATATACAGGGTCAACAGCACATCATGCTATCCAAAACAGACAAATTTCTCCAATCAATTTTATCTCCAAGCATTAGAGTTTACTATCCATTGGGGAAATTTGACATTTCGTAGTTACCTGATGTGCTATTGACTGATTTTAAGTCGGCATATTTTGTTTGTCATTGGTGTCGTGTTTATACACTTTGCCTGTGTACTTTATATTATAGTTAACTGCGTTAAGTACAAAATAATAATAAAGTATTATGTCACGTAAAAGAGCAAAAAATTAAATTTGGAAGCTTTTTGAAAAACAGGCCTGTAAGTTTTTAGAGTAGGTAGATCAATTTGCTTGTTCGATGATGAAAATATCCAAAATAACCTAATATTATTAAACATAATTATAATATAATAAATTAATAAATAAGACATTATACTTTCTATTTTTCCTTTCTATCCTATTCTTAAAATAAATACTAAAACGAATTAACTTACTTTTATTTCATGAGAAAAACAATGAAGCCAGAATCTACAATTTCAAAGTTTGTTTTTGCGTTGGAGGGCGTCAAGTGATAAAATCACATCTCGCGACAAGTTTTCAAATCACTTAAATAAATAGGTATCTCTACAAATGCGAAGTTAATATTTTTTATTACTGCCTTTACTATTCGTATTCGTATTCGCCGAATAGTAATGACACTATTCGTATTCGTATTCGCTTCGTAAAAAGTGGTATTCGTTGCATCACTAGTAAAAATTGTTCTAAACATTATAAATAAGATTTTAGAAATAAGATAAAAATTTTGAATAAATAAGATTTATATAAGATGTTTTAGGTTTCTAAAATGTTGAAATAAGTTTTTTTTTGTTAGTAGAGGGTCATAAGTCATAAAAAAGTTTTTTTTGTTGTTGTTTTGTTTGTTGGAATAATATTTTTAGCTTAAAAAATAATCATTGAGGGGGGGTATTAGAAAGTTAGTAGTTATTAAGTTTTATTAGTGTGGCAATGATTATATTTTATGTCAATGTCAAATGACGTCACCCACCTCTCTTTCTATTCTTGTGTGTGTGTGTGAGAGAAAAATTGTAAGCGTCGATCAGTTTTCATAAAATAAAATTATTTAAAGCAAGATTAAAGCTGTTTGCCTTGCCCATAACAATAATTAACCTATTAAATAACTCCCATGTCGACATTTTCAAAAAAATGCATATACGCCATTTTGGATTTTAATATGGATATCTTTTTGAAATCAGCACCCCCAAAAACCTATTACTCGACATTCAATGTCGATATTTTCAAAAGGTGCATTTCTGTTGAACAAGTTACTTTCGCATTTATAATATTAGTAAGGAAGGATTATTATTAGAAAGTAAGGATATAAGATATTCAAAATCGAAAATTCCGACTTTTGTACGCTACCTTGATGGTAACTAAGTATATAGTGAGCACTGCACTAGCAACACCAATTATTCATTTGACTTGTCGGCCAAAAGGACTAGTTTCCAGGCCATAAAAGTATTTCCAAAGTTGACGAGCCCAGCTAAAACATAGCGTATTTCTAATTTTATTGCAATCAATTTTTCCTATCTTTGTAGTGTTTCGAAATGGCTAAACGGAAGAATAAACCATTGATAGATTCCGATTCTAGCAGTGAGTGTTCTGATTTGGATTCGGTAAGTTGTTATTTGCGAAAATCGTAGGTTATATTATCACGCCTTGTCTGAGACGTTTTGACGCGCATCCTTTTATATTTGTCTGCGTATTTAGGCCAAGATCAATGCGTTATAGGTCTTTAACCATCTTAGGCGCATCATGGGATACAACATTTGTAAAAACGAGCTTTTTGATTAGTGATATGGTGTAGAAAACATTGTGTGACACTTTCGCCAAAACGGCTGTTTATGAAGTTCGTTTGTGTCTAACGTCTCTTGCAGAAGCATGACTCATTAATAATCAATGTAGTATTAAAGATATCTGCATCCTTTTTCCCGTGGGATATTTTCAAATTCGAAAATTCGTCTTTCAAACCTGCAATATTTAAAGATTGTGAAAGGTACCTACTTCGTTTTGCGTTGCGTTTTATTGTTCGTTCTTCACCATAATGAACTTAAGAAGATGTGGTCGAGGATGTAGCAAGCTCACCCAGCAGAAGCCTATTCACTTAAACTTTATAGATAATCAGGTTAGGTATGTAAAAAAAAAAAAGAAACAGGCAGAGAATTCTCTCCTTTAGGAATGCTCATTGTGATTAATTATGATGATATTCAAGCACACTACACACTATCTCCAAGTTAAACTGAGGCGGAGAGAATATTTCAGTCCAGTTACATAAATATATTTAAAAATGTGTGTACAATTCTTGGTTATCTTGGATTTTTTTAGTTAGTTTGATGTTGTGAACCAATTATTTTGTTTTGGCCATATAAAATCGAAATTTAATTCTAGAACAATTTGACGTCAATTAACAATATTTTAAGCTTTATTAGATACCTAATATAAAAGTATAGTGATGATAGGTTGTCAGCCTTTCACCCGTAATACAGAAAAACCCTTCAATCCCATTATTGCCTACTACAGTCTCCCTGGAAGTAGTTGGCAGCTGGCAAATTCTATGTTTTTCAATCCTCAGTCAAGTGTAGGAGATGATAAAGATTTGATGGCTGTAAAATTTAGTGACTGAAACAAAATGAATCTACCAATAAGTAAAATTTAATATCAAATTCACATTCACGGAAACAAAAAAAACCCTAGACTTATAGGGGGTTCTTTGAGTGTTTATAATAGGTCTTTACCAATGAAATTGCCGATTTTTTCTCAAGCTTTCTTTTATTCATAATTTATTTGATTGAACAGCTATTACTGAAATTGATTTTTATTTAAACCTTGGCCATATAACGGATATATTGAGTCAAATTAATACATATTTACTTTAGATCTACTTGCTGAAAAAGAAGCTCAAATATAGCTCGTTTCCTCCGTTGCCCGTTTCATTGCTTATTTTTGCTGTACCGTTGTTACAGTTACTTACAACTTTCATTATAGTTAGTATGATGAAAATTAACTTAATGTTGTCCAAACCTTCCCACATAATTTTGCTAAATTTGGATTTTGCAATCCCGAGAAAAATCCAAAAACATTAGTATGGAAAATTCAGATTTCCAAAAATATTGTATGAAAAACAGCAATTTCATAGGTAAAGATCTATTATAAATGGTGAATGTGAGACTTACAGAATGCAACTCAGACTGTGATCTATACTTAAGTAGCAGTCGTCTTTGTCATTTTCGATAGTGAGAGACAGAAACAATCAATACTTAAGTATAGATCAAGACTTGAGTCTCCTGTGATATGGGCCTAAAACTGAAAAAAGTTATGTGCTCTTCATACTTCTTATTTCTTTACAGCAATTCTTGAACTTAGCCAAGAAAAAGAAGAAACCAGACTCACCACCGCAAAAAGCTAAAGCAAAATCTCCGGCTCAGTCATCAGACAGTGAATCCGATTGGGATGAAGATGACGATAAGAAAAACTGTAAGTTTGTATATTGAATAGGATGCATATTTTCTTTCTTATCTCCTTTATCTCTTCTTTTTATATATGATGCAGTGTTGCCACATGAAGTAGATTAGAAATCTGTATTTTCATTTTAAAAATCCGTATTTCTATTTTGATTAAAAATCCATATAAATATTTCGTATTTTGATTAAAATTCCGTATGAAAATTTAACTTAACATTTTCGAGTCAAGACTTAAATCAAAACAGGGTGATTTCCCTAAAATGTATTTAGTATGTAGCGAGACCGTTATCATCGAGATACAAGCTTTTTTCTTTGTTTCGTCTTCATTGGAGAAGTTTCCCTCTAGCCCTATACTCTAGTAGGGCAAACTCTTGAGCGTTGAGATGAATTTGATCAAAATTTGGTAGAGAAGGTTCAAAAATGGGATTCTTCTGTAACTAATTTTGTCTTTAGAGTAAATCCGTTGATTCGTGCGTATTGAACTTGCAAAATCTGTATAAATACAGACAAATCCATATACAAGTGTTTCAAAAAACCAAAAAAAAAGAAATTCCAAAATTTAATTTTAAAAGTGAAATAGTCGCAGCTCTAGTAATCAGTTGCACTGTTTGACATCTTTCAAAATGAAAGTTTCATATAATTAATATGACATAATTGTCATATTTGTAATAGAGCTGCGCATAAGCTAAATTTTAATTAATTTTGAATTATCTTTTTTTGAGGTTTTTTGAAATCCGTTGTATATGGCGACACCTGACTTCTCTTCTATCTATATTGTCAGGCACAAGCAGCTTATGACGGCCGGTTCGGTCGAGTGGTAGTGGCGCTGCCTCTTAATCGACGGGTCCTGGGTTCGAATTCCAGTCGGGGCAAATATTTGTGTAAAAAGCAGATACCTATTTGTTCTCGGGTCATGGGTGTTTGTGTCTGTCTTTATGTGTGTTCCGAGGGACCCACGACACAAGGGAAAACCTTAATGTGGGCCTTTGAGTGTATGGCGTTTTATTATTGTTATTATCTATCCACTTATTTTATTTGGGACCATTTCACCCGATTCCCCATAACAGCGCATGAGTTTTACCTCAGCGCTGGATGTATGTATTACTGTAACATTCTCAAACCCGTAGTGTTGTAATTTGACTTAGTAATATTACTAATATTATAATTTCTCGGTACTTTGTGAACAGCCGACTTTTTTATAATATTAACCCAAGATTTGAATTTTTTAGGTTCGGTTAGATTTCCTCTTTATGATATTAATGTAGCCAATGCAGTGCTTGGAAATAGCTCCATAATTATACTGTAAAATATCCAAAATCACATCACATGTGATGTAAGTATTTTTATGAAAAAAATACTAAACAATCAACAAAAATGAATAAATATGAAATAAAAATTATTTAAACCTTAGCCAAAGGGCAATCAGACCAAGGTTATCAATGTTTTTTGAGTCAAGGCTTAGTTTTCATTCTCAAATCTATATATATATAAAAGAAAGTCGTGTTTGTTACAACACTTATAACTCGAGAACGACTGGACCGATTGCCAGGGTTTTTGATTTGTTGTATTTCTCTCTGTCCAGAATAGCAGAATAACTATTAAAAACATTGGAAAATTGACGGGAAAATTCCCACGGGAACGAAGTCCCGGGCGAAAAGCTAGTTAATCATAAAAAGTAAGAAATAAATAAATAATAAAGTGACAAAAATCTATGGACGCAATAAAGAAGCTGATTTGACTAGCAAGTCAGAAATATGGGGTTTCGACGGGCACCTAAATACATTTTTTTAGTATATATTTTTTTATTATGAGATGGGTTAACTCTTGACCTCAATCTGGACCGAGGTCATAGATGAGGTCGACGGTGGATCGAGTTATTAACCCAGAAAATACCTATTAAGGCACTGGTACTCCTACGCACCGACGGAACACAGCAAGCTGTTTGGCGTCGGACTTCGGTAGGAGGGTGGTTGCAAACCAGACGGCCCTTCGAGAGCCTACCACACCACATGAGACCATAGGACGACACCTCAGATTCAGAACAAATGGAGGTGTCGTTGCCTGGCTAATGGTCATTTCCTGTGTCTTCTTGCTTGTTACTATTTCTTTTGACATTCGGAATAATGTATATATCACCTTAACATTGTCAAACCCGTTATATTGTAATCTGACATAGTATATTCTTTATTGCACTTAGATAACATGGGATATAAAATAAAAGAAAAAAGTTTACAAAGGCGGACTTATCACTAATAGTGATCTCTTCCAGCCAGCCTGGTGCAGTAAGAAATATTGTTTTAAAAACGCGGGACAAAAGTGCATATTTGATAAAACAACTCTAAAACACCAAAAAAATAACTACACTAACTCATTCAAATATCTATATTAAATATAATAACACAATATAAATACATACATACGACATATATATATATATATATATACAATATACCTGCCTATGATGACTCGTTCGAAAGACAGTACTCTTTTAAACGCTTTTTGAAACTAACGACTGTTGGACTGTCCTGCACACTCCTCGGGAGCCTGTTCCACAATTAAACAGCGCGTACAGAAAAGGAGTTGAAGAGGAAATTGGTGTTAGACCTAGGAAACTCTAGCATTCTAGATTATAAACTCTCTGTACTATGTGAACTGCCCCATATTTTTCTCATTGATGGACTTTTTATAATATTAATGCAACCTAACCTGTCTTATCCTAATTTCATGCAGGCGGCCATTTTTTTTATTTAATTAAGCCTTTCACACTGTTATTACAATAAATTTAATTTTGCAAATTATTTTTCTATTTACCACAGAGTTCGAAAGGATAATTATCACTGATAATTACCACGATAATTATCACTGATAATTACCACTATAATTATCACTGATAATTACCACGATAATTACCACGATAATTATCACTGATAATTATCACGATAATTATCATGATGATAATTATCGTGATAATAACATATGGATAATTATCGATTGATAATAACAAGCAACAAAGCCAATAGAAATACAATCATCATCGGATGAAGATATTCCTTTGGCTTCTTTGGTCAATCTAAGTTTATTTATTTACGACTAGCTTTCTGCCCGGGACTTCGCTCTTTCCGAAAATTGTGTTACCTATGTGTTATTCTGATGCATAAGCTATATTATTGTTAAGTTTAATTAAAATCCATTCAGTAGTTTTTGTGTCAAAGAGCAACAAATATCCACACAGCCACACTCACTTTAATAATGTTTTGTTACGAACCAATATAACAAATTAATTTCTTACCCTGGTGATAATTATCCAATAATTATCAGATAATTATCCGATAATTATCAAGAAGCGTAATTATCTTGATAATTTCAAACCCTGATTTACCATGGTTTTCCAACAGTTTGCCCTTTGGCATAGGCCTCCTCCATCTCCTCCCACGTCTCCCTATCCCTGGCTGTTCTGCGCCACACAGCTCCTGCCGTAGCTTTTAGATCGTCCTCCCATCTACACTTTTGCCTTACTCTGTTTCTTCTCCTATCTCTGGGGTACCACTCTGTGATATCTTCTGTCCACTTTTCCTTCTTGTCTGACATCATTTTGTCCAACCCAATTCCATTTTAATTTCCTTATTGTTGTAAAAAGAAAACAAAACTCAAAGATGTGACCACAACAATAAAGCGGCCCTTTAAGTTTCGTAAATTTTAATTTTACTAAGCAAACGGGAGATATAACTTCACTGGTGAAATTGTAATATTACGGTTTTTTACAACTTTTCGATGTCATATACATGTTTCTTTCTATCTAATTCCCCTGCTATTTTCTTTCAGCCAAATCGTCATCGTCCTCAGGGTCAGATTCTGACTCCGACAGAAGCGACACCAGCAGGAAAAAAGAGCTTCCGAAACCAGTACGGAAGAACAGCAAGTCAGACGCCACAGATACTAAGAAACCTGGACCTAGAAAACCCGAAAAAGGTACTTATCAGCCTTTTTTCTTGCATACAATCGTATGTCTGATACGTTTTGAGCTGTAAAAACTACACAAATAAAGTGAGACGAGATAAGGGAAACATTTCCCATAAATAAATTGCTCATGTGACGTCACAATAGGTAGAATAATTAAACAGTGGAATCTACCCTTAACTACAATCATCTATACAGAGTGTAAAGGACAGCTTAGCAAACACTTAACCCTTTTAGCGCCAAGAGTTTTCGTCAAAAACGCCCACCACACGCCACGACATCAAAAAATTAAAAATTTTGTTTTAATGTCGTGGCGTATGGCGAACGCTTGGTGAACGATATTAAAGTTAAAAAAAAAATGTTGTCTGATATATCAGACTTTGGTGGTGAAAAAGTTAAATGGTGGAATCTACCCATAACTACGATCAGCTACAAGTAATCATTTTTTCCCGGAAATATCAAGTTCACGAGTTTTCGTCATATATCTAATTTGGCGCTAAGCAATGTACCGCGCTCCCCGCGCGCCGCGCTGCTATCGGAATACGATGTACATTGCCGGTTTTCGTGTTTTACGCTGTTATTGTTGTTTTTTAATGCAAAATGGATTGTATTCGAATAAATTATTTACCTTTGAAATAGAAAATTTTGATCTTTTGCCCGCTCCGATACTATTTCTCTCTCACTTAAGAGGTTAGCTGAAAGAGAACTCACTTTGAGTTAAGCTCGCCATTGTGTATCCTGTTCTCTGTAAAAAAAATTGTAAAATGTTTGTGTACAATAAAGTATAAATAATAAATAAAATATTTGAAAACTTGAAAAAAATTAGAAAATTTTCCGGAGGAAAATCATTTAGATCGATGGTCTGACTTTAGAGTTTCAGTTTTTGCTAAGTTGTCCCTTACACCCTGTATGTAATCCTGGAAATAGGAGTAATTAAAAGCTACATAACTTTATTTTAGATACGAGAAAAAGTACAGATAGTGCGGGATCCGGAAAGAAAAAAGACTCATATAGCGAACCAGAGGAGGGAGAAGTATCTTCACATTCATCAGACAATGACTCCATTGATTCAGAGGAAGAATTTGATGATGGGTAAGAAGATGAAGATTGACAAATTAATCCACACTAATATTATAAAGAGGAAAGATTTGATTGTTGGTTTGCTGAGCCTACCGAAACTACTGGACCGATTTGAAAAATTCTTTCACCATTAGAATACTACATTATCCCTGAGTAACAAGGCTACATAATTTTCCCGAATACACGAAGCCCCGAGCGGAATGCTAGTTTTTTATAATACACTCGGTGAAATTTTTGAATTCAAATTAATACTTGCTGACAGCAACTCCGATCAGCCAGTGACGTATGCCCTGGAATGCAGTCCCATTGAAATTTTTGAATTCAAATTAATACTTGCTGACAGCAACTCCGATCAGCCAGTGACGTATGCCCTGGTATGCAGTCCCATTGAAATTTTTGAATTCAAATTAATACTTGCTGACAGCAACTCCGATCAGCCAGTGACGTATGCCCTGGAATGCAGTCCCATTGAAATTTTTGAATTCAAATTAATACTTGCTGACAGCAACTCCGATCAGCCAGTGACGTATGCCCTGGAATGCAGTCCCATTGAAATTTTTGAATTCAAATTAATACTTGCTGACAGCAACTCCGATCAGCCAGTGACGTATGCCCTGGAATGCAGTCCCATTGAAATTTTTGAATTCAAATTAATACTTGCTGACAGCAACTCCGATCAGCCAGTGACGTATGCCCTGGTATGCAGTCCCATTACGCCAAAGACTGCATATCACAGTATATACAAGGTGTTTCAAAAAAAAAACAAAAAAAAAGATAATTCAAAATTAATTAAAATTAAGCTTATTGCGCAGCTCTTTTACGAAGTCATATAAATTATACGAGTATGTCATATAAATATGAAACTTTCATTTTTAAAGATGTCAAACCGTGCAACTGATTACTAGAGTTGCGACTATTTCACTTTTAAAATTAAATTTTGGAATTTCTTTTTTTTGGGTTTTTTTGAAACACCTTGTACATTGGGGAAGCCCGAATTCTGTATCACATTTATATTCATGTGAACTCGAACGCATTAGAGGATCAATCTTGCTGACAGCAACTCTTTTTTATCCACTTTAAGTATATTATCTCACTACTTCATCTCATTAATTTCCGTCCCAAAATGTAAAAAGCCATGAAAGCCGTTCAGTCTGTTTTTACTAGTTGTGTTGTGCAAATAGTTTTTCAGTGTCCTTAGACTTGAAAAGGTCCTTTCTGGGGTAGCAGTGGTAGACAAAAAATTTATCGACCGTACCCGATTCCACTGCTACTTTGCATATTTCAAGTTCTGCTTTGACCACCGATTTGGTCAAAGCAGGACTTCTTTCGGGAAGCACTGAAAATCGATTCGTCAATTTCTGAACTAGTCGTATTTGAAGGTAAACAATAGAAAATGCCGATACTACTTTACGATGTTTCGACGACAGAAGGGAAAACCTTAGTGTGGGCCTTTGAGTGTGTAGCGTTTATTATTATTATTTATTTAAAAAAGTCTTAATTTGGTAAAATTACAAATTTATGTGATCCGAACAGGATAATGTTACGAAAATAACTGAATTTCGTAAGATGGGGGGCACTGTTGCGGAGCAAACCAGAAAATTAATTGTTATAATTCCGTACAACCGCAATAAAAACATTTTAATATTTTTTTAAATGAAAGGAATGCTGTATGTAGGGTGTAATTGTACAATATATGGTTTATAGCTAGCTAATATAAAATAAATGAAAATATTGAACTTGCAACTGCCAATATTGTATTGTATTTATTCTTTATTTTACAATGATAATACAGAGGATAACAAGTTTACAGTATGTTACACACAGCGCCATCTATTGCATTTGTACCGTACTAAGACCCTAACTTGGTTTGTAATACATATTTAGTTCACAGTGCAACCAATAGATGGCTTATATATATAAAGAACGCTGTAAACGAACATAGTTAATAAAGCGCACTGTAAACGCGTTTATAACGGCTTTATAAGCTCTGTCGCGGGGGCTCTCGGCCTCTTTCGCTGCCAACCACCGAATAAACACTCTAAATTCGATCCAATATTTTCATTTCCCGGGTCCGCCACAGTAATAAGAAGTTTACAAAAACGGACTTCGCAGTGCTGTTGCAAGTTCATCCGTGACAGCGCTTTCGCAAGCGCCATGATCACGGACTGTATTGTACTTTATTTGTCGCTTAATTTTTCATGTCTATTTATTTGATTTATCGTCCACAAGATTTTAACCACACAATGAAACCTTATTGTTGTTTTATACAATTTCGGAAATACTAAGTTTTTTTCCGAAATGGAAGCATTTATATGGCGTTTAAGTTTTTGAAAGTGTATGATAATATAATTTTTAATTTGCCAGCTACGATGAAAACCTCATGGGAGACGAGGAAGATAGAGCGAGATTGGCTGCTATGTCTGAAAAAGAGAGGGAACAAGAGATATTCAAACGAATCGAGAGGAGAGACCTTATGAAAACTAGGTAAGAACGAAATTTGTATAATAATCCTTACTTTCTTACTTATCTATACTATATCTATACTAATATACAGGGAGCGGAATCTAATAGCAAAACAATTGAAATGTAATAAAGATGGGACATTGTTTTGTATCGACTTTTCCAAGCTATCGATACTTTAGTACTTTTACTCAACTTAGATTTTTTTTATTCTACTTTGAATTTCTAAGTTTTTGAACGATTTTTGTCGACTTTCTATAGGAATTATGATCCTGAAGAGTTTGTTAATGAAGTGGGCTTGTTTTATTATAATACTATGGTCACGGCAGCACAACTTCATCTGAATAATAAATAAATTTGTATAATAATGAATAATAAATAAATTTGATGTTTGATTTTTTGAAACATTTACCATAGGATCGAAAAGCGTCGAAAAGCGCGTAATCCACACGGGCGAAGCCGCAAACGGAAAACAAGTGTTCATAAAGCACAACTCCACTTAGTTATCGACAGTCTGTTTAGTCGATAAAAAGCAATGCCCCATCTCTATTACATTTCAATTGTTTTGCTATTAGATTCCGCTCCCTGCTAATATAATAAAGAGGAAAGATTTATATTTTTGTATGTATGTGACGAATTGGCTCCGAAACTACTCGACCGATTTCAAAAATTCTTTCACCATATGATGCTACATTATCCCTGAGTAACATAGGCCACATAATTTTCCCGAATTCCCACGGGAACGAAGTCCCGAGCGGGATGCTAGTAATATTATAAATGTGAAAGTAACTCTGTCTGTCTATCTGTCTGTCCATCTTTCACGCCTAAACTACTGAACCGATTTTGATGAAATTTGAGCCTGGGAAAGGACATAGGCTACATTTTATCCCACAGTTGGGCACGATATAACCTGTAGTCCACGCGGACGGAGCCGCGGGCGGAAAGCTAGTATTGGACAATAAGGACACAGAGGCAGGGAACCTGATGAGTGACCAAAGTGGCAATTTATCACGAGCATTTCCGTGCTTCGGAGGGCACGTTAAGCTGTCGGTCCCGGCTGTTGTCGATTGACTACAGTCGTTGAAACCAAGTCAGAGGCCATTGTGCGGTTTGAAAACTCTGACACCAGGGTTAGTCAAGTTCGCCACACACTTGACTACCTTGACTACCTACACGATAAGAAGAAGATCACCTCTGTAAGTCATGTGACATGCTATTTATAAAAAAATTACAAAGAAAGTTCGTCACATTAAAATGATGACAAAAATAATTATAATATTTCAATCGTCAATATTGGGTGACTAAATTAATTAACGAAAATCGCCAGAAGGCGACTAAAGTCTTGATTTATACTTCTCTCACTATCAAAATTATAAAGACGATTGTTACTTAAGTACAGATTAGAGTCTGAGTCGCGTTCTGTAATACGAGCCTTAATCACCCCATACACAGGTTGAAAAAGAACCTCCTAGCTTTATTGAAAATCTTGAACCAGTATCACTTACTGAACACTTTTTTTTTTTCTTTTTGGGGGGATTTTTTTTCCTAAACGTAGACACCACTCGGGCTCACCCCCCTCGCGCTACCCGCACCCCTCGCGTGCCTGCTGTAGTAGTAGTGTCTACGTTTAGGCAAAAAATGAACTATTCCCATTGAAAAAATATCTATTTTTTTTTTTCATAAGTGTGTTCTTTGAGTGATACTGGTTCAGGATTTTGAATATAGCTAGGAGGTTATTTTTCACCCAGTATTTTTATTTAGATGGGAAATTGAACGAAAACTGCGACTCGCTAAGAGATCAGCAGCAGAGAGATCGGCGTCGCCGGGGGAAATAGCACGAAGAAGAGAAGCGAAACAACGACGCAGAGCGCAGAGAGAGAAAGAAAAGGAGAGAGAGAAGGTGCGTAGCTATAATTTTCCACGTTAAAAAAAAATGTATGAGTCACAGACTTCAATCCCAATAACAGTTCGCACAAAGTAGATAAAATGAGACCTGCCTCCTAGTAATCCATCTTAGGCAACGACACCTCAGTTTGTTTTCAATCTGAGGTGTCGTCCTATGGTCTCATGCGGTGTGGTAGGCTCTGTAAAGGGCCGTCTGGTTCGCGACCACCCTCCTACCGAAGTCCGACGCCAAACAGCTTGCTGTGTTCCGTCGGTGCGTGGGAGTACCAGTGCCTTAATTGGCTTTTTCTGGGTTAACTTGCTCCATCGTCGACCTCATCTATGACCTTAATCAAGATTGGGGTCAAGAGTTAACCCATCTCATAATAAAAAATAAATAAGATAACTAGTATTTTTTTGCAGACTACAATGCCTATTAGCAGATAACCACAAACGAAAATGTCACTCATTTATTTAGACGATGTTCTGGTTTGTAATATTTTTTTGTTCTTGTTGATTTTTTTAAAAGCGCGGAATCATTTTCGATAAAATTTATATGGGACCACCTCTGGAGTATACTACTTCGACGAACATAAAAAGAATTTTGAAAATTGCTCCATAATTGGCGGAGAAATCGGTGAACATAAAAAAATACGGTCGAACATAGAACCACCTCCTTTTTCGAAATCAGTTTATTGTTTTATTAAACAACGGACCAGGGCCTTCATTTGCTTGAAACAATAAATCATGTATGCAATTCACACGTGGCATAACTGAAACCTTCACAAACGTAACTATCTCATTTTCTCCCACTGAATTTATGTGTCTCTTTCTACTGTCATTTTTTCGTTTCATCGACTTTCAAATCACAACGATGCTAAAAAAGTTTTCACTTCAAAAATATGGTGTTTTTTTCTCAGTTATAATTTTATTCGTAAAATTCTTTGGGACAGCTATTTCAAGAACTATTTTTAACCGACTTCAAAAAAGGGAGGTTTCTCAATTCGACCGTATATATATATTATTATTTTTTTATGTATGTCCGCGGATAACTTCGTCGTTTATGAACCGATTTTGATTATTCTTTTTTTGTTGGAAAGGGAGTATCCCAAGGGTGGTCCCATGGTAAGGAATCCAGGATCTGATGGTGGAATCCTGAAGAAATTGAGGGAAACTCTCGAAATAATTGTCTTTTTGGGATTTATGTCGGTGACTCTTACGTTATTGACGTGGAAAATTATTGTATTTAAAACTTTATTTTTATTAATTCATAGGAACACCATCAATACATTATTCAATAACAAGCAATATTCATATTATGTATTAAGATTTTGAGTGCAATTTAAACATTTTTGCTTCGGGGTTTTAGTTCATGATCAGGCTCAAGTACAGATCATTTGACTGGATATCTGTTTCAAAGCATGTTGACGCTCTAACTTTCTTTTTAAATTAGCACTTTCAGTCAGGGTTCGAAATTATCAAGATAATTACGCTTCTTGATAATTATCACCAGTGTAAGAAATTCATTTGTTATATTGGTTCATAACAAATTGTAACAAAACATTATTAAAAATAAATTTTTTTTTTTATTTTTTAATTTAATATCGAACACAAATCAAGTAATCAACATGAATCAAAGGTAAGTATATTAAGTTAAAATGATTTTCCGTCAGATTAAACATCCTTCTAATATCTTACTTATATTATAAATACGAATGTTTGTGAGTATTGCAGTATGTATGTATGATACTCTTTCACACAAAAACTAGAATAGATTTTAATTAAACTTTACAATAATATAGCTTATGCATCAGAATAACATATAGGCAACAAAATTTTCGGAACGAACGAAGTTCCGGGCAGAAAGATAGTCGTAAATAAATTAACTTAGATTGACCAAAGAAGCCAAAGGAATATCTTCATCCGATGATGATTCTATTTCCATTGGCTTTGTTGTTTGTTATTATCAATCGATAATTATTAGTGATAATTATCCTTTCGAACCCTGCTTTCAGTAAACTAAATTTGGAAATTATTAGCTTAATGTTGTCCAATCCTTCCCACAAAATGTTATTACATTTGGACTTCACGTCCACGAATTATATTCAAAATGTTTGTATGAAAAAATCACAAATAATTATGGGGAAAAGAAAATGGCGATGGTATGAGTCTGTAGTTCTCCGTACGAGATACAGATGGCGCTAACCGACACGCACGACGTAATGTGCTTAGTAAGGGAATGAGAAATTTCGCCGCTTGACTTGAAGGCACGATAGCTCAGTTGGTTACAGAACCAGAAGATCAAAACCTGGGGTCGTGGGTTCAAGTCCCATTTTTATTTTTTCTAAAATTATTTGTGAATTATAAAAAGTTTTAAAACAAAAGTTGTCGTTTATTGTGTTAGTAATCTAGTCCTGCGACTATTGGTGTTTTGAAAATAACTCCGTATTTAATTTTCTTGGAGTCAATTTAGGAAGACGAAAAAAGATAATATATTTTCATACATTAGTCAAATACGTCCTTTTAATAATCTACTTATAAGTAAGAAATAAGATAAATATTAAAATCGTGCCTTATACTTTTACGCCATTTTGAAGAAAAAATATCAAAATGAAAAAATAATAATTTTCCAAAAAAAATTATAAAATCACCAATTTCATAGGTGGGGACTCCGGCAAATAAATAGATTAATTGTTTTTTTTTTTTATAGGAAAGACAACGAGAGAAGAGAGAGGCAGAAGCAGAAGAACAGAAAGAGAGAGAAGAGAAGGATAAAGAGAAACCACCGCCCAGCCCCGGGGAGATTATCGATGATAGTAAGGACAATGGTGAGTTATAGATAGATAGATAGATAGATATAACTTTATTTAACTGCTTCCAGAGACAATACTAACAGGTAGAAAAACATAATACTTATCTAAAACAGTCAAAATGGCGCTGACTCAGCATGTGCTGTAGTACTAAACTAAAGCACTGATTTTCAATCAGTTGACGGATGCTGGGCTCTATTCCCGGTCGAAAAAAACATTTGTGATTAAAACTTAAAAAAAAAATATAGTATGACAGGGTTTCTCAAACTTTTGGTTAAAGTTTCCAGATGACAGCGAACCCCTTGACTAACCAACACACAGTATAATAAATAATATATATAATAATAAAGTTGACTGTTGAATAAAATAATAAGGTTTTTGTTTCAATAAAAGGTAACAAATACAGTGTCAAAAGAAATATCTTTTTTTATATTAATGTGATGGGTGGGCTTGTTTCTTTTCGCAAATTGAGTCAATTTTAGGACTAGTTTTGGGCAATTTTCACCTTTAATTCTGACTCGACATCAAGTAAATCTCTATATTTCGTTTTATCATGACCACATATCATGATAATTATCGTGATAATAACATATGGATAATTATCGATTGATAATAACAAGCAACAAAGCCAATGGAAATAGAATCATCATCGGATGAAGATATTCCTTTGGCTCCTTTGGTCAATCTAAGTTAATTTATTTAAGTCTAGCTTTCTGCCCGGGACTTTGCTCTTTCCGAAAATTTTGTTACCTGTGTGTTATTCTGATGCATAACCTATATTATTGTTAAGTTTCATTAAAATCCATTTAGTAGTTTTTGTGTGAAAGAGTAACAAATATCCATACAGCCACACTCACTTTAACAATGTTTTGTTACAATTTGTTAGGAACCAATATAAAAAATGAATTTCTTACACTGGTATCTTGATAATTTCGAACCCTGCATGACCAGGTGTGAAAACCCATTCTCACATAAGTATGTTGTAGTAAAGGGTAAAAGGAAATTCACCGCTTTGCGCGAGAGTTCGGGATACCGCCATTATAAATCTTGCCACGAACCCCCTACCGACGAATGGCGAACCCCTAGGGGTTCGCGTACCCTACTTTGAGAAAACCTGACCTATGACATTCGATTGCTTATAATTTTAAACAGCTGAACAATTCTGTTCAACTATCTCGGTTACATCAGCTTACAAATGAAAAAAAAACGAATCGAAATCGGTTCGTTCGTTTAGGAGCTACACTGCAAAAGACAGACACACAGATACAGATTTACAGATGCTCATATTAAACTTATAACACCTCTCTTTATTATCAGGGGTTAGAAAGGATTGTAAAACAAGTAAAAGGTGTTTTAATGTAACATTACAAATCGAACTCATTGAGCATATTTGTCGGGGGTAGAGACCCTGGGAAAGGACTTAGGCTACATTTTATCCCACAGCTGGGCACGATATAGCCGTAGCCGTAGCCGTGGGCGTAAAGCTAGTATTATACAGGGCTTTAGTATAATACTAGCTTTCCGCCCACGCCTTGGGGAAGTTGTTCAGTTTCATGGACTGATTAACCACCCGAGAGGTTGAAAGAGAGATACCTAAAGCCCTGTATATTTTTTTAAAATGTTATGTTTATAATATTAAGAATAACTGTATGTCTCACACACAAATACGCTAAGCTAACGCCTATAATCCCTAACGGGGTGGGTAGTCAGAGCATCAATGACTGTATCGGTTAGTAAAAAATATCTTATTCCTGTAGTCTACGCGGACGGAACCGCGGGCGGAAAGCTAGTACTATATATATTTTTAAGTATTATGTTTATAATATACACATCAACACGGTCCAGGGATATTGCAAGATTTTTCATACAAAAGAGGTCTGTTTGAGAAGCTATAATAGCATACTCGAAATACATGGAGGGCTATAATTTTCAGACAAGTGCTAAACTTGAATTTTCAAGACTAGTCAAAAAAATTTGTTTTACTTGAAATTTGTGAAAACGTGACGGAAACGAAAACGAAAATGCACTTTTTGCCAGCTTTTTTTATAAAAATGGTCGAATTTACGCAATTTTTTTTTTCATTTTTGTCACGTTTTCACAAATTTCAAGTAAGACAAAATGTATTGACTAGATTTGAAAATTCAAGCTTAGCACTTGCTCGTCTGAAAATTATAGCCCTCCATGTATCTCGAGTATGCTATTATACTTCTCAAACAGACCTCTTTTGTATGAAAAATCGTGCAATATCCCTAGACCGTGTTGATGTGTGTATTATGACTGTATTTGTAAATAAAAAAATCTCTTCTTTTTAATCAGAAGCGTCAGAGCGCTCAGCGTCTCCGCTCTTTGGCGCCAAAACGGAACGGAAACGAAACGTCGACGACAGAAGACAAAACGCAATGGCGGCGCTCCGGGCGCAGAGAGACGCCAAAGCAACAAGAGTCGAGCACTTCAAGCAGAAGAGAAGACTCGAGGAGGAAAAGAATAAGGACAAAGAGGATGATGACGTAAGTATACAGGTTGAAAAAGAACCTCCTAGCTATATTCAAAATCCTGAACCAGTATCACTCAAAGAACACTTTTTTAAAGTTTTTTTTTTAAATTTTATCGGTGAAAGAAAGAAATAAAGAAAGAAAAAATGTTTATTGACGTCATTATACATTCGTAGACAAAATTCAAAGTAATAATAATATTCTAATTATGATATAATGACGCCAATGGGCCTCCAACTCAGCATAGTTGTGGTTTCGGAAAAATCCACAACGCTGGTTTTCCGTGGAAACCAAGAGCGCGCTACTTACGCGCAGTCAGATCACACGTAGGTATACAAATTAAGTACTTACAATGAGCACAGAGCATAAAAATAGTGAATCAAAAAAACAGCATCTAAAACTAAAACAAAGAGATAAATTATTTTTTCCAAACAATAACAATAGGGATGTTGACTACATTTTTTTTATTGTTTATCTTAAAAATGACCTGAATCCAAAATTCAAAACCGAAATAATTTTTGAAAATGATTGAGAAATAAAAAAGTTACAAGCTATTAAATTTTAATAGAGGGGGAAACTGTCAAACAACGAAAAAGAGATGCACTTAGAGACATGTGACGTCACCGCCATTTGTTTGTGTAAGTAAAAACGAGATAGCTAGCTCTCCCCACAAAACGAGATAGCTAGTCCTTACGTTAATATAAATGCTAATAACTTTTTAATTTGTAAACCAATTTTAATGCTGTTTTCGGATATTAATATATTTCTAGCATTATTTTTTGTTTCACGTACAATAATTTATAAAATCAAACACCGTCAACATCCCTATTAAACTAATGGATTTAGACTAGCCACACAATACAATCAAAAACTCAATTTTTATTTTATTTTAAACTGTTGGCGAAATATTTGAAATTGATTTGGTGGGATTTTTTTTTCCTAAACGTAGACACCACTCGGGCGCACCCCCCTCGCGCTACCCGCACCCCTCGCGTGTCTGGTGTAGGAGTAATGTCTACGTTTAGGCAAAAAATGAACTATTCCCATTGAAAAAATATTTAAAAAAATTTTTTTTTTCATAAATGTGTTTTTTGAGTGATACTGGTTCAGGATTTTGAATATAGCTAGAAAGTTTTTTGTCGTCCAGTATAATAATATACTTGAACAGGGAAAACTTGAACATATATTACTTCCTTGCGGTCTAAGAAGCTTTCACTTCACCCTCCGTCTTACGAATTTTCGATCAGGGTCACGTGACCCTGACGCGAGTTTAACATTTTTTACCATCCAAAAAGTGCACAACGCCGCTTAAGAAGTTTTCACTTCAATCCCTACTTCCCTACTAATATTATAAATGCGAAAGTAACTCTGTCTGTCTGTCTGTCTGTCTGTTACCTTTTCACGCCTAAACCGCTGAACCGATTTTGATGAATTTTGGTACAGAGATAGATTAGAGCCTGGGAAAGGACATAGGCTACATTTTATCCCACAGTTGGGCACGATATAACCTGTAGTCCACGCGGGCGGAGCCGCGGGCGGAAAGCTAGTAATCTAACGAAAAGCTAGTAATCTAACGTAGCGTGAAAAGGTAACAGACAAACAGACAGACAGACAGAGTTACTTTCGCATTTATAATATTAGTAGGGAAGTAGGGATGGAACCCGATTTTCGTTGTCACGGCATCGCGCCTGAACGGCTGGACCGATTTGGATGATTCTTTTTTGTTGTGTTCCTTATTGTCAGGAGAAGGTTCTTATGAAAGAAAAAACTAAAAAAGTGCCACGGGAACGAAGTCCCGGGCGGAAAGCTAGTAGATAAATAATCTTTAAACTAAGTCAGAGGCCATTGTGCGGTTTGAAAACTCTGACACCAGGGTTAGCCAAGTTCGCCCCACACTTGACTATACCTACACGATCAGAAGAAATAGGGACAATTCTGTATTATATGCTATTCTGACACACTTTGTACCCCATTTTGTGAACCTAAATTAAAGATATTATAATATGTAGGTCTTTACCTATGAAATTTCCGTTTTTCATACAATATTTTTGGAAAACTGAATTTTCCATACTAACGTTTTTGGATTTTTCTCGGGAATGCGAAATCCAAAAGCAAAATTTTGTGGAAAGGTTTGGACAACATTAAGTTAATTTTCATCATACTTACTTTATTGAAAGTTGTAACTGTAACAACGGTACAGCAAAAATAAGCAATGAAACGGGCAACGGATGAAACGAGCTATATTTGAGCTTCTTTTTCAGCAAATAAATCTATAGTAAATATGTATTAATTTGATTCAATATCTCCGTTATATGGCCAAGGTTTTAAATTAAAAAAAAAAAAACAATTTTACTAATAGCTGTTCAATCAAATAAATTATGAATAAAATAAAGCTTGAGAAAAAATCGGCAATTTCATAGGTAAAGACCTATTATATATTGTGATGGTCCGACATTTCTTAACAACAGCTGAAGAGAAAGGCACGTGTCCTATCTGGCTTGTGTGAGAGATATGGAACTAATGCCAAAAATTGTAATGTTCTGTGATAGCGGTGGTAATGAGCCAGACTTGTAATCTGAAGGTCACGGGTTCAAGTCATGGTGCAGGCCTGTACCCCTAAATTCGTCTTTTCGGATTTATGTACGGATTTCTAACTTGCTCAACGGTGAAGGAAAACATCGTGATGAAACCCGCCCGTCCAAGAAAATTCATTTTCGCTCGGCTCGCGGTCCACCACCCCGCATTGGGCCAGCGTGGTGCACTATGCACTAAATCCCCTTCGTGTTTCTAAGTATATGGGCTGGTAAAAAAAAAATGTTCTGTTGACGGCCGGTTTGGTCGAGTGGTAGTGACGCTGCCGCTTGATCGGCGGGTCCTGGGTTCGATTCCCAGTAGGGGCAAACATTTGTGTAAAAAGCAGATATTCGTTCTCGGGTCATGGCTGTTTGTGTCTGTCTTTATGTATGTTCCAAGGGACCCACGACACAAGGGAAAACCTTAGTGTGGGCCTTTGAGTGTATAGCGTTTATTTATTTATTCATTTTTTATTTGTAGGACGCAGATGCCGAAATAATCGGCGGCACGAGCAAACAGAGTGTGAAGCTGAAAGCATCGGATATTTACTCGGACGACTCCGGCTCCGATTCAGACGACAATAAGTCCACAGGTAGGAATTAAAATACACAGCAAAAAAAGTCCAGGGAACATACACGATTTTTAATACTGGGTGGCGCAAAAACGGGGATGCAATAGGTTACAACTTTTTTTTTGAATTTATCTAAATTATTATGAGATAATAAAAATAACACTAATTGAGATATTTTTGAGTTAGGTTTTAAAAACTATATCACGTAATTTTTTTGAATTTATTAATTAAGTATTTTACCGTGTGGTGATCGGTTGAGAATAACACCACCCCATCTCTTTCTGTAGGAGTCGTAAGAGGCGACCAAGGAAACACAAATGAGACCTGCCTCCTAGTAATCCATCCCAGGTAACGACACTTCATTTTTTTCTGAATCTGAGGTGTCGTCCTATGGTCTCATGTGGTGTGGTAGGCTCTGTAAAGGGCCGTCTGGTTCGCAACCACGTTCCTACCGAAGTCCGACGCCAAACAGCTTGCTGTGTTCCGTCGGTGCGTGGGAGTACCAGTGCCTTTATAGGCATTTTTTGGGTTAACTCGCTCCTCGACCTCATCTTTGACCTTTATGGTCAAGATTGAGGTCCCATCTTATAATAAAAAGAAAGAACTTAAATGACCACCATTTTTACCCTCATAAAGACGGGCTTTTTCGAGGGCATTTCTCATTACTTTCCTCAGAATATGAGGAGTTAGCAACCGCATTTCAGCTTGGATTCCTTCAGCTGCTCGATTGTCCTGGGTCTTTTAAATAACCCTGTATTTTAAATAACCCCCAGAGAAAATAATCTGGCGCTGTTAAATCAGGGGAACGACCGAACCAGTTTCATGTTGAAAATCTCGAAATTAAACGCTCGCCGAACGGCTGTGAGGCTGAAAATGGTGGTCATTTACGTGATGTCATTTTTAAAACCAATTTCAAAATTATCTCCATGAGTTTTATCTTTATTATCTCATAACTTGCTCAACGGTGAAGGAAAACATCGTGATGAAACCCGCTCGTCCAAGAAAATTTATTTTCGAAAGACGAGCGGTCCACCAACCGCATTGGGCCAGCGTGGTTGACTATGGCCTAAATCCCCTCCGTGTTTCGAAGGGAGGCCCGTGCCTCTCGGTGGGGACGTATATGAGCTGGTAAATTTAAAAAAAATCAACAGTTAAGGGGTCATCCACTTATTACGTCACAGCGTTTGGGGGGGGGGGGGGTCATACGTGACAGTACATATTAAATGGATACCAAAAAAGCGTGACATAGGGGAGGACAGGTTAAAAAAGTCGAAATTTTGCGTGACATAATATGTGGACGGCCCCTAAGATGAATTTAAAAAAAAGTTGTAACCTATTGTAAACCCGTCGTGGGATTTGCGTCACCCTGCACAATAGTGACATTTTTGAGAAGCTATAAAAAAAATTAAGACACGTATTTGTATTAAAATATTTATTGTGAGCAAGTTCTTTACCTGAATTTTATAATACAAATTAATTCTGATTTTAGTGTAAAAATTAAAAGTAATAAGTTTTTATGATTTATTCCCTATCATAAAACATATACAATTTTTTTTATAACATGCAGGGCGGCGTAGTTCAACGAGTTCGTCATCTTCTGGAGCAGAAGAAGAAGACAAGAGAGACAAGAGAGAGAGGGAGGCAGTCGAAGTTAAATACGCAGACAGCAGGGATCAAATCAACAAATTACGACTTAGCAGGTACAGTAATTATTAATATACAATTATACACATCAACGCGGTCTAGGGATATTGCACGGTTTTTCATACAAAAGAGGTCTGTTTGAGAAGCTATAAAAGCATACTCGAGATACATGGAGGGCTACAATTTTCAAACGAGCAAGTGCTAAACCTGAATTTTCAATTCTAGTCAATCAATTTTGTTTTACTTGAAATTTGTGAAAACGTGATGAAAAAAAAATGCGTAAGTTCGACTATTGTCATACAAAAAGCAGGCAAAAATTGCATTTTCGTTTTCGTTTCCGTCACGTTTTCACAAATTTCAAGTAAAACAAAATTTATTGACTAGAATTGAAAATTCAGGTTTAGCACTTGCTCGTCTGAAAATTATAGCCCTCCATGTATCTCGAGTATGCTTTTATAGCTTCTCAAACAGACCTCTTTTGTATGAAAAATCGTGCAATATCCCTAGACCGCGTTGATGTGTGTATAATAACTCTAATAGACCAAGATCCCAGGGCCGTCAGACCTTACTTATTTTTTTTTACTAAAAGTGTGGGATAGCATTGCTAATATGTACTACATATTAACATATGAATACCCGCTAGCGTGGGCCGACGGCCAATTTTCAGCTACCAGGTTCTAAAAGTACTGCCCTATGAAAGGGAGAGTAATACTGCCCTGGACTAACGCATAGGCTATATAGTTTTCCCCAATTCCCACGGGAACGAAGTCCCGGGCGGAATGCTAGTATGTAAAAAAGAGTCCTATCGCAGTTTATTGTCACATTAAGTGTAATACGAATAGGTATGTAATTTTTCTATTCAATATCGATAGGATATATTACTTTTGGAAAATGTCGGCCATCTTGGATTTTAAAATGAATGTTGTTTTCGGAATCAGCACCCCCGAAAACCTATTA
The DNA here is from genome assembly GCA_949987775.1 of Aproaerema taeniolella. Taxonomy (NCBI): domain Eukaryota; kingdom Metazoa; phylum Arthropoda; class Insecta; order Lepidoptera; family Gelechiidae; genus Aproaerema; species Aproaerema taeniolella. The sequence goes on from OX465265.1 coordinate 2,702,224, forward strand.
AACGACACCCATGACGGTATTTTCAAAAAAACATATTCGTTTTAGAAAACGAAATGCGTTTAAATATTTATTTATTTTAATCTTTATTTATTTTAGGGATTTTTGTCTACAAAAACATGTCAATCCCGTCAAAATGCGTTTAAATATATCCTATTGATATTGAATACAAAAAAAAAATTGTTTCTAAGATTTTACTCCACAGTTCTGGCGGCGTAGTTTATATGTATGACCATGCCAAATTTCAGCTCTGTAGTACCAAGGGTTTCTCCTAAGGGTTTCCTAAAACCCGCGGACAGACGGACATGGCGAAACTATAAGGGTTCGTAGATTACTACGGAACCCTAAAAATGTATTGGTATGTTTGTATTAGGTTCAAGCTGGAGCGCCTGGTGCACCTGCCATTCTTCGGGCGCGTGGTGGGGGGCTGCTTCGTGCGCATCGGCATCGGCAACAACAACGGCAACCCCGTCTACAGGGTAATGTCGATACAAATATATATATATACTAGCGACCCGCCCGGCTTCGCACGGGTGCAATTATTGATACTTACTAAATATACTAAAGAATGTCTTTATATATGTCGTAGGATAATTTGATACTTCGAATCTTCGCGAAAATTCTAGGGGTTTTGCGAAAACGCGGATAATTAGACATAGGCGAAAAATTATCAAATCTTACTGGACAAAGTCAGGATTTTTGCGAAAATACTCGTCGTTCTAGTAAGATTTGATGTGCTCAACACTGATTGGCTACAATTTTGCTGGCTGACTTCTGATTGGTTCCTAGTTTGCCGATGATGAACTTCAAGTATTGTATCATAGAGTTATGAAGGTTTAGAATAGGTGAGAAAGAAAAATCACTAAATTGATTTTTATAAACTTTTTATTGAAAATTTTAGTATGTATGTTGTTTTCTACAGACAATAGGAGATCTCAGTCGTAGTAAAAAAAACTGATCCAATTTTAGGGTGTAATCCATAATCAGTAAATTGGATGAAACTGGTAAGGTAAACAATTAGTTTAATAGTGCAACAATGGAATTGATGGAGGGGAGTGATCGGAGGAGCCGAGCCGGGGTGAGTCTGGGGTAAGTCTCGGGTACGTCTGGACTACGTCTAGGGGATGTCTGGGATACGTCTTGGGTACATCTGGGTTAAGTCTGGGGTACATCTTGGGTACGTCTGGGCTTCGTCTATGGTAATTCTGGGGTACGTCTGGGGGAAGTCTGGGGTACGTCTGGGGTAGTCTGGGGGAATTCTGGGGTACATCTGGGGTAAAACGTCTGAGGTGCGTTTGGGATACGTCTGAGGTAAGTCTGGGGTACGTCTGGCGTAATTCAGGGATACGTATGGGGGATGTTTGTGATACGTCTTGGGTACGTCTAGGTTAACTCTGGGCTACGTCTTGGGTACGTCTGAGCTACGTCTAGGGTAATTCTGGGGTACGTCGGGTAAGTCTGGGGTGCGTCTGGGGGAAGTCTGGGATACGTCTAGGGTAGTCTGGGGGAATTCTGGGGTACGTCTGGGGTAAGTCTGGGGTACGTTTGGAATACGTCTGAAGTAAGTCTGGGCTGCGTCTGGGGTACGTCTGGCATACTTCAGGGATACGTCTGGGGGATGTCTGGGATACGTCTTGGGTACGTCTGGGTTAAGTCCTTAGGGAAAGTTGGTCTGTTTATGGTTAAGTGATCTAAGCCCTGAAGTTTGTCGCGTCCTCCATGCCCAGTTGATATGTGCGCCTGCAGAAGAATATCATAGTACATATCTGTTGAAGGTACTTGTACAACAGGAGAGTTAAGATCCTGTCTTCTCAGTATCAGAAGTTTTTCTTCACCTACACTCATCACGTCGTATTTTTTTGCATTTCTGTACTGTTGTTGTGTTTTTGCATTTCTGTACTGTTGTTGCTTAAGTACACTCGCAGTGTTAAATTGTTGAATTGAATTTATTACAGCATTTACGCGTTCTTTAGTCCATTCTGGTTTAGTTGTACCGTCAACTCTATTATCGTAAAACTTTCTTAACTCTATGTAAAATTTGTCTTTATCGGAGATAACGTCCAAATTCTCCGATTCTGCTGAAGGTTGAACATCATTCTCTGTCGAATCTGTCATAATTATATGAAAACCAAACCTCCTATTCACACCGTTTTTTAGTCCAGGTCCAATTTTATAGTCCACTTTTAACACAATGACAAACAAAACACCGCTAAACCAATCTCGAAAGCATTGTTGTTGTTGAGTGGTTGACTAAGACTTTTATGATATATGACACTACATCCGTGTAGCACTTTTATTTACCACTTTATTTAAGTCCAAGTAGACTATTTACGATAAAAAACAAAACACTTCTGCAATTTAACTCAGACACAAACGTAAACAAATAACGTGCGGCAACAAATGATTGACATTTAAGACGTCAACCAATCAGAGACGATCTCTTATTGAACGCGCTGACCGACCAATCAGCGTTCTTATTTCATAACAGCCAGCGTTTCGTTTCGCAATATTGCTATAGTAATGAGTATTTTCGCAAAAATCCTGACTTTGTCCAGTATGATTTGATAATTTTTCGCCTATGTCTAATTATCCGCGTTTTCGCAAAACCCCTAGGATTTTCGCGAAGATTCGAAGTATCAAATTATCCTACGACATATACAACGTTACGTTAAGTTCACAGCTTTTTGTCATGCGCCGCCGGCATATATTATGCATATAAACCTTCCCCTTGAATCACTCTATCTATTAAAAAAACAGTATCAAAATCCGTTGTGTACTTTTAAAGATCTAAGCATATATAGGGACATACATACAGACATACAGACAACGGGAAGCAATAAATAAAAAAAAAGAAATGCTTCATTGTTATATGTTTATAAGAAAATAGTAAGCAGAACAGGTTTAACTAAATATACTACAAAATGTCTTTATATACTACGTTCACCGTTTTTTTGTCATTAGATAAAACAAACATTTTTTCGTTAGATGTTACTCTTGAAAGAGCGACATAATTGGCTATGTGAAAAACAATCAACGCTCAAATCTAAGCCTGCAACGTTGAAAGTTTGACCCTGCGATTTTTAATGGTCTTTACAAAAGATATCTTAAAATCCGATAATATCAGAGGAATTCGGGGAATCAATACATCTATTCATTCATCCATTTATTTATTTTATCTTCTCCTGTACCACATCCGGTGAGTATTGTGCACTCTATTATAAAAGTTTTTCGAGATTTTACCAGCAAACGCGTGCCATTGCAAAGTTTAGGTAGATTCAGGTTTCTTAACAAAATAACAGGACAACCTACTTTCAACACCATTTTATGAGGAGGGAGTCTAGACGGGTTCAAAGAATTAAGAAATTCTGTAGGAAAATGAACTGCTTCTTCCAAATCGAGAACAGTATCGACTGAGTTGTGTATTTGCGTCGGCGCGTCAATCCTTGAAAGACTTAAGTTGTTTACCTTATCTACTTGTTCTTTAGTTGGTGACAAAATCGCTCTTTCTTTAAACCAAGATATAGTCTTACAACTTATGTTATCAATGTCGGGATAGACATGGTTGACCAACTCTTGGATGTTGTCTATCAAAACACAAAGGTTTTCTAGGTTAATCCTTCCATCACTTTGTGTTAACTCTCCATTGCCAACCTGTTAACATTCATTTAAATTAAAAGACCCATATTGACCAATATTAAATGCACAATGTATTTATAGTTATTAATGATATACTTAAGGCACATATATTGTTCAACCTTTTACAATGCAGTAGCCGAGGAAATGAAATTTAAAAAATGTTGTCAAAAACTTACATCGTATATGTACACACGGCAGCACATCAGACTATACATGTTAACCTTGACGTCACCATTAACTCGCTCGTAAAAGCGCCGGCGTTCGTAGTGCAAATGGGTAACCTGACGTGCTGCTGTCTGTACATCTACTTAAAGATCTTAAAATACAGTATTTTCAATCAAAATTAACGGAAAACGTGTTAAGGATTGAACAATGTGCACATTGATCTATATTAAATGCACAATGTATTATGGCACGTATATTGTTCAACGTTTTACAATGCAGTAGCCGAGGAAATGAAACTTAAAAAAATGTTGTCAAAAACATACATCGTTAGATCGTTATAAAGTACATACTTACATCAAAAGTTCTCAAACTGAATACGATTTAATAATGTGCACTAAAATTTTACGATATTACACAAAACATTTAGGATAATTCCTTAATCCATTTTTGTGTATTCATGATAATACATTGAATAACACAAAAAATATTTTATTAAACAAATAATTTCAAATATGCGCCAAAATAAAATGGCGAATAAAATCTTTTTCCACAATTATGAGGCAAAGGCTGAAAGGCTAAGCAATTAAAATGCCAGTTACGCCTACAGAAATGTTTAAATAGTTCAAATTCGCTAACAATTAGATTTATTTTATGAAAAAAGTAAAATTATTAATTTACTTGTATACTTATTTTATTTCACTGAAAATCAAGATTTCCGTCAGAAATAATTATTTTGTTAGGCATAAAAACTCTTTGCTATCATTCTATACTTACTGCCAGTATGAAGCTTTGTGAAAAAGGTAATACGTAATACTATCACTTGTCAAGTGTCACAGATGATCAAATCAGCTACTCTTTATTGGGTCATACATTTTTGTCAGTATTTTATTCATTTTTTACATACTTTTTATGCATCATTTGATTAAAAAAATAACTTTACTGGATCACAGAATAGCCATCGAAGTAGAATTTTGGTATTTTTATAAATGGGTTATTTGGTCATTACTTCAATTTTTTTTTCGCAAGCGCAAAAAAAGTGTATTTTAAGACATCAAAAAAGTGTTTTTTACGACATCACATTAGAAACCTCTAAAATTATCAGTGTTTCTCCACTATATTATGCATGCATTATACATATAAACCTTCCTCTTGAATCAATCTATCTACAGAAGAAAACCGCATCAAAATCCGTTGCGTAGTTTTAAAGATCTAAGCATACATAGGGACAGACAGACAGACAGACAGACAGACAGACAGCGGGAAGCGACTTTGTTTTATACTATGTAGTGATATATATTCATTTATTTGCTCTTAAGGCGACTACAGCACCCGACAAAGGCAGCACACATAGGAATAGTGCCATCTCCGTCTCTCAACAGGCCTGGGCCGGCAGTGCGAACAGTGTCGATACACGAAGTTTACGGACTATGAAAGCGTGCGTGCGTAAAAACATGTTCGAAAGTTAGAGAAATGAGATTTATGGAAAGGTAACCGCTTAAATCGAAAAATGCGTTAACTACTTATCGAGAGTGTTCAATCACGAACATTTTGATAGCAAATTCAAGTTCCTTTGTGCATTTTACTATCGTTTTTACAGCTTAAAAGATACACAATATTGGTATTTAAAAGTGACTGTGAGCTTTTTCTATCGAACCAAAAGTGCTGAATCATGTTTTCAGCAAACTACTTATCTAGTTTATGTCCTGAATATTACCGTAGTATTTTTTTCTTCGATTTAATGCAGTGCGTCATGCTTATCTACGCATCATAAAATCGTAATTTAGGTGCTGTAGTCGCCTTAACAGATAAAACCTTATTACTAAATAAATAGCATACCTAGACATATTCTTATCTGAAAGAGCCCGGAGCCTAAACTAAGCCAAAGTCTGTGCTATAGGACCCCGCCTACCACCCCAGAGATAGGCAGCTATATGTGAAAGTTATAAAGGACTATATTTTTTTTCTTATTTTTTTTTAGTTTATTAGAAGCCATCCATAAATTACGTCACACGTTAAAAGGTAGGAAGGGGGTCGACGAAGTGTGACATTGTGTGACTAGGGGTAGGACGATTCCCTTAGCTTTGTAACGACACATTTCAAAATCTATTATAATCTAAGAAAAAGTCAAAAAAATAATAAAAACTTTTTTTAAAAATAGAAACAACTTCAAAAAAGCGAAAAATAAATATAAAAGTTCGTATTATATTTCTATTTTCAGTGCAAATTATAACCTCTACCTTTTTTAAGTCGGTTAATAAAACGAAGTGTTAGCTTTGCAAAAGTTTAAGCGAATTATTGATTTTTATTTAACATACATACATGTCAAACTGAGAACCTCCTTTTTTTTGAAGTCGGTTATAAACATTTGCAACTCGATCTGTATTGAGAAAAATTAAACTAATTTCGGAACTGCTGTTTTAATTCAATAATTACTATTTGTAAAATTGTGAAATATGTGACGTTACAGTAGGGAGGGGGGGAGTCTCACAAATGTGACAGGGAGGGGGTCAAAAAATCATGAAATTCGTGCGACATAATTTATGGATAGCCCTTCAGGACCAACAAACAGTTTCACATAAGTGTACTCAAAAACTAGGTAAAATAGCTTAGGTTATGTGTATTGTTTTTGAGTAGAATAAGTAAACTTAATATTCGATTACTATTAACTAATTATATTCCAGTTATTGTGCAAAAATGTCTGTGCGTGTCGTACTAGTGGGAGTACCAGTGCCTTTATTGGCATTTTCTGGGTTAACTCGCTCCATCGTCGACCTCATCTTTGACCGTATGGTCAAGATTGAGGTCAAGAGTTAACCCATCTTATAATTAAAAAAAACACTTGACTGTACAGGGTCAACAGCACATCACGCTATCCAAAACTGTCAAATTTCTTCAATCGATTTTCAATTTTATCTCCAAGCATTAGAGTTTACTATCCATTGGGGAAATTTGACAGTTTGTGGTAACCTGATGCGCCGTTGACTGTACAATAAGGTATATTAGTGTATTCTATTGTTGCAGGTAGCGGAAATAATAGATGTGTTCGAGACGGCTAAAGTATATAACTTGGGCAACACGCGGACCAATAAAGGACTGAAATTGAGGCACGGGACGCAAGACAGGGTGTTCCGATTGGAGTTCGTTAGCAATCAGGTAGTTTTTGAATCTTTTTTAACCGACTTTTAAAAAGGAAAGGTTCGATTATATCTTTAAAATTTATATACAGTGCTTTAGGTATCTCTCCTTCAACCTCTCGGGTAGTTATGGTTAATCAGTCCATGAAACTGAACAACTTCCCCAAGGAACATAGGTCAAAATACGAAAAAAAAAAATTTGATCTTCCATATAAAATGCGCTATATGTTGATGAAGTTTGTATGGGAACTCAATTTTTTTTTGTTTATAGGCATTTTCTAGGTTAACTCGCTCCATCGTCGACCTCATCTATGACCTTGGTCAAGATTGGGGTCAAGAGTTAACCCATCTCATAATTTATCTATAATTCTATACTAATATTATAAAGAGGAAAGATTTGATTGTTTTTGTTAACATTGAAGAGGCTCCGAAACTACTGGACCGATTTGAAAAATTCTTTCACCATTAGAATCCTACATTATCCCCGATGGACATAGGCTACATAATTTTCCCGAATTCCCACAAGAACAAAGTCCCGGGCGGAAAGCTAGAAAAGAATAAAATAAAACGTTTTATTGTCGTTTTTAGGATTTCACAGACAGCGAGTTTCAAAAATGGTTCAAAGCTGTTAAAGACGCAAACAAGAAACCTCCCACCATGGACTTCGTCCGGAGCAAAATATTGGAAGTCAAACAGGCGCTTATGTACGAGTTTAAGGTAACTCTTAACCCATTCTTACATCTTCTTCTTATCGTGTAGGTATAGTCAAGTGTGTGGCGAACTGGACTAACCCAGGTGTCAGAGTTTTCAAACCGCACAATGGCCTCTGACTTGGTTTTAACTACTGCAGTCAACTATCTACTCTAATATTATAAGGAGGAAAGATTTGAGTGTTTGTTTGTTTGCATTGAATAGGCTCCGAAACTACTGGACCGATTTGAAAAATTCTTTCACCATTAGGATGCTACATTATCACCGATGGACTTATTTCCCACAGGAATGAAGTCCCGGGCGGAATGCTAGTATTATAATAAAGAGGAAAGATATAATTGTTTGTTTGCATTGAATAGGCTCCGAAACTACTGGACCGATTTGAAAAATTCTTGTACCATTAGAATGTTACATTGTCCCTTAGTAACATAGGCTACATATTTTACCCAAATTTTCACGGGAACGATGTTCCGGGCGGGACGCTAGTGAATAATATTAAGTTAAATTTTTATCTGACTTGTTTGTATAAAAATTTTGAATGTAGAGGAAGCGAAAGAAGTGTGTTTGGATCGTAGCAGGTGGCAATCTGTGGTCACTGCCTACCCCAATGGTAGGGTGATTGCTAGTGTAATACTTTTTGAAGTGAAAACTTCTTTAGCGGCGTTGAGCAGTTTTAGTATGGGGATAAAATGTTAAACTCGCGATGAACTCGCGTCAGATCGTCAGATGTCACGTGACCGTGATCGAAAATGCGTAGGATAGGGTTGCCACCTTTTTGAAATGAAAACTTCTTTAGCAGCGTTGTGTACTTTGAAGTATGGGTGGAAACCCGGACGGATGGCAGCCCTATGGTAAAATTATCTCTGTGACAGATGTCAACGATTATTCGCACATAGCGCGCAAATACCGATAGTAGACAGTTTGGTCGATTGGAAAAGTTGCCAGATTGTAAGCAACAGGTTGAAGGTTCGAATCCTGAGAGAATAACGAACTCTTTTTGTGTATTTTGTTTTATTTCCATATTAAATGCACAACGTTAATGTTCAAGTTTTCACTTCTGCCGGCACTCCCGGAGTGCAACCCGTTGTTTTTTTTAAACGAATGGGTTCGCTCTTGACCACAATCTAGCTTAGGGGCGAAGATATGTTCGAGGATGGATGTACTTTTAGGCCTGTATTACAAAAAGAGACTCAAAGTCTTGATCTATACTTAAGTATTGATTGTCTGTTTCTCAAGCTGTTAAAATGACAAAGACGGCTGCTACTTTAGGCGACTACAGCACCTACATTACGATTTTATGATGCATAGATAAGCATGACGCACTGCATTAAATCGAAGAAAAAAAATACTACGGTAATATAAACATAACAAGATAAGTAGTTTGCTGAAAACATGATTCAGCACTTTTGGTTCGATAGAAAAAGATCACAAAGTCACCTCTAAATACCAATATTGTGTATCTTTTAAGCTGTAAAAACGATAGTAAAATGCACACAGGAACTTGAATTTGCTATCAAAATGTTCGTGATTGAACACTCTCGATAAGTAGTTAACGCATTTTTCGATTTAAGCTGTTACCTTTCCATAAATCTCATTTTTCTAACTTTCGAACATGTTTTTACGCACGCACGCTTTCATAGTCCGTAAACTTCGTGTATCGACACTGTTCGCACTGCCGGCCCAGGCCTGTTGAGAGACGGAGATGGCACTATTTCTATGTGTGCTGCCTTTATCGGGTGCTGTAGTCGCCTTAAGTATAGATCAGAGTCTGAGTCGCGTTCTGTAATACGGACCTGAGTTTATTGGTTTATTGCTAGATTGTTGTCAAGAGCAAATTCATTTTCTTACTTCTTACTAATATTATAAAGAGAAAAGATTTGATTTTTTGTTTGCATAGAATAGGCTCCGAAACTACTGGACCGATTTGAAAAATTCTTTCACCATTAGAAAACTACATTATCACCGATGGACTTAGGCTACATAATTTTCCCGAATTTCCACGGGAACGAATAAATACAATTGGATTTTTTTTTTTAATTTTTAGGAAGAAGACATAGAAAAAATAGTAGCAGAAAAAGATCGGTTTCGGGCTCATCCCACCAACTACGCCATGAAGAAAACACAACTCATGAAGGAAAGGGATGTCGCACAATTAAGGTAAAACATTAATAAATAATCCATAAATTACGTCACACGAATTTCATTATTTTTTGACCCCTCCCCCCTCCTTATCACAGCTGGTCACATTTTTAAGACTCCCCCTAGCGTGACGTCACATATTTTGCATATTTTCCATTTTTTGTATTTTTTAAATAAAAGCAGTACTTAATAGTGTTTTTTTTTTGGGAACTCAAAACTCATTGTCTCAACCAAAGTAAAAACGTAAAAAGAGTGCTTGGGACTAAGGAAGTTAAGTTTGTCGTTAATAGTTAACGCCTTTTGATACTCATAACACATTTTGAAATGTGACGTCACGAAACTTAAACCCCTCCCACTCCCTTGTCACACAATGTCACACTTTGTCGACCCCCTCCCCGCCCCTTAACGTGTGATGTAATTTATGGATGGTCCCTAAATGAAAATCCATTTATTTGCAAAAATACAGTTGGAATGATCTCGGTATGAAAACTAGGAGAGGGAAAGAGGCTGACCTTAGAATCTTGAATGTTTCTTTTGTTTATGTACGGATTAATTTAATTTTAGTCTTCTTCTTCTTATCGTGTAGGTATAGTCAAGTGTGTGGCGAACTTGACTAACCCTGGGGTCAGAGTTTTCAAACCGCACAATGGCCTCTGACTTGGTTTTAACGACTGTAGTCAATCGACAACAGCCGGGACCGACAGCTTAACGTGCCCCGGAAACGCTCGTGATAAATTTCCACTTTGGTCACCCATCAGGTTCCCTGCCTCTAAGTACGTTGCTTTACCTTTACTGATCGGTTGAGATCAGCGAGAGCCACTGGACTGCGACTGACGTCTTCAATGTCTTCTTTCTTCCTTAGCCTCATAGGAGTGAAAGGGACACGGAGCGTTTCACATGTAAAGACAATTCGTTTCATGACATAATAAAGTTAAGAAAGTATAGGGAAGTTCGTTTAATACAGAGGCTCTCAAACTTTTTTCTCATAGACCACTTTCAACATTTTGCTGGTTCCGGTAGACCCCCTGCAGATACATTCCTTACATATGCTCAAAACTCGACAAAAAATGTGAAGATTAGATCTAACTATGGAAATTTGCGTTGCGGCTGAGTTCCAAGTTCCAACCACGAATTAACAAATTTCGAAAAAAAAATCGAGAATTGACTGTTTGATTAATTAATTAATTGACTCTGCTGTAAGTGGGATGTCTAAAAAGTAAAGTTGGCCAATCAAAAAAGTGATTTCATCTTTGCTTTACTTTTTTGACATTTACTCACAGCACAAGGAACCAATCAATTTTCACTTATTTTATTTAGAAGTTAAGCCAACATTTTAGTTCTTCACTATAGAAACCAGATACATTTTCGTGGAACCTTACGAATTGTGAACCCCTATTTTGTCACGCCAACGTAAACCCCCGTCGAGTCTCCCGTGGACCCCTGGGGGTCCACCAGGACCACTTTGGGAATCAATGGTTTAATAGAACGAACGGCGTAAACAGATCTTAAAGCTAAATAGGTGTTCTGTGCATTCAACCTGAACATTGCATGGCTGAACATTGTGAAAATAGGATATAGTTTGATATAAAAATTGCAATAAAATTAATACGGGTGTTGTTTTGTAAGGCTTCTGGGCTGAGATAAATATAATAACATGCCACCCATTTTTGAATCCAAGACGATGGACACCCATTTTTTAGTAGAATAAATTTCTGACTTTTGTATTTCCTTTACCTTGCTTTTGTGCCGTTTGAATTACTTTTAAAACCATTTTTTTTCTTGACCATGTAGTAGTTGTGGTTGATGTAGCGGTTGGACGATGGTAGGGTCGAGCAGGGGTGTAGTGAAATGCCGAGTGCCGTTGGATGAATGAATGTTTATTTGATACGCCGGCCGTATTTATAGTTTGGCCTTGGCGATTTTATGTAGCTACCCTACAACTTTTTTCCCACGAAATTCCCACGGGAACGAAGTCCCGGGCGGGAAGCTAGCTTAAAATATAAATAAATAAACGTTACACAATTTGGACCCATTAAATTTTTCCATTGTGTCCCTTAGAACCTACGAGCACTCGACCCTTTATAGAGACGTATTACATGCGAATTTGAAAGAAAACGATTTTGTCAACTAGGTGCGAAGTAATCCGAAGAGATTCCGAACACGATCGCTAGGGCGTGCGTTTTACTGGGTGAAAAATTGCGTTATACTGGGTGGTTTTATTCAAAATACAACACATTTATGAAAAAAAAAAAATTTTTTTAAATATTTTTTCAATGAGAAAAGTTCATTTTTTGCCTAAACGTAGACATTACTCCTACACCAGGCACGCGAGGGGTGCGGGTAGCGCGAGGGGGGTGCGCCCTAGTGGTGTCTAAAAATATCCCCCCCCAAAAAAATTAAAATAAAAAGTGTTCAGTAAGTGATACTGGTTCAGGATTTTCAAGGAGGTTCTTTTTCAACCTGTATATCAGTGACCAGCCACTGACGAGTTGACAGGTTCGGGTCGCCTTGTATTACGTCTCTATATAGGGTTGAGTGCTCATAGCTTAGACCATACATAAAGACAGACAAACACCCATGACCCGAAAACAAACATTTGCATACGATTCTCCCTTCCACAGAGGCGACGACGAAACTGTGATGGAATTGAACGGCAAAATACAAGAGTTGGAGGAACGGGCCAGCCACCTCGACAAAACGAGGACATCCTCCATACAGAGCATCTCATACATCAACAACCGGAACCGGAAGCTTAACGTCGAAGCCGCGGAAAAGGCCATTATGGAAGAGGTAACTATACAATAGGATGTAATACTTTATTGCACAATTAAAAAATATATAAATTTATTTATTCAATACAAGGTGTTTCAAAAAACCCAAAAAAAAAGAAATTCCAAAATTTAATTTTAAAAGTGAAATAGTCGCAACTCTAGTAATCAGTTGCACGGTTTGACATCTTTCAAAATGAAAGTTTCATATAATTAATATGATATACTTGTCATATTTGTAATAGAGCTGCGCAATAAGCTAAATTTTAATTAATTTCGAATTATCTTTTTTTTGGGTTTTTTTGAAACACCTTGTATACGATCTAACAAAAAAAGTTGCAAAGTTTTGGTAAGTTTTTACTAAATTTCGTGAAAAAAAAATTGCCCCTATGGGACAAAGGCGTGAGCTTTTGTGTGTATGTATGTGTAGTGACCTCAACATAGACTAGTGACCGTACCACAGGAGACTCAAGTCTTGATCTATACTTAAGTATTGACTGTCTACAGATAAGGCGTACTACAAAATTGATGAGTTTATTTGTGACAACTTAATATTTTAATTATTTGACATTTTAAGTACATTGCTTTGACATTTAATTGATTGACATTTTAAATTATTATTTTATTTGGTAACTTGTTTTATTTTCCATTAATTTCTTTCTTTTGACATGTTATTTGTTAATTTTGTTTTGACATTTTAATTTATTTTTAAGCTTTTTTTTGTGGTTTGACATTTAATTTTACTGTACTTATATTTTTTTTAATTGTTCACTAATTTTTAATTATTTAGACCCATTATTATTTATAAATATTTGCATGCCAGGCAGTGGCCGAATATGACAGAACCACATTTTAAAATAGGCCCATCTTTGTACTCATATTCAGCAAATAAATGATTTGATTTGATTTGTCTTTTTAGGAGGCAGGTCTCATTGGTGTTTCCTTAGTCGCCTCTTGCGACACCCACGGAAAGAAATGGGGTGGTGTTATTCTCAACCGATCACCACACGGCATTGTTAACAAGTTTTATATTTTTTATACAAGTTTACAATTAGGTAATACACATAAAAATTCTAAAATGTAAATATAATTATATGTTGCGTACATTAACAACCGTCTTTACCTAAGCCAGCGGTGGTTCTGCCTATACCCAGAAAGTCGTACCTTTCCATTTTCAGTACCATTTTTTTTAACAATTAACTTATTCCCTTCAGGTAAAAGCAAACAAAGGAAAAAAAGCCGACGATCCTTTCACAAGGAGACATACGAAACCAGTAATGAATTTCAAATCGACCGGCGGAAGCAGGAGTCAAGAGTTGAAGAGGAATGAAGAAGAAGCAGCTCTTGAAGCGGAGAGGCTGTTAGAGGAAGAAAGACTCCAGAGGGAGGAGCAACAGCGACTTGCTGTTACTGTGAGTTACTTCTTTTCAACCGACTTCAAAAAAGGAGGAGGTTCTCAATTCGACTGTATTTTTTTTTGTATATTTGTTACGCGATTACTCCGGCAATTATAAACCGATTTGAATAATTCTTTATTTGTTCGAAAGAGTATACTCCTGAAGAGCAGTGGCGTGCATTCCATACAAGCAGAAAAGCAGTGCCTACCCTAGGCTTTTCAAGGCAAAAAAATACAAAAATTAAATATCATAATGTACACCAACGATCAAAGATCTTTGTGAAACGAATAAACGTTTTCCGAAATGACGCCATCTACATTTCTCTAACCTTTAACTTTTCAAAACAGCGCCATCTAAACTTGTAATACTGAACTAGTAAGAGCCCTCGTAGGAGCGCGGATTTGCCTTTCTAATTATTCGTTAAAAGCACTCGTTTGAAATGCCTTTTTTGTTGATGTTTTGTGTTTCAATGGGGGCTTCTGATTGGCTGTTTCGCCTCCCCCGCCAAAAATTAATAAACTGATTGTATGGAGAAAAAAGCTCTGCCTATAAAGCGATGCTACCAAATTGAGAAGTGTCAATATTCGGTAAGTTTGAAAGGGCTGTTATAGATTTTTTATTTTGCGGCCTTTTGTCTTATTGGATGCGTTCAGCCATATTGGTTTGTTTTTGTTTTGCAAATAAGTAACTTTTGCAAATTATTGTTTTATCAGTTTATAGTGATTGTTAGATATTTGTTTAAAACAAAATGAGTGCAATAAGTTGTGAAAAGTGTGGTGATGATGTTTGTTTGCCTAAACTGCGTAATTTTTCAAGTTTACCTTTTCAAGAAAAAGTAAACATTACTTAATAGATCGCAAAAGGCCGATGCATGGATTTGACGCAAAAAAGGTACCGCAGTAAGACATTTTAATACTAAAATATACAATATTCATAATTAGTTCACGGGTTGTGTGCATACTAACCGCTTAAGTATTTTGTTATCCGTGTAGGTATTTTGTTTTCAAACTGTTATAAAAAAGTATGGAACGGCGCAGGGTTATTTTGATTTGAATAACCTTAATACAGCGATTAAAAAGCATGAGCTTTCTGAAAAACATCTCAAAGCTACGTTGAAAGTTTACTCGTTTGGCAAAAGTCGCATAAAAACGAGTTTGAGCGGTCAATTAAAACTAGACAAGTTCACTGCCTACCCTGCCTAAAATGTCTATGCACGCCACTGCTGAAGAGGTCCCATATAAATTTTATCAAAAATGATTCAGCGCTTTAAAAAAAAACAACAAAAACAATAAATACTACAAACTAGAACATCATCTAAATAAATGAATGACATTTCTGCTTGTAGTTATCTGCTAATAAGCATTGTAGTCCACAAAAAATACTAGTGCGAACTGTTAGGATTGAAGTCGGTGACTCATACGTTTTTAACGTGGAAAATTATTTAAATTATTTAATTATTTTACCTACTGGGAGAAGACGATATTCATCCATACACTCACACCAAAATTCCCTGACGGGGTAGGCAGAGCATCAGTGAATCAGAACCACTTGACAGCACATTTGACAAAAATTCTGAGGGTTTTTATTATTTTTTATTTTATTTTATTTGGGTTTACAAACAGTTATACAATGAAGCTTATGTACTAAACTTATATAGAAACAACGGGTTTGGTAATCGTATAACCAGCTACGTAATCCTCGTGGTAATTATATAAAAAAAGAGGTAGAACAGATCATGTGCATCAACACATTATCACGTTATAAACAAACGTACTTTAAGATAATTTATGGTAACAAGTTGTAAACTAGAATGATAGAAGTTACGTATTGTGGTAACAATATTATAATAAAACATTCATATGAGCAATAAAAACAAAAATAAGCAATGAGTTTGAGAGGGAGCAATGAACTAAATGTTACTAAATGAAACATGATGTATAGTGGTGAGAGATTGTCACCCTTTCGTCCACAATACAGCAAAACCCACGCATCCGTATTACTGACTTTTACAGTACGCCTGGGAAGAGTTGGCAGTTGGTACATTATAAGTTTATCTTTCACTCCCAGTCCAGCGTGGAAGGTATAAACATATGCAAGCAAAATTTTAGCTCAACGAAACCGGGAAGTGTTTGCTAAACAACAGTCAGATTTTTTTTGTTATCTACTATATAAAAATAAGTCGGGTTTTCCTTCCTGACGCTATAACTCCAGAACGCACGAACCGATTTCCACGGTTTTGCATTCGTTGGAAAGGTCTCTGGCTCCGTGAGGCTTATAGGATACTTTTTATTTAAAAAAAAATTAGGACGCGGGCGGAGCCGCGGGCGGAAAGCTACTTTTATTATTTTTAAAAGTTTTGTGTCACGCCTGGTCGGATTTTAACGTGTTTTTGTGACTTTTTATTTGCTTGAACAATGAATAAACGTCCGTTTGATGTTTCTTTGATATTTTTTTTTATAATTATTTTTTCTTTGAATATTTTTTTTATTAAATTTATCCCTTTAGGGAAAGGCAAAGGAATCTACGTCCATGCAGCCGAGTTATGTTATCAAAGTAACGTCAATTTATTTATTGATTTTTGTTTAGGCAAAGCATAATTTAAAAAGAGCCGTTAAAGTGTGATCAAGCATGACTCTGAACTTTAAAAAATAATAAAAAAGTATTTTTTTTTTTCTAAACACACAATTTAAAAAAATGATAATTAAATCTTTTTTTTACCAGCCCATATACGTCCACCTCAGGGCGCGGGCCTCCCTTCGAAACACGAAGCGGATTTAGTGCATAGTGCACCACGCGGGCACAATGCGGGTTGGTGGACCGCTCGGCTTTAGAAAAAGAATTTTCTTGGACGGGCGGGCTTCATCACGATGTTTTCCTTCACCGTTAAGCAAGTGATAATTAGAAATCTGTACATAAATCCGAAAAGAAGAATTTAGTGGTACAGTCACTCACCATGATTTGAACCCGCAACCTTCCGTTTACAAGTCTGGCTCATTACCAACTAGTCACCTTCACCATTCTTCCAAAATGAACTTTTTGAATTCGCATGCATCGTTGATCGTTCCTTTTTTTTTTAAAATTATAAGATAGGTTAACTCTTGACCTCAATCTTGACCATAAAGGTCAAAGATGAGGTCGACGATGGAGCGAGTTAACCCAGAAAATGCCTATAAAGGCACTGGTACTTCTACGCATGACGGAACACAGCAAGCTGTTTGGCGTCGGACTTCGGTAGGAGGGTGGTCGCGAACCAGACGGCCCTTTACAGAGCCTACCACACCGCATGAGACCATAGGACGACACCTCAGATTCAGAAAAAATTGAGGTGTCGTTGCCTGGGGTAGATTAATTGGTTTTATTTTTAAGATACTTTAGTAAAAATACAAATGATTGGCTGAAATAAAATAAAATAATATTATGTTTGTTTTTACAGCAAGTTGAAACAGAAAAGAGTAAAACGAAAGAAGCTCCAACCGACAACGCGAGCTTATATTCACTGCACGACTTCGACATTAACATTGAACTAGACCTGCCTATTGCCAGTAAGTAAAACAATACATCCATACTACAAACTTGAACTTCTTATCGTGTAGGTATAGTCAAGTGTGTGGCGAACTTGGCTAACCCTGGTGTCAGAGTTGTCAAACCGCACAATGGCCTCTGACTTGGTTTAACGACTGTAGTCAATCGACAAGAGCCGGGACCGACAGCTTAGCGTGCTCTTAGAAGCACAGAAACGCTCGTGATAAATTGAAACTTTGGTCACCCATCAGGTTCCCAGCCCCTATGTACGGACGGCCGCAACTCAGGTTACCACACGCGTGTACTCTGCTGTTGTAATAAGAGCGGTTTTGCAATGCAAATGGAGTAAACTAATACAATACAATACAATACACAATACAATACAATACTCTTTATTGCACACAAAAAAAACATAAAACATAACATTAAACAAAAACAAATGTTCATGATGTAGTGTACAATCCGGCGGCCTTATTGCTATAGCGCATTATACTAATGCGCTGGCCTCTGTTCGTTGCGTAATTTAACAATTCAAAATCTTATCGTTCTTGGGGAGAAACATAAACGCCCGGTGCATATATTTTTTATTATAAGACCAAGATGAAGTCTACGATGGAGCGAGTTAACCCAGAAAATGCCTATAAAGGCACTGGTGCTCCCACGCGCCGACGGAACATAGCAAGCTGTTTGGCGTCGGACTTCGGTAGGAGGGTGGTCGCGAACCAGACGGCCCTTTACAGAGCCTACCACACCGCATGAGACCATAGGACGACACCTCAGATCCAGAAAAAAATGAAGTGTCGTTGCCTGGGATGGATACTAGTAGGAGGCAGGTCTCATTTGTGTTTCCTTAGTCGCCTCTTACGACATCCACGGAAAGAGATGGGGTGGTGTTATTCTCAACCGATCACTACACGGCCGGCATCTTCTTTAGCGATGAGGCCAATCTTAAATTGGACGGATACGTCAATCGTCAAAATTGTCGTTTTTGGGGAGAAACGAGTCCGCAGACATTAGGTACATAAACGTCCGATGCATAGCCCTAAAGTGACCCTGTGGGTCGCTATGTCGGCGAACTGCATTATTGAACCGATTCCATCACGTCCATACAAACTCCGTGTTAAATTTCGTATTGCCAGAAAGAGATAGAAATAAATCTTCGATGGCTTATATCTTTTTTTAATTTCATAGTTATTCGAAAAATAGTTTAACTGTTTATTACATGAATGAGGATTATTTTTTTAAATAAAAAAATATCACGCATATTCCCTATTATCGAGAAATTATCTACGCAACCAGATTTTCCCTACGTCGTCCATTTTTCGAGATCCAGGTGGCTCATTTGTATCGACGCGTCACTGCAGTTGGGCTACAACGAATGACTTATATCTTTTGAACGGGAGACCGGCTAGTTTTCTTGTTTTGGGGTTCGTCCCGAGAATTTAACTACGTAGTCAGATCTCCGCTACGTGGTTCCATCTTCGAGATACAGGTGTGGCTCAGCTGTAGTGACGTCACCGCAGCTGGGCCACAAACAACCCCCGATAACTTAAACGCGGCCCCGAGAAATTCTGTTTTCTTTGTGAATCGAATACATTAAAATTTCTATTTTGGCCCAGCTGTGGTGATGGACTATATTGAATCGGTTTTTTAATGAAAATAACAGAGGATATGCAGTGACTGTAACTTCTGCACGCTATGTCGATATGATATGCAATTTTTTCGGGCCTCAACTGCAACAAAGTGAGCATTATAACCGGCTGATACGGTTCCAACAGGATGGGGACGCATCGCACACCACTTACAACTCTTTAGCTGCATTGCCGTGTGGTGAACGGTTGAGAATAACACCACCCCATCTCTTTCCGTGCGTGAAAGACACAAATGAGACCTGCCTCCTAGTAATCCATCCCAGGCAACGACACTTCATTTTTTTTCTGAATCTGAGGTGTCGTCCTATGGTCTCATGCGGTGTGGTAGGCTCTGTAAAGGGCCATCTGGTTCGCGACCACCCTCCTACCGAAGTCCGACGCCAAACAGCTTGCTGTGTTCCGTCGGTGCGTGGGAGTACCAGTGCCTTTATAGGCACTTTCTTGGTAAGCTCGCTCCATCGTCGACCTCATATTTGACCTTTATGGTCAAGATTGAGGTCAAGAGTTAAACCCATCTTATAATAAAAAAAATACACGCGTTGTTCCGACAAAAGGTGAGTTCACGAAGATTGAATAGCCACCTCGGAGCCCTGACTTGACCCTACCTGATTTTTTCTTGTGGGGATATCTTAGAGCGTGGTCTACGAGAATAATCTACGAAATTTGACAGATTTAAGAAACAATATTGAAGGAACGAAGTATTATTATTCCTCGACAATTTCTTCAAAAAGTTTTTGAAAGTGTACGCAAATGGTTTGAGGAGTGCCGCTAACGTGATGGACGACATTTAATTACGGTCGCGTTAAAATTAAAATTTATTTCTTTATCTTATAATTCATACCAATAAATAGAAGTAAAAATAAGTTTCATATTTTTTTATTTCCAATTAAAATACACACATCAACACTGTCTAGGGATATTGCACGATACAAAAGAGGTCTGTTTGAGAAGCTAATACATGGAGCGCTATAATTTTCACACGAGCAAGTGCTAAACCTGAATTTTCAATTCTAGTCAATCAATTTTGTTTTACTTGAAATTTGTGAAAATGTGACGAAAATGATAAAAAATATTGCGTAAATTCGACCATTTTCATACAAAAAACAGGCAAAAAGTGCATTTTCGTTTTCGTTTCCGTCACGTTTTCACAAATTTCAAGTAAAACAAAATTTATTGATTATATTTAAAAATTCAAGTTTAGCACTTACTGGTCTGAAAATTATAGCCTTCCATGTATCTCGAGTATGCTTTTATAGCTTCTCAAACAGACCTCTTTCGTATGAAAAATCGTGCAATATCCCTAGACCGTGTTGATGTGTATAGTTGAGTCGTTATGAGACACCCTGTATAACATAAACATAATAATACACGCACACACTCAGAGGCCCACACTAAGGTTTTCCCTCATGTCGTGGGTCTCTTTGAACACACCCAAAGACAGACACGAAACACCCATGACCCGACAAACATTTGCTTTTTACACAAATATTTGCCTCGACTGGAAATTGAACCTAGGAATATTAGTGGTGATAAAGTAATTTAATAGTAAAATAATAATTTTCAAGTAAAAAAATAATTAAGTAAATGAAAAATTAATAGTTTTTAATTTATTTATTTTCGCAGAAGCAACAAGTGCTCAGCAAAAACAAGTGCCGACGAAAGTAAAGGAAACCGGCCCAAAGCGGTCACTTAACTTAGAGGAATATAAAAAACGACACGGACTTATATGAGACAGAGTGTACACCCGTTTCACTCACACACGCTGATTGTAATTGCATGGGTCACTTTAAGTATATTAGCGAAAATTAAAAATGTGATTATGTCTACTATGAAAATATATTTCGCCTCTCCGTACAGCTTGTGTTATCTTGATATTCTTTGGTACGGAAATGGTGTATTTGACAATATATATTTTTTTTAATCTTAAATCGTTTTTTTTTTTAATTTTTAAATAGCCTGATATAAATAGTTGTTTAATATCTTTAAACATAAGAAAGATATGACTGTTTAAATCTCGCAGAGGGAAATACAAAACGGTGACGTCACAGTTAAGTACCACCATAATAAATAAATTTATTTATTATTATTTTTAAAATAAAAAAAATTATAATTTTTTGCTTCGTAAGAAACAGATAAAGTTTGACAAATCAGTTGATCGCACAAGTTGTATGAAGAGGCGAAAATATTATTTCATACTTCGACCTTAAGTTGTTCAGTTTCGTTGGCTGGTTCAGATATTTAACTTTCGCTAATTTAAAATCACCCAATAGAGTTCTACTTAATGACTTTATAATTAAATTCAGTGTTTTATATAGTCACGACTAGTTCGTTAATCTACAAATGGCGGCGTAATTTTATAAAACAGTAATTAAAACTGTCACATTAAATCAGTCTGCCACGCTAGCATAGTGCGTGAGATGATTTTGTTGTGTCGTACCGACGGTGTGCATCCAGATTGAGGGCCCATTAGTAAAATTCAAATTTCATTTACTTAGTTACTTTTTAACAATAAATGTGTCGTTATTTATTTTTAACTATTTCAACGATGTATTAAACTCAAACATATTAATGTCGTATTAATATATTTACGACTTTGTCTATTTAAGACTAAAGTCGTATTATTTCTTCCGATAAATTCATATTTTGCGGAATCTTCAGTATAGATATTTATGAATTGTGAACCCAAGTTAAACCGCCATAAATCTGTAATGTCGCATTCTGATGATTTGTGAATTTCTTGGTATACTTAGGAAAAATTTACTAAAAAAAAATTAAAACCGGCTTAGTGTGAGTCGGATTCGCGCACGAAGGGTTCCGTAACCATTATCTATGAAAACAGCAAAAAAAATCTCAGTTTCAACTGTGTTAACTATCACGGTTCATGAGATACAGCCTGGTGACAGACGGACGGATAACGGAGTCTTAGTTATAGGGTTCCGTTTTTACCCTTTGGGTACGGAACCCTTAAAATGGGCCCTCAATCCAGATGCACATGTACTGACGTTATGCGATAAAACGGAGAGCGAAACGAGGTACAGTCAAGAGCAGGTCACGCTTTACACTACCAGTTTAACCTGAGCTCTTGATTTATACTGCGCGCCATACAATGCAGGGCCGGTCCAAAGTCCAAAGTGTCAAGCTTGACGTGCTCTTGGGTGTACATACGACAGAATTACGTCACGCATCTATGTTACCTATTCTGATTATAGTTTAAATTAATATCCATTTTAAACCAACTGCCCAATGTATACAAGGGTATTTTACGAACAGGCTACTAATTCTGCATGCATTTTTACATTAATTTTTTATTGAATGGGCTGCAAAAACGATCATTTTTTTTTTTTTTTTTTTAAATGTTGTATTTTTTGGGAAAGAATAATATTCGGTGCGAATGGAACTTGAAGCTACGACCCCAGGATTAGATCTGGTGCTCTTACCAACTGAGCTATAGTGCCTTCAAGTTAAGCGGCGAATTTTCTCATTCCCTTACTGAGCACATTACGTCGTGCGTGTCGGTTAGCGCCATCTGTGTCTCGTACGGAGAACTACAGACTCATACCACTTGTTAAAAAGCTCATTATGACAAGGGCGAAACCTGTTAACGATTTTTTATCTAGTATTTTTTAGGATATTCACAATTTTATTTATTGAGGTTTTTATGAAATGCCACCCGTATTATAGCACTCATATAAATAAGTTATAAAAAATATGAATTAATGTCCTTTAACAAATTTTTATACAAGGTGTAAGGGACATCTTACCAAATACTTAAATGGTGGAACCTACCTATAACAATATTTTTTTTCGAAAACGGAGTTTTCGTTAACTATTTTGGCACTACGCAATTTCCCGCGAAATGTATTAATGTATCCCTTAGCCGCGCCGCTGTCAGAATGCGATGTTTTTTTGTGTTTTTTATTAGAAAATGGAGTGTAGGTATTAGAATACCTAATTAATTTAATTTTAAAGAACAAAATATAAAAAAAAACATTGTGAAAAATTTGAACGTTTTCCGGAAGAAAATTCCACTGGAATATTATTCAGAATAGACCGAGTTTAGGGTTTCCGTTTTTGCTAACCTGTCGCTTAAACCCTGTATGCAAAAATATGGACTTACAAACTTATATTGCAGTTAAAATGAATAGTTTTCAATGAAAAGAAGATGGTAGGTAAGTTATTTCAACAGCACTGCTGATTTGTAATCTTAGGACAAATGATTGAATGAACGAAAAAACTTTGGTTTGAAATGGATTGTACTATGTAAGTATTACACTATGTAAAGTTAACATTGACAGTTTTTAATTGACGACATTGTTAGGGAACTGTTTTTACCATCCATAAATTACATCACACGAATTTCATGACTTTTTGCGTCCCGCCCCCCGTCCTTGTCACAGCTGGTCACATTTATGAGAGTCCTCTGGTGTGACGACACATGTTTCGCAATTTTATAAATGAAAACAAAACTAATTTCGGAACTACTGTTTTAATTCAATTTTAATTAAAACAGTAGTTCCGAAATATTTTGATGTCATGAGATGATGAGATTAAACTTTATTCAAATACAAAAATAAAATACATATGTCAAAATTAAATTAATTAACGTCTTAAATTCTAAATTAGTTCCGAAATTAGTTTTGTTTTCATTTAAATTATTTTTTAATAAAATTAACATCTTTTTACAGATAGAGTTTTTCGTTAATAGCTCAAAGTTCGTGTTTTAACACTTGGATTATACAAATACAAATTATTTTATATTCCACACACAATATTGTTACAAACATACAAGCAAACATTTTCAAAGGCAGGGTGGAAAGGGTGTGGGCACAGCAAGCTTATTTTAAGCACAACCTGAGTCACAAAGCGGGAAATGAACTAGTAAGTAATTACACAAATTAATAAATTTAAGTTAAAAATTATCTTCTTCTTCTTCTTATATATAAATATGAATTACTGTTAAACTCGAGAACGGCTGAACCGATTTGGCTAATTTTAGTCTTGAAATATTCATGGAAGTCCAGGGAAGGTTTAAAAGGTGAGAAAATATGGAAAAAAGGCGTTACGAAGTTGGCCGGATCAACTAGTATTATAATAGATTTTGAAACGAGACGTCACGAAAAGGACCCCTCCCACCCCCTTGTCATACTATGTCACACTTCGTCAACCCCCTTCCTTCCCTTCCACGTAAAGACTTGTGACGTAATTTATGGATGCTTTTGTATAAACAGCGCCTAACATTATAAGTGCTCCTTCTTGACTTAGAAAAAAAACAATTATTGTATAATTTGTATTTTATTTTAGTTAGATATAGCTGTAAAATAAATAAGTGAACCTAAAACAAGAAGCAATAATCACAATGCGTGTACAAATGGCGGCCTTACTGTCTTTAAGTGATTTGTTCCAAGATATTTATGTGCTTTACACTGTACGACTTTCTTACTGCGACTGTACATAATACATTTAACTTAAAAGTATACTAATGTATGCTTTAGGGCGCAGACCCACTACTGCGCACGTTGGCATTATAGCTGCGTGGATTGGATTGTTCCTCTCTATTTATCTTATTTTGCTATTGCTATGAATTTACTGCTTTACCTGTAACCACTGTGATAACTGTATTTTTCTTTTCTTAACGCCCTTTACCTCTAATATCCCCCCTCCCGGTAAATATTTCATTTCTGTTATCTCTAAATAATATGTTTAATATCCTCCTTAACTTTATATCTGACAATAACATAAAATTGTAGCTGTAATTAATACTATTTTTTCCTGATTTTGATTTGATTTGTGTCTTGTGTCTGGTACCTAAGTTCTTTCCTCTTAGCTGTATTTTTTGAAACGTATCCGTGACTTTCGACACCGTGCATTTTCTCTACTACAAGAAGTTGGCGGGATTGCGACCACGCAGATTGCCATAACCATAGTACAAAATTCTATTAGATAATCACCTGGAGTTTGTCGTATTCGTGTGTAGCGTGTTCGTTGGTTGCCACGAACGAGCTACGCATGAATACGACCAAACGCCAGGTGATTATCTACTCAGTGAGTATGATATTAGGGCTCAGATTAGATTTTGATTTAATCTACTTCGCTAAAATGCGCTGCGTGCCCGTGCACAGCGTGCACAGCGGTGGATCGGCGCCTTTATTGTAATAAAAATAAGACATGCACAGTGGGCCGCCCATCAGGTTACCACACGCGTGCACTCCACGATAAGAGCGCTGGCCTGTGTACTAATTAAAAATGGATACATAGTTGTAATCATTATAATAACATAGGCAACATAACAATCTATGTTGTTATTGTTTGGCAAACTACGTGTTTCTGTTTTTTTTTTACAAAAATAGGAGGTTCTCATTCGACTGTTTTTTTGTATGTTTGTTACGGGATAACTCCGCCAATTGTCGGCCGATTTTAAAAATTATTTATTTTTTAGAAAGCGTATGGCTTTCCGCCATCGCTTTAACCCCATCCTAGCTTTTTCTAGGAAAATACCAGTTTTTCTAGGTTTTTGACACTGGAATGAAATTAACAGCAAATGTAAAATGATGAACTTAAAATTTATCATTTCACTAGCTTTCCGCCCGCGGCTCCGCCCGCGTGGACTACAGGTTATATCGTGCCCAACTGTGGGATAAAATGTAGCCTATGTCCTTTCCCAGGCTCTAATCTATCTCTGTACCAAAATTCATCAAAATCGGTTCAGCGGTTTAGGCGTGAAAAGGTAACAGACAGACAGACAGAGTTACTTTCGCATTTATAATATTAGTAGGGATTAGTAGGGATGTTCCATAAATAATGGAAATGACGTCATTTGATAGATAGATAGATCTTTATTCGTTAAACAACATTCGTCGTGTTCGAAATTGATACATAATTCAATAACACTTCATTTAAAATTTTACAATAAAATATAAACAATTCTAATAAATTAAATTGAATCAACACTCACAATTTTAATTATTATTAAATTACTGGACAATATAACATTACTATCAAATTAAAGAAGTCAATCAATATTGTTAATTTTAAGAAGTGTAAAAATGAATGTCAAAATAATGTCAAATAATAATAATAGTTATGAATCATTTTAAAATTATTTACTACAGGGGGAAAGGGCGACAGTAATCGATAACGTTTTAATATTTTAATAACTCGCAAAAAAAATATTTACTGATAGCCTCAACATCACTTAAATCTTCAGATTACATTTATTTTTATAACTCTATGCCTTTTCGCAAAGGTGTTGTTTTAGCATAGACATAGAATACATGATTTCTCAAAATTCCCACGGGAAAAAGAAAGCTAGTATAATAAATTAATAACAATAATAAAGTCGCAGTAAGAAAGATAAAATTAGAAATAATAATAAATTATTGAATAATAAATAGTTTTTTTTTACAGAAGTTAGTCACGATATTAGACGTAATTGAAAATTGTTGAGTTGTTAGTGATTATCGTTAGGTAATATTTAACTCTATAACACTCGGTTGCAGAAGAGTTCATTAAAGTTAATAATACTTTTAAAGTCATGCTGTCTCTTTCTTTCTTGTTGAGGTAAACAAGGACAGCATTACATTTAGAGAAACAGATACCGGCAAACAACTTGAATGCGCAGAACAGAATTTTGGGTCTCTTTGGTGGTGCGGTGTGGGGCGGGGCGGGGGATGTCGAACCGACCACGCTATTGGTAGATCAGTCCTCCCCCCGCCTCCCGCATACATTCCGCGTTCCGTTGCCTTCCTAATACACTTGCGGACAGTGAAAATGGTTGTTTTATTGTTTCTTGTAATAATTGTTTTTGAGTTATTGTTAACTGTTGGAAAACAACTACGGCACGATGAAAAAACCTTGTTTTGTATACATAAATAGGGATGTTGACAATGTTTGATTTTTTGAATTATTGTAGGTATGCGAAACAAAAAATAATGCTAGAAATACACTGATATCCGAAAACAGCATTAAAATTGGTTTATAAATGAACAAGTTATTAGCATTTATATTATCGTAAGGACTAGCTATCTCGTCATGTGGGGAGAGCTAGCTATCTTGTTTTTACGTATGCAAACAAATGGCGGTGACGTCACATGTCGGTACGTGCATCTCTTTTTCGTTGTTTGACAGTTTCCCCCTCTATTGAAATTTAATAGCTTGTAACTTTTTTATTTCTCAATATTTTTAAAAATATATTTCGGTTTGGGTTTTGGATTCAGTTCTTTTTTAAGATAAACAATAAAAAAAATAGTCAACATCCCTATTAACCTTTTGATTAAATCCATTATACACATTAAAGTATACATAGATGAAAATAGAATTTGAAATGTATAAAGTATAGATTAAACTGAAACAATTTTTCATAAAGTGTTTTGTACGCGATCCCTTTGTTTTGTACGTAAGTGTAGAAGCGCGGACTTTCCCCCACCACGTCACCCAATGCTCAAGATGTTTGTCGGCATCTGAAACTTTGTTGAACGTTTCTGCGACTGAGCGTTAGTATATAATTTAAGGTGTGTAAGAAATAATAGTATTTTTAGAAACAAAAGCTTCTTATCGAGTAGGTACCTATATTCAAGTGTGTGGCGAACTTGGCTAACCCTGGTGTCAGAGTTTTCAAACCGCACAATGGTCTTTGACTTAGTTTTGACGGCTGTAGTCAATCGACAACAGCCGGGACCGACAGCGCGCCCTCCAAAGCACGGAAACGCTTGTAATAAATTGCCACTTTGGTCATTCATCAGGTTCCCTGCCTCGTTGCTTAACCTCACTGATCGGTTGAGATTAGCGAGCGCCGCCACTGGGCGTTTCATACTTGATTATACCATACCTATACGATAAATAAGGAATGAAGTATTGTTTCTTGCACACCTTGACTACCTATATTTAAATATCTTATGCCCTTAGACCATACACTCTATAGACGGAGCCAGGAGCGTACCCCTTTTAGATAGCAATAGTTTACCCCTTCCCTGCACCCAACCATACTTCACTGTACAAAATCTGTACAACAACTTAACTAATGGAATCTCTTTTCTCACAAATTCATCAAAAAACGAATAAAATTTATGCACAAAACCTTAAAAACCGTAATGACTGACAGAAGCTGCAGATCGAACGCTTTGTTTGTCACGAATTGAAAAAATGACACCAACAAATGGGTTACGTAGAAAGAGATGGCGTTTAAGTTACCTATCTCTTACTATCTTGTAGGAACTCACATGTTTGCATCTCTTTCAAAAGTGCTGTGACGTCATTAGTACTCCGTCTATGGAGTGTATGGTCTAAGCTTATGTCTTGTATTAAAACCTCAAAAAATTACTGATAACTTACTTATAAGGTTATGTCCGTGAGTGAGATAGTGAAATCGGTCAATGTACAGGACAACAGCACATCATGCTATCCAAAACTGTCAAATTTCTTCAATCGATTTTCAATTTTATCTCCAAGCATTAGAGTTTACTATCCATTGGAGAAATTTGACAGTTTGTGGTAACATGATTTACTGAATAACCTGTTTGTGGTTGACTGTACGGAGGGCTGGATATCAGGTTACCACTCAACGAAAATGGGTAACCAGGGTAACGTGATGCGCTGGCCTCTGAACTTTCAAACCATATTTCTCTTTTTTGTTTATTTAGGTTACTCATAATAACGTACTTATGTGTACATTGTTTTAAATGTTTGCCTTTTTCTGGCAATTATAATAAAATTTAACTTATTCTGTAATATTCTTTACTTATTATTAGAGAGACAGTTCAAACATGGTGTAACGGGCAGCTTAGCAAATACTTAAATTGTGGAAACCACCCATTACTATGATCAGCTATAAGTATAAGTACTTAATACTTTTTTTCCGAAAACGTTAAGTTAAGGAGATTTCGTTATTTACAATATAATACTATATACTTTATTGCAAAATTTGAAAAATAAAAATAAAACAATGATGGGACAAAAATAATGTAACAAAAAGATACAATATAGGCGACCTTATCGCTTCAAGCGATTTCTTCCAGTTAACCTTTGGGTATTTACCTACTTTGGCGCTACGCAATGTACCGCGAAACCACGCCCTGCGCCGCTGTCAGAATGCGACGTACATTGCTATTTTTCGTGATTTACATTATTATTATCGATTTTTTATTGCAAAATTGAGTGTATTCTAATAAATAATTTAATTTTAAAATAAAAAATAGTAATACAATTTTCCGTAAGAAATTCTGATCTGAATTCAGGGTTTCAGATATTGCTAAGCTGTTCCTAAAACCCCGTATAATACTGTGTAAACTACTTATCATTTGTTTTAGAACTGAAAATTAAATGAAGGTATGAATAATTTTAAAAACTTAGCTAAATTATTTTTAAAAATGCTAGATAACTGCAGCTCTAGCACGATAACGACAAACTCCCGTTCGGCTCACGCTGAAACTTCAATTTGATTGCGCGAGGGTCCCGCGCAAAGGCTTTCTCGCCCTATGGCGTTGTCAATGTTAACATTTTGACATAGGACCGCGGTGTTGTCGCGTCGCTGTCATTATCGTACTCGGCCTGCTGGTCACGTACAAAATATAAGCTAAACGCTTTCCGCGTAAACGATGGCATATTAATAAAGTCACAAATAAAATCTTTTCAAGTGCGCTGTCATTTACCGAGATATTTTTTTTATTGAATCGACTCGATATCTAGTTTGTGTATGCGAAAATTTACCTAGATATCCACTAAGGCCCGTAAGGAAGGTGACTCGAGTCTTAATCTATACTTAAGTATTGATCGTCTCCTTCTCTCACTATCAAAATGACAAAGACAATTGCTACTTAAGTATACATAGATCAGGAGGGCTATCACCTAAGCGAAACTGATTTGACGAATGTAATGGTGTACATTGCTGTGTTTGATTCATGTCGTTAATCAAGGTCTCCTTATAAAGAAGCGATCGACAACATTCCATTCAGTTAATCAGCATCAGCTTCGCTTAGGTGGTAACCCCCCAGAGGCTGAGTCGCGTTCTGTAATACCATCGAGCACATAATTTATATAGAGAAGAAATATTGACTATTTTGTGTGAAAATGAAAACGAATGATGCCAATCCTTTGATAATCGCATTTACTCATACAACGCTCTGATTGGCTGACTCAAGGTCAATAGGGATTGTAAAAATGGGCCTCAAATTTTGCCGATATCGATGGTCAATGCATCGGTATTAGTGCACAACCGTGCTGTATTATGGAATTTAAAAGGTTATTTGCTCTATGTGTAATACGGACCTTGTAACGCTGAGAGCTAGAGCGCACGTGCACGAGTGACTGATTGTTTTTGTCACAATTGGTCAGGGCCCCGATTCTGTAAGGCTAACGCACAAGGGCTACTTTTGTGTCCGTGACTGTTTTGTCACTCTTAACAAGTCTATGGATTTCACCCCGTTGTCATGTTGTAACATGCGCGCATCTCCATTCATATCCATGGACTTGTTAAGAGTGTCACGTAAAAGTACCCCGTGCGCGCTAGCCTTAACTTTAGTTGTGTGTGATGGAATGGTCGCCATTTTATCCGTTCAGGTGGCGAGATTGAGAACTATCCAAATTTCATACACCTAATGACGGCTGCTTTGACTGGTGGCGCCACCGCCAACTGAATTTTTAGTTTGTAACTTTAGGAACGTTCGGTTGGTGGTGGGCATTTGGTCGGAGTGGTTGTCAGCAAGTATGTAACAAACACATTACCCTTCTTTGCGTCGCGCAGTCGGGTAAAAATTAAATAATTTTCAATTTCGCCACCTGAACAGATAAAATGGTCTCCATTCCATCGACACACAACTGAAGTAACAGAATTGGAGCCCCGGTCTATCGATGCCATACGTCACTTGTGCGCTCCAGTCCTTGATATACAATCTTACTTTTGACTGAGCTTCGCTCTTGTATTGTAGGCGCCAACTCTTGGCAGTTTGCAGAACTAATTATTTCCTATTTTTTGTTAAAAAAATAATGAAAATGTGATTTTTTAAATGTAATTGTAATGAATCGACTTTTTGACCTAAAATACTTGTAACTTGTTTAAATTAAACATGAACAAAATCAATAATAAGTTTATTATTTACATTCTTTTGGCACTTTCTTAGAATATTTTCTACCTAGACAGTTATTTTCAAGTGGAATCTACGCGTAATGGATCGGCCGGAAATCTTATTTTTAGGACTCTTTCTTACCAACTTATCTTTCCGTAGGGGGTAGATAAGTATTGACTTCGTAATTATTTGTAAGTTAATCACTATTTTACATGATTTTCCATGATCTTACGAGAACCCGTGTATAGCAGGCTGGCTGAGCCAAATTGCTTAGAGAGATCTCGCATAACTCGGTCGATTAGTTAGTGAAGGCAATCGATCAAGGTTTTATCGTAAGTATACACCTACTTTCCCATAAAAATAAAAATAAAACGTGCTTCAGCCAGCCAGAATTTTCAATTTTTGGGCACTTCAGATCTGAAGGGTTTTGAGAATTAATTTGATCCAAAGTAGGTACAGTGACGCGGTTAAGTGACAGAATCCAAAGAGCTTCATCCATCCAACTAGTTGGACAGAGCACTTGGACAGTCGCTAATTGGGAAACTGGCTTTGTAAGTTGGATAATATCGCTTCAGTTCATTCAGTTCCTTCCGATTTTGATCTGTAAGGATGATATCGTCGTGTAAATTGTATATCCCGCGGGCTGTGTAGACCCCTTTAGCGATATATAGTGGTCCGTTGAGCCCGCGGGGTGAGTAGACCCTTTAACGCTAAGTAGTGGTTGACTGAGCCCGCGGGCTGAGTTGCTTGATGAGTGGGTCGAATCGTTCACAGAAAAATTATAATGGTAATAATAATAATAAATGTTTATTTTTTCTCCAAAAAGTTGTACATAAAAATTGAGCACATAGAGAAGTGGGAGACTGGAGCCTGCACTAGGTAAAACCTGTATCGCAGTTCTCCAGGAGCCCACCGCGCAGCTAACAATATTAGTAAAATGTACATACCCATAGGTACCTAATATCTAAGGACGGAAATTACTTAGGATATTAGGTAAGTAGATCAAAATTAGAAAGTTATTTTAACTTAAAGCTTTAACTTAAATTATTTCAACTGAGCCCGTGGGCTCAGCGGACTTTGGGCTCAGTATTGACCCCAGAATGATTTATTTCACACATACGCTCACGCCTGTAATCCCTAACGGGGTAGGCAGAGCATCAGTGGTTCTAGAATACCACTTAATGCCTCGTTTGACACAAATGGGGGATGGAACATGTTGTGTAATGATGTGAGGTGGTCAGCCTTTCGCCCATTATACAGCTAGACCCTCACGTCCCACTTACCTATTGATTTTTACTGTAAGCCTGGGAAGAGTGATTTATTTCATAGACAGAAAAAATAAGGTGATTTATTCAAAATTAGAAATTTGCTGATCCCATAGATATAGAAAAATAAGAGAATAAAAGCACTTCTTGTCAGAACTGTCACATTAGATGCGCCACGCGGTTTCATTATATTCTCTTTAGAGAAGCTTTAGAGTCATGCAAGATTCATGAAAATGTCAAGTCGATGTCAAGCTGAGTCATAACAACAACATTGAAATCATATTTAATTTATTGTTTTATGCAACCGATTGCCATTAATAAGTTGATCTAGAAAACTGACACTGGAATGAACGTAAGTTGTATATGGTAGCGCTCTTGCAGCATTGTTCAGAATCCATCAATCCAACACAATTCTTTCAACTCGGAATCCATCAGTAAAGTTAGTGAATTTTCCTTGTGTTTTGGTCCTTATTTTGTTTAATAAGGGGTTTTTTGGCGAAAACTCGGTGTGCGTAGTTGCTGCACTGATTAAACTTTTGTTTTCTACGTTAGAGAGTTGTTTAAATAATGATGATAGCGTATTGTGCAGTAAACTAACTTAGATTACAACAGCGTAGTTAAAAAGAAATTCAAGTGATACAGTGTATCCGCTCCGTTCGGTTCCGACAAAGATCGCCACGTAGTTCGCTACAACACTGATACTTTGCCTACCCCGTTAGGGATTAAGGCGTGAACATTTATGTATGTTCTATAAACAAGGTTAATTTCTGTGCTAAACAAGGTTAATTCAATGTGACTTAAGTTGTACTAGGTTTCCGCCTGCAGCTCCGCCTGCGTGGACTACAGGTAATATTGTGCCTAGCTGTGGGATAAAATGTAGCCTGTCCTTTCCCAAGGTCTAATCTATCTCTGTACCAAAATCAGTTTACTACTTTAGCCGTGAGAGTGTAACAAACAGATTGAGTTACATCAGGTTCCCTGCCTCTGTGTACGTTGCTTAACCTCACTGATCGGTTGAGATCAATGAACACCACTGGGCTATGATAGCTTCACTGCTTCAAAGGGAGGCCCCACCAAGAGGACTCCCTTTGAAGCTACGAGTATGTTGAATGATGAGGAACCGTATACTGTAACACCTGGAGGTTTACCATGATCGCTTAGCGCGATCCAATTTAGGACCTAAACAAGTCTGCAACGTTTATTCGTACCATGATGGCTTATAAGCGATTCAATTTTGGCGCTGTTGCGATTCAAAGGCAGACCAGGGACAATTTATGTAGACATTTAAAATGAACCATAGACAACCGAGCAGTTCAAAAGCAGCGCCATCATGGTACCATTTTAAAAAACATTCCAATTGCGAAGCAGTTCAAAGTTGGATCCTAAACAGAAATGCTTTTAAATGATCGTGGTAGGTACCCTGTTCTGGGGGCAAGGAATGAAACACGTAGCTCTTCTAACAGGTGCTATATTTCTAAATAATTACTGGCACTTTTACTACACTTGTTGTTTATTGTAAACGTATACACAGTTATTTATAATTATATAACGCTTAGGAAAGTGCTATTTGCACGCCTATGAACGCATACAAGAACTTATACCGCGAGCTCTCTACAATGAATGGCGCAAGACCAGATCTTCAATCATTTCGAATGTTGACATCGAATACCATTTCAAACCTTTTAAAGTGATATTCGAATTATCTTCTTCGAAATGACCGAATGAGAAAGAAGTTGCGTTATGCCAGATCCTCCATGAAGGTCTGCATACCACAAGTTAGACTTTCCTAAGCGTTATGTAATTATAAATAACTGTGTATACGTTTACAATAAACAACAAGTGTAGTAAAAGTGCCAGTAATTATTTAGAAATATAGCACCTGTTAGAAGAGCTACGTGTTTCATTCCTTGCCCCCAGAACAGGTGTTACAGTACCCACTTAAAGGAACAAATTTCATTTACCAACTCTACACACTCAAAGGCCCACACTAAGATTTTCCCTTGTGTTGTGGGTTCCTTGGAACATACATAAAGACAGACACGAACACTCATGACCCGAGAACAAACATCTGCTCTTTGCACAAATACTTGCTTCGACCGGGAATCGAACGCAGGACCCGTCGATCAAGAGGCAGTGTCACTACCACGTTTATGCGAATGGGCTTAGTAAAAACGTGTGCTCTTTGTAAACGGTTTTATTTAGCAAGCCCTGTTTGTTTATTTATTTATTTATTTGGATCAAATCTAGTATTTGAAAGACCCCCTTCCGGTTGACGGATTGATCTGAAATTTGGCACACATCTTTTGTTTTGATGACAATATTTTACATGTTTTGTAATCAGGTCATTGCACATTAGTAACTCTTCTACTGACAAAGCGATTTTAATACTGCTATATGTGATTAAAATGCATAGATTGTAGATGTAGGTATGGGCGGCCGCAACCACACGCGTGCACTCTGTGCTGTTGTGATACGTTCTGTTTTGCAATGAAAATGGAACGCTGGCATCTGTACTTAGACTTTATGTATTTATACAGGCTAAAAACGTCGGTGGTGTTGGCATGCAGCATCTCACTGTTAGATAAAAATAAAATTAACAACCCCGACATTCGATATAACTTTGAACCAGTTTTTTAATGAAATATTGCTAGGAACCATTTCGATTATATCATCTTTCAAATAAAAAAAACCGCATTAAAATCGATTACATTCGTTTAGGAGCTACGATACTACAGACAGACACATATCGAAAGCGCGAGAGGTAAACTTAAATACCCGATAGCGACATAATACAAGGTGAAAAAAAAACCTCCTTGCTATATTTAAAATCCTGAACCATTTTTTTTTCTTAAACGTAGACACACCACTAGGGTGCACCCCCCGAGCGCTACCCGCACCCCTCGCGTGCCTGGTGTAGGAGTAATGTCTACGTTTAGGCAAAATATAAACTACCTACATATTCCTGTTTTTTTTTTTCATTAATGTGGTCTTTGAGTGATACTGGCTCAGGATTTTGAATATAGCTAGGAGGTTTTTTATCACCGTGTATTGTATATAGCGGTAGCGGCACACCAAGTTACAACACTCAGTGCTGTTGCGATAAGATCGGTTTTTCAATGAGTTGAGGTAACCTGATGTGCTGGCCTCTGTACCTACATTTAGTGCTCTTGTCCATTGGTTAAAGGGCAATGTTTTGTTTTTGTGCTTTTTTTTTTGATTGCACACTAACGCCACCTTGTTATACGTGTAGAGTATGGTATGCAGACCTTCATGGAGGATCTGGCATAACGCAACTTCTTTCTCATTCGATCATTTCGAAGAAGATAATTACTCGTATCCAGGCCATAAATCTTCAAAAAAAAAGAAGATAATTCGAATATCACTTTAAAAGGTTTGAAATGGTATTCGATGTCAACATTCGAAATGATTGAAAATCTGGTCTTGCGCCATTCATTGTAGAGAGCTCGCGGAATAAGTTCTTGTATGCGTTCATAGGCGTGCAAATAGCACTTTCCTAAGCATTACATAATTATAATAACTGTATGTATATGCGTTTACAATAAACAACAAGTGTAATAAAAGTGCCAGTAATTATTTAAATATAATATAGCACCTGTAAGAAGAGCTACGTGTTTCACTCTTTGCCCCCAGAACAGGTGCTACAGTACTTACTTTCATACAAATACAAATATTGCAGCTCATCTAAAGTACATCATTATCTTGAGTTATACGTCATTATCTATAACGCGTATTTAATAGGAAAACTGAGAGTATGAGCTACTTTTAACGGTCCCATACTATTTATTTCATAGTACAAACTCTATTAGACTCAAGTTACATCACGTTGGCGTAACTTGAGTCTAATAGAGTTTGTACTGAAGTCTCACTTCACCACAGCTTTTTTACGAGTATTTTATTAACAAAACCGAAGATATCAGTGCTTTTTACGCCATAATCATATCTATTTTATACACACATCAACGCGGTCTAGGGATATTGCACGATTTTTCATACAAAAGAGGTCTGTTTGAGGAACTATAACAGCATACTTGAGATACATGGAGGGCTATAATTTTTAGACAAGCAAGTACTAAACCTGAATTTTCAATTTTAGTCAATTAACTTTGTTTTACTTGAAATTTGAAAAACTTGACGGAAACGAAAACGAAAATGCACTTTTTGCCTGCTTTTTGTATGAAAATAGTCGAAATTAGGCATTTTTTTTTTTCATTTTCGTCACGTTTTCAAAAATTTCAAGTAAAACAAAATTTATTGATTAGAATTGAAAATTTAGGTTTAACACTTGCTCGTCTGAAAATTATAGCCCTCCATGTGTCCCGAGTATGCTTCTGTAGCTTCTCAAACAGACCTCTTTTGTATGAAAAATCGTGCAATATCCCTAGACCGTGTTGATGTGTATAGTTTTGACCCCATCTGGAGTCAAGTTACGTCACGTTGGCGTTAGTGGCATAGTGCGACATAAATTCTCACTACACCATGGCAATGTTGCGAGTATTTTATTAATAAAACTGAAGATATCAGTGCTTCTTACGCCCTAATCCTGTCTTTTTATAGTTCAGGTCCTATCTGGACTCAAGTTACGTCACATTGGCGTTAGTGGCATAGTGCGACATGAAGTCTCACTTCACCATGGCAATATTGTTTCAGTGCCTTAATTGGCATTTTCTGGGTTAACTTGCTCCATCGTCGACCTCATCTGTGACCTTGGTCAAGATTGGGGTCAAGAGTTAACCCATCTCATAATAATAATAAAAAACAGTAACTTGATCCAATCTGGTCATTCCCTTGTTACCTAGTAGGATCATTGGGATATCAGATAGCAGTCGTTATTATTTACATACATAGGTACACACACATACGCACATGCCCATAATCCCTAACAGTGGCGTGCATTCCATACAAGCAGAAAAGCAGTGCCTACCCTAGGGTATTCAACGAAAATAAAACAAAAATTAAATATATAATGTACACTAACGATCACAGAATCAAAATTTGTGAAACAATTTACCGAATTTAAACTTTTTCAAAACAGCGCCATCTAAACTAGTTACTAGTTCAACATTAGAACTATAGAAGAGAGAGCCGTACCGCTCGCCGCCGCCGCTAGATGGCGAAGCTTATAAGCACTCGTTTGAAATGCCTTTTTTGTTGAAAAATGCTGGCTTTTGATTGGCTGTTTCGCCTCCCCCGCGAAAAATTAACGAACTGATTGTATGGCGAAATAAGCTCTGCCTATAAAGCGATGCTACCAAATTGAGAAGTGTCAATATTTGGTGAGTTTGGAAGGGCTGTTATAGATTTTTAATTTTGCGGTATTTTTTTCTTATTGGAGTGTTTTTCTTCGCAACTACGAACGAAAACTTTTGCAAATTATTGTTTTATTAGTTTATAGTGATTATTCGACATTTGTTTATAATAAAATGAGTACAACAAGTTGTGAAAAGTGTGGTGATGATGTTTGTTTGCCGAAACTGCGTAATTTTTCAAGTTTACCTTTTCAAGAAAAAGTAAACATTATCGCAAAAGGCCGATGCGTGCGTTGACGCAAAAAAAGGTACCGCACAGTAAGACATTTTAATACTAAAATATACGACATTCATAATTGATTGGCTCACGGGCTGTGTGCGTACTAACCGCTTATTTTGTGTTCCGTGCATTTTGTTTTCAAACTGTTATTTATATAAAAGTTTGGAAGCACAGGTTATTTTGATTTGAATAACCTTAAGTTGTTTTAACTAACATTCTAAAATCTTAATAATTTTCATCACCAAAAGTTCACTGCCTACCCTGCCTAAAATGTCTATGCACGCCACTGATCCCTAACGGGGTAGGCAGAGAATCAGTGTTTCTAGAACCTTTAGATGCCACGTTTGACACCAGTTTGGTAGGGTTATCCGATGGAACAAGTTGCATTAATGGTGAGAGGTGGTCAGCCTTCCGCCCATTATGCAACAAAACCCTCGCATCCCTCTTACAGACTTTTACTGTATACCTGGGAAGAGTAGGTAGCTGGCACGTTCTACGTTTTTCTTTCACTCCCAGTCTAGCATGGAAAAAATCAAGGCGGATAGCTTTTTTATTTTTAACTAGCATTCCGCCCGGGACTTCGTTCCCATGGGAATTCGGGAAAATTATGTAGCCTAATATGTCTACCGGGGATAATGTAGCTTTCTAATGGTGATGGTGAAAGAATTTTTCAAATCGGTCCAGTAGTATCGGAGCCTATTCATTGCAAACAAACAATCAAATCTTTCCTCTTTAGGTATAATATTAGTATACAGGTTGAAAAAGAAACTCCTAGCTTTATTGAAAATCCTGAACCAGTATCACTTACTGAACACTTTTTATTTTTTTTATTTTTTTTTTATTTGGGGGGGGGGGGGATTTTTTTTTTTTCCTAAACGTAGACACCACTCAGGCGCACCCTCCGAGCGGTACTTGCACCCCTCGCGCGCCTGGTGTAGGAGTAATGTCTACGTTTAAATGAACTTTTCCCATTGAAAAAAATAAAAAATCATAAATGTGTTCTTTGAGTGATACTGGTTCAGGATTTCGAATATAGCTAGGCGGTTCTTTTTCACCCAGTAGAGTGTAGATAAGCCAGTGCTGTCCCACTGCAGGGCAAAAACCTCCCTTCTTTGGCGTCACGGTGCTGTGCGAAATTAAAAAATAAAGTATATACAGACGTATTCGTTTACGCCTGTAATCCCATATGGGGTCAGCAGAGCATTTTTTATTTATTTATTTTTTTATTATAAGATGGGTTAACTCTTGACCTCAATCTTGACCATAAGATCAAAGATGAGGTCGACGATGGAGCGAGTTAACCCAGAAAATGCCTATTAAGGCACTGGTACTCTCACGCACCGACGGAACACAGCAAGCTGTTTGGCATCGGACTTCGGTAGGAGGGTAGTCGCGAACCAGACGGCCCTTTAGAGAGCCTACCACACCGCATGCGACCATAGGACGACACCTCAGATTCAGAAAAAATGAAGCGTCGTTGCCTGGGATGGATTACTAGGTAGGAGGCAGGTCTCATTTGTGTTTTCTAAGTCGCCTCTTACGACACCCACGGAAAGAGATGGGGTGGTGTTATTCTCAACCGATCACCACACGGCAATGCAGCTAAAGAGTTGTAAGTGGTGTGGGATGCGTCCCCATCCTGTTGGAACCGTGTCAGCCGGTTATAATGCTCTGTTGCAGTTGAGGACCAAAAAAATTGCGTATTATATCGACATAGCGTGCAGAAGTTACAGTCACTGCATATCCTCTGTTATTTTCATTTAAAAACCGGTTCAATAGAGTCCATCACCACAGCTAGGCCAAAATCTAAATTTTAATGTATTCGATTCACAAAGAAAACAGAATTTCTCGGGGCCGCGTTTAAGTTATCGGGGGTTGTGTGTGGCCCAGCTGCGGTGACGTCACTACAGCTGGGCCACAGCTGTATGTGGGTGTCGTAACCACGGAAAGAGATGGGGTGGTGTTATTCTCAACCGATCACCACACGGTTGATTCAAAACCACTTGATACCACGTTTGACATAAATTTTAAGGGTTTAGATGAAAAACTAGATTGAACATGATGCATTGTGATTAGAGGTTGTCAGCTTTTCACCCATGCACAATGTAGCAATACCCTTGCGTCCCTATTACGGACTAATGCCTGCCTGGATAGAGTTGGCAGCTGGTACATTATAACTTTTTCTTTCACACCCAGTCCACCGTAGAAGCTGTTAAATAAAGTAGTTAGATAAAAAATATTTATAACTATAATCCGTTGTTTCAGAATCAGAAATGCTTATAACTTTCTTACTTTTACTGCCAACACTTTCATATGGAAGAATAAGTATAAACGTAGCGATAGATACACATTTAAAAAGAACGGAAGTAAAAGCAGAGGGCTATAACTACAATATAATTACAGAAAAAGAAATTGATGCCTTTGCTTTGGACAAAGACACGATAAAATCTTCTGCTGAGAAGTGTTTGAACGGGTACAAACCATCACACATATTCTTGAAGGACCCTACTGAATATGGATATACCTATACGATCAATAACTGGACGGAGGTGCACAAAGTACTGAAAGTAGAAAAGTGTTACATCTCCAAAATTTGTAACGAAACTGTGCAGTTAACAACTTATGACTTCAAAAACAGATTGAACGCAACGAGAACTTTTAACGTGACTGTTACCGTGAACGTTATATCCAACGTTAGTACTAAATGGACAAAAAGAGGCGAAATATTCCCTGGTGCGAATATAACATACGTTATTGATATTAAAAATCAGACGAAGCTTAGTTTCCGCGCTCCTTGGGGTGTGAATGGTAATTATAAGACAAGACATGTTACTTTGACAAAAGAGACTGAACTATCTTTTACACCGGAACAGAAAGCTAAGTTTTATCTAAGTGGAGCGAAAATAACTATGGAAATTAAATTAGAGTATAAGGCTGAGTTAGAAGGAGATGTGGTCTGTTTTATAGGGAGACATCCCAATCGGTGCTACATAAGTAATATTCTGTCGCAAGCCGGACTGCCCAATGCACTGTATTCCTGTGAAACGCTGACGATACAATACTTCGGGTTTTTAAACCTAGTTGCCAAGGATAAATGTACCGGGCGCATGATTAATTTAGACTATGATCATTATTAACTTATCATTATTAGTTTCTATTAAAGTTTTCTGACCTGTT
This sequence comes from Aproaerema taeniolella, assembly GCA_949987775.1. Lineage (NCBI taxonomy): Eukaryota > Metazoa > Arthropoda > Insecta > Lepidoptera > Gelechiidae > Aproaerema > Aproaerema taeniolella. The sequence continues at coordinate 2,743,390 of OX465265.1, forward strand.
TTGATAAGTCTAGCATTCTTTATTTCTTCGTTTACATCAATTAAACCAATTTCAAAAAGCGAAATTTAATGTGCTACATAGTACCTACTAACTGATCTGTTTTAAGTGGGTGCTAAGGCGGCCTATCAAACTAATTTATCTTGGCACGGATTTCAAACAGATTAATAGGTACTAAGTTATGTTGTCTTTATTTTATGCTTTTTTGAAGTCGGTTTAATGCTTTTCCAAAAAGTTTATTTATTTTCCAATAGTAGAAAGTACACGAGAAAACTTGGAAGTGCCTATTAAAATCGAGGGTTGCCCTCTAAGTATTAGTCATTCCTAGAGTTACAATTTTTATGGAGCTAGAACCCTAAAGAAACCTGTTAACAGCTTACCTGCAGGCCGAGTACGATAGTGACAGCGCCGCGACAACACCGCGGTCCTATGTCAAAATTTCAACATTGACAACGCCATAGAATAGAATAGAATAGAAAAATCTTTATAGGACATTCAGGATGTCACTTAAAACAAGTCAAGATTACAATGAAATACATACAACATACATTAAACGATTTAAATACATACATACGCATTCGTTCTTTTGACCCTACTGACTCTACGCATATTCGCAAAGGTGCAGTCTTCCTCAGAGAAGAACAGGCAAGAAACTCTGAGGTTGCTCTTTTAAATCGCATTACAAATTTTCTTATTTACTCATTTTAACTAAATCTGAAATAACTCTAGAGCTGAGCAGTTCATTCCCATGGCTGCCTGTCTGATATATAATCAGAAATTTTGTAATAGCCCTTTTTGCAAAGTTTATTTTTGTCCAAAGTTATTATTGTGTTAAATTTTTGTCCAAAGGTAAATTTTGAATACACATGGGAATCTTATTATAGAACCGTATACATTGACCCATAAAAGAGTTCGTGACTTAGGGCGAGCAAGACTTTGCGCGGGACCCTCGCGCAATCAAAGTGAAGTTTTAGCGTGAGCCGAGCGCGAGTTTGTCGTTATCGCGCTAGAGCTGCTGAGGACATAAGAAATGCACCTAAACTTTTAAAATTTAAAGCCATTTTAAAGAATTATTATCTGAATTTGTTACCGTAATAATTAATTTTTCGAAATTAACTTAAAACTGTAAAATTATAGTAGATTATAGGTGAACTCGCTGGTCCCGCAGTCAAACTGATGATGGCGGCAGCGACGGCAACCACGTCAACGAGGGCGGCGAGTGGGAATATTTGAAAAAAAAAACAAAACAGCAAAGTGCACGGTGGGTCTACGCCAGGGGTGGCCAACCGGTCGATCGCGATCGACCGGTCGATCGCGACTGTTAGTCCAGTCGATCGTGGCAAGGCAAAAAAATAAAAAATATTTCAGATTTAAGGTTTTTCACTTAATATAATAAATAATAAATTTAATTTTTCACATTTTCTCTTGATACACCCTTGCCCACTTCAACTGCCTCTCCCTCTTCCATAAGTTAGCTGGAAGAAAACTCATTTTTTGAGTTAAGCTCGCCGTTGTATATGTCCTTTCTCTTCTGTAATCTGTATGTATATGTGTGTACAATAAAGAAAAAAAAATACTACATGATTGTGTACTGAACTACGCTGTTTCATTTAAGATTTCAAGAAGTATGTAATTGGTAGATCGCACAGGGTTTCGTTAGCAAATAGGAGATCTTGGGTGTAATCAAGTTGGCCACACCTGGTCTTCGCTCTACCCGTGCCTGTACCCGTATTCTAGATTTTAAATCGACGCATGGAAAATCCCAGTGCATCCCTCTCTTGTGGTATCTAGATGACAGAGGCGGGTATAGTCTTGTCGAATATCGGATTTGATGTAGTTTACGGGTGCTGGAACCTATCGGCTTCCCCTGGCAGCTGCCTGAGCGGGAGAGTAATACTGCCAGGGGAAGTTCCGCTAGCTTTGGCCACAGGACCAATTCTAATGGGGCGCGCTCGCACCCCAGAATAAGGGCTCTTTTATTGTCGTGCGTGTTTGCGCCCGCGGGCCAGGCCCGCATGCGTGCCACCCAGAACCAATAATATTGTTTCATAATGTTTTTCTTTTCCCGAGTGCGTGTGGCCCGCCTTACAATAACTTTTATTAAGCTTTTATTAATTAGCTTAAATTGTTTTTTTATGTTTAAATGTTTTATGTTTAGCATTTTGCTTCATGAATAAATAATAATTTTTTGCATGTTAAAAATATTATTATGATACATTGTATGATTCGTATACCAATATGGTAAAAAATGAGGATTGTTATTTTATTTAACAAGAACATCTCATGTAACCAATTTTTTCACGAATAAATGATTGTTAATAAGATTTTCTATAAAAGATGTATGAAATGACAAGTTGCGGGTGGCACGCATGCGCAAACACGCATGACAAATATGACAATAAAAGAGCCCTTAGGATGGCTTGTTCACCGAGTTGTTTCTTTTGATTAAATAACTATAGACATTGCAATGTATAAAGGTTCATGACTTATCCAAAAGATTGCGTTGAGTAATAAAACAGTTCATAAGACGAATTTGTAATGGTTAGAGGGCGCTGCGAACGCAGGCCTAACAAAACACCTGTGCGGAAGGTAGGTAGCTCTCCCTCTCTTACGCTGCCAACCATCAAACAGTAAATACCTCTAAATTCATTAACCTTTTCACCGCCAAAGTCTGATATATTAGATTACTTTTTTGGGCGTTTTTGACGAAAGCTCTTGGCGCTAAAAGGGTTAAGCGTTCCATTTCCCGGGTCCCACCCCTGCATAAGCTGAGGCGACATCGATTGGTTTCTCTTTTTTATAGCCTCTAATTTTTTTTGCCACTTATGCAGACAAGATGACGCATAAGTCACAAAGGGCTGACTCGCACTGAGGAGGTGAGCGAGAAAGGCTTGCTGGGTCCAGTTTTCGCCTCTCTACGAGAGGAACTTAACGTTCACCGTAGTGGTACAAAAGTTTGGATGGGAGGGTAGTCGAGGGTTCCCAAATTTAATTAGGTATGGGAGGGTTCCCAAATTAATCGAGCAAATTTAATTGGTCGACTAACCTCTCACCGAATAGTACTATTCTCTTTTTTATATTATTTTTCTCCTTTTTTATCTTTTTGACACAACGAAAATACCAAGTTAAGAAAAAAAGGTCTAATGGCTTCGAGAGAAGATACCGAAAGAAAAGACCTCGAAGGTACGGCAGTTGTTTTTTTTTCTCTTGGGAGCACTCCGTGCAAAACCTGCAATATTGTTTTATAAATCACATTTTGATAGTGACGTGGCGGTCACACTGATGAGACAACGTATGTTCAGTTGGTCCAAGTAGAAATATTTAGCTTAACTGGCAAAAATTAAATAATTGACTTCCATCAAACCAGTAATGAAGGTCAACGACTTCAATAAAAAAAACGTACGTAGCCAAGCAAATGTTTATTGCAAACACATTTACTTAGAAGAATCTACCAGGCGACTCCAGTATCTTTGCTTCAGTGGTTTTATCTGCAACAGTGGCTTTTGCGTCTGAGTAAAACCCGACTTTAATAATCTCCTTCGAATCGATGGCGCGTGGCAACGACGCCGCTTGGAGGCAGGCGTTAATATCATAGGCCCAGAAATAATGTCCCTTGTACCTTCCTGAGTAGTTGCAAGCTACGAATCCGTCTAGAGTAGCTCTGTAATCGACTTCAATTTCCATGGTTCCTCTAGTTGCTGTCAGTGTTGCTACGACAGCTTGCCCTGGCTGGAGCTCCACTTGGACCCCAGACGAGGAGCCGACGGTTACAGACATTTCCTTGGACGTCTCTTCTCCCCAGGATGCAGTGTAGGAGAAGCTGGTCGTTCCGCCTATTTCGCCGCCGACAAGCTCGACACTGTACGTTATCTCTTGACCGACCTGTGGAATTTACTATGCTGTTATTTTCGTAGGTATATGTATTTAATCACACATTTTAAAACTTATAATTTTCGGTGGAAGTTACAAATGCACTCATTTCTAGTGGAAAAGATACAGGTCTACCACTTTTTATAGAAGCATCGGCAATATTGGTTTGCTTTGAGCCTAGCCAACCAACTGCTATAATATACCATACCCAATTGCATTTCGGACTTCATGGCACGTACGCAATAATTGTCCGAAGTAGTTTCTCGCTATTTGAAAATGGCGTAACTTATAAACGTGATACTAAATAAACGCTACACACTCAAAGGCCCACACTAAGGTTTTCCCTTGTGTCGTGGGTCTCTCGGAACACACATAAAGACAAACACAAACACCCATGACCCGAGAACAAACATCTGCTTTTCACACAAATGTTTGCCCCGACTGGGGATCGAACCCAGAACCCGCCGATCAAGAGGCAGCGTCACTACCACTCGACCAAACCGGCCGGCGTACTTACTAACTGTACCTAACTGATTAATATATGGTATAAAAGGTATGTGTTAAATTAAAGACGAGGGCTTTAAGGCCGTATTCTCATTATGCTCACAGTGAGCCGGCTGACAGTCCGCCTCCCTACATATTTGCAAAGTCAAAATAGCTTTATTTTAAAGAACATCAGGATGTTACTTAAAATAAATATTTTAAATTGAGTTATGCAGAACTTATGCAGTTTGCAATCCATTTAAAAGAATAACATATTTCGTGCCTCAATATGCTCAATAGTCGTGGTAAACCCGGGAAATGAAATGATGAATCGAATTTAAAGTGTTTATTGTTCGGTGGTTGGCTGCAAAAGAGGCCGAGAGCCCCCGGTACGCGTTTACAATTCGCTTTATTAACTATATGTTCGTTTACAGTCTTCTTTATGCAAGGCATCTATTGGTTGCACCGTGAACTAAATATGTATTATAAACCAAGTTAGTACGGTGCAAATCCAATAGGTGGCGCCGTAACTATTCGTTATCGAGCACATTGGAATAATAAATCAACGGAATTCGAAAAAATATTGTCGTTGAGCGACGATAAAGTCGAGACATGTGAAAAAATTCATTATGACTTTTTAACTTTTTTCAAAAAGGTTAAGCTACAGGGCAAATCTTTACCCCGATCGTCTTTATTTCAAGATCAAATTGTAGCTGACTAAATTGTCCAGAGGACTTTTCTAAAATTTTTGATAGTATTCTTTGTTTCCAAAATATCGAGCGCCAAAATCAAAAATTCGGAAAAATTGCATTTTTTTCACTATTTCGGCCAAAACCCTTTTTTTATTTTCCCGAATAATTCTTTTTTTACCTTACAGCTCTCATAAATACGCCTCTTTTGAGCCTTTTAGAATATTATATCTTCACAACTCTCCGAGATATAAGGGGATCGCACTTTTTCGTGAAATCGGAGCCTACACTGGAGCGAACGAAAAGACATTTCCAATGTCGATAAGAATGCCGCTCACTGTGAGCCTAACAACATCGCCTAAGCGTACCCAAGTCAGAAATCGCACTGTTGCTCGAATGATACATAGGCCTTCTTAACTATATCTTCTTACCAGCCTATATACGTCCCCACCGAGGGGCACGGGCCTGATTTGAGCCATAGTCCATCACGCTGGCCCAATGCGGGGACCGCTCCGCTTTCGAAAATGAATTTTGTAGGACGGGCGGGTTTCAACATGATGTTTTCCTTTAAAGACGAATTTAGCGGTACAGGCCCGCACCAGGATTTGAACCCGCGACCTTCGACAAGTCAGGGCTATCACCGCTATCACCGGCACCGCTTAACTATATGCTACGAGTAAATTATGTCATCCATGATTTCAACAATGACAGCTTTACTAATAATTTTAGGGAAAGAAAAATGTTCGGCGCGAAAGGGACTTGAACTTAGGATTAAATCTCCCGGTGCTCTAACCAACTGAGCTATCGTGCCTTCAAGTCAAGCGGCAAAATTTCTCATTCCCTTTCTAAGCACATTACGTCGTGCGTGTAGGTGAGAGAACCAGAAGATTTAATCCTGGGGTTAAGTTTTAGTCGTGGGTTTAAGTAAATTATTTGTGAAAAATTTTCACGCGGGTAAGCGTTTTAAAAATACAGTTTTCATCTCGAAACTATATCTAAATTAAATCGAAAGATGAATCAATTAATGGCCGCGGAATTTTTACTTTCTAACCGACTTCAAAGAGGGAGGAAGTTGCCTGATCAACAGGCTTTGCTTTTCCTAGTACAGGAATCAAGATTTATTTTTTATTCTGTTTTTTCGTAAGTTTGAAACTTTCCAAGTACACACCTTAGGTGTAGCAAACTAATTTTAAAACAGCAGCTCACCTGAAAATCTCCTCCCTTGGTCCAGGAATTTCTTACGGTCTCCGTCACCTGTTGACTGATCGCCGTATTGAACGTAGTTTTTACGGTGCTGTTGTTTATAAACTCCTGGGTCCTAACTATGACTGGTTCAGACTTAATGCCTATGATCCTCGCACTCTTCGGGTACATGGTTCTCTGAACTTCTTGCCAGCCATAGGACTTGTACAAGTCGTGTTTTGTAGGACTTTTAAGAAACGCATCGTCTGGTCTTCCTCCTGAGTACGCTCTTACAGCATCCTGTAAAATTATATTTATAACATTTTAAAAGTCAATTCAATTCCTTTATTTGCATTTAGACAAGGTGTAGTACAGAGTTGATATAGTATAATAATTAAAATTTCCGCTTGTTTAGCCATTACTTAATTAGATGCAAATATTCTACAAAATTAATATTAAAAATAGTTACTTAATTAATACACTATAATTAAAATTTAAAATAATAATAAGCAGGTAATACAAACACACACTTTATTACACATGTGCACATATGAAGTTATAGTTAGTGGAATGCGAGGGTTTTGCTGTATTATGGGCGAAATGCTGACAACGTCTCACTATATTTATTGTGCATTATGTTTCATCTATTAACCCTAAGATTTTTTGTAAAATATGGAAACAGGTGGTTCTAGGACTAGTCCATAGCCTAATATCATATGGCATTTTACTGTGGGATAATGCTGCGGATATCAATAAATCTTTGTTCTGCAGAAAAGGGCTGTTCGCGCGATTTATCAAATCAGACCTAGAATATCACTTAGACAAATATTAAAAGAAATAGATATTCTGACTTTTGTATCCGATTATATGTGACAATCTTTTATATGTGAAGAAAAATGAACACTTGTTTAAAAAAAATAGTAATAGGCACAATGTAAATACTAGGACCAAACATAAACTAGATGTACTTGACAGTCGTCTCCAAAAGGTCACGAACTCTTTTATGGGTCAATGTATACGTTTATATAATGAGAATCCCATATTAATTTAAAATTTTCCTTTGGACAAATTTAAGACAGTAATTAAACAAAAACTTTGCCAAAAGGGCTATTACATAATTTCTGATTATCTATCAGACAAGCAGCCATGGGAATGAACTGCTCAGCTCTAGAGTTATTCAGATTAAGTTAAAATTAGAAAATAAGAAAGTAATGCGTTTAAAAAGAGCACCCTTAGAGTTTCTTCCTATTCTTCTCTGGGGGAGACTGCACTTTTGCGAATAGGCGTAGAGTCAGTAGGGTCAAATGAACGAAATCCTTTAATGTATGTTTGTATGTATTTCATGTAATCTTGACTTGTTTTAAGTGGCATCCTGAATTTCCTATAAAAAAAATATTTTCTATTCTACTGATACTCTGCCTACCCCGATAGGGTTTATAGACGTGAGCGTATGTATGTACGTATTACATTTTATAAGAGCGCGATGTGGTATGAAAGAAAATGTAGCGACGAGGATAGAAATAAAAGATAGGGCCTTTTTATAATTCAAACGGCACGTCACGGCATTTCAAAATTTGAATTACCATTGCCCCCTACGTTCTCAGCTTCTAATATGACTATTACATAGGAGGCAATGGTAATACAATTTTGCCGTGCCATTTTTGAATTATAAAAAGGCCCAATGAGTGAAAGTAGATTGATGAAAGAAATGTACAGTGCGAACGTAGTTGGAAGGGTAGGAAGAGGGCGCCCTAGGCGAACGTATTTAGACCAAATTGGTTACGTATTGAGAAAAGGCCGTATTGGGAGTACCCGAACCCAACGAGCGTGTTTACGTATACATTTTGAATAGGAATAGGAAGCGAAAGAAGTGTGGTTGGATCGTAGCACGTGGCAATCAGTGGTCTCTGCCTACCCTAATGGGACAAAGGCATGAGCTTATTTATGTATGTACAGTCAAAAGCCCATCAGGTTACCACAAACTGTCAAATTTCCCCAGTGGATAGTAAACTCTAATGCTTGGAGGTAAAGTCGAAAATCGATTGAAGTTTGACAGTTTTGGATAGCATGATGTGCTGTTACCCTACATTTTATAAACAATATACTTTCAATTAGTTTTTTTGTCACTTTTTTGTCATGTTCCACGTTTTTTTCACGTTGTTCTTGAGCTGCTGATTTATTTATTATTTATAACTATCATCACTTTACATTAGGTACATTTAAAGAATCGCCGGCCGGTTTGGTCGAGTGGTAGCAGCGCTGCCTCTTGATCAGCGGGTCCTGGGTCCGATTCCCAGGCGGGGCAAATATTTGTGTAAAAAGCAGATGTTTGTTCTCGGGTCATGAGTGTTTGTGCTTGTCTTTATGGTGTTCCAAGGGACCCACAACACAAGGGAAAACCTTAGTGTGGGCATTTGAGTGTGTAGCGTTTATTTATTTATTTAATAACCCGCAGGATCAATATCAAATATGGCTATCAAGTGGTTCTAGAACCACATAGGGTTCTGCTTACGCTAAAAGAGATTATAGAAGCGCGAGTCTCTAAATAGATATATTAATCACACGAGTTCTTAGAACAAATTTGGTTCAGTAAGTGCATCAGAAGAATCATGGTAAGAATCCTTATAAAATATATAAACAAAAATAATAAACGCTACACATTCAAAGGCCCACACTAAACGAAGGCTTAAGGTTTTTCTTGTATCCTGGGTCCATTTATTTATTTATTTATTTATTTATTTAGTTTAGGATCTCCAACAGTGGAGTCATTTTACATCTTAAAAGAACTTACACAAAATAAAAATTGTGAATGCTCCAGTAATTATAGGAGAACACAGCATTCTCAAAGATGACTCTTAAATATACAATTTAAAGATGACGCTTAAAGTTACACTTAAAATAATTGACAAAGAAAAAAAAAATATTGAACTTCTTAAAGCAACAATATGATACATTATCTATAAAAAATGTTTAACAACTTGTTAAATTTCAGAAAAATAAAAGTAACCAAAAACAAAACCTCCAATCAAACAAAAATAACAAAAACAAAGCATTCTCTTATACTTAAACGAAATGAGGAACATTATTGAATACTGATTTGTAATAACTTGATCTTATGTCTATGTGCTTTGATGCAATCAACAAATTATACATATAATAATAATACAATAATAATACAAATAAAGCCAAACTCATCTCCTATAAATTAGAGTCTATAAATTAGAGTCTGATGAAAGTATCAACTGTTCTGTAAAACAGTTTTTTTAAATTTCCAAAAAGGTTCAAAAATGTCTAGTCCGTGTGTTTTAGCTAATGAGTTGAATTGTCTACAGAGTCTATTTAATATTGAGAAGTGGCCAAGGTTAGTGTTAGACGAGGGAATAACAAGGAAATTGAAGGCTTTAATACGTGGTAACCGGCGTGGAGTACTAAACTGAATAATTTCTATCAAATTGCTGCAATCAAACTTTCCATTTAACAACCTGAATAAAAATTTCATGTCTAAGAAAGTTCTGCGACTGGCAAGGGTACGTATCCTATAATGATTCAGTCTATGTACATAGCTTGGAAGTTTCTTAGCTAAATAATTGCCATAAGCCAAATGATATAGAAATCTCCTTTGAACACTTTCTAACCGATTGGTGTAAACCTCGTAATGGGGATTCCATATGATGCTTCCATATTCTAACGATGATCGCACCAAGGCGTTAAAAAGCAAAATTTTGGTATTCGGTTTTCTAAGATCCTTGCAGTTTCTAAGGACAAATCCGAGTCTTTTAAAACATTTGTTTACTACTCTTGTTATGTGCTTATCAAATTTTAGTTCCCTATCCATCCAAATTCCCAAATCTCGCGTCTCATTAACTGATTTTAATTCTATATTATTTAATCTATATTTATTCTGTGTAACAACTCTATTTCGGGTGAACTGCATATAGAAACATTTTTCCGTATTAAGTACCATTTTGTTTAATTCACACCAGCTTTCTAAGTTATGAAGATCTTTTTGAAACAAAATTGTATCTTCCGCGGATTTTATAGCTTTTGACACTTTTAAGTCATCCGCAAATAAATAACAATGAGAATCGTAAAAGCAATCCACAATGTCGTTGATGAAAACGTTGAAAAGGATGGGACCTAGGTGGGACCCTTGAGGGACGCCTGATGTAGCCAGAAATGGTTCTGAGCTGTAACCATCAATTACTACCCTGCTGAATCTATCTCGTAAGTAAGAGTTAAACCACTTTATGAGTGAACCCGCGATACCCATGCGGGAAAGCTTTCTGAGAAGAATATTGTGATCGACCCTATCGAAGGCCTTGGAGAAGTCAGTATAAACAACATCGACAGGAATTCGTTTATCTACAGACTTCGACAAGCTCGACACAAATGATGTGAGATTAGTAGTTGTAGATCGAGATCTTGTAAAACCATGCTGATTTTCATTTATATAGGGTTTCAAGTGCCAAGATAAGTATTTGCAAACAAGCTTTTCAAAAACCTTTCCAAAAACTACAAGAATTGATATGGGACGGTAGTTTTCTATTACATGTTTATCACCAGACTTAGGAACCGGAACGACCAGAGCTTCTTTCCAAAGTGTAGGAAATAAACCGGTCTGAAGGGATTTATTGTAAATTAATGTTAAAGGAAATGTTAAAACGTTTGCGCATTTCTTAATAAATAATGGAGGCACCCCATCACTGCCACATCCTTTTTGTTCATCCAAGGTTTCTAAAGCTTTTCGGATTTCTTGCTCTTTAATGTACAAAGTAGTGAAATATTCGGACGAACATTGGGAAGAAGGCGAATCAACTAACCTACAATCACTATTAGGATCAGACTTGTTATATACTTTCGAAAAGCTATCGACGAATAAATTGCAAATATCGATACCACTTGAAGCCACTCTGTTTTCAAAGGTCATTTCGTTAGGATATGTACTTTTGCTAACTTTCTTGTTTTTAATGTATGTCCAAAAGATCTTAGGGTTTGATTTAATTGACGTTTCTATTTTTATAATGTATTCACTATAACAGATCCTCTGAACCATAGAACAGCGTTCTCGTAATAGTTTGAATGATATTATATCTAGTGGGTTATTGTACTTCTTAATTTTTAAGTGAAATTTTTGTTTCTCCTTCAACATTGAAATAAGTTTCCTGGAATACCAAGCTGGATATTGTTTCGTAGATTTTACTTTTAAAGGAACAAATTTACGTATACTGTTTTGAATTTTATTATTAAAGTTATCCACCATTTCATTAACTGAGTAACAAAATGCAAATTCCTTATTCCAATCTACACATTTCAATGAATCTATGATATTGTTATAGTCTGCGGCAAAGAAATTTGGTCTAGGTGTGCGTTTAGGTGTTAGATAAGATATATGTCCAGGTAAGGGTAAATAAAATTCTAAAGGTGGATGAAGTACGTCTACATTGACAAGAGGATTCTGAGCAAGTGCCATATCAGCTATAGTGTGATTACTAAGAACAAGATCCAACACCTTAAATTTCTCATTTAGTATAAAATTGTACTGGTGTAAGTTATTTAAAGCAATAAAATCGAATAATGTCGTTGCGATTTCATTATTTGTAAGTTCGGGTATTGCATGTAGCACATCAACTTGCTTTATCCAGGCAATTCTGCTTAAGTTAAAATCTCCCACCATCAAAGAGCCAACACCGTTTAAAAGTCCCTTTTGGGCATTGTCAATGAAGCTTTCCAATATTTGTTTTTTAACAGGAGGAGTTAAGTACACAGCACATAAGTTAAACTTGAGTTTCTGTTTCCTGTCTTTTGTAGGGGCTATGTCTATGCTTACCCAGACATCTTCATAATTACTTTCGTACTGCAGTAACCGTTGCGATGAAAATTTTTTAGACACAGCAATCAAAACCCCACCCCCATCCTTGCGATCTTTGAAAAATGTAGTTTCGCGGTCCCTTCTAAATACGGAATACCTATTATCAAAAAGCTCCGAGTCATATACACCACTGTTAAGCCAAGTCTCTGTTAAAACTATAATGTCATAATCCTGTAAACATAAATTATTATAAAAAAGATGCGTTTTAGATTTCAACCCACGGACATTCTGGTAGTAAATCTTTAATGAAGTGAATTTTAAAACTTAGTTTTAAAAATCTTGCAATAAGTAAAACTTAAAAATTAATTATTTAAGAGAGTTTAGCTTTTCAGGGCTTGTAACATGAATACATTCGGATTGTTCAGATTTTCTGATAAAAATTCTCCCATTGCGTATCCACACAAACTTGTAGCCCAATTCCTTGGAACGTTTGCGAGTTGCAGCATGCAGTGACTTGTTAGCATTAGAAAGATGTTCTGTGACATAAATCGGTTGTGGTTTATCTTGAGCGATGCCAAGGTGGCTTGAGTTCAGCTTATCTTTAGGATTCTTCTTATTAAAATTGATAGCCGCGGCGATAAAATTATCTCGCAATCTCGGGCTGCTCAATTGAAGAACAATAGAGCGGGGTCGTGAACTTTGACTGTCTTTTTTAGCAACTCGTGTACATTGCATAACTTCTGATTCCGTAATTTCGAATTTTATTACCTTGCCGACCTGTTGTACTGTTTTCAGCAGGTTCTCTGATCTGCTCTCTGGTACGCATTGCAGCTCTACGTTGCTTGATCGAGAATATTGCTCCATCGTATTTAAGCGCATGTTAAGATCTTGTACAGTAGCCTGAAGACTGCTATTGTCCTTTTCTAATTTACGTATAGTTGCAGTTTTGTCCTCTAAGGATGCTTTCATCTCTTCGTAGCGTTCATTGATAAATGAAATAGACTGATGAAACCCTTCAATCAGGTTGTCCAGTTTTTCATAGTGTTTGTCTACCAATTTCTCAACGATGTGACCTAGTTCTTCGATTATCGTTTCTCTTAAAATTCCTCGTGTTACAGGCTCGTCATCCTTGTTTGGTGGTAATTTAGATTTGGATCGGAGAGTCATGTTTTTCAAATCGGAAGTCTGACTAAGAGGTTTCGAATGCTTCGATGTAGGCGTATCGTGGCCCTCCTCCAGAGTAATGAGCGAGTCTGATTGTACAGTAGTTGAATTCTTATTTTTGCAAGGTCTACAGACCCAGGAAGCCTTCCTGTCCACTGACATGGTTCTAAAAATTTTTTCGTTTGTAAGTGCACAAAGAAGATCGTAGCATTGACCGCATTCTAAGCACCTTAAATACTCTCTTGTCTTTATTTCTTTCGTGCAACGACAACATATTATTGCCATTTTGAAAGGCCAGCAAAGGATATCTTAAAAGAGCTTATATTGCAAGTTTCTTGAAAAAAAGTATCGTTATTGAGCGGACTTTCGGAAAACGCTGCGTTGTAGAGCGGACTCCCAGAAAACGGTGCGTTTAAAGCGACCTTACTAAAAAAGTGCGTATGAGAAGCGACCTTTTCGAATGTCAGCTGTTTTTATGATCCGGATGAAAACCATGAAACGCGAACGAACTGGGCGAAGATAATAAGTGGTGTTGTGGGCAAAATAACACTGATGTGTACACTTTTAACCGCCAAACAAATAAAATATAAAATTGAAGCACGCACTTACGTCAAGTTTTTTTTTTTTTTTTTTTTTTTTTTTTTTTTTTTTTATATACACGTCAACACGTCTAGGGATATTGCACGATTTTTCATACAAAAGAGGTCTGTTTGAGAAGCTACAAAAGCATACTCGAGATACATGGAGCGCTATAATTTTGAGACGAGCAAGTGCTCAACCTGAATTTTCAATTCTAATCAATAAATTTTGTTTTATTTTAAATTTGTGAAAACGTGATGATAAAAAAATGCGTAAACTCGACTATTTTCGTACAAAAAGCAGGCAAAAAGAGCATTTTCGTTTTCGTTTCCGTCACGTTTTCACAAATTTCAAGTAAAACAAAATTTATTGACTAGAATTGAAAATTCAGGTTTAGCACTTCCTCGTCTGAAAATTATAGCCCTCCGTGTATCTCGAGTATGCTTTTATAGCTTCTCAAACAGACCTCTTTTGTATGAAAAATTGTGCAATATCCCTAGACCGCGTTTTTGTGGTACCTATTTGAATCGAACCCAGGACCCGGAGGCAGCGTCACTAGTACCACTCGACCAAACTGGCCGTCATATTATTATGTATAAGGCCCGTATTACAAAAATGACTCAAGTCTTGATCTATACTTAAGTATTGATTGTCTCTTTCGCTCACAATCAAAATGACTTAAATACAGATCTTTTTTTATATTTTTATTATAAGATGGGTTAACCCTTGACCTCAATCTTGACCATAAAGGTCAAAGATGAGGTCGAAGATGGAGCGAGTTAACCCAGAAAATGCCTATAAAGGCACTGGCACTCTCACGCACCGACGGAACATAGCAAGCTGTTTGGCGTCGGACTTCGGTAGGAGGGTGGTCGCAAACCAGATGGCCTTTTACAGAGCCTACTACACCGCATGAGAGTATAGGACGACACCTCAGATTCAGAAAAAAATTAAGTGTCGTTGCCTGGGATGGATTACTAGGAGGCAGGTATCAATTGTGTTTCCTTAGTCGCCTCTTACGAGACCCACGGAAAGAGATGTTAAAAATCCACACGGTTAAAAATCAGTCTGAGTTGAGTGATAACTAATTTTACTTGTTAACTTGAAACCTGGGCCGACGACGTCATATTCGGTGTACGGTGTGCGGAATGATAGAATATCGAAAGAGAGTCGAGGCACGTTTCCGTAACAAAGGTGCTATATCTATATCTTTTTCGATATTTTATCATTTTGCACACCGTAGGTACATTGAAGATGACGTATACGTCGTCCGCCCAGGTCTCAAGTTAACTCGTACGAGTAGTACCTTGAGCTCTGAGTCGTTTATCTTCCAAGTGGCTCGTTCTTTGTCTGGTATGATCTCAACGTTGGATCCGAGAAATTCCACGTCCGACTGTTGCTCATTTGCTCCGCTTTTGATTCTTATGTTTATTCTCGCGTACACTACGGCGGGGAGAAGAATTAGGAGGATCTTCGGTAGCATTCTGATCGTCTAGAACAAAAATGAAGAAAGAAATGGCGAATTCAAAAACTAATAAAAAGCCCTAAAATTAAAACAAAAACCGGCCAAGTGTGAGTAGGACTCGTACCATAATCTATAAAAATGAGCAAAAAAAATCACGTTTGTTGTATGGGAGCCCCCTTAATCATTTATTTTATTCAGTTTTTTAGTATGAGTTGTAATAGCAGCAACATAAATACATCTTATGTGAAAATTTAAACTGTCTAACTATCACGGTTCATGAGATACAGCCTGGTGACAGACGGACGGACGGACAGTGGCGTCTTAGTAATAGGATCCCATTTTTACCCTTTGGGTACGGAACCCTGAAAAGGATGAGTGAGGAAAACTAGCTTTATAAGGCTTAAAACGATATAACATCTATATTATATCTACACTAATATATATATTTATATACATCAACACGGTCTAGGGATATTGCACGATTTTTCATACAAAAGAGGTCTGTTTGAGAAGCTACAAAAGCATACTCGAAATACATGGAGCGCTATAATTTTCAGACGAGCAAGTGCTAAACCTGAATATTCAATTCTAGTCAATAAATTTTGTTTTACTTAAAATTTGTGAAAACGTGACAAAAATGAAAAAAATATAGCGTAAATTCGACCATTTTCATAAGTGCATAGCAGGCATTTTCGTTTTCGTTTCCGTCACGTTTTCACAAATTTCAAGTAAAACAAAATTGATTGACTAGAATTGAAAATTCAGGTTTAGCACTTGCTCGTCTGAAAATATAGCCCTCCATGTATCTCGAGTATTTTATTATAGCTTCTCAAACAGACCTCTTTTGTATGAAAAATCGTGCAATATCCCTAGACCGTGTTGATGTGTATATTATAAAGAGGAAGTATGTATTTGTATTTTTGTATGTCTACGAATAAACTTAAAAACTACTGGACCGATTTCAAAAATTCTTTCACCGTTAAGATGCTACATTATCCCTGAGTAACATAGACTACATAATTTTTCCGAATTCCCACGGGAACGAAGTCCCGAGCGGGATGCTAGTAACTTTTAAACGGCTAAACCAATTTTGATCAAATATGTATAACTAAGAACCATCTCGATTACGTCAGCTTTCAAACAAAAAAACCACATCGAAATCAGTTCATTAGTTAAAGAGCTACGATGCTACAGACACACAGATACACAGATAGACGGATACACACATCAAATACTCCTCTTTTTCGTCAGGGGTTTTGAACATCTTCTTCTAATCGTGTAGGTATAGTCAAGTATGTGGCGAACTTGGCTAACCCTGGTGTCAGAGTTTTAACGACTGTAGTCAATCGACAGCAGCCGGGACCGACAGCTTAACGTGCCCTCCGAAGCTCGGAAACGCTCGTGATAAATTGTCACTTTGGTCACCCATCAGGTTCCCTGCCTCTGTGTACGTTGCTTAACCTCACTGCCACTGGGCTACGAGCGCTTCATGGTTAAAATATAATCAATCACTTACCAACTAACGTTCCTGATGATTGACGATCAAAAACATCACACAAGACCTTATATACTTAATTAAATTCATAAATTTATCAAATTTTTGATAAAACCTTCATTGTCTACCGCAAAATTAAGATTATACTAATAGCAAATATCATTTACAGTTTCTTTATAGTTTAATGTGTTAAAATCATTTTATTTTAATTTAATTCATCGATAGACTACCGGTTTAGTTCAGCAGTCATTAAAGTTGCCTTTGCAAAGATGCTTCCTGGGTTTGATTCCCGGTCAAGGCAAGTGTTTGTGTTTTCGGGTCTGATTGTTTTCGTCAAAGTCAATATAGCTTTATTTCAGAGATACAGACAGAACACAGAACTTAAACATACAGGGCTTTAGGTA
This sequence comes from Aproaerema taeniolella, assembly GCA_949987775.1. Lineage (NCBI taxonomy): Eukaryota > Metazoa > Arthropoda > Insecta > Lepidoptera > Gelechiidae > Aproaerema > Aproaerema taeniolella. Next base: position 2,760,527 of record OX465265.1, read on the forward strand.
TATCTCTTTCAACCTCTCGGGTGGTTAATCAGTCCATGAAACTGAACAACTTCCCCAAGGAATATAGGTCAAAATATGAAAAAAAAATTTTGATCTCCTATATGCGCTATATGCTGATGAAGTTTGTATGGGAGCTCTAATTATTTTGACCTCCTTGGGGAAGTTGTTCAGTTTCATGGACTGATTAACCACCCGAGAGGTTGAAAGAGAGATACCAAAAGCCCTGTATAGACACACACAAATACACATGTCAAACTTATAACACCTTTCTGTTTTCTTCAGGGGTTAAAAATAAAAAATTGCATAGCTCCTAAATAAATAAATAAAATCCGTTATCTCGACGTTTCTGGGGAAAAAAATACTTGGAGCCGATCATAACATGGATAGATTCCACCGTTTGAGTATTTGTTTACCTGTATAATGTATTATTTTTTAGGTTCTCAATGTTTTATTATCTAACGCAAAAAGAGGGGTGTTATAAGTTTGACTGCTATATGTGTGCGTCTTGTTTAAGAAAGTTTTTTTTTTTAATTCTACTAAGGCACCTTTTGGTAAGTTTTCATATAACTACATTTCACTAAATTAAAAAGTTTGCAGGCGGCTGGTCTATTCTGTCAAATTCGTCATACATTGCTGCTGTACAATGTTATTTTCACTGGAGGTTACTTTGTTCACGAGCAATGTATGACAAATTTGAGATCAACCGAAAACGACTTCGTATTATAGTACCAACCAAATTAATAAAAACCACCAAATCAATAAATAAATTATTTATTTTGAAATACCTACTGCTTACATTTATTATTAATAATTTGTATATTTTAATAATTTTATCTTATTAAAACAAATCCATAGGAATGTTATACAACACTCTCTTAGTCTCCACATCCCTGATCCGAACACGAGCATCTGAATAATATCCTAAGGTGATGACTTCAGAAGATGGCACCATCATCTGCATACCACCTGCCTTCATAACACCGTTCACATCAAGAGACCAGAAGTGGTGACCTTTGTACGTGTCATCGTAGTTTACCGCAACGGCACCTCGCAAGCTTGCTTCATAGTCCACTTGTATCTTCATTACTCCTCTTGTAGCGTACAACTCAGCCATCACACTTTGGTTTGGCTCCAGGGATATGGTCACTCCCGATTGTGATCCTACGGTCACTGACTCCGATTTCAAAGTGCTTTCCCCCCATTTCGTCGTGTAAGAGAAAGACGTTTTCCCTCCTTTTGAAGCTAGTTCCATAGCGACTTCATATTCTATGTCTTGACTTATTGTAAGGTCTCCAGATTTGTCCCAACTTGAAGCTACAGTATTTTCCACCTCTTGATGAATTTTGGCGGTGAATTCTGCCGTGTTGGTACTGTTATTGTGGAATATCTGTGTGGAGACGATGGTTGGTTGAGAAGAGAAAGAGAGGATCTTCGCGGTAGTAGGTGTAAGACTTCTATGCACCTCTGGCCACCCGTAGCTGGTGTACAAGTCTCCCCATGGTGTAGGTGACTTAAGAAAGGCACCATCAGGTCTTCTTCCAAAGTATCTCCGCACAGCCTCTTTTAACGCCTCGTCGTGCAATCCAAAAGTAGACCTTTCTCTTTCGGAAATAAGATCTAAATTTGCTCCTGATATTCTGACGTTTCTGGAACTTTCGTCTTGAGATGCGTCGATTTCAATTTCTATCCTTGCGTAGATGAGTGTCGGTACGAGCAGAAGGAAGAAGATAAGTTTTGATGCCATCTTGTTGTTGAAGACTCTGTGGAAAAAAAATCCGGTTAGTGTTTGTTTAATGACCAATGCCGCATTAGAATGGTGATCGCTATATCAGCAAAGAAATTGGTTGCCGCAGTGTTGATAAGATGCCTACTTAAACATTTCTTAGTTAATTGCCTTGGAAGAAATAGGGGTAATATTATTCCTGAAGACTGTTTAATATTTAGCAACCCTGACGTCCATTAGAAGGAATCAAACTTGTGGTTCCCACATTTAATTACAGCATTTTTTTAAATTAATAGTTACTTAATTAAAAAATAGAAAAAAAAAACACCATACACTCAAAGGCCCACATTAAGGTTTTCCCTTGTGTCGTGGGTCCCTCGGAACACACAGAAAGACAGACACAAACACCCATGACCCGAGAACAAACATCTGCTTTTTACACAAATATTTGCCCCGACTGGGATTCGAACCCAGGACCCGTCGATCGAGAGGCAGGGCCACTACCACTCGACCAAACCGGCCGTCAGAAATATATTCGAAAAAAAGTTGGCGATAAACTAAGTAAATTTCTTTACAAAATAAAATTCACTTACGTTCTGTTCTGCGTCAGAATTTGTCTCTAGTGAACACTTCTATAACATTGAGTTTTTATACACAAAATTCATCGCTACATATTTTTATAAGGGTTAGTACACAACGGAGAATGTTGGATGACCATTTTTTTTGGTTCGGCATGGGTAATTTGCTCATAGCAGGTGGGTTGGCGGTCAAGGTAATGTACACACGGCAGCACATCAGGCTAGACATGTTGACCTTGACGTCACTCTTATCTCGCTCGTAATAGCGCCGACTTTCGTTGTGTAAATAGGTAACCTGACGTACTGCTGTCTGTACAGAGGCCAGCGCATCAGGTTACTCCATTTTTATTGCAAAACCGCTCTTATCACAAAAGCACAGAGTGCACGCGTGTGGTAGCCTGAGTTGCGGCCGTCCGTACATACAAGGTGACTTTTTAATCAGTACCCAAATTACTGTATAACTTTTTTAGATTAAGTGTTTGTTTGTAACTTGTTTGTTGTGCTAAATAAAAAAAAATAAAAAAGGTAACGTTGATAGAACGCGTAAATAAGGAGGAAAAAATTTTTTTTTTTCAAAATTTTGAGATTTTGTTACCCCTTTTTAACGTCTTAAAGAATGAATTTTGTAAAACACAGAAACACGGGTGTCACAAATTGTGTTGAAGAGTACTATTACCAAGTTTCAAGTCAATTGGACAATTTTATTTTATTTTCATACAAAAATTTTGATTTATTTTCATGCTTCAGACGATCTAGCTTGAATTTTTTATATGAAACGATATAAAACAAAAAAATACGGGTCTGTTCATTTTCACAAAGTTTAATTGTGAAAAAATCAGCTTGTATAATTATGATTTTTCCGCCCATCAACTCCTCAGGGGCCCGATTCTGTAACTTCAGTTGTGTGTCAATGGAATGGATGCCATTTTATCTGTTCAAGTGGCGAAATTGGGAACTATTTAATTTTCATGTATGGTAGAGTTGGGAACAGTGGCTCAGTCGGGTACACTGACTCGCGCCAGAATTTCCTATGTAGAGCAACAATATCTATTTGTCTCTTTCATTCATCGGTAGCGCTCGATATTCAAACACCGATGAATGAAAGAGACAAATAGATATTGTTGCTCTACATAGGAAATTCTGGCGCGAGTCAGTGTACCCGACTGCGTCACTGTTCCCGACTCGACCATACTTGCTAACAACCACCCCGACCAGCAGCGCCACCGCCAACCGAACGTAAAGCTGCAAACTACCTTGCAAATGAAAATTCAGCTGGCGGTGGCGCCACCAGTCAAAGCAGCCGTCATTAGATGTATGGAATTTGGATAGTTCTCAATTTCGCCACCTGAACGGATAAAATGGCGACCATTCCATCGACACACAACTGAAGTTACAGAATCGGGACCCTGATGGTCAGTGGGATAAATCCCATAGTAGTCTCGTTTTCAACTTATTCTACAAGTAGCTTTCCACCCGGGACTTCATTCCCGTGAGAATTTGGAAAAGTTATGTAGCATAAGTGTTAATCCAGGGTGTCAGTTACCTCCAAATTTTATCAGAATTGGTCCAGCCGTTTGAGAGTGAAAGAGGAACAAACATCCATACACACATACATCCATATCTATTGGGGTAGGCAGAGCATAGTGGTTTTAAAACCACTTGATGCCACGTGTGACATAGTTACATTCAAAGGGTTATAAGATTAAATATGATGTATAGTGGTGAGAGGTTGTCAGCCTTTCGCCCAAAATGCAGCAAAACCCTCGCGTCACACTTACTGACTTTTACAGTAGGTATGCATAGGAAGAGCAGGCAGCTGGCACCTTCTAAGTTTTTCTTTTACTGCCAGTCCAGCGTGGAAAGAATAATAAAAAATTAAATAAAAACTTAATGTGACCAAACCCTTACATTCGATGAAGTTTTGCTTATTAATTAGATATTAGCATTAATTTTAAAATCAACACTTTAGGTGTAAGCTAAAAAACGATTGAGTTGCAATATATTTGCCAAAAAGATCGAAACATGTGTGTTGTTCAAATGGACTTTGATACACTGACACAACAAAAAGCATTTTTTTTTAAAGAATATCAGTATCTGTTAGGGTTCCGTTCGTTCTATAAATGAAAACACTGAACTCTTTTGTGAATAATGTTATTTTAATTTTAATTATCTTAATATGTAAGCACCTATGTAAAACAAAGTCAAGTTTGTTCGAACACTTATAACTCGAGAGCGGCTTGAACCATTTTCATGATTTTGTATTTTATTAGTAACCGTCGCGAATAGAAGAATAACTTTTAAAAACATTGGAAAATTGACGAAAAAAATCCAACGGGAATGAAGTCCCAGGCAAAAAAGTAATGTAAAAGATAGTGTGAAAATAAAAACAGGAATGAAAATTGAAAATCCATATTAAGCTTCGTCAGTTAAATAACCCGCCCTGAATCTGACTCGGCCCAAACGTCCCCATCGAGCTAACCCATTGCCGCGCTGGATGGCAATGGGTAGACGCTGGACCAGGTAGGAGCCAGAGCGAGAGTCACCACGAGCTGACAGTCTCCGGCCAATCTACCGAATCAACTCCTACCTTCACCACCCCAGGGAATGTTTTATTGTTTTTTCCATAAAATATATACATTTTAAAAGATCCCCAGAGAGAACAGTAAAAAAGTATTGCACAACTGATATTTTAAAAAATGTATCACTTCCAACATTTGATTCGATTGCTTATAATTATAACTTTTAAACGACTGAACCAATTTTATACTCAAAAAAATTGAAATACTCAAAAAAATTTTGAAGACCTGGTTTGTCCCAAAAAAATAGGTTCCAAGTCAAATTTTAAATTCTAAATGTTGCATAAAATTAAATGTAATGTATGTTGTCATTTACGTATGGACTTAAATTTATTAATTTGTGTAATTTCTTACTTATCCAAGTTTTTAGTTCACTTCCCTCTTTGTGACTCAGGTAGGGCTTAAAATCAGCTCGCTGTGCCCACACCCTTTCCACCCTGCCTTTCTAAATGTTTGCTATATTATGTCTGTGTTTATATTGTGTGTGGAATAAAGGAATTTGTATTTGTATTTTATTTTTGTATTTTTATCAAATAAGTACAGCTGAAAACTATCTCTATTACGTCAACGCATTCAAAAAAAAAACAACATCAAGATCAGTCCATTCGTTTAGGAGCACCGGTGCCACAGGCAGACACACAGATACACAGAGATACAGATACACACGTCAAACTTATAACGCCCCTCTTTTTTGTCGGTGGTTAAAACGACCGAACTTTTTATTAAAATAATGTAATAGGATTTTAAATTCCAACAGAGATAATTTTAGAGAATAAGTATTTGTTTGTGGCATCGGAGCTCCTAAAAGAATGGACCGATTTTATACATACATACATACACTCACGCCCATAATCCCTAACGGGGTAGGCAGAACATCAGTAGTTCAAAAACACTAGATGTGTTTTTCTGGTTGCAAGACCACTTATAAACATTAAGAGAAAAGAAAAATGAACTTAACGGCATTGCTCAATGCTCACACTTACGAAAAACTCAGACTCCGTCATGGGTTCACATTTAGAGACTCAACTTAACGAACTGGTGACCAGATACATGATGATTTTTGTTTTGACATTAGCCAAAAAGGAAGGATGTACTTACCGATTTCAATACGGTTTTTTTAGAGCTCACGTAATTTAGATGATTCTGTGCTATATTTGCTCAATTGGTTTTCTTAGCTGTTTACGAGTTAGCAATAAATGTCAAGGGTTATAATTAACCGACTTCAAAAAAGGAGGAGGTTCTATGTTCGACTATATGTATTTTTTTTACGTATTTTCACCGATTCCTCCGCCAATTATGGACCAATTTCAAAAGTCTTTTTTTTTCGAAAGAGTATACTCCAGACCAGAGGTGGTCCGATATAAATTTTATCAAAAATTGAGCGCTTTTAAAAAATCAACAAAAACAAAAAAATACTACCTACAAACCAGAACACCATCTAAATAAATGAGAGTCATTTTCGTTTGTGGTTATCTATTATAGTCTGCAAAAGTACTAGTTAAGTATCTACTTTATGCGAACTGTAACAGTTGTTGGGATTGAAGTCGGTGACTCGTACATTTTTTTAACGTGGAAAATTATTTTTTATTATTTTTATTATAGAGTTACACTGCTGGGCAAAGGATTGTTTCCTCCCCCTGGGCCCGGTCCAGTGCCATTCGAAACCCTATTTTTTTTTACCATCCCATATACGGCCCCACCGAGGGGCACGGGCCTCCCTTCGAAACACGAAGGGGATTTAGGCCATAGTCCACCACGCTGGCCCAATGCGGGTTGGTAGACCGCTCGTCTTTCGAAAATGAATTTACTTGGACGGGCGGGTTTCATCACAATGTTTTCCTTCACCGTTAAGCAAGTGATAATAAGAAATCCGTACATAAATCTGAAAAGACGAATTTAATGGTACAGGCCCGCACCAGGATTTGAACCCGCGACCTTCCGATTACAAGTCTGGCTCATTACCAACTGGGCTATCGAAACCGTATAGTTACTGTAAATGTTAAAGACCCTTATCACAGAAGGAGACTCAAGTCGTCTGAGGTGTCGTCCTAAGGTCTCATGCGGTGTGGTAGGCTCTGTAAAGGGCCGTCTGGTTCGCGACCACCCTCCTACCGAAGTCCGACGCCAAACAGCTTGCTGTGTTCCGTCGCATAGGTGCGTAGGAGTACCAGTGCCTTAAAAAAAGTCTTGATCTATACTTAAGTACTGATTGTCTGCTCTCAATATCAAAATGACAAAGACGACTGCTAGTCAAGTATATATTAGAGTCTGAGTCGCGTTCTGTAATACGGAATTACAGAACGACGTCCATTGAAAGAAAGAACAGAAAGAAAAAGAAATTTATTCACCACTAGCTTACCACCCGGGACTTCGTTTCCGTGGGAATTTGGGAAAATAATGTAGCCTAAGTGTTAAAAAAGCGTGTCAGCTACCTCCATACCTTTTATCAAAATCGGTCCAGCCGTACTCGAGTTAGAAGAATTCGGACAAACCCGACATTTAAAAAAAAATATTTATATAGATTTAGAACAGATCAAACTATATACACAAAAATAATGTGGTGAAAAGGTGCTGCCTCAGCCAGGCTCCAGTGGATTGGGAGTTATTATTAAATAACACTAAAATTAAAACACACACATATGGAACATTATGGATTGGGAACATTATGTATCTGTTGCTTTCCCTTCAGTATTATATGAACATAATATTATATGTATTGCTTATGTATGTATAAAATATATGTCTGTGTATTTATATAAATTATTTATATATTATATGTATGTGTTGTTGTATTTTTATGTAGTTTAAATTAGTATTTAGATTTCAGTGGTTAATTGTGCACGTCTGTCTTTATTTATTTTACGCCTCTCACTGTCCCAGGTCTGCTGGAAGAAATTTCTTAAAGAAATAAGCTGTGCCTTTTGTGTTCGTTTTTCTATTTGTCTGTAACATTTGTGATTTTTCCTGTGTACAATAAACTGTTAAAATAAATAAACTGTTTAATAAAAATTTTGAATCACCCCCGACATTTGATTGCTTATAACTTTTAAACGGCTGAACAGATTTTCATGAAACATGGCTAAGAACACTCGGGATAACATTATCTATGACACAAAAAAAACTAAACGAAAATCGGTTCATTCGTTTTTGAGCTACGATACCACAGACAGATACACAAAAAGAGAGGGGGGTTAAACTTCTAAACACCCCTCTCTTTTTGCGTCAGGGGTTTAAAGTAGTATTTAAAATCTGCCAGTTGGCAAATCTTCCCAGGCATACTGTAGAAGCCAGTAAATATGACGCGAGGGCTCAACTCAACAACAAAAAAATGTTTATTCAAAACGAATCAAAATTTTAAATACAGTGTCCTAACTTATTAACTCTAAATAACAACTAACTCAGAGAACAGTATGTTTTTTTTTTATGAGATGGGTCAATCTTGACCCAGGTCATAGATGAGATCGACGTTGGAGCAAATTAACCCATCAATTCCTACAGGCATTGGAACTCCTACGCACCGATGCGATGGAACACAGCAAGCTGTTTGGACGCGAACCAGACGGCCCTTTACAGAGTCTAACACCTATTGGACCATGGGACGTCACAAATTTAGGATGGATTAAAACGAGGCAGGTTTTATTTGTGTTTCCTTAGTCGCCTCTTTCGACACCCACGGATTTTTTTTGTATATTAATATAGTTTTGTCAACTAAACAGTTACGCTTATTCACGATTTTGAAATTTCATGTTTTGTCATAGATAACTTCATCTTTATCCGGTAGGGGTGGTCAGGTATCGCTGCAGCTGTGTACTGTTAAAGGCGACTACAGCACCTAAATTACGATTTTATGATGCGTAGATAAGCATGACGCACTGCATTCAATCGAAGAAAAAAATACTACGGTAATATTCAGGACATAAACTAGATAAGATTCTTGCTGAAAACTTTTGGCTCGATAGAAAAAGCTCACAAAGTCACCTCTAAATACCCAATATTGTGTATCTTTTAAGCTGTAAAAACGATAGTAAAGTGCACACAGGAACTTGAATTTGCTATCAAAATGTTCGTGATTAAACACTCTCGATAAGATACTAACGCGTTTTTCGATTTAAGCTGTTACCTTACCATAAATCTCATTTTTCTAACTTTCGAACATGTTTTTGCGCACGCACGCTTTCATAGTCCGTAAACTTCGTGTATCGACACTGTTCGCACTGCCGGCCCAGGCCTGTTGAGAGACGGAGATGGCACTATTCCTATGTGTGCTGCCTTTATCGGGTGTTGTAGTCGCCTTAAAGTCAGTAAAAGGGACGCGAGGGCTTTGCTGTATTGTGGGCTAAAGGCTGACAACCTCTCACCACTATACATCATATGTCATCCAATACCTAATCCTTAGAATTTCTGTCATACGTGGCATCAAGTGGTTCTGAACCTCTGATGATCTGCCCACCCCGTATGGGATTACGGGCGTGAGCGTATTGTAATTTGTAATGTATATGATAAGGGGCCATCCATAAATTACGTCACACGAATTTCATGATTTATTGATCCCCTCCCCCTCCTTGTCACAGCTGGTCACATTTGTAACACTCCTCCCTCCCTAGCGTGACGTCACATATTTTGCATATTTTCCATTTTTTGTAATTTTTTAATACAAGCAGTACTAAATAGAGTTGTTATTTTTTTGGGAACTCAAAACTCATCATCTCAACCAAAGTAAAAACGTAAAAAGAGTGCTTGGGACTGAGGAGGTTAAGTTTGTAGTTAATAGTTAACACGTTTTGATACTCATACCACATTTAAATGTGACGTCACGAAATGTATGACCCCTCCCACTCCCTTGTCACACAATGTCACACTTTGTCGACTCCCTCCCCTCCCCTTAACGTGTGACGTAATTTATGGATGGTCCCTAATGAGAATACTCGTTAGAAACGCACCGTTCTACTTTTATAGAAACTGCTTATAAATGTGAAAATTTGCTGTCATGTATTATTACCAACTTTGGAGTGATTTTTGATGATTACATCTGTCAGAGGCGATCAACCAGGGACCGCAGTAAAATAAAAATACATACATACATACACACAATACGCTTATGCCTAAAATCCCTATTGGGTTAGGCAGAGAATCAGTGGTTTTGATACCACTTGATGCTACGTTTCACATAAATTCAAATTTTCTTTTAACATATTTTTTTTGTTAAGTTATGCTATTATTTGCATCCACAGACTTTATGTCCGTGCCCTCGTCTAGATTAAATTTTCTTGTTCTTTAACTATAAATTCACTGTATGTCTTAGTAGCAATGTGTGTATGTGTATGCACTTGTCGCAAAACAGCAACGGCAAATCCAATAGATGGCGCTATTGTGTGTTACAATGGGGTTGACTTTAAATTAGCTAGCGAGACTTTAGGAGGCGATTCTCTTCATGAAACTGAACAACTGTCCCCAAGGAACCCATAATTATCCTCTTTCGATCAGAAATCACCGGTGACCGTCTCCGGTCTGGCTCTAATTCCTCCCTGTCTATCCCCGCCTACACTTCCACCACGTACCACAAGTCATTCACCGTGCAAGCAGCAATACTCTGGAATAATCTACCAGTTTCAATCTTAGGTAGCGCCCTATGGTCTCATGCGGTGTGGTAGGCTCTGTACTCCGCTCTGGTTCGCGACCACCCTCCTACCGAAGTCCGACGCCAAACAGCTTGCTGTGTTCCGTCGGTGTGTGGGAGTACCAGGGCCTTAATTGGCATTTTCTGGGTTAACTCGCTCCATCGTCGACCTCATCTATGACCTTGCTTAGTCAAGATTGGGGTCAAGAGTTAATCCATCCCATAGTAAAAAAAATGTATAATTTGATATTTATCATCTTATTTTACTATAGTATAAGTATCAGTAGTCACATAGTTATATTTATGTTTTCATTCGGTTGTACCGTCCCGCCTACTCAAGATTTCTCTCAAAATTACTAGGTTGACTGGAAGAGATCCCCCTGTGGGATAAGTCCACCTTTGTACCTAATGTCGCTTTATGTTTTTAATCAGTGTCTATTTTATTTATAATTTTGTTGTGCAATAAAGGATTTACATAAGTAAATACATCACATACTTACATACATGAAATTCTAAAAAAAATGTTGTCTTCTCATACTAAGACAATCAGCTGATCGTCACATTTTTAATCGACTTCAAAAAAGGAGGACTCTATGTTCGATTGTATGCATTTTTAGTTTTTTTATGTATGTTCACCGATTTCTCCGCCATTGATGAACCTCTTTTCAAAATTCTTTTTTTGTTGGAAAGAGTATACCTACTCCTGAGGTGGTACCAAATTAGTATCTGGTGATGGAATCCCAGGGAAATCGAGGGCAACCCTTGAATTTAACGAGCACTTACAATCTAAATTATACATTTTTTTTGGACAAATTTTGATAAATATTTGCAAGCCTGTAAATATGTAGAATACTTACGTGATTTTTTAACATAACTTAACCAACTAATGTAACATTATATATTCTAGCAATTATTTTAAGTAACATTCCCAATTTCTACAATAATATAGGTATGCATTGAATAGGCTCCAAAACTAAAAAAACTTGTTTGTTTGTATGCATTGAATAGAATCCAAACCTACTGGACTGATTTGAAAAAATAATTTACCATTAAGAAAGTTATATTATCTCTGAATAACATAGGCTACACCATTTTCCCTAATTCCCACGGGAACGAACGGGAAATGCTAGTTCTCTATAAAATAAAGTAGTTTTGAATTTGACTTTATTCCTGTAGTTGAAAACGCCTGCGATCAACGAACAAATATATAAACTCATCACAATTTACAGAAAACCATTTCTTAGTCAAATCATTCGCGCTGCATGTTTTAAAAAAATAAAAATATTGTGAACTTTATTCATTGCATGTAAGTTTTGACGTTTATATCTATACGGGCGACTTTTAATTAGAAAGAAAAATTTAAGGGGGGATCCTCTTTGTGAAACTGAACAACTTTCCCAAGTTGAGAAGCTATTATTTCATATTATGAAATTTTCAAAAAAAAACAAGTTTTCGTAAAAAGACAAGTCAGCTGACCGCACAAGTTGTATAGAAGAGGTGAAGTTTTTTTCATGTTGCACGCTATGTTCCCTGGTTGTTCAGTTTCGTGGGTTAATCCTGAATTTTCGCTAACTAATGTCGAATCACCCAATATGATTTTTTCCTTTGAGATAAAATAATTTAAATTTTCCAGGTTTCCAACACATAATTTGCAGTTTTTTTTAAAATAAATCTTTCTTTTTTCCAGAATTCAAAATGGCGTTCCTGCTGCTGATGTTACTTCCCGTGCTTGTTACGGCGCGAATTGAAATTGATGTTTTTGGAAAATTCGGAGATGACCTTAACATGGCAGTACATTATACTGGAAGTGAGGTGGACATCATATCTGATAGAGAAAGACTTACCTTCAGATTGAACGACAAAGTACTCAAAGATGGCATAAGAAAATACTTTGGGAGGGAACCCAACAACACATTCTTACGTAGTCCTACTCCTTGGGGTGACTTGTACCAAAGCTATGGATGGACTCAAGTCTTGCGAACCTTAATCCCAAAATCGGGAAGAATTCTGAAGATAACTACCGAACCGCAGATAGTTATGCAACAAGTTTTCGAAAATAACAGCTCGAAGTCTGCACTTTTTGATGTTGGAATTTCCCAGAAAGTTAAAAATACCGCTAAGTCGGTTTGGATGAAAGGTGGCGACTTAACAGTGGGGCAGGAGATAAAGTACGAGTTCGACATCCAAGTATTTAACATTGGTGGTTCAAGTTCACTTACCTATTCCTCCTCTTGGGGTGAAAATACTGAAAAGTCACAATCTGTCACTGTTGGGTCATCATCTGAGTTGGAAATGAGCCTTCTACCAGGTCAAAGAGTAATATCAAAACTGGAAGCCACAAGAGGCAGTATGGAGATTGAAATTGAATATGAAGCGTCATTGTCAGGCTATGTTGCTGCTAACTACGACGACACGTTCAAAGGACATCATTTCTGGGGTCTTGATATTCAAGCCATCATGGCAGCGAAAAAACTCGGCAAAGTGACGTCAAGACAAGTCATCGACTACTGTTTTTACTCAAATTCTAAGGTCGTTGTCTACGATGGGAACGTTAAAAATAAGCTAATGGAAGTTGTATTTTAGTTTTAATGTTAAATAAAGTTTTTGTATATATTTTTTTTATCTTTTATTTGTCAAGTGCATATATTAATTTGAACACATACTTAATACACCATGTTATGAAGGTTTCATTCTCATCTTGAAATGGACATCTTTCTGCAGCTCTCTAACTATCCCTGTAAAAAAATCACGTTGATCCAATACTCCGTTTTATGAATTAAGGTCAAACAGACACATTTTTACATTCTCAATATTAAGTAAAAATAAAGTTAATAGAGTCACTATTAAATTATATTAATATAATTAAACTAGCTTTCCACTCGAGACTTCGTGGGAATTCGTGAAAATACATTAGTTTATGTTAAGTTATCCCTTAGTATTTTGATAGTGAACGAATTATTGAAATCGGTCCAGTAGTTTAAGAGCCTATTCAATGCAAACAAACAAACCTTTCCTCTTTAAAATACCAGTGTAGGTTTATTCGTTTGGCAATAATGTTTCATTTCACTTCTTTGATCAATGGCGTCCTTAATATAGTGATTTTGGCAATGTCTGAGTTTTATCCATCACCGAGCGAATCTCTCGGAGTTTTCATCCTAGGATTAAGGGCCACACATCCAAATGTACATGTAAATTTATAATGAAAATTAAAATATAGAATGTCGAAATCGCCAATATCAAGAAGGGAAACCCTTTACGGGTTGTATGGCTTCGGCCTTATATTATCTGAGAAAAGAGGGAAATTTTTGATTATTGACGTGGCTTAGGCCTTATTTTTATTATAAAGAAAGGAGATAATAGAAGACGACGGCTGTATGGGTTCAGTTCCCTTTGCCTTTCCCGTGTGGGAAAAAAAGAAAAAAAAAAAAAGTACGTCAGAGTCTCGTCCGTTGATCAGCAGGGTGCACCGCTAGCGGGTGAACATCACTAAACAAATTTACAAATTGGACTCTCCCAAGAAGAAGTACAACTCTACAGAACTTGACATTGGCCTAATCAACGAAGGAGAGCCATAGACAAGAAATTGAATTGAATTGAGAATTTGGAGCACCAAGGTCCGTATTACAGAACGCGACTCATCGCGTTGTGTGCTCCAAATTATCATTCTCACTTGCTAGGGGTGTGGTAATAAATAATAGTTTTATTTATTTATTTAGACTCTAATCTATTCTTGAGTAGCAGTCGTCGCTATCATTTTGATAGTGAGAGAAAGAGACAGACAATAATTAAGTATAGATCAAGTCAGTGTCCTTCTGTGATACTCGTAAGGGCCTAAGACATTATGACCCGGGGACACAATCCTACACAATGCTTAGATTTGAAAAACATTATACAGGGCTTTAGGTATCTCTCTTTCAACTTCTCGGGTGGTTAATCAGTCCATGAAAGTGAACAACTTCCCCAAGGAACTTAGGTCAAAATACGAAAAAAAAATTTTGATCACCCATACAAAATGCGCTTGTATATGCTGATGAAGTTTGTATAGGAACTCAAAATTTTTCTTTCGTATTTTGACCTGTGTTCCTTGGGGAAGTCGTTCAGTTTCATGGACTGATTAACCATCCGAGAGGTTGAAAGAGAGATACCTAAAAACATGTAGATTTAATGATGAAAATAAAACACTTTTTTTTCAATTTAACAACACGCTTGTTTTTTAATAGAAATAATTTGTAATGCAAATAATAACTAAACATGCGAATATCTTATACTATTTTTACAATAAACACACTGTGTTCTAATAAATTATTTTAAGTATATTTATATAATCATTTTTAATTAATAAATAGCTAGCTAAATACATAAAAAGATACAAATGAGTCACTGCTAATATGTTACTTCAGATACCAAAAGCACACATTCATATTATAAAACTAGCTTTCCGCCTGGAACTTTGTTCCCGTGGGAATTTGGGAAAATTATGTAGCCTATGTGTAAATCCAGGATATCACCTACCTCCATTCCAAATTTTATCAAAATCCATTCCTAATTACTTACAAACATTCGCCTATAGGGCGAATCCATAAATTACGTCACAGGTTAAGGGGAGGGGAGAGGGTCGACAAAGTGTGACATTGTGTGACAAGGGGGTGGGAGGGGTCATAAGTGTCGTGAGGTCACATTTCAAAATGTGTTATGAGTATCAAAACGCGTTAACTGTTAACGACAAACTTAACTCCCTTAGTCCCAAGCACTCTTTTTACGTTTTTACTTTGGTTGAGGCAATGAGTTTTGAGTTTACAAAAAAAACAACACTATTAAGTACTGCTTTTATTAAATAATTTTCCACGTCAAAAACTTAAGTCACCGACTTCAATCCCAAAAAGATAATTTCTTCGAGAGTTTCCCTTAATTTCTTCAGGATTCCACCAACAGATCCTGGTTTCGTTATGGGACCACCCTTGGGATACTCCCTTTCCAACAAAAAAAGAATCATCAAAATCGGTTCATAAACGACGAAGTTATAGGCGGACATATAAAAAAAAATACGGTCGAATTGAGAAACCTCCTCCTTTTTTGAAGTCGGTTAAAAATTACAAAAAATTGAAAATATGCAAAATGTGTGACGTCACGCTAGGGAGGGGGGAGTCTTAAAAATGTGACCAGTTGTGACAAGGAGGGGGGAGGGGTCAAAAAATCATGAAATTCGTGTGACGTAATTTATGGATGGTCCCTAACATAATATTAAGGATGTTGTTTTTTGGCCCGAATCTACAACTTATACAATTAATAAAATAAGTAACATTGTACATTATATTATAATACAATACGTAACATTGCGTGGTGAGTATGGCATTTACCCCTCACGTTATTGAGGGAGGCCCGTGCCCCAGCAGTGGGGACGTATATGGGCTGATGAAGAAGAAACAAGTGTCGGTACAGATGTAGAATGTAAATAAAGACCCAACGGCAGTGCCAACAAGCCATACCATCGTGACGAGAACAGATCCTGCATAACCCAGGATCCCTATCAGAAACATGCAGGAAAAAAAGAAATCTTGCGTGCTTCTGGGAGGACATTGGCTGGCTGGAATAGCCAGTCCAAACAATATCACGCACAATGGCCCAATTGAGAGGCTAAGTGCGGAAAACGCCAGACAAACATAACATAGAGTTATTCAGATAATAAGACAATTAAAGTTATGATTGACTTGAAAAGAGCGACCCTCGGAGTTTCTTGCCTATTCTTCTCCTGAGGAAGACTGCACCTTTGCGAATAGGTGCAAAGTCAAAAATGCTTATATAATTCAGTATTTTGACGTGTTCAAGCAACATTCTAAGTATTATGTTGTATGAAAAAAAGCGAATTTTGATTTTTGATAACATAACCATCGTTGGTGAGTATATGGCCGCACGACGGGGATGGCTGGAGCTTCTGCCGAAACCACAGCCAACAGGAAGCAGGACAACTACAAGGTGTAAGATACAGCTTAGAAAATACTGAAACACTGAAATCATCATCCTGAATTATTTTCTAGTGGAATTTTGGTTAGGACCATTTTCATCCTTTTGTAATGGTTTTTAATGTTTTCTGGTTTATAATTAAAATAATATAATAAAAAAACACTACATTATTCCTGAGGAAAATTTCACTTTTTTGCTAACCTGTACCTTACACTTTGTATTATGTAAGATTTTCATTATTTAAATAACTATAATTAAATGGGTACTTAGCACGTCTTTCGTTTTAAAGAAGTATCTAGGTATCTGATATTTCAGCGCTGTCGCAAATGCCACTGATAAACTGAAGAGAGAGATGCGGGTAGGATAATGCTAATTAATCGCGAAAACAGTGATGAAGAAACGAACAAAAAGAGGGTATATTCCTCAACGCATCTCTTCAGCAGCAGCACCCGTATTCTACACCAGTGTTTTTCAAACTGTGGGTCGTGAAGCCTTACTCGGGAGGTCGCAGGTAAAAGAAAAAGACTAAAATTTATAAATCTTACACTAAACTAAGACCATTTCAGTGAAAAGGCAGTGCCTGTATAATTGATGCCCTTCCGCGTCTACCACGCGGCAATCTCTTTTATTATGTGTTTTAAAACCTTCGAAGTATGTATGTATGTATTTATTCTTTATTGTACATGATCATAAGTTACACAAGCCACATTGTAAGAAAAACAGTACAAAGGCGGACTTATCCCACAATGGGATATCTTAGTACATAGATTTAGCCTAAAAGGGTCTTAGGGACCTTAGGGGGTCGCCAGAACTTTATTATGACGGCCGGTTTGGTCGATTGGTAGTGAGTGACGCTGCCTCTCGATCGGCGGGTCCTGGGTTTCCCAGTCGGGGCAAATATTTGTGTAAAAAGCAGATGTTTGTTCTCGGGTCATGGGTGTTTGTGTCCGTCTTTGTATGTTCCAAGGGACCCACGACACAAGGGAAAACCTTAATGTGGGCCTTTGAGTGTGAAGCGTTTTTTTTTTTTAAAGGGGTCGCGAATTCAAAAAGATTGAAAAACACTGTTCTACACCATTCGATTCGACACTGACTTTAGGAAAGTCTCAGTGCATCCTTCTCTTGAGCTATTTAGATGACAGTGACGGGTAGTCTTGTCGAATATCCCATTCGAGTCGAATGCTTTGGAATACGGGTGCAGGGCGTCTAACAATTACGTGATCATTTTCGGCCGTTTTTTTAACCCCCCCCCCCCCCCCTATGTAATCACAGCGTAATCCCCCTATGTAATCACAGCCTAAAACACTTTCCCCGAGGAACATAACCTACATAGTTTTATATTTCTTTAATATTCTTTAAGGCGACTACAGCACCTAAATTACGATTTTATAATGCGTAGATAAGCATGACGCACTGCATTAAATCAAAGAAAAAAATACTACGGTAATATTCAGGACATAAACTAGATAAGTAGTTCGCTGAAAACATGATTCAGCACCTTTGGTTCGATAGAAAAAGCTCACAAAGTTACCTCAAATTCCCAATATTGTGTATCTTTTAAGCTGTAAAAACGATAGTAAAATGCACACAGGAACTTGAATTTGCCATCAAAATGTTCGTGATTGAACACTCTCGATAAGTAGTTAACGCATTTTTCGATTTAATCTGTTACCTTTCCATAAATCTCATTTTTCTAGCTTTCGAACATGTTTTTACGCACGCACGCTTTCATAGTCCGTAAACGTCGTGTATCGACACTGTTCGCACTGCCGGCCCAGGCCTGTTGAGAGACGGAGATGGCACTATTCCTATGTGTGCTGCCTTTATCGGGTGCTGTAGTCGCCTTAAGATGCCATTCATTAGTGAAATAGCCTTCCTGTACATCCGTGATCATTGTGCTTACTTACCACAGCGCTAAAATGATATCAGTTAGTCATTCAAAACAAAAATCGTAGTAATTTGAGAACCCGTTTAATTATGTCCAAAACATGTTTCACTTACTCTAATTGTTACAATTAATTGTAATTTATTCGAAAAAGATATACATATAACACAATAATTACAAATCTTTACCAAATACGTAATCACGGCAGCATGTCAGGGCAACGGTTTTGTAACTTCAGTTGTGTGTTGATGGAATGGAGGCCATTTTATCCGTCCAGGTGGCTATTAGGAGAACTATTTAATTTTCACATACTTGCTGACAACCACCCCGACCAGCAGCGCCACCGCCAACCGAACGTGAAGTTGTAAACTACCTAGCAACTGAAAATCCAGTTGGCGGTGGCGCCACCAGTTAAAGCAGCCGTCATTAGATGTATGTTTGGTTGGATAGTTCTCAATTTCGCTACCAGGGTACCTACCACGATCGTTTAAAAGCATTTCTGTTTAGGATCCAACTTTGAACTGCTTCGCAATTTGAATGTTTTTTAAAATGGTACCATGATGGCGCTGCTTTTGAACTGCTCGGTTGTCTATGGTCCAGTTTAAATGTCTGCATAAATTGTCGCTGGTCTGCCTTTGAATCGCAACAGCGCCAAAACTGAATCGCTTATAAGCCATCATGGTATTGCAGACTTGTTTAGGTTCTAAATTGGATCGCGCTAAGCGATCATGGTAAACCTCCTGAACGGATAAAATGGTGACCATTCCATCGACACACAACGCTGAAGTTACAGAATCGGGGCCCAGACTATGTTCCATTCCATTCAATTGTCCTACGATATATCACTGGGTGATCGGTTGAGAATATCACCCAGTGGCTCTCGCTGATCTCAACCGATTAAGCAACACACACAGAGGCAGGGAACCTGATGGGTGACCAAAGTGGCAATTTATCACGAGTGTTTCCGTGCTTTGGAGGGCACGTTAAGCTGTCGGTCCCGGCTGTTGTCGATTGACTACAGTCGTTAAAACCAAGTCAGAGGCTATTGTGCAGTTTGAAAACTGTGACACCAGATTTATCCAAGTTCGCCACACACTTGACTATACCTACACGATAAGGAGAAGAAGAACACACCTACAATGCGGTTGGAAAACTTGTTAACCATCATCTTGCCATAGAAAACCATTTATATTAACTGCATTAATATGTTTGTAAACAGGTACAACTTGCTTTTGGGGCTGTTTAATGCAAAGTTTTTATATTGTAGCCTTGTATTTATAAATCCCTAGCAAAACAGAGAGGTGTTATAAGTTTGACTTGAGTATCTATATCTTTGTGTGTCTGTGTGTTTGTTTGTGGCATCGTAGCTAGAAACGAATGGACCAATTTCGACGAATGAACCAATTTTGATCAAATTATGCTAAGAACCATCTCGATTACGTCAGCTTTCAAACAAAAAAATCGTATCGAAATCGGTCTATTCGTTTAAGAGCTCATGTAGACACACAGATATACAGAGATACTCACGTCAAACTTATAACAACCTTCTTTTATGACAGGGGTTAAAAACGTTTTCTTATAGATAAAATTAACCGCGGGTCAAAGTGAACATTAAGATGGCTTTATGTAGGTACCTAGGTACCATCAGGTCACGAATGGTGATACTGAAGGTGGGCTAAAGGGTGTTCGTAGAGAGGGTATAGAGGCTGCGGGTGTGGGTGCGGGGGGTGGGGCAGCTGCGCAGGCGCAGCGGCCGCGTCGCTGTCGTCGTCCGTCGACGAGTCCAGCTGCTTATCGCCTGTTCCGCCACTGGAAAGAAAGAGATAGCATGATGTTAAAAACAGAGTCAAAGGCAGAGCTTCTTAACCTGTCGGCGTAGTCCACACGACAGTGTATAATAAGTGTGTACTACTTTTATAAGTCGTCGCAACGGCAGAAAAGCGCTGACTAAAACCTAACGTGATAACTCTATAATTTACTATAACCCTCGATGTTTAGGGCCTTACCACAAAAAACAAAACTAAAACTATAGATATTTCCGTGTGGTGATCGGTTGAGAATAACACCACCCCATTTCTTTCCGTGGGTGTCGTAAGAGGCGACTAAGGAAACACAAATGAGACCTGCCTCCTAGTAATCCATCCCGGGCAACGACACCTCAATTTGTTCTGAATCTGAGGTGTCGTCCTATGGTCTCATGCGGTGTGGTAGGCTCTGTGAAGGGCCGTCTGATTCGCGACCACCCTCCTACCGAAGTCCGACGCCAAACAGCTTGCTGTGTTCCGTCGGTGCGTAGGAGTACCAGTGCCTTATTGGCATTTTCTGGGTTAACTCGCTCCATCGTCGACCTCATCTATGACCTTGGTCAAGATTGAGGTCAAGAGTTAACCCATCTTATAATTTAAAAAAAATTCACTAGTGAAACTGTAATATTACAGATTTTACAATTTTCCTGTGACATAAATAAGATAAATCAGATTTTACAATTTTCATGTGATATAAATAATTATAACCCATCGACCACAAGGTCCTTTTTTGGTGGAACATCAATTCAGAGATTTACGAGTTATAAACAGATCAGAAGACGGATTTCCAATTCGCATACGAATTGACAAGATTCGCATGAGAAACTCATAAAAATCTTGTCGATTCGTATGCGAATTGGAATTCTATCGTTTCAAAAATACGTCTCCAGATGATAATCCTTTTCATCTTCGATCAACTATAAAGAACTAGATACACAATCCACAACAAAAAATTTCCCTCACTAAATGATCACCCACTTGACGTTTTGGGTTGTCTTTTCGTTTAGTAGCATTCGTTCGTTCCGAAAGTAACCATGCCTCAGTGCGCAGTGAAAAATTGTAAAAATCACACCTCCAGAACTTTAATGGAATGTGGAATGACATTTTTTAAATAAGTAGTTTTGTAATTATTATATGTGAATTGAAATTATCTTGGTATTTGGCCAAGAAAAGGTTATAAAACATTTTTTTAGTTTAATTTAATAACATTCGGCGAGAGTATAACCCTTTAAATTGAATAGACACTAGCCGAACTTACAAATCCATACCGTTGTATTTCAACATCATTTGTTCGGGTTATACAGTGACTCTGTTCTAAAACAAATAGAGACGCTGTTTTTTTTTCTATTGTTTTTTTTTCATTTTCATCTGTGTTATAAAATTTAAGTGTAAAAAGTATATATATTAATTCTGTTTTCTATACTTACATTAAAGGTATTATGGCAAAACCATTAATCATATAAAACTGAATTAATAAAAAATGTAACGTGCGTGACGTTTACAAACATAAAGTTTTATTGGATTTTTAGTTTTCCTAGAGATCCTGTGCGATGTGGACTGTGGACATCCGTGATCGCACGTCAAAGATGTGAAGATTTTTTTCAGCCGTCGCAAAGTAGTGTCTTTTGCTCCAAGCATTTTTTAGAAAGTGACTCGTATGTCATTACAAAAGGAGTCAAAAGGTTACACAAAACAGCTGCACCTCAAATAGTATGTACCTTTTTATCACTTTTGATTTGGAGTTTCTTGTATTCAATAAAATAAAATAAAAATGTTTCATCTTCAGGACAAAGATGATGACAGCGAAGAAGACAATTTTTTTTTTTGAGTTGGTTGCTTTTTTTAAAAAAAAAATATTTCTTGTACTTAAATATCTATTTAGTTTCATAGCTAATTTCCTCTCTTAAATCTCAATAGGTCATTTCTGTTCAAAAAATTATACTAAGTTTTAAATAAGCAAAACATAATATATGTGTAATCGGGAAAGACACAGTTCTTTTCTTTTTTTATAAGTTATTTCATATTTCATAAAAAAATAAGCATAGAATATTATGTTTATAAGCAATAATTAAGAAGAATGGCGGCGGCTGTGATTATCAATTGTAATGTATATTAATCGTCGGTTAATTTGAAATGAATGTGATTTATTTAATAATAAAAAAAACATAAAAACTAACATAAAAGTAAACGGCTAAACTAAACCAATTTTGATAAATCATATCTGAAATCCAGCGCAAGAAGAAGCTTTCGAATAAAATAAACTGCTTCATTAACATCATCAGTTTAAGAGCTATGACGCTCCTATACATACAAAACACAATCAGGGGTTAAAAAGAAAACCACATCATTTCGTAGCATTTTGAATTTGTTAAAAAGTTTGTACGAAGATTTTTTTATGTGAAATCGACCCAACTAATATATTTTTTAAATTAACAAAGGCATCTCCACTCCTCCCATGTTCTACGTGACAGCCAGTGTCATCAAATTGTCTTACGTTATCCTTTGTTCAAAACCAAAAGTGTTATTTTACAAATTAACCGACAAACAACAATATTTAACAAATAAATAACAATAACAATAAATAAATTAACAATATTTTAACCGACTCCCTGTGGAATTGAAGTCCATCAATACATTTTCAACCTTTAAAAATAAACTTAAAAAACTACTTATAGAAAAAGCATACTACTCAGTTGACGAATTTATTAATGACAGAAACACATGCAAGCTTTAAGGGATATATTTTAATGTTAATGTGTATCATCAATGTGTATTTAATGGCAAATCTGTTTTACTTTGTGTGTCTTTAAATACCTATGTAATAGCTATAGCAATTTTCAAACACAATGTATATTGTTAATGAATAAATGAATATGAATTAAACAGATTTTATTTTCGACCTTATAATATTACGTTAAGGTTTAAATTAGATTAAAATGTTTGACACTTTAGAACTTTTTCATAATACATGAAGTGGTATACAACTATCTAAGTACGTATTGTAGTTAGGACACTTTTAAATTTCATTTTGTATGGGACTGTGTATCTAGTTTTCAATAGTTGATCGAAGCTTTTCATACACAAAACCTCTTAATACCCAAAGCCTAATGAAGTGTACAAAATCATCCCGTTGAAGCTTCTAGGAAGGTCAACAAAAAAGGTAGTACCGACAGCACAAACTGACGGATCCGTGGTGACAGGCAGGCCCCCTCTGACAACAGAGCGTGGTGAAATATGACACCGCCCCAGAGACGCGCTCTGCTAGTTATGTGGAGTGGTTCGTCAATTGTAAGTTCACTAGATTTGAGCCCGCGACTTCGTTTACGTGGAAAACTTTAAAAAAATCACATAATCAATGAATTATATTTTATTGCACACCATGAGAGACAAACAAAAAGTAAATAAAGAATGTACAAAACAGGCGGCCGTATTGCTAAGGTAGCTCTCTTCCAGGTAACCTTTACACATGTTTTTTTTTTGCAATTTCTAAAACTACGTGAGAGTTGGCTTTCAAGCTAGGAGACCTGTATAAGAGATAGTCAGAATATTTTAACCCTATACTTGGTAATGTGCACTGAAATGCACATAGTTCTAAAAAAAATATACCAGAAAAAAAGGCAATTTTTTTGGGTTTTTTTTGGCAACACTTTGTAGGAAAATATTTTATTTATTTGCAAAAAAATCTACCAACTTTATTTGGCCACACAAGCTGTCAGTGGGTCGCAAGATGGCGGAACGTGTGCAGGCGTCCACGCAGCACAAGATAAAAATCGATTTTTATCCTATTATATATTGTATAAAACCTATGTATGGTTGCATTATATTATACTTGAATATATACGTGTTCGATATTTACTAGTATTTTGTAGTGATGCACATGATTTTCAATCGTAACACATGTATATTTATTGATGTGTCTACAAATGCACATTGCCAACTCACTCGCAAATCGACCTTCTATTTACCGTGTGCATTTAGATACACATTGCCAGATCGCCAGTTTTTTTTTCTTTGATTTAATCATAACTGTCGACAGAAAGATTAATCATTAAGTACTAGTTTTTGACCTCGACTTCGTCCCCGTGGATTATAAAATAATAATAATAGATTGAATTTTATTATTTTAATAGATCATTTATTTGTACAACCAAGAGCAACTCAGGTTTTATAGTTGAGGTGCCTTGACATGTGCACCGTTATAGAAAATGCCAGCGGCGGCGAACTGGCAAAAATTTGGCGGCGGCGGCGGCGCGCCGGCGTGGGAGGGTGCTCTTAAATTTTTATCACCAAATATGGGCATAGTTGCAAAATGAAAAAACATTCCATACGTTTAGTCAACATTTGAAAGATTCTTATTTCGAGAGATTCTTCTTTTGACAAATTCTACTCCGTTGCTGCTTCCAATGATCATCACGGCTGAAGCAAGCTCACCCAGAAAATACCTTTTCACTCGAACTTTAAAGAGGCCTGGGTTATATGAGCTCGGAAATTTAGACGCAGGCAGGGACTTCCATTCCTTGGCAGTGCGCAATATAAAAGATGATAAAAAGCGCCGTGGGATCTCGATAAGGTAAGGGTGATACCCTGCAGTACGTCTGGAAAGGGCAGAATAAGTTCATGCAGCTCCTGTGCACTCTCTCCGAAGTCCAATACGGCTAGTTGGTATTTGGTTGAACCATCAGAAAGGTGGCTGCAATACTCCATGCACGATCGTACCTGTGCCTTATAGAGGGAAAGGAGTTAATCGGACGTAAAGTACCGTTCAACCTTGTTAAGGATGCCCAGCTTTTTGGCCGCAGTTTGAGCTTTGGACTCGATGGAGGTGCCGAAGTTTAGGTTGGCAGACAACTCACTGGTTACAGGAACAGATGTACCTTGAAAAGTAGGAGTCTGAGTAAATGGACCCCGTTCCGCAGAACAGACACGCCTGTGTTTTGGTGGCGTTGAAACTAACCAGATTATTGTCACCCCATCGGGAGACAAGACTTAAGGTTGAATTTACTCGCTATACCAGTGCTCTCCTTTCTGAGACAATTTCATCTCCACCAGCTCCTGGACCGGACAGGTATCTCTCCATGACTTTACTGTCATCTGCGTATGCAACAAAAAGCATATCATTAATGTGCAGCAGGAAAAGGGTCGCAGAGAGAACGGACCCCTGAAGAACTCAAACGTCAATAGCCGTTAGGTCAGAAGAGCAGCCATCCATGACTACTCGGATCAACCGTTCTCTCAGGAAGTCAGCTATCCAGTTACATAAGTCGGCAGGGACTCGGTACGCAGGAAGCTTGCTTAGCAGACTTGCATGCCAAACCCTGTCAAATGCCTTCAAGATATCTAAGGACACGGCGTGAGCTTTACAATGTTTCTCGATAGCATAGCCCCAGCAGTACGTGACATAAACTAGTAGATTCCCTGTTGATCGTCCCAGGCGAAAGCCATATTCAATCACTGAGTAAGTCGTTGTCTTCTAGGTAAGTCAGCAGCTTGCTATTCCGTACCCTTTCCATAACCTTGCAGAGTATGGAGGTGATGGCAATAATTCGGTGATTGCAGGGGTCGGCACAACTACCCTTTTTGGGTACTGGTTGCACGTTAGCAAGCTTCCAGGATTTGGGTACGGTTTTATTCTTAAGGGAGAATGTCAGTACAGGAGACAACTCATATGCATATGGATCGCTAGCTTTATTCACGTCTAGACTCTGTAGTGCTCCGCGAACCTCTTTACGTGACTTCCGGCATTGAGAAGTCACAGCGAGGTATTGACGGCGGCTGATGAGAGGCAGAGTCCATAAGAGAATTGCTCGCAAAAAGAGATGCGAAGAGATCTGCTTTCTCTTACGTGGAATTCGTCAAAATAGCATCTGCCAAATGTAGACTAAACGAACTAAAATAATACGCCAGTGGCGATTGACGTGAAGCCACCTCGCCAATCGTCCACGCAGTCTCAAAAAGGCGGCGGCGAGACGCCAGGGGATGATTGGTCGGCGGCGGCGGCGCGCCGGCGCAGCGCACATGTCTATATCAGACAACTTGGCAATGTGCATAATAAGAGACATGCTATATTACAATAACTATATATATAGGATTTTTTCAAATATTTTTTATGAGCTCCGTAATTACATAGAAAATAAAAACTATTATCAAATAAACCAAAATCACACCTTAAAATCGGTGCCAATTATAGGGTTAAGGTCTTAAGGCGACTACAGCACCCGATAAAGGCAGCTCACATAGGAATAGTGCCATCTCCGTCTCTCAACAGGCCTGGGGCGGCAGTGCGAATAGTGTCGATACACGAAGTTTACGGACTATGAAAGCGCGCGTGCGTAAAAACATGTTCGAAAGTTAGAAAAATGAGATTTATGGAAAGGTAACAACTTAAATCGAAAAATGCGTTAACTACTTATCGAGAGTGTTCAATCACGAACATTTTGATAGCAAATTCAAGTTCCTGTGTGCATTTTACTATCGTTTTTTACAGCTTAAAATGTACACAATATTGGGTATTTAGAGGTGACTTTGTGAGCTTTTTCTATCGAACCAAAAGTGCTGAATCATGTTTTCAGCAAACTACTTATCTAGTTTATGTCCTGAATATTACCGTAGTATTTTTTTCTTCGATTTAATGCAGTGCGTCATGCTTATGTACGCATCATAAAATCGTAATTTAGGTGCTGTAGTCGCCTTAAAGAATATTAAAGAAATATAAAACTATGTAGGTTATGTTCCTCGGGGAAAGTGTTTTAGGCCCGTCTTCTTCTTATCGTGTAGGTATAGTCAAGTGTGTGGCGAACTTGGCTAACCCTGGTGTCAGAGTTTTCAAACCGCACAATGGCCTCAGACTTGGTTTTAACGACTATAGTCAATCGACAACAGCCTGGACCGACAGCTTAACGTGCCCTCCGATGCACGGAAACGCTCGTGATAAATAGCCACTTTGGCCACCCATCAGGTTCCCTGCCTCTGTGAACGTTGCTTAACCTCACTGATCGGTTGAGATCAGCGAGCGCCAGGGCTACGAGCTGAACCTAGCGGTATAAGTTAAGTATCGAGTATGACGTGTTACAATATCAGGCGCGGTCCGAAGGGGGGGGTCACAGGGGACATGACCCAAAATCTAAGGTCAAATTGAAAAATCTCAATAATTTGCCAAATAATAAAAGGAAATTTCTAGCTATCCTCTAACAGCGATAAATTTATAGTTTGCTGACATCTAGTGGTATTTTATGAACTACGCACGATGGCCAAAATAACTTGGAAATGACATCTATTATCTAGTTTAGAAACAAGGAACCAAACTACGTAGTTTGGTAATCCTAGCAAAATCGATACGATTTGTCGGTTTATTGTAAAGATTCAAGATAAAGGCTGTCTACTTAGTTGTGAATTGGGTGAGTGACCCCCTCCAAAATTTTAGGCTGCGACCGCGCCTGTACAATATTTGATTTCTTTATATTCTCCAACTAATTTAAAGAGACCCTCTGGTTTTAAATCACGCATCGCAGCGCTTCTTCCATTTCATTTTAAACAAACAGGATTACAAAATTACGCGCCCGCGCACAATGGACGCAAAAAATAAACAACTAACTGCATGGGGCCGTTTACGAGATCTAAAAAAGAGATAGAGTGATGAAAACCAGGCGTCCGAAGGGCTATTTCAGATGGTAAATTACGATTAATCCCGAAATTAGTCATTCATAGCTTCTGTATACGAGTAACCTTTAGTGAAAATTACTGTATGGAAGCAATGTACGATAAAAAGATCAATTGAGTCGACTTCTATTGAATACGCGGATTGCCCTAGCTAAAAATGAATTTGCTTTTTCCTTAGGTTTGTGGCGAACTTCTTTAGATTTTTCAAACTGCCAAATGGCCGCTGACTTGGTTTAGCGTGCCCTCTGAAGCACATGAATGCTCATGATAAACTGCGGTCGCCCTGTCAGGTTTCCTGCCCCCAATTTACAGGGTGTAACAGAAAGGTGTAGTCATATTTCAGGATGGTGACTAGCCAATAAAACTGAACAACTTTTCCCAAGGAACCCATTTAAAATCTCAAAAAAAAAAAATTTCGCCTCTCCTACAAATTGTGCGATCAGCTGATAGGTTTAGTATGAAAGGCCGAAAATTTTTTTGAAATTTAAATTAGGTTCTTTCGGGAATGTTGTTCAGTTTCATTGGCTGGTCACCATCTTGAAATATGACTACACCTTTCTGTTACACCCTGTATTATGAAACAGTATTCACGTTACTAAAAATCGGCATTAAGCCAGCAACCCGGGACTTCCTTCCCGTGGGAATTTGGGAAAATTATGTAAGCCTATGTGTTAATCCAGGGTGTCAGCTATCTCCATACCAAATTTAATCCAAAATGGTCCAGCCATTTGAGCGTGAAAGAGTAACAAAAATCCATACAAATTTTCGCGTTTATAATCGTAAGTAAGGATAAGTAACACTCTCGAATCATTTATTAGTACAGTCAAGAGCAGGTCACGCTTTACACTACCAGTTTAAGCTGAGCTCTGATTTATACTGCGCGCCATACAATGCAGGGCCGGTCCAAAGTCCAAAGTGTCAAGCTTGTCGTGCTCTTGAGTGTACCTGCCCCTGTTTTTAGCGCATACTTGGGCCCGTATTACAGAACGTAGACTCTGATCTATACTTGAGTAGCAGTCGAGTTTTGTGATTTAATATGATGAAAAAGTCGCACAATTACATAAAATAAGACCGATAAGTAGTTTAGGATAGTTTTTAACCCCGGACAAAAAAAAGGGTTGTTATAAATTTTACTTGTGTGTAAGTCTGTGGCATCATAGCTCCTAAACAAATGGACCGATTTCCATGTAAGTAGTTTTTTGTTTGATAGCTTTTTTTTATTATAACATGGGTTAACTCTTGACCTCAATCTTGACCATAAAGGTCAAAGATGAGGTCGACGATGGAGTGAGTTAACCCAGAAAATGCCTATAAAGGCACTGGTACTCCCACGCACCGACGGAACACAGCAAGCTGTTTGGCGTCGGACTTCGGTAGGAGGGTGGTCGCGAACCAGACGGCCCTTTACAGAGCCTACCACACCGCATGAGACCATAGGACGACACCTCAGATTCAGAAAAAAATGAAGTGTCGTTGCCTGGGATGGATTACTAGGAGGTAGGTCTCATTTCTGTTTCCTTAGTCGCCTCTTACGACACCCGCGGAAAGAGATGGGGTGGTGTTATACTCAACCGATCACCACACGGTTAAATGGGTAAACATTTTATTGCTTTGCCACAAAACATTAACACACCACTTAGGCAATGTCTTAAATCGGCTAATTATGTTTAAGAGATTGTTTAAGTTGGTCGGGACCCGTTCTAAAGGTAAAGTTCGGCCGGTCTAAAAAAATGATTTGTATTTTGGTGTCGTTTCGACAGGTGTGCATTTTTTTCAAGTGGCGAACGGGCACTGGTATTATTTTAATTTATTTGAGGGGCTGTTTCGGCCGGTGATTTTTTTATATGCAAAATTTAAGCCTTATTTGTAATAATAATAATTTTTAAATTAAATATTTTGTATTGCTTCAAACTTTTATACGGCTGAACCAATTTTAATCAAATACATAGCTAAGAATAAGAACCACCTCGATACGTCATTTTTAAAATAACAAAAAAACCGCACCGAATTTTTTAAGAGCTACTTACGATGACACAGACAGACACACAGATAGACAGCCATATAAATACACAGATACACAGACATAAAATACACAAATACAAAAGCCAAACTTATAACACCCCTCTTTTTTTAAGGGGGTTAAACAGATGTAGAAGGCATCGAACTCGTCACCTTTCGTTGAATACCTAATTCAACCCGCTAACTGCGACGTCTTCAAAAATAGTATTAAAAAAAAACCTAAAATAATAAAATCCGAATACGTCTCTGTCCTCTTTTAGGAGCGCAGATGTGGCGGTGTCGGGTTACAAGTTACAATATATCCGTCCCGCTCTAACATATAGTGTCTTCTCGGTCGCACGTCGCGAAACGTCACATCGGTTTACTTTATTAAACAAGTACGACGAAATGGGTTTGTCATTTTGTAACCTGTATAAATAGACTTCTTCTTATCGTGTAGGTATAGTCAAGTGTGTGGCGAACTTGGCTAATCCTGGTGTCAGAGTTTTCAAACCGCAAAATGGCCTCTGACTTGGTTGTAACGACTGCAGTCAATCGACAACAGCCGGGACCGATAGCTTAACATTAATACAGAAACGCACAGAAACTCTCGTGATAAATTGCAACTTTAGGTACCCATCAGGTTCCCTGCCTCTATATACGTCGCTTAACCTCACTGATCGAGCGCAAAATCGGTTTGCTCCTGACCATAATCTATCTCAGGGGCAAGATATGGTCGAAGATGTAGTAAGCTCACCCAGAAGATTCCTATTCACTCGAACTTTAAAGATATTCGGGTTATATGAGTCCGGAAATACAGACGTAGGCAAATAATTCCATTTCTTAGGTGCGTTTACACACAAGTCTGAATTTGATAGTTATGAAGCTAAGGTTTTTTCCGTCCGTCGCTCCGTCTTCAGGCGAAGGTTGTCTTTTCGTGCTTCTATTTTTGGCAAAAAACCTTATGCTCCGTAGATATTAAGATTCATTTTACGTTGCTGCCAGCTATCCTAGGTTTTGCTGACCACCTCTCACCCACAGACCTATATGGAGATAGACGAAAAGAGCGCTTCAAACTGTATGAGAACCTAGCGTGTCGAATTTTTCGTACTTAAGATGACGTCATGAGCGAGATTTTGTGATGGGAAATCAAGACCGCGCGGAAACGATTCAAATGCATTTAATTAAGTAAAATAATTATGTAAATCCGGTTAAAATCGATTATCATTTACGGCATACGTCTCAAGCGGAATGACTTAAGTTGG
This sequence comes from Aproaerema taeniolella, assembly GCA_949987775.1. NCBI lineage: Eukaryota > Metazoa > Arthropoda > Insecta > Lepidoptera > Gelechiidae > Aproaerema > Aproaerema taeniolella. The sequence goes on from OX465265.1 coordinate 2,791,591, forward strand.
ACAAAACTGTGACCGTGGATCACACTCTTTACACGCAAGGTAGGTAAACTTTTACCGTCTATCTCGATATAGTTCTGTGCTCTCACCATTATACAACTTGTTCCATTCTTCAATCTTTATTGTACACACAAATACATATGAAAATTACACAAATACATATAAAGATTACAGAAGAGAAAGGACATATACAACGGCGAGCTTAACTCAAGCAATGAGTTTTCTTCCAGCTAACCTATGTGAGAGGGAGAGGCAGTTGAAGTGGGCAAGGGTGTACCAAGATAAAGTGAGATATTAAATGTATATACACACATAGTAATTAATAAATATATAAGCACATACAATTAGCTAAATAAATAAAATATTTCATCTGATAACCCTCAGATTTTATGTCAAACGTGGCATCAAGTGGTTCACCACAGGATGCCCTGCCTACCCTGTTATTAGGGATCATTGGCGTGAGTGTGTGTATGTACATGTATCCGAAACGCATGTGCATGCGTAAGTACATGCGTGTGATGAATTATTTTGTATCGATAAAAACCAGAACGATGAGCTGTCACCAGATGGTGACATTAAGGTCATGACAGCATTGAATGACGTCATCGCTGCACATGTCAATTTAAATGCAACACATCAAACATTTTAAATGTTTTATTGAGTTTTACTAGCTTTCCGCCTGGGACTTCGTTATCGTGGGAATTTGGGAAAATTTGGTAATCTATATGATAATCCAGGGTAGTATCAAGCTACCTCCATACCTACCAAATTTTATCAAAATTGGTCCAGCCGTTTGAGCGTGGAGGAAGAACAAACATCCTTACGTGCAAACTTTCGCGTTTATAATATTAGTAACTAGCTTTCCGCCCGCGTGGACTACAGGTTATATCGTGCCCAACTGTGGGATAAAATGTAGCCTATGTCCTTTCCCAGGTTCTAATCTATCATTGTTCCAAATTTCATCAAAATCGGTTCAGTAGTTTAGGCGTGGAGACGGACAGACAGACAGAGTTACTTTCGCATTTATAATATTAGTATGGAGTTAGTACTATTATTTATTCTGTGCTATGGATACCTACAGCAACACTTTCGCGTCCCACTCACAGACTAGCGCAATACCTTGCCAATGACGTTAACTACTGAACCGAACATAACTTATGTTCCTCAACATAACTTCCGAGAAAAAGCTAATCCGTTTCCGTTCAAAAATTAGCGCGGTACAAAATGTGTCAAACGTAACGGATTTGAACGTGGAATGGATTTGGTAAATGCATTCAAAAATACCGCAATCGGGGCCCAGTATAACTGGGAAGAGTGGGCAGCTAGCACATTCTATCTTCATTTTCAACCGACTTCAAAAAAGGAGGAGGTTCTCAATTCGACTGTATTTTTTTTTTTTGTATATTTGTTACGCGATTACTCCGGCAACTGTTGTCCGATTTTCAAAATTCTTTATTTGTTCGAAAGAGTATACTCCTGAAGAGGTCCCATAAAATTTCATCGAAAATGATTCAGCGCTTTTAAAAAAAATCAACAAAAACTAAATATACTACAAACTAGAACATCATCTAAATAAATGAATGACATTTCTGTTTGTAGTTATTTGCTAATAGACATTGTAGTCCGCAAAAAACTAGATATCTACTTTGTGCGAACTGTTGTTGGGATTGAAGTCGGTGACTCATACGTTTTAACGTGGAAAATTATTGGTAAATGCATTCAAAAATACCGCAATCGGGACCCAGTATAACTGGGAAGAGTAGGCAGCTAGGACATTCTATCTTCGTTTTTGCTCCACAATAGGGAGAACACTACGTTTACCTATCCATTTGGATGGCTTCGGTAACCCGATACCCTCAACCAAGCTCTTTACCATCATGTCCACAACTGCGTCCGTTACCTAACAAGCGACTTTTAACTTTATTTCTATAGAGACTAGAGCTAAATTATAGTTGTGCCGTTGGTAACAAAGGAGAGTGAAGACGGAAATTGTATTTTTTACTTTATTTTAGAAGATTTAAGGTGGATTTTGCAATAACTGATAGAGTTTAAACTGTGTGAATGTTTTTATGAAATTAAAATATATTGAGTAATACAGGGTGAGGTTTTATTATGAATTTAGACCAGTAGAGAAGTCCGACGACTTTCTATTTGTAAAACCCATCTCTATTACCTACTAGCTTTCCACCCGGGAATTCGTTCCCTTGGAAATTTGAGAAAATTATGTAGCTTATGTGTTAATCCAGGGTATCAACTAGTCCATACCTAATTTTATCAAAATCGGTCCATCGTTCTCGAGTTATAAGTGTGTTTGAACAAACCCGACTTTCTTTTTTACATATTTATTAACTAGCTTTCCGCCCGGGACTTCGTTCCCGTGGCACTTTTTTAGTATTTTTTTTCATAAGAACCTTCTCCTGACAATAAGGAACACAACAAAAAAAGAATCATCCAAATCGGTCCAGCCGTTCTCGAGTTTTGCGCTTACCAACAGATTTAGTGATTCATCTATACATATAATAAAACTGTAGAGGTCGAATTTCTGTACATAGAAAAAAAATGCTAAAAACCGAGTCAGGGGGATGTAAGAAGAGAAATAAAACAAATCCCGATTTTTTTAGATTTTTTTGTTTCTCTGTTTGTCTGTTTGTCTGTTTGTCTGTTTGTCTGTTTGTCTGTTTGCACGGGCTAATCTCCGTAACTGTTGGACCGATTTAAATGAAATTTTGCATAGGGGTACCTTATATCCCCGGTTAACATTTAGGCTACATAAAATCTCGAAATTTAGCCAGTAAATATAAAACCAACAACAAAAACCCCTGAAAAAATTCAAAGCTAGGTGTTTTTCAGAACATTTTACTCATACCATAGAGATCAACGTATTTTTGACATATACATGGGCTAAAAGCAAGGACATGTTGTTTTTTAAATTTATCTCTTTCGAGAAAGGCAAAGGAATCTGCATCCATACAGCCAGGTCTTCAATATTATGTATTTCTTAGCTATGTCTTCAATTAATATTTCTTTACTTCTCTCATTCTCCGTAAGCCGATAGTGTTTTGTTTACGAAGAACTATGGCGGCGAGAAGCACTGCCGCTGGATCGGAGCAGATACACTGTATCACTTGAATTACTTTTTAACCGACTTCCAAAAAGGAGGAGGTTTTATGTTCGACTGTATACAGGGTGGAATTTTGTAATGCCACCTGAAGGGAAAGTACTCTTAATACTGTAGATAGAAAATTGTACTCAAAGAAAACATTCCTTTATTTTTGAAAAGAAAGAAAACTGCATTCAAGAATTTTCGAAAATTCGCTTGCCCCAACCGGGAATCGAACCGACTAAAATCTGTAAGAATACCCTGTACTTTTATTGCGTCGATCGTTAGGGTCAATTATAAGGATGAAATCTTTCTAACAAACTTGATAAATTAAATGAAAGGAAGACTACGAAATCTTAAACCATTGTATATCTTTATTTTATGTATGTTCACCGATTTCTCCGCCATTTGGACCGATTTTCAAAATTCTTTTTTTTTTGTTCGAAAGAGTAAGTATACTCCAGAAGTGGTCTTATTGTCACCAAGTCAGGATCTGATGGAATCCCATCGAAATCAAGGGCAACCCTTGAATGGAATAGGCACTTACAATGTTTCTCAAGTTCTTTCTATTATTTACGCCAAACATAGAAAAATATACACATCAACACTGTCTAGGGATATTGCATGATTTTTCTTACAAAAGAGGTCTGTTTGAGAAGCTATAATACCATACTCGAGATACACGGAGTGATATAATTTTCAGATGAGCAAGTGCTAAACATGAATTTTCAATTTTTATCAATGAATTTAATTTTTCTTGAAATTTGTGAAAACGTGACTAAAATGAAAAAAAAATTGCTAATTCCACCATTTTCATACAAAAAGCAGAAAAAAGTGCATTTTTGTTTTCGTTTACGTCACGTTTAAAAAAAACAATTTAAACAAAATTCATTGACGAGAATTGAAAATTCAGGTTTAACACTTGCTCATCTTAAAATTATATCCCTCCATGTGTCTCGAGTATGCTTTTATAGCTTCTCAAACACACCTTTTTGTTTTAAAAATTAAGCAATATCCCTAGACAGTGTTGATATTTAACTTATTTTTTCTATGTCTATGAGTACGTAGCATTTGATAAAAGGACCGGATTGAGATTTATGAGATATTTTGTATAAAAGATCCTTTCTTAATTTTTTGTCGGAAGTTTGGTGGAGTAGTAGAGTTACACAGCCTGTGAATCGACGGTTTCTGGGTTCGATTTCCGGTTTGGGCAAACAAACCATACGAGGGAAACTTTAGTGCAAAAAGTTACAGTGTGAAGTGCTAATTAATTGATTTTATGATAGATAGATAAATAGATTGACACTTTATTCAATTGACATAAAACAGCACAACACTGTAATAGACAAATAACAAACATACAAGTAAACATGAATCAGCAAGCAAACAATGAAGTAAACAGAGTAAGAAACAGAAACAAATAATTTTATAAAACTATTTTACACCGTGTTATCTGTATCATGCCAATCAAATTGGCGCTGACTCAACATATTGCTGCAGTACCAGACTGCAGCGCTGGTATTCTGTCATGATGCTACTTCAATAAGTAGACTCAATAGTTTTCTTTGTAGGTAATAATAATCTTTTTCTAACTTCATAAATTCACCTTTAAAAAAGTACTTTATAAAGAAAATCTGAGGGTGCTGCTCTATAATTAGATAGATGTTATTTTTAAGAGCTATCGTCGAATCTAAGTGAGTCGGAAGAAATTAAAATTATTGTAACTGACCCACAAATATCCAAAAATAAAACAAAAACTTCTGTGCTGAACTGGCACTGAACAAAAAATTTGGAATGTGCCAGCTGCCAACCAAATACATTGCATTTTTGGTACAGAGGCCAGCGCATCAGGTTACTCCATTTTCAATGCAAAACCGCTCTTATCACAACAGCACAGAGTGCACGCGTGTGGTAACCTGAGTTGGGGCCGTCCGTGCATTGCAAAATTTAGACAACGTATGTACTCATAAACAAATGCCATTTTTTAAATTTTCATGACATGTAAAGTTATGTGACTTATGTTACCCCAACGAGGATTATAGGCGTATAACTAGGACCAAGTATCTCTAGGCGTATAATATCAAAATATCGAAACTTTTGTCAGCTTCCCCATTAATAGTTTGGCTATTCTGCACTTTTTTAACGAACCAAAACTAAATACTTAATACAGTGTTAATAAGAACGAAGTTGATTAAGTATTTAGTCTTCAAATCTTAATTCAGCCCTAACTTAATGACATTATTCAATCTTCAGGATATCACTTTTTGAAAACAATAAAACGGCTTATTTTTATTTTTAAGCAAAGGAATCTATGGCCGTACAGCCGGTGTTTTCAATGCATTTCTAATTTTTAAAGGCGGGAAACTCAATAGAAACTAACAATTGACATTTGTTTTGTTAAAACCACTATGAATATGGTCTATATAGGTTTGATCTATGGCTTTGATGTTCTGACATGAAATAAGGGCTATTTATTGATTTTTTTATTTTAGTTTACATCAAGCGTAGCATTGCGTATATAAGCCATGGATAAATATTATAATATTACTATTCTAATAAGTTTCTTAGTTTGGATCAAGCACTGACACCTTTGCTTATTTCTACAAATGTCCATTGAAGGGAAAAGCTTAGTCATTTCTATCTTAAATTTATTTTTTTATTGAATCATTTTTACACAATTATCGCAAAGCACAATAAAAGCAGCGTGCTAGCTGAAATCTCAAATGCACGGGGGTTGTCTTAGATACTGACATAGGTGAACTTCTTCAGAAACTTCTATTCCACTGAAAATCAAAAATAGGTCCGTAATTAGCACTAAGGAATTCGTGTGCCATTTATTGTACTTACCTAAGTAATAGGTCTTTCAACATACAATTTTCGTAAATTTTTTACTCCACATATTTTTATTTTATCAAAATTGATTTTTTATAAGTACAAAATCCTAACGTTTTTCACAGAAACGCGAAATACAATATTAATTAACCACTTTTTGTGGGATTGTTAAGACAACAAGATGTTTTAGAGGCACCACTGACTTATATTAAGTGTTGATTGTCTATCTCTCTCAGTATCAAAAAATCAAAAACGACTGCTACTTAAGTATAGATCAGAGTCTGAGTCGCGTTCTATAATACGGACCTTAATCTATCAAAAGCAGTAACAATGGTATAGAAAATATAAGCGATAGAGGAAACAACTATGTTTGACCTTTGTTTTCAGATCCAAAGTAATGTATTAAGTATCAACCTTATATGACATAGTTAGCCAAGTTTTCAAATAAAAAATATTTTTAGAAATTGCTTTTCCTTATATGAACGAAATAGTTGCTATTCGTTCATATAACGAAAATATGAACGAAATAGTTGCTTCAATAAAAAACGGAAATTCATGTATCTGTAGTTGTGTCAAAGTACAAACTCGGTCTATAAAAATACATACAACACGCAGACGAAGTTGCGGGCATCAGCTAGTTTTTATATATAAGACTAGCTTTCCGCCCAGGACTTCGTTCCCGTGGCACTTTTTTAGTTTTTTTCTTTTATAAGAACCTTCTCCTGACAATAAGGAACACAACAAAAAAAGAATCATCCAAATCGGTCCAGCCGTTCTCGAGTTTTGCGCTTACCAACAGATTTAGTGATTCATTTTTATATATAAGACTAGCTTTCCGCCCGGGACTTCGTTCCCGTGGCACTTTTTTAGTTTTTTCTTTCATAAGAACCTTCTCCTGACAATAAGGAACACAACAAAAAAAGAATCATCCAAATCGGTCCAGCCGTTCTCGAGTTTTGCGCTTACCAACAGATTTAGTGATTCATTTTTATATATAAGACTAGCTTTCCGCCCGGGACTTCGTTCCCGTGGCACTTTTTTAGTTTTTTTCTTTTATAAGAACCTTCTCCTGACAATAAGGAACACAACAAAAAAAGAATCATCCAAATCGGTCCAGCCGTTCTCGAGTTTTGCGCTTACCAACAGATTTAGTGATTCATTTTTATATATAAGATTAAGTACACACGGCAGCACATCAGGTTACACATGTTGACCTTGAGATCACCCTTATCTCGCTTGCATTAGCGGCGGCTTTCGTAATGCAAATGGATAACTTGACGGGCTGCTGTGTGTAGATTATTAGTAAACTTTCAAGTAAACTTAGTGCACTGTACACCTAGCATGATAATAATTCGTGTCGTGCTATATTCTTACATATATTCTTACAATCATTTTCTAACCGACTTCAAATTAAACATAAATACTGAAACTGAACAACTTTCCCCAAGGAACCTATAGGGAATTTAAAAAAATCCATCAAGCTAAGAAAAAAATGTCTAAGTTTAAAACTTTCATAACATTGACAAAAAAGAGAGGTGTTATAAGTTTTTGACATGTGTATCTGTGTGTCTGCATTTCTGTTTATCTGTGTGTCTGTCTGTGGTATGCTAGTAAACGAATGGACAGATTTCGACCAACTTCAATCGAGATGGTTTTTAGTTCTTACTTATCAAAGTTGGTTCAGCCATTTTTTTTTTCAATTATAAGCAATAACAATTTAAAAATAAATTATACAGATGGTTAGTGGACAGTAATTTCTACAGTATTAATGATTTTTTCACTTATAATGACCACCTCCGTAGATATATACTTAAGTAATTAAAATTACAATTTATAATAGATAAATACATTTGCATGCTAATTTTATTGGCTGAACAGCAGAAACCTATGATCGCTTAGCGCGATCCAATTTAGGACCTAAACAAGTCTGCAACGCTTATTCGTACCATGATGGCTTATAAGCGATTCAATTTTGGCGCTGTTGCGATTCAAAGGCAGACCAGCGACAAATTATTTTAAAAATAAATATAGACCATAGACAACCGAGCAGTTCAAAAGCAGCGCCATCATGGTACCATTTTAAAAAACATTCCAATTACGAGGCAGTTCAAAGTTGGATCCTAAACAGAAATGCTTTTAAACGATCGTGGTAGGTACCCTGTAAATGCAAATAAATAATTAATTTCATTTCAATGCATTTTATTATCACAAAATATCAAAACGCACCTACACACTTTAAGACAAAATAATCTATGTTCATTCAGATATACGCGACTCAACTCTGATCTACGTCTTTGTCATTTTGATAGTGAGAGAAAGAGACAACGAATAGTAATACGGGCCCATAAATGTCGGGGGTAGTCAGTTTTATTTTTATTTTAAAGTTATTTTAAAAACAATATTTGGCATTTTAGATTAAAAGTGATTTAAAAATATGTTTTAAGCCGCCAAAGAATACCCTTCATTGTTCTTTTTTTTTACTTTTTGGCGCCGACTTCGAACCCGGGACTTCTGCACCACTGAACCGGAACAGATGCGGTTCTGTTCTTTTGGGATCTTTAGAGATTATTTTTTGAAAATAAAAATTATAAGGAACATTGAGCAGGTATTTGTTTTAAAATTAGCGAAAACTGAAAATGTAACTTAATTCATTAAAATGAATAATTTAGGCCCGTATTCTTGAAAGCGTCTCAGTGTCAGTCGTGAATCGAGCTTCAGTTCCACTGAGTGACATCTGCTGAGTGACATTCAGATGACATTTTATAATGTCACTCAGCAGATGTCAGGTCTGACCTTTTTTTTTATTTATAAATGGGTTAACTCTTGACCTCAATCTTGACCATAAGGTCAAAGATGAGGTCGACGATGGAGCGAGTTAACCCAGAAAATGCCTATAAAGGCACTGGTACTCCTACGCACCGACGGAACACAGAAAGCTGTTTGGCGTTGGACTTCGGTAGGAGGGTGGTCGCGAACCAGACGGCCCCTTACAGAGCCTACCACACCGCATGAGACACCTCAGATTCGGAAAAAAAAAACATGAACATGAGTCAGAGTTTCAGCTGACATCATTCAACTTGAAATGCTTTCTTTATTAAGATCAATGCTTACCATTTGATTTGAACTCAAATCTAGTCTTAGAATGTTATGAGTTCAAATTGACACTTGAGACGCCATCAAGATGAATATTTTTTAACGCTCTCGCGTACTTCCGCACGCTGAACAGGGAGTGAAAGAAAAACTTTGAATGTACTAGCTACCAAATCTTCCCAGGCATACTGTATAACTTCAGGAATAGGGACACGATTTTTATTTATCAGTTTAATAATAATAAAAGAGCCATTTTATTAACTGCAAAAATAACTTTTTTTCTACAAATCATAAAGATATCGGAACATTAGGTACTTACATTTTATTTTTGGGATTTGAGCAAGAATAGATGGTAAGTACTTCTCTGAGATTTATTAATTCGAGCAGAATGATGTTCCTGGTCAATTAATTGGAGATGATCATTTGATTGCTTATAACTGTTAAACGGCTGAACCAATTTTGACCAAATATAACTAAGAACAATCTTGATTTTGTCACTAATATTTTTTAGGGAAAGAAAAATATTCGGCGCGAATGGGACTTGAACCCACGACCCCAGGATCAAATCTCCTGGTGCTCTAACCAACTGAGCTATCGTGCCTTCAAGTCAAGCGGCGACATTGATGTTGTCAAAAAAAAACCGCATAGAAAACGGTTCATTCGTTTAGGAGCTACCACAAACAGATACGCGTTAACTTATACTTAACATCCCTCTTTTTGTCGGGGCTTAGTAAAATGATTTGCCAATCAGGCCGAGCACCACAAAGTGCTAAGTCACAAAAATGAGAATTACCGTGACCTCAAAATGCGTCAGCTCAAAATGTCGCCTGTGTCAATTTGCAAAACTGGCAGTTATTGTTATGACACTTGATATTTTACTACAACACACTATGGCTGAGAACCGAAAAGGTTTTATTTTTCAAAAAGTTTCCCGCCAGGGACGTCATTCCCGTAGGAATTCGGGAAAATTATGTAGCTTATGTTACTCAGGGATAATGTAGCATTCCAATGCTGAAAGAATATTTCAAATCGGTCCAGTAGTTTCGGAGCAAATAAACATACAATCAAATCTTTCCTCTTTAGAATATTATTAGTGTAGGTATTAGGTAAGCTTTCCGCCAAGGACTTTGTTCCCATGGGAATTTAGGTAATTATGTCCCACATTTGTTATTCTGATGTCTAAGATACATTGTTGCAGAATTTTACTTTGCTATAATCATTACCTAAATTTGTACTATAATGTATTGTTGGCAATGAATAAATTAAAAAAAAAACCGTCTTGTAGTTTTTGCAGTTTTGTAGTAACAAACATCCAACCATCTATCTTTTTTTTTATTATGGAAAGATGAGGTTGACGATAAAGCGAGTTAACCCAGAAAATGCCTATAAAAGCACTGATACTCCCACGCACCGACGGAACACAGCAAGCTGTTCGGCGTCGGACCTCGGTAGGAGGGTGGTCGCGAACCAGACGGCCCTTTACAGAGCCTACCACACCGCATGAGACCATAGGACGACACCTCAGATTCCGAAAAAATGAAGTGTCGTTGCCTTGGATGGATTACTAGGAGGCAGGTCTCATTTGTGTTTCCTTAGTCGCCTCTTACGACACCCACGGAAAGAGATGGGGTGGTGTTATTCTCAACCGATCACCACACGGTCATATACATATCTTTATTTAAAACAAAGGTATCTAGTTCCAATAATTTTACATACATACTCATATACATATACGCTCACGCATGTACTCCAAGTGATTCTTAAACCACCCAATTACGTGAGCTTTCAAACAAAAAAACCGCATCGAAATCAGTCCATTCGTTTAGGAGCTACGATGCTTCAGATAGACACACAGATACACAGACAAAAGCTAAACTTATAACACCCCTCTTTTTTTGTCGGTGGTTAAGAACAGACTACATTCTGATTCTGTCGAACGGAACGGTAATTATAAATTAAGAGAAGCACAAAGCCCAGAGAATAGGTGGCGGTTTTCTACCATCGTGTGTTTAGGTTTTGATAACAATACCAGTGGTCAAAACTATTTCGTTAGATATTAAATTGCAAAACATAAACGAACGGCAAGTCTAAGCAGAAATACACTAACCTAGTGTAAGCTTGAACTAATTTAAATTATTATTAACTATCATCCCGCTCGGGACTTCGTTCCCGTGGGAATTCGGGAAAATTATGTGACCATGGTTACTCAGGGATAATGTAGTATCCTTATGGTGAAAGAATTTTTGAAATCGGTCAGTAGTTTATAAGTTTATTCGTTACATAAAAAATACAAATCTTTATAGATAACTAGCATTCCGCCCGGGACTTCGTTCCCGTGGGAATTCGGGAAAATTATATAGCCTATGTCCATTGGGGATAATGTAGCTTTCTAATGGTGAATGAATTTTTCAAATCGGTCCAATAGTTTCGGAGCCTATTCAATGCAAACAAACAATCAAATCTTTCCTCTTTCCGCGCGGGACTACTAGCTTCCCGCGCGAGACTTCGTTCCCATTGGAATTCGGGAAAATCATGTACCCTATTTCGATCCCGAATAATGTAGGATTCTAATGGTGAAAGAATTTTTCAAATCGGTCTAGTAGTTTCGGAGCCTATTCGATGCAAACAAACAAACAATCAAATCTTTCCTCTTTATAATAAGTATATAGATATAAAGATAAGTATAGAAGATATAGATGACAATAACAATACAAAACTCTTTATTGCATGTCAAAAAACAACGTTTCTCGGAAAAAAATAATTACTTGTACGATCACAAATAATTATTTTTATCACACACTAGCTTCCCGCGCGGGACTTCGTTCCCCTGGGAATTCGGGAAAATCATGTACCCTATGTCCATCCCGGATAATGTAGGATTCTAATGGTGTAAGAATTTTTAAAATCGGTCCAGTGGTTTCGGAGCCTGTTCGATGCAAACAAACAATCAAATCTTTCCTCTTTATAATATGTATGAAAGAATTATAGTTATGGGTTGATTTTATCATTTAAGTATTTGCTAAGCTGTCCTTTACATTCTGTAAAGTGTAACTACCTAGTAATGTTTGCTTCCACGCTGGACAGTGCTCCTCTAGACTTCATAAGAAACCTATGTGCCAAATTTGAAATCTCTATAGACCCAGCGGTTTGGGCTGTGCGTTGATACGATATGTCAGTCACCAGTCAGTTTCTTCTTTTATATATTTAAGAAGAATATAGATAAATTAAAATATTGAAGCTTACCTATCTTTATGTTCAGCTTGTCTATCTCTTTGGCGCCGGTTTTTGAACCAGTTTGATACCTGAAATATAAATACTTTAATAAAACAAATGAATAAATCTTAGTTATAAAACAAAGTCGGGTTTGTTCGAACACTTATAATTATAACTCACTAGCATTCCGCTCGGGACTTCGTTCCAGTGGGAATTCGGGAAAATCATGTATCCTATGTCCATCCCGGATAATGTAGGATTCTAATGGTGAAAGAATTTTTCAAATCGGTCCAGTAGTTTCGGGGCCTATTCAATGCAAACAAACAAACAATCAAATCTTTCCTCTTTATAATAGACTAGCCTTCCGCGCGGGACTTCGTTCCCGTGGGAATTCGGGAAAATCATGTACCCTATGTCCATCCCGGATAATGTAGGATTCTAATGGTGAAAGAATTTTTCAAATCGGTCCAGTAGTTTCGGAGCCTATTCGATGCAAACAAACAAACAAACAAACAAACAAACAAACAATCAAATCTTTCCTCTTTATAATATGTATATAGATAGATATGTATATGTATAACTCGAGAACAGCTGGACCGATTTTCATGGTTTTTGATTTGTTGTAAGTATTTATCTCCGTCCCGCCCGAGTAGCAGAAAACTATTTAGGGTTAGCTCCTACCTCGACGCGACGCGACGCGACGTTGCGAATAGAGCCACTCAAAATTGAACTTTATTTATTACTAGCTTTCCGCGCGGGACTTCGTTTCCGTGGGAATTCGGGAAAGTCATGTATCCTATGTCCATCCCGGATAATGTAGGATTCTAACAGTGAAAGAATTTTTCAAATCGGTCCAGTAGTTTCGGAGCCTATTCGATGCAAACAAACAAACAATCAAATCTTTCCTCTTTATAATACCAATGTATAGATATAGATATAGACATGTGAGAATTTAGAACACGTCACACCACGCAGCGGCGTTCTCACAATGAAATGTTTATCTTTTCATGTAATAAATAAAGTTCAATTTTGAGTGGCTCTATCCGCAATGTCGCGTCGCGTCGCGTCGCGGCGTTAGCTGGTGGAGCTGACCCTAAAACACTCGCGCGATGTTTACACACCCGTGGCACTGGAACTGTTTGGCGTCGGACTTCGGTAGAAACCCTTCTACCCGGTCGTGAACCAGACGGCCCTTTGCAGAGCCTACCACACCGCATGAGACCATAGCACGACACCTCAGATTCAGAACAAACTGAGGTGTGCAGGTGTGTGCAAGATGTGTATGGCACGCGGCGTAAACAAGCGCGCGACACGCACGGGTTAAAATAAAAACATTGGAAAATTGGCGAAGACATTCCCACGGGAACGAATTCCCGGACGGAAAGCTATTTTATAATATTAGTAGGATAAGAGTATTTCTCATTGAAGGGATACTTACCTACAATTTTAGGCGAAAGTTGTTAGGTTTCCTTATCTGCAAAGTACCCTCAAATCTTTTTTAGGATTCCGTACCCATGGGTAAAAATGGGACCCTATAACTAAGACTCTGCTGTCCGTCCGTCCGTCTGTCTGTCCGTCTGTCAACAAGCTGTATCTCAAGAACCGTGATAGTTAGACAGTTGAAATGTTCACAGTGTATTTCTGTTGCCGCTATAACAACAAGGCTCCTATGCAACAAACGTGATTTTTTTGCCGTTTTTATAGATAATGACACGGAACCCTTCGTGCGCGAGTCCGACTCGCACTAGGCCGGTTTTTTCTACATGTACTGTTTTATTTTTTAATCAGTACACAAATTTTTTGTACGTAAAATTTATGAAAATTTAACAGACACGTATTTTTTTGTTTTATATCGTTTCATATAAAAGTTTCAAGCTAGATCGTCTGAAGCATGAAAATAAATCATTTTTTTTGTATGGAAAAAAAATAACTTCGTCCAATTGACTTGAAACTTGGTAATAGTACTCTTCAACACATTTGTGACACCCGTTTTTCTGCGTTTTACAAAATTCATCCTCTAAGACGTTAAAAAGGGGTATCAACATCTGAAAATTTTGAAAAAAATAATTTTTTCTTTCTTATTTACGTTCTATCAACGTTACTGACACCGTAAGAAAAATTTGGATACTGATAAAAAAAATACCCTGTAGATAATGTTACGGAACACTTTGTGCGCGAGTCCGACTCGCACTTGGCCGGTTTTTTCTACATATAGTGTGCTGTAACATAACCTCTTTAAGTTTGAGGAAGCGGCAGGAGTATATTAAATTACAAACACCGCAAGATCTGCTCCAGTGAACACGTTAAAAAAAACGCTACACACTCAGAGGCTTACACTAAGGTTTTCCCTTGTGTCGTGGGTCCCTTGGAACACACATAAAGACAAACACAAACACCCATGACCCGAGAACAAACAACTGCCTTTAATTTACACAAATGTTTGCCCCGACTGGGAATAGAACCCAGGAGCGGTCGATCAAGAGGCAGCGTCACTACAAAGTCCCGAGCGGGATGCTAGTCTTTCTATATATAATTGTACTAGCATTCCGCTCGGGACTTCGTTCCCATGGGAATTCGGGCGAATTATGTAGCCTATGTTACTCAGGGATAATGTAGCATCCTAATGGTGAACGAATTTTTGAAATCGGCAAATAAAGCACATATAAAGAAGTTGCTCGAAAATGAAATGAACATTAAAACAGAATTAAAAAAGGAACTTTGCGAACTCGTACATACGCTCACGCCTGTAATCCCTAACGGGGTAGGCAGAGCATCAGTGGTTCTAGAAAACCACTTAATGCCACGTTTGACACAAATGGTGAGGGTTATTAGATGGAACATGTTGTGTAATGGTGGGAGGTGGTCAGCCTTTCGCCCATTATACAGCAAGACCCTCACGTCCCATTTATTGACTTTTACAGTATGCCTAGGAAGAGTAGGCAGCTGGCTCATTCTAAGTTTTTCTTTCACTCCCAGTCAAGCGTGGAAGGATCTTTCCTCTTTATAATATTAGTATAATATTGGTTCACGACCACCCTCCTACCGAAGTCCGGCGCTAAACAGCCTGCTGTGTTCCGTCGGTGCGTGGCAGTACCAGTGCCTTTATAGGCATTTTCTGGGTTAACTCGCTCCATCGTCGACCTCTTCTTTGACCTTTATGGTCAAGATTGAGGTCAAGAGTTAACCCATTTTATAATAAAAAAAAGTACAGATAGTTAATACTTACTTGAACTGTTGTTAGTCCCGTTGTTTCGGCTAATTCTCTCTTCTCTCTCGGCGACGGGTACGGATTGTGCAGATACCAGTCTCTCAACACTGATCTTGATTTCTCCTGTCAAAGTTAAACAAAATAAATGAAAAAAAAATCCCTGATATATTCACCAGCACTATTCTTCTTACCAGCCCATATACGTCCCCACCGAGGGGCACAGGCCTCCCTTCGAAACACGAAGGGGATTTAGTCCATAGTCCACCACGCTGGCACAATGCGGGTTGGTGGACCGCTCGTCTTTCGAAAACGAATTTTCTTTAACGGGCGGGTTTCATCACGATGTTTTCCTTCACCGTTGAGCTAGTGATAATTAGAAATCCGTACATAAATCCGAAAAGACAAATTTACCAGCACTATTGTATAACTCCTATCCATACTCTCTACTATCCCTACTAATATTTTAAATACGAAAGTAACTCTCTCTGTCTGCCTGTCTGTTACGCTTTCACGGCTAAACTAAACCGATTTTGATGAGGTACACAGATAGATTGGACCTTGGGAAAGGACATAGACTACATTCCGCCGCTCATTCCGCCCGCCCCATTCTTCTATCGGACGTCCAGACGCACCGCGGGGTACCATCCCTATCTTGTTGATATCCCACGGATTCGCACTGAGCGCTTTTCATCATCTTTCGTATTGCGCACTGCTAGGGAATGGAATTCCCTGCCTGCGTCTGTATTTTCGAGTTCATATAACCCGAATCTCTTTAAAGTTCGAGTGGATAGGCTTCTTCTGGGTGAGCTTGCTACATCCTCGACCGCATCTTTGCCCTTGGGCTAGATTGTGGTCAAGAGCGAACCCTTCATTAATAAAAAAAAAAAACATTTTATCCCACAGCAGGGCACAATATACTTAATCTCCACGCAGTCCACGCAGGCGGAGCCGCGGGCGGAAAGCAAGTGGGTAATAACTATTAGATGAAACAAGTTGTGTAATGGTAAGAGGTAGTCAGCCTTTCGCCCATTATACAGCAAAACCCTCGCATCCCTCTTACAGACTTTTACTGTATACCTGAGAAGAGCTATGTGACCTAGCTGGCACATTCTAAGTTTTACTTTCACTCCCAGATCCCAGTCCAGCATGGAAAAAAATAAATGTTTGGATTATCTTCTTCTTATCGCGTAGGGTATAATCAAGTATGTGACAAACTTGGATAACCCTAGTGTCAGAGTTTTCAAAACCGCACAATGGCCTCTGACTTGGTTTTAACGACTGTAGCCAATCGACAACAGCCGGGACCTAAAGCTTAACATAAATTGCCACTTTGGTCAGCCATCAGATTCCCCGCCTCTGTGTGCGTTGCTTAACCTCACTGTTGAGATCAACGAGCGCCATTGGGCTACCGAGCGCTTTAGACGTACTTACCTTGAAGCAGTAGCTGGTTTCCTCTCCATCCCAGATGGTCCTGGGCAGTGGGAACTTGCGCCTCACTCGGTACTTCCCCACCGCTCCTAGTGGCCGCCCGCGGAGTCGCTCGGCCTCTAGGTAGTGTGCTGTGGCAGACAGAAAATATTTTTTTTTACGTCTTTTTGAAATCCCGCGGATTCGCATTGAGCTCTGGTCATCTATTTTATATACAGGGTGTTTGGTAGAACGTTGTCAAAACGAAACAGGCTGGTTAAGGAGACCATTTGCTACCTACTTCAGGTACATTAACCCCTTATTTTGTGCTAAGGCTGTTTTAGCACGAAAAAATATTATTTTTATCAAAAAAAACTGAAATTAATTCAGTTTTGTATGTATGTATTTATTTTATTTTACTTACTGTTTATTGTACGTACACAATATACAAATAAAATAAACAAACAAAGAGAGAGACTACACAACAGGCACTGCATATTCCTAGGAAGTTTCTTATTTCTAGTCTAGTCTTTCATATTGCGCAGTTCTAGGTAATGAAGGCCTCGGCCTCAGAAGTTACATAATATTTTCATGAAATTTTGCAAAAAACCATTTTTTTGACGAATGGGTTTGCTCTTCACCACAATCTAGCCCAGGGGCGAAGATGTGGTCGAGGATGTAGCAAGCTCACCCAGAAGATGCCCATTCACTCGAACTTTAAACCTTCGCGTGGTTTTTGAACACATGGTGTATTACTTATACGAGATACACCATGTGTTCAAGCACGCGACGGGTTAAAGAGACTCGTAAAAAAATCAAAAAAGACACAACCAAATTGCCAAGGGCCTCAAATGGTATAACTATATACCAATTAACTAGGCCTTTTATAATCCTAAAAAGGCACGGCAAAATTATTACCATTGTTTCCATATTGCCTCCTATGCACTAGTGATACTATTACTGTTTAACTAGAACTAAGATTTTAAAATAAGTACCCAATGTAAGGTTTTTGTGGAGAATCAAAATAAATGCTTTATTTATTATTTATTTATTTATACAAGAAGTTGGGAACAAAGGGAGCAATGGTAATACAAATTCTACGGTGCTGTGCCATTCCAATTTGTTTTTTTTATGAGATGGGTTAACTCTTGACCCCAATCTTGACCAAGGTCATAGATGAGGTCGACGATGGAGCGAGTTAACCCAGAAAATGCCAATTAAGGCACTGGAACTCCGACGCACCGACGGAACACAGCAAGCTGTTTGGCGTCGGTCTTCGGTAGGAGGGTGGTCGCGAACCAGACGGCCCTTTGCAGAGCCTATCACACCGCATGAGACCATAGGACGACACCTCAGATTCAAAACAAACTGAGGTGTCGTTGCCTAAGATGGATTACTAGGAGGCAGGTGTCATTTATGTTTCTTTAGTCGCCTCTTACAACACCAACAGAAAGAGATTTTCTTCTTCTTCTTATCGTGTAGGTATAGTCAAGTATGTAGCGAGTTTGGCTAACCCTGGTGTCAGAGTTTTCAAACCGCATTCTGGCCTCTGACTTGGTTTTAACGACTCTCAGTAGTCAATCGACAACAGCCGGGACCGACAGCTTAACCTGCCCTCCGAAGCACGGAAACGCTCGTGATAAATTGGCACTTTGGTCACCCATCAGGTTTCCTGCCTCTGTGTACGTTGTTTAACCTCACTGATCGGTTGAGATACAATACAATACAATACAATACAATATACTTTATTTGCACACAAAGACATACAATACAATTAACAGAACATAAAACATAGTGTACAACAAGGCGGCCTTATTGCTAGGTAGCAATTTCTTCCAGGCAACCTTAGGGTATAGCAACCTTAGTAGGACAGCAGTAAGGTAAGAAGTAGTTGGTGGTGCATAAAATTAAATACATATTAATAATACAAATAAACAAATATATAAGTATACATATATAATTATATATAAATAAATATGTAAAATAAGTATAACATACATCTATATATATACATACATACGAGCAGCAAATGTAAGGGACAAAACAAGCTTAGTAAAGTAGATAGAAGCAAAGACAGTGAATCAAGAGCCTAGCTAGGGAGCGGGAAGGGAAAGGAAATGGGA
Source organism: Aproaerema taeniolella (assembly GCA_949987775.1). Lineage (NCBI taxonomy): Eukaryota > Metazoa > Arthropoda > Insecta > Lepidoptera > Gelechiidae > Aproaerema > Aproaerema taeniolella. The sequence goes on from OX465265.1 coordinate 2,810,561, forward strand.
TTTTGTTTGGGTTTTAAAGGAATTTATGGAGGGGGCACGTCTTATGGAGACAGGGAGGGAGTTCCAAAGCCGGATGGCTTTGACAGTGAAGGAGGAAGTGAAAAAGTTAGTGGAGTGTGAAGGCATATTCAGGGATAGATCGAAGTTGGAGCGAAGGGTTCGAGTAGAAGTAGTAGATGAGAAGGAGAAGCATTGTTTAAGATATAGAGGAGTAGTAGGATTGAAAAGGATAGAATAAAGGGTGGAAAGAAAGTGGAGGTTACGGCGTTGACGAATCGGGAGCCAATTAAGTTTTTGTCTATAAGCGGACACGTGATCGTATTTTCGAAGGTTAAAAACGAACCGAATGCAGAGATTTTGCATACGATCTAATTTATTAATAAGCTCCACGGATAAGTCAGGGTAACAGGAATCAGCGTAGTCAAGGATGGGTAGGATTAGAGATTGGGCTAATGATATTTAGCCCAATCTCTAATGCTACATGATATTTTGAGATGTGATATACGTCAACTTACCTTTTAACCATAAGCTTTGTAGTTTGGCGTGGTTGTGTGCACTGAAACTATGTGACTCCAGCAATCTGTACAACTCCTTGAAGTTTCCCCTGTCAATATAATTGATCATAATTACTTTAATAGAACAGCAGCTCGAGTACGATGGCGACAAACTCTTGCGGTGCGCCACTCGGCTGACGGTGAAACTTCACTTTGATTGCGCGAGGGCACTCTGGCGCTGTCAATGTTGTCATTGTGACCGCGGCGCATTACGCGCGCTATCACCATCGTACTCGAGCTGCAGGGGTGTCAATTCAATTTCTTGTAGCAGGGGTGTCTAGTCTATTTAACTAACTAATGGGTCGAATGACAATGGTCGCCATTTTATCCGTTCAGGTGGCGAAATTGAGAACTATCCAAATTTAATACATCCAATGACGGCTGCTTTGACTGGTGGCGCCACCGCCAACTGAACTTTCAGTTGCTAGGTAGTTTGCAACTTTACGTTCGGTTGGCGCCGCGACGTGCCTGTCAGCAAGGGATATTACAGAATTTCTGATTATCTATCAGACAAGCAGCCATGGGAATGAATTGCTCAGCTCTAGAGTTATTTCAGATTTAGTTAAAATTAGGAAATAAGAAAATTTGTAATGTGATTAAAAACAGCACCCTCAGAGTTTCTTGCCTGTTCTTCTCTGGGGAAGACTGCACCTTTGCGAATATATAGAGTCAGTAGGGTCAAAAGAACGAATGCGTATGTATGTATTTAAATCCTTTAATGTATGATTGTATTTTTTAATGTAATCTTGACTTATTTTAAGTGGCATCCTGAATGTCGTATAAAATATTCTTTAAAAAAAAGAAAATTTTATATGGAAATTTAATAGTTCTCAATTTTGCCACCTGAACAGATAAAATAGCCTACATGGTCTTTCAACCGCCTTTGTGATGCCATTGATTAGTGCAATCACTCTCCAACTATGATGATCGCAACGACATATTATCTCACGCGTTATCTCGTGGTCACGTGACTGTTTCAACCAATGAGATTACGAGAAAGCGTCACGTGACCACGAGATAACGCGTTAGATAATAATATGTCGTTGTGATCATCGTAGCCCGGCAGGTATTTCAAAAAGGATCGCTAATCTAGCGACAAATTATGTGAAATTTAGGTTCTAAAAATGATTAAATTTAATATCAAAACTATGAGTTTGACAAATAAAATATCTTTTTTTTTCAGCCCTTATACGTCCCCACCAAGGGGCACGGTCCTCCCTCCGAAATACGAAGGGGATTTACGCCATAGTCCACCACGCTGGCCCAATGCAGTTTGGTGGACCGCTCGTCTTTCGAAAATGAATTTTCTTAGACGTGCGGGTTTCATCACGATGTTTTCCTTCACCGTTGAGCAGGTGATAATTAGAAATCCGTACATGAATCCGATAATACGAATTTAGTGGTACAGGCCCACACCAGGATTTGAACCCGCAACCTTCCGATTACAAGTCTGGCTCATTCATTACCAACGGGCTGTTTTAGAAAATATATACAGGGCTTTATGTAAATCTCTTTCAACCTCTCGGGTGGTTAATTAGTCCATGAAACTTCCCCCAAAAATAGGTCAAAATAAGAAAAAAAAAATTTGAGTTCCCATACAAACTTCATCAGCATAATTGCCACAGAATAAATAACAGTACTAACGATATAGCGCATTTTGTATCGGAGATCAAATTTTTTTTTCCTATTTTGACCTGATGTTTCTTGGGAAAGTTGTTCAGTTTCATGGACTGATTAACCACCCGAGAGGTTGAAAGAGATTAACCTTAAGCCCTGAATATCAATTAATGAGTGAAATTTTTTTTAGAAAAAATGGCAGCTATAAAGGTACCTGTGAAAAGCGACCATAGCTTTAGCTTTGAGTACGGACTCATGGGCGTGGAGCCTCTCGCACGCCGGCAGCGACCAAAGGAACCGGCCCAGTCGCTCGATGTTACCAGCCTGCTGCAGCACCTGCACACCAAATCCTCAACCTTAATAAAAATAAAATACATTTTTACCATTGCCCCTCGAAAAAGGGTCCGTTATTCTTCAAAAACAGTGAATAAAACGCTGTTTATTTCCCTGAGGGGTCCCCTACGTAGTTGCGAATGACGTTGAAGCGACGCACGCTGTAGCGAAAAACTTTCCGCGTGGTACGTTGGAGCGAAAGTTCATTGAAGCGAACGCCACGAAGTCGAAAGACACTGAAGCGATCACCGTTGTGGCGAAAAATTTTTGAGGTCTTGTACGCGGAATCGAATGACGCTGTAGCGATACACGTTGTGGCGAAAAATGTTGAAGCGAAATCTACGAGGTCGAATGCCACCGCAGCGACAAACATTGAGGCGAAAAACATTCTTAATAAGGAAAATTACTAATGTTTTAAGCGACAAAATAATATCACGTATTGCACCAGACTGGCGACGCGGAAGCCACCTGTGCATAAAAAAAATAAGTCAGATCATGTAAAGTCCACAAAATTACTTGATATTATTAGTAGATTGTAAGAAAGTTAGTTTCAGATGACAGCATCTTAAGTAATTATTCTGGACCTTCCATGTGCGGGCAAATCGATAGGTCTTGACGAGATCTTCGTTTCGAATGACAGCTGTCAAAATTAAAACAGCCATATCTTTGTGAATAATTATCATAGACCTTCCGTGTGCGGGCCAAACGATAGGTCACGACGAGATCTTCCTTTTGGATGACAGCTGTCAAAATTAAAACAGCCATATCTCTGTAAATAATAATCCTGGATCTTCCGTGTGTGGGCAAAACGATAGGTCTCGACGAGATCTTCGTTTCGAATGACAGCTGTCAAAATTAAAACAGCCATATCTTTGTGAATAATAATCCTGGATCTTCCGTGTGCGGGCCAAACGATAGGTCTCGACGAAGCTTCGTTTCGAATGACAGCTGTCAAAATTAAAACAGCCATATCTCTGTAAATAATAATCCTGGATCTTCCGTGTGCGGGTCAAACGATAGGTCTCGACGAGATCTTCGTTTCGAATGACAGCTGTCAAAATTAAAACTGTCATCCGAAATGAAGATCTCGTCGTGGCCTATCGTTTGACCCGTCCACGGAAGGTCCATGATAATTATTTACAGAGATATGGCTGTTTTAATTTTGACAGCTGTCATTTGAAACGAAGATCTCGTCGAGACCTATCGTTTGGCCCGCACACGGAAGGTCTATGATAATTATTTACATAGATATGGCTGTTTTAATTTTGACAGCTGTCATTCGAAACGAAGATCTCGTCGAGACCTATCGTTTTGCCCACACACGGAAGTTCCAGAATAATTACTTAAGATATAGCTGTTTTAATTTTTGCAGCTGTCATCCGAAACTAACTTTCTTACAATCTACTAATAATATCAAGTAATTTTATGGACTTTACATGATCTGTCTTATTTTTTTTATGCACAGGTGGCTTTCGCGTCGCCAGTCTGGTGCAATACGTGATATTATTTTGTCGCTTAAAAAATTAGTAATTTTCTCTATCACGAATGTTTTTCGCCTCAATGTTTCTCGCTGCGGTGGCATTCGACCTCGTAGATTTCGCTTCAGCATTTTTCGCTACAACGTGTATCGCTACAGCGTCATTCGATACCGCGTACAAGACCTCAAAAATTTTTCGCCACAACGGTGATCGCTTTAGTGTCGTTCGACTTCGTGGCGTTCGCTTCAATGAACTTTCGCTCCAACGTACCACGCGGAAAGTTTTTCGCTTCAACGTCATTCGAAACTACGTACGGGACCCTTCCCTGAGTGAATAAAACATTTTGAATTCGGAACATGCGCGAATATACGGATTTTAGTAAGAAAACAAAAGAAAATGTGCAAGGAGGTTGCATACTCTCGCTATAAAAACGTATTGAATATGGCTCGGTTAAAAATTTTAAATTTAGAATAAGGAATTCAGGCAATTTTCTGTGCAATTTTCATGCAATTAAAAGTTTATGATAAAAGTTTTTGTCTCAAAATCATAAAAATGAGTTCGACATCCAGTGATGAAAGTGAACCTCTCGTTCCAGAGTCATTTCGCGTTAAAGCAGCAGCTATTGTTGATAATTTACTGTCACAGAGTAATTATTTTCTTTTTCTCGTAGTCAATGGTAAAAAGTAGAGTACCTAACACGTGAAAAAAAAATTCATCTCGGCTCTTGTATCCCTCGAAAAGAATTCACCTTTTTTTCACTTGTTGGGTAATCTATTATTTATCCTCAGAATCGCTACGCTATCCAGCGCGGTAATGCTGCAAGTGTGGAGGGTACCTTTGCACCGGGGATGACTCGGGGTAATTTTTAACTGAACAATTTCGTACTTTTACGCGAAATAGTATGTGCTTAAAAATGTGTTCTGACAATTGATTGAAATATTATTATTGCCCTCAGGAAAAACTATTAATACAGACTATTTTTATTTCATACTAGCTCTCCGCCCGGGACTTCGTTCCCGTGGGAGTTCAGAAAAATTATGTAGCCTATGTTACTCACGGATAATGTAGCATTCTAATGGTGAAAGAATTTTTCAAATCGGTCCAGTAGTTTCGGAGCCTATTCAATGCAAATAAACAAACAAATCATTCCTCTTTATAATGTTAGTGTAAATAAATAAAAATCAATACAGACGTATTATGTATGAATGTATTATGTTGTTGACGTATTATCTTTAATATATATATAAATCTCCTGTCACGATGTTTGTCCGCGATGGACTCCTAAACTACTTAACTGATTTTAATCAAATTTGTGCACCGTGTGCAGTTTGATCCAACTTGAGAGATAGGATAGTTTTTATTTCGATTCATGGCCTTAATAATTTATAATTAACAATAAACTGATTATCAATGTTGATCGTTGTCATAAATCTCCTGTCACGATGTTTGTCCGCGATGGACTCCTAAACTACTTAACTGATTTTAATCAAATTTGTACACCGTGTGCAGTTTGATCCAACTTGAGAGATAGGATAGTTTTTATTTCGATTCATGGCCTTAATAATTTATAATTAACAATAAACTGATTATCAATGTTGATCGTTGTCATTAATCGTAAATCTCTAACAGATGGCGCCACGGCAACGCGGGGCCGGGCTGCTAGTGTTGTATATGTTTGTAGACATACTAGCACCATTAGATGCCTGATTTGACTCAATCTGATCAGAAATAAAAGGAAGACCATGGATTACATTTAATGTAAATTTATGTTCAGAAAAATAAAAACCGGCCAAGAGCGTGTCGAGCCACGCGCATTGTAGGGTTCCGTAGCAGCATGGTTCAAATACATTCTTATTAATCCCAACAGTGTTTGGCACTTGGTCGACTATTACTCGCAAACTTGAAGGACCAACTTATGTGTGATAGTTTTCCTTTAAATTTCGTTGTATATTCTACCAACGTGAATTTTTTCACATTTTTAGAAACAACCGTTTAGCAGGTATAGGGGGGGGACACTTGTGTTTGACAAAAATTTTCACTTTAAAAATTTATATTTCGCAAACGGAGTGCTGAATCGAAAAACGTTCTTAGTAAACCCCTTCTATCTTTTAAAATGCTATCCTATGACACCCCACTTAATGATATTGGCGAGAAAAAAAAAATTCATCGCCCTTTCACGTCTATGGGAGACACCCGAAAAAAATTTTTTTTCCAAGATTTTACTCTACAGTTCTGTCGGTGTGATTCATATGTATAATCATGCTTAGTTTCAGTTCTGTAGTACCAAGGGTTTCTTAGGAAACCTGCGGACAGACGGACAGACGGACAGACGGACATGGCGCAGTGGCGTGCATTCCATACAAGCAGAAAAGCAGTGCCTACCCTAGGCTTTTCAAGGCAAAAAAAATACAAAAATTAAATATTATAATGTACACCAACGATCACAGATCTTTGTGAAACGAATAAACGTTTTCCGAAATGACGCCATCTTCATTTCTCTAACCTTTAACTTTTCAAAACAGCGCCATCTAAACTTCTAATACTGAACTAGTAAGAGCCCTCGTAGGAGCGCGTATTTGCCTTTCTAATTATTCGTTAAAAGCACTCGTTTGAAATGCCTTTTTTGTTGAGGTTTTGTGTTGAAATGGGGGCTTCTGATTGGCTGTTTCGCCTCCCCCGCCAAATATTAACAAACTGATTGTATGGAGAAAAAAGCTCTGCCTATAAAGCGATTCTACCAAATTGAGAAGTGTCAATATTCGGTAAGTTTGAAATGGCTGTTATAGATTTTTAATTTTGCGGCCTTTTTGTCTTATTGGATGCATTCAGCCATATTGGTTTGTTTTTGTTTTGCAACTACGTAGGTACGAAAACTTTTGCAAATTATTGTTTTATCAGTTTATAGTGATTGTTAGATATTTGTTTAGAACGAAATGAGTGCAATAAGTTGTGAAAAGTGTGGTGATGATGTTTGTTTGCCTAAACTGCGTAATTTTTCAAGTTTACCTTTTCAAGAAAAAGTAAACATTACTTATCGCAAAAGGCCGATACGTGGATTTGACGCAAAAAAAGGTACCGCAGTAAGACATTACTAAAATATACTATATTCATTATTGGTTCACGGGTTGTGTGCATACTAACCGCTTAAGTATTTTGTTTTCTGTGCATTTTGTTTTCAAACTGTTCTAAAAACGTATGGAACGGCGCAGGGTTATTTTGATTTAAATAACCTTAATACAGCGATTAAAAAGCATGAGCTTCTGAAAAACATCTCAAAGCTAGGTACGTTGAAAGTTTTTTCGTTTGTCAAAAGTCGCATAGAAACGAGTTTGAGCGGTCAATTAAAACTAGACAAGTTAACTGCCTACCCTGCCTAAAATGTCTATGCACGCCACTGACATGGCGAAACTATAAGGGTTCGTAGATTACTACGGAACCCTAAAAAGCTGACTTCTTTTAAGTATTTTGATAATTTGAATTGATTAATTTGGAATTAAAAATATTATAATTCATGGTCTTTCTTTTATTTCTGACACTATGTTATTTAGCAAAAAATAATCCTTATGATGAAGCCTTCGATCGGTATGATAAAAAAACTACAGACTGATTTGTTTTCTCGTGTACCGGGTTCAACCAGGCAATGTTTCGAAAATGTATGAATGCTGTATAATTTGTTTCTAAAATTAGAATAAAGTCTCTTTAAGTAAAATGTCCCATCTTTCCCTCCATGTGGTATAGCCGTGGGACATCCTGTATGTACCTATATAATTCGTGGTCCTGACTCCTGATTCACTGACTCATCAACGCCCAGCCCAAACCCATTCTAGAAAGCTGAAATTTGGCAAAAATGACGGAATCTGTCCAAAAAGGAATCTGCCGAAAAAGGACTAAATCTATACTAATATTATAAAAAGGAAAGATTTATATTTATGTATATATGTAACGAATAAACTTAAAAACTACTAGACCGATTTCAAACATTCTTTCACCATTATAATAAATAATAAAATAAATAAATAAACGCTACACACTCAAAGGCCCACACAAAGGTTTTTCCTTGTGTCGTGGGTCCCTTGGAACACACATAAAGACAAACACAAACACCCATGACCTGAGAACAAACATTTGCTTTTTACACAAATGTTTGCCCCGACTGGGGATCGAATCCAGGACCCGCCGATCAAGAGGCAGCATCACTTATCGACCAAACCGGCCGTCAAAAAATTAGGATGCTACAGTATCCCTGATTAACATAGACTAATAATTTTCCCGAATTCCCACGGGAACGAAGTCCCGAGCGGAATGCTAGTCTTTTATAATGTAGGGAAGCACTAAGAAAGGATTTTTCGAAATTGAACCCCTAAGGGGGTGAAATGGGGGTTCAACGTTTGTATGGAGTAAACAATTTTTTTGGACATTGTGACTTGAAACTTCGTCAAGATATACCTTGAATCATAAAACACGTGTTTCGCGATTTTTATAAAATCCAAGATTTAGAGAATATCATTTTAACGGGTAACTAGAGTTCTTTGTGCGAGCGAAGCCGCGGGAAAAAGCTAGTATGTTATACGTCTATATGTAACTTGGTAGACATAATATGTAATTTGTACTTAGTCAATGATTGCGTCTCACATTTCTTAACTCAAAACAATGCGTTTGTTTTGTCTGGATAAAGCAGTAATGTTGCTTAGCAGAAAAAAAATGTATTTTTTTAACGATCAAATGGTTATATAATATCTATAACCAGGCTAATTAGTCCACATTACTCATATCAACAGTGACAACTATTCCACAATTTTCGTAACGAAATGAAAACAAAAACTGAGTTTTTTTTTCATTTTCATCCTGTTTTTTTCAAATATAGTTTTGAATGTTTCAGACATAGACATACCTAGATATAGGCATCCTTTTTTTGTTTCTTTAACACTCACACTAAACTTTACATAGGACGTTACAACAATAGTAGATTATGTCCTGAAGTGAAATTTGTCAAAAAAAATCAGCGTTTCTTTTTAATAAATCACACAAATCACAATAAACAGGGTGGTCATAAATACAGTATTTATTCAAACCCATGTGTCACAGGACATCCGGCGAGCGTTACGTTTTTTGTACAGCCCTAAGTCAATAGTTAAGACAAATAATGTGGTATTCACTAGTCTTTTGGCAGTCATTTTAGATGATATGCATAGCTAGCACGGCCTGCGACAAACTCGTTTGAATAGAATATAATCTTGTATTAAGGCAATCTGCGTGATCTCAATTTACGCCAGATGTCGGTGAACTTCACTTTGATTGCGCGAGGGTACCGCGCAAAGGCTCTGGCATTGTCATTTCGAAACTTTTTTACATTTGACAGCGACGCATTTCCCCGCGAGTTCGTTGAGCTGCTTTGTGGATTAGAAAGTAGCGCATTTTCAAGGGGGCGTCCATTAATTACGTGAGGTGTTTTTGGCGATTTTTCGACCCCTCTGATGAGATGTCGTGAGATTTGGCTCGACATCCCCCCTCCCCCTTTTATCTCACGTGAGTTTTATGAAAATGCTTAGTTTTATTGTAAATACGTTAATTTGTAATTTATTTAGAAAACTTACATAATTTGCTTAATTACTTTTTAACTTTTAATAATCGAACAATAAAAAACAGCTATGATTTACCAATTTTTTTTTTTTAAAAAAAGATTGTTCTTATTCAGTCCACGGAAACTCAGAGTGGCTACTTGAAGAACATGGTTTAGTTGGTTTAACTTAGCTTTCCCGCAGTTTTGGGGAAAATATTACGTGATATTTGTAGAGACCCCCCTCTCCCCTACGTGAGATTGAATGAGATCCGGCCCGACCCCCTCCCCCCCCAAAACGCCTCACGTAATTAATGGACGCCCCCCAAGATCTGAATATCTGAAATATTAATATTTTGAAAGTGTGTAAAGTATAGAAAAAACTTTTGTGAACAATATGTATCGCTAAAATTAAATGACGATACATATTTGTACTGTGCCACCAACTCATCTACGACATCTCAGTTTGTTTAGTAGAATCTGAGGTGGCGTCCTAAGTTCTAGCCTCCTAATTATTACCGAAGGCCGACGCCAAATAGCGGAATGGAATTTTAAAAACAGACGTCAGTAATTCCGCTTTTGACCGTTCTACATATAAATTAGTGGTACAGCAAGGGTACAACAGCTCGAACATGATGGCGACAAATTCGCGCGGCGCGCCACTCAGCTGACGCTGAAACTTCACTTTGATTGCGCGAGGGCCCCGCGCAAAGGCTTGCTCGCCCTCTGGCGTTGTCAATGTTGACATTTTGACATAGGACTGCGGCGCATTAGGCGCCCTTTCACCATTGTACTCGAGCTGCCAGATTGGCCTAATCAACAAAGGAGAGCCATAAACAAGAAATTGAATTGAGATGCTGGCACTGTATAATGAGCTTTGACAGTCTATGATGTGGTTTTGTTTTCTAATTGTCAAACTCTTACAGCAAATATCTACTAGATGTCACTGTGCCAGTCAACTGCATTTTTCTACATCGCGGTATTGAGATGTTCCGCGAATGTATGTATGTATGTAATTATGTATGTATGTAAACACTTTATTGCACATAATAAAAATTACAAAACAAAAGAGATGGATACAAAGAAAACTATGTACAAAGGCGAGCTTATCCCTTAGAGAGATTTCTTCCAGCTAACCCTCGAGAGAAACGAAAGGAGACTAATCGCAGGATCGGCGTACTTGCGCAATAAGGAATTTTAACTAATAATATCTACTTTAACGCTACACTAATTACATTGATAATACATATATATATATATATATATTTAAAATATATAAATAAATATAATATATACAATATACTATATAAATATGACTACGTACCTAATGCATATATGACTCTATATATTATTATTACTGCTCAATTGTTGTGCCCAGTGTTTTCTTAATGCTAACTTAAAGGAGTGAATGGAAGGAGCTTTCCTAATTTCCTCCGGCAAAATATTCCACAAACGTGCCGCCTGTACAGTGAAAGATCGAATGTATGACCTACCCGTCTAGTGATTTCAATTTAAAAAGGTGACCTATTTATTACCTACTTAGGGAGGTGATTCCATCGGGAAACGTGATCATAGGCTGTGATCGTTTTCCGGATGGGACCCTTCTGACATTATTTTTCTTTGTGTGGGACCCAGAGTATAAAACACTCTGTGTCCCACGGGCTCTCAGGTACGTATTATAGAACGCTTTGACATTGATTCTGAAGGTTATTGGATCTTCTTCTTATCGTGTAGGTATATAGTCAAGTGTATGTCGAACTTGGCTAACCCGGTGGCTAGTACCAACAAGCTACACTGGACTCGGTGGACCGCAGAGCCAGGAGACTCATCGGTGACAGGAAGCTAGTAAAAGATAGGCTCCAAACCCTAGCTCATAGATGCAAAGTAGCTTGCCTATGTATTTTTTATAAGATGTACTTCGGGGAGTGTGCTCAGGAGCTGCATGAGCTCATTCCGCCTGCCCCATTCTTCTATCGGACGTCCAGACGCACCGCGGGGTACCATCCCTATCTTGTTGATATCCCACGGATTCGCACTGAGCGCTTTTCATCATCTTTCGTATTGCACACTGCTAGGGAATGGAATTCCCTGCCTGCGTCTGTATTTCCGAGTTCATATGACCCGAATCTCTTTAAAGTTCGAGTGAATAGGCTTCTTCTGGGTGAGCTTGCTACATCCTCGACCGCATCTTTGTCCTTGGGCTAGATTGTGGTCAAGAGCGAACCCTTCATTATTAAAAAATAAAAAAAACCCTGGTGTTTTTAAGCCGCACAATGGCCTCTGACTTGGTTTAACGACTAAAGTCAATCGACAACAGCCAGGACCGACAGCTTAACGTTCCCTCTGAAGCACGGAAACGCTCGTGATAGATTGGTTATTAGATATAACGTGTAATGGTGATAGGTTGTCAACCTTTCACCCATTGTTCAGAAAAACCCTCGCGTTTCACTGACTGGCTTATACAGTATAAGTTTTCCGCCTGGGACTTTTTTCCCGTGGGAATTTGGGAAAGTTATGTAGCCAATGTGTTAATCCAAGATATCAGCTCCCTCGATACCAAATTTTATCAAAATTGGTCCAGCCGTTTAAGCGTGAAAGATTAGCAAACATCCATGCATAGACAGATTTCAATTTGAAAACGTAACAAATATTGTGGGTCCGTATTACAGAATGCGACTCAGACTCTGATCTATACTTCAGTAGTAGTCATCTCTGTCATTTTGGTAGAGTGAGAAAAAGACAACCAATATATATGTATAGAGAAAGACTTGAGTCTCCTATTATATAACTGTCCCTGAATCTGTTTGTCTGTCTGAACGCGATAAACTCAAAAACTACTAAACGGATTTTCATACAGTTTTTTCAGATGGAACTTATGTGTGGATAGAGTGATTCAAAAGGAAGGTTTACGTGTATAATTTATATACATATTTTTAAATTGGTTGAAATAAGACAAAGATTGTCGAAGAAGTCTGAAAACATCAATCCGATTTTAAGCTTTCATTAAAAATCTTTGAGCTATAGCAAAACAGTGTACGATTCAATTATTATTTTTTTACACTACATTTTAATGATCCAAAATATCACATTTAGCATAGGTAGTAATTGGAAAGAGCTTTTTTATGGATGCGAAAGGTATTAATCCTTATTAAAATGAAATACGAAAGTTATACCTACCTTCAGTATTTTATGCATTAATACCACACAACTTAGATTAATATTTTAGGAGTTCAAATTCAAAATATCTTTATTTTATAGAACATTCTGGATGTTATTAAAAATATTTCAAAATTACATTAAATACATACAAACATTTTGACCCTACTGACTCTACGCCTATTCGCAAAGGTGCAGTCTTCCTCAGAGAAGAATAGGCAAGAAACTCTGAGGGTGCTATTTTTAATCGAATTACAAGTTTTCTTATTTTTAAAATTTTAACTAAATCTGAAATGACACATCCTACTCGAGTTGAGGTCCATGATTAATTAATATTTTTAACCCCCCACGCAAAAAGAGAGGGGTGTTATAAGATTAACGTGTCTGTCTATGTATCTCTGTATCTGTCTGTGGTATCGTAGCTCCCAAACGGATGAACCGATTTTCGTTTAGTTTTTTTTGTGTCATAGATAATTTTATCCCGAGTGTTTTTAGCCATGTTTCATGAAAATCTGTTAAGCCGTTGAAAAGTTATAAGCAATCGAATGTCGGGGGGTGATTCAAAATGTTTAGTTTTAGTGTTTTTTGAACTTGAACTTGCATAATGACTACAATGGCTGAGAAAAGTTGACAGACGAAATTTGACTCGCTGATCAATTTACCTACATACATACGCTCACGCCTGTCATCCCTAATGGGGTAGGCAGAGCATCAGTGTTTCTAGAATACCACTTAATGGCCACGTTTGACACAAATGGTGATGGAACATGTTGTGTAATGGTAAGAGGTGGTCGGCCTTTCGCCCAGGATACAGCAATACCCTCACGTCCCACTTACTGATTTTTACAGTATACCTGGGAAGAAAAGGCAGCTGGCATATGGAAGGAATCTGATCAATTTCAAACAGTGAATTACGAGCGAACGCAAGGCTTCGTTCGATATTCAAATACAAATATTGTCTGTAGTCATAGGGACGGTTGCTAGGCGGATATCCGGTTTCAGAGGGCGGGGTTTAGTCGGGTCTTACGTAGAGGTGGGTGGCTGTGGCTATATTCCGTTTATTTTGTATCTATAACCATCTAATATGTTGTATCCTGCAGGTTTATTCACCTTCTAATGAGGCTGCATGCGAGTTTTTTTTTCAGACCCCTTGGGGTCCACCTGGACCACTTTAGTAATCAATGTTCCAATTGTGAATAAAGTCACCGGCGTACAGCTCGTCAAAAATATTATTCATTCGCAAGAAACAGGTTAAAAATTGTAAATTGCTAATCTATCCTTACTTTAATTTTATAAATGCGAAAGTAACTCTGTCTGTCTGTGCCACAGACCTATATCGAGATAGACGGTAAAAGTTTACCTACCTTGCGTGTAAAAAGTGTGAGGTTTTGTCACAGTTTTGTCCGACTTAAGTGAGTCCGCTTGAGACTTATGCCGTAAATGATAATCGATTTTAATCGGATTTACATTATTGTTTTACTTAATTAAGCGCCATTGAATAATTCCGCGCGGTCTTGAGTTCCCATGACTACATCTCGCTCGTGACGTCATCTTAAGTACGAAAAATTCGACACGCTAGGTTCTCATACAGTTTGAAGCGCTCTTTTCGTCTATCTCGATATAGGTCTGTGGCACAGACAGACAAATAGACAGAGTTACTTTTGCATTTATAATATTAAAGTAAAGATAGATTAGCAATTTACAATTTTTAACCTGTTTCTTGCGAATGAATAATATTTTTGACGAGCTGTACGCCGGTGACTTTATTCACAAATGGATTATCAAAATGGTCCAGGTGGACCCCCAGGGGTTATCTGAAAAAAAAATTCGCATGCAGCGTCATTAAAAGGTGAATAAACCTGCAGGATACAACGTATTAGACGGTTATAAATATTGTCCGTCTTTCACGCCTAAACTACTAAACCGATGAAATTTGGTACAGAGATAGATTAGAGCCTGGGAAAGGACATGGGCTACATTTTATCCCACAATTGGGATATAATCTGTAGTCCACGCAGGCGGAAAGCTAGTCTTCTAATACAGGGTGTTTGGTGCATCGCGCGCCAAATTAAATGTGGTGATTGGAGGGTTCTTTGGCTATCTCTTCAGTTCCCATAAAAAAATCTAGGTCCAACTGAATTTTTTTTGCGGAAAAAAATTTTTTTTGGTGAAAATTTGTAAAAGTCTACATTTAAAGAGCATCCAAGCTAACTGGTATACCTAAACTTCAAGGTGGTCACCCGAAGGAGCCCCACTATGGAGAAATAATTTTTTTTTTAATTTTCAAAGCTCTATATCTCCGAAAGTATACACGTTTCGACATTTTTTCAATCAATACATTCGTTTTGCAATATTTTTCTCTATTGATTTCCGTAAGTTTCACCAGTGGCCGCCAACATTTAATTTTTTCATAGCGGGGCTCCTTCGGGTGATCACCTTGAAGTTTAGGTATACCAGGCTTCATACAAATATGTTCGATGCTCTTTAATAAAAAAAACTGTTAAGTGTAGCTTATTTTTTTTTTTAATCTTTAATTTGTAAAGTTGTACGCTTCTAAAAAAATCAAAATAAACCGCCAGCAACATCTAGTTTTTTTTTAAAGTTTTTTAAAGTGAATAAAATAAACTTGAACTTGAAATTTCAATTTTAATAAAAAAAACTAAAAGTGATCATTATCTTCCAATTTTTTCAAAACATTTCTGGACTGTCTCCTTTCTAATGGTATGCAATATGCTATGAAAAGTTATTAGTAACATCACTAATGAGCAAATTTTCTGGACTTAGTCGCATTTTTATAATATTCAACAGGTAATATTATAATATTTGACGGCCGGTTTGGTCGAGTGGTAGGTGACGCTGCCTCTTGATCGGCGGGTCCTGGGTTCGATCCCCAGTCGGGGCAAACATTTGTGTAAAAAGTAGATGTTTGTTCTCGGGTCATGGGTGTTTGTGTCTGTCTTTATGTGTGTTCCGAGGGACCCACGACACAAGGGAAAACCTTTAGTGTGGGCTTTTGAGTGTGTAGCGTTAAAAAAAAACAGGTGAAAGAAAAACGTCTGGGCAGGAGTGATTGGGAATCTGGGTACCTACCACGATCGTTTAAAAGCATCTCTGTTTAGGATACAACTTTGAACTGCTTCTCAAGTGGAATGTTTTTTAAAATTTTACCATGATGGCGCTGCTTTTGAACTTCTCGGTTGTCTATAGTCAATTTTTAAAAATAAAATAAATTGTCGCTGGTCTGCCTTTGAATCGCAACAGCGCAAAAGTTGAATCGCTTATAAGCCATCATGGTACGAATAAGCGTTGCAGACTTGTTTAGGTCCTAAATTGGATCGCGCTAAGCGATCATGGTAAACCTCCAGGTAATTGGACTACATTACCTGCCCGATAACCTCAATGGTGACAATTATTTGGAATTCCTGTAAAATGCCCGAATTATTGGCCGCGGTGCCTGTATTTGATGAAGATCTATACTATAGTATAGATAATAGGTACTAGCTTTTCACCCGGGACTTTATTCCCGTGGGAATTTGGGAAAATTATGTATCCTATGTGTTAATTCAAGATGTCAGCTACTTCCATACCAAATTTTATCAAAATTGGTCCAGCCGTTTGAGCGTGAAAGAGGAACAAACATCCATACATCCATCCATACACACAATACTTTCGCCTTTATGATATTAGTAAGGATGGAAGTAAAACATCTACCAAAATCAATCTAATAAATTCACATATAATTTTCCACGTTAAAAAAACGTATGATTCACCGACTTCAATCTCAACAACAGTTCGCACGAAGTAGATAACTAGTATTTTTTGCAGACTACAACGCCTATTAGCAGATAACCACAAACGAAAATATCACTCATTAATTTAGATGATGTTCTGGTTTGTAGTATTTTTTGTTTTTGTTGATTTTTTTAAAAGCGCTGAATCAATTTCAATAAAATTTATATAGGACCACCTCTGGAGTATACTCTTTCGAACAAAAAAAAGAATTTTGAAAATCGGTCCATAACTGGCAGAGAAATCGGTGAACATATTTTTTGAAGTCGGTTAAAAAATCCACCCCTATAGCAAAAACCGTAGATAATGAAATCCCTCAATTACAGGTATAATAATTACTAACCCCTAGAATGGTTCATCCCATTATATTCGCCTGGGCCCCTCAGACCCCATTCGGTAACTGATACCGTGCCATTAGGGGTTGGCGCAATCCAATTTTGAATTTCCACGGAAAATGTTTCGCTCTGGGGTTGATATTTACTTTACAAGTTACTATAGCTTTCCGCCTGGGACTTCGTTGGCTTGGTAAAGTAGTCTACGTCACTTTAGATAAAAACAAACAACAACCTCTTACACAAACAAACAACAACAAACAACTTTTTTTTATTATGAGATGGGTTAACTCTTGACCCCAATCTTGACCAAGGGGTCGACGATGGAGCGAGTTAACCCAGATGAGGTCGACGAGGTCGACGATGGAGCGAGTTAACCCAGAAAATGCCAATTAAGGCACTGGTACTCCCACGTACCGACGGAACACAGCAAGCTGTTTGGCATCGTTGTTCTCAACCGATCTCCACACGGTGGAGTATGTCTCCACTTGTCAATAGTTTTTGTTTTTTTGTAATTCCAGAATGCTTTTAGTATTATTTTTTTAATCTTACTTGCACTTACTTTTAGGTTGTACATACTTAACTATTACTGTAATTTGTGTATGTATACAGTTGTATTAGTTTTTAAAATAAATAAATAAAACCTCTGACTCGTTAGTCAAATCAGCTACACTTTAATGCGTCATACATTTTTGGCAGTTTATTTTACTTCTTTTTACTTTTAATGATTCATTTTAATTTTAATGAAAATTACGCTTCCACGCTGGACATGGAGTGAAAGAAAAACTTATAATGTACCAGAGACCAACTCTTCACAGGCATACTGTAAAAAAATTTAAAAGGGACGTTAGGGTTTGGACATCCTCTCACCACTTTACATCATGTTTCATCTTATAACTCTCTGATTTTGTGTCAAACGTGGCACCAAGTGGTTCTGAACTACTGATGCTCTGCCTACCCCGTATAGGATTATAGACGTGATGTAAAATTAAGCTTTGAGTCATAAAATATTGATAACGACAGAATTTTGTTCACTGAAAAACCAGTTATTTGCCCTTTCTCCGTAATAGCGACCAACCTATTACGGAGAAAGGGCATCTAAATATATTGTTCCAAAATTTATAAAAAGATTGAGCTAATATGAAAAGACCCTAACCTAAGTATACCTGTGTTAAAGTCAAAGTTACGGGAGTCATTGCTCGCTGATGATAACAGCTCCTCGCAAAGCAGTGTCATCAGCGGGAAATGAGTTAAGTAATTTAAGTATGTCTCCAAATTATTTTTATTTTTACTTTTTTTATTGTGTAGTTAGAAGCACTGCATGTATCTTGTGATAGATAAGTGAAAAGGTAAATTGTAAACGAGCGCGTCTCGCCAATAAACTTCACAGTTTGGCGGGTAGAATGTAACTGAACAATGTACTCACTTATCTGTTAATTAAAAAAAAAAAGTTATTTTGGGTACATAACACTTCTCTCTTATCAGGACGTACCCCACCTCAGGGCACGGGCCTCCCTTCGAAACACGAAGGGGATTTAGGCTATAGTCCACCACGCTGGCCCAATGCGGGTTGGTGGACCGCTCGTCTTTCGAAAATGAATTTTCTTGGACGGGCGGGTTTCATCACGATGTTTTCCTTCACCGTTGAGCAAGTGATAATAAGAAATCCGTACATAAATCCGAAAAGACGAATTTAGTGGTACAGGCCCGCACCAGGCTTTGAACCCATATTGTAATTCTCCAGCAGCATCTAGTCATCGATGAGGTGAAGTTGCTCCGATGATGGCACCAACAAGAATGATGACTCACACTCACCCATTTCCCTAGCAGCCAAGCAAATTGGAGGGAAATGCCGCCGACCAATCAGAACGCAGCGTGATGACAATCACCAGATGGCGTTGGTGTCAACTTATTCTGAATTGATAGTTTTGACTACGAGACGTTTGGCCCGAAAGCAATTAGCTTGCAAAATAATAGTTTTTCCACTAATTTAAGTAAAATCATGATACCCGCGACCTTCGGATTACAAGTCTGGCTCATTACCAACTGGGCTATCACATAACACTTCACAGACATAATTTTATGGAGCTATTTCCGAATAAGTACTTCATTGTGAACTAGGTAATTTAAACGTCCCTTTACAGGAATACATTTCGTTAGTGTTTTTAGTAAGGGAATGAGAAAAAACCGCCGCTTAATAAAAGCACGATAGCTCAGTTGGTTAGAGCACCAGGAGATCTCTTGGGGTCGTGGGTTCAAGTCCCATTCGCGCCGAACATTTTTCTTTCATAATTTTATCAAAATTGGTCCAGCCGTTTGAGCGTGAAAGACGAACAAACATGCATAAATCCTTACAAACTTTTGCATTTATAATATAGGTACTAGCTTTCCGCCCGCGGCTCCGCCCGCGTGGACTTTCACAATTTTTTAAAAATAAAAAATATCCTATGTTACTTCTAGTACTTACCTCCGAGAATATGTCTACAAAGTTTCATGATGATCGGTTGAGTAGTTTTTGCGTGAAAGCGTCACAAACATCCCTACTTTCACATTTATAGTACTTAAGGACTAGCATCTCGCTCGGGACTTCCTTCCCGTGGGAATTTGGGAAAATTATGTAGCCTATGTCACTGAGGGATAATGTAGCATCCTAATGGTGTAAGAATTTTTGCTATCGGTCTAGTACCTAGTTTTTAAGTTTATTTTTTACATACGTTTGAGCGTGACACGTATATATACAAAAATACAAATCTTTCCTCTTTATAATATTAGTGTAGACTAGCATTCCGCTCGGGACTTCGTTCCCGTGGGAATTCGGGAAAATTATATAGCCTATTTTACTCAGGGATGATGTAGCATCCTAATGGTGAAAGTATTTTTAAAATCGGTCCAGTAATTTTTAAGTTTATTCGTTATATACATAAAACATTTTTAACAAAAAATTGACCCGCCTTCAAAAAGGGTGAAATATTTTTTTAAAGCTATATTCACGAGTATGTAGTGGTTACGGGTAAAACAGCAAAGGTGAATTCATAGCGGAATATGGTAAATAGAGAGGAATGTTTTTTTTGACGTCGGCGCCGAACAATTACTCGCATGGCATAATTATCTTAGTATTTATACTGCCAAAATAAGCTTGTGCGAATACTTATTTCATTAAACTTGGTCCTGTTCAAACCGGCGCCGACGTCAAAAAAAACATTCAACATATATGACCGTAAATTTCAGTTTTTTTTTTATTATTTTAGACCTAAAATACTAAAGCGATTTCTGTAAACTTTTTATGGGACCAATCTGGAAGTAGATGCTACCGAACTATTTTTTTTTTTTTGAAATCGGTCTACAAATGACGGAGTTTTGAGGTAACAAACATAAAAAATAAAAAAAATATATATAAAAATTCACCCGAATTGAGAACCTCCTCCTTTTTTTTGAAGTCGCTTAAAAAATACAAATATTTCCTCTTTATAATATTAGTTTTGAAGTAGGATAATATCGTTTTATAAGAATTAAAATAAAAGACCACACACGGCTTAAGAATGCACTTTACTAACCTCGCAAACGCACGCCACTTGCTCCTGGGTGAAGCCGAAACTCGGCAGGGGAGCGTCCCGGGGCGGCGTTGATTCCCGTTGGCCCCATTCCGGCGCCCCCAGCATGTCCAAATGCTCGTCCCCAGCCACTTTGACACTTAAACTCTTTGCACTTCACTCAAAAAAAAAGAAAAAAAAGTGTAAATTGTTTTTTATGTCTCTAAAAAAAGACAGGGATGACTGTCGCAAATCTATCCATAAAATGCTTCTTAGATTTTGTGAAGTTTGAAGTCTTTATTTCAAAAACAACACCATAGAATGTTTTCTTAATTAATTTACTTTAGTAGCCTTTAAGGTAAATGCGTTTGGGTTTTGTTTAATCTTTCACCGTTTTGTTTTTAATCTCTTTAAAGGCAGGTAAGTAAATAACCGAAGGCAGCAGTCCCAAATATGTTTAAACTAAAGAAATCACCGTAAATATGTCGATTACTTATTTGCTTTCGGATTTCTTAAGCACCGACGTTTGAGGAATAAGTTGTTCTGGTACTCTTTGCTCCGGTATTGCTATACAAATATTTGGGCTTTTGGAAAAAAATAATATAATCCAGTCCCTGTCTGGTTAATTATTACGCTCATTTCAAAAACGTCACGTTTTAGTTTTAGTTCGCTCTTAGTTATTTTACATTTTTATTAACACTTGAATTTTGGTTTTCTCTTCTTTTTCATTTTATCCGCCTCTGTCGACGCAGACACATTCTGTAACAAAAAAAAGGATAAAATAAAATCTGTAAGTATGTATGTATACTCTTCATTGCAAACTCTTACAGACATTCAAAAGAAACATAGAATGTGCAAAGGCGGACTTATCCCTGGAGGGATCTCTTCCAGACTACCTTAGAGATGTTTTTTTTTATATTATAAGATGGGTTAATTCTTGACCTCAATCTTGACCATAAAGATCAAAGATGAGGTCGACGATGGAGCGAGTTAACCCAGAAAATGCCTATAAAGGCACTGGTACTCCCACGCACCGACGGAACACAGCAGGCTGTTTGGCGTCGGACTTCGGTAGGAGGGTGGTCGCGAACCAGACGGCCCTTTACAGAGCCTACCACACCGCATGAGACCATAGGACGACACCTCAGATTCAGAAAAAAAATGAAGTGTCGTTGCCTGGGATAGATTACTAGGAGGCAGGTCTCATTTGTGTTTCCTTAGTCGCCTCTTACGACACCCACGGAAAGAGATGGGGTGGTGTTATTCTCAACCGATCACCACACGGCAAATACGGCATGGTAAAGAAAACAGATGTAGTGCAGGCTATAACGCAATAATGTTTTACTTAATTCTCAGAAACTAATCCGTAAGTAAACTCAAGTTTCTTATACATATATCATTTTTAACATAATCAAGGACCAAATCTCGTGAACGGCCACCATCATCAATTTCCCATATTTTTATCGCACTTAAATACCAACACGCATTTTGAGACATTACCAAGATTCACTGACAAGACAACAAAAGATTTACTATAAAAATCCCAAACAATCGAAAATGGACTTTATTTCTCTAAAAACAAAGTTGAAAAACATTTTAAGATCGTGTGAAAAACTTCGTATAATACTTATAAGACAATATCTGGTTATCTATTGGCATCCCTTTTTGTTTTTGTTAAGTTTTGGAGTGTGAGAGGGACAGGTGAGGGTCGGGAAGTTAAATGTTTGGTGTTTTAAGTAATTTTTATCATCGACACGATCGCGAGGGAGGCCTCCCTGATATATGGAGTTGACGGGTTAACAGTGTTGTGCTTTTACTTTGTCGATATATTCAGATGTCGATAAGTGCGTTAAACCAAATTTCTAATAATTAACTTATTTTTGCACGTGTGCAAGATTTGTATCGCACGTGCCGTAAACAAACTACTGTGCTGGAATGAATTACTTATACACTTTCCATTTAAATTATTCCATCGATTAGTGTGATGTGAACCGTATCAACGCGTTCAGACATACAGACAGACAAAGGCGGCGGGGGACTTTGTTTTATAATATACTAGCTTTCCGCCACGAACTTCGATCCCGTGGAAATTTGGGTAAATTATATAGTTTGTGCATTAATCCAGGATGTCAGCTACCTCCTTACCAAATATTATCAAAATTGGTTCAGCCGTTTCAGCGTGAAAGAGTAACAAACATCCATACGTCCATACAAACTTTCACGTTTATAATATTAGTAAGGAAGTAAGGATGATGATATTATGATGATGGTCTATGATGATTTCTAATCTCACTTTCGATTAGCGTTTGAAAATACAACAATTCTGTAAAATGACATCCGTAAATTTTGAGCCGTGACGTACACAAATACATTCTAAAACTAGAGTCATTCACGAAACCGGGTTGACTTTTTTTCACATTTTATTGTACACTTTAGAAACATTGGCCGACAGCCAAATGGGTAAATTCAACTAAATTCTTACTAATATTATAAACGCGAAAGTTTGTAAGTATGGATGTTTGTATGTATGGCTGTCTGTTCCTCTTTCACGCTCAAACGTCTGGACTAGTTTTGATAAAGTTTGGTATGAAGGTAGCTGACACCCTGGATTAAGAAGAAGAAGAAAAAACACTACTTTACTAGCACTTTATTAGCAACTAGCTTCCCGCGCGGGACTTCGTTCCCGTGGGAATTCGGGAAAATCATGTACCCTATGTCCATCCCGGATAATGTAGGATTCTAATGGTGAAAGAATTTTTCAAATCGGTCCAGTAGTTTCGGAGCCTATTCGATGCAAACAAACAAACAAACAAACAAACAAACAAACAATCAAATCTTTCCTCTTTATAATATGTATAGATATATAGGCTACATAATTTTCCCAAATTCCCGTGGGGACAAAGTCCCTGGTGAAAAGCTAGTTTACAATACAGCCGTGTCCTGTGATTTTTAACCGACTAAAAAGGTGGTGTGAAAGTTGTGTGCTCAGGCGTAGAATAAAGCTAAATGTGTCACTTTTGAAATGATGGGTAAAATCTGTATTTATAACCGACTACAAAAAGCGTAGCATCAGTGGTTCTAGTTGATGCTCTGCCTACCCCGTTAGGGATTATAGGCGTGAGCGTATGAATGTGTACAAAAAAGGAGGAGGTTGAATTTTCCACTGATTGTATTTTTTTATGTATGTCTCCATAAAAAAAAATACAATCATTATTTGACTGATTTCTCCGCCATTTGTAGACCGATTTTCACCATTATTTTATTGTTAAAAGGGTATATTATTCCATCATCAGATCCACCAAGTCAGGATCTGATGATGGAATCCTAGGGAAATCGAGACAGCCTCCGAATTTAATAGTCACTTTGTATGTTTCCTATGTACTTTCTATTACATACCTACTGATTTGTTTGAAGTCTGTGCCAATCTCAGTAGGTACTACATAGCACATTTAATGCTGTTGTCTTTATTTTTCCCTTTTTTGAACCCGGTTTAATTCATGTAATTATTACGATTAAAATATGTATGAGCTTAGTAGTAGCCACCGTTGTTTTTTTATCCTTAAATAGTTTGATTTTTTAAATTTCTTTTTATCGATAAATCGGACCCCAGCTGTGGTCCAGCACTATTACCCCACGTGGTGCGATCCTTATCAAGCAGCACAGCTGTAAAACACAAGATTTATCGACAGATTACCGTACAGTGATAATGGTACAAATCACTGCACTATTAGCGATGTGATTTTCAATGTTATTTGTTTCGGTGAGATTTTTAAAAGGATTATATTTAATCAAGCGACAAATAATGTAAAATTTAGGTCTTCGATAATAAAAGTTAACTTTTCATTACTCATACTCTGAAAGTAGGTCTGAAGTTGCCTAAGGAGGGGCTTGAAAGTAATACTTTTCAGGCCTAGGGAGAATCGCTTTCAACTGACAGCTGTCAAATTAAGTATTAAAAAAAACATGTTCTGACATCCTATACAGCCACTCTTTTACAGCGCGATGTAAAATTGAAATAACAAAAGTGAAGTATCCATTGAAGAATAATTTTTTTAATGACTTTATAATAACTTTTAGGTATTTCTTTAAAATAACATAGAATTTAGCAAAATATTTTCAATTTTTTCAATGATGAAAATGAAAAATAATGGCTGAATAGCTGGCCAGCCACAGAAAAAAAAACATAATAGGCGGGAAAGTGGCATTCCGATCTTCATTTGTTTTTGTCGAGTTGTAAAGTTTTGTTCATACTTCTGGATTGCAGAGATTTGTATGAATGCAATGAGTTCAACTTATTGATGTTCTTATTTTCCTTGTTTTCGTAATGAAAAACACAGTGTATACCTCGGGTGAAAGACTTATTTTCACTCCTCAAGTAACAATTTACTATTCACAGTTGATTGGCTGGTGACATAATATCAAGAGTCAAAAAAATAAAAAACCAGCACTTAAAAAAAATGTTATAGGTAACGTTTTACTTGAAACTGGCAACGAGACTTATGTTTTATGACCAAATTCATTTTCAGGCGACTAAATTATGGTAGGTAGCGAAAAAGTAGACTTTTGGCTTTTAAACATTGTGAAAATGGGATACATATAATGTATTTTTGATAGGTTGAGCGTACAAAAATCGTACTTTTTTTATTAAGATTAATTTAAATAAAAATAACATACTTTTTCGAGGATTTCTTTAATGGGATGAAAAAAATAATAAACCACTCCTTTTAGAATCAAGAATGGCGAAGATAAGATTTTTTAAAGCAGTTATTTGTACCTTTTTATTTACTTTTAGAACCCATATTTTTTTTTACCAACCGGTTAATAATATTAGTCACCAAGTAATTATTTTTAGCAGTCAAGTCTTTATTTTTAACAGTATTCATAATTTTGACTGCCTCATTTAATATTTTGCTTCGTTTTGCTACTTTTCTGGCAGCCACTTCTCAATTTTTATGAAGACTGTTTTGTCGCCGACTCGATATAATGTTCGCAAGTTTATTTTTATGACTGATTGATTTTTTTGCAGCTTTCTGCAGTCACCTGCAGAATTATTTTTGTGCCTTCCAAAATTATATGCCTTTTTTAGAATATCGGACGCACTGCGATGGAATCGATAACGATTTGGGGACGCGATCAGCTGATCAGGTCTTATATTTAGTTCTTTAAGGCCCGTTTTACAGAACGCAACTCAGATTCTGATCAATACTTAAATCGGTCCAGTAAATTCAATACAAATAATTGTTCCATAATGGAAATAACACATTCTTCTGGCTGGTGTGTTACTTATGTACCTGATTTTTTTAAGTTAAGCTTCCAGTAAATAGCACAAAAACAAAAAAACCGATCACTTTGAAAGGAAACCTTGAAATAAAATTATTGTACTACCCTAGGTAACTGAACCAACTGCCACTATCTACTCTTCCCAGGGCCCCGATTCTGTAACTCAAGTTGTGTGTCGATGGAATAGAGGCCATTTTATCTATTCATGTGGCGAAATTGAGAACTATTTAATTTTCATATACATGCTTACAACCACTCCGACCAGCAGCGCCACTGTTAAACGAACGCAAAGTTGTAAACTACCAATAAAATAAAAATTCAGCTGGCGGTGGCGCCACCAGTCAAAGCAGCCGTCATTAAATGTATGAAAAGATAGTGCGAGGGTTGTTTTGTATAATAGGCGAAAGGCTGACCACCTCTTACCGTTATTACAACTTGTTATCTATACTAATATTATAAAGAGGAAACTACTTTAGAGGAAAGAGGATACTAATATTTGTGTTCTTGTCCTGTGTTTTATATTGTATGTTATTTTATTTTCTTTGTGTTGTAGTGTTTTGTGTCAAATAAATGTCTTGAATCTGAATCTGAATCTGAATCTGAATCTGAAAGATTTGTATTTTTGTATGTAACGAATAGGCTCCGAAACTACTGGACCGATTTCAAAAATTCTTTCATCATTAGGATGCTAGATTACTCCTGAGTAACATACGCTACATAATTTTCCTAAATTCCCACGGGAACGAAGTCCCAAGTGGGATGCTATAGTATCTGATAACCCTGCCCCCCCCCTAGAGATTAAAAAAAAAGTTGCCAACTCAAAGCAACCAAAGTCCTAAGGTCGTGCTATTGACTGACTTTTCTGATAAATTCCGCATGTCAAAACTCGAATAAATTCACTAGTAAAGTACAATTATTCATTTATTAATTCATCTTCCATAATATTAACTTGCCTCCCCCCCTAGGCCAAGGGCTGGCGACGCCCTTCTAGAATAGAAAAATCTTTATTTTACAATGAAATACATACAAACATACATTAAACGATTTAAATACATACATACGAATTCGTTCTTTTGACCCTACTGACTCTACGCCTATTCGCAAAGGTGCAGTCTATTCGCATGGATACTCTGCCTACCCTGTTAGAAACTATGGACATGAGCGTATATGTATGTAAGTACTTAACTGAAATAGTAACAAAGTAGCTATACAAAATTATTGAAGCATTAGCATTTGAATCGCATAGTCGATTATTTTATCAGAAACAACCAATTAACGAAACATATTTGATCTTCCTCAAATAGGCCTAACCCGATTTCTGTCTGCGTACCAAAGATTGTATCTTTACTCCATAAAATGGTACTTTTACGGCCAGAAACCGGTGGGGGGTTAATTAATGACCACGTTGGGCCATATTACACCGAAACTTACGGTCCAGCCTGGACAATAAACATTGAAAACATTCCCAACATGTGTTTTTGGGAATAATTTTATTGAAAATTCTAATTAATTGGCCTATAAACTTTTGACAGATACCAGTTTTTATCTTTTCTGAGAAAAACGGTGTTGAAGTATTTGGGTTTGATTTTATTTTTAGCCCCCGATAAAAAAGAGGGGTGTGATAAGTTTGACTTGTGTATCTGTATATACAGGGTGTCCCAGAAATGGTGAATCAAACTACTATGGGAGGTGGCTTGACTAATGTCTTAATATATATAAAAAATAAAACACACATGACCATAAAAAAAATATATCCGAAAAACGGGAAAATCATCAAATTTTATTAATTTTCCAGCTCTAATTATTGCGTTTTGGGTTTCTTTGTACTTTTTTTACAAATAAACACTAAACACAATAATTATAGCTGGAAACTTAAGAAAATTTGTTAAATTTTTTTTCTTCATATTTTTATATATAGGAAATTAATCAAACTACCTCCAATAGCAGTTTGATTCACCATGTCTGGGACACCCTGTATGTGTATCTCTGTCTGTGGCAAATGGACCGATTTCGATGCAGTTTTTTTGTTTGAAAATTGACGTCATCCAGATGGTTCTTAGCCGGGTATGTTAACTTTGATCAAAGAGTTATATGCAATAACTGTCGGGGGTTATAACATTTTTTTAATTTTAGAGTTTTTTTTTTTTTATAGTAAGTTAAATCCTTTATTGGTTAGAGCCGAGTACACAGGCTTCCTTTTAGTTTATCAGCCCATATAGCTCACCGAAAGGCACGGGCCCTCCCTTCGAAACACGAAGAAGATTTAGGCCATAGTCCACCACGCTGGCCCAATGCGGGTTGGTGAACCCACGCGCCTGTCGTAAACGAATTTCCTCAGACGTGCGGGTTTTATCACGATGTTTTCGTTCACTGCTGAGCAAGTGATAATTTAAGAGAAATCCATACATAAATTCGAAAAGATGAATTTAGTGATACAAACCCGGACCAGGATCAGAACTCCTTCCAGTTACAAGTCTGGCTCATTACCAACTGAGCTATAACAGCTGATATCATTTGATATAACTTCCGAAAAACAACTCACTTCGTCTGATAGAGCCTGCCAGTAAAACCTTGCTTTATTGAGAACTAGCATTTCGCTCGGGACTTCGTTCCCGTGGGAATTCAGGAAAGTTATGTAGCCTTTGTAATGGTGAAGGATTTTTTTAAATCGGTCCAGCAGTTTCGGAGCCTATTCAATGCAAACAAGCAATCAAATATTTCCTCTTTATAATATTATTCGTACTTATAGAAAAAAATCTACCAACTATTTAAGCATTATCAAGCAAAAAACCTAAATTTTGAATATTTAATCACTTTTCTTCTTCTTATGTATAAAATTGGAGGTCCTGATTCACTGACTCATCAACACCCAGCCCAAACCCTTAGACCTAGATAGCTGAAATTTGGCAAAAAGGTATCTTTTATAACATAAGCAAGCACTAAGAAAGGATTTTTCGATATTCAACCCCTAGGGAGTGAAATGGAGGTTCAAAGTTTGTATGGAGAAAACAATTTTTTTAGACATTTTGACTCAAAACTTCAAGATATACTAGCAAATAAACGGACACATGTTTCGCGATTTTTCGAAAATCCCCCCCTAAGGGGTCAAAAAATACGAATTTAGTGGTACCTATTCCAACCTGCAACCTTTTGGTTAAAGTCTGGCCCAACTTTACACACACAATACTAGGAAAAAAGTATTAAGCATGTATGTATTTATGTGTATGTGTTCTTTATTGTACAGTCAACAGCACATCAGGTTACCACAAACTGTCAGATTTTCCCAATGGATAGTAAACTCTGATACTTGGAGGTAAAATTGAAAATCGATTGAAGAAATTTGACAGTTTTGAATAGCATGATGTGCCGTTGACCCTGTACAATGATATAGGTAACAAAGATAAACAAGTGTTGTCTCAGTGTTTTAATTTTAGACTATTCTAAGACTGTATCCTAAACAAAACAAAATCCAAATGAGAATCAAAAATTGATCCCCAGTTTTCGTTTAATTGCAACAAATAAAAATGTAACTGATTAAGTCATGTAATTACAAATTATATCAAAAGGTTTGTGGACGAGTTTGTTTTACAAATATAAGTAATTTTACACGTAATATGACTGGTTTTACGAACAGAATAAGATTTTACAAAATATTTTTTATTGTTTATCAGTTATCACCGTTATGATGGATTTTGGGAGCTGAATATAGCAATTATTCTAATAATTTAAAAATAAACCTGTAATACATTTCTTAGAGAAATAAGCTGTGCCTTTTGTGTTCGTTTTTATATTAGTCTCTATAAATGTTGAATAAATAAATAAGCTATAGGTACACAATCATAGGCACACACTTAAATTTTCCCTTGGAACATGCACAAAGACATGACAAACTTCTATATCATCGAACCCAGAACCCGACGCTCAAGAGGCAACATTTTTTCAAATGTCCTCTAATAATAACAAGTTTGGCGAGTAGACAATGTGTAACCAATGCACTGACTTATCCGTTTATACATAATATACATTTAAAAAAAAAAACAACGGGGTTTTAACATGAGCCTTAACCAGTGGCGTAGTTACCAGAGGGCTAGACGGGGCAGTGCCCCGGAGCCCCCAAGCTCAGGGGGCCCCTCCGACTTCGACTTACAAACTACAAGATGTTTCATAAAAACCCAAAAAAAAAGAAATTCCAAAATTTTATTTTCAAAGTGAAATAGTCGCAACTCTAGTAATCAGTTGCACGGTTTGACATCTTTCAAAATGAAAGTTTCATATAATTGATATGACATACTTGTCATATTTGTAATAGAGATGCGCAATACACTACATTTTAAATTTTGAATTATCTTTTTTTTGGGTTATTTTTGAAACACCTTACTTATATAAATTGAACTTGTGAAAATGTCTCCCACTCGGAATATAAATAAACCAGATTTCAGGAATGGAACCTTAATAATGGCAACTTATTTGACAAAATACAGGGGAATTGCCATCAAGACTCGAAAATCTTTGTTTGTCTCGAACACCATTATTATGGAGTCGACTGTATTACGACGAATTTTGATTATGAGATTATGAACAAATCTTGAATACCTACGTCGAATTCGGAACACAACGAATACGGAACAAAAGATTTTAAATAATTTAGTTTTTTTTTGCCCCAGGGCCTTTGGTTACCTAGCTACGCCACTGGCCTTAACATTATTGGAATTAAATACAACCCCAATAACCGATCACGATCACGTAGGTAAAGCCGGTCACGATAGATCGTAATCTATTTCATATCATATTGCGTGTGCACAAAGAGATTTTTGCTGAAGGCGTATACCAAATCTAGCAGTGTACGACAAATCGACGTATCATAGAAATTGTCATTTTCAATGGTATTTTTTCATACACTACCTAGTCGGATCTCAATGACTATTTGATAAATCTTTTGGAATTTTATGTAGAGCCCAATAGATACTAAATATGTGCCAGCCGTCGGAAAGCAAAAGTAAAAAGATGGAAGACAGTAGTGTAGTGGTATACTCACTCTCATGTGCATCGCTAAATTAAGACCGGCCCCACATCACACCAACATCAGCTTTAACAAGCTAAATGCTAAAAATAATACCTCCCGAATGACGAAACGCAACCTATTTACGTTCTATGTCCACTTTTATAAAACACTTCTTTTGAAAAGCTCAAGCTGTCAAATCACACACATTTTACTTTTTTAAAAACAAAGCACTGGCAGCGAACAGAAAAGTTTAAAATTCGAAAAATTTCGAAACTCCAAGTTTGAAATGCGTGCGTGTTACTTGGGAGCGAAAATGGAACTGGTTTGACTCGAACTTCCGTTTCGCTCTCTGATTGGTGCATGAGAATTGTGGAAATAGAAGCGACCAATGAGGATGTTTTTGATTATTTTAAGGTAACGCCCTACTATTGGTTGTTGGGTGAGTTCGCCATTTTTTTCAGGGTTTACTATGGTCAGCCGGCGGCGGCCGCGGCCGGGCGCGAAAGTGGCGTATTCAGCTCAATTCGAATTCATGAGCTAACAAGTCAAAGGCCCGTGTTACTGAAAAATTTTAACATTGTATTTAATTATACCAAAAAAAATTAAGAAAATGAAATGTTTGTTAATTGCTGACATCTAGTCTTAAACATCTCGAGTACATACTCGAGATGGTTATTAGCTATCTGCAGCTCTATCACGATAACGACAAACTCGCGCTCGATTCACGCTGAAACTTCACTTTGATTGCGCGAGGGTCCCGCGCAAAGGCTTGCTTGCCCTATGGCGTTGTCAATGTTGACATTTTGACATAGGACCGCGGTGTTGTCGCGGCCCTGTCCTATCATACTCGGCCTGTTGATCAAATTATCAGTCATTTAAAAGTTATAATTATAAGCAATGTAATGTCGAGGGTTATACCAATTTTTTTTTTGTTTTTTTTTTAGTTTTTAAAAACATTTAATTTTGAATTTTCCATTGTGTATTTCAGAATTAAGTATTACAAAATTAACCATCAAGAATAGCGCGGGCCTCTTAAATACCCCGAAAAAAAAACTAAATCTAAAAAAGTAAAAGTACTCAACTCTTCGAGGCTACATCGCCTTACTTTCACGCTGGAATGTGTCAGATGTTAACTCTACCCAGACGCACTGTAGAATGAAATGCCGAATACTAGGTCCAACTAATAACCTTCAGAATGTATTTTAAACATGACGTCAAGTGGTTTTAGTCCAATACGATTTATTTATTTATTTATTGAAAACCATTAGTACTTTACAATAATCTTAGAAACTAAAATATAGTCCCACAAAACTACAAGACAATTGAGTTCACTTTACTATCTACCTTAATTAAAAATATATTTTTTTTACCAGCCCATAGGTATTCGTCCCCACCGAGGGGCACGGGTCTCCCTTCGAAACACGAAGGGGATTTAAGCCATAGTCCACCACGCTGGCCCAATGCGGGTTGATGGACCGCTCGTCTTTCGAAAATGAATTGTCTTGGACGGGCGGGTTTCATCACGATGTTTTCCTTCACCGTTAAGCAAGTGTTAATTAGAAATCCGTACATGCACCAGGATTTGAACCCGCGACCTTCTGATTACAAGTCTAGCTCATTACGAACTGGGCTATCACCGCCGTCGTGATAGAATTAAGTTATTTTCGAAAATTTAATTATTACGGTAGAAAATTCAAATAATATTTTTTTAACATGGCTTTTTTAAAGTTAAGGTGCGTCCTTATGTTAGCTAAACAGGTAATGCTCTGCCTACCCCAACTAGGAACAATAAAGAATCAAACAAGGATGTGTTTACATAGTTGATTAAAACTTCAAAACACACCGACTTTAACCAACTGTCCTAACGATTACAAACCCCAATGCTGTTGAAAAAAATAGTTTACCATCTTCTTCCCATAGAAAACCATTATTATTAACTGCAACAATAAGTTGGTAAAACCAATTTATTTTTGCGGTCGGTTCAATAAATTTCAATGTAAAGATGGAAGAAGAACTAGTTTCTTGTTCGCAAAATAGGGTTGTATTCATTGGCGCTTGGCGCATCCCGCTACCATATGCACAAACATTAATTTGAAAAGGAATTTGAAGAGTGATAATCAAGTTAGTACAGTCAAAAGTGCGTAAACCTTGATACTGAGGTAAGATTTTATTTTTTATAGGTGTTCCATTCCTTTATTTATTTTTTGACAGTTGCTTTAGAACGCAACCGGACATCCATCACACCATAGAACGTAACTATTTTTATTACGCACAGGAATTTCCAATTTTTTTTTTAAACTGAGACACGTAAGGCTTTTTAAAGGCTTTAATGGGTAATAAATAGGATGGATGAATATGATTAAGTAGTTTTTACATTTCTTTTAACACGCATTTTAAAGTTTACTTTCACGAAAACGTGTTCAGTTACGTTCTACAGCAACTGTCAAAAATTAAATAAAGGAATGGAACACCTTGTGGGTCTTTGGCGGGAACTCGGCGTGAGCGGTTGCTTTGTCAATTGAATTTTCGTTTTCGACGTGAAAAAGTTGTTTAATGTGTAATAGTGATAGCGTATTATGCAGTAAATTGACTAAATTTCGTGTAGTGATGAAAAATTCAAGTGATAACAGTGTTTCTGCTCCGTTTGGTACCGACAAAGATCCTCGCGGTTGTGCTTCTCGCCGCCAGTTTTCGTAAAACAGACGCTACCCGGTTTTACGCAGAACATGAGGAGCTTAGGGCTTAGGTTAAGTTGAAGAAAGAAGATTTTTCACTGAAGACATGGCTGTATGGACATAGTTTCCTTTGCCTTTCCCGAAAGGGATAAATTTACCAAAAAAAAAAAATGGAACACCTTGTAAGATATCCTTCCTCACTTCTTCTCATCGTGTAGATTATAGTCAAGTGTGTGGCGAGCTTGGCTAACCCTGGTGTCAGAGTTATCAAACCGCACAATGGCCTCTGACTTGGTTTTAACGACTGTAGTCAATCGACAACAGCCGGGGGCCGGGGCCGACGGCTTAACGTGTCCTCTGAAGCACGGAAACGCTAGTGATAAATTGCCACTTTGGTCACCCATCATGTTCTGTGCCTCTGTGTGCGTTGCTTGACCTCACTGACCGGTTGAGATAAGCGAACGCCACTGGGCTATGAGCGCTTCATTCTTCCTTACTAATATTTATAAACGCGAAAGTTTGTATGTATGGATGTTTGTTACTCTTTCACGCTCAAATGGCTATACCAATTTTGATAAAATTTGTTAATCTTCATTTTACTGTTTTATTTGTTAATCACTATGTCCATGGAAGAGCGTTGTCTCCTGCCACAGGCTTTATCAAGCTTAAAAGGAGGCATCAACCCAATCTATATATTATGTTATGTTATGTTATGTTACTTATTACATTTATGCATTAGCTACAATTATTTAGTTGTCCACCATTGGTGGGAAATGGTCCACCAACCCGCATTGGGCCAGCGTGGTGGACTATGGCCTAAATCCCCTTCGTATTTCGAAGGGAGGCCCGTGCCCCTCGGTGGGGACGTATATGGGCTGGCAAAAAAAAAAATTTGCTGTTTATTTTGTAATATAATTTCGGAATCACTAAAACGAGATACAAAAAAAGAGCACCGTGAGTAGATTTTTTTGACGTTAATTTTTTTCCGGCCCTACGGAACCCAAAATGGTATGAATGCGATCATTATAAGGTTATTTGCTCCTTTTGTAGTTCACTTTTGTATTCAATTGTATTGTTTGACGACGCTTGGCGGTAGACATCTTGTTTAAAATATTTAGGGGCGTTTTTAGGGGTCCTTTGGAACGCTATTTTAAACATATTATATTTTTAAATGTAAATTTACAACTCGGGTATCTAGGGCCCATGTTAGTAACTATGTTAGTACTTAGTCTAATCTTAATCCTAATATAATATTAACTTAGCAAGTGCTCATTACCCCGAGTTCGTTGCACCAAAAAAGTGTTACACTTTTATACTTTTTTTAAAAACAAAAAAGTGATTTTTTTTGTAACTTTTTTTTCCAACTTATTTTTATACCTACATACTGGTTGAAAAAAAACCTCCTAGCTAAATTCAAAATCCTGAACTAGTATCACTCAAAGAACACATTTATGAAAAAACAAATATATTTTTTAAATATTTTTTCAATGGGAATAGTTCATTTTTTGCCTAAACGTAGACATTACTCCTACACCAGGCACGCGAGGGGTGCGGGCGGGTAGCGCTCGGGGGGTGCGCCCGAGTGGTGTCTACGAATAGGAAAAAAATAATTCCCAACGATAAAAAAAACTTTAAAAAAAGTGTTCATTAAGTGATACTGGTTCAGGATTTTCGATAAAGCTAGGAGGTTCTTTTTCAACCTATATAGCCATTGTTTCTTTTGGTTTTGTTTTTTAATTTGTAACATTTTCGAAATGAGATCTGTGGGCTACCATGAATGCGCCAGGGTGTCAGCGAGCGCACTGCGCTTTTTCACTTCCTCCCTGCATTTAGTTCTGTCACCCCTCTCTGGCTGGCTGGCCTGGCTGTAGGGAAGCCAGAGGCAAGAGTCTTACGGCCCCTGCTGGGGTCCACTCCAACCGACCAATAAAGGCAAGCGGAGAGAGAGGCCTGACCGACTCTCGGGGGGTATGGGACCCAAGGGACGTCACTTAAATACCCATTCAGCTCGCCACATAGCTGTCGTGAGGACTTGTTATTATCCTACTAATTTTACTACACTAGCATCCCACTCGGGACTTCGTTCCTGTGGGAATTCGGGAAAATTATGTAGCCTATGCTACTCAGGGATAATATAATAGTTGTTTTTAAGTTTATTCCTTACATACAAAAAAAGTATAGATTATAATATGCTTTACCAACCTTACTAATATTATAAATGTGAATGTAATTTTGTTAAGCTTTCACGCATAAACTACAGAACCGATTTTGATTAAATTTGGTATAGAGATAGATTAGATCTCGAGGAACGACATAGGCTACATTTTATCCCACAGCTAGGTACGATATAGCTTGTAGTCCACGCGGGCGGAAAGCTAGTAATATTATAAATGCAAAAGTTTGTGAGGATGTATGGTTGTTTGTTACTCTTACGCCCACACGGCTACACCAGTTTTGATAAAATTTTGTATGGAGGTAGCTGACACCCTGAATTAACACATAGGCTACATAATTTTCCCGGATTCCCACGGGAACGAAGTTCCGGGCGGAAAGGTACTGATTATTGAATAATGGTGCACTTAGACATAAGGAAATTATATGTAACTAGTTAATTTGTTGTGTTCATTTCATTTCATTCATTCATTCATTTCGTTCATATCGTTCATTTCGCTCATTTCATTCATTTTGCTCATTTCATTCATTTCGTTCATGTCATTCAAATTTAAAACAAAAAACATTTTTCAAATGAAGTTTAGATTACTCAGTTAATTTCCCATCAGCTTCGCAAGTTTTAAACTTTCTGTAAAAAAATAACACAAAAATACTTACGGAACCTTTGATCGATTACAAAAAAACACACTCTACAATCGTTAAGCCCCTTCT
This sequence comes from Aproaerema taeniolella, assembly GCA_949987775.1. Lineage (NCBI taxonomy): Eukaryota > Metazoa > Arthropoda > Insecta > Lepidoptera > Gelechiidae > Aproaerema > Aproaerema taeniolella. The sequence goes on from OX465265.1 coordinate 2,846,747, forward strand.
AAACACCGGCAGTCAAGTAATCCTCGAGATCTATGGGATCTATAGATCATTGATCTATTCGATCACCATAATGGTGTACAAACAAGATTGGAGACTTGATAACGTTATTGTATGGGAGTGGTTGTGCTTTTTTTTAACAGCTGATTTTCTGGTTGGTACCTAGTTATTCTTTTAACCTACGAGAAAATAGAGGGGTGTTATAAGTTTGACGTGTGTATCTGTGTGTCTGTCTGTGGTTTCGTAGTTATTTAACGAATAGACCGATTTTTTTGCCGTGTGGTGATCGGTTGAGAGTAACACTACCCCATCTCTTTCCGTGGGTGTCGTAAGAGGCGACTAAGGAAACACTAATGAGACCTGCCTCCTAGTAATCCATCCCAAGCAACGACACTTCATTTTTTTCTGAATCTGAGGTGTCGTCCTATGGTCTCATGCGGTGAGGTAGGCTCTGTAAAGGGCCGTCTGGTTCGTGACCACCCTCCTACCGAAGTCCGACGCCAAACAGCTTGCTGTGTTCTCCGTCAGTGCGTGGGAGTACCAGTGCCTTTATAGGCATTTTCTGGGTTAATTCGCTCCATCGTCGACCTCATCTTTGACCTTTATGGTCAAGATTGAGGTCAAGAGTTAACCTATCTTATATATATATATATATATATATATATATATATATATATAACCGACTTCGATGTGGTGTTTTTCTTTGAAATCTGATCTTACAGCTCAAGCAGGCGACAAACTCGCGCGGCACGCCACTCGGCTGATGCTGAAACTTCACAAAGGCTTGCTCGCCCTCTGGCGTTGTCAATGTTGACATTTTGACATAGGACCGCGGGGAATTACGCGAGCTATCACTATCGTACTCGAGCTGCTGATTGAGATGGTTCTCAGCTATATTTCATTAAAAATCGGTTCAGCCATTTAAGTGTTATAGGCGATCGGATGTCAGGGGTGACACATTTTTTATTTTTGAGTTATTTCTTAATTAGTACTGAAAGGACACATACAGAGTCATATAAAGACTCTTGTCATCTCTCAGGTTAGCTGGAGGAAATCACTCCTAGGGATAAGCCCGCTTTTTTCACTATCCTTCTGAATTTGATAAGGATTCATTACCCTTCTCAGAAGGGGTGAATTTATTAACTTTGTTAATAAGCAACTACTTACCTTGATTTCCTTTGGGTCGCCCGGGGCGCGGTGTGAGGTGATGGACCCACATATACGCATACACACACACACACCAATACACACAAACACACATAAATACATACACAAACGCAAACACGCTCACACTCTTATTTTAATTTTACTTTTAATTTTTCTTATGTTACTAATTTTAATATTACAGACTATGTAATTGACTTAACAAATTGTTTTTAATAATTTTAAGATGGAATATTGTACGCTGTATAGTTTGCAACAAACAATTAAATAAAAATAAGTAGGTACTTTGTGATAGCCCAATTAAGCGGTGATAGCCCAGTTGGTAATGAGCCAGACTTGTAATCCGAAGGTCGTGGGTTCAAATCCTGGTGCGGGCCTGTACCACTAAATTCGTCTTTTCGGATTTATGTACGGATTTCTAATTATCACTTGCTCAGTGGTGAAGGAAAACATCGTGATGAAACCCGCACGTCCAAGAAAATTCATTTTCGAAAGACGAGCGGTCTACCAACCCGCATTGGGCCAGCGTGGTGGACTATGGCCTAAATCCCCTTCGTGTTTCGAAGGGAGGCCCGTGCCCCTCGGTGGGGACGTATATGGGCTGATAAGAGAGGAGGTACTTTGTAAAAGCGTTTTGTGCACTAAGGTGTTTACATCCGTACATACAAAGACAGACACGAACACTAGACCCGTATTAAATTACAGAAGGAGATTCAAGTCTTGATCTATACTTAAGTATTGATTAACTCTTTCTTTCACTATCAAATTGACAAAGACGACTGCTACTTAAGAATAGAACAGAGTCTGAGTCGCGTTTTGTAAATACGGACCTTAGACTCGAAAAATAAGATTTGTGTTTTACTCAAATATTTACCCCGCACAGGAAGCGAACCCGGAACCGTCGATTTAAAGCATACCTATTTAAAGGCAGCGTAACAGCCTTTATACTAGTGTTGCAACCAATAGCCAAAAGTAGCGATAGTCTATCGAAACTATCGCAACCTTGTAAAACAGTAAGAATATCGATAGGGCTATAGTATCGATAGTATCTATAGCCAATAGTTTGCGATACTATTGATAAGAAACCAAACTATCGATAGTATCGATGCTTGAATTCTAATAGTATCGATAGTATTGATTCAAAACTATCAATACTATCGATACTTCTTACTGTTTTTCGATAGCCAAACTATCGAAATATTTTGCAACAATTATCTTTACCACATCAGTCGTAAGGAAAGAGATGAAACATTTCCAATGGAACCTTTTTTCTTTTTCCTCAAGCGTGAAACCATAACAATTAAAAATAGAGTAGATACTACATTGTAAAGCATAAAGTACTTATGTCATTACTCAACATTGTTGGAACCTATAGTGGAGAGTAAAAAAAACACCTTCTACATACTATTATGATGATTGAATGATGCGACAATACATCGTTTTGTTGTTCGAGGGGTAAAGCCCCTACGCGATGCTGATTTGCCATACATTGACGCGTCTGGCTTACATCTCCACTACCTTCCAGTGATAAATCTTGTACAGAGCAATGTACTGTACAGGGTAGCCCAGCGACGTCCAAAAGAAAAATTTGGATGCCCTATACCAGGTGGCATTCAGATCACCCCCATGTATGTTCTGCGATTTTTAGTAGTTTAGAAGTTATTACAGATTTAAGGAATTTTTCAAAATTTTTCAGCTAGCATCAATTTTTATTTTTTTCTCTTTATGTTTAAGATTATTTAAAATAACTCTTTATGGTTGATGGTAAAGAAAATATCAGCTACTATTTAAAAAAAGTCGATGTCCCTCGTCATTATGAAACAGGGTTTAAATTTAACTTAAAACTTTAACTTCAGTGAAATCTTTTCAAAACTTCAAGTTGTTAAAAAAATAATTGAGATGGACCCGCAGGTTTCGAACAGCTTTTAAAAACTTGGAAGATATTCAGCTTTACGTAACATACAAAAAAATATATCACTTAAGGCGACTACAGCACCTAAATTACGATTTTATGATGCGTAGATAAGCATGACGCACTGTATTAAATCGAAGAAAAAAATACTATTCAGGACATAAACTAGATCTATAAGTAGTTTACTGAAAACATGGTGAAGCTCACAAAGTCACCTCTAAATACCAATATTGTGTATCTTTTAGGCTGTAAAAACGATAGTAAAATGCACAGAGGAACCTGAATTTGTTATCAAAATGTTCGTGGTTGAACACTCTTGATAAGTAGTCAACGGATTTTTCGATTTAAGCTGTTACCTTTCCATAAATCTCATTTTCTAACTTTCGAACATGTTTTTACGCACGCACGCTTTCATAGTCCGTAAACTTCGTGTATCGACACTGTTCGCACTGCCGGCCCAGGCCTGTTGAGAGACGGAGATGGCACTATTCCTATGTGTGTTCCCTTATCGGGTGCTGTAGTCGCCTTAATGAGGCTTTTTACGAGTAATTCGTGTTTAACATTAAGCAAGGACCAATAGCGATTACTCAATCTTCAGGCTAGGTATATCCCTTGTGGGGTTGGGGGCACATTGCTTTCAGTCATCGATCGTTCCTAACCCCACAATGGATTAGGGATATAGCATGAAGATTGAGTTATCGCTATAAATGATCTAAGGTTAATTTAAGAGTTTTAACAAATGGTTAACAACCTTTTGGGCATGTCTATGGTATTTTTAGAAATAATACGTTCTACGTTAATTACTACTACTTATAACCGCAAACGATGGTCTCTGCTTAACGTTAAACGCGAATTAACCGTAAAAAAGCCGTATTAAGTGCTATTTTTTTTATAAAAACTTAAATCTGTACATTAAGATGCCAAGTTCGAGGCGCATTCCATAAACCACGTAAAAGATGATTCTTCTCGGTGTTGGCGACAGTCGCCACATTCCTCCAACGTGTTCACACCATGTTTATTAACTACGCCTAGAGGAGGGTAGAAAAGTTCTAGGTTACAGTTGTTACAATTGTTGCTGAGCGAAATATTTTTCGGCCGTGTGTGGTGATCGGTTGAGAATAAGACCATCCCATATCTTTCCGTGGGTGTCGTAAGAGGCGACTAAGAAAACTCAAATGAGACCTGCCTCCTAGTAATCCATCCCTGGCAACGACACCTCAGTTTGCTTTCAATCGGAGGTGTCGTCCTATGGTCTCATGCGGTGTGGTAGGCTCTGTAAAAGGCCGTCTGGTTCGCGACCACCCTCCTACCGAAGTGCGACGCCAAACAGCTTGCTGTGTTCCGTCGGTGCGTGGGAGTACCAGTGCCTTTATATGCATTTTCTGGGTTAACTCGCTCCATCGTCGACCTCATCTTTGACCTTTATGGTCAAGATTGAGGTCGAGAGTTAACCCATCTTATAATAATTAAAAAAAAAATACGAACAAATTAATTTTTTCGCCTAGGACTTCGTTCCCGTGGGAATTTGGGAAAATTATTAATCAATCAAATCATTTATTTCAAGCTAATCGTATACAAGTAAACATTGCTCATCATTATATTTCAATTCAATTCATTTCATTCATTATATATTTTAAAAAAAAATTGTAGCTTATGTGTTAATTCAGGTTATCAGCTTCCACCTCACAAAATTTTATCAAAATTGGTCCAGCCGTTTGAGCGTAAAAGTGGAACAAACATCCATAACATCTATACATTCATCCAAACATACAAACTTTCGCGTTTATGATATTATTAAGGCTAGGTAGGATCATGCTAATCCACGACGCGAAAAGGTGAATGTAATAAGTTTGACGTGTGTATCTGTGTGTCCGTCTGTGGCATTGTAGCTCCTAAACGAATCGACAGATTTTGACGCGGTTCTTTTGTTTGAGAGCTGACATTAAAATACTTTATTGAAGAACTTTTATTGATGATCGTTATACTAATACATGGTAGTACTAATATCGTTATACTAATACATGGTAGACTGGTAGTACATGGTAAATACTTAAATGGTGGAATCTATCCTTAACTATGATGTTAAGTATTTTTTTTACCGTGTGGCACCTACGCAATGTACCGCGCCCCGCTGTCCTCTCGCGCCACGTTGTTGCTATCAGAATGCGATGTATATTGCTGGTTTGCGTTTTTGTTATTGTTTTTCATGTAAAATTGAGTGTTTTCGAATAAAAAAATTAATTGCTAAGCAGATTTAAAAAAAAAACATAAAACCATATTGAAAAATATACCTGAGGAAAATTTCACTGGATTCCACTGGGATTTTTTTTGAGGTCATTTTTTTTTCATTCGTTTTTTTTCTTTTTTATTGATGTATTGTTGACAATGAATAAATTATTTTCTTTCTTTCTTTCTAGAATGATGGTCTCAATTCAGGGTTTCAGTTTTTTTTTAATTAGATTAAAATTAAGCAGTTATTTTAGATTAGATTAAGCAAGTTATTATCAAATGTTAGTTAGTTTACTTTCTTTTTAAAATCTGTATTTTACTGATCTGTATTTTTTTTTTGGATTTTATTACTTTGCTCGTTTATTAAAAAAAATAATTGGTCAAACTTTTTAATTAGATAAAAAAATTTACTTAATCGAAATAATTTAAAGATGAAATATACATGCTGTAAAGTTTGCCATAAACTATTAAATAAAAATAAATAAAATATAAACACAGAAAGTTTCGTGCAGTTCCACCCATGAGTCTCGTAAAATACTGAAACAAACTTAGTAATAATGAAAAATACAGATAATAATTTAAAATTTTCTAAATTAATTTCTTATGGTTAGAATGTAATATGAGGATATATCACTTAAGGTATTTTTTTTTAGAAAAATGATTCAATGGTATCATCGTATCTGGAAAAGCCCAAAAGTTTGGGCTTTGGGCTTTTCAAGTGAGAAGAATTTAGAGAAGACACACAGATACACAGTCACACAGATAGGTACACAGACACACAAACACACAGATTCACAGACACAGCTACAACCTTTTTTTGCGGGGGTTAAAAAAAGTTGGAGCTCTGTACTTTTCAATAGCCCCTCCAACATGGCGCGACCCACACGTAGTAACTTGATCCGGGCATATCTTAAGATACGACAACCGTACCACCCTCGTCGCAAGACACGGTAATTACTTAGTTCTAGTTGTAATAAATAATAAACCTATTTATTATTATTATTATTTAGTAAATATTTGCGCCTTTCCCGCATTTCAATTCTTGTCACTCCTATATCATAAGGTTGACTGGAAGAAATTGCTTTTGAGCAATAAGGCCATTGTATCTTTGCTGTAAATGTTATTCGTATTTTGTGCAATAAAGTATATTGTATTGTATTATTGAGTGAACTTTCGCTGTGTGGTGATAATTTTATCATTTTCTGGGTTAACTTGCTCCACCGTCGACCTCATCTATGACCTTAGTGAAGATCGAGATCAAGAGTTACCTTCCCCACGCTGGACTGGGAGCGAAAGAAAAACTTAGAACCAGCTGCCAACTCTACCCAGACATACTGTAAAAGTCAGTAATTTTGTTTTGTTCCATATTGGGCGAAACGAAAGGTTGACAACCTCTCACCAGGGACTATCCATAAATTACGTCACACGTTAAGGGGAAGGGAGGGGGTCGACAAAGTGTGACATTGTGTGACAAGGGGGTGGAAGAGGTCCTAAGTTTCGAGACGTCACATTTCAAAATGTGTTATGAGTATCAAAACGTGTTAAAAATTAATGAAAAACTTAACCTCCTCAATCCCAAGCACTCTTTTTACGTTTTTACTTTGGTTGAGACAATGTTTTGAGTTCCCATAAAAAATAACAACTCTATTAAGTAAGTATACTGCTTTTATTAGAAAATTACAAAAAATGTAGAATATGCAAAATATGTGACGCCACGCTAGGAAGGGGGGAGTCTTTCAAATGTAACCAGCTGTGACAAGGAGGGGGAGAGGGTAAAAAAATCATTAAATTCGTGTGACGTAATTTATGGATGGCCCCTATCATATGCACGTTCACGTAAATAGACATTATTTATTGTTGGTTGGTCAGAATAACTTGACGCGTAGTTTATCACGAATAAACACTTGTTAAATTAATAGAAAACGCATAAAAGCGTTGTGGTGTTACCCCTGCCCGCGGATTCCTGCAAACTTCTTTAGTTTGCCGGCGCCGGCCCGCGCCGCCCGCTTCCCCGCGAGTTCACCTTCGTTGCTCTGCGCAAATACACTACTGTATGGGATTGTAATACTGTGACTTTGTCACTCGGAAAACGAGTCATTGGTACAGTCTGTTCCCTCAATTAAGAAATCATCCAAGTTTCTTATCTATTGGGAATAAGGTTCATATTAGAATGAACTTGGCCTATTCATTTGTTGCATTGAGTGTAGTGACAGCAATATGCCAGGGCGCCGATTCTGTAACCTAAATTGTGTATCGATGGAATGGAGGCCAGTTTATCCGTTCAGGTGGCGAAATTGAGAACTATTTAATTTTTATACAGGGTTACCGGAAATTCGATACATTCCCTCCAAGGGGTTAAAGTAGAGCTCATTTGCGACATCTTTTTTAATTCCTTCCCTAGCCGATAGTAATTAGTTTTTGAGATAACCGCGTTTTTGTGTTTTTTTTTGCTAAATGCCGATTTTGACAAAAAAAGCTGTGTAACTTAAAGAATTTCCTATGGTAATCTTTTTTTATGCATAATCTGAAAGCTGACATCACAACGGTTCCTAGAGATGATAAAAAGCTGAAGTAATACCAATAACCGTCATGTTGTGGACTTGGAATCGCGAGAGAATTGGAGGAAAAATCTTTGTAGTGGCACTTTGTCGTCAATTTGTGTAAAATAAATGTATCGAATGTGTCGTGCAGATTACTTAAATAAATGCCTTATTGAAATAAGAACTAGCTTTCGAAAGTGGTATACTTAAATCTTAACAAAAAACTTTATAAAAAAAAAGTTATAACTTGACAAGGAACTTTCAGAACAGCAGTGGTTTTTTGTACGGACGGCCGCAACTCAGGTTACCACACGCAGGCACTCTCTGCTGTTGTGATAAGAGCGATTTTGAAATGAAAATGGAGTAAACTGATGCGCTGGCCTCTGTACATGTTGACTTTTATAACTGGAGAGAAATGAAAATGGGCTAAAACTACACACTACTTAGGCGGAGGATATTAAGCGCAGCGCAACAAATAAAAGAAACTTTAAACTCTCGAGTTACTAAAACCGAAATAGCAAAGAGATTACGGGCATGCATGAGGAACTTCAGCTCGCATTTTAAGCAGGATTTTTAATTTTATGTTTGTTAATAAGTAGTGTGTAGTTTTAGCCTATTTTCATTTCTCTCCAATTAGAAAAGTCAACATTGTACCTACAAAAAGCCACTGCTATTCTGAAAGTTCCTTTAAAAGTTATTACTTTTTTTTATAAAGTTTTTTGTAAAGATTTATACCATTGTCGAAAGCTAGTAAAATAAGGCATTTATTTAAGTAATCTGCACGACACATTCGATACATTTATTTTGCACAAATTGACGACAAAGTGCCATTACAAAGATTTTTCCTCCAAATCTCTCGCGATTCCAAGTCCACAACATGATGGTTATTGGTATTACTTCAGCTTATTATAATCTTTAGGAACCGTTGTAATGTCAGCTTTCAGATTATGCATAAAAAAAAGATTACCAAAGGAAATTCTTTACTTACACAGCTTGTTTTCCTCACGCATTACAATAAGTAAAATATTTTTATAATATTAAGCCTTACTATTTAGAGTACTTTTTTATATGGGCAACACTGACGACACTCTGTTGTGTGTCGATGTTATAATTATTTGTTATAAATTATATAAGTACACCGAACCAAGTCACATGGATCTTTCCTTTAATAAAACGATCAGTTAATTATTTTTATGCAAACAAGGACTGCAATAAAACTACCAATAAAATAATATTTGGGGGAGGCCTACGTTCAGCAGTGGACTGCAATAGGCTGATATGATGATGATGATGATGCAAACAAGATCCAAGCTTCTTGGTACATACCATACATTTAGCAAAATTTTGGAACCAATTGGATCTTTATTTCAATTTGTTTATGCTTACTTCTTGATTTGGTAACTTTGTACATAGGCTTTTTTTGACCAAGGGGTGATCAGATGATTATGATTTTTATACACATGAAAATAGAACTAATTTTAAGATGTTCTGTGTACTGAACTCAATTTGTCAATTTTTGTGGGTTGGATCTGGTTTGCATAAATATGTCCAACTTAAGTTACAGAATCGGGGCCCAGGCTATCAATTTACACTATGAAGTCAAGTTCAACAAATATGTATAGCTTGATTTGTTGCCTTGTGTACACTTACAATCAAAAATGTTTGAAGTTGATGTTGTTATTATTTGGGTTGATGTTGTGATGTTTGGAAAACTTTTTTCTTCAAGTGAGAAAGAGCAAGATATACAAAGCTATTGACCTCAAGAGAAGGCTTTAAAAAGGTAGGCGTGGCGTTTAAGGCCCCGCCCTTAAAATAGAGTCTGATATAGAAATGTATAAGTATGTTTTGTATGTAGTATCAGTACTAGCGAGCCATTTCCTATTGACGATAAGTAACAAAAAAAAAACAACAAATAACAAAAAAATGTTATTTTATTTTAATTATAAGGTGGGTTAACTCTTTACCCCAATCTTGACCAAGGTCATAGATGAGGTCGACGATGGAGCGAGTTAACCCAGAAAATGCCTATTTAGGCACTGGTACTTCCACGCACCGACGGAACGTCGGATGATATTACTTATTTTTTTTATTTTTTTTCAGGCGGAAAGCTAGTATTTTATAAAACAATAATAATTTAGAGTGATTTAGAAAGTGTTTATATGTTATAATGAGAATGAAAGACTGATGAATTTAATTTATAATATATTTTATGACTTTAACTTATTATAATCATTAATTATAATTGAAATGTTTCATAAAATTTTTTGGTAGACATGTAAAAAATATATAAATATACTCGTATACCTATAAAATATTTGCATGCCAGATGGTAGAGTGTGACTGAACTTATTAATTGTTATGTAAAACCTATGCACTCACATTCCGCAAATAAATTGATTTGATTTTGAACACAGCAAGCTGTTTGGCGTCGGACTTCGGTAGAAGGGTTGCCGCGAACTAGACGGCCTTTCTTCATAGAGCCTACCACACCGCATGAGACCATAGGACGACACCTCAGATTCAGAACAAATTGAGGTGTCGTTGCCTGGGGTGGATTAATAGGAGGCATTTGTGAATCCAGTCACCTCATACCACACCCACGGAAAGAAATGGGGTGGTTATATCGTGTACCAAATTTCATCAAAATCGGTTCAGTAGTTTAGGCGTGAAAGACGGACTGACAGACAGACATACAGTCAGACAGTGTTACTTTCGCATTTATAATATTGTATAAATACAGGTTGAAAATTATTTTATTTTATTTTATTTTATTTTAGGTATAAGTATTTACTTATTGTCATGTAGTTTATTTAATACTGCTGCACCCGCTACTTTCTTTCTCTTCTTGATTTCTCTTCTCCGGTTGCCTTGAAAAAATTGCTGTTTAGCAATAAGGCCGCCTATTGTACATTTTTCCGTGTTTTTATGTTTCTGTGATGTCCTGTTTTATTGTGCAATAAAGTATATATATTAGTATAATAAAAAGAACCTCCTAGCTTTATTGAAAATCCTGAACCAGTATCACTTACTGAACACTTTTTTTAGTTTTTTTTTTTTTATCTGTGGGTTTTTTTTTTCCTAAACGTGACACTACTCGGGTGCACCCCTCGAACGCTACCCGCACCCCTCGCGTGCCTGGTGTAGGAGTAATGTCTACGTTTAGGCAAAAAATGAACTATTCCCATTGAACATCAGAAAAATTTTTTTTTTCATTAATGGGTTCTTTGAGTGATACTGGTTCAGGATTTTGAATATAGCTGGGAGGATTTTTTTTACCCAGTATATAAACATAAAATAAAATATAAATTATATGTATATATAAATAAAAGTTAGGAAACTCTCGCTAAGTAGTTAACGCATTTTTCGATTTAAGCTATCAAATCAAATCAAATCAAATCAAAGTCGTTTATTTGCAAGAAACATGGTAGTACAGCTGCTAATATAATAGTTCCTACCTTTCCATAAATCTTTCTAACTTTCGAACATGTTTTTACGCACGCACGCTTTCATAGTCCGTAAACTTCGTGTATCGACACTGTTCGCACTGCCGGCCCAGGCCTGTTGAAAGACGGAGATGGCACTATTCCTATGTGTGCTGCCTTTATCGGGTGCTGTAGTCGCCTTAACGTGCCCTCCGAAGCACGGAAACGCTTCTGATAAAACTACAATGCAATGTACCCCATTTTGAGCAAATAAATTAATTCGTATTGTAAATTAAGCCAAAAGCAGCAATGTACGAAGGGCCGCACATCGACTTCTGACCCATGGCCATGGTTACACTGACTGGTTCGGATTACCACACGCGTGCACTCTGTGCTGTTGCAATAAGAGCGGTTTTGGAACGAAAATGGAGTAACCTGATCGGCTGGCCTCTGTACGAATAAACATCAATGATTCGTTATACATAAAATCAATCAAATCAAATCAAAAATACTTTATTTTCATAGAACATACAAAGTGTTTCTTGAAAACGTCATAAAAATACATTAGCAAAATCAATGTAAATCATTCAGCAAAATAGTGAATCACATTAGCATTTTTGACTTGGCGCCTATTCGTAAAGGTGCAGTCTTCCTCAGGAGAAGAATAGGCAAGAAACTCCGAGGGTCGCTCTTTTTAAGTCAATCATATACATTTTCTTACTTCTAATTTTAATTGACTTAATATCTGAATAACTCTGGAGCTGAGCAATTTATTCCCATGGTTGCTTGTCTAACAGATAATCAGAAATTATGTAATAGCCCTTTTTACAAAGTTTTTGTTTAATTATTGTCTTAAATTTTTCTAAAGGTAGGTTTTGAATACACGTGGGAATCTTATTGTAGAAGCGTATACATATCATCAGTACAGCTCCCCTGCTTAAAATTAACACAGGGTATTATTTAACTAAGGCACCAAACTAAATAAAACCCATCTAAATGCAAATTATTTCCGTCTATTATAAACTGCATCTATCACTGCAATTTTACTTAAACGGCTGTAATTTTGGTGACTTGTACTGCCAGGCAGACGTATTCGAATTATAACGCTCGTGCAATACAACGAGACGAGGCAGGATAATTTTCCCCGTAATAAAAACGTATGTGTCACCGACTTCAATCCCAACAACAGTTCGCACAAATAGATAACTAGTATTTTTTGCAGCTAGAATGCCTATTAGTAGATAACCACAAACGAAAATGTCACTTATTTATTTAGATGATGTTCTGGTTTGTAGTATTTTTTGTTTTTGTTGATTTTTTTTAAAACGCCAAATCATTTTCGATAAAATTTATATGGGACCATCTCTGGAGTATACTCTTTCGAATAAAAAAATAATTTTGAAAGTCGGTCCATAATTGGCGGAGAAATCGGTGAACATACAGGGCTTTAGGTAAATCTCTTTCAACCTCTCGGGTGGTTAATCAGTACATGAAACTGGACAATTTTCCCCCAATAATAGGTCAAAATATGAAAAAAAAAATTGAGTTCCCAATACAAACTTCATCAGCATATATATAGCGCATCTGGTATGGGAGGTCAAAATTTTTTTTTCATATTTTGACTTAATAATGGGGGAAAATTGTTCAATTTTTGAAGTGAAAACTTGAAGTGGAAACTAAAAAATGTTATTGTAAGCTCGCGTCAGTAAAATGTTATTGTGAAGCTTATGTGTTAGTCCAGGGTGTCAGCTACCTTTATACCAAATGTTATCAAAATTGGTCCAGCCGTTTGAGCGTTAAAGAGTAACAAACATCCATACATTCTCACAAACTTTCTCAATTATAATATTAGTAGCATAGTAGCATTAGGCCCATGACCAAGTTTGAACCAAATTAAAATCCGTTTGTAGCAAATCTACTTCTGATATTTGGCTGTAAGGCTATGTCCTTTGCCTATCCTGACGAATAGAAGAAAACTGTTACGTTTAGGCATAGACATAGAAAAAATAAGTTAAGTGCATTTAGGGGAAGAATCCAATCTCCGGCCGGTTAAGCCCATCTCTCCAAATTTTAGGCTAAAAATACTCTTGCCGTGTGGTGATCGGTTGAGAATAACACCACCCCATTTCTTTTCATGGGTGCAGTAAGAGGCGACTGAGGAAACACAAATGAGACCTGCCTCCTATTAATTCACCCCAGGCAACGACACCTCAATTTCATCTGAATCTGAGGTGGCGTCCTATGGTCTCATGCGGTGTGGTAGGCTTTGTGAAGGGCCGTCTGGTTCGCGACCACCCTCCTACCGAAGTCCGACGCCAAACAGCTTACTGTGTTCCGTCGGTGCGTAGGAGTACCAGTGCCTTATAGGCATTTTCTGGGTTAATTCGCTCCATCGTCGATCTCATCTATGACCTTGGCCAAGATTGAGGTCAAGAGTTAACCCATATTTTAATAAAAATAAAAATAAACTATAAAAGTTGTAAAATAATTATTGTGACCATGTCTGAAGGTACCACTTTGAGGATAATGCTAAGAGTGAGAATAAAGGGTGTAAAAGACAGCTTAACAAATACTTACAATAAATGGTGGAATCTACCCATAACTATCATCAGCTATAACTAATTACTTTTTCTCGGAAGTGTCAGTGAGTTTTCATTATTTACCTACTTTGGCGCTACGCAACGTATCGCGAAACCGCCACCCGCGCCTCGCTGCTATTGGAGTGCGATATACATTGCTGGTTTTCGTGTTTTACGTTGTTATGATTGTTTTTTTATTGCAAAATGGAGGACTATTCATCGAGAAATAACAAAAAAATTGAGCAGAAAATATTGAAAAACATGAAAAAAAAAACCGTTTGCCTGTAAAGTCGGTATACGGGCGAAAGTTTTACGTGACAACGACTTTGCCGATCATAGTTGAGTGGGAGAGAGACGCAAGGCATTCGGCGGGCCTCTCTCTCGTTCGGTGACTCATCGTAACGTTACCGAGCGTTACACTTTTTCATAAGTGACTCCCAGCCGCAACCTAATTTAAGACGTTGTCACGTCAAAAAAGAGAAAAATTCCATAAATCATTTAGAATGTTTGTCTGAGTCCAGGGTTTCAGTTTTTGCTAAGCTGTCTTTTCAACCCTGTATAACATGTTTCGATTTCAAGTCTTAGTAATTAGGCTATGCTAATCGCTCTTAATGACTTCTTTCAAAGTGGCTCCTTTTACTAGAAACAGTCACCATTGTTCGTTCATCTGGGCTATGATGATCGCCATGACATATTATCTCACGCGCTATCTCGTGGTCACGTGACTGTTTCGACCAATGAGATTACGAGAAAGCGTCACGAGACCACGAGATAACGCGTGAGATAATATGTCGTTGCGATCATCATAGCCCGGCAGATGAAATATTATAAAACAGAGTCTTGTTATTTATATTCACTCAAAAAAGACTAACATCGAACTTATGTTTCTGTGAAACAAACAACAACAAAAGATTCTAGCCTCTAACCTTCTTTGCCCCATTCTCTGCCAGCTCCTGCCCTATTTCCAGCCACCATGCAAAAACAACTATTATAGTCTGTACATAGACATCGAAAAAATAAGTTAAATACCACAGTCTGTACGAAAAAAACCGGCGAGGCATAAACTAGAACTAACATTTTGATTTATCTCGAGCTACCATGCAAAAACATTTATTTAGGGATGAAAAATAAGCTTATGTGTTATTTTGAATTTACTAACAAATCGGTGTCATTTTATTTTTTTGATTTCGAAACATTTCATAATTTTTTTAAATCCAAGATGGCGGATATGTACTTTTACAGGCATAACAAAATACAATTAAACAAAAAAAAACAGAGTTTTTGTATAATTGTTGTCATTCCTGGTGCAAAGGTTGTCCCTTGCAAATCTTGCAATTCAGCGTGGCATCGCGGCCATCCTTATCCTTACTTATAATAAGGTCTTTATCTATGAAATTGCCGTTTTTCATACAATATTGGAAAACTGAATTTTCCATACCAACGTTTTTGGATTTTCCTCGGGAATGCGAAATCCAAATTTAGCAAAATTTTGTGGGAAGGTTTGGACAACATTAAGTTAATTTTCATCATGCTTACTTTATTGAAAGTTGTAACTGTAACAACGGTACAGCAAAAATAAGCAATGAAACGGGCAACGGATGAAACGAGCTATATTTGAGCTTCTTTTTCAGCAAATAAATCTAAAGTAAAAATGTATTAATTTGACTCAATATCTCCGTTATATGGCCAAGGTTTTAAATAAAAAACAATTTGAGTAATAGCTGTTTAATCAAATAAATTATGAATAAAAAAAAGCTTAAAAAAAGTCGGCAATTTCATAGATAAAGACCTATTATTATAAACGCGAAAGTTTGTATGTAGGTATGAATGGATGGATGTTTGTTACTCTTTCACATCCAAACGGCTTGACCAATTTTGATAAAATTTGGTATGGAGGTAGCTGACACTCTGTATTAACACATAGGCTACATAATTTTCCTAAATTCCCACGGGAACGAAGTCCCGGGTAGAAAGCCAGTAATTAATAATCTAAGAAAATTACTTAGCTTAAAAATCGTCAATCGGACCATATAATTCGTGTAGTTTTGAAAGTTTGTAAAGCTATTTCTTGATGTTTCCAGGTGAACATGCAGAAAGTACCCAAGACCCGTCACTAGATGTTGAAACACAATATTATTGATAGAAATACGTCGGGACACCTGTGCAGCGTTTTTCTATTGCGATTTTTTATAATTAAAATTTGCAATGCTAAACTTTTTTTACTAACTTAGATACCTTATATTTATAATATTCTCAAGAAATCCTACATTACAAAAGTATAAAATAATTCATACAGAACTTAGGGCAACTATCACCAAAGCCTTAAATACCTATATTTAACAGCCTAAATAAATTTATCTTGATTGTCA
This sequence comes from Aproaerema taeniolella, assembly GCA_949987775.1. Lineage (NCBI taxonomy): Eukaryota > Metazoa > Arthropoda > Insecta > Lepidoptera > Gelechiidae > Aproaerema > Aproaerema taeniolella. Next base: position 2,862,959 of record OX465265.1, read on the forward strand.
AAACAACAAAATCTGTCAAACTAAATAAAATTAGTCTAGCAATTTGGTGTAAGTCGCCCTAAATGTAGATTATTAATGTAAAAGTGACTATAAAGGGTGTAAATCTGCAAGGGTGCCATATTCAATGTTGGAATAGTATGGTATGGTACCAATTTTATTCGATAATACCGAAAACGGAACATTTAACTATAAGCGAAAAAAAAACAAGACTTTGTTTTGAGCTTTAGAGAATAACCCACCTAGGCTGAAATAAAAAATGTAGTGCACTGAGAATACCCAACATTATCGCATCTGTGCACTGACATAAAGTGTATGGACTGGCAGTCCTCTATAAATTACAGCATTTGTCTCTAGGATGCATTGAAAGTGACAAATTCGCAGGAATTTTGACAAATTGAACGGAACTTGACGCAGTGAATTGTAAACAATTTGAAATATTTGAAAATTTTGTTGAAATTTTAAAGACCAAGTGAATTTTTGTATAAAGTTTTTATTAATATTCAATTTTGTGACCATGAGAATATGCTTGGTTTGTAAATATAAACAGAAAAAAGGAGATAATCGGTCAATGTACAAGTATGTTTTTTTACCAACTGTTTTATTAAAAAAAGTTGTTTTAAAACGTCTTAATTCTACTTTAAATGATTAGAAATTGTCGGGAAGACATTCTCAATGTTAAAATGACTATAAAAGATAAAATTTTCGCATTTTCAATTTCGCTTGATTCGCCTGCTTTATTTCGCTAGTGCTTCCAAAGACAGTCGATAAAAACAATGTCGATAGAAACATGTTATAGGTATATTAGTGTAAAATATTACTTAATGTTACGTACAATGGCAAACAAAACCGTTTTTATTTTGTTGAGTACCCATGATTACTTTTTTAGGGTTATGTAGTAGGTAGACTACAAAGTTATAGTTCGCCATATCCGTCTACTCGCAATTTTCTAAGAGACCCTTGATACTACAAAACTGTAATCACACCTTAGTACCTAAGCTTTTCAAGATAACAAGTTATGTTTGATTAAATTGCGCGTCGCTCGATACGCTCTTGAATGATTTAAGATAAATATTTAAGAGTTTACTAATCTTCATAAGAACAGTAAGACAGAATACCTAACCAACCTCTTACAACAGATTTCCAACCGGCGAAGATTTTTTTAAAAAATGGCTTCAAAATATGAATGTTTCGAAGAATTGGACATCAAAGAAAAGCCACGAAATATGTTCGAAATATTTTGACCCTAAATGTTTTATAGGAAGTAGGAAATTGTTAAAATTTGGTAGTGTTCCTACAATATTTGAAGAAAATGTTCAAGGTAAAGTTTATACATAAGGGTTACTAGAAACATGTCACGATAGAAACATGTACCAGTTTTGAAAAATTACATACATACTTTAACTTTTCATAAAGTAACACAGCTATAAATATTATTGTTTTTGAAACTAACGCATTTATTTGTTTTTTTTTCATGATTGTAGTTAACTTACTCCCTAATACATGTTAATTGTTATTTTATCTTAAATTTATAACTCGAGCATCTGTGACCCATTTGTTAGTAAAAACAACTTAAAACTATAAACGTTTCATAGGAAGTAGGAAATTGTTAAAATTTGGTAGTGTTCCTACAATATTTGAAGAAAATGTTCAAGGTAAAGGTTATACATAAGGGTTACTAGAAAGATGTCACGATCCCCGCTAAGGGATGGTAGTAGGCTTTATGAACTATTGAATAATATTTCAAAACTGAAAAAAAGAGTAGCAGTTTTGAAAAATTACATACTTTAACTTTTTATAAAGTAACACAGCTTTAAATATTATTGTTTTTGAAACTAACGCATTTATTTGTTTTATTTTTCATGATTGTAGTTAACTGCCTACCCCGCTGGGAAATACATATATTTTGTCGACTAATCGACTTTTGACCTCACTACGTCGAGTTCGGTTTTCTGCCGCTGCCGCCTACAGCGCCAAAATGGCGAAAATCAAATGGTCTCGTTTTTGATTTGACAACAGCCAGTCCAGTGGTATTTAACTTAATTTTTCTATGTCTATGCATCTGTGCCATGTTATTTTAGTGATGTGCATATAGTTTCGATGAATTAATGATGTACACGCGAGTTGTCGATAAAAAAAATTAAAATAAATAAAATTTTCAAAATTTTAGGTTTTTATATTATAATTTATTTCAACTCTATATCAGCTGTATATTCGCTCCTGTGAATATGGCAACCTTGCAGATTTACAGTTTGTATAGATATAATGAACAATTTTCGATATACAGGTGAAAACCGATAAAAGAGACATCCCTCCCCCCCTCACCCTCGGAGACTTTTAACATGTTCACCTGGAACTCCTCAAGGAATAAAGCTGTGCCTGCCAACTTTCAAAACTGCTTGAATTATTTTGGTCTGATTACTTTTATTTTCTCAGGATGGTTTATTATTTTTTAACCAACTTCAAAAAAAAGGAGGTTCCTTCTCAGTTTGACCTGTATGTATGTTTGTCCACGATTATCTCTTATTTGACTGAACCGATTTTGATGCGGTTTTCAGAAAAGTAGGTATTTGTTACATTTAGGAAAAGGTTTTAGTATTTTAACCGACTTAAAAAAAGGGGGGTTCTCAGTATAAACTGTATATATGTAAATTCAAAAATTCGCTTAAACTTTTCAAAGCTAATTAATTAGAATTCGCTTCGTTTTATTAACCGACTTCAAAAAATGGGGATGTTATAATTTGCACTAAAAATGAAAAAAAAAAAAAAATAGAACCAACTTCAAAAAAGCGAAAAATAAATACAATATCATTTAATGTGATATGTACCTAGTACCTTCGCTTCGCTTTTTTGAAGTTGGTTCTATTTAAAAAAAAAATTTTTTTCTTTACGCATTGGTTGTTTCACTATAATGGGGGTTCAAAGTTTACATGGAGAAAACAATTTCTTTGGAAATTTTAACTCGAAACTTCGTCAAGATATACCTTGAAGCAAATAAATGGACACATGTTTCGCGATTTTTCGAAATCATCCCGTAAGGGGCCAAGAATGAAATGGGTGACTAAAAGAGTTCTTTGCGCGAGCGAAGCCGCGAGAAAAAGCTAGTCATTACATAAAGTGTATTTAACTTATTTTTTCTATGTCTATGAGTATGTAGTATTATCAAAGTATTATGGATTGCCATTTAAAAATCTCAGATTAAAATAAAGAAGTCAATCATTGTCATAGACTTTAACTTATTTTTTCTATGTCTATGTCGTAGACACATTATACTATTATTAATTTGTGTCAATCATTTTTTTAACAATAGAGAAGAAATTGAATTGGTTTTTTAGTTCTTAGTTTTAGTTCTTAGGATTGAAACTGTTTTTTAGAGAAGGCTTCAATGGGTTATTGCTGATGAAATTGTAAGTTTGTATTTTTGACTTAATGTTTAATCATAGCCTTAAAATCATATCATGTTTACAATGTTAGTATAATGCTTATATCTAATGTTATGTTATAATTATAAATTATAATAAATTTAATCTTCAATTTATATTCAATTAATATAGGTAGGTACATTAAATTCAATTTCAATTCAAAAAACCTGTTTAAGCTTCACATATCAACTCAAAAACTACAGAAAGGGAAATAATGCGATTTTCACCAGTCAAGAGCAGGTCTCGCTTTACACTACCAGTTGAAGCTGAGCTCTGATTTATACTGCGCGCCATACAATGCAGGGCCGGTCCAAAGTCCAAAGTGTCAAGCTTGACGTGCTCTTGAGTGTACCCAGGATAAAGTTAAATGTGTAAGCTCATCCAATGCCGCAGTAAAGTAAAATTATGTATCTATGTGTTAATCCAGGGTACCAGCTACCTCCATAGCAAATTTTATCAAAATCGGTCCAGCCGTTTGAGCGTGAAAGAGTACCAAACATCTACATCCACAGATCCATACATCCTCACAAATTTTCGCATTTATAATATTAGTAGGTATTTAAGTAGGTAGTATGTTATGACATTCCATTTTAGTCCTATACTACCTACTTAAATACCTACTAATGTTATGTCATAACATTTTAGTCCTATACTACCTACTTAAATACCTACTAATGTTATAAATGCGAAGATTTGTGAGGATGTATGGATCTGTGGATGTATAGATGTTTGGTACTCTTTCACGCTTATGAGGTTTGCGGTATTTGTAGGTATGTATCTATCTATACCAATAGACGTTCAAAAGATAAAATTAGTTACGATAATTATCAGCGATTCATCAATCTTTAGGTTTTTTTGCTAGCCTATACTTACAGGGCTTTAGGTAAATCACTTTCAACCTCTCGGGTGGTAAATCAGTCCATGAAACTGAACAACTTTCCCAAGAAACAAAGGTCGGAATACGAAAAATTTTTTTTAGTTCCCATACAAACTGCGTCAGCTGATACTTAGCGCATTTTGTATGGGAAGTCAATTTTTTTTTTCAAAATTTTTCCTTGGGAAACCTTAGTTCCTTGGGAAATTTGTTCAGTTTCATGGACCGATTTACCACCCGAGAGGTTGAAAGTGATTTACCTAAAGCCCTGTAATACGTCCCCACGGAGGAGCAGGGGCCCCCTTCGAAACACGAAGAGGAGCCATAGTCCACCACGCTGGCCCAATGCGGGTTGGTGGACCGCTCATCTTCCGAAAATAAATTTTCTTAGACGTGCGGGTTTCATCACGTTATTTTCCTTCACCGATGAGCAAGTGATATAAATTAATTATATGAGGAGTGTCTTTTCAAAAGGGCTCATTTCAATTTAGTAATTTTTTTCAGAAATAGCGAAAAACTCTTTACACAAAAACTCATTATGGGTAAAAATATATGGAAAATGAGCAATTTTGATTCGGAAGCCACTTTTGATGGTCAAGTTTCATAATGAAATAAGACATATTGAAAAAGATAAGTAAAAGTCTCTTCATCAGCCCATATACGTCCCCACTGCTGGGGCACGGGCCTCCCTCAATAACATGAGGGGTAAATGCCATACTCACCACGCTTGGCAGACGGGTTGGCGAGGGTTTTGATATAATTGCAGAGTTTTCCTTCTCTGTGTGCAGATGAACTTGCTTGCATATTTACCTTAGTCGCCTTGTACGACACCTCGGTAAGAAAGAGGGTGGTCCTATTCTACTCTGCCGGGGACTCACAAGTAAAAGTCAGTTACGTATAATAGTATGGAGAATCAAATGGAATTGTCAGATAAAAAAAGACTCAAACTGAAAATAAGTCCTTTTGAAAAGACACTCCTCATATGCAAATAGAACTTATAAGTCTGGTGCAATACACCAAAAAGGGTGTCCAACTCAGCGTAATATAAAAAAGGAGAAGATTCTATGTTCGGCTGTATCTATCTTTTATGTATGTTATTTATTTCGATCGCTGGCTCCCATCTCCCATTTTACTCCCTACTTTATGTGACGTATTTACTAACCACTCGTAGCCCAGTGGCGCTCGCTGATCTCAACCGGTCAGTGAGGTTAAGCAACGTACACAGAGGCAGGGAACCTGATGGGTGACCAAAGTGGCATTTTATAACGAGCGTTTCCGTGCTTCGGAGGGCAGGTCCCGGCTGTTGTCGACTGACTACAGTCGTTAAAACCAAGTCAGAGGCCATGGTGCGGTTTGGAAAACCCTGACACCACAGCGTTAGCCAAGTTCGCCACATACTTGACTATACCTACAGAAGACCAACCACGAGCGAATAACTTTGCCCGTGTTCAGATAAATATGTCAAAGAAATGTCTTGAAAATTACGAATCGCGACACGTCAAAAAATTCTATTCGCAATGGTTAAGCGTAACTCATGAACTTGAAATAAAAAACAGACAAGCGTAACACGACAGCATAAGTATTTTAGTATTATTTAGCTTTCACCCGGGACTTTGTTCCAGTATGAATTTGGGAAAATTATGAAGCCTATATGTGTTAATCCAGGGTGTCAGCTACCTCCACAGCACATTTGATTAAATCACATTTATATATTTTTTTATTATTATTATAAGATGGGTTAACTCTTGACCTCAATCTTGACCATAAAGGTCAAAGATGAGGTCGACGATGGAGCGAGTTAACCCAGAAAACGCCTATAAAGGCACTGGTACTCCCACGCACCGACGGAACACAGCAAGCTGTTTGGCGTCGGACTTCGGTAGGAGGGTGGTCGCGAACCAGACGGCGCTTTACAGAGCCTACCACACCGCATGAGACCATAGGACGACACCTCAGATTCAGACAAAAATGAAGTGTCGTTGCCTGGGATGGATCACTAGGAGGCAGGTCTTATTTGTGTTTCCTTAGTCGCCTCTTACGACACCCACGGAAAGAGATGGAGTGGCGTTATTCTTAACCGATCACCACACAGCACAAAATTATTAGGAAGTAGGATACTACTCAGTAGGATTATTAAAATTAGTAAGATTTGTTTTATGTTTCAGATCAAACAAAATTCCTATTGCAACATGATTGCAACAACATCTCTTATTATATGTGCGGTCGCTGCAATTGCCTCTGACTCAATAAATGAATCGTTTGAGTATTCAACACAGAGTAACATGGAGATATTTCAAACCAAAGAACGTTTGTTGGGTAATACCACCGTTGGCGATATGTCTAATCTGGCTTACAAAATAAATCTTCAAGTTTTAAGTTCCTTTCATAAAACCGTATTCGTTGGAGCGATAATAATTATAATAGACGAAAAAACAGATTCGCTTAATAAAAACCTTCTTCTAGTTTTCATATTAATTACGTTGGTTGGGAGCTTCTATCAATTAATTGTAGGAATTTACATGTTAGTTAATGTGAGCGATAAATATTCAATACCAGCGTATAGTGCCCTTTCTATGGCAATATTGTATTTAAGTATGGCATGCACACACTATGCTAAACTTAAAGAGATGGACGAATGATAAACCAGTCATATAGGTCAGTTGACCATGACCACTGTGTGTGGCGCGGTCGGCAGAACAAAATCGCAGTTCGCGCCAACCCGCATTAACACTGGTACCGCATCCTAATCAATTTATCTCGCTATATAAACTGTTGCCCTCATTGCAAGCAGCAAAATATCACCGCAAGTGCCCAGCAAGAACTCTTTTTCTACAAAGAGCTTTGACAATAACGACTCAGACGTTGAATCGCAGCAAACAAATTAAAGTCATCGTGGCACGAAGTCGGATATAAGAAACGTAACAAGCAACAAACAAGGAGGACGGTAGAGACCGACTCAATAGATAACGAACTTCATGCGGTAGAAAGAACACGAAAACTTCATGCAAACAGGTTTAAGCCGGAAACCACAATAGAATCAATTACCTAAGTCCTACATGCAAAAGAAAAATGCAAATAATAAATTATCGTTGAAAAACTAAAACTAAGTCACAGTCACTATTCATCCTTTGCGACAGTGCCGTGCCTTCAAGCTGATTTGAATTTTTATGTCCCCTGAAAATTGACCGCTTGGAGTGGAAGTAAGCGAGTGGTTTCTTATGAGCTCAAACACGCTATATCTACTGTAAGTTTTTGAGGAATTGAGTATCCCGCAGACTATTTGATGCTACAGCATCAGTTCAAGGTAAGCATGTCTTGGAAATACCAAGGAAGTAACAGCTTACACAAAATTTCAAATCTATAGGACCTGCGAAAGTTGGTAAGACCCTTATGTTAAGTAGGAAATTAGCTGATGATCTTCAAAAGCCTGAACAAATCTACATAAACTACAGCTTAGAACCATTTCAATGACGTCGGCTTTGAAACCCAAAAAACCTCATGAAAATCGGTCTACTCGTTTAGGAGCTACATGTCAAACTTATAAGACCTCTTTTTTGTCGGGGCTTAAAAACAACATAACACATACACTGAAACTCTATCTGATAATCTAAACCCTTTCCCATTGTTTTAATAGTGTACTGTTTTCCCTAGCTTATTTCATGGGAAATAAAAATATATATTGCATGTGGTATACTGATAGAAAGATCTCATCAAAAAACATAAATATGAAATGAGAGCCAAGTTCAATATTATGATATAGGTATGCCTTGGTTGTTGACTTCAACGACAAAAGAAGTGAGATCTAAATGGGTGCAAAGAACTTAAGTTACATACTTAAGTACCCAATGACTTTTAAAGTTGTTGTAAAATATTTTATCTTGCTATAAATAAAGGGGTTCGAAACTTTTTGTATGGACACTGGCATCCATCCGCCGCCAATATATTTTATATATTTTTTCGAAATCTCGGCGCACGATGAAAGTAGTATGTATGGTAGTCCGGGAAATAAAATAAATGGTATTACACTAAAGACATGAATAAATTGGTTTGAAAAAAACTATATTGTTATTTTATTAACTATTCGTGGTAATTTAGTAGTTGTGTGGGTTTTTAGATTTGAGGAAAACCTAAAGTTGCGTTTTTACTAATATCCGCTAAACATTAAATGGACTTTTAGTGATAATCTACATCATTAGATATCTTATTATTATGTTACTAATGTAAACTCTTGCTCAAGACGTAGAATTCTTAATAATACGATGATTTTTCTTTTTAACCGACTTCAAAAATAGGAGGAGGTTCTCAATTCGGCTTTTTTTAAATTTATTTTTTTAATGTTTGTTACCTCAAAACTCCGTCATTTGTAAACCGATTTAAAAAATTTTTTTTGTTCCAGATTGGTCCCATAAATTTTTTATCGAAATCACTTCAGTAGTTTAGGTCAAAATAAAAAATAAATAAATTTACGGTCATATAATAAACACAATAATGTATGTGTTTATGTAATTTGTTCATTTTAGTTAGGCGTAAGTGAAAAAAAAATAGTAGTTTATTCGACTATTTTTTTTCGTTCACTCTAAAAGACGTATTCAGTTACGACGCTTTTTGCAAACAATTTTAATTTCAAAAATTTCAGGCTAAAAGACGTATATGTTTACATCTATTAGCAGGAATTATATTTGAATAAAATGTTACTTACGTCTACCTGCCAAAATTCATTTTCTCGGTGTTGCTTGAGGATACAGACACGTCGATTAGACCGGTCGATTCGTCTTCAAAAATCGTTATACCTAGTATTAATAAATCTTTTTTGTCAAAAATGCAGATACGTCAGTTAGTAAGATTAGCGACGATATGTGGATGATAATAGGTCATCAATGTAAACGAAGCAAAAAACGAAGTAGTTCCCTGAGACTTTTAAGTTGTTTTTTGGGGCTCCTTTGTGGGGATCTACTGTTTAGTGACCGGTAGCGTATATTACCACCACAGATCTTCCCTGCTGTCTGGTAATCGGTTGATAATATCACCCACCACCCCATATATTTCATGCCATCTGGCGATCGGTTTGAGAATTGTACTACCCTGTATCTTTCTTGCCATCTTGCGACTGGTTATGAATATCACCACCTCATATCTTTCCGTGGGATGAAAGTAATGATCACTATATCGCTCTTTAATCTCGAGTGATTTAGTGCTTTATAATAAACTAGCTTTCCGCCCGCGGCTCCGCCCGCGTGGACTACAGGTTATATCGTGCCTGTGGGATAAAATGTAGCCTATGTCCTTTCCCAGGCTCTAATCTATCTCTGTACCAAATTTCATCAAAATCGGTTCAGTAGTTTAGGCGTGAAAGACGGACAGACAGAGTTACTTTCGCATTTATAATATTAGTATGGATCTACCAGGGAGTTATATGAATGATAAATGATCACTTTTAAAAAGAATAAAATAAAATATTTTTAACAAAAAATTGGTGAAATATTTTTTTAAAGCTATGTTCACGAGTAAGTAGTGGTTACGGGTAAAACAGTAAATAGGTGAATTCATCGCGGAATATGGTAAATAGCGAGAAATTTTGACGTCAATAATGTACGTCATTCGCGATCTGAAGACATATTTTTGAAATGATAGAATTCCAATTCGCATACGAATTGACAAGATTCGCAATCGCATGAGAATCGCATACAAATCTTGTCAATTCGTATGCGAATTGGAATTCTATTATTTCAAAAATACGTCTCCTGTTCCCTCCTGTGTACTCCTGTGACGTGCGGCTGCAAAATCATGTCTTGCTTTATATGCGGAAAACCCTTAAACGATGGTGATGGTGATACAGTTAGAGTTGGTAGTAAAGGACTGAAAACTCTATGTAAAGAACAGTGTGCAAAAATGTATGGGCTTTGGGACCAGTGTTGTAGCATCAGAAGCTATGTACCTACGGGTTGATGAGTTACTGAATATGTATGTGAAAAATGACTGAATTAATTATTTTAATTTATGTGGGATTTATGAAATATGGACTTACGTATTTTTTCAAAATGGGTTCGGTGTTGAAGCATCATATATGCACGGGTTGATGAGTTACTGAATATGTATGTGAAAAATGACTGAATGAATGAATGCATTACGTTTATTAATGTGGGATTTATGAAATATAGACTTTCATATTTTTGAAAAATGGGCTCAGTGTTGTAGCATCATATCTACGGGTTGATGAGTTACTAAATATGTATACTCGGTTCATAATAAGCTGAGCTGATGCCACTTGAAAATACGACATCTTTACTTCCGAATATCTCGGTAACGTGACACTTTAGGATACCATGTTAACTATCATTTTTTGTTTTCTATGTGTCCTCTACCCATACATACCACTTTCATCGTGCGCCGCGATTTCAAATATATATATATAACGAGGCGTCAGGAGGCACAGGAGACTGATCGCCCTCGTTATCAGCACTGTTCATGATTACGGGTTGTTATAAAACAAACACAGGCTTTTAAAGTCACTTCAAGTAAGTATAATGTTAGAACATAAAGTACTTTAAAACCATAAGGTCACACACTTAACTAAACACGCGATAAGACTTAACGCAAAGTTATTTTTAGCCACGAAACGCAGTGGGTTGGATACGGGGCTGGCGCACGTCCGTACTGTGCGAGCTCTATAGTTTTTCTGCCCAAGGCCCCCCGGGAAGTAATAGAACTGTAAACATGTCATGAACTCTAAGACGCAATCCCACGGTTCGACTAAACGGAAATTCTTTAGAATAACACCTTTGTTATTGTTAAGAGTATCAAATACTCCTAATTACCCTTCGTGCCAGTCCCGTATCAAGCCCACTCAAGCACGCCGCTTGACGTTTCGAATATCAAATAAACAATAGGCAGGGTTTGCAGAACAGCTTATCATAACCATAAAAATTACTAAACACAAGTTGACACTACTCTATTGTGCCTTAGCCGACGCTCCGACACGGCCATCTTGACATCTCACACGTCCTCGTGTGAGGTACCTGCAAAGGCAAGAAATTTCGCCACAGTACAGTTGCCGTTGCTCGGTCAACCTGACCAATAAGAAACTCACTTTAGATCGAGTTCTTCATTCAAAATACAGTCAATCAAAACAAATCAAGAATTCAAAATGGACCACAGAGATTAAAAAAAAACATTTACACAGAAAATCAACCTGTCGAACAGCACCATTTTCTAATCGAGAACAGTTCTTATCTCAGGACAGCCCAACCATGGCGTCCGATATTAAACAACATTCGGCGTCTGATGAGTGTCAAGACAACCTCCCATTGGCGTCTGACTTCAAGACAACCTTCACTCGGCGTCTGATATTCTTCAAGACAACCTCCACTCGGCGTCTGATATACTTCAAGACAACCTCCACTCGGCGTCTGATACACTTCAAGACAACCTCCACTCGGCGTCTGATATACTTCAAGACAACCTCCACTCGGCGTCTGATACACTTCAAGACAACCTCCACTCGGCGTCTGATATTCCTCAAGACAGCCTTGACATGACCATTCGAAATTTCAGAAATTAGAAACTAGGTGCTGTTTGGCAGTGTAGACAACGCAAGAAAAAAAAATCTTAACTATCAGATTGAATGTCATTGTCATCGATGATACTATTGCCTTCAGGCATTTTACGTAATCGGTCGTGAGCGTACTTGTAAGTACGAATTGAATTCAATGCCTTCAAAATATAACGATCGCCTTCCAGTACTTCGACGACCCTAAAGGGACCTTTATACTTCGGATCGAGCTTAGTCTGATTACGTTCTTCGTTTTGTAGAAGAACGAAATCTCCTACCGAGAAAGGCTTCAGTTTGGCTTTCGTGCTGTCAAAACGAGCTTTGTCATATTCGGAAGCCTTATCCATATTGCGCACTGCTTCAGCTCTTACCTCATCGATACCGATTTCTGGCTCTACATCGTCGGCTAGCATTATTTCCAACGGTCTTGCAACCTTACCAATGAGGAGCTCCAGCGGGCTCGCCTTGGTAACTCTGTTCTGCGTGCAGTTAAGGGCGAGCTGCACATCCGGCAGAGCATCCTGCCACGAGCGATTACTGGTTTCAGCGGCCGTGAGCATGTTTTTGAGAGTACTCATTATACGCTCGACCTGTCCGTTAGCCCGCGAGCTACCAGTAGCAATTAAGTGGAGCTTTATATTTACCGACTCGCAAAAGTCCCTGAAGTCTTTACTGGCAAAGCAGCGGCCTTGGTCAGCGATCACTCGTGTTGGCGCACCGAAGAGAGACACACAGTCTTTCAGCGCCCTGATGCTGCTAGAGGAATCAATGTGCAAAGTATGTCGAAGCAATACGTACTTTGTAAAAGCGTCAACGATGACAAAAACGTATTCCTTTTTATCATTCTTGCCACTGAGTTTCCCAGTAGCGTCGATGTGTACCGTGTGCCAAGGGATCGCTACCTTGGGGATTGGATGTAGAGACGCTTGAATTTTACCCGAGTGTGACTTTGAAATTCTGCATATGACACAACTTTCAACGAAACGTCTCACATATTTGGACATGTTTTCAAACCAATACATTTCGAAAACCTTCTCCAACGTCTTCTCCCAGCCAGAGTGCATGAGGCCTTCATGCACACTGTTGATTAGGGACCATCGTAGAGCACGAGGGATGATGGGTAGGCAACGTGTCTTACCATTGCGTTGTACTTTGCGATACAGGATACCTGATCGCATCTCGTATGACTTGGCAAGATCATCTGAGAGCCTTTTCTCGTTGAGATCAGAAATGATTTTGGAAATCTCACCATCTCTCTGTTGCTCTGCGAGAAGCCAGGTATCCGTCAGCTCAGTGAAGTGAATTTGTTTCTTTTCTACCTTCTCAAACGGAACCTTGGGTTCGGGTAACGGGTTCCTGGAGAAGAAGTCGGCATGTGGCATTAGTTTGCCACTGCGGTGAACGATATCAAAGTCAAAACTTTGTAAAAAGGCCCACCATCGATGAACACGACTAGAGAGACCTAGCTTTTTACGCGCCGCTTGAAGTGAGCTGCAGTCGGTCACGACGAGGAATTTACGCCCATGCAAGTAGTGCCTGAAGTGCTTGATTGCGTTGACAACCGCCAGTGTCTCCAACTCGTATGAGTGGTATCGTGACTCTGGGTCTGTCGTACGCCGGCTATAGTAGGCAACGGCATGAAGCTTACCATCCTTTCGCTGCATGAGGACTGCACCGTATCCAATCGCGCTCGCATCTGTATGGAGTTCAGTGTCAAGTTCCGGGTCAAATATCAGCAAAATCGGCTCCGTGGCTAGCAACGAGATGATTTGCTGCCTGATTGTTTCGTGCTCGGGCTTCCAATTTAACTTACCACTGCCAGAAGTAAGAGCGTACAAGGGAGCCATTATTTGCGAAAACTTCGGTACGAACTGGCGAAAATACGACGCCAACCCTATAAATTGACGCAATTGCGTCACAGTCTCCGGAGGTGGCAATGTGGTGAGAGCTTCCACTTTGCGTTGATTTGGACGTACCTGACCTTGGGTGACTTCAAAGCCCAAGTACTCTACCTTCGTTTTAAGGAACTTGCACTTCTTGACGTTCAAGGAAAATCCTTTGTCGGTGAGTACCTTTAAAACTACTTTAAGTCTTTCCAGGGCTTCTTCGACACTGCTTCCAATGATCATGACGTCATCCATATAGACGACGACGTAGGTATTCACCAAATCACCCAGAGCCTTAGTTATAGCACGCTGAAAGACAGACGGCGCGTTCTTGAGGCCAAACGGCATCGCGAGATACTCGTATTGGCCGTCAGGAGTTACGAACGCCGTGCACTCAATAGATTTTTCCGCAATAGGGATCTGATGAAAACCTGACGCCATATCTAAAACCGAAAAATACTGACCACCATGCAGTCTAGCAATTTGATCGCTTATCAGTGGTAACGGGAATCTATCAGACACAGTGTTGTCATTTAGTTCGCGATAGTCTACGCATAACCTGTGAGAATTGTCCTTCTTTTTAACGAGAAGGATCGGGCTCGCGAATGGGGAAGAACTAGGGCGTATTATATTGGCTTCCTGTAACTCGTTTATTTTATCACGAACTACTTGACGTTCGAGTGGGCTCATCCGATAAGGTCGCAGGTTCACAGTTTTGTTAGGGTCCCTCAAACGAATTTGCATCGGTTCAGTATCAGCACGGCTTGTAGGGACACGGCTAGTGAAGGAATCTTCAAAAGACTTTAAAATCTCTATCAACTGTCCTCTGTTTTCAGAAGGGACATCTGTATCTAAAGCATCTAAATCGAGTGCCCCACCAGCCTGCTGAACCTCACACGACTGTACAACATGAACGTTTACAAAGTTCAATCTGTCGGCAGACATCTGAACAACTATTCCCTGCTCTAGTACTTCACGACCTATCATGATATCGTGACGTAAGCAATAATCCGGCAAAATGTGCAAAATAATTTCTAAAGTAATGCCATCGATGTCAACGACAGTCAGAATCTGAATCGTTGAATGCACAGATGTCTGACCAATACCGGTCATCGTCACAGTCTTATTAAACCTCTTTCCAGAAAATTTTACAGCAACTGTCTCTTTAACCAACGAGCACTCAGCACCGGAATCGTAATGAAACAAAAACTGCTCACCGTTGTGATGTAAAACCCCGGTGGGTGCGTTCACAACGCACAAGTCAACGCGCTTCTCTTTGGCTGGTACGGCACCTCCGCTGCTCCCGCCTTGGTCACGTCGCTTTGGACAGCTCGAAGCGTAGTGGCCCTGCCCCTGGCACTGGTAGCAGGTGATGGCAGGTTTCGCAGCAGCTGGCTTCTGAGTGTTGTCACTGTGAGCAGATCTGGATCGGTCTTCTATTTTCTTCATGTCACGGTGATCGCGTCGTTTTGACAGGCACGCTGTAGACTTATGTCCCGATTTCCCACAGTAGTAGCATTTTATAGGAGTAGTAGTGCTATTGGGACGGCTCCTTTTAGCTTCCGTGTTATTATCAGTAAGCATTTTCCGTTTCAGATATGAAATTGCCTTGAGCTCCTTTTGAAGCTGATTACGTGTCTTCACTTCATGCGAAAAAGACAAGCGTTGTACGCGTCGATCAAATTTGGAAATGTGAGCTAAAACCAAGGCAACTGCAAACTCTTCCATCGATAAGCCTTTCGATTTTGTCATAATAGAAGTCATCAGGGTAGCGGCGTAGGCAGCAAGGCATTCATTGTCTTTAGGCTTGCTTTCGTTCAGGTGGATCAAAAAAGATGCAGTAGTTTCAGGGCAATCAAACCTGGATATGAATAACTCCTTAAAGACGCTCCATGTCATCCCAGGGAACGATATTGTAGACAACCATGTGGAAGCGTGCCCTTTCAAGGCGCGACTCAGGGCAATCATCAGCTGTGCACCTTGACGATGTGGGTCGCTGATACACAGGTCGGCAGTTACGACCCATGCTCTCGCATTCACATCTGATTTGTCCGGGTCGAATTCAGGTAACCTCAACTCGTTGTGCGATGCAGGCGTCTTCAGTGCTTGAACCAACGTGATGAAATTTTGATTCTGTTGTTCCAGAAGCATTCTCCATTTCTGGTCACTTCCATCATTCTCAGATACAAGTGGGGCATCCTTGTCCAATCCCACTTCTGATAACGAGGCGTCAGGAGGCACAGGAGACTGATCGCCCTCGTTATCAGCACTGTTCATGATTACGGGTTGTTATAAAACAAACACAGGCTTTTAAAGTCACTTCAAGTAAGTATAATGTTAGAACATAAAGTACTTTAAAACCATAAGGTCACACACTTAACTAAACACGCGATAAGACTTAACGCAAAGTTATTTTTAGCCACGAAACGCAGTGGGTTGGATACGGGGCTGGCGCACGTCCGTACTGTGCGAGCTCTATAGTTTTTCTGCCCAAGGCCCCCCGGGAAGTAATAGAACTGTAAACATGTCATGAACTCTAAGACGCAATCCCACGGTTCGACTAAACGGAAATTCTTTAGAATAACACCTTTGTTATTGTTAAGAGTATCAAATACTCCTAATTACCCTTCGTGCCAGTCCCGTATCAAGCCCACTCAAGCACGCCGCTTGACGTTTCGAATATCAAATAAACAATAGGCAGGGTTTGCAGAACAGCTTATCATAACCATAAAAATTACTAAACACAAGTTGACACTACTCTATTGTGCCTTAGCCGACGCTCCGACATATATATATATATTGGCGGGGTGGGTGGATATGCCAGTGTCCATACAAAAAGTTTCGAACCCTTTATTTATAGCAAGATAAAATATTTTACAAAAACTTTAAAGGTCATTGGGCACTTAAGTATGAAATAACCCACGGCCTACAGAAATAAATTAATATGGAGTGTTAACACATATATCTCTGGTTTACGAATGTGGGTCGTATCTACCAATCTACCATAAATAATGAGAATCAGACAGAAAATGAAATTCTGTATTTGCAAAAAAAAAGATTTATTTGTTTAACTATGAGACTTATTCTATATCAGCAATATCGACAGGTACTTATAAATTACTAGCATTCCGCTCGGGTCTTCGTTCCCGTGGGAATTCGGGAAAATCATGTAGCCTATGTTCATCCCGGATAATGTAGAATTCTACTGGTGAAAGAATTTTTCAAATCGGTCCAGTAGTTTCGTAGCCTATTCAATGCAAACAAACAAACAATCAAATCTTTCCTCTTTATGACATGTATAGATTAATAATTATTACAATTATATACATATTATTATTGTTAATTAATCGTTAATCATTAATTAATTATTTGTGAATTAATTTTAATTTGAACGTGTTGAAACAGGTTTCTACCTGGCTAATGTGCGAGAGAGATAGCATTATACAAGTTGAAAAAGAACCTCCTAGCTATATTCAAAAGCCTAAACCAGTATCACTCAAAGAACATATTTATGAAAAAAAAACAATGGTTATAAGTAATTTTTTGCCTAAACGTAGACATTACTCCTATGCCAGGCACGCGAGGGGTGCGGGTAGCGCTCAGGAAAAAAAAATACCACCGATAAAAAAAAAAAGTGTTCTCTAAGTGATACTGGTTCAGGATTTTGAACATAGCTAGGAGGTTCTTTTTCAACCTGAATATGTCGCCAGACCGAGTACTCATGCGGATGGTATTTTACCATCCGATTACGATTCCTTTATTTAAATTCTATGAATTTGTTCATTGAAATAAAATCTTCAACTTTTAAATATTTTGATATTTTATGGACTTCGCGTGCTGTTTGAGCACATGGTGTACGAGATTTGTATCGCACGAGGCGTAAACAAGCACGTGACGGGATATGTGTGGAACAATTCGTTTTTTTTAAATATTTTTTACTTAAAATGAAAAGTGGGATATATATACCTTATTAATTTAAAAGCAGTTTTGTTCCTGTAGGTAAACCTTCACTTATTGGGTCGGATTGGGCCCAATGACCTTTCATTTCTTCTTATAACTTGATAATAAATTGAAGCCTTGGTTTGTTCTCATATACAAATTAGTGCCTACCAAAATACAAGAGTTTCTGTAAGAACTTATATCTTTAGAACTTGCGAATAATTCGTATTATAAAAACTAGCCAAGTCAGAAATGGATAGGTAGTACTTATCGAGTATTTTTTTTTGATTTTTTCAATTAATAACATAAACATTTATTTATCTTCACCAAGGTCCCATGCGACAGCGTTATTCGTATTTAAATACGACTTGAACGTAGGAAAAAGCATTGCAGCCAATACTCCGGTAACATTAGACCCTTTTCTCTATAAACTCGGACATTGATAATAATTAATTAATTACTGAGTGAAACTTTTTGGAATATGTTCAGACAACTTTCAGGATAACACAAGGATAACACTAGGGAAAGGCCTCGGATGGCAGAGCCGAGATATCCTGTCATACTTCCTGGAGGTGACATGGCATCGTACGGAATTTAGACCCACATCAAAAAAAGTTCGAGAAATTTACGCTAATTTAAAAAAAATGTACCTACTATAAAACGATCATCCGTCACCAAGCATACTTCCTGGCGGACACTGTCTGGTTGACTATAAAGCAGCCAAGTTTTATTTTTTTTATGAATAAAAAAGTTAGTAAATTGTACGTTCAGGTTTTAAAGCAATTTTAGGTATATCTGTACTCCTAGGTCTTTTAATTTCGAAAAAAATAAGTTTAAAACTCGACTGCTACATAGTAAACCAGACAACCCCCGCCGGGAAGTATATTTACTCACAATCCATACTAATATTATAAATGCGAAAGTAACTCTGTCTGTCTGTCTGTCGGTCTTTCACGCCTAAACTACTGAACAGATTTTGATGAAATTTGGTACAGAGATAGATGAGAGCCTGGGAAAAATAGGCTACATTTTATGCCACAGTTGGGCACGAATAACCTGTATTCTACGCGGGCGGAAAGCTAGTATCTTATAAACTGTCATCTGATTAATTTTCAGTTGAAAAGAATGGACTGAGAAAATAAATAAAAAACTAAGTACATCTTCGAGTGACCGGGTAGGATCACGAAAAAATGGCGCAGCTGACGCGTATTAGTAGGACTTTGGGTCCATTAGAGGTCGGGGTAGCAACGACATTGGTCAAATTCAGTAATACCTACTCAAGACCTTCAAAACCGTGGTTCCACTGCGATGTCCTTTTTTCGACAAAAACTTTTTCGTGGTTTGGTGGGACCACGAAAAAGTTTTGTCCCACACTTCATCGTTTTGCTTTGTTTCACTTTCTAGGAAGTGATTCAATAGGAAGGACTTCCAATAAGAATCCACAATTCTGTCCTTAAGGAAAGCCTAGGTTCAACAATATCCCGCATTTTGCTAAATATATCTGAAGGCGAAATAAAACACCAAATATTACCATATTAATGTATTTTATTGGTTGCACTTTTATTTTAACTTGTAAGTATAGTCAAGAGCAGGTCACGCTTTACACTACCAGTACAAGGATTTGACGAACGACGTCGCTACCGTTTAAGCGGTATGAGCTCCGCCATACAATGCAGTGTCAAAGCTTGACGTGCTCTTGTGTGTACAATAATTAATCCTATGAATCACAACGACCTATGAGATCCGATTGTGCCCCTTCTTGCCCGTGGTCCACCAATTCTGTTCACCTGGTGGACTACGGGCAATTTTTTTTACCCGTCGTCCAATCGCTTGGTTATGTCAAAAATTATATTTCCCATCGTCCACCTTGTTTAAAGCCGATTCTTTTTAAATTGATCTTTTTGGAGTTACTTCTTATAAGTACAGGGTACGCAGGGTAAATAATTGGTAAGTTAAACAATGTACAGGGATGACGAATATGAAATTTAAAAAAAACTTTATTTTTCTCGCCACCAGTAACAATATATATATATATATATATATATATATATATATATATATATCACAAATATGTGTGCATTAATGTCAAATAAACGCTTTGAATCTTGAAATGTTACAGTTTGTACTAGTGGAGAGACAGGAGCCCCAAACTAGGTAGACCCTGTGCTATGGACAAGTGTGCTATGTGCCCTCCCCTTAACGGACAGTTGTTACACACCTAACTTTAAAATTATACTTAACAGTTATACTTAAAGTTATAGTTATACTTAAAAGTTATACTTAACTTTTTGGCAGAAAGGGTAAATTTCAAAATAAAAATTAAATTAACAGTTGATTACACATCTAACTTTTAACCATTCAACTAAAGGGGTTTGAAGATTTTGGAATACCTACTGTCCGCCATTTTGAATTTTTTTCAAAATCGCGGCCACACTTGAAACCTAATAAATCGATAGCTTAGATCAATACAAACTAATATTCTTTGACAAATTCTCCTAAAGTGTCAGGTTTCCAAGATATGAGCTGCCAAAGTTACACTGGTGGCGCCATCACTAAGTACTATGAAATATACTTGCTGGATATGCAGGTTTCCTCACGATGTTTTCCCTCGCTGTAAGAGCATCAGTTAGTGTGCAACCGATATTAGTATTCAATGATGTCAGTGTCTTTAATTAAACTTATTATTATGAGTGACTACTCGTTTTTATTTCTAACTATCATCCCGCCTGCAATCCACACAAACTACAGCGTTCAAAATATTTCAACACAAAGTTCTTGATTCATTGATATCTCTTATTGCTTTATTTAGCCTGTAGAATGGATAAGGACCTATTTTAGTACTAAAACACAATTATAAGAAACTGAGCATATTATAAGTATACGATCGACATACAATCGATACTTGTCAGCTGTCACTGTCTGTCACTGGTCATCTGAACAGTGTAAGAAAGCGATGTAAGTACTAACATTCGATGCTCCGCAGTATTTGTCATAGACTTAAGTATACAAAAGAGATTTTAATGAGTAACCTACTTGCCGGTTTGCTGTGTGCACCAATTTTTAAATACAACAGTACAGAAAATCTAAAAAATGTACATAAATCTAATCTTAAAGATTAGTTTTTTATACGACTAAACGTTCGAAAACATTAGTTATTTGACATTTACTTGAAATAATTGACAAGTATCGCCTTGCCTGTTTTTGAATGCACCCTCAAATGGGTTTATGATGCGGTTATTTGAAAAAACAAGTTTCTGTAGACTTATATGGTAACATGAACTCATTGTAGGGATAGTTGAAGTAGGGATATGAGAGAGCTAATAATGATGATATATTTGAACTTTATGTTATAAACAATTCAACTATACTTTATTTTTATATACTTAAGTAACGACAAAATAGTTATTAGTTTAGGTAACTTACCTGTCGCGTGTCCAAGAATAAATGATGAGAATAGTCCAGGATGTACGGGTACGAGTTAACATACTCAAAGGTTAATTGGTACGAACGAATTGTACCTCGCCTTCTTCGAGGACCCGGAACAGTGCTAGTTCCACAAAAATAGCATCTTCTTGAGCGATATTCACCACCAGTGTCACTCATGTTACTGGCGTAACGGTCAACGATAAAATAAAACAGTCAACAGTAACAATATTCAACAAAAGACAACAACCATAAAAATGCACCAAGGAGCACATATAGGACTTAGAAACGCTTGCGCACAGTGACAGTCAAGTGGCAACTGAAGTCAGGTAGGAGACGGGGGTGCGGGACAAGGAAGGGATGTACACGCGGTAATAAAGGAGTAAGAGATAGCTTTTAGAGCGAGATAACGCTATACAAACAAATGCGAGGTGCGGGTGGTGATAGAGGATTTAGAGTGAGATAAGATAACGCTATACAAACTAAAGTGAATGGTACCGAATCGATTAAAACTTTACGGTGGCTTGAATATAGGCCGACTGCTAAACTCGCGTATCGCCTGCGCGGTGTGAAGGCAGCGGGGAGAGATGTTAGCGGGTGGCTACGTGGGGTGCGCGGAGCAGAGAGCACGGCAGCGGCAGCCGGCTCCATGTCCTCCCGCTAACATCACTCCCCGCTGGCTTCAGACGGCGCAGGCGATACGCGAGTTAAACGGTAGGCCTATAGGTGCGTGTCTTATATGCCCCAATAGATTTGTAAGTATGTACCTACCTTAAAAGTAAGTTACCTTTATTTGTATTGATATAAACAATCAATTCAATTAGGTTTAAAACATGTTTGAAAACAGAGACTAATTTTCATAGTACCTACCTACTTATTGGTGTTGGTGGTGCTTATAACTTGGAAACCTGACACTTTAGGAGTTTTTATTAAAGAATATTTTACGTTTGTATTGATGTTAAAAATCGATTTAATTAGATTTAAAACATGTTAGAAAACAGAAACCTTTAGTCATAGTACTTAGTGATGGCGCCACCAGTGTAACTTTGACAGCTCATAACTTGGAAACCTGACACTTTAGGAGAATTTGTCAAAGAATATTTTAAGTTTGTATTGATCTAAGCTATCGATTTTACTAGGTCTCAAGTGTGGCTGCGATTTTGAAAAAAATTCAAAATGGCGGACAGTAGGTATTCCAGGCTCCATACAAAAATCTTCAAAGCCCTTTCTTTCTGTAATGTTCTTTCTCTTTTGCAGAGAGAGTAAAATAATAAATAAAAAATTAAATTAAGAATTAATTTACAAACATTTAAATTCTTGCATCATATTTTGTGTGTGTTTGTGTGTGTGTGCGTAATGTGTTGTGTGTGTGTGTGTGTGTGTATGTGCGTGTGTGTGTGTGAAAGGCGCTTAATATAAACAACACATACTACCCCTAATTAGTTAAATTAATTAGCGCAATTTCTCTAAAGCATATCCAACGGTTATTTCATTGTTCAGTAATTGTAGTTGTATACTCATTATGTCATCGTCGTTGGCAACGTATATTTTTCTCCTTCTCGATATCGTATTAGATGATTCTTCAAGTTCACTTAGAACATTTAGTAGCCGTATTAATGTTGCATTTCTTGTCATTATTTTTCGCCCTAATTTCGAGTGTTAAGACTCTACAATATTGTTTGTTCGATGTCTATTTCCAAAAACAGATAATATATTATTAAAGTTCTCAGTTAGCTAATAACTTTCAACTGAAATTTACCCTTTCTGCCAAAAAGTTAAGTATAACTTTTAAGTATAACTATAACTTTAAGTATAACTGTTAAGTATAATTTTAAAGTTAGGTGTGTAACAACTGTCCGTTACGGGGAGGGCAGGGGTCCCATAGCACAGGGTCTACCTAGTTTGGGGCGCCAAAAAGATTAATAATAACTGGCCACTTAAAAAGATTGCAACATGGTGTACTACGGGTAGGAAAATACCTCCCGTAGTTCACCTCTGTTCACCTGGGTGTACGATGGGTAAAAATAATTGCCCGTAGTCCACCAGGTGAACAGAATTGGTGGACCACGGGCAAGAAGGGGATTGTGCACGTATGTATGTGGTAAACTAAATGAAATTAAAATAACAGGGATTCGTTACTGTTGCACACACAATTCCGAATTTTAAGTGTCAAATTTCGCTTCAAAGGGGTCTAACAACGTGTAAAATGACTAGCCATTACTTTTCCCTTAAGCGATATTTGCAAATATGGCTGCTAAAAAGCGAGCGGTTCATGAATGGGTTCGCTCTTGACCATATTCTTACTGGCATCCCGCTCGGGACTTCGTTCCCGTAGGAATTCGGGAAAATTATGTAGCCTATGTTACTCAAGGATAATGTAGCATCCTAATGGTGAAAGAATTTTTGAAATCAGTCCAGTAGTTGAACTTTTACTAAATGAACAGCATATTTTCTTTCTTTTAGAAGGGTGCTCACTCAATCCACACACACACACACACGTTTTGGAGCCTATTTGTTACATACAAAAATACAAATCTTTCCTCTTTATAATATTAATATAGATATAACTTAGACGTACGGACGGCTGCAACTTAGGTTACCACACGCGTGCACTCTGTGCTGACGTGATAAAAGCGGTTTTGCAATGAAAATGGAGTAAACTGATGCGATGGCTTATGTACTACACACTAAAGGCTTGTTTTGAACGGTTATGGCAAAATACAAGCCCCGCCGGGGGCGGAATTATTGTTACCGTCAGAATCGCCGGTCACTGGACGTATTTAACGCTGAACAATGCTCAAACATTGCTTCCCTATTGCTTCCATTTATTGCCTATCACTAGAACCGGGCTTTTTCCGTGGTACGGTTGGTCAGTCCGGTCAACCGGACCTTGGTTAATTTGTTTTTTCCGTGGTACAGTTGACCGGACCACGGATGATTTTTCTATTTCCATTGTACGGTCTAATCTTTTTGTTTAAGTGTCACTTATAGTCAGGTAGGTAAATTACACATAGATAAAGAACTTAGAAACTGTCTTATTGAAGAGAATAGAGGGAGGTCTTTGGCGGGAACTCGGCGTGAGCGGTTGCTTTGTCAATTGAATTTTCGTTTTCGGCGTGAAAAAGTTGTTTAATGTGTAATAGTGATAGTGTATTATGCAGTAAATTAACTAAAATTCGTGTAGTGATGAAAAATTCAAGTGATAACAGTGTTTCTGCTCCGTTTGGTACCGACAAAGATCCTCGCGGTTGTGCTTCTCGCCGCCAGTTTTCGTAAAACAGACGCTATCCGGTTTTACGCAGAACATGAGGAGCTTAGGGCTTAGGTTAAGTTGAAGAAAGAAGATTTTTCACTGAAGACATGGCTGTATGGACATAGTTTCCTTTGCCTTTCCCGAAAGGGATAAATTTAACAAAAAAAAAAAAAGAGAATAGAGATATGACATTGTCACTTATCAAATTTCCTTATTGTCATTTTCAATGACGATTGTCAATTATCAAAGCGCTAGCTAGTAATATTGCATTAATATTATTAATTCATTCAATTAGTAATGTCTGAACCAAAATTTATTACCAGAAAAGGAGGGACTGTGCTTTTATATAACGGGCATCAGTACTACAAAAATAGCACTTATAAGAATGAGATGACTTTATGGAGATGTACTTTATACAAAAAACTTAAATGCAAAGGATTTTTAACAATGAAAGTAAGACATGTTTATATTCGCTATATTATTACGCTCTTTAGTACCGACTCACTTCCTGCACCGTCTATCTTCTTAAGATTTTATTGTACGACTACAATTCCCCGAACGATTTTCTTACATTAGTCATGATAAAAAAAATTGTTTCAGAATTTAAATGTAGTGAAAATCGTCGCTCATCAATGTCCCAGTGACCCAGTAAAAAACGAGGTAGACTTAGCTATGGCTGATTTAAAGGTGAACGTTACTAAATCGGATGAACCAATTCCAAAACTTTTCAGTGATACTGTTGGGAATCTACTAGATGGCGGATTGAACTTAGTGACTCACGTACCTAAATTAAAGAATATTCAGCACGGCTTATATAGTGCTCGTAATAACAATTTGGGTGTTAAAAAAATAATTTGTAAGAAGCCGGCAATGGTGAAAGTACCAAAACAATTTGACAATTTTGTATTAGCAGAATATAAAGGAAAAAATAGAATTTTGATATTTTGTTCCCAAAAAACGAAAGGTATAATTAGCGACATAAATGAAATATTTTTTGATGCAACATATCAGAGTTGCCCTAAGCCATTCTATCAATTGTTTACTGTGCATGGTGAATTTGGAAGCACAACCGAAACAACAAATGTGATACCTTTGATATATGTACTTATGAGTAACAAAACGCAAAAAAGCTATTCTATTGTATTCCAATTGATTCAAAAAGAATTGGCATGGATTCCGCTAATAGTGCACTGTGATTATGAAAGAGCATCCATAAATGCTATTCTAAAGATATTTCCCGGAGTAAAGGTTGTAGGATGTTACTATCACTGGTCGAGATGTGTATGGAGACAAGCAAAAAAACTCGGTAACACAAAATTAGCAGTTCAAAGACGTATAGTTAAGTAGCGTTATGTGCTAAATTACCACTTATGTCTTATGAGGCAATCAATGAGGCCTGGCTTTACATTAAAGCAGAGTCATTGAACACAGAAATGGACGCCTTTTTCAATTATTTTGAAAAAAGCTGGATCAACAGTTCCTACAGCCAATATATTAGTGTATTTGGACAGCGTCATCGCACTAACAACGTCGTTGAAAGTTGGAATTCGAAAATAAATCGCTCATTAAATAGAAGTACCGTAAACATATTACGACTTCTGAACTATTTAGAAAAAACCGATAAATATAACCCAAAAACATCTAATAAACGCAAACGTGATGACATAAAAAAAGATGACGCAATAGTCAATATACAACTCGAACTCTTAAACAATGAAATTGTGATAGATGCATTGGAAAAACTAGCAAATATAAAATAAAATAATGTCATTTTTATTTAATTTTTTTTTGTTAATTCTTTCCATAGGGAAAGGCAAAGGCATTCTAGAGTCCTTGAATGATTAATGTAAAAATATATTAGGTAGGCAATCATAGAGATTCCGTTACAACCGGACCACGGTACAGTCTCCAAAGATTACAGTCCATCAACAAGTTTTTTCACCGAACCACGGAAAAAACAAATTAACCAAGGTCCGGTTGACCGGACTGACCAACCGTACCACGGAAAAAACGCGCACTAGAACATTGCTTCCAACGTATTTTAGAAGAATTAAAACATTTAAGGGTGACCGGCCACCTAAACGTCAATATGGCCGGTCACCTAGCTAGTGTCCAAACTGCGAGGAGTCACTGAAATATTTATGAATCAACCATTGCTTCCCAATTATTTCCGTTATACTTTTTGAACGTGTAACCTGTAAATATTATGGTAAAAAAGATATCGATAAATGTTAGTTTAATGTTCTCAAGTGCCTGACAAAAATGAAAAGAGCAAAAACATTTGACTTAATTAAAAAAATGTTGTTGTTCTTTTCATTTCGTCAGGCACTTGAAAACTTAAACTAACATTTATCGATATCTTTTTTAATGTAATATTTACAGGTTGTACGTTAAAAAAAGTATAACGGCAATAATTGGGAAGCAATGGTTGGTTCATAAATATTTCAGTGACTCCTCGCAGTTTGGACACTATAGGTGACCGGCCATATTGACGTTTAGATGGCCGGTCACCCTTAAATGTTTTAATTTCTTCTAAAATACCTTGGAAGCAATGTTCTAGTGATAGGCAATAAATGGAAGCAATAGGGAAGCAATGTTTGAGCATCATTTCAACGTTGAATACGTCTAGTGACCGGTCATTCTGTCGCTAACGTCTTTTTGTGCATTTTACTTTAAACAACGAAATGCTCGTAGCCCGGTGGCGCTCGCTGATCTCAACCGATTAGTGAGGTCAAGCAACGTACCCAAAGCAAAAAAAAAAAAAACGCTTCACACTCAAAGGCCCACATTAAGGTTTTCCCTTGTGTCGTGGGTCCCTTGGAACACACAAAGACGACACAAACACCCATGACCCGAGAACAAACATCTGCTTTTTACACAAATATTTGCCCCGACTGGGAATCGAACCCAGGTCCCGCCGATCGAGAGGCAGCGTCACTACCACTCGACCAAACCGGCCGTCAAACCAGCAGGATACCTGATGTGTGACCAAGAAGGCAATTTATAGAGAGCATTTCCGTGCTTCGGAGGGCATATCGGTCTCGGCTGCTGTCGATTGACTACAGTCGTTAAAACAAAGTCAAGGGCCATTGTGCGGATTGAAAACTCTGATACCAGGGTTAGCCAAGTTCGCCGCATGCTGGAATATACCTAAACGATTAGAAAAAGAAGACAACCATTAACAATAGAAACTCAGCAATCAGACATCATCGTGTAATGAAAAAAATAATTAATTAAAACAAATGTTAGTACATAGAAAACAGTAAAAGGACTTAATACTACTTTCGGAAATAAAAATTGCCCAATACTTACTTTCCTCACAACTAAAAAAAGGAAAAATAAATATAAAACAGAAAAAAAGCGAAATTTATCAAAATGGAGTTCGAACCTCAGCACTGTTGTCTTCAGTGTTGATGGTGATATGGAAGTGAGCGGGTGCCTCGAAAAATATTTTCTTGCGTGTTATGATTTAATTATAAGGCACATTCATAAAGTAACATGAAGATGCGGACAACATCTTTATAATAACATAAAGTATCTACTTTGTGTAAATTATTCGTCTGTTCATTTAAGAAGTTATACTTTAAATAGCAAACATTGTTGTAGCAGAAAAAAGAAGAAATGCTATTTTAAATTGATTATAGAAGGTTACATATTATTATAGATTTGCACCCATTTCGATCTCAACTCTTTTGTCGACGAAGTCGACTTTCTTTAGTATAGAATTTGGCTCACATTTTCACATTTATGTTTTTGAATAGGAAAATATTCAAAACATAATGTGAAAATGTGTACAAAATTTGAATAGTTTTTCACTACGTTTTACATATTACAATAACAACAAAAATTTGACGAGTATGAGGGATGAGGGTTTTTTGACTTATCAGTAGTTATGGATATTATTAAGGGACTTCAAAAAAAAGGAGATTCTCAGTTTGACCCATATTTATGTATGTTTGTCTGCGATTATTCTACTTTTATTATTTACACTACAATGGAAAAATAAACAATTTCTTAAGAAAAAAATTAAACCGACTTCAAAAAACCAAAAGTGTTTTTCCGTGGGTGTCTGCAACCGACAATCTCCCTCAGTGCCGGCGAACACCCCGCCCTCCGGATAAAAGCTCTCCTTCATGTTTTATGCGAGATGCGTGATTTTTTTTGGAGGCCGGTGTGGACGAGTTGTTCGAATCCCAGTCGAGGCAAATATTTATGAGAAAATCAAATGTTTGTTCTCGGGTAATAGGTGTTGAAAGTATATGAAAGTATTGAAGGGACCCACGACACAAGGGAAAACCTTAGTGTGGGCCTTTGACTGTGTAGCATCTATTCTATTAAAGATCCGTTCGGGTGCCAAAAACAGCTAATAATGTCATTACATCTGTGACATTATTAATAGTCTTCTTCGTACGTTAACAATTGTACGGTTTCCAATACCAGCCAAACCACCTGAAATAAAACTAATAAAATTATGTTAAGTCCTGGACCACATCTTTCCCCTGAGCTAGATTGTGGTCAAGAGCGAACCCATTTTCTATAAAATTAAATATAATATACAGGGTTACCGAAAATTCGATACATTCCCTCCAAGGGGTTAAAGTAGAGCTCATTTGCGACATTTTGTTTTAATTCCTTCCCTAGCCGATAGTTATTTGTTTTTGAGCTAGGAGGTTCTTTTTCAACCTGTATATAAGCAAGCTGCTGCCATATCTAGAAGATAATGACTTGCTCAGTTATCGTCAATTCGACTTTCACTGGGGACGACCAACCGGTGATCTTCTTGTGTGTGTGTTGGAGCTATCGAGACACACGGCGAAGCTCTCGCTTTTTTAGTAGCACTTTTTCAGATATTTTTAATAGCACTTTTAAAAACCGGCCAAGTGGGAGTCAGACTCTCGCACGAAGGTTGTATGGGAGCCGCCTTATACAGGGTGACTTTTTAATCAGTATACAATTTTTTCTTACGGTGTCAGTAACGTTGATAGAACATGGTATTTTTTTTTTCCAAAATTTGCAGATTTATGAAACCCCTTTTCAACGTCTCAGAGGACGAATTTTTTTAAAACGCAGAAACACGGGTGTCACAAATTGTGTTGAAGAGTACCTACTACACTGGGCGTCAAAAATAAGTAGTACAGTTTTAAAATTGCGATTTCTCCCAAACTATAAAACTTAGACCTTTGAAACAAAAAAGGTTAAAAAGAAAATTTAATCTTATTCAATAAAAACTTCATGCATTATAAGAACTTATAATGCTTGACTTTAAAAAAAACGAATAAATAAAAACACTTTTTTTAAACTGTTGAAAGGTGTTGTCTTACTTAGGATTTTTGTGTTTGACACATTCGCTGCTGATAAAGCAATTGTAATTGAAAAGCATAGGTATCTTCAGAGAGTAAATTTGACTAATCATGCCTCTTTCACCAGAAGAATGTGCAAGAATCTTAGCTTTTCTCGAAGTGGGCATCAGTATGCGTCGTACTGCAAGGAGGGTGGGTGTAACTTTAAGAACGGTTCAGCGAGTAAAGCAAAGGTACGAAGAGACTGGAAACCATCTAAGGAGACGAGGTAATGGCAGACCCAGGTGCACAAGTACCCGAGAAGATCGCTTTATTGTTTCCACTGTGTTAAGAAATCGACACCTTAATGCAGTTGAGGTTCAGCAACAGCTTCTTCGGACCCGAACAGACTACATCAGTGAGAGTACAGTGAGAAGAAGACTTGCTGAAGCTAACCTGAAGCCTCTAAGACCAGCAAATGGCCCCAAACTTGAGACAGAGCATCGCGTAGCAAGACTACGCTACGCCCGTCAACACGTACAATGGGGCGAAGAAGAATGGGCTAGAGTTTTATTCACAGATGAGTCTCGATTCTCTTTATACACTTCAGATGGACGGCGGAGAGTCTACAGACGACCCGGTGAGCGATACATTCAAGCTTGTATCTCGGAAAGAGTCCAATATGGCGGGGGCTCTGTACACGTATGGGCTGGTATCTCTTCAGAGAGTCGCACAGAGCTTGTGGTAATAGAAAATGGGACTTTGACTGGTGAAAGATATGCCTCGGAGATCCTCAACGAGTATGCAGGGCCATATTTAATAAATATGGGTGATGGAGCCATCCTAATGCATGATAACGCCCGGCCACACACTGCTCACCACGTACAAGAGTACATTCAGGAGGTTGGCATCAACTTGATGGCTTGGCCATCGAGAAGCCCAGATCTCAACCCGATTGAACACGCCTGGGATGAGCTTGGGAGGCTAGTCAGAAGGCGCAGTCCACCTCCTGCCACACTCAGGGCTCTAAAACATGCGCTGATAGAAGAATGGGAAAATATTCCCCAACACCGCCTCCGAAACTTAGTGTTCAGCATGCCAAACCGGATCCAAGCTGTAATTAGAGCCCGAGGCGGCAACACAAGTTATTAAATTGTGAAAAAGTTCCAAAACGTGAAAATTAAGTGGTTGACATATCGTTAAAAATTGATACTTTTTAGTATTTATCTTAATTTTAAGTTTGAAACTTTATTCATGCCAAATAAAATATAACTTTAATAAACTTCGTTAAGTTTACTATAAACTGCTTTTTATTTCATAAGTGTAACTACTATAGTTTAGGAGTAATTGCAATTTGAAAAGTGTACTACTTATTTTTGACGCCCAGTGTATTACCAAATTTAAAGTCACTTGGACGATGTCATTTTTTTATCCATACAAAAATTTTGATATATTTTCATCCTTCAGACGATCTAGATTGAAATTTTTATATGAAACGATATAAAACAAAAAAATACGGGTCTGTTAATTTTTCATAAAGTTTGCGTACAATAAATTTGCGTACCGATTAAAAAATAACGCGGTATTTTTAGATAGAATAGATAATTATTTATTACTCAGGACATCACAAAGGGTAAAAACGGGACCCATTACTAAAACTTTGCTGTCCGTCTGTCACCAGGCTGTATTTTATCTCATGGACCGTGAACACACAACAAAACAGACAAAAAAAAACCTAAAATCTAGGTGTACAAAACTAAATAAATAAATAAAAAAACAAGGAAAAAATCATAAGGAAAAAAATAATATTAGTTAACTAAATATGAGTGAGTCCTCTGCGTTGTGACGCCCTGTGCAAAAGCAAAAACCAGAGCCATGACTCGAGCAAGTCATGGCTCTGGTTTTAAGGCGACTACAGCACCTAAATTACGATTTTATGATGCGTAGATAAGCATGACGCACTGCATTAAATCGAAGAAAAAAAATACTACGGTAATATTCAGGACATAAACTAGATAAGTAGTTTGCTGAAAACATGATTCAGCACTTTTGGTTCGATAGAAAAAGCTCACAAAGTCACCTCTAAATACCAATATTGTGTATCTTTTAAGCTGTAAAAATTATAGTAAAATGCACACGGGAACTTGAATTTGCTATCAAAATGTTCGTGATTGAATACTCTCGATAAGTAGTTAACGCATTTTTCGATTTAAGCTGTTACCTTTCCATAAATCTCATCTTTCTAACTTTCGAACATGTTTTTACGCACGCACGCTTTCATAGCCCGTAAACTTCGTGTATCGACATTGTTCGCACTGCCGGCCCAGGCCTGTTGAGAGACGGAGATGGCACTATTCCTGTGTGTGCTGCCTTTATCGGGTGCTGTAGTCGCCTTAAGTGCACTCTTACGACCTGACGGCGACAAAGTACGCACACACCAACAAAGTCTACTCTAAGGGCGACTTGCACCAAAGTGCTAAACGTATTTAGCGGGACTAATTTTGATTAATTTGACAGATTTTGTTGCTTTGACAAACGAGTTAAATGTATTGTGTTTAAGCTATTAAATATTTATTCTGTTCTTTAGTATTTGTTGTTTTAGCGGCAACACAAATACATCATAGGTGTGAAAATTTCAACTGGTTAACTATCACGGTTCATGAGATAAAATACAGACTGGTGACAGACGGTCGGACGGACGGACAGCAAAGTCTTAGTAATGGGTCCCGTTTTTACCCTTTGGGTACGGAACCCTGATAGAAAAGGTTGATTCACCAGCGCAGTATATGTACTCGTAAATATTCACTTACTTTACGTACCTTTTCGTTTCCGTTTAAATACTTCAATTTTTATGTACAACTTTTTGGAGAAAATAAATATTTATTATTATTATTATTATGTTTGTCTAGATCCTTGAATCACGGGCAATTACGTCCCGGACCTTTGGAAGGCGTGCGTGGGGCCGAAGCCAACACGTAGAGGCCCGTTAGACAATTTAATTTAGTAATGTGACACCAGCCGGCAGTTATCTCTGTATGCACTATAGAAATGCACCCAAAGACAACCCCCGGTTAGTGCAGGGCTATTGAAAGGAATGGAAAGAAAGGAAACTGGGCTATTGGGTTGAGAGGCTAGTGGACTGGGTAACTGGACTATGGGTAGGACTATGGCACCTGCCTTATCAATGTTGAAAAACACGACCAAATGGGCAGGTGGTGACTCGCCAACTCACTAAAGATGGGCCCCCAAAACGGCCGCACGCTTAGTGCGACAAGGGAGCAACATCGCGTGAGAGGCTCAGGGTGTCGAGAGGTGTGCACCGCTTTCTGCTCGGTGGCCGACCGGCTCACCTCACCAACTCGCGACTTATGCATCTTTCACTTTCACCCTGCGAGCATATAGCTCTGACACCCCACTCTGACCGGCCAGTGAAGGCAAGCCAGAGGCGAGAGTCCTGCGGCCCCTCCTGGGGTCCACTCCAACCGGCCAATAAAGGCAAGCGGAGAGAGAGGCCTGACCGACTCTCGGGGGTATGGGACCCAAGGGACGTCACTTCCCATTCAGCTCGCCACAAAGCTGCTCTGGGGGCTTATTATTATTATTATTATTATTATTACTTCTACGTAACCATATCCTTCCATGCTGGTATAAAGAAAAAAAGCATAGAATGTACTAGCTGCTTCTCTTCCCGCGCATATCGTAAAAGCCGATCGAGGGAATGGGCGAATATTTGAAGAATCATGTCAATAGGCGATGCGGCTAGCAACCCATCACTACTTTGATTCTTTTTCCACCTACACGCTCACCAATATACTAAACGTGGCCTTTGGGTCTTAAGGAGCTGGGCTCTGTCTACCCCGTAAAGGAAAAAGACTTTTATAACACCACCCCATCTCTTTCCGTGGGTGTCGTAAGAGGCGACTAAGGAAACACAAATGAGACCTGCCTCCTAGTAATCCATCCCAGGCAACGACACTTCATTTTTTTCTGAATCTGAGGTGTCGTCCTATGGTCTCATGCGGTGTGGTAGGCTCTGTAAAGGGCCGTCTGGTTCGCGACCACCCTCCTACCGAAGTCCGACGCCAAACAGCTTGCTGTGTTCCGTCGGTGCGTGGGAGTACCAGTGCCTTTATAGGCATTTTCTGGGTTAACTCGCTCCATCGTCGACCTCATCTTTGACCTTATGGTCAAGATTGAGGTCAAGAGTTAACCCATCTCATAATATATAAAAAAAAACTATGTATGTATGTATTAAACTTTGCTAGAAGCCTTTTTAGCCGGCTGAAAACTGACACTGGGGCGGGGCTAGTTGGCTAGATGGCCCACTTAAGCCCATGTTACAGAAGGAAACTAAAGTCTTGATCTATGCTTAAGTATTGACTGTCTCTTTGACAAAGACGACTGCTATTTATGTATAGATGTTCAGTTCTGTTAGCTGTTAGTAGGTGAAGCGTCTAAGCTACGCTATTTAAATATTTTCAGTGATATACTTACATTTCCAAGAGTAAGAAATAATAACAGAAACTGTGCATGTCTAGCTGTTTTCTGAGTCATGGCCTGGCACATAGTTTCAGTCTAAAATTAAAAAAATCGTTGGCGTTACTTATTTTTTTACGAAACCAAAAGCGCGCCCCCCTGTTTACCCCATAGCATTGATTCCCAAGCTGTTGTTGCAAAAAACAAGGCACATTTTCGTCTCGGCTGGGATGATGATGTACACACGGCAGCACATCAGACTATACATGTTGACCTTGACGTCGCCCTTATCCCGCTTGTAATAGCGGCGGTTTTCGTAATGCAAATGGATAACCTGACGTGCTGTTGTATGTACACCTGGGGATGTTAGGAAGGAATATGGAGAAGGTTCACTTATTAGAAAACATGTTATAAGATTACATTTCGACCAGTGCAAAATATCCTTTCATATACTTTGGGATCGTTCAACAATTACGTGATCATTTTTGGCCGTTTTTGAACCCCCCCTCTCTATGTGATCACAGCGTAATTTTTTGTTTTTAACCCCCCCCCCCCCCCCCTTCGCCTCGATTACGTAATCTTCGTCCGTGCTTAAAATTTTTACTGTTTATTAGCACTGACACGTATGTCATGTTTCTATGGGTCTTAAATGACCTTTTGGGAAGAGGGTGTGTCCTTTTGTCAAAATGCATAAGGTAAGAACTATAAAGTTAAATCAATAAAATAGATACTTTCATCAGTCATTAGTCTTAACAAAGCACAAATGACGTAATCATGGATTATTCCCTCCTCCCCCCCCCAAATAATCCAATATATATACAAGCACCCGACCCCCCCCCCTTCCGGTGATCACGTAATTGTTGAATGATCCCTTTGTGATGCTTGCAAGGACGCTTTTTATGCTGTTTGTGTGCTCTTGAGATCATACGATAATGATGTCCATCTTCAGCTCGTTTCGGCTTAATCTAGGTTGCGCCAATGAAACCAGTCACTACTCCAACACTAACACTTTCTAATAGGTAGTGTAGAAAAGAAAAAAACCGGCCAAGTGCATGTCGGGCCACGCGCAGTGGCTCTGTAGTTGAAAATCTACATTTTCAACTACAAAGCCACTGCGCGTGGCCGTTAATCAACCATTACTCTTTACCATAAAGGCGTGGACCCACCGCGGCGCACGGAGAGGCTACGCACGTGGGTTAAGCTTCGATTTGCAAGAAAATGTATGTGATTATGTCACTGCGACCCACGACCACGCTACGCATGAAATGACGTCATCGATACAGGCGTGGCTTGCTGGAATATGTTACCCACGTATAGCTCAACGCCATGTACGCTGTGCATGCGGCACACGGTTGGCACGCGGCGCATTTTAGCTCTGCGTGGATTAGATCAAAATCGAATTTGTGCCTTAAGGCGACTACAGCACCTAAATTACAATTTTATGATGCGTAGATAAGC
Source organism: Aproaerema taeniolella (assembly GCA_949987775.1). Classification (NCBI taxonomy): domain Eukaryota; kingdom Metazoa; phylum Arthropoda; class Insecta; order Lepidoptera; family Gelechiidae; genus Aproaerema; species Aproaerema taeniolella. Next base: position 2,898,515 of record OX465265.1, read on the forward strand.
ATGACGCACTGCAATAAATCGCAGATAAAAAATAATACGGTAATATTCAGGACATAAACTAGATAAGTAAGATTCTTGCTGAAAACATGATTCAGCACTTTTGGTTTGATAGAAAAGCTCACAAAGTCACCTCTAAATATCCAACATTGTGTATCTTTTAAGCTGTAAAACGATAGTAAAATGCACACAGGAACTTGAATTTGCTATCAAAATGTTCGCGATTGAACACTCTCAACTTAATAAGTAGTTAACGCATTTTTCGATTTAAGCTGTTACCTTTCCATAAATCTCATTTTTCTAACTTTCGAACATGTTTTTACGCACGCACGCTTTCATAGTCCGTAAACTTTGTGTATCGACACTGTTCGCGCTGCCGGCCCAGGTCTGTTGAGAGACGGAGATGGCACTATTCCTATGTGTACTGCCTTTATCGGGTGCTGTAGTCGCCTTAATGTCATACTCACTGTTGCGGACTTCTTCGTGCATAGCCATAGTTTTTGACTCGACTTGATAGAAGACGAATCAAATGACGATCGCACCAGACTTTTTGGGAGACGGACGCAATATTCTTGTATTTTGCATTGTTTTGTAAAACAAAAGTTTTGATAAAGAAAATCGACGCCTATCCTTTGTTAGGACGCAATACTCACTGAGTAGATTCACCTGGCGTATTCATGCGTAGTGTGTTAACAAGCTACACACGAATATGACAAACGCCAAGTGAGTATGAAATTAAGGCACAAATTACATTTTGATCTAATCCACGCAGCTAAAATGCGCCGCGTGCTCGTGTACAGCGTGCGCAGCGGTGGGTCTTCGCCTTTACGCCCAGATTTGAATTGATTTCTGCCGTGATATCCACACTTTTGTTTCGGCAGGTTGTGGGAGCGTTGGATGTGACTTTTTTATCTGGTCTAACTCTGCCGTTGCTATAACGTGAATAAAAAAGGATTCGAACTGGTCTGTTTTTGTCAATAACCGAGTAAAAGAGATTTTAAAGGTATCACGTAGAAGACCAATGGTACCATATTACTGGTTCTGACTGAACCAGCCGAATTACCATCTCGTGGCAATTTTTTTATAAAAGGATTTGTGTTTTATTAATTTTAGCAAGTATTGTTTTTTGGGACATTGTCAATTAAAACTTTTTATGAATTGTCCTTATTTCGCTTAACTGTTCAGCATTTATAAATAAAATTACTACCTGCGTTGCGCGACCAGATGATTTTATTTATTCTTTGTATGTACCTAAAGTTGAGTTTATTTTTGAAAATTTCATAGAGGAAGTTGTTTAGTAAAGTTTCTCTTCACTGAATAACTTCCTCTAATATTATAAATGCGAAAATAGCTCAGTCTGTCAGTCTGTCTGTTTATTTCAGTATTTCCCAAGCTATGGGTCGCGACCCACTGGTGGGTCGCGAGAAGATTTTAGGTGGGTCGCGGTGGTAGCACCAAAAAACGTGTGGTTCGGTCAGCATCCGCACGTCGTGTGTAACATAGAGTAACTTATATATGGGGGTAGTGTGTAACTCAGCTCAGCCTACACGGTGGCGGCGGCGCGGCGGCGCGGCGGGGCAGCGCGCGGGCGGCGGTGGCAAATGCAACTAGCCAATGAGGGATTTTTTTTAAATTTTTCCCCAGGCGCCGGATGGATGGCGCTAAACTAGGTACGTTCGTTACTGCAACGTTAGGTCGTAAAGATACCATATCCTTTAACAAATTTTTAGGTCAAGGTGGGTCGCCAAATTTGGACTATCATTTTGGTGAGTCGCCGCCCAGTCAACTTTGGGAACCACTGGTTTATTTGTTAAGCTTTCACGTCTACCAAGTACTGTACCAACGGATTTTGTTGAAATTTGGTACAGAGGTAGATTAGACCTTGGGAAAGGACATTAGGCTACATTTTATATCACAACTGGGCACAACACTATAGTATTATATTATCTGTGGCACAACATAACCAGGAAATGTAGTCCGCGCGAGCGGAAAGCTATTTTAATCTTTTTTTTTACTTGTTTTTGGTGTGGAAATAAACCTATTTTCTATTCTATTCTATACAGGGTGTAAATCTGCAAGGTTGCCATATTCAATGATGGAATAGTATGATATGGTACCAACTTTATTCGATAATACCGAAAACGGAACATTTAACTATATACGAAAAAAAACAAGACTTTTTTTTGAGCTTTACAGAATAACCCACCTAGGCTGAAATAAAAAAATGTAGTGCACTGAGAATACCCCAACATGATCGCATCCGTGCCATTTTATTTTAGTTATGTGCATAAGGTTTCGATGAATTAATGATGTGCGAGTTGTAGATAAAAAAAATTGACAAAATTTTAGGTTTTTATATTATTATTGATTTTCACTCTATATCAGCTGTATATTTGCTCCTGTGAATATGGCAATCTTGCAGATTTACAGTTTGTATATTTTAATCTTACCGAACTTGTAGACAATGTTTTTTTTTTGAACTGAATAAGAATAATCGGTATCAAGCTTGTCAATAACAATATAAGAACTGCTACAATAATCTGAAAATAAAGCGATTTAATATTGGTTCAGCAATATTAGGATATTAGGGGTTTCACCTCGGAATGAGAGATAGTCAGCTAAAAAAGTTGTACCTATAAACCTTTATTTTAAAACCCTAAAACTTGTGTCAAAACCTACATATCGTAGGGTGTCCGCCTCTACAGAAATTCCAAGGTCAAAAGTCAAAAAATAGCATAAAATCCATAGGAAACGAGATATTTTCATAAATGTATAAAAAAATGATTTTTTGACCTTTGACCTTGGAATTTCTGAAGACGCGGTTTTGAGACAGGGTGTTAAAATAAAGATTTATACAACTTTTTATCCGACTATCTCTCATTCCGAGATTCTCACCCTCATTAAAATTTGACTAATCATTTGATAAAAGCGTTCGTACCTCAGTGGTTCTCGCTGATCTCAACTGAGCAATGAGGTTAAGTAACGTAAACAGAGGCAAAAAACCAATCACGAGTGTTTCCGTGCTTCGGAGGGCACGTTAAGCTGTCGGTCCCGGCTGTTTTCTATTGACTACAGTCGTTAAAACCAAGGCATAAGCCATTGTGCGGTTTGAAAACTCTGACACCAGGTTTAGCCAAGTTCGCTGCACACTTGACTATACCTACACAATCGACAACCGCCGGGACCGAAAACGTAATGTGCCCTCCGAAGCACGGGAACGCACGTGATAAATTTCCACTTTGGTCACCCATCAGGGTTCCTGCCTCTGTGTACATTGCTTAACCTCATTGATCGATTCAGATCAGCGAGCGCCACTAGACTACGAGCGCTGGCAGACCTGATTTTGTTTACGTGTTTGAGTGTCAGTAAACGATGTACCTAAAGGTGTTCTTGTCCTCAGCTCTCCACCTATTACAATACAATACAATACAATATATACTTTATTTGCACACAAAGACATACAATACAATTAACAGAACATAAAACATAGTGTACAACAAGGCGGCCTTATTGCTAGGTAGCAATTTCTTCCAGGCAACCTTAGCGTAGGACAGCAGTAAGGTAAGAAGTAGTTGGTGGTGCATAAAATTAAATATATATTAATAATACAAATAAACAAATATATAAGTATACATATATATAATTATATATAAATAAATATGTGAAATAAGTTTATCATACATCTATTATTATTAACACTAAACCACTTGTGTTAAATATTAGGTAAATCTCTTTCAACTTCTCGGGTGGTTAATCAGTCCATGAAACTGAACAACTTCCCCAAGGAACAAAGGTCAAAATACGAAAAAAAATTTTTGATCTTCCATACAAAATGCTCTATATGCTGATAAAGTTTGTATGGGAACTCAAAATTTTTTTTTCGTATTTTGACCTTTGTTCCTTGGGGAAGTTGTTCAGTTTCATGGACTGATTAACCACCCGAGAAGTTGAAAGAGATTTACCTAAAGCTCTTTATATTTAGTTAGATACTTACCAAAATTCTAAATACCTTGTTTTGATAAATATTTGCCAATATTCCAATTATACCAACAAACACATTTAATATACCGAGGATTATCGCCAAAACCGGTAAATTGAACTCCGACTTGAAACTCGGCAAACATGCTGAATATTGAAAAATATCGAAGGTAATGGTCTGCAAACAGATTTTTTTTTTCAAAATGGCAAACTTTTAGGGGTAAAAACATAGGTTGAAAATTGTATTTTCAACCCTTATGCGTCCTGGAAGGGAAGACCAATAGTAGATTGTTAATCGAGGGTGGAAAGAATCAATTCCCGAGGTATTTAGAGGCTATAGTCCGAGTAGGAATTGATTCTTTTACTCGTGTTAAACACTCTACTTTTCATTTCGAATATGAGGAAAATACAACTAGTTGTTTAGGTATCTAACTATTTATTCATATTATATAATAATATTAGTAGTACTTATTTTGTTGAATTCCGTCACAGATACATAACAGATTAGTATGTTGCCAATTTATATCGACTTTTTAAATTTTAAATATGGAACTCACCGCGTAATTGTTGCGGCTTATTCCACTCAAAGAAGTTTGCGCTAAGTTGACACTGGCCGTTTAGAAATTTGCATGGCCGCAGTATTTTTTTGATTTAGTTTTGTTTTTACATAAAACTCTTCACAGCTGACAGCAGTTCTATTTTTAAAGTTCATTCCGGCCCTTAGGTGGGAAGTAATTTGTATGAGTTTTTCCCTCCCTATGGAGGGAAGCAGCATTTTCCACCCAATAATCAGATCAAAATAACACTACTTTCCTAATATGTGAAATGAAAAATGTTTTTCCCCTTTATAAGAATGTGGCATGCGGAATAAACTTGTACAGCTCCTGGGCACCTTTGGTTTTTTGCCCATTTTTGAATTCGTTTAGGCCACTGATTCCAGGGGTCGGTGGGCGACTTGATGGGGGTCTATGTTGGCGTGACAAAAAAATGGGGGTTCACAATTCGTAAGCGGGGTCCACGAAAATATATCTGGTTTCGATAGTGAAGAACTAAAATATTGGCTTGACTTCACCTATGAAGTCAAGCCTACATTTTAGGCAGATAAATAATAAGTGCTGTGAGTAGATGTCAAAAAAGTAAAGTTTGATGAAATTTTACTTTACTTGACGTCCACTCACAGCAGAATCAATTAATTAACAAACCAACCAATTCTCACTTTTATATCGAAAAGTCTTAATTCGTGATTGGAAGTAGTTGGAACTCAGCCGCAACGCTTTCCATAGTTAGATCTAATCTTGAATTTTTTTGACGAGTTATGGGAATATTGTAGAAATGTAGCTGCAGGGGGCCCACCGGAACCAGCAAAATCTTGAAAGTGGTCTATGAGAAAAAAAGTTTGGGAACCTCTGGTTTAGGCTGTTCACTGGCCGGGTGGGGTTGTGTCACCCGGTGTTCAAATGTGCCACGCTAGGCTTTACAAGGTTTGAATGATAGAAAGAGTCCGGTCCGGGCCTAGATAAAATTCGTGTTAAAGACATTAAATATATAAAAAAAAAATTTTCTCCTGTCCTAACTCATTTGATCAATTCCTGCATCTCTAGCTCCATTATCCCGATAGCTTAAAAAAACCGGCTAAGAGCGTGTCGGGCCACGCGCATTGTAGGGTTCCGTAGCAACATGGTTCAAATATGCAGCTGGCTTCTTAACCCTATACTTGGCAATGTGCACTGAAATGCACATAGTTCAAAAAAAAATATACCGGAAAAAAAGGCATTTTTTTTTGGCTTTTTTTGGCAACACTTTGTAGGAAAATATTTTATTTATTTGCAAAAAAACCTACCAACTTTATTTGGCAACACAAGCTGTCAGTGTATCGCATGATGGCGGAACGTGCGCAGGCGTCCACGCAGCACAATGTAAAAATCGATTTTTATCCTATTCTATATTGTATAAAACCTATGTATGTGTGTATTATATTATTCTTGAATATATACGTGTTCGATATTTACTAGTATTTTGTAGTGATACACATGATTTTCAATCGTAACACATGTATATTTATTAATGTGTCTACAATGCACATTGCCAACTCACTCGCAAATCGACCTTCTATTTACTGTGTGCATTTAGATACACATTGCCAGATTGCCAGTTTTTTTTATTTGATTTAATCATGACTATCGACAGAAAGATTAATCATTATGTACTAGTTTTTGACTTCGACTTCGTCCACGTGGATTATAAATTAATAATAATAGATTGAATTTTATTATTTTAATAGATCATTTATATGTACAACCAAGAGCAACTCACGTTTTATAGTTGAGGTGCCTAGACATATGCACCGATCTAGAAAATGCCGGCGGCGGCGAACTGGCAAAAATTTGGCGGCGGCGGCGGCGCGCCGGCGTGGGAGGGTGCTCTCAAATTTTTATCACCAAATATATTCTACTCGTTGCTGCTTCCAATGATCTTCATGGCTTAAGCAAGCTCACCCAGAAAAGACCTATTCACTCGAACTTTAAAGAGGCCCGGGTTATATGAGCTCGGAAATTAAGACGCAGGCAGGGACTTCCATTCCTTGGCAGTGCGCAATATAAAAGATGATAAAAAGCGCTCAGCGCGGATCCGTGGGGTCTCGATAAGGTAAGGGTGATACCCCGCAGTACGTCTGGAAAAGGGCAGGCAGCATAAGTTCATGCAGCTCCTGTGTACACTCTCCGAAGTACATCTTGTAAAAATCACATAGGCAAGCTACTTTGCGTCTATGAGCTAGGTTTTGTAGATTATTTTAACCAGCTTTTTATCAACGATGAGTCTTTTGGCTCTACGTTTCACAGAGTCCAATGCGGCTAGTTGGTATTTGGTTGAACCATCAGAAAGGTGGCTGCAACACTCCATGCACGATCGTAACTGTGCCTTATAGAGGGACAGGAGTTGATCGGACGTAAAGTACCGTTCAACCTTGTCAAGGATGCCCAGCTTCTTGGCCGCAATTTGGGCTTTGGACTCGATGGAGGTGCCGAAGTCTAGATTAGCAGACAACTCACTGGTTACAGGAACAGATGTACCTCGAAAAGTAGGAGTCAGAGTAAATGGACCCCGTTCCGCAAAGAACAGACACGACTGTGTTTTGGTGGCGTTGAAACTAACCAGATTATTGTCACCCCATCGGGAGACAAGACTTAAGGTTGAATTTACTCGCTCTACCAGTGCTCTCCTTTCTGAGACAATTTCATCCCCACCATCTCCTGGACCGGACAGTTATCTCTCCATGACTGTACTGTCATCTGCGTATGCAACAACTCCATGCAAAGGCATATCATTAATGTGCAACAGGACAAGGGTCGCAGAGAGAACGGACCCCTGAAGAACTCCAACGTCAATAGCCATTAGGTCAGAAGAGCAGCCATCCATGACTACTTGGATCAACCGTTCTCTCAGGAAGTCAGCTATCCAGTCACAGAAGTCGGCAGGGACACGGTACGCAGGAAGCTTGCTTAGCAGACTTACATGCCAAACCCTGTCAAATGCCTTCGAGATATCTAGGGACACGGCGAGAGCTTCACAATGTTTCTCGATAGCTTAGCCCCAGCAGTGCGTGATCGTCCCAGGCGAAAGCCATATTCGATCACTGAGTAAGTCGTTGTCTTCTAGGTAAGTCAGCAGCTTGCTATTCAGTACCCTTTCCATAACCTTGCAGAGCATGGAGGTGATGGCGATAATTCGGTAATTGCAGGGGTCGGCAGTACCCCTTTTTGGGTTGCACGTTAGCAAGCTTCCAGGATTTGGGTACGGTTTTAGTCTTAAGGGAGAATGTCAGTACAGGAGACAACTCAGGACCACAATACCTCAGAGCAGAGCATATGCATATGGATCGCTAGCTTTATTCACGTCTAGACTCTGTAGTGCTCCGCGAACCTCTTAATTATGTATCGTGACTTCCGGCATTGAGAAGTCACAGCGAGGTATTGACGGCGGCTGATGAGAGGCGGAGTCCAGAAGAGAATTTCTCGCAAAAAGTAATGCGAAAAGATCTGCTTTCTCTTGCGTGGAATTTGTCAAAATAGAATCTGCCAAATGTAGACTAAACGAACTAAAATAATACGCCAGTGGCGATTGACGTGACACCACCTCGCCACTCGTCCACGCAGTCTCAAAAAGGCGACGGCGGCGGCGGGGGATGATTGGTCGGCGGCGGCGGTGCGCCGACGTAGCGCACATGTCTATATCAGACCACTTGGCAATGTGCATAATAAGAGACATGCCATATTACAATAACTATATATATAGGATTTTTTCAAATATTTTTTATGAGCTTCGTAATTACATAGAAAATAATAAATGTTATCAAAAAAACCAAAATCACACTTAAAAATCGGTGCCAAGTATAGGGTTAATTCTACGAGCAGAATCCCAACTAAGTTTGGCACTAGGTCGACTATTACTCGCGAACTTGAAGAGCCATCTTATGTGTGATAGTTTTCCTTTTAATTTCGTTGTATATACTAGCACTGTGATTTTTTTCACATTTTTAGAAACAACCATTTAGCTGGTAGAGGGGGGGGGACACTTGTGTTTGACAAAAATTTTCACTTTAAAAATTAATTTTTCGCAAACGGAGTGCTGAATCGAAAAACGTTCTTAGTAAACCCCTTTTGTCTTTTAAAAAGCTGTCCTATGACACCCCATTTGATGATATAGGCGAGAAAAAAAAAATCATCGCCCTTTCACGTCTCTGGGAGACACCAGAAAATTTTTTTTTTCTAAGATTTTACTCTACAGTTCTGGCGGCGTAGTTTATATGTATGACCATGCCAAATTTCAGCTCTGTAGTATCAAGGGTTTCTTAGGAAACCCGCGGACAGACGGACAGACGGACAGACGGACATGGCGAAACTATAAGGGTTCGTAGATTACTACGGAACCCTAAAAAGGCTTAATTAGACCCATTCATAAGGGTGCTATTCTACCTACCTTGCTTACATAAAATAATAGAAAAATATATTGGTCTAGAATTAAATAAATTCCTGTCAAGAAATGGCATAATTCAGGAAAAGCAGTTTGGCTTCCAGCGGAACAACAAAAGCTGTTAACGATGATGTGTTTTAAATTCCACAATCAATAAATGAATAAATAAAATTTCTATAGCGCAATGCTTTGCAAAATGGTAGATCGAGTGGCGAAACAAGACGAATGACAGATGCACGGCGGCGGGTGCGGGGTGCGGGATGACTCCATAGTATTAGTTTGTAACAAAAGCACTACCAAGCTTCTTAGTTTTTTCACAGATGAAGTCAATGGCTACATGAATGATAAAAAACATGTACTGGTTATTATGGTCGATTTTACCATAGCATTTGATAATTTAAATTACAGCACTCTGTTTAGCAAGTTTGAGCAAAATATAATACAGGGGCCGGTTCTAGACTGGTTTAAAAACTATCATACAAATAGATACACCGCCATAAGTATAGGTGGTGAATTAAGTGGCATGACACCCACACGTCCGGGTGACACTCACAGCACAGGGCTCGATAGTCCTAAAGCCTTACTATCACTTGTTTTAAAACACTTTACTCTACGCCTCGCCAGTGGCACAACACTGCTTCGTGATCTTAGATACTCGGGACCTCAGCTGGCTAGGACTTGCGTTCCTCCTCTTCTTCTACGCTTCGCTCCGTACCCCCCTTCTAATATTTTATACTTAGTACCACGAGCCATAGTGTAGAGAGGCTAACTTACCTATACCTTTGCCTATATATCCTTTAATAAATAATTTATTGTACGTACATTACTATATTTTTTTTCTCTTTCTCACACCTTCCAACTTCACCTAGGTTGCTGCGTTCGCCTAAGATTCTAGTCCTAAGGACCTAGAATCCTCGACGTAACACCTAGGTTCTATAGCGAGAGGGGTAGCCGGGTGGATCAAATGAGGGCCAAGCGTAATTGACTTTAAGATGTTTATTTATACGAAAGCACTATTCTGAAATGAAGCTACGAGAAGACTGTGTTAAAATATCAGCATAGACCATGAAAATGAAGCCAATTGGTTTTAATTACAAAATATCTATCAAAAGGCTTTTCAAGTAGACGGATAACGCGCAAGGTATACGACCTCGCTACAGTACTCTGTACTTGCACCTAGGACTTAGTGACCTAAAGTCCTAAAGCCTAGGTGTAATCCTAGTCTACTTCTATACTTGTGGTATTCACCTGGGACCCTAAAGCCTAGGTTCAATGATGATGTTCTGAGTTCAGGGTTTTATTTTTTGCTAACCTGTCCCTTACACTTTAATTGATGCAGTACTGAAAACAAAATAAACGCAGAAAATACTATAAACTATAACTATGGGCCGGTAATTGAGATGCCTCGAAACCCTATCAGGGAATAGGGTAAAGGGACTATTTTGCTCCCGCTGACGGAAAAGGCGAAAATCACACCTTCAACTGTTGTAAAGAAATTGAGTGCATTCGAATAAATAATTTTAATTTGAAACAGAAAATTTAAAAAAACTTGAGAAAAAATTAATTTAAAAAATAAAAAAACCCGACTGCTTAAATAAAAAGTAACTTCAGTAGTCGAGACTTTTGTTATTGAATAACATAACGATTTTAACAATCGCTGGATTTTTGATACTGTTAAAATTTTTATGTTATTAAATAATATTAAATAACAAAAGTCTCGACTACTGAAGTTACTTGTTTTTTCTTTTCAGTTTTTATCAAGCAGTCGGGGTTTTTTTTATTAATTTATTTTATTTTACACTTTTAGTTAGGGTCAGATATTTATATTTATTTATTTTCTTAAAAGTTGTGTGTAATATATCTCACTTGCATAAAAATTTAACAATTTCTGCATTAAAAGCCTATAATTAAGTGAAAATCGTTACTAACCAACTTTAAATCGTTATAAATCCTAAACGGTAATTCTGATTGAAAAAAGATATGAGAAACCTACATATTATTTTTAAATACCTATTTAACGATACCCCAGTTGACATAGTTTGTCGATTTTCAATTTTTTCTTTTTCACATAATGGCGTCCAAAATGGGCCATTTTGATTTTTTAATTTTTTTATACTTTCTATGACACTCGCGCCGTTATGACGAATTCAACGACGTATCATTTATCAACATCGGCCCACGCGTTTGGTTTAAGTAGGTTGTGCCACAAAGGTACAAACCCACATATCTACATACATACGTCGCACAGTCGGGTAAAAAAACGGAAATTTTCCCGAGGAAAATTCCACTGGAAAATCATTCAGTATGATTGATGGTCTGAACTCAAGGTTTCAGTTTTTGCTAAGGTGTCCCTTAGACCCTGTATGTCCCCGAACAGATTTCAAGATACAATGAACTAAACAAATTAAAATGACCTATTTTACTTACCAGTGCGTGTACACTAAAGACGTATGAGAAATAAGTTATAACTTTTGTCATGATAGGACGTGGAATCTGAAATAACAATTAATAAAATATTAATCTATATAAGTATATATATATGTTACCGGCCAAACCCGATTTTAGGACTAACTAGTTTTTCCTAGGCCAAACCAGTTCATCTTTTATGCAATAGGAAAACTGGTACAGACTAGGCCAAACTGGTCCGTCCTATGGCCGATAGGAAAAACTAGTTTAACCTAGGCGGAACTGGTTGAGCCTAATATGAATACGTGCACTTCCGGATTAACTGGTTTGGCCTAGTCTATACTAATTTTGCCTAGTCAAAAATATTTTAGCGAGTACGTATGAGACCTGTGCATGACAAAAGTGTATTCGTCAAAAATGCCCCAGGCCCAGCGCAAAAGAATTGTATCTCAGATTTTAGACAAAAAATGTGAAATGTCGCTATTCCAAAATTCGGTGGCTAACATGGGTTTTTTTTTTCGAAGAAAAAAATAAAATAAAAAAATTAATTTAAAAAATTGCCGCAGGCCCGGCACTAAAAATAGTATCTCAGATTTTAGACAAATAATAGTAGAAACAATGTGAAGTGTCGCTATTTCAAAATTCGGTGGCTAACATGTTTTTTTTCCAGAGAAAAACAAATAAAAAAATGGTTTTATTCATTTTTTGCAGAGTGAAATATGTCTTTAAAGAGTTAATTAATACAGTAGGATGAAAGTTTTCCTAAAAAGTGTCATTTTTAAATCTAACGCTATTTTTTCTCCAGAAAAAAAACATGTTAGCCTCCAAATTTTGAAATAGCGACACTTCACATTGTTTTTACTATTATTTGTCTAAACTCTGAAATACCATTCTTTAGCGCCATGCCTGCGGCATTTTTGGCGGATACACTTTTGTCATGCACAGGTCGATACGTACTCGCTAAAACATTTTTGACTAGGCAAAATTAGTATAGATTAAGCCAAACCAGTTAATCCTGAAGTGCACTTATTCATATTAGGCTCAACCAGTTCCACCTAAGTTAAACTAGTTTTTCCCATCGGCCATAGGACGGACCAGTTTGGCCTAGTCTGTACCAGTTTATCCTATTGCATAAAGGATGAACTGGTTTGGCCTAGGAAAAAGTAGTTTGTCCTAAACCTAAAATCGGGTTTGGCCGGTAACATATATATAAAATTGGAGGTCCTGATTCGCTGACTCATCAACGCCCAGCCCAAACCCTCAAACCTAGAAAGCTGGAATTTGGCAAAAAGGTATCTTTTATGACGTAGGCAAGCATTAAGAAAGGATTTTTCGAAATTCTACCCCTAAGGGGGTGGAATGGAGGTTCAAAGTTTGTATAGAGAAAAAAAATCTTTGGACATTTTGACTCGAAACTTTGTCAGGACCTTGAAGCTAATAAACGGACATGTGTTTTGTGATTTTTCAGAAATCATCCCCTAAAGGTTCAAGAATGAAATGGGTAACTAAAAGAGTTCTTTGCGCGAGCGAAGCCGCGGGAAAAGTTAGTCTATATTATAAAACAAAGTCCCCCGTCACGTCTGTCTCTCTGAACACGATAAACTAAAAAAATACTAAACGGATTTTTATACGGTTTTCAAAAATGAACGGAGTGATTCAAGCGGAAGAAATGATTCGACGAAGTCCCGGACGGGGAGCTAGTTAATGCATAATTTATTTTATTGGCGAACTTATGATAGAGATTCTTACGAAGCTAAGATGGGTTTTAATTTACCTAAAAGGTAAGAGATATCATAACTCACTCATCTCATCTCAACTTAGCTTCAATGGTTATATAATATACAGGAGACATATTTTTGAAACAATAGAATTCCAATTCGCATACGAATTGACTAGATTCGCGTGAGAATCTCATACAAATATTGTCGATTCGTATGCGAATTGGAATTCTATTGTTTCAAAAATCAGGCCCCAGGCTGTTAGGAAGAGCGTGGGCCAAACGATTTCACTAGCTAGGTTCATCGGCTATACAGGTTGAAAAAGTACCTCATAGCTTTATTGAAAATCTTGAACCAGTATCACTTACTGAACACTTTTTTTTTTTTTTGGGGTGGTGGACTTTTTTTTCCTAAACTGGTGTCTAGGGCGCACCCCCCGAGCGCTACCCGCACACCTCGCGTGCTAGTAGTAATGTCTACGTTTAGGCAAAAAATGAATTTATTCCCATTGAATTTTTTTTTTTTTCATAAATGTGTTTGAGTGATTCAGGTACAGGATTTTGAATATAGCTAGGATGTTCTTTTTCACCCAGTATTGTGTTCTGACCAATCTAACCTTTTTCGCACAATAGTTTTTTTTTCAGTTTTTTTTGTAAGAAGGGCGTCGGTGGTGTAACGGCTAGCGGGTTGGACTCGTAAGCGAGAGATACCGAGTTCGATCCCCAGTGCCGCCATGTACCAATGACTCGTTTTCAGAGTTATGTAACTAACCGATGCTCTAACGGTAAAGGAAAATCATGATGAAACCTGCACATTCAGGCAACTGAATGTGTAACCATGATCCAATCCGGTCAGGTTCCCCTCTAACAGGGTGACGGAGGTCAGATGGCAATCGCTCCACTGTAATGACTTGACCTGCCAAACCCTGGATCATGGTCGAGCGTACCCCAAATGAGAAACGGGACTAAGAGCTAGGAAGAAGAAGAGTTTTTTTAAAGATTTTTTTTATTTTATTTCAAAATACAAAAAATCTAAAAAGTTGCACTGTTTGTTAAGGCGAATACAACACCCGATAAAGGCAGCACACATAGGAATAGTGCCATCTCCGTCTCTCAACAGGCCTGGGCCGGCAGTGCGAACAGTGTCGATACACGAAGTTTACTGACTATGAAAGCGTGCGTGCGTAAAAACATGTTCGAAAGTTAGAAAAATGAGATTTATGGAAAGGTAACAGCTTAAATCGAAAAATGCGTTAGTATCTTATCGAAAGTGTTTAATCACGAACATTTTGATAGCAAATTCAAGTTCCTGTGTGCATTTTACTATCGTTTTTACAGCTTAAAAGATACACAATATTGGTATTTAGAGGTGACTTTGTGAGCTTTTTCTATCGAACCAAAAGTGCTGAATGTTTTCAGCAAGAATCTTATCTAGTTTATGTCCTAAATATTACCGTAGTATTTTTTTTCTGCGATTTAATGCAGTGCGTCATGCTTATCTACGCATCATAAAATCGTAATTAAGGTGCTGTAGTCGCCTTAACATAACTTTTTTTATTGGTGTTTCGGTCTACATTTTATTGTTTTTATTAACTGTGATGTAATGCCTGTTCTACTTGCATTGATATTTCTCAAAACAAATGCACCACATGCACAATTTGCTCACCATGGTTTTAATTCAAACTATGGTGAGCAATCGAAGTTCTAAGAAGATAAGAAAGAAGATCTTCATTTTAACTTTAAGGAGCATTAAAAAAAACGATAGCTATCACAGATCTTCTAGTTCCCTTAAAACTTCTCTAATTCATGGCCTTTCTATCGACAGTATACCAAATGCACAAGTTTTTTCGACGAAGAAAATTGCTAAATAATGTAGGTAGATTTTTTTTTGTTTACTGAAAATGTAAATAAAATTATATCTTTTCACATAAATTCTTTGTTATTTGAATGAAAACCGTTGATGCCGTTTGTATGTACAAAATTCAGAGACGATCCTCATAAATCAGAAATACCCACTCACCAATTCAAAGCGTTTCACTCTTTTACAAACCTTAGAACTTCGGTTTAAGAAAAAGGATTACAAATATTCTTAGCAAATAAGTAACTACATGCTCAGAGAAAAGGCAAATACTATAAGTTCTATTCTATTCAAATATTTAAGAATATTTAAATGAAAACCCGAATTTGTCTGTCAATAACAGAAAAGGTAGGAAAACATTCCCTATCTACAGCTGGCGCACAACTCCATTTTAAAGCTGCTGCGTAGTTGTAAACACAAACAATGAATTACGATAAACGAATCTCCAGTTTATTTTTTTGCAAGAACGAAATGCCGGTACCTACCTTTTTAAAAACCAAATAGTTTAAGTAACATATAAATTTTACGAAAATTATGCCGCCGTTTTGCAAGTTAGAAGTTCTGACCAGAATAGATTCAGAAAATTTTCTAGATATTTATTCAATTTTCTATATGGTAAGCGACTGTATGAATTAAGTGTTTTCTTTGCCCAATGTAATATCCATTTCTAAACATTATGATCAATGTTTATAAACACTTTATTTAGTAAAAAATTAAAATTTTAGAGAGTCAGTATTTGGTACGAGCACGTTCTATTATTTCCAGCTTCGACATTTGTGTTGTTGTTTTTTATATTTTTGCTAAATAAATATGCACTTTTTAAAAATATCGACAGTCATGGGTTTTTATGGTGCTGATCACAAAAAAGACATCCAATATAGGTATGTATCGAAATTTAAGATGGTGGATTGGATATGCACTTTTTTAAAATCAGCACCTCCTGAAACCCAAAACGACACACATGCGGAAATTTTCAAGAAGGTGCATATCCGCCATCTTGGATTTCGAAATGATTGTTTTTTTTATAAATAATGGGTTTGCTCTTGACCACGATCTAGCCCAGGGGCGGAGATGTGATCGAGGATGTAGCAAGCTAATATTACTTATTACTAGTAAAAGTAAAGTAAAGTAAAAAGTTATTTATTGTCACAAAATAATTACAAATGAAAACTTAATAACTAATTTAAAAAAATAATAATAATAAGTGTGACAAAAGGATAATGGCTCAGCTTGTGCAGTGAGAGGCCGAAACCACGTCATTGCGCTGATTTTCAGCCATTTCCTATTCCCTTTAAGATGGTATGCGGGAACAAGTAGTATTGAGGGCTTAAGGCTAGTAAAATTTATTATATTAATAGTTCTACAACAATCTTTAATATAAAAAAGGCAACAGTTTGAAATTACTTATTTACATATATTATAAATACTAATATTACTTATTTACATATATTATAAATGCGAAAGTAACTCTGTCTGTATGTCTGTCTGTCCGTATTTCACGCCTAAACTACTGAACCGATTTTGATGAAATTTGGCATAGAGATAGATTAGAGCCTGAGAAAGGACACAGGCTACACCTGTAGTCTACGCGGGCGGAGCCGCGGGCGGAAAGCTAGTTATTAACAAATTAATTAGTTTTATTTATTAGGGTTTTCCGAAAAACCTTTTGAATGACTCCAATGTCAAAATTTTCAAAAAAATTCATGTGCGCCAGCTTGGATTTTAAAATGGATATCTTTTTCGAAAATAGCACCCCCAAAACCCTATTAATCGACATTCGTGTCGAAATTTTCAAAAGATGCATTTCTGTGTGACAAAAATATCGAAGTAAACTGTAAAACTGTAAAAACTGTAAACTGTAAAAAATCTTTATTTAACAATGTCAAAGCTGGAGATGGGGCAACGTGCAATATTTCGTACTAAATACTGACTCTATCAAATTTACCCTATTCATTAAAAAATTTTTAGTAAAAGTTACATATTAATAGTTTCAATTAACATTGAGCAAAAAAACACTAATTTAAGTAGTTTAAAGTTGTTCAAATATATTGGAAAGTTTTCCAAACTGCACAGACAATTATTTCCCGCCAATTTTAAGGTATTTTAAAGTTTTTTTTTACATTGGACTGTTTTTCTGTATTATTGTGTAAAAATAAAAAAAAATTATTAAGTGAGCTGGCCTGAGTTTGGCGCCGGCTGTGGAATGGTTACTTTCCCCTAGTAGATTAACTTATTTTTTCAATGTCTATGAGTAGTATTATTAGTTTTCTTTTATCCATCAGGGTAGACAGAGGGCAGAGGGAGTCATACATCCAATTTTTTTTATGGAAAAAAGGAACGAAAGCTTAAGTAAAAAACAATTGCACAGGGTTATTCTCCTTTTACGGAATTTTACTAGAGAAATGATCTTTATCAAGTATTTAACAGGCAATTTTGTTTACAATGCAGTTGCTCGGAAATGACCCCGTAACATCGCCACGGAGTGTACGTTTACGTACCCCATAAAACACATGTCATGTTACGTAATTTTGAAATGAGAAGAAGATTTTGAAAAGAAAAAAAAAACTAATGAGCAAATAAACCATTTTTCATATACCAAAATTCAACTTCAGTGGCTATTCTGTGATCCAGTAAAGTTATTTTCTTTATCAAATGATGCATAAAAAAAAGTAAGCAAAAAGTGAATAAAATACTGACAAAAATGTATGTCGCAAGTTTAAAGAGTAGCTGATTTGATAATTCAGTGACCCTTTTGACAAATGAGAGTATTACCTTTTTCATAAAGCTTCATAATGGCTTTATAGAATGTCAGCAAAGAGTTTTTATGCCTGACAAAATAATTATTTCTGACGAAAATCTTGATTTTTAGTGAAATAAAATATAAAAGTAAATTATTTATTTTACTTTTTCAATAAAACAAATCTGATTTTTAACAAATAATTAAAGTATTTAATCATTTCTGTAGGCGCAATTGGCTTTTTATTTACTTTACAATGCAGTTGCTCGGAAATGGCCCCGTAACATGGCCACGGAGTGTACGTTTACGTACCCCATAAAACACATGTCATGTTATGTAATTTTGAAATGGGAAGAAGATTTTAAAAAGAAAAAATATTTGAACTAATGAGCAAATAAACCATTTTTCATATACGAAAATTCAATTTCAGTGGCTGTTCTGTGATCCAGTAAAGTTATTTTTTAAATTAAATGATGCAAAAAGTGAATAAAATACTGACAAAAATGTATGACGCAATAAAGAGTAACTGATTTGATAATTCAGTGACTCTTTTGACAAGTGAGAGTATTATCTTTTTCATTAAGCTTCATACTGGCTTTATAGAATGACAGCAAAGAGTTTTTATGCCTGACAAAATAATTATTTCTGACGAAAATCTTGATTTTCAGTGATATAAAATATAAAAATAAATTATTTATTTTACTTTTTCAATAAAACAAATCTGATTTTTAACAAATAATTGAACAATTTAATAATTTCTGTAGACGCGATTGGCATTTTATTTACTTAGCCTTTGCCTCATAATTGTGGAAAAATATTTTGCTCACCATTGTTTTGCCCGCCATTTGAAATTATTTATTCAACATTGAAATCATTTTTGTGTAGTAAAAATGTTAATTCCTTAATGTTTTGTGTTCAATCGTAAAATATTAGTGCACATTGTTCAATTGTAACACGTTTTCAGCGAACGTTGATTGGAAATACTATCTTTAAAGAACTTTGGATGTACCTATACGATGTAAGTTTTTGACAACATTTTTGTAAGTTTTTTTCCTCGGCTACTGCATTGTAAAACGTTGAACAATATACGTGCCTTAGGTAATGTGTAACTGGAGCCCTATAAAACACTCGCTTCGCTCGTGTTTCAAATGGGCTCACGTTACACATTACCTACGACACTAGTATCGTTAATAACTATAGCCTTTGCCTCATAATTGTGGAAAAATATTTTGCTCGCCATTGTTTTGTCCGCCATTTGAAGTTATTTGTTCAACAAAATTATTTTGTTATTAAAAAATTAATTTGTCCTCTTCAGCTGTAACCTGGTTCGAATCTTACCTTCGTGGTCGCTCGCAGCGGATCCGCATTGACGAGGCCTACTCTGATTGGTGTGATCTTGTGGCGGGAGTACCGCAGGGTGGCGTACTCTCCCCGTTGCTGTTTTCTATTTTCATTAATACCGTTACACTGGTGATATCTTCAAATTTCCATCTCTATGCAGACGACTTGCAACTTTACCGTCATTTTACCATCGATAATGTTTCGACCGCTGTTGATGCCATGAATTGCGACTTACAACGCATTGGCGACTGGGCCAAGTCCTTTGGCTTATTAGTCAATCCTAAAAAGTCGCAAGTGATGGTTATTGGTGGGCGGTATATGTGCAGGCAACTGGATGTGACTTCTCTTCCCTCTATTATTTACAACGGTACTCCAATTGCCTTCACTAACACTGCTAAAAACTTAGGCGTTATGTTGGACTCTCACTTATCGTGGACTGCTCATGTCAATGAGGTAAGCAGAAAACTTCACTTTTCTTTTCATTCCATCAAGTGCCTTCAAAACTTTTTACCTTATAACACCAAAATCTCTCTAGTCCAAGCCCTACTCCTTCCTATTCTTGATTATGCTGATTGTTGCTATCTGGATGCCACTGAGGAGCTCTTGAACAAGCTTGAGCGGCTTCAAAACCTGTGTATCAGATTTATATTCGGCTTACGGAAGTATGACCGTGTTTCTGAATTTCGG
Source organism: Aproaerema taeniolella (assembly GCA_949987775.1). Classification (NCBI taxonomy): domain Eukaryota; kingdom Metazoa; phylum Arthropoda; class Insecta; order Lepidoptera; family Gelechiidae; genus Aproaerema; species Aproaerema taeniolella. The sequence continues at coordinate 2,918,207 of OX465265.1, forward strand.
AAGCAGCTCAAGTGGCTCCCCATCCGTCTTCGGAGGAACGCTCACATACTGTCCTGTCTCTTTAACATTCTTTATAATCCACTTGCTCCTAGTTATCTACGTGAGCGCTTTCAATTTTCACGTTGTCAGGATAAACCGTGTCGCTCAAATGTTAGGACCCTTCTATCTATCCCTTCGCACCACTCGGATTTCTTTTCTTACTCCTTCACGGTGCACGCGGCAAGACTGTGGAACTCTCTCCCTCACACTGTCCGAGACAGCCCATCGCTGGCTGTGTTTAAGAGAAGAGTTAAAGAGTATTATCTTTCTTCTTGTAATGACTGTTAGGTTTAAGTATTGTATATGTATTTATATATGTGTTTATATATGTATATATTTTTGCTTAGTATGTTTTTTTTTATTGGTTTTCGTATTACGCGCACGACTATCTGCTAGTTTATGTTTCACATTTCCTATCCTTGGGTTTGCTGGAAGAAATTTCTAAATAGGAATAAGCTATACCTATTGTGTCGTCTATCTTTTCTTCTACTAATCTGTTTAATTTTCATGTGTGCAATAAATTGTTAAATAAAAAATAAATAAATTTTTGTGTTATAAAAATGTTAATTCCTTAATGTTATGTGTTTAATTTAATCGTGAAATATTATTACACATTGTTCAATTGTAACAAGTTTTCAGTGAATATTGATTGGAAATACTTTCTTTTTAGAACTTTGGATATAGGTACCTATACGATGTAAATTTTTGACAAAACTTTTTTTAGTTTCGTTTCCTCGGATACTGCATTGTAAAACGTTGAACAATATACGTGCCTTAGGTAATGTGTAACTGGAGCCCTATAAAACACTCGCTTCGCTCGAGTTTCAATATAGTACGTGTGCTTTTCATGTGATTTGTAAGTATAGAAAACACTTACTTATATTAATAGTAGGTACAGTCAAGAGCATGAAGTTTTACACTTGTAGCGCGAGTCTTTGCCTCTATGGCGAATTGGCGATTGTAATGAGAACGGTTCCAACTTTGTTTGCTTTACAGTCGGCTACATTTTTTTAATCTCTAGGGGGGGCCCTTCCCTGCCCCCCCCCCCCCCCCCTTGGCGACGCCCTTGGTCCTGGTCGCCCACCCACAACTATAGGTAACAGTCGAAAGATGTTTCTGATGATGGCTCCTCTTCTTCATTATTTTGAACTTTTAACTTCAGCAATAGTTACTAAAATAGTTAATAAAATATAATATCAACAAATTTTACTTCACCAACCTTGAAATTCACGTCGTCGTCCCGAATGAGCACCACCAGCTATGCACGGCATACACCTTCAGCAGCGTGGCAGGGAGTACTCCTCAGATTTGGTGAAGTCCACGTCCACAAACACGGCGAAGCACGGCTCACACGCGTCGAAATGGGATAGGCAGAGATTAAAAGACGATTTCTATGAGCGCAAAGTGCGGCTGCATCGAAGTCAGGTTGAACGTGTCGTACCGAGGCTTTTTTGCCATTGAGAACGGCGGTAGATAATACCCCATTCGGCTGGTTTCGAAACCAGCACCTGCCGAAGCCTATAAAACGAAACCCAAAAACCCTCAAAAACCTACTAAACGACAACCATGTCGACATTTTCAAAAAAGTGCATTACCGCGTTTTTCTCTATCTTAGATTTAAAAATGAATGTTATTTTCGAAACTAGCATTCCCAAAAACCCTAATAGATGACACTTATATTATATGTTAATAACTTCTAACTTACCTACTTATTCATCAGGTGAAACAAAAATAAGTTGTAGAGTTAATAACACTTACAAGGCAAGTAAAATTTTAAAACTTTGTGGGTTTTACTTGAAATAAGAAAAGATTGCATTTTAAACATTTATTTCATAATTTTTACAGAATTTATAAATCCTGCTCAAAAGTCAATAATCCTTTCAAAGAAAGTTAGGTATATAATTGTCCTTGTCTTTGTAAATTATGTTCTTGTGTGCAAAGAATGTATTACTTATTGTTTTGTATTGTAAATTAGATTAGGTACTAGACAAAGTTTTGGCAGAGCATAATTTTATTAAAAATAATTGAAAGGAACTTGCGATGTTTTCTTAAACCTTATTTTACCTATCCTATTCTAATAACGCTAAAGCTATAAAAAATAACTCCGCAATCATAACGTCATCGCTCTCGCACTACGCTATTAAAAAATTTGGTGTTGATTTCCAAAATCCCAGACTGGCTTAACTACCATCGTTCCTAAATTCCCTGAAACAAAGGTAATTTTTTTGCATGGGTAACCCTAATTGCACACCCATTGTAGTTGTATTTCGGGTAGTTGTATGTCTATGGTTGTATGTCTATGGTCTATACACCGGCGGCGGCAGGGGGGCTACCACCTAAGCCGAGATCATAGAAAATTGTCTATGGTTGATCATATTGGTACCATGTAAGGTCACGTGACTTATTTCGAAGTTGATTTTCCAAAGAATGAATGATGCCCATGCGTACCTATGCGTACCCCATAAAAACATTTTTTTGTAAATAAAGAATGAACTGATGTTTTTTTTTCGCCATCTTATCTCATGTTTATGTTCCATAAATATTGATATTTCTTATTCGTATACGAATATTCCTGAGCTTTCGGTGAACACCAGCGTATGTGGGCAACCACTACTACCTCAAGCTTGTCCAGCAGACTCAGCAGAGGAATAAAAGTGTCCAAAGTGATTTTTAGTCTCGAAGTATGAAGTGGTCTTGGATGCTGCTCGCATACTGATTCCTCGACTTCTCATCGAATACCTGTCATAATGTTTTTCAGCAGTATGAACATCCATATACCTGGAAGATATAGACTTTGCGGATGATCTCTGCCTACTCGCTACTTCACGAGAACACCTCCAGTCCAAGGCCGACGATCTTGCCAATGCTGCTGCTGAAGAGGGTCTGCGCATAAACGGTAATAAAACGAAAGACATGCGCCTTAATACCACTGATGCAACGCCTATCTATATAAACGGCAAAGCAGTCGAAATTGTGAAGCGCTTTACCTACCTAGGGAGCATTGTAGACCCTATGGGAGGTACAGAAGCTGATGTAGAAGCGCGTATCAACAAGGCAAGAGCCGCATACGCACAGCTTAAACCCGTTTGGACGTCATCAATAATCACACAAACAAAAATAAGAATATTCAACTCGAACGTCAAGTCAGTCCTCCTGTACGGATGCGAGACATGGCTCGTCAAGAATGACGTCACCAGCAAACTTCAGGTGTTCGTGAACAAATGTTTACGTCGCATCCTGGGAATCTGTTGGCCACGAACCATCCCTAATGCAAGACTGTGGGAGCTAACTGACCAAAAACCAATGAGCAAGGAGATTCTTATAAGAAAATGGCGCTGGATTGGGCACGTCTTGAGGAGACCAAATAACCATCTGTCTAAACAAAGCCTTATATGGCAAGCTTGTGGTACAAGAAAGCCGGGCCGTCCCCGTACCACCTGGAGACGGTCAGTTGATAAAGAGGCTGCATCAACTGGTCTCAGTTGGAAAGACATCGAAGCTGCCGCCCAAAACAGAGAAGAGTGGAAATCCTTTCTGAGAGCCCTATGTCCCTGATGAGGGATAACAGGATTGCATGATGAACATCCATTGCAAGCTAAATATTACCCATTAGACAGATTGAAACTGTCCAAAAGCAAAGTGAAGTGATTCTACTGCAGAATACTGTCTGTCACAGACTACTTAGAAGGAAGATAGTTTTCTTAATTAATTTGGTGGATACCGGCACTGCACTGGACCACCCCTAACATGACCCACTGACCCTGCAAACTTGAGTTTTCCTAAGATGTCAGGACAAAGCCATCAAACTGATTCAATGAGCCTGAAATTTCACATGTGAGTGAGTGAAGAAATATAAGACGGTAAAACAGAACTTAGATACCACAAGCAAACTCAACTCCTCAATTTTTATCAAGTTACAAAATATATGCTTACGTTCCTTTTAATGTCTTTTCATTTTACATATTATTATATAAGAAATGGTGTGTGTCTATACCTAGCGGTGCCCCGTCACTGGGCAAAAATGAATGCAATTAATAATTAGCTCTAGATTTGTTCCATAACGGTGATATGTTAGACGCACCGAAACAGTGATATACTGGAAAAAGTTCAGTGCATAATTGAAACTATGTGTTTTTGTTTTCAAAACCAATTTCAAGTTTTCAAAACCAATGTCAGGTTCAGTTGTTATCTTGGAGATAGGCAGTGTTCTCTGGATAGGGAATCTAATAAGACAGCATAAATAAATATTTAAGAACTACTTAGTCAGTTAATTTTGAATCGCTGCTTTCAAAACCCAATATATTTATTTCAACAATATCTTGGAAATTACTGAATGTACTTAGTTAATCTTTTAATATGTTGAAGTAAACAAACACATACTAGGTGTACTGAAGCCATTCATATTGCAGAGTGCATACATGTGGTAACCTCATGTGCGGCCCTCTGTACTTTAGTATATAACAATTCAAATTCAAAAATAACTAGACTTACCCTAGTACTTAAGAATAAAAATTTGAAATATTTGGAATAAAACAATTTTTTTTAAATAAGTTTTTTAATTCATATATGCACTTTAATTCATTTTCCAAAACAAGTCTCAATTCGTAACCCAAATTTCACTGAAATAAAGAATTATGCACAAAATTAACAATATTATAATTTCAGTAAATAAATAAAATAAATAAATAAATATCTTTATTTCACTTTAAACAATTTAAAAGTAAGCGAGTTGCTAGTGTCTCCATTTAGGCTTTTCGCCTGTGTTTGGAGCCACCGCTCTTCGTGAGACCATTCTATTCTTAATTTTAATTTTAAATCTATAGGTACTTATCACAAATTAACACAAAATAAAAATATATATCATAAATTCATAATGTTAGTAAAAGTTGAAAGAGAGTGTAAGTGTGTGTGAATGTGTGTGTGTGTGTGTTACGAGTGTTTATTAATGTAGGTATCTGATATATTCATATGTTATCCGAGGTGGAAGAGCCGCTGAAAGGCCAGCCCTACGACTATGTGTTGGGATCAGTAACAGTAAAATGAAATCTTCAGTGATTCAGTTCTCACCGTACCTACATGCCAGTCATGTTTCACAGCCTTGTAAAACGTGTGGCTCAGGCCAGCAGACCCACGGAACTTAAACAACGAATTTAGGTATTCTATGTATGCCAATATATAACACCTATTGATGCCAAAAGAACCATATACAGGGTGTTAAGTAATTCGATCTTATCCTCTTGGGTGGTAAATAAGCCCATGAAACTGAACAACTTTCCCTAAGAACAAATGCCGAAATACGAAAAAAAATTTTTACTTCCCATACAAATTGCATCAGCTGATAAATCATTTTGTATGGGAAGTCAAAAATTTTTTTTGGATAAGATCGAATTACTTAACACCCTGTATAGTTGCCTTCATAGTTTAAGAAATATAGGTCATTGTTTGTGGGTTGCTTCAAGCGCTTTGGAGCTATAAAACAATCTTGGTGTGCCTGCTGGGCGGAGGGTTCAACGCAGCAGACCAAACATGATAGCAGGCACACCAAGATCGTTTTATAGCTCCGAAACGCTTGAAGCACTAGGTTTGAAACTTTTTTCTCGATGGCACCAATGAAAGCATTTAAGCTTAGAACTAGTACCATGTCTCTAACTTTAGCCATTTCCGTGTACGAGAGGTGGGTCTGCTGAGCTGTTATCCATCCAGCAGTCCCACAAACAACGACCTTTATTTCTTAAACTATGATGGCACTAGATATTGTTCTTTTGGCATCAATAGGTACTAGGAAGGCATTATATATTGGCATACATAGAATACCTAAATTAATTGTTTAATTTCCGTAGGTCTGCTGGCCTGAGCTTGTGAAACGGGTAGAGCTTTCAAAGTATCACCGTTGTTTGTGAGCAATACTCCATACTCCACCTAAAATGAAAATAATAATAAAGCTTTATTCATTCCACATGCATTATCTAACATAACATTACATTGCAATTAAATTAAATCAAATCAATTAATATTATTAAAAATGTAAAGTTAATAAATGAAATTAAGTTAATTAAATTACTTAATGTTCTTTTATTTAGATTCTTCATCATCTGTGGACCCTTTTGGGTAAAAGCCTCCTCCAAGTTATTCCACTCATCTCTATCTTTAGCAGCCTCCATCCATTGCTGGCCTGCTACTCTCGCTATCTAGTCGTCTGTTTGCTATGACATGAAAATGGATTTGGTTAATGAAAGTGGATTAATTGATTCTTATAAACTTATTAATTATTCCTGGCTTAAAATATTAGGTATATTGTGTATTCAAAAGTAACTAAATGGAAAGTTAAAGCTATTGTAGAGTTAATGACGGGGTTTTAGTAACTAAAAACCCCGTCATTAACTCTACAATAGCTGTGCAAATCGTATCCAATGTTTGCAAGTTTCCTGACATGCCAACCTTGGTTTCAGCTTCAATTATACATTTTAAACATTCAAGTACAAGTTTGTTTATGTGGGTAATGTAATGTAATGTTATTGCAATTCGACCAGAATCAGGTAGCAAAACATTTAATTTTATTTGGGTACTTACGGTTAATGTTTTTAAGCTCAATACTCCCGCCAGGGAGTATTATGTTCCTTGGTAATCCTACACACACACACTTCTTGGTAGGTCATCAAAGGTAGGTTATGGCAAGCGGTATTCTTTATTTATCCCAATCAGTCAATCCTTTTTTTAGGAATATTATTATGGCGGTCACTGGGTCATGTTACGGGTGGCTCTGTCTTCAAAAGTTATGACAATTTTGCCAATGCCAAGATTGGAATCTACAAGAGATCACGGTGCAAACAATTCTACTCTATTCTTGTGCATATATGGGTCTGTCTTTTTATGTAAGACAATTTTGCCAATGCCAATGTTGGAAACTAAGAGATCACGGTGCAAACAATTCTATTCTTGTGCATATATGGGTCTGTCTTTTTATGTAAGAAAATTTTGCCAATATCGAGGTTGGAAACTACAAGTGAACGCGGAAGAAAATTAAACAAACGGTAAATATTTTTGTTGTTGTCGTTTTTGATTCGCCTTACGATGACAGTCACAGACTATTTAGTTTATTGTTTTATTATTCGCATTGCGGCAGGCAAAGGTTAAGAATCATACAGCCTTGTCATCCTATGCAGTTTATGCGTTTTAATGTGACTGCACGACCGATGACCCATTTTTATTTTTTTAGTTGTTTTCAAAGTAAACAATAAAAATGTCCATAAATCAATGTTAAGGGTAATTAAAATTTAAACATACATTGAAAGGTAAATTATAAGAACAAAGTAAAATAATACTGCAGCATAACAGAACGCACAGCTAAGTAATTTGAATTTGATGTTCACGCAAAATATTGAAGTTGATTCAAAAGTTACCATGGTTTAGTAGCCGTAGAAATCAAAATCAATTTTTTTATTGAATTTTGGCGTACTAGTGTGAAAACAAATGAAAGAACGACTTTCTCATGATACTTGCAGTGCGTTTTGTTTTGCTGCAGTATTTAAATGTATTCGTTGTTTTTCATTACTTATTGATCTTTATTTTAATTAATTTAAAACTAAATGTTAATTTTTAATGTAATAATTATTTTTTTACCTTGAAAACAAAAAATAAATTGATGGGTTCTAATATTAAAACGAATTGTGACTGTCACTGTGTGTGTCACTATTGAAAATGTTAAAATCAAGATGTTTTGAAGAAAATTGAGAAGTTTATTTTGTAATTGTAGCATAATTTAACAATATTTTTGAGTTTTTCGTGTAGTACGTGTAGTGGTGTTGAGTCGGAAGACGAATTCCACGTAAAACGTATACTGTTAAACTAACTACTAAAGGTTTCAAGACCAAGTAAGTTTTGTGGTGTTTTCCTATCGCCGTGGATGGAATTTCATCTAGAATCTTTTCTAAAGCAGACTTTCTGAGGCATGGAAAATATTATCGCCGCATTTTTTACGCAGCCATTGGTAAGATATGAGTTATCTATTGTAATATCATTGGTAATCTGCCTATCAATCTTCTGCAGAAGTTCTCGGAAGTTGTCATGGTTTTTTCTGTACTTAGAGATGTGTTGAAAATACCTTCAGTGGTAAAACGCAGGTAGGTAGTTATTCCAAAGTGTTGGTGAACTTATCTATTAGTTTTGTAGGCCTAACACAAAAATCTTAATATTGTTTTACTGAGATTGTTTGTTTGTTCTTCTTTCTTACAATTTCAAGTCAATATAATGGAGCCAAGCCAAAGTGTTATCAAATCTAACATACTTAATAATCATAATAAGCAAATATTATCATACCAACTTTTACATATACTTATCATTATTTATGAACGTACCTATGTCTGTTCTATGACACATTATTTCATCATCACACTATACCTATTCACTTACGTTCAGGCTTCACTCTGCCGGTCTTACAAGAAACAACTTAGAGCTGAGTGAAGCCGTTTTTCTACACACAACACTGCACAAACACACAAGTACGAATTGCTAGGACTTTGCAAATATTTCCTTTTAAAAGTTTTGAAGAAAACTTTAAAAGGAACCTAATGTTAACCTAAATGTGTCAACTCAATTCAAAATATTTTAACTTCATAGAACATTAAATGTTTCGACTGTCATAACATAACATCTTAGTGCTCCAAAGTCATCATCATCCTGACCTGCTAGCGGTGCTCCCTGCTGATCAACAGACGATGCTCTGGTTTATTACAACCATTAGAGTTTCTTTACTTGATGTTGGTCACTTTTTGCCTTTCCCTATTTTAATACTACTTAAAATACTCTGACATTAGCAAAATCACAAAAAATCAAAAATTGAATGAAATTTTTCTAATTAAGTACCTACTTATGTCAATAACATTTGTTTGAGTCTGTCTGTTTGCAAAGGTGCAGTCTTCCCCCGAAAAGAACAGACGGGAAACTTAAAGGTTGTTCTTTTTGATTTTTCATTACTTCCTATTTTTAACTGATCTGTCTTACTATTTTATTTATTTTTTGTCTCCATCTTTTTATTTAGTTTTTCTATTTTGCTCATCTTCTGTTTGTGTTACCCAAAGATAATATCAACACTAGTATTTTCTGTTTACATTCTTTGTGTTGTAATGTCTGAAGTCATTTTTTTTTTTTTAATAAAAAACTAGCTTTTCACCCGGGACTTCGTTCCCGTGGGAATTTTCCCGTCAATTTTCCAATGTTTTTAATAGTTATTCTGCTATTCGGGATGGAGAGAAATACAACAAATCAAAAACCATGGAAACCGGTCCAGCCGATCTTGAGTTATAAGTGGTGTAACTAACACGACTTTGTTTTATATATTTAGATGGGTTCGCTCTTGACCACAATCTAGCTTAGGGAAAAGATGTGGTCGAGGATGTAGCGAACTCACCCAGAAGAAGCCTATTCACTCGTACTTTAAAGATATTTGGGTTGTCAAATTCAAATTCAAATTCAAATAGCCTTTATTTTCCAAATTTCACTGTAACATTACACATATCCATTAAATTTTATATCATTGACATTGATTACATTATTACATCTCATGCACTTTACTATTTTAGAAAAGGAAACATTTTTTTTTTTTTTTTTTTTAATAGCATCTTAAACATCGCAATAATTCTATTTACCATAAATACCATAAATAAACATTACCCTCTTACTTGTTTTATTAATAAGTAAGAGGGTAATGTTTATTTGGGTTGTATGAACTCGGAAATACAGACACCGGCAGGGAATTCCACTCCTTGGCAGTGCGCAATATAAAAGATGAAGAATAGCGCTCAGTACGTATCCGAGGGATCTTGACAAGATAAGGGTGATACCCGCAGTGCATCTGGATGTCCGATGGAAAAAAGGGGCAGGCGGAATGAGCCAATGCAGCCTCTGAGCACAGTCTCTGAAGTACATCTTATAAAAAACACATTTAGACTTCTTTTTTTACAATATGTTATTTCATTCTGAAGGAGATGAAGTTTTCCCAGTTATATTAAATAAGATGAAAAGAATTAATTAATCTGCTTTCATTAACTTAATTTATTTCCAGGTGGAGTGAGTCATCTTAGGTTTTGTAAAGCATGTGCAAAGTAAGCTTTTAAAAGATGACTGGCAAGCTTGACACTTTGGACCGGCCCTGCATTGTATGGCGCGCAGTATAAATCAGAGCTCAGCTTAAATTGGTAGTGTAAAGCGTGACCTGCTCTTGACTGTACGTTAGTGACAGCGCCGCAAAAAACACCGCGGTCCTATGTCAACATTGACTACGCCATAGGGCGAGCAATTCTTTGCGCGGGACCCTCGCGCAATCAAAGTGAAGTTTCACCGTGAGCCGAGCGCGAGTTTGTCGTTATCGTGGTAAAGCTGCTGAGAAAAAAAAATTCGAACTTTCTCAGGGATGTGGCTGCCTTTCATTAAGATAATTCTTCACGAACACAACTACTGCCATGTATGTACACTGAGAACACCGTCAATGATATGATAATTATTATTGTTGGAAGACTACCAATCAAACCAACATAATAACTTTGATTTATTGTGTATTGGGAACTTCCTAATAGAGTTACATGATTTTAACTAGTTGACAGTAAAGATACATAGTAAAAGGCTCTAGCACCAATCAAAAACTGAATGTATAATTTTTGGAATGATGGGTATTCGAATAAGAACAAAACTGAGAATGATGAGGATGGTTGAGAATAAGATGTATAGAGCCTGGAAAATGAGTGATATCTTTGTTTGGAAAATGAGTGATATCTGATATAATAAGATTAACATGCATATATGAATAAAAAAACTTGTTCCACATAATTTTATTTTATTCCAATAAATTCTCCCAATAAATCACCTAGTAAACTAAAAATCAAACTGTCATAATTCATCCAAGAAAAAAACTGTTGAAAATAAATACAGAACTTTCTCCGGAATGTCCGCAGTCTCTTATAGGTGAAAATCACTTGTTGGAAGATGCATTAGCATTACGTCTTGTGTATACTGATGAAGTCGAAGAGTTGAGTTTCCTCATGGTATCTAGAAGTTCCTTCAGGTGTTTATCCCATCATTTTCTATCTTCACTCACATGTACAAGCAAAAATAAAATTCAGGCACATTAAATCAATTTTGTGACTTTTTCCAGACATCTTAACTGTCTGCTGGGAAAACTCAAGTTTGCAGTGGGTCTTTACTGTGCCAGTAGCCACTAAATTGATAAGGAAGATTATGTTTCTCCACAACATAAACACTTCTTCTGCAATCAAATTGCTTTTGTATAGTTTCAGTCTGTCTACTGGGTAATATTAAGTTTTTATCTAGTAGTGGTTGCCCTCAGAAGTACTTAATCACCAACAGATTTTCGTTTTCGCCAAAAATATTATTGTTGTGATTACTGTAAAAACTTCAAATGTTTATCTCCACAGCAAGTTACAATGACAAGAGCCAAGGAGTTTACAAGACTACATACTCTTTGATACAAGAGCGAGATGTGAAATGAGATGGAAGGATGGGAAACATCACGCGGGAAAATTTAAAATACATACAAAAACAAAACTCAAAATTACGAAAAAAAAAATTTTAGTTTTGGAAGGTTTTCTTTCTTAGTTTATATACAAAATGACTTTCTAACAACAAATTTCCAAATTATGTATTTTATTAAGCCGCTAAATAATGTTTTTCAAAGGAAAACTTGCGATGTTGACGCCGGAGGAGTCGCCTACTTCAAAAGCGTGAAAATCAATTTCCATAAAGTCGGAAAATCCTTACATGGTACCAATTGTTTCAGAAAAAAAAAAGAGTACGCATGGGATCGTTCATTCTTTCAAGCTTCGACTTAGACGGCCTGTCACGTGACGTGTCATGGCAGCCCAAAGTGAGATTTAATCCAATTTTGTCTTATGCTTCGTATGCTTCAAGATCTTTGAGAGCTTTGAGAACCCAATTTATATTTTTCTGACTTCTTATAGATTTCTTATATCCATATTTAAGATCCCCGACGTCATTCATTCTTATATTTTTCTCACTAGTTCGCAAACAATGCGTCCCCATGGTACCAATTGAATCAGCTTCCTTCCGTCAGCATCAAAATCATCGCGTCAAATTCACGCAAGAACGGTGGTAGCCTCCCAGCGGCGGCATCGCGCGACCGCGACATCAAAGGCGTTTCACTACTGTAGGGAAATTATTGTAATACTGTGGCCATGTGTTGCTTGACGTCAAACCAGCGTACACACAGACATACATACATACAGACATTTTGGTCTTTATTTCTTAAACTAAACGGAAAATAATTTATATGTCGTATTTGAGTATTTGCACTAATTGCGCTCTATTTATACTCTACCTTTAGTTATATAATTGAAAGCCTTTTATTCTGTCTTGTGTACGCTAACTCTACGCTCACTATTCGCAGTCGACATTGGCCAAATGACAAGAAGGAGAGCCATAAAAGACCTTCTTTTGCCACAGACTACTAAAAGTGAGCGAGGGAGATGCACGGGATTTTGTTGAATACAACGTCATCTTCAATTTAGATATTTCCGTAATTTTCTTTGTAATTCAGTCACATTAAATCATAAAATAGTAAGTATACCACCTCTTCAAGTGCATCTACGGTCACAAAGTGTATTGTTGATACCTCAAGTGTTCAATACAATAATGCATAATATAACCTATATATTATAGCATTTTGCATAAATCTGTGCAGTAGCCTCGTAATTGATAAAGATGCAGTCAATAACGTGGTAACTCAGCGTGGTAATGGGATTATGAGAGTACCTTGTTGGAACGTCACGGGTGTTAGTGCTACATAGTTGAATAATCTTGAATGTTTTAGTTGTCTGTGTTTATTTATCCCAATATTGCAGACGCTATGCCGGCGGCTCGTGGAGTAAAACGGACAGCGTCCAAAGCATCTGTTGCTGCGACTTCATCAACCCCAAAAAACAAGAAAAAACGTAATGGTAAGGGCTAAAACATGCATCTATTTGAATGACTGTTCTAATCGCGTCGCTACCTATCTGACAAACCGTAATGGCGGGAAACCCTATTGCGACTTTTCTTTTACGTACTTGTAAAAGTAGTAATTTACGATACAATTATTGCTCACCTTTTATATCACGTTTAGAAGGATAATTATATATAAATTCTCATATTATGTAAATAGATTCCAATTAATTAAGTATATTACTTTGAGGTTATTCACTTGTAAGCAAATGTTTAGCTAAGTACTTGGTCAGTGGGTCATGTTAGGGGCTTGCCTACTTTCTATGTGGTTTATATATAATCATACTTTTCTAACTTACTAGTGTTTTATACAAAATCATGTATAGTCTAAGATCAGAATTAGAAGCGATCTTCACCCATCTGTTTATCGGATGAAAACTAATTAATATCAAATTTAGTATGTTAAAAATGAATTGGCAGTGGGTTGCCTAAAAAAATTCCTGGCCAGACTATGATTAATTAAAAATTTAAAACTGACTTTTTTATTGAACATGCCACCCATTCGCTTATCGAATAAATTTAATACCAACCGAAAGAATGAAGCCTATAGAATACAAAAACGTTGAGTTGTCTATTTTCTTCCTGGCCTAAATACTGGGTGGGCAGGATTTAAATATTTTCAAACCAAAACATCATCAAAATATTGTAAATTTCAGTTGTATGAGTCAAATAGTTTTTGAGATACAGACAACCTACTTGCCTTCAATCTTTATTAGTCAAGCAGATTTTGATATTTCATAATAAACATTCGTTTTTATGTTACGTACACAAATAAGAATGGACAAATTTGTACGACCACCATCCCCAGGATATATAAAAATGTGACATATATCATTTTATAGGGTATAACAATACCTACATAGTTGTTGTGCCATAACAACGAACCTTTTGTAGGGAGTTAACTATGAACCATTTTGTGATATATTTATTTGATGTTGATTCTTAATTTCTTACATTTTGTTTCGTCCTCAGTAGTGTATGAGGTTGTGACATATATCATTTTAAAGGCGCACTCATAGCTAGATTTAATTACATGACACCAATAACGTGACTTCTGCAGGGAATGAACTATGAAACATCTCATCGTAAACTGACTTCATTTCATTATTTGAAACCCACAACGAGACTTGTACAGGGATTGAATACTGACTTTATACACTACCTACTACCTGCCAAAATGACATATGTCACATCTTTATACATCCTGGGGATGGTGGTCATACAATTTTGCCCATTCGCATTTGTGTCATGTGTGTGATACATAAAAACGAATGTTTATTATGAAATATCAAAATCTACTTGACTAGAGCTGGCATTTATTTTGCACAACGAATAGGTTTGGCCGTGGGAGTTCGAGCTATCGGTGAACCCAACCAGAACGGAGGTAGTAATGTTCACTAACAAACGCATGCTGGGAAATTACAATCTCCCACGACTATTTAACACTCAACTCCAACTCTCCACTGAGGTCAAATATCTAGGTATAGTCCTGGACAGTAAGTTGAGTTGGAATGCACACCTTGAGTCAAAACTGACTAAGGCAAGTATCATGTTCTGGCAATGTCGCAGAATGATAGGGAAAAAATGGGGCTTTTCCCCCAAAATCATTCGGTGGCTATATACAGCAGTGATTCGACCAACGGTCTGCTACGGCGCTGTGGTGTGGTGGCCGCGCACTAATCTATCCACGTTACAGACCAAATTACAAAGTTTTCAAAGACAAGCCTGTTTAGCCATGACAGGCAGCATGAGGACTACACCCAGCGCGGCTCTGGAGGTAATGCTTAACTTACCAGCCTTACACCTGTTTATTAGACAGGAAGCATGCATATCCGCGATACGTCTAAACACCCTAGGTCTCTGGGCGAAGAACAGCAGGGCCCCTCACGCAGTCATCCTGCGCACTGCTACCGAGGAGTTACCTATATTGGGTGCCATAAACGACAGGATACACAAAACGTATGTATTTAACAAAAAATACAAAATACAATTACATGATGACCATCGTGAAGGACTTAATCAGACTGATTTAAGAATTTTTACGGATGGATCAAAGACAAACACAGGTACTGGCTCCGGGGTATTCTCAGAGGACCTGAATATTAACAACTCCCGTCCACTCGGTGAGTATAATACTGTCTTCCAGGCTGAATGCATGGGCATAATCCTGGCTATAGAGGCTATCAAAGACAGGAAGATAGCCGAACAGTCAATTAGGATACTATCTGACAGTCGAGCTGTACTCATGGCTCTAGACAGCAATACAATGAACTCAGGACTCATATACAACTGCTACTGTGCTATAATGAAGGTATGTAGCAACAACAACAATATCACTCTACAATGGATCAAAGGACACAGTGGATCCAGAGGTAATGACGCAGCTGACGAACTTGCTAAAAGGGGGTCCGACGCCGGAGCTATTGGTCCGGAACCGATAGTACCGGTGCCTTTTAACGGGCTTCGATCTCTGCTAAGACTGCAAACCAAGGTACAAGGTAACGAAAATTGGCGGAACCAGAAGGGATGCCGACAATCAAAGGAAGCCTTACCTGCAATCAATACACGTCTCTCCCGCAAGCTCTTCCAGCTAAAGAAGACTCAACTTCGAGCGGTTACGAGCGTAATAACAGGGCATGGTATGTTCAACAAACACCTATACACTCTAGGTATCACCGACAGTCCTTTATGCAGAGCATGCATGGAGGAGGAAGAAACGGCCGCCCACGTCGTGTTGAACTGCAAGGAGGTGGCCAACTACCGGGCCAAACACCTGGGCACACCCGGGTCCCTCCCGGAGGTTGTGGAGGATCCTAAGGGACTTCTGCAATTTCTGGAGGAGCTAGGGTGGCTAGACTGACAGCCATCCTAATAAACAAAAGTCACGCAAAATAGGCGCATGTTGACGTCGAGTTGCGGAAACCAGCCCGTCTTACAATTAGGTTTGGCCGTGCAACGCGGGAATGCTGCCAGTATCTTGGGCACGTTGCCTCGGTGTGGCGCGCTGGAGGAGGTCTTTTATTTATAGATTGTATAGATTAAATAATTTAAGTAAAACATTCTATTTCTACAGAACTTTTGAATTTGTAACGGATTTTTATTCCTACAGAACTTGACTAATAAATATTGAAGGCAAGTATATTGTCTGTACCTCAAAAACTATCTGACTCATACAACTTTTACAATACCTTTTAGCAGATAACCACAAACGAAAATGTCATTCAATTATTTAGATGATGTTTTGGTTTGAAAATATTTAAATCCTGCCCACCCAGTATTTAGGCCAGGAAGAAAATAGACAACTCAACGTTTTTATATTCTATAGGCTTCATTCTTTCAGTTGGTATTAAATTTGTATTTAAAAAATGGAACATGGGTGTAATTATCAATAAAAAAATCAGTTTAAAATTTTTAATTAATTAGTGAGAGCCTGTACAGGAATTTTTCAGGCTAAAATATAAATTAGTTTTCATCCAATAAACAGATGGGTGAAGATCGCTTCTAATTCGGATCCTTAACTAGGTAGTATAGGTACCGTTTGACCTGCAAATTGTATGGAAAGTAGTCAATGATAGAATAATGAAGAAAACAGTGAGAATGATGAAGAAAAGACTTACGGCTTACAGGGTAATTTTTTATCACTATCCAAATTTTTCTTATGGTGTCAGTAACGTTGATAGGACGTAAATAAGGAGGAAAAAAATTTTGATACCCCTTTTTAACGTTTTAGAGGATGAATTTTGTAAAACGCAGAAATATGGGTGTCACAAATTGTGTTGAAGAGTACTATTACTTACAAAGTTTCAAGTCATTTGGAAGATGTTATTTTTTTTCCATATAAAAATTTTGATTTATTATCATGCTTCAGTTAATCTACCTAGTTTGAAATATTCATATGTAACGTAGAAACAAAAAAATACTGGTCTGTTAAATTTTCATAAAGTTTATGTACAAAAAGTTTGGATACTGATAAAAAAATTACCCTGTATAGATTAAACATGGGTAATTTGATCTAACTTAACACAATATCTATTTTACCTTATAATTAGGTTTTCCAAAATAAAAAATTTTTTTTTGTTTAATTAAAAATTATAGTATACTAATTAATAAATTATATAAATTAATTAAAAAACATATTTTTGCATATTTTGTCAAAAACAGCCAAAATAACAAAAAAAATAATGGCTCCCACCTAGAGGAGCCCCTCACTGGTCAGCAGCTAAACTGTTAAAACGTAGACACATATATAGTTAGGGAGGCGAGGTAGCTAAATGGCGTAATTCAACGGCGCCGTCGAGACCTATCAAAATCGAAAGATAAAATAATTTCGAAAAGAAAAGCTCGTATGGCAAAAACCATTTTAGCGGTGGGTTTGGCGGTTACGGTTTTTCAAAAATGTTAAAAAAAAACAGTTACTTGGGCATTCTCGAGCGCGTCAGATATTCATACTACTTATGCCCCAAGTGCCTCTGATAACAACGGTATACTAATCTGCCGGTTTGCGTGGTGGGGGTAGGCATATAAAGTATGGTATTTGTGGATTGTTATGGGATTAATTACTCGGGATCACAAAGAAACACCGTTCCACGTTCCACGTTTTTATTCACACTAAAAATACCCACACATACAACAATACCCTCATACATGACACCTCCCCCCTTAAAACTGAAACATTCCTCCTTACACCCTTATTTTAAGAAAAGGACTTGTTTATTTTCTAATAATGAGAATTCTAAGTTAAATATTAAATTTAAATATTATGTACTAAACTAGAACGATTAATATAGTATAGGATTCCCATAACGCTCTATGGGCCTTACATTCCTAGTGGGCCGACTCACTGGTGGTGGTGGTGCCGTCTGTACTCCGGTCAAGCAGTTCGGAAAAGGATACGCCAACAAAGAACCCGGTGACCGTCTTCTAATCTGGTTTAAATGTCTTTTAAAATTCGGTAGGCCGTCTTCCCTCCCAATGACAAACAGACGCGATCCTTCTACACTCTCTATCTTCCCCTTCACCCAACTGCCTCTCTCTCCAAAATCCCTAGCCCAGACCAGATCTCCGACCTTAAATTCCCTATAAGTACCTCCTGCGTTGCGAGCTTGTCTTTCCTGTGCCTCCTGCGCTCTTTTGTGCAGCGTAGAGGCGGAACGTAGTAGGTCGAGCCGCGTGCGCAAGGACCGGCGCTGCAGCAATACGGCTGGTGTCTGACCCGTACTGCTATGTTCTGTATTTCGGTGTGCCATCAAATACGCTTGCAACGCTACCTGAACATCCAGTTTGTCTCGCAAAGCCTTTCTAAGAGCTTTCTTCACTAGTTTAACTGCTCCTTCCGCTGCTCCGTTTGAAGCCGGGTGATATGCCGGGGTGAAAGTGTGTACTATGCCATTATTTTTCATGAAATCACTCACCTCTGAACTCGTAAACGGTGGCCCGTTATCCGACACCATCTGTTTTGGTAGCCCAAAACGCGCAAATACTTCCCGTAACACTTTAAGTATAGCTTTCGCATTTGTATTTGTCATTTCAAAAGCTTCTATCCACTTACTGCCTGCATCTATAATGACAAAAAATGTTTTTCCATGGAATGGCCCCAAAAAGTCCATGTGTAATCGACTCCATGGCTCCTCCGTGATGGGCCAGAACTTGGGTGGCGCCCGTGGCGGTGCGGCTGCCTCTGCGTTACACGTCCCACATTCGCGACACGTTCTCTCAATGTCTAAATCTATGTTGGGCCACCAAACGTAACTTCGAGCTACGGACTTCATTCTTACGATGCCCTGATGACCTACATGTATCTCCTGCAACACCATAGGTCGTAGAGCCGTCGGTATCACCATCCGATAACCCCACATAATACAACCCGCTTCTATGTATAGTTCATTGCGCCTTGTAAAATACGGCCGCATCCCCTCTTCAGTGCATTTCTGCGGCCAACCAGACTGTAAGTACATCATCACTTTCATTAGGGAAGTGTCCTTCTTCAGCTCCTCACTCACTTGCTGATGCGTGACTGGTAGAAAATTATTTACAAAACTTACATAGCTTGTCTCTGGTTCCTCTGGCTCCCAGCCCTCTGATGACAGCCTCGACAGTGCATCTGCTCCATTTTGGTTAGTACTTACATATTCTATTTCATAATTGTAACCGGACAAGGTCACCGCCCATCTCTGCATGCGCGCTGCTGCCATAGTGGGTATACCTACCTTTGGTCCTAAAATTGACACCAGAGGTTTGTGATCCGTCCGTAACGTAAACTTACGCCCGTATAGATACTGGTGGAATTTTTTTACTCCGTAAATTATCGCCAATGCCTCTTTGTCGATTTGGGAATAATTTCTCTCTGCACTGTTGAGAGTACGCGACCCATAAGCTATAGGTCGTTCCGTGCCATCCTCTATAATGTGCGATATAACCGCCCCTACTCCTACGCTGCTGGCGTCCGTCGTCAGCACCAGTGGAAGCTCTGGGTTGTAATGGGCTAGCACTTCACTTGATCCTAACAAGTTTTTTATGTTACTGAATGCCTGTTCACACTCTGAGTTCCATTCATACTTCACACCCTTTCTAAGTAACTCGTAAAATGGTGATAAAATGGAGCTTATATTTCTTACAAATTTGGCATAGTACATCACCATTCCCAAGAAGGCTTTCAATTCAGAGACTGTAGAGGGAGGTTGAACCCGCTGTATCGCTTTGACTTTGTCGGGATTGGTATGAATCCCTTCCTTGTCTACAACATAACCTAAATATGTTACTGATTTTGCAAAAAAAGAACATTTTTCTTTTTTTATCCTAAGGCCAAATCGTTGCAATCGTTGCATCACTGTATGTAACGTTTCTATATGCTCCTGATCGTTTCTCCCTGTTAGAATCACATCATCCAGAAATACCCCCACTCTCGGTAAGTCTGCAAACATTTGTTCTAACTTTTTTTGGAAAATTCCTGGACTCGACGCTAGACCATAGATTAATCTAGTATATTTAAATAAACCCCTATGTGTATTTATAACTGTATATTTTTGGGACTCCTCATCGAGACAAAATTGTGCATACGCTTGGCTGAGATCGAGCTTAGTAAATTTCTCACCCCCATTTATCTTGACTAGTAAATCTTCCACTCTAGGCAAGGGAAAACGGTCTACCTCTAGACATTTATTTAATGTTGATTTGAAATCACCACAGATCCTTATAGTTCCATCCGACTTGACCACGGGCACTATGGGCGTAGCCCAGTCCGAAGCGTCAACCGGCGCGATGATACCGTCGCGCACCAGCTGATCCAGCGCGCGCTCCACCGGCTCGCGCAGCGCGTACGCCAGCGGCCGCGCGCGCAGGAACACCGGCCGCGCGTCCGAGCGAACCCGCAGGCTCACACTACCACCAGTGAATCGTCCCAGACCGTCCGCGAACACATCAGCATATCTGGAACTGATACAGTCTAATTTGAAGTTTCCTGTGTCTACCTTATTACAAATTATCTCCCTGAGTTCTATACCTAACTCTTTTATCCACTGTCTGCCGAGCAAAGGTCTCTTTCCATTGGCTACAATATACAGATCTAAATTACCCGATTTACCTCTGTGACTGACCTCCGGACATATCTTCCCAAGTGGCAAAACTTTTTCTCCGGTATAATAACACATAACTACGTTAGTTTTTTCTAAAGGCATTTGACTAAACAGCTCACTATATAATTGGTAACTTATACATGATATTGCGCTACCTGTATCTATTTCCATTTCAATATTTTTTTTGTTCACTAAAATATTTATCATAAATGGTGAATATCTACTAAAGTCCACTTTAAAAACATTAAAAAGTACCTCCTCTGTGCCTTCACCACTTAAATTTAAGTCCCGTTCCTCGCCTTGGTGAGCTTCCATCTGTAACACATCACCCCGCAGCCTCGGGCACATCCTCTTAAGGTGCCCCGCTTGATTACACACTCGGCACACATAGCTCCTAAACTTGCACGACGCCGCTGCATGCTGTCCCCCACAGACTACACATTTGTGGTTACTCGCGGCCTGTCCCCGGCCGGTGCTCGAGTGCCCCGTCGCTTGTTGTGTCGAGTATTGGGGCGCCGCTCTGCCGCCGGTACCCCTGTCGTTTACGCTTCGCCCGCGCGCTCCCGCCGCCCGGTTGTTCATTCGCCGGTTATCCCTTGACAAGGCATGCAATGACGTCACGCCCCCGCTTGCCGGCGAACTCTGCGATTTCCCTTCCTCCACAAGTGCTGCATTCTTCTCGGCTGCTTCGAATGAAATTGCTAATTTCCATATTTTATCAAACGATAAATCTTCCTCAGCAAACAATCTCTGTCTTATTGTTTCGTTGCGAATACCGAATACCATTTGATCCCTTAGGTTATTATTTAAACAAGGACCAAAAGCACAATGTATCGCCAACTTCCTGAGTTCCGCGACGTATTCACTGATCGATTCTTCGGTGTTTTGCTCCCGCTTGCGAAAAATATAACGTTGTGCAAGTAAACTAGGCTTGGGTTGCAGATGATTTCTCAAAATGGCGACAATCTGGTCAAACGTCTTTTTTGATGGTTTGTCCGGTGAACATAGCGTCACTAACAATTGATAACACGCACTGCCCATTACTGTGATTAATAACGGTACTTTCATTGGGTCTTTGATTTCGTTAACTATAAAATACTGTTCGACGCGGTCGACATACAACGCCCAGTCGCCCGTCTCTAAATCAAATTGCTCCAACTTCCCCACCGGCATCGTTGACACTTGATTGTCACTGTTCTACTATTGTTTCCTAACTCGCACACACACACGTAGTTCGTAACTCGTCGCCAGTATGGTATTTGTGGATTGTTATGGGATTAATTACTCGGGATCACAAAGAAACACCGTTCCACGTTCCACGTTTTTATTCACACTAAAAATACCCACACATACAACAATACCCTCATACATGACATAAAGTAGTCAAAAATGCAAAAAAAAAAAATTACTCGAGCGCGTCAGATTTTCGGAAGGGGTGTTAAGTAGGCCCCAAGGAAGCTCCCTTTAAAAAAACTGACGATTTCGGCGTGACGATAAGTTACGATGAATTTTTGAAAATGCAAAAAAAAAAAGTTTTTTTGAAATACTCGAGCGCGTCAGATTTTCATAGGGGAGGTTTATCTCGGTATCCTGAAAGCATATTTTTTTAATCTGACAAAAATGTTGGTGGGTTCTCTTAATCTGACCGAAAAAGGTTTTTTTGTTTCTTTTTTTTCCTATATATATATTAGGGTGTACCGAAAATTAATTCCCTTCTACCGCTTCTTTCCCCACCATCAATGTTGCGAAATAAAGGAAAAATACTGGTAGGACGGCATATTTCCGCGAAGCGCTCAGTCTGTATTACATGTTTATGGCAAATTCCTCTTTTTTGCTTCAATTCTTCACTTCGTTTTGCTTCCGGTACGTCCAAAAAACAATTTGAGGATCAACAGACTATTGAATAATATACATACATGAAACTGTACATGTTAATAATACTTTGGTATACAGATACGCGTAACTTTTCCCGAGTCCACGAAAATTGTGGAGAAGTTTTAGAAAAAAAAAATTTTGAGATATAATAAAAGTCATATAATTTAATGATCGTTATTTCATATCAATTTTTTTTAACACCCTCAGTTTTCGAGATATACTCAAAAAACCGGGAGTTTGAGTTTTTATGATGCTTCAAGTCAAAAAGTTTTAACTTTGGACAAAAATGTAAAGAGACCTTTTTTGTGTAAAATAAAATTACCTTTTTTGTTTATTTAAACTTTTTTTTGTAAAATGTATCGTTCGCGACTTATATGCCGCAACGCGTTCTTAGGAAGACAAAATGGCTCCTCCACACTTCCGGTCATGCGGAAACCGGCAGATTTTATATTTTTAGTAAGTTTTAGATTATATTCTTCAAAATAAAAAATAAAAAAATCGCGCTTTAGAATGGCGGATTAACATTTTTTTTTTACAAGTTCGCGATCCTATAACTCGGCGGCGTCAAGGACTTATCGTCAGATTAGTTAAATTTAGTCTTTAAACACTAAAATCAACCCCCAATATCTTAATCTGACGCGCTCGAGTATTTCAGACTATCCATTTTTTTTTACTAATCTGATCGTCTATCCTAGGCGCGCGTCACTACATATAGAGCTAAATACTTTACAAGGCTGTTCTATTAGGTCTAAGGTATCTCTCATATCTTAAACTGCCACGCTCGAGTATTGCCGAAAATTCCCCTATTCGCCTCCCTAACTAACATATACAAATTACAATTTAATAAAATTAGATCAGGTCTAATATTCTTAAAGCCGTGAAGGTATATTCAAGTGTGTGGCGAATGTTGCTAACCCTGGTGTCAGTTTTTAAACTGCCAAGTGGCCTCCGACTTGGTTTTACAGACTAGTCAATCGACAATAGCTGGAACCGACAGCTTAACGTGCCCTCCGAAGCACGGAAACACTTTTCATAAATGGCCACTATTCATCAGGTCTAATAGCCAACAGCTTTCTTGTTCTATTTTAATGTTTTTAATACACAGTTATTTTGTTGTAACAAACAGTAGTACAACTGGAGGTGCCGACACTGCCGCGGCGGCGCGGGCGCGTTCTCACTTGCGGGCAGGGTGATGTTGGACAACTAGGCCTCGGCGAAGACGTATTTGAGACCACTAAGTGAGTACATACATCATTATTCAATAATACATTTCACAGACAGGTTCTTAGCGCCATCTAGCGGCCACTACCCGAACTACTTATTTATTTTGTCTATACAACCTGTTCCTTTTGATATCCCATAGCTTCAGAGTATCAATGAGACCACGTTTATGAATCAAATAGCATACCTATATATTATTTTTCAATTATAAAAATAATATACCCACCGTGTGGTGATCGGTTTAGAATAACACCACCCCATCTCTTTCCGTGGGTGTCGTAAGAGGCGACTAAGGAACACAAATGAGACCTGCCACCTAGTAATCCATCCCAGGCAACGATACTTCTTTTTTTTCTGAATCTGAGGTGTCGTCCTATGGTCTCATGCGGTGTGGTAGGCTCTGTAAAGGGCCGTCTGGTTCGCGACCACCCTCCTACCGAAGTCCGACGCCAAACAGCTTGCTGTGTTCCGTCGGTGCGTGGGAGTACCAGTGCCTTTATAGGCATTTTCTGGGTTAACTTGTTCCATCGTCGACCTCATCTCGACCTTATGGTCAAGATTGAGGTCAAGAGTTAACCCATCTTATAATAATAATAAAAAAAAAAAAAAAAATTTTTATTACCTACCTACTTATTGATTTTTTTTGTGTACAAAGAAATTAATTTGACAATACGCTGAGTAGTTCTTGGTTAAAATAGAATAGAAAACTAGTACTCTCTTTAGTACTCTTAAAAAATCCCCTCGTGGGATAAGTCCGCTTTTGTAAACTTCCTATTACTGTAAAAAAAAAAAAAACTTGCTATCCTCTGTATTATCACTGTACTACTAAATTCGTCTTTTCGGATTTATGTACGGATTTCTAATTACCACTTGCTCAACGGTGAAGGAAAACATCGTGATGAAACCCGCCCCTCCAAGAAAATTCCTTTTGCAAAAGACGAGCGGTCCACCAACCCGCATTGGGCCAGCGTGGTGGACTATGGACTAAATCCCCTTCGTGTTTCGAAGGGAGGCCCGTGCCCCTCGGTGGGGACGTATATGGGCTGGTACGAGAAGAGAGAGAATAAATCCATACATATATCATTACATACACTCACGCCTGTAATCCTATACGGGGTAGGCAGAGCATCAGTGGTTCAGAACCACTTGATGCCACGTTTGACATAAATTCTTAGGGTTATTAGATGAAACATGATGTATAGTGGTGAGAGGTTGTCAGCTTTTCGCCCACAATACAGCAAAACCCTCGCGTCCCCAATACTGACTTTTACAGTATGCCTAGGAAGACTTGTTAGCTGGTACATTTTTAGTTTTTCTTTTACTCCAAGTCAGTGTGGAAGAATGGTTCACCCTTAGTAGCCTCTTACGACACCCACGGAAAGAGATGGGGTAGATAGATAGATAGATAGATAAACTTTATTGCTTCTTAACAATTTGTAACATTGTACAATGTTCTTATACAATTGTGGTGTTATTCTCAACGGATCACCACACGACACAAAAGAAGATAGAATTAGATAGCTTCAAGAGCAAGATAATTATTATACGAAAAATTAATATGTTTTGATTTTCAGATTCAAGTATGTGACAGGATTGGGAGACAAGATCGTTGACGCGTGCGCAGGCGGCATGCACACCGTCGCTATCGACAGCGACGGCAAGGTTGGTACATACATACACACACACACTGACGCCTGTAATCCCTATCGGGGTAGACAGAGCATCAGTTCAGAACCACTTGATGTCACGTTTGAACTTTGACATAAATTCTGAAGGTTGTAAGATGGAACATGATGTGTAGTGGTGAGAGGTTATCAGTCTTTTGCCCACAACACAACAAAACGCTCGCGTCGCTATTACTGTCTTTTACAGTATACCTACTAGTGTTGCATAACTATCTAAACTATCGATAGTCGACCTTGAAAAACAGTAAGAATATCGATAGGACTATCGATAGTATCTAAGATGTAGTGATGAAAGAGACTCAGTCGTTCAGACTTTAAATACTCGCCTTACTTTTGACGCCACACGTCTGACTCAGTCTTTTAGTCCCCAACCTTTTAGTCATAAGAGTAGCCTTTTTAGTCGAAGTCTTTTATGGTAAAAAACAGCTGTTTCTTAAACAGCTTAAGGCGACTACAGCACCCGATAAAAGCAGCACACATAGGAATAGTGCCATCTCCGTCTCTCAACAGGCCTGGGCCGGTAGTGCGAACAGTGTCGATACACGAAGTTTACTGACTATGAAAGCGTGCGTGCGTAAAAACATGTTCGAAAGTTAGAAAAATGAGATTTATGGAAAGGTAACAGCTTAAATCGAAAATGCGTTAGTATCTTATCGAAAGTGTTTAATCACGAACATTTTGATAGTAAATTCAAGTTCCTGTGTGCATTTTACTATCGTTTTTACAGCTTAAAAGATACACAATATTGGGTATTTAGAGGTGACTTTGTGAGCTTTTTCTATCGAACCAAAAGTGCTGAATCATGTTTTCAGCAAACTACTTATCTAGTTTATGTCCTGAATATTACCGTAGTATTTTTTTCTTTGATTTAATGCAGTGCGTCATGCTTATCTACGCATCATAAAATCGTAATTTAGGTGCTGTAGTCGCCTTAAATTACTTAAAAGATTGGCGACTCATCGCCTTGGAAGTCAACAGTCGTAAGGTGTATGTTGATGCAACTAGTGGTTATATCGCCTGGAGAATAAGTATGAAAATTATCGTTTTAAAAGTAATTACAATTCTTATCACGATTTACTCAAACGCCAGTTTTTTTAAAGGACTGCAGTAGTTTAAGTTGTTTTAGTCTTACTGCCGTACTCAGAGACGTCAATTAAGGTTAAGAAGTAATTAAATGTCATGCTATCCTTGTTTATATCAACAAGAGTGAAAGAGACAACATCAGAGTTTAAAATTATTTAACTTTAATTGACGTCTCTGAGTTCGACAGTTAGTCTTGTACGTTAACTAAGCAATATTAATTAATACTAAATAAATACTAACATCTACAGTTAAGAGCCATGTGTGGTGTAAAGAGAGGTCAGTCTTATTATAAACGACTAGCATCCCGCTCGGGACTTCGTTCCCGTGGGAATTCGGGAAAATTATGTAGCCTACGTTACTAAGGGGTAATGTAGCATCCTAATGGTTAAATAATTTTTGAAATCGGTCCAGTAGTTTTTAGTTTATTCGTTACATACAAAAATACAAATCTTTCCTCTTTATAATATTAGTATAGTATAGACTAAGGTCTGTATTACAGAACACAACTCAAGACTCTGATCTATACTTAAGTAGCAGTCGTCTTTGTCATTTTGATAGTGAGAGAAAGAGACAATCAATACTTAAGTATAGATCAAGACTTACAAGTCTCCTGTAATATGTGCCTGAAGGACTTGAGTCTCTTTCATCATTTCTAAGATGTGACCGAGCCATAAGAATAGACTGAATATTAATATATGAAAACAGCATCAAAATCCATACTAATATTATAAATGCGAAAGTAACTCTGTCTGTTTGTCTGTCTGTCTGTCCGTCTTTCACGCCTAAACTACTGAACCGAATTTGATGAAATTTGGTACAGAGATAGATTAGAGGGAAAAGACATAGGCTACATTTAATCCCACAGTTGGGCACGATATAACCTGTAGTCCACGCGGGCGGAGCCGCGGGCGGAAAGCTAGTATTCAATATTTATCTATCTATCTGCTGAACCGATTATGATAAAATTCGGTACAGAGGTAGATTAGACCTTGGGGAAGGACATAGGCTACATTTTATCGCACTGCTGGGTACGATATAATCTGTAGGCCATGCGGGCGCAGCCGCGGCGGACAGCTAGTCAGTTTATAAATCAACAAGTTATTAGCATTTATATTAACGTAAGGACTAGCTATCTCGTTTTGTGGGGAGAGCTAGCTATCTCGTTTTTACCTACGCTAACAAATGGCGGTGACGTCACGTGCCAGTAAGTGCATCTCTTTTTCGTTGTTTGACAGTTTCCCCCTCTATTGAAAAATAGCTTGTAGCTTTTTTATTTCTGAATAGCTTTCAAACATTATTTCGGTTTTGGGTTTTTGATACAGTTCCTTTTTAAGATAAATAATAAAAAATAATTAGTCAACATCGCTATTGAATAACCTTTCCTCAGGTGTGGACATTCGGTTGCAACGACGAGGGTGCCCTAGGCCGGGCTACGTCTGGGGAGACGGATGAGGGGACTCCGAAGCCCGTGGCTCTGCCCAGGCCAGCCGTCCTGGTCACAGCCGGGGACTCCCACTCGGCTGCATTGTTAAACAACGGGGACGTTTACGCTTGGGGTGCTTTCCGGGTAAGTCAATAACATAAAATAAAAGTTAAATGCATACATAGGTCAACTGAAAGAGATCCCCTAGTGGGATAAGTCCGCCTTTGTACCTTGAATTTTTTTTAACTAAAAGTTTGTACCATTTTTTGCCCCTGCAAGAATGCGGCTCTGTGAAGGGCCGTCTGGTTCGCGACCAAACAGCTGTGTTCTGCCGGGGCGTAGGAGTACCAGTGCCTTAATCGGGTTTACTCGCTCCATCGTCGACCTCATCTATGACCTTGGTCAAGATTAAGGTCAAGAGTCCGTACCTACATAACTCTTCTTATCGTGTAGGTATAGTCAAGTGTGTGGTGAACTTGACTAAACCTGCTGTCAGAGTTTTGAAACCCCCAAATGGTCTCTGACTTGGTTTAACGACTGTAGTCAATCGACAACAGCCGGGACCGACAGCTTAACGTGTCCTCCGAAGCACGGAAACGTTCGTGATAAAGGTGATTTTTCAAAATGGGCCTGGTCTTTGTACAGTATCCAGAAAAATAAAAAATAAATAGTTTATTCCTGGAAAAATATCAAAAAAATTCAAAAATCCCTGGCTGATTTGTAGAAAATTATAAAATATTGAAAATCATACGTGTTTTCGTAGTTACCACACTGAGGTTGCCATATTGTTTGACAATTCACGTTCAAAATAGTCAATGCTTAATTGTTAATAATTAATCGACTTGTTTGTATTTAACAAGTAAATCCTAGCTAAATCTTTATAATATTGGATAAAACAAATACACCAGAGCATTAAATTTTTATAATATTTTGATGTCATGAGATGATAAGATTAAACTGGTAGATAGATTTTTGAACGCGCGTTCACTTGTCAACTGTCATTAATGTCACTGTCATCTGTCATTTCATTCCACCATCATTGTAAGTATGGCAATAACAATCAATCTTAAATATTTTTCTACAATAATGACGACTTATGGAGTACTGTACAATGATCAGGCCCAAGCTCCATATTAAAGTGAAATATCACCTTTCCACTTTGGTCACCCATCAGCTTCCCAGCCTTCACTGATACAAGAGATTAGAATAAAGGAGATAATTGGGTTCGCTAAAGCTAATTTTTTAAATAATTAGTTAATAATTTGTAATAATGTTGAAATGTTGACTAGGATTCCCACGGGAGCATGGGTCTGGTGGTGCGCGGGCGGGAGGGCAAGCCCTGCAAGGAGCCCGTGCGAGTGGACGTCGGCGAGCCGGCCTGCGCGCTCGCCTCGGGCTCCGACCACCTCGTCATACTGACGGTGAGTGTACGACAGTCTAAGGATACTGTAGGTAAGTGGACGTCGGCGAGCCGGCCTGCGCGCTCGCCTCGGGCTCCGACCACCTCGTCATACTGACGGTGAGTGTACGACAGTCTAAGGATACTGTAGGTAAGTGGACGTCGGCGAGCCGGCCTGCGCGCTCGCCTCGGGCTCCGACCACCTCGTCATACTGACGGTGAGTGTACGACAGTCTAAGGATACTGTAGGTAAGTGGACGTCGGCGAGCCGGCCTGCGCGCTCGCCTCGGGCTCCGACCACCTCGTCATACTGACGGTGAGTGTACGACAGTCTAAGGATACTGTAGGTAAGTGGACGTCGGCGAGCCGGCCTGCGCGCTCGCCTCGGGCTCCGACCACCTCGTCATACTGACGGTGAGTGTACGACAGTCTAAGGATACTGTAGGTAAGTGGACGTCGGCGAGCCGGCCTGCGCGCTCGCCTCGGGCTCCGACCACCTCGTCATACTGACGGTGAGTGTACGACAGTCTAAGGATACTGTAGGTAAGTGGACGTCGGCGAGCCGGCCTGCGCGCTCGCCTCGGGCTCCGACCACCTCGTCATACTGACGGTGAGTGTACGACAGTCTAAGGATACTGTAGGTAAGTGGACGTCGGCGAGCCGGCCTGCGCGCTCGCCTCGGGCTCCGACCACCTCGTCATACTGACGGTGAGTGTACGACAGTCTAAGGATACTGTAGGTAAGTGGACGTCGGCGAGCCGGCCTGCGCGCTCGCCTCGGGCTCCGACCACCTCGTCATACTGACGGTGAGTGTACGACAGTCTAAGGATACTGTAGGTAAGTGGACGTCGGCGAGCCGGCCTGCGCGCTCGCCTCGGGCTCCGACCACCTCGTCATACTGACGGTGAGTGTACGACAGTCTAAGGATACTGTAGGTAAGTGGACGTCGGCGAGCCGGCCTGCGCGCTCGCCTCGGGCTCCGACCACCTCGTCATACTGACGGTGAGTGTACGACAGTCTAAGGATACTGTAGGTAAGTGGACGTCGGCGAGCCGGCCTGCGCGCTCGCCTCGGGCTCCGACCACCTCGTCATACTGACGGTGAGTGTACGACAGTCTAAGGATACTGTAGGTAAGTGGACGTCGGCGAGCCGGCCTGCGCGCTCGCCTCGGGCTCCGACCACCTCGTCATACTGACGGTGAGTGTACGACAGTCTAAGGATACTGTAGGTAAGTGGACGTCGGCGAGCCGGCCTGCGCGCTCGCCTCGGGCTCCGACCACCTCGTCATACTGACGGTGAGTGTACGACAGTCTAAGGATACTGTAGGTAAGTGGACGTCGGCGAGCCGGCCTGCGCGCTCGCCTCGGGCTCCGACCACCTCGTCATACTGACGGTGAGTGTACGACAGTCTAAGGATACTGTAGGTAAGTGGACGTCGGCGAGCCGGCCTGCGCGCTCGCCTCGGGCTCCGACCACCTCGTCATACTGACGGTGAGTGTACGACAGTCTAAGGATACTGTAGGTAAGTGGACGTCGGCGAGCCGGCCTGCGCGCTCGCCTCGGGCTCCGACCACCTCGTCATACTGACGGTGAGTGTACGACAGTCTAAGGATACTGTAGGTAAGTGGACGTCGGCGAGCCGGCCTGCGCGCTCGCCTCGGGCTCCGACCACCTCGTCATACTGACGGTGAGTGTACGACAGTCTAAGGATACTGTAGGTAAGTGGACGTCGGCGAGCCGGCCTGCGCGCTCGCCTCGGGCTCCGACCACCTCGTCATACTGACGGTGAGTGTACGACAGTCTAAGGATACTGTAGGTAAGTGGACGTCGGCGAGCCGGCCTGCGCGCTCGCCTCGGGCTCCGACCACCTCGTCATACTGACGGTGAGTGTACGACAGTCTAAGGATACTGTAGGTAAGTGGACGTCGGCGAGCCGGCCTGCGCGCTCGCCTCGGGCTCCGACCACCTCGTCATACTGACGGTGAGTGTACGACAGTCTAAGGATACTGTAGGTAAGTGGACGTCGGCGAGCCGGCCTGCGCGCTCGCCTCGGGCTCCGACCACCTCGTCATACTGACGGTGAGTGTACGACAGTCTAAGGATACTGTAGGTAAGTGGACGTCGGCGAGCCGGCCTGCGCGCTCGCCTCGGGCTCCGACCACCTCGTCATACTGACGGTGAGTGTACGACAGTCTAAGGATACTGTAGGTAAGTGGACGTCGGCGAGCCGGCCTGCGCGCTCGCCTCGGGCTCCGACCACCTCGTCATACTGACGGTGAGTGTACGACAGTCTAAGGATACTGTAGGTAAGTGGACGTCGGCGAGCCGGCCTGCGCGCTCGCCTCGGGCTCCGACCACCTCGTCATACTGACGGTGAGTGTACGACAGTCTAAGGATACTGTAGGTAAGTGGACGTCGGCGAGCCGGCCTGCGCGCTCGCCTCGGGCTCCGACCACCTCGTCATACTGACGGTGAGTGTACGACAGTCTAAGGATACTGTAGGTAAGTGGACGTCGGCGAGCCGGCCTGCGCGCTCGCCTCGGGCTCCGACCACCTCGTCATACTGACGGTGAGTGTACGACAGTCTAAGGATACTGTAGGTAAGTGGACGTCGGCGAGCCGGCCTGCGCGCTCGCCTCGGGCTCCGACCACCTCGTCATACTGACGGTGAGTGTACGACAGTCTAAGGATACTGTAGGTAAGTGGACGTCGGCGAGCCGGCCTGCGCGCTCGCCTCGGGCTCCGACCACCTCGTCATACTGACGGTGAGTGTACGACAGTCTAAGGATACTGTAGGTAAGTGGACGTCGGCGAGCCGGCCTGCGCGCTCGCCTCGGGCTCCGACCACCTCGTCATACTGACGGTGAGTGTACGACAGTCTAAGGATACTGTAGGTAAGTGGACGTCGGCGAGCCGGCCTGCGCGCTCGCCTCGGGCTCCGACCACCTCGTCATACTGACGGTGAGTGTACGACAGTCTAAGGATACTGTAGGTAAGTGGACGTCGGCGAGCCGGCCTGCGCGCTCGCCTCGGGCTCCGACCACCTCGTCATACTGACGGTGAGTGTACGACAGTCTAAGGATACTGTAGGTAAGTGGACGTCGGCGAGCCGGCCTGCGCGCTCGCCTCGGGCTCCGACCACCTCGTCATACTGACGGTGAGTGTACGACAGTCTAAGGATACTGTAGGTAAGTGGACGTCGGCGAGCCGGCCTGCGCGCTCGCCTCGGGCTCCGACCACCTCGTCATACTGACGGTGAGTGTACGACAGTCTAAGGATACTGTAGGTAAGTGGACGTCGGCGAGCCGGCCTGCGCGCTCGCCTCGGGCTCCGACCACCTCGTCATACTGACGGTGAGTGTACGACAGTCTAAGGATACTGTAGGTAAGTGGACGTCGGCGAGCCGGCCTGCGCGCTCGCCTCGGGCTCCGACCACCTCGTCATACTGACGGTGAGTGTACGACAGTCTAAGGATACTGTAGGTAAGTGGACGTCGGCGAGCCGGCCTGCGCGCTCGCCTCGGGCTCCGACCACCTCGTCATACTGACGGTGAGTGTACGACAGTCTAAGGATACTGTAGGTAAGTGGACGTCGGCGAGCCGGCCTGCGCGCTCGCCTCGGGCTCCGACCACCTCGTCATACTGACGGTGAGTGTACGACAGTCTAAGGATACTGTAGGTAAGTGGACGTCGGCGAGCCGGCCTGCGCGCTCGCCTCGGGCTCCGACCACCTCGTCATACTGACGGTGAGTGTACGACAGTCTAAGGATACTGTAGGTAAGTGGACGTCGGCGAGCCGGCCTGCGCGCTCGCCTCGGGCTCCGACCACCTCGTCATACTGACGGTGAGTGTACGACAGTCTAAGGATACTGTAGGTAAGTGGACGTCGGCGAGCCGGCCTGCGCGCTCGCCTCGGGCTCCGACCACCTCGTCATACTGACGGTGAGTGTACGACAGTCTAAGGATACTGTCGGTGAGTGATACTACAGTGTAAGGAGTCATACCGACGGTCAGTGATACTAAGTGTAAGGATACTGTCGGTGAGTGATACTAAGTGTAAGGATACTGTCGGTGAGTGATACTACAGTAAGGATACTGTCGGTGAGTGATACTACAGTGTAAGGAGTCATACTGACGGTCAGTGATACTAAGTGTAAGGATACTGTCGGTGAGTGATACTAAGTGTAAGGATACTGACGGTGAGTGATATGAAGTGTAAGGATACTGTCGGTGAGTGATACTACAGTGTAAGGAGTCATACTGACGGTGAGTGATACTAAGTGTAAAGATACTGTCGGTGAGTGATACTACAGTGTAAGGAGTCATACTGACGGTCAGTAATACTAAGTGTAAGGATACTGACGGTGAGTGATACTAAGTGTAAAGATACTGTCGGTGAGTGATACTACAGTGTAAGGAGTCATACTGACGGCCAGTAATACTAAGTGTAAGGATACTGTCGGTGAGTGATACTACAGTGTAAGGAGTCATACTGACGGTCAGTGATACTAAGTGTAAGGATACTGTCGGTGAGTGATACTACAGTGTAAGGAGTCATACTGACGGTGAGTGATACTAAGTGTAAAGATACTGTCGGTGAGTGATACTACAGTGTAAGGATACTGACAGTGAGTGATACTACAGTGTAAGGATACTGACGGTGAGTGATACTACAGTGTAAGGAGTCATACTGACGGTGAGTGATACTAAGTGTAAAGATACTGTCGGTGAGTGAAACTACAGTGTAAGGATACTAACGGTGAGTGATACTACAGTGTAAGGAGTCATACTGTCGGTGAGTGATACTATAGTATAAGGAGTCATACGGTCGGTGAGTGATACTACAGTCTAAGGATACTGACGGTGAGTGATACTACAGTCTAAGGATACTGACGGTGAGTGATACTACAGTGTAAGGATACTGTCGGTGAGTAATACTTCAGTGTAAGGAGTAGGGTTTTCGGATACCCGGACTTTTTTCGTACCCGGGTATCGGGTATTTTTTTTTTGATACCAGGGTATCACATTTTTTTAAGTAAAACAACGCATTATTTGTCGCAGTATGCTTATTTTTAAAAGGAATGAAAAAAAAATCATAGTAAAAATATTGAAACCAAAAGAACTAACAAAGTCAAAGTCAAAAGTGTTTATTTCATTGAACATATAAAATGATACTGAACACGTCAATATTATGAATTACATTAGCACTTTTGACTTTGCGCCTATTCGCAAAGGTGCAGTCTTCCTCAGGAGAAGAATAGGCAAGAAACTCCGAGGGTCGCTCTTTTTAAGTCAATCATATAAATTTTCTTACTTTTAAGTTTAATTGACTTAATATCTGAATAACTCTGGAGCTGAGCAATTTATTCCCATGGTTGCTTGTCTAACAGATAATCCGCAATTCTATAATAGCCCTTTTTACAAAGTTTTTGTTTAATTATCGTCTTAAATTTTTCTAATGGTAGGTTTTGAATACATATGGGAATCTTATTGTAGAAGCGTACACAATGACCCATAAAAGAGTTTTTTACTTTGTAGAGACATGATTATTTGAACCAATATTGTTTGTTGCGCTGTGATGTGAGTGCCAAAAACAATAAAAATAATGAACATAACGTACGTTCGTTAAAGTATAACTAGAAAATAAATGTCAAAGCAAATAGAATACAAAACATATCCTTGTTGAACTTAAAATAATCTATGAAAAAATTAACAATCAACTTAAAAATAAAAATGAAATATTTTAGGAACAATAATAATAAGAGATCAAGGTTTAAAATCACATTTTTTTTAGTTTAGTGAAATGACTCTCATTAAATACTAGGCTTTTGAGCAACTAATAGTGTTAGGATATATTTGCTTTCTAATTGACATTAGGCGTTTTTTTTTGTAAATAAAAAAATTTTTGTTGTGATACTCGGGTACCCGGGTTTGTAGTCAAATATTACCCGGGTTTGAAAACACTCATATACCCGGGTATACCCGACCCGGGTACCCGGTTCCGAAAACCCTAGTAAGGAGTCATACAGTGTAAGGAGTAAGGAGCCAATATTGCGTATTATTTTTACCTGTAGGGCAAGGATGGCCAACCTTTATGGATTGACGTGCCATTTGAAAAGAAACGTTGAATGAGATCATAGACATACCATCAAATAAATATTAAACTTAAACAAGCGCGCTAGCCGGCCACTAAAATTATTATTACTGCTTTTTAAGTGCATAATGAATTTGATAATTTTTTCAATGGTAGCGTGCCATTGGTTCGCCATCCCTGCTGTAGGGCCTACTGCTGAAATAATACATAATCATCAGTGTAATCCTAAGACTATGGTCTAACATAGCCACCCGCCTTAATGTGTTATTATAATAATAAATAAATAAAACATTTATTTCTTTAATCAAAGAGATACAATACAACGTGAAATTCTTTCGGAACCTCCTTTTAAGCTAATATTAGCTTATGCCAGGAGATGCCGCACTTCCATTACACAAATATAGCAACTTGGTATCCGCTATTAAACCTATATTAAGTGCCATATTTTGCCATACCAAAATACCATATTTTGCTCCTGTAAGAATATTTATTGTACAATAAAGGATTTACATACATACATACATACATAAGTGGCTGCTGTCCCTAATAAAAGCTCAGTGGACAAACTTTGTAAAATACACACATCAACACGGTCTAGGGATATAGCACGATTTTTCATACAAAAGAGGTCTGTTTGAGAAGCTATAAAACCATACTCGAGATACATGGAGCGCTATAATTTTCAGACGAGGAAGTGCTAAACCTGAATTTTCAATTCTAATCAATAAATTTTTTTCTACATGAAATTTGGGAAGACATGATGAAAATGAAAAATAAAATGCGTAAATTAGACATTTTCGTTTCCGTCACGTTTTCACAAATTTCAAGTAAAACAAAATTTATTG
Organism: Aproaerema taeniolella; assembly: GCA_949987775.1. NCBI lineage: Eukaryota > Metazoa > Arthropoda > Insecta > Lepidoptera > Gelechiidae > Aproaerema > Aproaerema taeniolella. The sequence goes on from OX465265.1 coordinate 2,954,450, forward strand.
ACTAGAATTGAAAATTCAGGTTTAGTTCCGTCGGTGCGTGGGAGTACCAGTGCCTTTATATACATTTTCTGGGTTAACTTGCTCCATGGTCGACCTCATGAGGTCAAAGGTTAACCCATCTTATAATAATAATAAAAAAGGTTAAGCGATACTTCACGCCAGATCATCTTCTTACCCTTTATAAGGCGCAGGTCCGATCGTGCATGGAGTATTGTAGCCACTTTTGGGATGGTTCGGCCAAATACCAACTAACCGCTCTGGACTCGGTGGATCGCAGAGCCAGAAGGCTCATTAGTGATAAAAGGCTGGTTAAGGATAAGCTCCAAAGCCTAGCTCATAGACACAAAGTAGCTTGCCTGTGTGTTTTTTATAAAATGTAGTTCGGAGAGTGTGCTCAGAGGCTGCACTCACTCATTCCGCCTGCCCCTTTCCACCGGACGTCCAGCCGCACTACGGCTACCACCCTTATCTCGTCGAGACCCCTCGGATACGTACTGAGCGCTATTCTTCATCTTTTGTATTGCGCACTGCCAGAAAGTAGAATTCTCTGCCGGCGTCTGTATTTCCGAGCTCATATAACCCAAATATTTTTAATGTCCAAGTGAATAGACTTCTTCTGGGTGAGCTCGTTACATCCTTTTGTATGAAAAATCGTGCAATAAATATCCCTGGACCGTGTCGATGTGTGTATTTCATTTGTAAATGTACTGGCTATCTGAAAATGAAATGAAAATGAAAATTTATTTATTTCTGGAAGTAATTTTTACAATTTCACTTGAGGCCAGCCCAGTAAGCATTAATTTGCTTGTGTTGGGTGTGCCTCGCACAATCCCAGTTTAAATAACAAAATTTCTTAAACAAAACAAAAATATATCTAAATTTACTTAATTTACTTAAATCTTTGTGGTATTAAATAAATTTATTATACTTATTTAAGGTACACTTGTCTATTAATTATTTATTTGTTGCATTAGATATCGGGTAACGTGTACACAATGGGTTGCGGCGAGCAAGGACAGTTGGGGAGGCTCTCCCAGCGGTCGGCTTCCAGAGAGACAAGGCAAGGATTCAGTAAGTATTTCCTCCTTCTTATCGTGTAGGTATAGTAAAGTGTGTGGCGAACTTCAGAGTTTTCAAACCGCACGATAGCTTCTGACTTGGTTTTAACGACTGTAGTCAATCGACAACTTAACGTGCCCTCCGAAGTAAGGAAACGCTCGTGATAGATTGCCACTTTTGGTCACCAATCAGGTTCCCTGCCTCTGTGTACGTTGCTTAAGGCGACTACAGCACCTAAATTACGATTTTGTGATGCGTAGATAAGCATGACGCACTGCATTAAATCGAAGAAAAAAATACTACGGTAATATTCAGGACATAAACTAGATAAGTAGTTTGCTGAAAACATGATTCAGCACTTTTGGTTCGATAGAAAACGCTCACAAAGTCACCTCTAAATACCAATATTGTGTATCTTTTAAGCTGTAAAAACGATAGTAAAATGCACACAGGAACTTGAATTTGCTATCAAAATGTTCGTGATTGAACACTCTCGATAAGTAATTAACGCATTTTTCGATTTAAGCTGTTACCTTTCCACAAATCTCATTTTTCTAACTTTCGAACATGTTTTTACGCACGCACGCTTTCATAGTCCGTAAACTTCGTGTATCGACACTGTTCGCACTGCCGGCCCAGGCCTGTTGAGAGACGGAGATGGCACTATTCCTATGTGTGCTGCCTTTATCGGGTGCTGTAGTCGCCTTAACCTCACTGACCGGTTGAGATGGGCGCCACTGGGCTACGAGCGCTTCAAGTATTTCCTTTTTAATGTTAACTATTTTTTTTATTTTAGAAAACATACAGTCGTAATATTGCAAACATAACATTACATAACATAGATATTAACAGACCTGGAGGTTCATAATTTAACAGAAAAATAATATAACGTTTCATAGATGGTCCGACAAACGAAAATGAGAGGTGATTGGGTTCATTTGGAACAAATCGTACTTATACACATCAACACGGTCGAGGGATATTGCACGATTTTTCACACAAAAGAGGTCTGTTTGAGAAGCTATGAAAACATACTCGAGATACATAGACCGCTATAATTTTCAGACAAGCAAGTGCTAAACCTGAATTTTCAATTCCAGTCAATAATTTTTTTTTTACTTGAAATTTGTGAAAACATGACGAAGATGAAAAAAATAATTTGACCATTTTCATACAAAAAGCTGGCAAAAAGTGCATTTTCGTTTTCGTTTCCGTCACCCTTTCACAAATTTCAAGTAAAATTTATTGACTAGAATTGAAAATTCAGGTTTAGCACTTGCTCGTGTGGAAATTATAGCGCTCCATGTATCTCGAGTATGCTTTTGCGGCTTCTCAAACAGACCTCTTTTGTATGAAAAATCGTGCAATTTCCCTAGATCGTGTTGATGTGTGTATTTTTTCCAAAGTCTTAACATATTCTTAAAATTGTACAGTTTTGGCTTAATACATTTTAGTTTGACTTATTTCTGTACCGGTTTTTTTAGTTTTTTCTAGTCAGTCATGGATTCCTCGTTTTAAAATAAAATAAGGCTCAATTTACGTCGATCTACCAAGTAAAAATCGTTCATCTTAACTTCACCTAATTAAAAAAAAAACTTTAACTTGTTAGGAACTTCGAATGGTTTTAAAAATATGTAGCTCTGTTTTATATTATTTTTATCAATATATCACATGTCCCGTAACGCTGTGATATTACATAACTTGTATTGTAGTATTTGTTGCATCTGTCTCCGTCCCGAGTAGTATAGGTAATAACTACTATTAAAGACATTAAAAATTTACGTAAAAGATCCCACGAGAACGAAGTCCCGAGCGAAAACATAGTTTAAAATAAATCTGAAATAACTCTACAAATCTGAAATCATCATGTTTTATATTGCGCACTGCCAAGGAATGGAATTTTCTGCCTGCGTCTGTATTTCTGAGCGCATATAACCCGGACACCTCTTTAAAGTTCGAGTGAATAGGCATTTTCCGGATGAGTTCGCTTCATCCTCGACAGCATCTTCGCCCTTTTGCTATTCATATTCATATTCATTTATTACTGTATTAAACATATAATGTCAAAAACTTGATTACAATAATGTAAATTCAAATAAAGTTATATACGATTTGTTATCATAAATTAACAATACTAATAAAATTTAAAAATAAAATAAATTATTAATTTGTATAATTACTCCAGGAACTCTTTAACACAGTAGTAGGCCTTGCTCGTCAACAATGACTTGAGTCTGTTTAAAAAACTGCACTCAGTGCTCGCTTCACGAATTGTATTCGGTATTTTATTATAAATACGCGGCCCAATCACTTATAAAGAATTGGCAGTCTTTTGAAGGCGGTGCTTAGACATAGACATTTATTATTAGTAATTTTTCATTACAAGTCAAAAAAATAATTTACAATTAATACAAATAATATCAAGTTAATGTCAACATAACTATAAAATACATTTAAATTATAAAATAACAATTGAATTAAAACACAAATTATGTTATTATTAAATGTCATTTTTCAATTTATCATATTCCGAGAAGCTGTAGAACGCTTGTTTTGACAGAAACGTCCTTAATTTGCGTTTGAAAATTAGACGCTTAGACGCTAATGTGTTTGGACGTCTACCCGAAATCTTTTTGGGCAAGGGGAACTCACAAATATTTATCCTAAGCTAGATTGTTAAGATCAAGAGCAAACCAATTATTAATAAAACTAAATAAAAAAATTCAGCTCTTTACTCATTTTACATCCAGAATACATGGAATGAATTTCCCAGGTGCGCTTCTGGTCCCGGCAAAAGTGACCCTCAAACAGGGCGCGTCCCGAGTGTGGGCGGGCTACCACGCCACCTTCGTACTGGACAGCAACGACACGATGCTAGCGTGGGGGCTCAACAACTACGGGCAACTCGGTAAGTGGCAGCTTCTAGTCGTGTAGGTACAGTCAAGTGTGTGGCGAACTTGGCTAAGCCTGGTGTCACAGTTTTCAAACCGCACAATGGCCTCTGACTTGGAGTTTCAAAAATTCTTTCATCGTTAGGATGCTACATTATCCCTGAGTAACATAGGCTACATAATTTTCCCCAATTCCCACGGGAACGAAGTTCCGAGTGGGATGTTAGTAGTAGATATAACTGCTGTGTATGTGTGCTGCATAGTAAAATAAACGTTTTATTATTATTATTAGATAAATTAATCTTCCCTTGGGCTTTGGCACTGGGGCACTGATTTGGTCTTTGGCAGAAGCTCAAAAGTGCAGCTTCGAGGTCTGCCAACGTGCGATGGAGTAAATTTGGTTTAAAACTGATGAAAAAAGTAAGAAACAGCCTTGCGCTCTGGCACCCAAATTGTGGGTTTAACTTGGGCAGTTAGCGGAACTAAAATGAAATCGGGCCTTTGCTCAGCAGTGGGATAATTTAGGCTAGATAAGATAAATTAAATATTAAGGAAGAAAATACATTTATCTACAGGGTGAAATTGAAAACATTCTTCAAACTTTAAGGGATGAATCTACCCATGATTACGAACAACTTTTTTTATGGGACCAACTTTCCTACTAAAAAATAAAAATCAGTCGTTCCATACATTTTGGTCGAGTAGGTATTGAAATTTTGTATGGAACAGCAGATTTTTATTTTTAGTAGGAATGTTGGTCACATAGAAAAAGTTGTTCGTAATCATGGGTAGATTCATCCCTCAAAGTTTGTCGGATGTTTTCAATTTCACTTTGTACAATATCAACACTCTTCCAAATTCCAAACACATTATTTTTAATTACTTACTAAATAGTTAAGATACTTACGTTTTTTTTGTAATCGTTCTTTGTGTATTGTGTCAGTTTAATAAAGGTCTTATCTATCTATCTATCAATAAATAAACGCGTTTCTTTGGCGAGCTAGCAATAAATTTAATAACCAATGCAATGTTTTTAACTGGTTTTGTTTCGGCGACACGAGCTTTGACTTAAGATTTTTTCAATAATTGATTTAGTGATGATATGTCAAAAATTTAATTATGTTAAGGTAGTTTCACTTGCAATTTTTCTTGTTCCTAAAGCGTCAATTTAAAACTAATCGTTTATTAGGATTAATCACCTCAGTGATACCTGTTTCTACCTGTGGGGATCTATAATTGGCTTATTGTTTTTAAAATGTTTAACACTGTGTTTATTATAAGCTGTTGAACCTCCATTTAAATAAATAAATATCATTGCTATGGTGCAGGTGTAACGGGTTCGAAGCGCAAGACGGCGTTGTTCTCGCCTGTGGAGTGCGACGCGTTCAAAGTGTCCGGCGGCTGGCGGGCCGTCGCGCCCGGACAGCACCACACGCTGGCCTTAGACCATAGCGGGCAGGTGTACGCAGTCGGCCGCACAGAGTACGGCAGGTAAACATATAGACAGCACCACACGCTGGCCTTAGACCACAGCGGGCAGGTGTACGCACTCGGCCGCACAGAGTACGGCAGGTAAACATATAGACAGCACCACACGCTGGCCTTAGACCACAGCGGGCAGGTGTACGCACTCGGCCGCACAGAGTACGGCAGGTAAACATATAGACAGCACCACACGCTGGCCTTAGACCACAGCGGGCAGGTGTACGCAGTCGGCCGCACAGAGTACGGCAGGTAAACATATAGACAGCACCACACGCTGGCCTTAGACCACAGCGGGCAGGTGTACGCAGTCGGCCGCACAGAGTACGGCAGGTAAACATATAGACAGCACCACACGCTGGCCTTAGACCACAGCGGGCAGGTGTACGCACTCGGCCGCACAGAGTACGGCAGGTAAACATATAGACAGCACCACACGCTGGCCTTAGACCACAGCGGGCAGGTGTACGCAGTCGGCCGCACAGAGTACGGCAGGTAAACATATAGACAGCACCACACGCTGGCCTTAGACCACAGCGGGCAGGTGTACGCAGTCGGCCGCACAGAGTACGGCAGGTAAACATATAGACAGCACCACACGCTGGCCTTAGACCACAGCGGGCAGGTGTACGCAGTCGGCCGCACAGAGTACGGCAGGTAAACATATAGACAGCACCACACGCTGGCCTTAGACCACAGCGGGCAGGTGTACGCACTCGGCCGCACAGAGTACGGCAGGTAAACATATAGACAGCACCACACGCTGGCCTTAGACCACAGCGGGCAGGTGTACGCAGTCGGCCGCACAGAGTACGGCAGGTAAACATATAGACAGCACCACACGCTGGCCTTAGACCACAGCGGGCAGGTGTACGCACTCGGCCGCACAGAGTACGGCAGGTAAACATATAGACAGCACCACACGCTGGCCTTAGACCACAGCGGGCAGGTGTACGCAGTCGGCCGCACAGAGTACGGCAGGTAAACATATAGACAGCACCACACGCTGGCCTTAGACCACAGCGGGCAGGTGTACGCACTCGGCCGCACAGAGTACGGCAGGTAAACATATAGACAGCACCACACGCTGGCCTTAGACCACAGCGGGCAGGTGTACGCAGTCGGCCGCACAGAGTACGGCAGGTAAACATATAGACAGCACCACACGCTGGCCTTAGACCACAGCGGGCAGGTGTACGCACTCGGCCGCACAGAGTACGGCAGGTAAACATATAGACAGCACCACACGCTGGCCTTAGACCACAGCGGGCAGGTGTACGCACTCGGCCGCACAGAGTACGGCAGGTAAACATATAGACAGCACCACACGCTGGCCTTAGACCACAGCGGGCAGGTGTACGCAGTCGGCCGCACAGAGTACGGCAGGTAAACATATAGACAGCACCACACGCTGGCCTTAGACCACAGCGGGCAGGTGTACGCACTCGGCCGCACAGAGTACGGCAGGTAAACATATAGACAGCACCACACGCTGGCCTTAGACCACAGCGGGCAGGTGTACGCAGTCGGCCGCACAGAGTACGGCAGGTAAACATATAGACAGCACCACACGCTGGCCTTAGACCACAGCGGGCAGGTGTACGCAGGTAAACATATAGACCAGGGTTTCTCAAAGTGGAGTACGTGAACCCCTAGGGATTCGCCGTTCCTCGGTTCGCGCCAAGATTTACGTGCCATCACGTGATGCAATACAGAATGATGAAATACAGAAATCGATTTGATGCCGAGTCAGAATTAAGGTTAAAATTGTTCAAAATTACTCTTCAAATTTACTCAATTTGCGACAAGATACAAGCACACCTATCACATTAATATTAAAAAGATATATCTTTTGCCACTGTATTTGTTACCTTTTATTGAAATAAAAACCTTATTTTCTTAAACAGTCAACCATTATTATTTTCTATACTGGGTTTAATTAATTAGCCAAGGGGTTCGCTTAACAGGGGCAAGTTTGAGAAAGTGTCAGATCTCGTACTTAAGTCCATTTTTTTTAAATGACATTTCGATATAATTATAATAGCTTATTCCTGAACGCATCCAATAGCAAAACTCTTAAATCCTTTAAAAAAGCCGTTTGAATTTTAACGCACACACGCACGCATGTACGTACACACAACACGTGTGTACGTACATGCGTGCACTGCACGCACTCAAACAAAATAAATTGAATCCACCGGAAAAATTCCCATGGCAACGAAGTCATGGCCGGACATCTAGTAAATAGTAAAAATCTCCCATTTCGTCCACAGGTTAGGTTTGGGCGACAGAAAGGGTGACGCAGAAACGTTGGAACCGATCCCCAAATTACAAAACGTTAAATGCGTCAGCATAGCGACGGGAATCAGCAACTCTTTTGCTGTTACTGATTCAGGTAAGAATCTTCAATATGGGCAAGAGTGTCGCCAGTCCTTGGCCCAGGTGAGGAAAGTTAATATTATGAAGGATGAAAAAAATATGAATTGTAGGTATAGTCAAGGGCATGAAGTTTTACACTTGTAGCGCGTCTTGCCTCTGTGGCGAATTGCCGATTGTAATAAGAATGGTTCAACTTTGGTTGCTTTGTAGTTGGCTACATTTTTTAAATCTCTAATGGGGGGGGAGGGGGGGCAGCTGCCCCTTCTTGCCCCCCTTCGGATACGCCCTTGAATATGGGGTGATTTTAAATAAGTTTGTGCGGTTTGAAAACTGACACCAGGTTTAGCCAAGTTCGCTACACACTTAACTAATTGGACAGTGAATCAGGACTAGCGCTTCGGTTATTCTTATTCTACAGAAAATTATCTTTATAACGATGTATCATTTATATCAATTGGTGCCGGTACCGAGTTCCATACTAATGTGCCCATCATGCTTTGTCTTATATTTTATCGTATAATACTCTGAATTTATGTCAAACACGGCTTCGAATGATTTCAAAACCACTGATGCTTTGCCTACCCCTATATTATGGGCGTGAGCGTTTTTTTATTTTTTTCTATCAAAAATGGGTTCGCTCTTGACCACAATCTAGCTCAGGGCAAAAACGCGGTCAAGGATGTAACCAGCTCGCCCAGAGGAAGCCTATTTACTCGTAATGTAAAGATATTTGGGTTGTATGAACTTGGAAATACAGACTTTCTGGCAGTGCGCAATATAAAAGATGAAGAATAGCGCTCAGTACGTATCCGAGGGATCTCGACAAGTTAAGGGTGGTACCGATGGAAAGAAGGGGCAGGCGGAATGAGTGAGTGCAGTTTCGGAGCACACTCACTGAAGTACATCTATTATTAAAAAGCACATAGGCAAGCTACTTGGCGTCTATGAACTAGGCTTTGGAGTTTATCCTTAACGTCAGCGTCTGTATCACAGACCTATACCGAGATAGACGAAAAGAGCGCTTCAAACTGTATGAGAACCTAGCGTGTCGAATTTTTCGTAACTAAGATGACGTCACCAGCGAGATTTTGTGATGGGAAATCAAGACCGCGCGGAAACGATTCAAAGGCACTTAATTAAGTAAAATAAAAATATAAATCCGATTAAAATCGATATCATTTACGGCGACGGTCTCAAGCGGGCTGACTTAAGTCGGTCAAAACTGTGACCGCGGATTAAACTGTTTACACGCAAGGTAGATAAACTTTTACTGTTTATCTCGATATAGGTATGTGGTCTATATTATGTCTCTTTATTCTTTATTGTACATTCAAATACATATAAAAATTACACAAAGAAAGGACATGTAAAACGGCGAGTTTAACTCAAGCAATGAGCTGTCTTCCAGCTAATCTATGTATGTATAAATTGGATACATTTTGGGGAATCGGGTAAAACTGTCCCAAATAAGTGGACATATCACCTGCCTGTGCGTGACGGGCGTCCCCTTCATAGAAAGATGTATGTATAAGATGTGGAACCTCTCGTAGGGCTGGTGTACGCGTGGGGCATGGGCAGTGAGGGGCAGCTTGGAACCGGCAGCTGCAGCGACGCGCTCGAGCCCGCGCCCGCCGCGCTGCCGGCCGCAGCCTCAACCACAACAACCACACGCGTCGCCGCCGGCGGACAGCACACCGTGCTGCTCACTGTGAGTACACACACACATACACGTACACACATACATACACATGTACACACACGCGTACACATATACATACACACGCGTACACACACACATACACACGCGTTCACACATACATACACACGCGTACACACATACATACAAACGCTACACACATACATACACACGCGTACACACACACGTACACACATACATACACACACGTACACGCTCACACATACGCATGCACACACACGCGCAAGCTCGCACACACACACAAATACATAGTTTGCGACCACCCTCCTACCGAGGTCCGACGCCAAACAGCTTCCTGTGTTACGTCGGTGCGTGGGAGTACTAGTGCCTTAATAGGCATTTTCTGGGTTAACTCGCTCCATCGTCGACCTCATCTATGGCCTTGGTCAAGAGCTAACCCATCTTATAAAGTAAAAAAAAACACGAACTCAAGAGCACACACCCACACATACACGCACGCATAGACACACTCACACGCACGCATGCACAACGTACGCGCACTCAAGCTTACATACACACGCACACACACTTACACACACACACACATACATGCATTTACACAAACAGATATACACAATTTACAGTCACAAACACACACAGTTGCACACATAATGAGATCGCCAGGGCGCGTAGATAGTTGGCAGGAGGTAGCAGAAATAGGGGTAGCAGGGATGCTTGTATGAATTAAACATTCACATACAGTTCGTTCGGGCAATTAGTGTGCAGTACAGGCGCACGGTATATTGGGACCATTCTTTAACTTAAATGTGACTCGTCCACAAATGCAAATTTTTTAATAAAAATTAAAATTAAATAGCCATCTTACAACTTAAACATATATAGCATAAGTAGCATAAGTATAAAAAATCAATCTAGCTATTCCGAATCAGAGTCATCTGTATCACTTTGTGTGTTTATTATGAAAGTGTCTCCGTTAACATCAACATGCTGGTCTACATTAAAATACTTATTCTCTTCTTTGATTGCGTGGGCAATATATTTACCCCACAAGTCAGATGTTACGTTCAACATGACCTGCCTGATCAATTGACATACGGCACTGCTGTTTTTGGGGTCGCAATTGTTGGCTCTAAGGTCATGTTTAATTTTAGACCACACTTGTTCTATCGGATTAAAAATGCAGTGGTATGGTGGAAGACGCACCACCTCACAACCATTCATTTTTGCTATTTCATCAATGACATATCTTTTTTCTATGCCCGCCTTTTTCACAATATCCAGCAGCACTGGAATGGTTGGGGTTGGCTCTGGAATGGAAATTTTGTACTGTCTCATAAAATCAAGGATCTCCCCTTTTCTGGTTGTGGTGTTTGGAATTCTGACGGATAGTCGCGAGTGGTAAGGAGCGTTATCCATTACTATTAGGCTATTTGGTGTTATGTTTGGCAATAATTGCTCCTGAAACCACTTTTCAAAGAGCACTGAGTTCATGTCGCAGTGGTAATCAGCGCTCGCATCGCTAATCTGTTTCGTAAATTAATCTATGAATATCACATAATGACCGAAAAGCTTTTATTCTAATGACCGTTACTGCAACTGGGTATTTGTAATGCAAGTAATACCTACAGGACGAATTATCTGAACCCTCCTTTGTAATTTATAAGTTAGCAGAACTAACTTCCTTAAGTACTTCTTTTTGGAAATATACGTTATTATTATTTTGTAAATGTTAACGATAGTGTCAATGAACACATACAATAATTTATTTACAGTTAAGTAATTTTATTTTCAAATAGGTACGAATATTTTTCTTTCAAAAAATAGCTATACTAATCCATGTAAATATTTACAGAGACCACAAAATATTATTATTTTCGTATTATAACTAGTAGAAAGAGACAGAAGATATGAATTACCATTCAAGTTTTCTTGCTCCCTGTACCGCCATACATTTCGAGATGACAGCTGACAGCTACCCATGCACACTAATTGAGCGAACAAACTGTAATTATACGTTGGTTTATTGTTTAACGACTGTACAAAAAATGGGCCGAGCACATGGCTCAAACGTATTTATATTACACTAGTATCTCGCTCGGGACTTCGTTCCCGTGGGAATTCGGGAAAATTATGTAGCCTATGTTACTCAGGGATAATGTAGCATTCTAATGCTGAAAATTTTTTTGTAATCAATCCAGTAGTTTCGGAGCTTATTCGTTACATACAAAAATACAAATCTTTCCTCTTTATAATACAGTACAATCTCACTAATCCGGCACTATTAAAAACCAGACGGTATCGGATTATTAGAATGTTCGGATTACTGGATTGTATAGAAAAACTCATAGTAAATAAAGCACTTCATGAAGAGAATACAATGTATGTATCTGTATCCATGTATCCACGTGAGATATTAACATACAGATATGATAATATCCCACAATTAACTAATAACATGGTTTTAAAATAATCACTTATTGAAACCTGACGTAGGGAGAGGTGAGGATGGCGCAGGCGGGGGGTGCCGGATTATTGGATGTGTCGGTCTATTAAAGTGCCGGATTAGTGAGATTCTACTGTATTAGTATAGATATACAGGGCTTTAGGTAAATCACTTTCAACCTCTCAGTTGGTAAATCAGTCCATGAAACTGAACAACTTTCCCAAGGAAATTTTTTAGTTCCCATACAAACTGCGTCAGCTGATAGCGCATTTTGTATGGGAAGTCAAAATTTTTTTCTCATACTTCGACCTTCGTTCCTTGGGAAAGTTGTTCAGTTTCATGAACTGATTTACCACCCGAGAGGTTGAAAGTGATTTACCTAAAGCCCTGTATATGAAATGCTGACATTAATTTACGTCATATACATCGATTTACTTACACTCTACAATGTTAACACACTCAAACACATTTCTTCATCATTCCATATACGTCCCCACTGCTGGGGCACGGGCCTCCCTCAATAACATGAGGGGTAAATGCCATACTCACCACGCTTGGCAGACGGGTTGGCGAGGGTTTTGATATAATCGCAGAGTTTTCCTTCTCTGTGTGCAGATGAACTTGCTTGCATATTTACCTTAGTCGCCTTGTACGACACCTCGGTAAGAAAGAGGGTGGTCCTATTCCACTCTGCCGGGGACTCACACGGCTGAGACACAAGATTGAGTTAATTTTCTGTAAAAATGGCTTTGTTCTCCGGATAAAATCATATGATTTTGTCATTTAATTACACGGCTAGCTCAACCACCTAAGTTCGTCTAGGCCACCGCTAGAGAACTCGCCTTTTGATACGGTTTGTACAGTCTCTTGTCATAAAATGCAGTGTGGTGATCGGTTGAGAATAACACCACACCATCTCTATCCGTGGGTGTCGTAAGATGCGACTAAGGAAACACAAATGAGACCTGCCTCCTAGTAATCCATCTTAGGCAACGAAACCTCGGTTTGTTTTGAATCTGAGGTGTCTTCCTATGGTCTCATGCGGTGTGGTATAGGCTCTGTGAAGGGCCGTCTGGTTCGCGACGACCATCCCACTGAAGTCCGACGCCAAACAGCTTGCTGTGTTCCGTCAGTGCGTGGGAGTACCAGTGCCTTAATTGGGTTTACTCGCTCCATCGTCGAACTCATCTTGGTCAAGATTGGGGTCAAGAGTTAACCCATCTCATAATAATAATAACAATAAAGTTTTATCTTATTTAATTGTCTACTTTTGGTTCTCCTGATAAAATAATATTCTTTTGTTGTCTAATTACACTGCTGGCTCAACGACCCAAGTACGCCTTGGCCACCGCTAGAGAACTCGCATTTTGACACGATTTCCTACAAGATCAGCACACGACAAAAAAAAGATTTTAGAAAAATACTACGAAAGACCTTTTTATTAAAATAAAGTTTATTATTACAGGAGGACCTTACTGCCCAAAAGGAACCATCTCCTGTACCAGAGAAAGAAACAGAAGAAAAGAAAACAGAAGAGAAAATGGAAGAAGACACAGAGCCGGAACCAGAGAAGGTTAGTTCTAAGAAAAAACAGCACACAACTATCTTTAATTCCCGAAAAAAAAGAGGGGTGTTATAAGTTTAATGTGTCTGTCTGTGTATCTGTGTATTTGGCGGCCGGTTACGATGAGTGGTAGTGACGCTGCCTCTTGATCGGCGGGTCCTGGGTTTGATTCCCAGTCGGGGCAAACATTTGTGTAAAAAGCAGATGTTTGTTCTCGGGTCATCGGTGTTTGTCATTATGTGTGTGCCGAGGGACCCACGACACAAGGGAAAACCTTAGTGTGGGCCTTTAAGTGTGTAGCGTTTATTTATTACTAGCTTTTCGCCCGGGACTTCGTTCCCGTGGGAATTTCCCCGTCAATTTTCCAATGTTTTTAATAGTTATTCTGCTATTCGGGACGGAGAGAAACAATCGGTCCAGCCGTTCTCGAGTTATAAGTGTTGTAACAAACACGACTTTCTTTTATATATAGATATAGATTATCTGTCGATGTTATCGTAGCTCCCAAACGGATGAACCGATTTTCGTTTAGTTTTTTTTGTGTCATATATAATTTCATCCCGAGTGTTCTTAGCTACGTTTCATGAAAATCTGTTCAGCCGTTTAAAAGTTATAAGCAATCGAATGTCGGGGGTGATTCAATTTTTTTAATTAGTGTTATTTGTTTAAGTTCTCCCTTCGTTCATTCGCTGTGCTTGTAGACATAATATATATATATATATATATATATATATATATATATATAATATATATAAGTAGTCATGTATGTATATATAATGTGGTATATGTAGTTATTTATTTATTTATGTACACATTGTCTATTTATATATTATAACCTATATACATAGTTATTATATTCCATAAGTCTATTATTTTCTATAAATATTACCCTGCTACTCTCGACTTCGTAAAGTTGTCCCTAAAACAAGGGTTGCCTGGAAGAGATTGCTCTTAGCGATAAGGCCGCCTTTGCGCACTTTTGTTTAGTTAAGTTTGTAAAACTTTTTTTTTTGTGACTGTGTGCAATAAAGAATTTCTATCTATCTATCTATCTTTTCTACAACGAATGGGTTCGCTCTTGACCACAATTTAGCCCAAGGGCGAACATGCGGTCGAGGATGTAGCAAGCTCACCCAGAAGATGCCTATTCACTCGAACTTTAAAGAGACTCGGGTTATATGAGCCCGGAAATACAGACGCAGGCAGAGAATTCCATTCCTTAGCGGTGAGTAATATAAAAGACTAGCATTCTGCCTGAGACTTCGTTCCCGTGGGAATTCGGGAAAATTATGTAGCCTATGTTACTCAGGGATAATGTAGCAGCCTAATGGTGAAAAAATTTTTGAAATCGGTCCAGTAGTTTCGGAGCCTACCAAATTACCAATCTTTCCTCCTTAAATATTAGTATTAGACGGAGATCCCAGGGCCGCCAGACCTTACTTATTTTGTCATAAACCGAATGTGTGGGAAATAGTAGTGCTAGTACGTACTAGTAACGTATGAATACCAGCTAGCCTGGGCCGGCGGCCAATTTTCAGCTATCAGGTTCTGAAGGTACTTCCAAAAACTGCTCACTAGTCTTGAAGTCACGTTTTCACAAATTTCAAGTTAAACAAAATTTATTGAATAGAATTGAATATTCACGTTAAGCACTTGCTCGTCTGAAAATTATAGCGCTCCATGTATCTCGAGTATGTTATTATAGCTTCTCAAACAGACCTCTTTTGCATGAAAAATCGTGCAATATCCCTAGACCGCGTTGATGTATGTATTTTATATTGATGCGAAAATTCAATTAAAAAAATTTAATAAATAAACGCTACACACTCAAAGGCCCACACTAAGGTTTTCCCTTGTGTCGTGGGTACCTTGGAACATAGGTACATAAAGACAAACACAAACACCCATGACCCGAGAACAAACATCTGTTTTTTACACAAATGTTTGTCCCGACTGGGGAGGATATATGGATGTTTGTTACTCTTTCACGCTCAATTTGGTATGGAGGTAGCTGACACAATGGATTAACAAATAAGCTCTTCGATCAACTATAAAAAACTAGATACACAGTTCCATACAAAAAGAAACAAAATAGTGACCAAACTACAATACGTTCTCTCGAAACGCCCGAATGCCACTGAACGAAAAGACAACTCAAAACGTCAAGTGGGCGGTCATTTAGTGAGGACGATTTTTTGTTGTGGATTGTGTATCTAGTTTTTTATACTTGATCGAAGAATAAGCTACCCAAATTCTCAAGGGAACGAAGTCCAGGGCGGAAAGCTATGTATAAATAAAGGAGGCACAAGTAAGAAATGTTTTTTTTGCAGCAGAAACCCAAAGGGCGCGTGAACAAACGCCAGAAGAAGCAAGAAAAGCAAGAAGAAGAGGTGACGTCATCGACATCGAGTACCCAACAAAAGGAGACCGCCGAGCAAACTGCGCCACAGGTGACATACTCGTAGCTCAACTAATACAATTATTTTTTATCCTTTTTTTATAACATTCGAAAACGGCACGGCAAAATTGTATTACCATTACCTCCTATATAAGGTCCTAATTTATTAGTCACTTTCCTTTTAACACGTTATTGTGTAGGTCAAAATATATCATTTGAGTCAAAAAACAAAAGCATAATATTAAATTTAAAAGGTCTTGAAAAATTTTGTTATGATATTTTTTCATTACTATGTTGAATAAACCCATCCATTCAAACGTAAATAATAATGGCAGTAGTAGAGCGGGCGAGCGGGGAGTGGACGGCTATAATCGAAAGAGAACCATTCCTTTATCTTTAAATGGAATTTTTTTTTACAAAATTTAATTTTCAGATAATTAATTTTTATGTTGTTTTTTGGAATACTATCAACCTATACAATAACGCCTTAGAAGGTAAGTGACTAATAAATTAGGACCTTATATAATATACTAGGGTGAAATTGATAACATTCGACAAACTTTGAGGGATGAATTTACCCATGATTACGAACAACTTTTTCTATGGGACCAACTTTCCTACTAAAAAATAAAAATCTGTTGATCCATACATTGGGGCCATTCATTTATTACGTAAGACGATTTAGTAGGGGAAGGGGGGTCGACCATGTCGTATTCTTTCTTACAAGGGGGGGAGTCTCGGTGGTTCTTACGTAAGATCACAAATATGCGGAAAGTTTAAATTATTATTTGAAAAAGCGCGGGCAATGTGATTAAAACCAAATTTTATTACTACCAAAAAATTAAAATTATTAGTACCTGATTTGTAATTGTAAGTACAAATAAACATTTTTTAAAATTGTTACTTTGAAAAATAAACTTAAAACGAACCAAACGTGTATTAATTTTTTCCTTTAGATTCTTACGTGATAAATATTAAACAGCCTATTTTTTTTTCTTATAATAGGGGGGAGGGGGTCAAAAACTAGCGAAAATAGTCTTACGTAATAAATGAATGGCCCCATTTTGGTTGAGTAGGTATTGAACTTTAGTATGGAACAGCAGGTTTTTATTTTTTAGTAGGAAAGTTGTTCCCATAGAAAAAGTTGTTCGTAATCATGAGTAGATTCACCCCTCAATGTTTGTCGAATGTTTTCAATTTCACCCTGTAGGAGCTGGGAACATAGAACACCCGGAAAAACACCAGGGAAATAGTGTTATTTAGTTTTATTTTATTATGTTTAATCATAGTTCATATGTATGTTAGTCTGTAAGGTATCTATCAATGGGCCTTAGATGCCTGATAAATCTGATAATAAATGATGATTTTATAGAAGCTTTTGTAGAGTATTTTGGGATTGGGTATTGTCCAAGAAAACTCATTATTGCAATTTAAAGGCGATTTATTATAAGGAGCACACTCGTGTTGTTCTAGGGTTACTTGGCAAGAGAGTGTTGCCACATTACAAAAACATAACATAAATTGTGTAATTTAAGTGGCGTTCACATACATTTGTTCATGTATTAAAACATAATGGTAATACAAATTCTGCCAGGCGTGCCGTGTCATTCGAATTATAAAAAGGCCCTGTCACAACGACATTATTTGTATAGTTTTATTTTATTTTTGTAACAATGGTTTTTTTACTTTGATAAGGAATATGCATAACTTTTAATATTTATCCTAAATCACAAGTTTTTTTTTCGTTTCAATGTTTTGGTAATTAACCTTTACCTTTAGGTACATATATTGGATGACTTAAAATTATTCATCAAAGACATTGATATACAATAAAACAACTAGATAACTAATCTCAAAGAAACGTCAACCAAAACCTGTCAAAGCTTTCGAACAAACAGACGGATGAGTGAGCAGGATAAAAGAACTGAACAAAAGAATGAGAAAACTTATCAAAAAGAATGCCCAATCGCCGTGATGGGCATTCATTTGCCGCGGACACTTTTAGAGCGCGATTGGAAGTCTAAAAGTCGGATTTTTAATCAGACGGAGTAAACTGACAGATCGAAATGTCAATTAACGTAATAATGATACCAACTTTCACATTATAGTGAAGTATTTGACTCATTCATAAATAGTTCAAAAGATGTGACTATGAATAAAATGCAAATAATTTTAGAGCATTTAAATTACCGTCAGTTAATTGTCAGACATCCAGCTCGACGACCACATTGATACTGTTAGAGACAGATTTTTGATAAATAAGACTGATGATGATGACGATTCTTCCGATAGTGAATAAATTTATTATAATGAAAACAACATGTTTCTTATTCATGTCCCATTTTTTGTATTCTAGTTCCCCTTAATAGGTAGCAAAAACACACATTAGACAGATATTTTGGATTTTAGATCACTGAACTTAAATGATTAAATTGAGTAAATCATTTAGGCACAACATTAATTGCATTTTGTAAAAAAGCGGCAACATTCGATCTGTCAGTTTACTCCGTCTGATTAAAAATCCGACTATAGCTGTTTATTGTAGGTCAATGATCAAAAATTAAGAACGTTTATCAGCCCTATAAACTGATCAGATCAACTTTACCCAAAGAACATAGAACGAATAACACCACCCCATCTCTTTCCGTGGGTGTCGTAAGAGGCGACTAAGGAAACACTAATGAGACCTGTCTCCTATTAATCCACCCCAGGCAACGACACCTCAATTTGTTCTAAACCTGTGATGTCCTATGGTCTCATGCGGTGTGGTGCTCTGTGTCTGGCCGTCTGGTTCGCGATCACCCTCCTACCGAAGTCCGACGCCAAACAGCTTACTGTGTTCCGTCGGTGCGTGGGAGTACCAGTGTCTTAATTGGCATTTTTTGGGTTAACTCACTCTATCGTCGACCTCATCTATGACCTTAGTCAAGATTGGGGTCAAGAGTTAACCCGTCTCATAATAAAAACAATAAAAAATTCACTCCTCCACACAACTTGCCTCTTCTTCTTGAGTCCTGGTGTCAGAGTTTTCAAACCACACAATAGCAGTGGCGTGCATTCCATACAGAAAAGCAGTGCCTACCCTAGGGTATTCAACGAAAATAAAACAAAAATTAAATATATAATGTACACTAACGATCACAGAATGAAACGAATATAAACGTTTTACTAAATCTCGTTAACTACATTATATTTTTACCGAATTTAAACTTTTTCAAAACAGAGCCATCTAAACCAGTTACTAGTTCAACATTAGAACTAGTAAGAAGAGAGAGCCGTGCCGCTCGCCGCCGCCGCTAGATGGCGAAGCTTATAAGCACTCGTTTGAAATGCCTTTTTTGTTGAAAAATGCTGGCTTCTGATTGGCTGTTTCGCCTCCCCCGCGAAAAATTAACGAACTGATTGTATGGCGAAAAAAGCTCTGCCTATAAAGCGATGCTACCAAATTGAGAAGTGTCAATATTTGGTAAGTTTGGAAGGGCTGTCATAGATTTTTAATTTTGCGGCATTTTTTTCTTATTGGATTGTTTTTCTTTTGCAACTACGAACGAAAACTTTTGCAAATTATTGTTTTATCAGTTTATAGTGATTATTAGAGATTTGTTTAGAACAAAATGAGTACAATAAGTTGTGAAAAGTGTGGTGATGATGTTTGTTTGCCGAAACTGCGTAATTTTTCAAGTTTACCTTTTCAAGAAAAAGTAAACATTATCGCAAAAGGCCAAGTAAGACATTTTAATACTAAAATATACGACATTCATAATAATTGGCTCACGGGCTGTGTGCATACTAACCGCTTATTTTGTGTTCCGTGCATTTTGTTTTCAAACTGTTATACATAAAAGTTTGGAAGCACAGGTTATTTCGATTTGAATAACCTTAAATTGTTTTAACTAACATTCTAAAATCTTAATAATTTTCATCACTAAAAGTTCACTGCCTACCCTGCCTAAAATGTCTATGCACGCCACTGCACAATAGCCTCTGACTTGGTTTTAACGACTGTCGTCAATCGACAACAGCCGGGACTGATAGCAACAACTAGTACGCTCAGTAGATCGCCTTAGTATCAGAAATCTAAAAACATTTCGACAATTTTGTTCAGTTTCATTGGAAGTAACACATCTTAAAGTTTCGAGAACTAGTTCAAAAACATCCAATATATGTATTTAAATTCAAAATGTAAATAATAAAATTGAAAAAAGAGCTATTTCGAGCAATTTTCCATGCATATTCCCTGTTATTACTGTTACAAAATTCTTAATTCTCACCAATTTCATTTATTTGCAAGCTGATAACATTATTCATTTTGTGCTTATTTATTTATATTTTTTAACCCCTAACCTCGCTAGAGCAAAAAGAAAACTTCGATCCGTGACAAAGGCGCCTCGTCATCTCAGGGCCAACGCGGGGCCAGGAACAAAAAGGCACGACGACATTAGGTTCAAATCATACTTGTATATAAAAAAAAAATTGGTTCAAGGAGGTACCATGGTCCTAATATATTACTATGGCAGGACAGAGTTCTGACAGCTGAAAAACGAGCCGAGGGAGATATGTAGTAGAGAGGCTGTGTTTTCTATACCCTGTTTTTTATTCTCAGAGACTAAATTGACAATACCTGGGTTGCCAGTTTTTTGCAAATCTTAAATAGTGATGTGCCACTAACGGTAACCGATGTTATCAAAATTAAGTGTCTGTTTTATATTACTTAAAGAGAAAGGAGGAAATACTTACTTTAAACGTAACGTTATGTCCCTAATCGTTTTTAGGGTTGCTGTATCAAAAATAGAAATTACCGTGTTTTTCGCTAACATACACAAATAACTAATAGAATAGTTACCGATAGATTTTTCTTTTTTTAAAGTTGTTTGCTGTTGTCATATTTAAATAAGTGCCGTATTTCTTAACAGTTTAGTTATTTTGTCATAAATAAGAGCGTGAATTGTCGTATTTTACTGTTGGGAACAACACTGATGGCAACTGTCTTTTTTTGTTTATAAGCATCAAAAGAGGTTTTATTATAAATTCATTTTGATAATAATTTTTAAAATGTTAATATCATACAAAACTAAGAAGCTAATCATCTAATAGAGACAAAATTATTATTATTACGTTTTTTTAAAGTTTCGATTCAAAAATCGACAATTTAGGTACAACACTATTAAAAAAAACTGATAACATTATTTGTAAATTTGACATTTGCATATGTCAATTTAGTCTCTGAGAATAAAAAACAGGGTATAACAAGGTGATATGCCGCCATGACACTGTGACTCTTCGAAGGGATAACAGTAGGAAATTATAATAAAATAGGATTGAAAAAATAAATATTCAAGATTCAAATGTTTATTTGACATTCACACTACAACACAACAACACTAATGAAACAATGAATAAACAATACACAAAATAAACCAAAATAAAAATAAAAATCCTTACTTTATAATATTATAAATGCGAAAGTAACTCTGTCTGTCTGTCCGTCTTTCACGCCTTAACTACTGAACCGATTTTTATGAAAGGTGATATTTCACTTTAATATGGAGCTTGGGCCTGGTCATTGTACAGTACTCCATACGTCGTCATTAATACTAATAATGACATTAGTAGCGTCTATTTTTCATAAAATACATTAGTTTTATTGTAGAAAAATATATAAGATTGATTATTATTGCCATACTTACAATGATGGTGGAATGAAATGACAGATGACAGTGACATTAACGACAGTTGACAAGTGAACGCGCGTTCAAAAATCTATCTACCAGTTGAATCTCATGACATCAAAATATTATAAAAAGTTAATGCTCTGGTGTTATTATTCTTACGCCATTTGTTTTATCCAATATTATAAAGATTTAGCTAGGATTTACTTGTTAAATACAAACAAGTCGATTAATTATTATCAATTAAGCATTGACTATTTTGAACGTGAATTGTCAAACAATATGGCAACCTCAGTGTGGTAACTACGAAAACACGTATGATTTTCAATATTTTATAATTTTCTACAAATCAGCCAGGGATTTTTGAATTTTTTTGATATTTTTCCAGGAATATACTATTTATTTTTTATTTTTCTGGATACTGTACAAAGACCAGGCCCATTTTGAAAAATCACCTTTGGTACAGAGATAGATTAGAGCCTGGGAAAGGACATAGGCTACATTTTATCCCACAGTTGGGCACGATATAACCTGTAGTCCACGCGGTCGGAAAGGTATAAATATAAATTAAAATTAACGCAGTTGTGTTGTTAAACTTTTGTAATTAAATTTATCAAATGCTATTTAAAATACAATTTTTTATTTTAAAAATAAAATATTTTAGACTGGCAAGATAGGAGAGCGAGACACACGGCTCTTGTTACTATCTCTATCGGCTTGGATTTGCCTCTGTTTAAGGCGCAATGGAAAATATACTTTATTCTGTTTAGAATACAGTTAATTTTCCTAAATCCAAAAATAACAAATTTTTCATAGTTATAGGTCCTGTGTTAACTGTACTAGGACCATGGAAGGCACTATTTTTGGACTTCATAGACAAAGAACCTGATTTCAAATGAGTTAGCGAAAATTAACGGGGTGTTTCTCATCGTGAACCAACTTTTCCCAGGGAACCTATATGAAACTGAAAATGTCAATTTCCCATACAAAAACAATTAAGCTGATAAGCACAAGTATGAGATAATATGAAAAAGTTTTTTCATATTCAAAATTATTCAAAGTTTTTTCATATCACCTCGAGGAAAGTGGTTCAGTTTAGTGTACAAATTGACATCATTGATTTTCGCTAAATAAACATTACAAAAGAATATTTTTTTCTAGTCTAAATTTAATTGTAACATTAATTTTGTGTCACTGAAATTTGATTATAAATAAATGATGATGGATTTCACAAAAAAAAAACATAAAAGTTCCAAAATAATGCCTCAACCTTTAAGGGGTTAGGGACAGTTTAGCAAATACTTAAATATTATAATGTACCCAAAACTGATCGGTTACAAGTTATTATTTTCCTGAAGAAAATTCCACTGGAAAATCATTCAGGATTATAGTGTGAATTCAGGGTTTCAGTTTTTGCTAAGTTGTCTCTTACACCTTGTACTTGGTAGGTGTAGTTTAGTGTTGCATATCTGTCGATATTTTGGCTATCGATACCTGACCTTGAAAAACAGTAAGAATATCGATAGGGACTATTGATAGTATCGATAGCCAAAAGTTTGCGATACCATCGATGACAGACCAAGCTGTCGATAGTATCGATACTATTGAATTCAAGTACGGCCGGCCGGTTTAATGGAGTGGTAGTGGCGCTGTCTCTTGATTGACGGGTCCTGGGTTCGATTCCCAGTCGGGGCAAACGTAAAAAGCAGATGTTTGTTCTCGGGTCATGGGTGTTTGTGTCTTGTCTTTATGTATGTTCCGAGGGACCCACGACACAAGGGAAAACCTTAGTTAAAGAAATATTAGAACACGTATTATTGTTGTTTGTATGGTATAAATTATTTTCTTGCTTTGGGGCCATTCATTTATTACGTAAGACTATTTCGCTAGTTTTTGATCCCCTCCCCACCTGTTTAAAATTTATTACGTAAGAATCTAAAGGAAAAAAATAATACACGTTTGGTTCGTTTTAATGTTTATTTTTCAAACTAACAATTTTTAGAAATGTTTATTTGTACAAATAATTTTAATTTTTGTACAATAAACATTAAATAAAATTTGATTTAATTCACTGTGCCCGCGCTTTTTCAAAGTATAATTTTAACTTTGCGCATTTTTGTGATCTTACGTAAGAACTATCGAGACTTCCTCCCACTCCCTTGTAAGAGGAAATAAGACATGGTCCCCCCTAAATCGTCTAACGTAATAAATGAATGGCCCCTTTTTTATTGGATTCTGGGTTTGGTGTCGTATTTAACGTTATTAGTTTGTGCGGTAAATGGTTTTTAGTTAGATCTGTAGTTAGTAAGGGTACGTCCGCACTGACAGGTGTGGGAGCATAGACCTATATCAAGATAGACGGTAAAAGTTTGTCTACCTTGCGTGTAAAAAGTGTGATCCACGGTCACAGTTTTGACCGACTTAAGTCAGTCCGCTTGAGACCATTGCCGTAAATGATAATCGATTTTATATTTTTATTTAATTTTATGAAGTGCCTTTGAATCGTTTCCGCGCGGTCTTGATTTCCCATCACAAAATCTCGCTCGTGAGCGTTTAAGTATTACGTAACGAATTTGGGGGAGGGGGGTCTTGTAAAACGTTACGATGCATTACAGGGGCGGGATCGGGAGTTTGAACTACGCGTTACGTAACATTGTTTTTTTTAACCCTTCAGAAAAATTATGTGGCGTAAAGTACCGGAAAGTCGCTAAAATACCTTTGTAAAAAGGGTCACTTGGTAGTTATGTAACGTTTTACTAGAGGAAGGGGAGGGGGTTACAGAAAAACGTTACGGCGCGTTACATGGGGGGGGTCAAAAATCTCCAAAAATTGTGTTACGTAATACTTGGACGCTCCCTGTCTTGCTTACCTAGACTTAGAGTCTCGTTACACTCCAAACTGGATATGCAGGCTATGGTTTACGATACAAAATAGTGGGTGCGACACCCTTATTTACTAAGTATTTAATTAGCTAAGCCAGGGGGGTGTCACTCCGCAGTTTAGGCATGTTCGCGCGGCGGGCATACTGAGTATGCCAGCGAGCGCGGGCCGCTACTCGCCGCGCGCGCGCTCACCGTATTGGTCGCGTGTTGAACAAAATAATAAGTATATCTACTTATTAACAATATTAAAACCAGACAGAAACACGTTTTGCCATCACAATAGTCTGTAGTTAGTTAGTAGGTAGGCTAGGTATGTAGGCTAGGTATCAAATAACATAGTTGGTTATGTTAACTTGTGTTTTTACTTACTACATTCATAACTAAAGTTACTCTTGATTTTATAAGCAGTGTTATCTTTCTTAATTAATTTCAATAATAATTTTACCTCTAAATCGGCGGCGAGTGTTGACCCTGAGCTCTCGTCGCGAACGCGGCATCGAGTCGGCGGTGCGCAGTAGAATATGAACGCTAGCGGCCGACTATAAGTTTCCATTTCTCTTGCAAGCCTGTGCCGCTCGCAATAGTAGGCAAATTTTTATACCTAAAGTTGACTTTTGTTAGGGAGTGAGACTTCTGTACGTTAGTACTATTATTTATTCTATGGCTAAGCTCTAGGCGCTAAGCAAGTCATTGTTAGTGCGGATGTCGCCTAAAGGTCTGTAAGGTTGTAGTGTAAGTAGTATTATTTACTGAATGTGACTTTGTTTAGTGTGTTTTATTTTCTGGTATTCATAATCCTGTTTTGGCGGTAAAAATCATTACAGTGGAGCGACTACCATCTGAACTTTGTAACCCTAAATACGAACCTAATGAAATCATGGCTACACGTTCAATCTTTTGAATATGCAATTGTTCAGGTCTCATTACGGTGTTTCGTAACCCCCAATAAAAAGAGGGGTGTTATAAGTTTGATTATATGTCTGTGTACCTGTGTGTCTGTCTGTGGCATCGTAGCTCCTAAACGAATAGGTTCAGCCATATTTTTTTTACCTGCCCATATACGTCCCCACCTCTGGGCACGGGCCTCCCTTCGAAACACGAAGGGGATTTAGGCCATAGTCCACCACGCTGGCACAATGCGGGTTGGTTCAGCCATTTAGAAGTTATATTATAAGCTATCGAATGTCAGGAGTGATACAAAAGTAATTTTATTACTATCCTCCCTCATGCATCGTAAGAACAACGGTAAGTGTGCAACTAAGAAAAAATCGATGTCAGTTGGCTGTAGTAAGGATCTATGAACCATAGACTCGGGCGGTGGGTGTTTTTGTCTATCTTTATGTGAGTTCCGAGGGACCCACGACACGAGGGAATACCTTAAGGCGACTACAGCACCCGATAAAGGCAGCACACATAGGAATAGTGCCATCTCCGTCTCTCAACAGGCCTGGGCCGGCAGTGCGAACAGTGTCGATACACGAAGTTTACGGACTGTGAAAGCGCGCGTGCGTAAAATCATGTTCGAAAGTTAGTAAAATGAGATTTATGGAAAGGTGACAGCTTAGATCGAAAAATGCGTCAACTATTTATCGAGAGTGTTCAATCACGAACATTTTGATAGCAAATTCAAGTTCCTTTATTCATTTTACTGTGGTTTTTACAGTTTAAAAGATACAAATATTGGGTATTTAGAGGTGACTTTGTGAGCTTTTTCTATCGAACCAAAAGTGCTGAATCATGTTTTCAGCAAACTACTTATCTAGTTTATGTCCTAAATATTACCGTAGTATTTTTTTCTTTGATTCAATATAGTGCGTCATGCTTATCTACGCATCATAAAATCGTAATTTAGGTGCTGTAGTCGCCTTAATGTTCGTCTTTGAGTGTTGTTATAAAAAAATGATTCAATTCTGTCAGGATCACGGAGGTCATATTGCAGTCGCTTCACTATCTCCTAAATCTTGGATTGTAGTCATTACGCTTGAATGTGTACAGTGCTTATATTTTCTTAGACCAGTATTACAGAAGCAGACTCAAGTATTGATCTAAACTGAAGTATTATCTCTTTCTCTCACTATCAAAATGACAAAGACGACTGCTACTAAAGTATAGATCAGAGTAAGTCGCGTTCTGTAATACGGACTTAAGTCTTGTCTTTCCGAACCACAATAAGAAAATAGAAGGGCTACCGTACGCTTAAAATCCAGCAACCCCTACATACATACTTACATATTTTTTTTAAAAGTGAAGTAAGTTTAAAAAAAAACCTAATAAAAAGAATATGGTTGCACGGTTTGACATCTTTCAAAATGAAAGTTTCATAGAATTAACATTATAGTGTTTCTATTTTCTTAATGTCTTTCGGCAAACAGTGTCTCGTTTTTAATTAAATTCTAAAACGGGTCTAAGTTCGCGTATATGCAGGGCTTTAGGTATCTCTCTTGCAACCTCTCGGGTGGTAAATCAGTCCATGAAACTGAACAACTTTTCCCAAGGAACATACGAACCAAAACTTCATCAGTTTATAGCGCCTTTTGTATGGGAGATTAAAATTTGTTTTTCGTATTTTGACCTACCTAAAGCCCTGTATATTTATTTACCTATTCCCTTTGTTTCGACGCGGTTGCACGCGCCGTGACCACGGGTAGACTGTTATTCTCTCAGAAAGCTGTCATCAGAGTGGTGAAACTACCCTCGGCGTAATTAGACCCGTTTTAGAATTTAATTATGTGTTCAAATCGCGAAAGTTTGATGTGTTTCTTCCTTGTCTTTTGCTGAACCACATTAAGAAAATCGAAAAGCACTACGTACAGAGTCCAGCGCATCAGGTTACTCCATTTTTATTGCAAAACCATTCTTATCGTAACAGCACAGAGTTCTCGCATGTAATGTGCCGCCCTCTGTACATATTGCACCTAATGTGCCGCCCTCTGTACATATTTAAAATGTTTGAAATAGAGCTGCGCATTAATATACACATCATCGCGGTCTGGGGATATTCCACGATTTTTCATACAATAGAGGCCTGTTTGAGAAGCTATAAAAGCATACTTGAGATAAATGGAGGGCTATAATTTTGAGACGAGCAAGTGCTAAACTTGAATTTTCAATTCTAATCAATAAATTTTGTTTTACTTGAAATTTGTGAAAACGTGACGGAAACGAAAACGAAAATGCACTTTTTGCCTGCTTTTCGTATGAAAATGGTTTTCACAAATTTCAACTAAAACAAAATTTATTGAATAGAATTTAAAATTGAGGTTTAGCACTTGCTCGTCTGAAAATTATATCCCTCCATGTATCAAGAGTATGCTGTTATAGCTTTTCAAACATACCTCTTTTGTATGAAAAATCGTGCAATATCTCTAGACCGCGTTGATGTGTGTATTTTTATTTCCTTTTTATTATGTCTTTTTGAAACATTGCTGTTATTGGCTACTACCAAAGTGATACCTTTAACAGTAGTGCCACTTTTATAAATTTCACTGATTTACCTGCGCAGAAGGCTTATTAAAACCGACTTCAGAAAAAGGAGGAGGTTCTCGGTTTCGGCTGTGATGTTTGTTACGCGATAACTCCGCCAATTGTCGGCCGATTTTCCATATTCTTGTTTTGTTCGAAAAGTTATACGCATTTATACTCAAGCTTTAAAATTTTATGTGAAACGCATTGATATACAATAAAACAACTAGATACCCAATCTCAAAGAAACGTCAACCAAAAACTGTCCGAGCTTTCGAACGAACTAACGGATGAGTGAGCAGGATAAAAGAACTGAACAAAAGAATAAAGGAGTGTGAAACTAACAAAAAGAATCCCCACTCGCCGTGATGGGCATTCATTTGCCGCGGACACTTTTTGAGCGCGATTGGAAGTCTAGCTGTTTATTGTAGGTTAATGGTGAAACGTTAAAAAACAAAAAGAAAACGTGCTTGTTAAATTTTATATTAACTTGACGTACGTAAATATGAAAAAAAGTGTGTTATTATAATTAATGCCTAAAATGAATACGGCATGGTTTTGAATACAATATTTTAATTTCAGAAAGTCAATGGAGATGAAAAGGAAGAAACCCCAATGGAAGTTGACGAAACTGGTAAGTATCCTTACTCCTTATCGCGAACTAGCCTGGGAGCCACTAATTTGCTTACATAACTAACTACAACTCAGAGTAAGGCAAGGTGCGTCGCAGAGCATCAGTTTAGTTTAATAAATAAATGAGAGTGATGTGTATATAAACCTTAACATATACCAAGGACTTATGAAGAAACCCCCCCCCCCCCCTACACACATACACTATATAATATATATGTTATAGGCAATGTGTATAATGCAGGTATTCTATACAATACCTAGGAAATGTATAGAATGCCGGGGTCGTTCAGGCAATGTATGAAATGATGTTCAATGTTTGAATTATTTTACACTTCACCTAGGAAATGTATAGAATACCTAGTCATTGTACAGAATGCCGGTTGAAGCATAGGTAATGTATGTAATCGATTTTTCTTCTCTTTACCGCCTCCGTGGCGTAGTGGTTAAGCCACTCGCTTTACACCAGGAGGTCGCGGGTCCGAATCCCGGCGGGGTCTAACTTTGTTAGACTCGGTTTGGTTGGCGGTAGGGTATTTTCTTAGCCCGCCTGGCTAGCGACCACCATCTTATCTAAGTCTTGCCGCCAAACATCAACGTTGACAGCATTTATGTGTTCTGTGTGAAGATAAGATAGCCAGCCCCCCATTGCGTTGGTAAGTCTTGGTTAGTCCACTTCCAACTTCGGCATCATCATCACTTACGATAGGTGAGATGATGCCAAGGGCTAACCAATAGTGATTTAAAAAAATGATTTAGTTAGATAGGTACTGATCTTTTGAGAGCTAATCCTAATTTCAACTTCCACCAGCAGACTGCGCTGATAAGACATGTGTTCTATTGGTTGGTATGCCTAAGTACCTACAAGTTTTTGTGTAGCGAGCGTTTCTCACATAGCAGTTCCCTTCGGATAAACATTTACATTTACAACGTACCAAAAAATAGCTGCAGAAAGTCGTCCCGCCCGCACGCCGCGCACCCGTCTCCTTCCCGTGGTCGTTCATTATACACATTGCCTGATGCGCTTCGGGCATTTTATACAATACCTAGGCAATGTATGAAATGAATCGTATTATACACATTGCCTGAACGTTTTAGGCAATGTATATAATGCCTAGGTATTCTATACAATGCCGGATTATACACATTGCCTATAACATATATATGTTATGGACCAAGTGATAAATTTGGCATTATTCATAATGACCGGGCATTATGAAAAATGCCCAATATGAGAGGGCAATTTGATAATAATTATTCTAATAATCAAATTGACCGGGCATTATACATAATGCCCATCACCTTTTGGGCAGAGTAATACAAATATATTTAATTGCAATTTTTTTATTATTATAGTCATTTAATTTCAGATAAACTAAATGTTAAGGCGGTTGCTGTGAAACCAAAATTGAAAAAGTCCCACTAGATGGCGCTGTTTTTAGAATTGGTAATTTCGTCATGGTTTTGTCGATTATTTCATAATTATGACAAGTTTTGCATAATGTTTTGAAATTGCCGAAAGCCTGTATCTATCTTTGACTGTTATAGTAAGGATTCAGTTTATTTTAATGTTTTATTTTCCCATGTATTGCGAAAACGTGCAATAAAAGTTTATTACGCACACATAGACGTTCGAATAGAGAGTTTCATTCATAAATTCTCGCGTATTTATCTGTCAATTTACTGGTAGGAGGCGTTTTATCTGTCAGATTATTAGGAATCTAAATACAAATCAAAATTTTGAGTTCGTAACTTCTCTAGCATATTGGTCACTTATCACTATCATTTTCAGCGTGTTTTTACGCTCAGTTCTCAAAAGCCGCTTTTCGATCCTTGAGCACACAAAATTCAGTTCATTGACAATCTGAATGCGGTCAATGAGGTAAGGCAACCTTCTGAAGAATTAAAGTGTGATGGGTGACCGTTTTTGTGCTTCAAAACACTCAAAAATAAATGCAATCATATTTAAAAGCAGTATTTAAGGTTAGGTACCTACCCCATTCTAAAAGTTGACTATGATAGGTGACTGCTGTTTTTGTGCTTCACTTAACAATACCTTTTCGAAGCCGAAGTGGATTGTTAGTAGGCACCTATATACATCTAGGTAGGAAATCTGGATTGCGTCATGGTGTTGAAAATTTAAAAAGTCCAAGCTCATATTGTACATTTCTCAAAATGTTATATTCGTAAAATGTCTTTTTGTTAAAAATGACTCACATATTATTTTGAACTGAATTACGTCTAGGCGGGGTCTCACGGGAATTACGTCTCACGGGGAGGTGAGGCCACAGGCTAAGTCAAGCTGCCTATAAAGCGAGGACAAAGGTCGAGCTTTACATAGGGCCCCAAAAATGCAAGGTAGCCGAATTTTTTCAAGTTTTTTTTATTTTAAATATTGATATGGGACATCCACTTTGAAACCCAGATTGACGGATATACGTTTTTACATAATAATAATAATAAACGTTACACACTCAAAGGCCCACATTAAGGTTTTCCCTTGTGTCGTGGGTCCCTCGGAACACACATAAAGACAAACACAAATACCCATGACCCGAGAACAAACATTTGCTTTTCACACAAATATTTGCCCCGACTGGGAATCGAACCCAGGACCCGTCGATCAAGAGGCAGCGCCACTACCACTAGACCAAACTTGTGTGTCATAAATGTTGCTATAGGTAAATTACAATTCAAAATGACGGACATAATGTTTGTAAAAGAAAATACTGTCAAGTTTATGCCTCCCTGAAAGCATACCAACTGTGACCAGCTTAAGAATAAAATATTTCTTTCAATACGTTTCATGTTAAGGGATGGCTTTGCAAAAATTGAAACCCTGATTCAGACTATCATTCTGAACTTTTCAGTGGAATTTTCCACTCATTTCACTTTATATTGATTGTTACATCAGATTTCACTCGTTTTTTTGTTATCCTGGCTGTTACACGAGTGTAACCACGTCGAAGACCCTTTCCCCGTTAGTATCAACGTAGAAGAGATCGACTATCGAGTATCGATGTAACACATTAGAATGTGGTTTCGTATTAATAACTAAAATATTCAAAGTTGTGCTTTTCTGACTATGCTATTTCATAACGGTATTACCTGAACTGGTAGCGAATTAGAGTATCTATTTTTCGGTTTGAATGAGTCAGGGTATTTTAACAATTGTCGACTAATAACCCTCTTAAATTTGAAGTCTATAAGTTCGTTAAAGTCCCATAAAATCCACTTGATGAAATTAAGGGCAGAAATTTTACAGCCAATGGATATACATCGTGTTATATCGTCTCTACAATAAACATCATAACAGTTACAAATAATTCTTAATTTGTGGTTTTACTTTATTAGTCAGGTCAAAAAAAATTGCAAAGAAATGTAGTTACTTTTTTCAGAATAAATGAGAGATAATATTTTTTATCAGAATAAAAAGACAACATACAGCCTGTCCACCATATTTGGTGGAACACCAATCAAAACGACATACTACGTTACGTCGGCAAGTGTTTCAAAATAACCCAATAAAAAGAAATCCAAAATTAAATTCAAAAGTAAGATGGTCGCAAATCTAGAAATCAGTTGCGCGGTTAGTCATCCATTAATGTCATAGATTCATTTACTTGACATTAGTAAACAAGACAGCCTTGCGCTTAAATTTAAAGTATTAAAATTAATTACATTGCTTTTAAATAAAATTTAGCCCAGGAACTTAAAAATTGTGTCAGTTGACTTAGGACATTCTTCAGAACTTTTTTTTCTGAAAAAGGGTATTTTTAATAGGTACACATTGTTACGTACAGACACCGTTTTGATATTTCATTTGTATCTTTCGAACATCTACACGAGGAAGGAAGGATTACACTTTTTCTCTGTTATTTCGTTTTATAGAACAACGAGCTCCTTAAATTGATTTTCTTCACAGATATAATTTGAAAATTTGTTTTTTAAATCACAATGAAGTTTGTTTTCTTTAATAATTAATGTTACAACAGACTATATTTTTCGCAAAGGTTTATTATTCAAAAAAAAAAAGCAAATATCAGCACCAGCCAAATATCAGAACGGAAGAACTTAACAACACGGATCTTAATGTCGTAATCCTCTTGAAATTTTTTGCTAGTAGTTCACTACTGGAAACGGAGTTACATAATAGTTTGACTTTGAATATTTAGCTTATCATTACGAAAAAAATGAGTGAAAAATTTTGTTAAGTTAAACGATTTTGGTGAAAATAAATATTAAAATGATGTAGACAATGTATTCAAAGCTAAAAAATAATTCGGTATGTGCTAGGTACCTGTCATTACACCACTCTCCTCATCCATCTATGGAATTAATCAAAAAAAAATTGTTGGCAGCCATATTGGTTTACAATGATACCGAATGTATTAAACTATATAATCATCCAAACTAAAGGTGCATGCCTACAAAATTTTAGATCAATCAGTCAAAAGGAAGGGGTCAAATTTCAATTACTAGATAACAAGACAAGCTAAATAAAATCATTTAAAAAACATTCTGATGTGTTTTATCGATAATCGATGCGATGTTTAGTGTGGTGTTACCTATGGGAAAAGTTATCTTTGTGTAAAAACCAGTGTTGCCACAAGGAACGAGTGAAATTTGGTGTCACAATCAAGTGTAACCACGAGAAACGCGTGGAAAATTCCGCTATAAAATTGTTCAGAATGACAGCTTGAATCAGGGTTTCAGTTTGTGCGAAGCCGTCCCATACATTTTCATGAATCGTTTTAGAAGACATATTTAATGCTAAAGCAGGTCTCAGTCAGTGTGATTTCAGGAAGGCATAAAACTTGCCAGCGTTTCACATAAAAATTACCCACGACCCAAGTCAATGACCCAAGTTTTTGCCTCGTTCCGTTCCTTTTAAAATGCTTATTTTAAAAGTTTCCTGTTTTAAAATTAAATTATTTATTGAATTATAGTCTATTTTATATTAAAAAATTATAATAATAGCGTAAATCATAAACATCCAAAAACCTATATCGCATTCTGTACATTGCGTAGCGCTAAAGTAGATAACAATACCTTCCTTAAGTTTCCGGGAAAAATGGTTATTTGGAGCCGATCATGATCTATGGTTTAAGAAATTTATTTCTCAAAAGAAATTGCATAGTTCACTTACTGAGAAATACAATTGCGGATACTTGCTTACAAAACAGTTATGTACAGATATTATTTAATATACCCATATCTGTGATCATATATTACACTTATACTTTGTATAAGCTCTACAGTGTATGTCTATAAAAAACATATTAATAAAAATATCATGGATTCCAAATTGAAAAAAACAATCAAAAATTAAAATAACCTAAGTAGTAAGCCAAAGCTTGTACATAAGTTTTTTTTGAAAAGGACATTTTGCGAAAAAACGTTTTGAGAAAAAGACATAATTAGCCTGACCACTTTTTGAAAATGTCCTTTTTCGAAAAGGATATTACGCGAAAAGAACATTTTAAGAAAAATGTCATAATGAGCCTGAACACTTGAGGATATATCGTGTTAAATTATAAATAACTAGCTTTCCGCCCACGGCTCCGCGCGCATGGTCTACAGGTTGCCCAGCTATGGTATAAATCGTAGCTTATGTCCTTTCCCAGGGTCTAATCTATCTCTGTAATCAGTTTAGTAGTTTAGGCGTGAAAGCATACTTAACTGAGAGACAGACAGACACACAGAGTTGCTTTCGCATTTGTAATATTAGTCGGGAATTAGGGATTTGAATTCTTCTTCTTATCGTGAAGGTAAAGTCAAGTGTGTGGCAAACTTGGCTGGTGTTTCTAGGGATTTGAATTAATAACTAATCATACCAGGTTGTAAAAAAAAAGAAAGACTCGTTTAGAAGTTTTTTAAATCAACATTTTATTTTCCAAAACTATAATGGGCTGATATTAATTTTTTCTCGTTTTGTACTTGTTGGGCCCTTTATAAGACGGTGGATCTTGGAAGGCATTCTTTTG
The DNA here is from genome assembly GCA_949987775.1 of Aproaerema taeniolella. Taxonomy (NCBI): domain Eukaryota; kingdom Metazoa; phylum Arthropoda; class Insecta; order Lepidoptera; family Gelechiidae; genus Aproaerema; species Aproaerema taeniolella. Next base: position 2,988,974 of record OX465265.1, read on the forward strand.
GCAGCATGCATGTTTTATAAAAATTAGTCTTGTCCCAATGCCCCCTTCCCGATATTCTGAGTTGACCCTGTATCTGTAATGAAATTATTTCTTACTTAGGTACTTACTCTAGAAAAAGGCAATGAATGAGCCTGTCAAATGCTCATTGATTGCAAAAATGAAGTTTTTAAAATAATGAGCATATTAAAACACTCAAAAGCGGGGGGCTTGTTTCTTTTTATAAGGCGTTTCTTTTTATAAGGCGACTTTGATAAGTAAACGAACCTTTAGAGTTTAGAGGCTAATTTTCTTTAAAACTGAAAACTTTCCTCAAATAACCTATTTTAAATTCTCAAAATAAATTCGACTTCTTAAATTTTCATACCTACTTAGTAGGTAAATCAGCTGATAACTCGAGTTGAATGGAGAGGCAAACTATTGTTTTCACATTTTGACCTGATCCCTGGGAAAAGCTTTTCAGTTTAGTGGGAAAACAGAACGGGACCCTTTCTACGTCTACAATAAAATGAAAACTTGTTGTAGATTACTGTTACTAGAATTTTCACTTATTATACCTACCTACGGCTTACAAATACTTACGACGCATATTTTGGTTCATGTTTTAGGAAAAATATAGTTCGAGACAGCTTGGGATTCGGCCTCGGTCACGCGTAAGCTGTTAGGTGATTTGCTTATTTCAATTTAATGGTAATCGGACGTTCTTATGAACAACCATTTGTACCATTCTCAAATTAGAGGAAATACAAAATCTACAAAAATTATAATCATAACAAACAAATCAATGACAACTTGACACATTTCATAATCTGTGACATTAATCAAAATGCGTTTGAAAACTATACATTTCGGATAAAGCCTTGTAAAAAATTAAAATAAATAAGTATAAGCGTTTCTAAGTAGTTTTTGTTATATATATGTTACCTTAAATTTAAATTTAATTAAAATAACGCGATATTTAACTCATTTTATATTAATTTTTATGAAACAAAGTTAAACAGTATCACGTCTCAGAACGGCCAGTTTATGTATGGCGGGAAACATTTCCTATCTATGTATCTGTCAATTTCTGTAAATGTAACGCACACAAACAGAAGCTAGGCAAAAATTTTAATAATTTCGAAGACTTATAATTTAAAAATGGTTTGATTTATTAATAATTTTATTCGGTTGCCGAAAACTAGATTTTTTAAACAATTTTTCAAAGTAGTTTGGAGAATCTGATATACTTTCAGTCCGGCGTGTATTGGTGAAACGTGTTGTATGAAAATGACACCTCAGCAACCGCCTTAAACAATTTAAATAATCAGACTCATTATTTGGATTAAGTAGCAAGGTAAAAGGCGAGGCCGAAGGCATAGGGCGAAGCCTGGAGCCTCTCCCTCCCCCAATCCAAGATGGCTGCCATGCGAGTTAAGATTTTAACGGTGAGGCGAGGTCACAGACTGAGCCCAACTCCACGTAGGGCGAAGCCCGGAGCGTCCACCCCCTCAATTCAAGATGGTAGCCATACAAGTTTAAATACTGTAGGTGAGGCGAGGCCGTAGGCCGAGGCGAGCTGCGTTTAGGGTGAGGCCGAAGTCCAAACTCCGCGTAGGGCGACGACCAGAGCGTCCCCCCCCCCAATTCAAGATGGCCGCCATACAAGTTTAGATACTAAAGGTGGGGTGAGGCCGTATGCCGAGGAAAGCTGCGTATAGGGCGAGGCCGAAGGCCGAGCTCTGCGTAGGGCGAAGCCCGAAGCGTCACCAAGCGTCTTACCCGCCGACTGCCTTCCGAAAATGTCATATCCGCCAACTTTGAGTTTAGTTGGGGGAATCGTGACGAGAAGGGCAAACCCCGGAGCGTCGCGATTCCCCGCACAAAAAATCCAAGAAGACGGATATTAAATTTTCGGGCATGCCGACATGGGTATCGTTTGATAGATTGTCGGGGATGCTGATTCCGAAAATGTCGTTCATTTTGATATCCAAGATGGCGGACGTTTACATTTTTGATAAAACTGATATGTGTGTCGTTTAATAGGTTTTCGGGGGTGCTTATTCCGTAAACGACATCCATTTTGAAATACAAGATGGCGGACATGCATTTTTTGTAAAAATCCGTCATGGATGTCGTTTTAGATTTTGAAATCTAAGATGGCGGTCGTGAAAAAATAACGAAAACTTTTATAAATTGCAACGAGGGCACTTCCCTCCCCGCACCGCTTCCCTCCCCGCACTTCCCTCCCCGCACTTCCCTCCCCGCACTTAGCTTTATTATCAAATTGCCCAATTGTCACGTAGCAATATAATAATGACCGGGCAATATGATAAATAATGAAGTTTAGATAGTAATTAATCACTTTGCCCGATAGAGCTAGACATTATGAATAATGCCCGGGCATTATTCATAATGCCCGCATTAATCACTTGGTCCATAACATATATATATATATTCTAATAAAACATAATAGTACTTATTACTACCCATATGTCTATCTATAACCAATATGGTTTAAATAAGATAATTTTAAAGCTATAAGTTCTAAAAATTCAAATTGGGAGAGGCCACTGTCCCCTAAGATACAGAGTAATCTAGTTTAGGAGGTAGAGACTTCATAATTTTAAATGTAAACTTTTTGGTGAATAAAAAGATTTTATTATTATTATCAGTGGTTCTAGCGAATTACTTGTTGCCACGTCTGACACAAATTGTGAGGAGTTGGAACAGGTTGTATAATGGTGAGAGGTGGTCAGCCTTTCGCCCATTATACAGCAAAACCCTCGTTTCCCACTTACTGACTTTTACTGTATACCTGAGAGCAGGTAGCTGGCAGATTCTATAAAGGCTGATTTACACAGGGTAGTAACTGACTCCAAATTCGAGGCAAGTCATCGCTGACATAAATATTCGTATGCGAATATTCAAGTCAGCGCTGACTTCACACCGCTGGACTGACTTCAAATCAATTTACATTGGGTTTTTTTTCGGGTCAGCGCTGACTTGCCTCGAATTCGGAGTCAGTTACTTACCCTGTGTAAATCAGTCTTAAGTTATTCGTTTACCCAATCCAGCATGGAAGTATTTAAAATTTCACTAATTTATAACGTTATTACCTCCACAGATAACAAACCTGAAGAGAAACCGACAGAAAATCCAGAATCAACACCGGAACCCGCTACCAAACCGGACACAGAAACAATCAAAGCTGTCGAACCAGAAAACAAAGAACACAAAGACAACAAAGACATCGACATGAGAGATGTTAAAGATAAACCGAGTGAAGCAGACCAGCCTACAACGGAACGTAACGACGTAAATACAGCAGCCAGTGACGTCAAACCCGACGTAAATGACGTAAAAGAGGTTAACGGTACGCCAGACGAGAAAATAGAACCGAAAACTGTCGAGTCGTTACAAACAGAACAAGCAATAACCACTTCCGCGTGATAATTATAAGGAATTAATAGGCGACTTTAAATTAATTAGCGAAAATTAACGTTGTGAATCAGCCAACTAAACAACTTTCGCCATGGAACAGAGTTCGAAATATTAAAATACACACATCAACACGGTCTAGGGATATTGCACGATTTTTCATACAAAAGAGGTCTGTTTGAGAAGCTATAAAAGCATACTCGAGATATATGGAGGGCTATAATTTTCAGACGAGCAAGTTACGCCGGTTATATCAAATATTAATCTAACAAATAAACGGCTAGTTCTGAATTTTTTATATGTTGTTGGACCACTACCAGTATAATATATCCAAGTTTGCAGCTTCGAAAGACCTGTGCTAATTTCCTGAGATTTCAGGTAAATTTCTAGGGAAATTGCGGAATCATATTGTTCGTTTGAGATTTGGCAGCCACCTGATCTTATCAGATTTTTTTAAAATTTCACTTTTTTTTGAATTTTTTTATTTTTTTTCTCAATTAGTACAGAGCAGGAGGCCAATTCTCAAGCATTAGATATTATATCACATTCGATATTTATCGAAAAAACATGGCGGATATCGAATAATTTAGAATTTCGGTATTCTCGAAATATCGTGTTCGATATTTATCGACTGCCAACGCTCGACATGCAACGAGTGGTCAGTAGCACTCGACACTGAATATCGTATGTAATAATCTTGCGGCGGCAGCATTTAAAAATATTTTTTTCTTACATTTTTTTATAGACTCCATTTTTATAAACAAGTTTTTATAAAAAACAACAACAAGAAAACGAAAATTCCAACTGCCCGCGCCAACTGATTTCCCGCCAAAGATTGCTATTTATCGCTCTCTTTATTCTTTTTTTATATCAGGGATGGCAAAGGGTTCCGTGCTTATACAGCCAAAAAAGCACAAAAACCATAAAAAAGTTTGCTGCAAAGTTCACGAAAGTACTTTTTCGAGAAACAAAACGTATTTGACGGACATTGCTTTACCGATATTGTTTATGGTCACGACATTATTATCTAATGCGTACGAGAATAGAGGTTTTTGAAATTTTCGACATTTTTGTCATAATTTCATACGACAAAGCAGACGCGACATTTTATCGGATTTGATATTATATCGTAAGAACTGAGAATTGGCCCCCTGGTTCTCGCAGTTTTGTTCTACTTTAAAAACGTATAAATTTTAATTTTAAACGCATACTTTACGATTTATATGGAGAATACTAAAAAAATGCGTAAATTCGACTATTTTCATACAAAAAGCAGGCAAAGTGCATTTTCGTTTTCGTTTCCGTATCTCGAGTATGCTTTTATAGCTTCTCAAACAGTCTTTTGTATGAAAAATCTTGCAATATCCCTAGACCGCGTTGATGTGTGTAATCTGTGTACAACACTAGCTATCAGCATATTGCGTTAGTATGAGAAGTCGAAAAAAATTGTTTAAATTTTAATGTGAGTGCCCTTTAGGAATGTTGTTTAATTTCATTGGTAAATATTCGCTAAGTAATTTAAAATCAGTCTTATGTTACTGGGAAATTGACACTCTTTGGATGATCGGTAAGAAATTGTCATAAACTGAGATCCCAGGGCCGCCAGACCTCACTTATTTTCTCATTTACCAAAAGTTTGGGAAAGTAGTGCTAATATGTACTACTAGCTTTCCGCCCGTGTGGACTACAGGTTATATCGTGCCCAACTGTGGGATAAAATGTAGCCTATGTCCTTTTCCAGGCTCTAGTCTATATCTGTACCAAATTTCATCAAATTTGAGTAGTTTAGGCGTGAAAGACGGACAGACAGACAGACAGTTACTTTCGCATTTATAATATTAGTATGGATTAACATATGAATACCTGCTAGCCTGGGCCGACGGCCAATTATCAGCTAAAAGGTTCTAAAGGTACTTCTAAAAATTACTCACTTGTAGTACATATTAGCACTACTCTTTTCCACACTATTGGTTACTGAGAAAATAAGTAAGGTCTGGCGGCCCTGGAATCTCGGTCTATTAGGCAGCACTGCCCTGTCACTCTGTCGCAGAAAAATTATTTAAAGTTAAAACAAATTAAATGTAATTGCTGTTTACGTCAACAAGGCGAAAAGTTTCAGTATGATATTTAAAGTAGCATTAATTTTAACATATTACAACGTGTGAAATATGTAATTTCTACAGAGCTGTTGATATATACAATGCAAATTGAAAGTGTTACAGAGATAAGATCTAATACTAAAAAAGTAAATTTTTAACTTTTTATTAACATAATCAAAAAACCCACTCGCGATATGTTTTTAGCATACTAAATCTATATATATAAAAGAAAGTCGTGTTTGTTACAACACTTAAAACTCGAGAACGGCTGGACCGATCTCCATGGTTTTTGATTTGTTGTATTTCTCTCCGTCCCGAATAGCAGAATAACTATTAAAAACATTGTAAAATTGACGGGGAAATTCCCACGGGAACGAAGTCCCGGGCGAAAAGCTAGTTTGATATAAAATAGTTTTCAACCATTAAACCAGGGGTTCCCAACCTTTTTTTGTCTACTGCCCACTTTAAGAATAAATTATTTTTTAACGCCCCCCTTTTTAAACATACTTAAAAACCGCTAAGTACTTATAACTGATTATTGAAACGCAACTTTATAGTATTCGGACAGAGTATCTTTTATTGAAAATAAAACAAACATAATCAATTCTTATATAAAAACTAATGTGAAGGTTGAATCTGATGCTGTTCAATAAGTTTGTTGATATCAGGTTCCAATTTACTCAAAAACAGCCGCAAGTCGCCACGTTCGGTAACACGCAAACGATTTCTCTTTTTAGTAAGCAGCGTTGCCACAGCACTAAATCCACGTTCACACAAATATGACGATGGGAATGCTATCAAGAATCGTTGAACAATTGACCACAATCCAGGGTACAATTGCAGGATCGGTTTTTGTAGCCAAAATTCTTGATATCCATTTTTGAACTTGATTTTTATTTCTTCGTTTGTTGTCAATTCTATAAGTTCTTCTTCCAGCTGAGGTGACATTGCTATGTTGACATTTGAAAATGGATCCAACACCCAGTCTGGTATTTCCAAGTTTAAAATGTCCTGGTATCGTTCGGTGAAGTCAATGTGGAGGTTTTCCAAATGTTGGCAGTAGGCAAACAAGTCGTCGTTACTGCAGGATACTGATAAATTCGGAAAATTGTGAAACTCACGTCTGCCCATATTTTTTTTGTGCAGAAGCAGTTTGGCTGCGAAAGCAGCAACGACATTTTTTGTTTTAATTAAATTTAGTTCATCGCCTTGCAGTTGGAGGTTCACGTCGTTGAACAATTTATACAGGTCTGTCATGTAAGCTATATCATTCTTTGATGTTATGAGCTTGTTGCGCAGTTCTGTATCTTTAGTTTCCAAGAACTCTATCACAGAGTCAAACAGGTTATAAAATCGAATCAGACAATTGCCTCTTGACAGCCAACGAACTTCAGTATGAAGCAACAAACGGTTGAAATCTTCGTCATTAGTAACACAAAGCTGATGAAATAATCTATCATTCAAAGAGCTGCTACGGATTTTATTGAATGCTTTGATGACATATTGCAGTGATTGAAATAGTCGTTCACTTAAGTTTCTAGCAACCAAATGTTGTCTATGAATAACGCAATGTATAGCAAGGACATCTGGAATTTTATTTTTTAGGTACGCTATGAAGCCTTTATGGCGCCCTGTCATAGCCGGAGCGCCATCCGTAGCAACTTGTATAATATTTTTCAAAGGAATCTCTTTCTCTTCACAAAACTTTTCCAATGTATTGAATATGGTTTCGCCTTTTGTATCTGTCTCCAAATTTCTGGCAAACAATAGTTCTTCACGTATTTTCTCATCTTTAATAAACCTCACGTAAGATAGCAACAACGCTTCATTAGTTGGTAAAGTGGACTCATCGAGCTGAATTGAGAATTGACTAGTCCTCAGATGATTGCACAATGATTCTTCAATGTTTTCAGCCATTTCATCAATTCGTCTTTGCACAGAATTATTACTCAAAGGAATTTTTTGGATAATATCTGCGGCCGGTTTATGAAGCACAGTAGTTATTACTTCCTTTATTGCTGGCAAAATTAACTCTTCTCCGATGTTGTGTGGTTTGCCTTTTTGAGCAATTAACAAAGGGATATTGTACGAAGCTCGAAGTCCGTCGTCATCTTGCTTAGCAGCCGCCGAAAATAGTTTTGATACACTTGGCTGAGTATTATGCTTCTTCTCTAGGTCTTGAAAATATGCTACATTCTTGTCTTTCTTATCTGGATGCATTTTATTCAAATGACCTTGCAGTCTTGAAGGCTTCATTGCTTCGTTCGAAAATGTTTTTAGACATAGAAGACACAAAGGCGACGACGGGTTTGTGGGATTTTCAATAAATCCGAATTTAATATATTCCGCAGAGTATTGCCGTCTCTTCTTTTTTACTTCCGACATTGTTTTGTTTTGAGAAATACGTAAGTGGTATAATGAAGTACTGCTTATCTATTATGCGCGAAACCGCAAATGAAAATAAAATAAATTTACGTCGTTTATATAGGATTGCATAAGCAGCACGCACCAACAGGAATAAGACAAACGTGCATAAACTCGTTTATCTCATTCGACGCCCAATCGTACTCGACAAGCAAGAACAAGTATTATAGAACCAGTCGATTGATACAGGAATGTACAAATCGGATTATTTAACAAAAACTTGTTAAAACATGATTGCCCACGGTCTATTATATCGAACCGAGTTTGAGCTATATCTTAATTAATATTAGTTGATGTTCACAAGATGTAGTCGAGAGTCGAGAGCTCAGTCGGTATCTAAGAGTCTTCCTAGCTAGGTAGATGAAATTATAAATCGACCCCAAAGCCCTACACAACGCCCCCTTTTTTTTTCTGGGTCTCTTACCGCCCCCCTTTAGGCCTGCAGCGCCCACAAGGGGGCGTTATCGCCCACGTTGGGAAAGACTGCATTAAACAAATGGGTGAAGTTCGTTCTTAGATCGGAACTTAGACCATCACGTTTTATTGTTATAAGCTACATCTCTTACTGACTTATCTCCGTCTTTCAGGAAAGCGGAAATTGGCTATTACGCTAAAAATAATCCCGACAAAAAAAAGAGAGGTGTCATAAGTTTGACTTACTTATCTGTGTATGTCTGTCTCCTAAACGAATGGACTGATTTCGAGGCAGTTTTTGTTATTTGAAAGCTGACGTTCAGCTTCTGACGTTCAGATGTTTAAGAGTTATTAACGATCTAATATCAGGGGCCATCATTTTAGTATCATAATTGTAATTTAGTGCCAATCTTATTTGGTAGGATTATACTGTTCATATTACCCTGCCAAATCAAATAAAGTCTATTTTATGCGATAGTTAAATAAATACTATACAAGCGTTGAACAATACAGTCGTGCGAAGACTATTACTTAGCTTTCATATTGTATACCTACTAGATTATTTCAGTTTTTGATTAGTTTGATGTTTTCATTTAATTTCACAATGTTTCATTAAAAAAGTACCCACTAACATTCATGTATGTAAAGGTAACAGTCTGTAATTGGCAAATGTTTAGATCTAATCGTGTAGGTATAGTCAAGTGTGTGGCGAGCTTGGCTAACCCTGGTGTTAAGAGTTTTCAAACCGCACAATGGCCTCTGACTTGGTTTTAACGACTGCAGTCAATCGACAGCTTAACGTGCCCTCCGAAGCACGGAAACGCTCGTGATAAATTGCCACTTTGGTCACCCATCAGGTTGCCTCTGTGTAAGTTGCTTAACCTCACTGATCAGTTGAGATCGGCAAAAGCCACTGGGCTACGGGCGATGTTTAGATAAATTCATTAGTGTTGTAAGTTTTTGAGAATGCTGTAGTAGACTTAAGAATAAAAATAAAATAAAAATAATTTCGAAGCGTAATTAAGTATCACTTTCCGGTTTTTAAGTACGGGATTTACCCACAAAGTGTCATATTCACAGTAACACAGTTTTATAGGTCCGCTAGTACCTAAGTACTAGCTTTTTAAGTACAGAGGGCCGTTCATCGATTACCTCATTCTTGCACTGCGCTGTTACAATAAGAACTGTTGCAATGAAATGGGGTAACCGGATTTGCTGGCGCCTGTATGCTGCATATTTTATGTATTTTGAATTTTATGAATGTCTTTTAGTTTGTTTTTATCGTCTAAATCTAAGAATGAAATGCAACAGATGTTTTATGGAACAGATTTTAAATGACTTGAGATATGTTTAAGTTTAAAACTACCTAATGTCATAATAATGATAAGAATAATTAATTATAATTTATAATAGGGGTCAAAGCATGAAATTGCAATTTTTTCTTAAATATTATTTCGTTGATACCTTCTTTTATTAAACGCCGATTCCATTATTTCTTCAATTCCAAAACTAGGCTATATTACGGACCGATTTATACGGAACCACCATTTTTATTCTACTGGGTGAAAAAACCTAGCTATATTCAAAATCCTGAACCAGTATCACTCAAAGAACACATTTATGAAAAAAAAATTCATGGGAATTGTTCATTTTTTGCCTAAACGTAGACATTACTCCTACACCAGGCACGCGAGGGGTGCGGGTAGCGCGAGGGGGGTGTCTACGTTTAGGAAATATAAAAATCCCCCCAAAAAAAGTGTTCAGTAAGTGATACTGGTTCAGGATTTTCAATAAAGCTAGGAGGTTCTTTTTCAACCTGTATAACGAAGCTCAAAAACAGGTTTTTTGTTTTGACACCCATTTCATTGCTTATTATTGTTACAACTGTTCCTTTCAATAAACTAAGTCTGGTCGTACTTTTTTTTTATTTGTTTATTATCAGAAACACATCAAAAAATGAGCCATGAAAAATACAAAGGTTTAGAAAACTTGGTAACAGGCGATACTCAATAATATTATGACTTACCTGAATGCCTAAAATTTCGCTATTTATGAAATAAATCTAATGTTGTATGAAAAAAATATTTCAAACATATATTGAAAATGGCAAGTCTGGCCATCGAAAGCTGTCAACTAGAAACTGCGGCAGATTTAAAAATTCGTCATTCGAAACCTGTTTTCTACACAAAAGTCAATAAGAAAACAATCAAATCAAATTAGAAGAAAATAAAATAGTATTAACTCCGTTTATTTAGTGGATAGCTTTTCAGCAATCGTTAGGAAACGCATCGCATCCCTGATTCATTGCGTGAGGAGCAGCTCCAACAGTTTCCTGAAAGTTATTGCAGGTAGGATGGACGTGGACAGTGCTATTATGCAGCACTGGACACGTTTCCAGCTTACAAAAGATACTAAGATTTCATATGCTAATACAGGTAGATAAAATCTGCCTATGTTGGCATATGAAGTCTTCTTATAGATTAGTTAATTTTAATTTTTAATTTTAACTTTATTTTATTCTAAATAGTAAGTACTAACATAGTTGTAAGTTTCCTTTGTTACTAACCATTTATGGGCCATGCCTGAAATAAAACTATTTTTTTTATAGTGTATACTCAGTGTTTTCAGAGGACGATTTTTAAATCTGCCGCCGTTTCTAGTGGACAGCTTTCGATGGCCAGACTCTATATAACTTGCTTAGCGGTGAAGAAAAACATCGTGATGAAACCCGCCCGTCCAAGAAAATTCATTTTCGAAAGACGAGCGGTCCACCAACCCGCATTGTGCCAGCGTGGTGGACTATGGCCTAAATCCCCTTCGTGTTTCGAAGGGAGGCCCGTGCCCCTCAGGGGGGGACGTATATGGGCTGGTAAAAGTTCATATATGTATATGTTAACGGAAATGTATGAAATCCGTCTTTGTATACAATTCCTAGAAAATGTATATAATTCCTAAAATCGCCCGGAAATGTGTGAAATGAATTATATTTGATATATTTTCTAGGAAATCTTATAGATTTCCTAAATAACAATCGGAAATGTATAAAATGTTTGATTTTGTCTGTTTATAAGTCATTCGACTTCTTTGTTCGATTGTGATAGCCAAGTATTTTTTTATAACCATCCAAATTCTTTTGTACGAAAAATTATGGGATTGTGATACTGTGGTAACCGTTTGTCTGTTACGCTTTTACGCTTAAGCCACTGAAAGGGTTTCAATGAAATTTCTTAGCAAAGAAATACTGCGAGGGAAGCCGGGAATGTAGAACAGTAAGAAACTTGCCAGATATCTTGAATGTTTATTTTACTAGATTGAAATAGTTACAATATTTGAATAAGGTACACCACCGCAAATTGGAGATAGGAAAAAGGGGCGACAAAACGATTTACATCGGCCCGTTTCTTCCCTTTGGCACAACTGCTTGGCACAACCAGTAGTGTCATGGGAAATTTTATTTTCCTGTGACTTTACTGGTAGTGTCAGGGGTAAAACAGCATTTCCAGTGACACTATCGAGTCCCAGTAGTTTCACGGGAAATATTATTTCCTGTGGCACGAGGAGGCTATCTTATCTTCATCGTTGCTGCAATCGTAAAGTAGTACCTTCTGAGATCTTATTTCAAGTACTCGAGATGAAGTTTTTCCAACAGTGTTTTGGAGGGTTGGCACTCTCAAATTAATAAAAGGGTGACGAAACGTTCAGTCACACAACCGCGATTGTTGAAACTCCTGAGGGAGTTCCTAAACACAAAGATGTTAAAAAAACAACAAAGATTGAGGTCAAGAGTTAACCCATCTTATAATAAATATTGAGGTCAAGAGTTAACCCATCTTATAATAAAAATAATAATAAAAAAATAAACAAAGGGTCGAAATGGACTAAAATTTCGATCGACAATGACGATTACATAAATAACATAATTCTTCAATTTATCGCGTAAGAGTACCAGTGCCTTAATAGGTATTTTCTGGGTTAACTTGCTCTATTGTCGACCTCATCTATGACCTTGGTCAAGATTGAGGACAAGAGTTAACCCTTCTCATAATAAAAAATAAATAAAAAATAATCTAATAATAGAGTGCCAACCTTCAAAAATATAATGATTATATATAAATAAAAATTTATAGCAATATAAGTACATGGTGTTTTTCTAATCATTTACATCCCTTAAAGGGGTGAATGTACTCGTGAATACGAACAACTTAATGAATGAGACTCAGAATACAGATGAGACCACCTTCCTACTCGAAAAATAGAGGTTGTGCCATGGGTAATTAGGTTGATCACGGGTAATTTTGCTGTATGTGTCCAATGAGCCAATCAGAAAATAGTGTCACGGGAAAATAAAATTTCCCTTGACACTACTGGTTGTGCCAAGCAGTTGTGCCAAAGGGAAGAAACGCCCTATATAGTTAATACTTCGTCACAGGCAATGAATGCTTTACATATACAATCTACTTGTACGTATTCTATTTCTAACGGGAACCGATCACCTTTTCGAAGAATTTATGTCCGAATTTTATTTGACTGAAAACGGTTAACCTGCGTCTTTTTTGCTAAGGTCAGTCCGGGGCAAGTGCGCCGTGTCCATAATTCCAGCAGCGCCACCATCACCGATTTTGAAATGGGTTATTGCTTCTAATAGTCATGCATTTTTCATTTTATGAATAATTGCTGAGCAATTGCCAGGGTAGGTGGTTTCCGAGACAAATGACCAAGTTTGGGGCGCTGCCAGGATGACGTCAGTTCAGCAGCGCCACGGCTTGAACTCTGTAGTCATAGTAGATATCGAAGACCTGTCTAGATAGTCATTTACTCATGAGTTTTACAGTCCAGGAAAAAGTGTTATTAGATGAAAAAAGGAATTGTACCGCGCACGACGAATCCCGCTACGTCGAGTCTTCTTACGTCGCGTTTACTTTACGTAGACTTACTTCAAATCGCGTACAGTTTAAGAAAATTTGTATTGAATAAAATAATTTATGAAACAAAAAGAAAACAAAATGAAAGTATTTATTGAATGTTTACAATATTACGTGAATGTTTATAATTAGACCTTATTGTTTATCATACGATAACATTTTTAGGAATAGTTATTTTTCATACAGTAAGTAAAAAGGCTTCAGTATGAGTTTGTCACATCCTCGACGGCATCTTCGCCCTTGTGTCTAGATTATGGTCAAGAGCGAACCCATTGTTAATAAGAGGACGGAATATCTGAACCTGGCGCATGAGGTTACCGACGTGGAGGGTGGCATCCACAGAAATAGACCCGATAGTCATTTCAGAGAATGGTTTGGTCCCAAAGAGCCTCACTTTAACAGGAAACGTTGCGATTTCGAAAGTTAGTGGACTTAGCAAAAAATCAGCTGCCGAGTCAATGACGTCACAACAAATTCAATGTCAAGGCTATCCTATGTTTATCTGTTACGTAAAAGCGGTCAATGGCTTCTATGATGTGACTTAAGAATTTATTACGTGATTCAAATAAAAGTGAATTTAACTGGAAAACATATTGTTTATTACGATAGTATAAATAGTGAATAGCGTACGAATCGAAATCATAGTATCTCGCTTTTTAGAGATAGAATTAAAATTTTGAACAAATCTCTCCGTAGCATAACGGGCGAAGATTCGATGTTTTACATATGCCGGTTATGAACAAAATTTAAAACAATAAGAGCGTTATTGATAGTGTAGTTATTGGAAAACACTAATTTGATACGAGCTACAATAAAAGGAAAACCGCGATAACTTCATACCTACTAGAAATACATAAAACAATTATTTTTATTCAGTCTTATTGTATATCTAAGCATATGTATTGTTGCTAATGAGATTCTATTTATCAACAAGTTCCTGTGGGAAATCCGAGAAATATTTTGGTTGGCAACCTGCCCTCTTGTATGATAGCTAGGAATTGTTGATGTTGACATGAAACTCTGGGATTTTATCAATGAAATCATTTTATCTAAATAGCAATCGTAAATCTTTCGTTTTCTGAAAGCCGCGAGACATTAATAATAGTCATAAGCATAAGCTTCAATTCGCTCATTTTCTTGTAATCTCTAATTAATGAGTTTCTAATGCGCATTCTTGAAGATTTTCAGTTTTCAGTCTAATTTACAAGTCAATAGTGACAAAGATTGATAATGCCTAAGACTTTTTTAAGTTTTTAACATCGGGAATCTTCAACTAAGTTTTTGTTTCATCGCAAACGAATTTAACAATAGAAATAGTTCGTCCGGTCAATGACTCTTGCAATGTGGCGCAGTGATTATGAAGTTTTGGATTGAGAGCTGACTTTTTCTGAAAACAATAAGATCAATGGATTTATTACTACCTTTCTAATTTAATAGCTCTAATGGATTTTTATTTCAATATTTTGAATTGGAAAACCTAATGAGGAAGTGTCTTGTTAAATTATATTAATGAAATAACGAGTGTGTAATTTATTTTAAAAGCCAATAAGATAGTTGAAAATGTTCAAAAATTAAAAAATTTGTTCAAAAATCATTGCGGTTTAAAGATTTTTAAAACAATGTTTTGCTAAGCGTTTATCAGACTTTCGAGTTCTAAAACCTCGTAAATAACCGAAATTTCTAGTGCCTAGCGACAAGTTGCAGGGGTAGCCTGTAGGGTCAATCGATTCACGAATTTTTTTCTCTTGATTCTTTTAGATTTTTATCAATATCTTAAAACAATTATCTTGTTCTTTAGATTTGAAATTGTATCTGGTTGGATATGGAAGTTATTAGTGATGTAATAATCTATTTGTTTGACTTTATATAGCAAAATAATACAATTACACCAACTGTGGTATCATATAAGAGGAAAATATTGAGCCATTGTTGTACTTTATTGAATATAAATATAAACCGATATCTTTCGGAATATCCACTCTTTATAAATTAAGCACATAAATTGACTTCATTTCAATACAATAGTGCCTATTTAGAAATAACTTTGCCTCAGTAGTGCATTGACATCGCTTGAAGACAGATCCATACTTTTCCTCCGATCTGAAGCAATGGAATCTCTGCTAATCAGCGAAGTATTTGGTACAGTAAACTGCAGGGGAGACAATTTTTTCCATGACATTTGTCGCTATGGATGTGTGTCCCTATTCCTGCGAGCAGGATGGTGGTTGGACCAAAACAACGAATCTCTGCTGCGGGAGTACAATTTTGAAGGACGTCAGTGTGTCCATATTGTAGCGCAAGGCCATAGAGGAAAGAAGGCAGTGCAATTACTGGAAATCCTGATGCAAATGGGAGCAGACCTGAATGCACCAGATAGAACTTCTGGAAGTACTGCGCTTCATATTGCTGTTGTCCATCAGGACTACGAGCTGGCGACTTGGATCTGCCAGCAGACTGCCGTGGACTTGGAAGCTTGTGACTATGGAGGGCTAACTGCCTATCAAGTTGCTTGGAAGAGAGGCGACTTCAAGATGATGGACATCTTCTTGAAATTCGACGCGGACTGTCATCAGCCATATTCAAGTGAGAGTGAAGGTGAATGTAGTGAAGTGAAAACTAGGTTAATCAAAGTTTAAGTTATCTGAAAATTAAGTGTTTCAGGTTGTGCAAATATTAGCTAAATTAGTGTGTAAGTTTTTTTTTGACACCAGTGAATTAGAAATAATGTCGTGTGTATGATCAATGTTGTCTATAGTTGTAAGGGATTGTATATTGTAAAACGAAAGTCAAAATTATTGTAAAAAGTGCTATTAAACATTATATGAAGATGTCGAAGAATTTTACTGATATATTCCCAAAAAAAACCTCAAAAGTATTAATAAATGTGTATATATATTAACATCAAAGACGTCTATGCTTTCTTTTGGTTCAACAAATTTGCTTGTAACGAAATTATAGCATTATAATGAAGCTATGAGAAGCATCTTATCTTTTAGTATTTAAGGACGTTCTTCAAAAGCATCTCAACTTCTTATTGTAGTTATAGTTCTTTACATAGGGGTAATCCTTTCGAAAGTTGAGCACAAATACATGGATTTAGGAGTAAAAAATAAAGCAATTGACTCTGAACTGGTCGTGGTAGATGATGACAAAATATTATATTCCATTCATCGTTTTTTGCCATTCCAATCTCATTACAGCCGATAGGTTAGAGCGTTGTCATTGAAATTTTAACCGGCAAAATCATATCGATTTATATAAAGGCATCTTCCATACAAAGAAAATTCGAGGAATTTTTACAATTCCGACTATCGTAATTTTTATTAAATAGAATTAAAATGATGGACTATACCTCCTATGTATCAATCTTTACAATATACTGTAAAAAAATTTTATTGAATAAATAATACAATACATATGATATGACATAAATTAGCAAATGTCCTTTTAAGCAGGTGATGAATGTAACAATAGCTTTAATTTCTATTCAAAGCTTGCATGTTTGAAAACAATTTGAATAAAAGACTAATTATATCAACGAATGGACTAAATTCACGAAATCTACAATAATACAGGTAATAAGGGAACAAAAGTTCAATGACTTCTGTTGGGAATTTACTGTTTATAAATAAGTAATTAAAGGTTAACGCCATTGATAATGTACATCAGAAAATTTATGCTGTAGCTGAACGCACGAATTAAGTTAATGGTCTGATATGTGCGCAGTTTGGAATGGAAATGGGTATATAAGTTCCAACACTGTAAAATGGAAATTAGTTCAAAACCACGTTCGTTTGGATATCAACACTAGTAGTGAGCTTTTCATTAAATTCGATATTGAAAACATTACGAAAAATGGCAACTCTGCCTATGGATGGAAATGAATTTCTTCGTTTTATGAGCAAACGTGATTCACTAACTAGCGTCATCGCGGAATATTATTCCATAGTGCCAAAGCGAAAAGAAAAGCTGTTGATAACTTCTGCCGAAGACGAGGATAAGAGTGAAAATAAAAGTGATATGCAGCTTGTGCGACATCTTCACCGTCGTGTAAAGCTCAAAAGTAACGAGGCAAACGTCAGTGCCACTTTCGTCGACGGCTATGAGACGGAGCGGAAGTATATTTGCATCAAAAGCCTGCAAGAGAAGGTCTGCAATGAATTTTGGCAAATCGTATGGGATTACAGGGTCCGAATCATTGTGATGATGAGTCGCTCCAGTGACAACAAGAGTAAACAAAATTTGTTCCCGGATGAGGGTTGTGTGGTAGTGTGTGATAAGTTTCAAATAAAGACTTTGGAGATTAGCGTAAAACCTCACTACAAGATGACTTCTCTAAGTCTGACCGACCAGTCTGGCCACGAGCACAAATTATTCCACTGTCAATACACCGCTTGGCCGTGGGATAACTTTTCTCATCAGCCAGATGCATTTCTAGATTTCTATTGTAACGTGAAAGACTTGTGCCTTCAGTTTGAGAGACAACCTGCTGAGAAAACTGCTCCCATTGTTGTGCAGTGTCTGGATGGAATCAGTAGCTCTGCGGTGTATTGTGTATTTGATATATGTGTTGCGCAATTTGAGAAAACAGGAACTCTATCAGTTGCAAGTGTTCTCAAGAAAGTGCGACAGCAAAAATATGGGTTCATGAACTGTTTAGAAAACTATACTCTGTGTTACCAATTACTAGAAGTTTATATCAAGAAGAAGTTGTTTGCGCAGCCTTTTATCTAAGTTTTATGTCATATTTGTAATCAAAAGTTACTTATTCTACTCAATCGATGTTATCAGCATTATAAACTGCCGTTATTTTGATAATTTTGAATTGAAATATCCTTAGGTAAATACTTATTGCAATTTAATCAATTTTTGGAATTTTCATCGTAATTTGCTTGAAATATTTTAATGCGCATACACAAATCTTTTCTATGCTGTTTAGAATCTATATCATTCTGATGTATTCGAAATAAGTTGAATATTTGCTCGTATTGTTAATCCTTTACCTAGTTAATAAAATTATTACATGGTACTGAACTTCCAAAGAATTAAAAGATTTTTTTACACTCGCCAATGTTGATAAGTAATAGTGTAGCTGCGATTAACACGCCAGATATGGCGTCGGCGCTAATTACGAGTGCCGCCTAACGTCACGAACAACGTCATAGTTAAAAATCGTTCGTTAATTAGTAATTAAAGCTCACAATCTTATCCTGGTCCACAATAAAAATACTCAGTTTTTACAATTACGTAGTTAGTTCAGATAAAAACATTTGTCGCAATAACATTTCTAATGTTTTCATCTCGTGGACCTGAAATTTGATTTTTCAGAACAATGACTGCCAATCTCTTTGATATTTACAGAGCTAGAAATTAGATGCAATGAGCGATAGACTCAAGATACATAGAAGAGATTATTCGTGAGCACTTAAGTATCATCAATATATCAACTGTCGGAACCTGTGAAAAGTTGTGCAGATTTTCCATGTTGGGAAATTTTTCGAGTGGTTCTGAAATCTCATTATGGTTCAGACTACATCAGCACCAATTACATGGCTGTATTTGACTTAAATTAAAATGGTCTGTCACCACTTCAAATATTTGGATTGGCCGGAGACTAGTCTTCATGATGTAAAGATATTCATCGACTTCCTGCTGGCCGTAAATAAAAAAGACTAACATTACTTCAAAAGGTGTTGCAGACTAACCAGCCCCTACCAGGTCCAATTATCGTCCATGATGGAATTAGCTTAAATCGGTTTTCAATGATTAATAATGTTATTCATAATTAGAACGTAAACTGCAATATGTAGGGGAATCATATAATCCTATAGGTTCTTCCATTCTTTCCTGCTTTACAGCATTAATCCCAATGCTGTAGTTCCCAATGCTATGGATTTCATAGAAAGCGACCTTCTAAAATTGTCATTTCTTCAAATTAGAAATTGTTTCTGTGAGCGCATTTCTGTGAACAGATACCGTACTGACGGTTGTCATACATTGTGCCATAAATTTAAACTGTAAGTATAACTATTTCTTTAGAAAAGCGGCCATAAAAATTCAATCTAAAATTTTGGGAAACCGACCTTGTAGAAGGACGTTCAGTGATTCATTCAATATACCATCTCTTGTAAGAATTCTGTATGTGTAGGATCAAACAATGTTTATAAACAGACTACGGCGTCTTTCACGCTCAGTTTGATACCGTTAGTGATCGCGATAACAGTGTGCCAAGATGAGTACAGAAAGCATACAAGACTTTCAAAAACGAAGGGATCAGGACAGCTTCCAAGCAATAATGAAAAGTGAACACTATTTAATAAACCGCCTCACTTTTGAAGATGAAAGTACACCAGAGATAAATGGAAAATGCACCCGCTTGTCAATCGTGGGGCAAATCGACTTCGACATGTTCACTATCAACTATATCGACGGATACAACATCAAAGATAAGTTTTTGATGGTCAGCAATCCTGCATCTGAAATGGATTCGTACATTTTTTGGAGCTGGGTGTGGGATAGTAACTGCAAAGTAATCGTAAGATTCGACTCGAAGAAACTAAAGAGACATCATTGGCTGAATAACAATAAATATACCGTCGGTGAGTTTATCATTCGGAAGGAAATTATCATTGATAAACATTACACACAACTGAAACTGACGGTAAATAATTTAATGGAAAGTAGATGGAGGAAAATTTCACACTACCAGTACCATGAGCTTCCAGACAGAAATACGTCTTTCAATTCTCGACAACTCAAAAGTTTCCTGAAGATGATAAATGACAAACAGGACAGTTACTGCAAAGCAGAAGTGGAAGGCAAGAAAAGTACACATCGTCCAATTGTGATTCATAGTGTCGGATGCTTTGAAAGAGCGGTGACAATTTGTGCTCTGGACATCTGTTTGGATCAGTTAAAGAAAGCGAAATCAGTGGCAGTGCCTAATGTTCTCTTAAAAATTAAGAGCCAAGTGTCTTTTGAATCTTTCAGCTTGGAGGAATACATATTCCTTAATCAAACCTTGCTGGATAGTATCAGCGACTTGAATTTGAAAGAGGAAAAACCCAACGACAGTAATCCCGAAAGTGCGTCTTTCAGACAACGAGTTAGGAAATATTGTTTGCTGTTCAAACGAAAGTCTGTCCCATGACTGTTTTGTGTTGGATATATAGAGTTAGTATTATTGTAAATATAACATTTTTGTGCTAGTATTTGCAAATGTGATTTTGCTGTTAAGTGAAAATTGTCATGAAAAGGACTAAGAAAGTCGGGTTTTTTCTTCATTATTTTAACTCTCATTTGAATAATTGCGAAATTTCTAATCTTATTAGTAATGAGACTATGTAGAATTATTCAATAAATCTTTAATTGTATGTTTTTATTTTCTTCAACTCAAATAACCGTATCTAATATTGATCAAACCTTGAAAAGTATTCCAAAAATAGATAGTCAATCTCTTCAGATGAAAGCATAAATCTTGTACCAATAGATCCATTGCTAAAGTTAAGGAGAATACTATTTTGGTGTTCTGCGTCTCAACCCTAATTGACGATGCAGCGGTCAATGAACCATAATACTGCAAGCAAATTGCGTTCCATTGATTCATGAGCTGGTTATAATGAAAAATGTTCAAAACAAACATCTTTTATGAGTTTTCTCCAAACGGAAGCTACTTCAAATTTTGAAGAACAGTCATTTAAATATTTCGCAGATTACTATGAGGAGATTCCATATTTTATGAGCATATCAATCATACTTGTATGATGTTAATTGTATCATAAAAACAATAAATATGAACATCAAAGGCGCGATTTCTGGCGACATTCACGGAATCAAAATAAATTCTTCGTCGTAACTTTATTTGGGTGCTTTGGCAACTCGCTTCTCTTAGATGAAGGCTAATTAATAATATGAGTCGACCCTTTATTAAGGACATCATTTCTGATGATAAATGATGTCCTCGCCAGAGAAAAACAATCCGTTATGTTTTTCCTGATTAATCCGATTAAAGAGGAAATAGTTACAGCCGAAAGAATCGGTTAATTAACAATAAAAAATAATTGGGCTTCTATACGCTTTAAATAAATTTTATGATAATAGTTTTCGGAACCTTGAGAGCCATTAAATTTTTCCATCGAGTAGCATGTTCTGTATCATATAGTACTTCAAAATACGAGCGATCAATTTATATCAATATTAAATCATATGATATTTGTTACAAGGTTATGCAAGTTCTTTAGTGGCTGTCTACAGTTCATACTGAGTCATTATGAGTTTATGCTTCAATTTAAAGCGTGACTAGAAATTTTCAATAGCGCGCCTTCGCGCGCCCAATAACTAAGTTTTTTGAATATATTATTCGATATGTATTGATATTATGATTTGTTCACGTTCTACGGCTTGATCTACAATAAGTTGAAAAAATTCCGCGTTCAACCAAAAAGAAATCGTGGCCTGTTTTTTGCGAGTTTCGACTAACGGCTAACTTCGCATCTTTCATCTATTTTATTTTAAAAAAGGATAAGCTTAAAACATTTTACTGATGCTCTAGGTATAGTTAAATGTCAAGTCACGGAAATTGTACCTACTTTCTAATTTGTAATTGTTCATAAAATGCATAATTTTTTAACAAAAAATGTAAAAAGACTAAATGGAAGCTATAAAGTGCCAAATCAAATTATAAATTTTGAAAACGCTGCGTTAGTGTGTTGTGAGAAAAGAGACTTTGAAAAGCATTTAATATGCTGCTGACAGTTAATTACTCATTTGTTCATTTCAAACAACAATTGGCCGAATGCCAAAGTTAAAGAAATTTATGTTATTAATATCCCTGTTTGAGGAAAATCCAATTATAATAGAACGCTTTTGCATCAAACAGATATAGTCACGAATTCATAGCAACTTTTGCGCGTAAAAGAAATTTTTTTAAACTTACGAGATTTTTTTGAGTTTCATTTTTAAATTTCGACATGGAAAAAGCCCCTAAGTCAGTGATGAAAAAGATGCAGAAGGGGAAAGCAGTCCTGCTCGATAATGCCAGGATAGTTCGCCGGTTTCTTTCATAATCGACCTAGAACCCTGGCCAATTGTTGCTGGCCTAGCCGGAGTTTTTTTTTCTGCCACTCCCTCCTTCAGAGAAAGTAAGACAGTGTTAGTTTTAAGATAAAATTGTCGGTTGGTGTCACCTTACTAAATATAATTGTATAACGGGCCTCTACGTGTGGCTTTGGCCCTACGCACGCCTTTCAAAGGTCCGGGACATAATTGCCACTGATTCCAAGGAATATAATAATAATAATAATCTTTATTTCACATTAATAATGCCATAACAACATAGACGTCCTGTATCCCGTGATAGTTTTAACTGTGTTACAGGATACAGAGTGTCTTCCCATGTATGCTTTGGTTACATTTCGACAGTGCTTGCTAGAACAGTTCACAAAATCCGATTAGTATTAATGTTACTTAACTACAAAAAAACAATTTATTATTTAATTTAAAGGAATAGTGCACCATATACTGGATTGAGTTGTGTGTGTGTGTGTGTGTGTGTGTGTGTGTGTGTGGTGTTCAAGTGAATGTCTGTACGTGTATATGATGATGTGTTTAAAAGTGCCTACTATTAATTTTGTTATAAAGATGAGACGATAAAAACTCGTATTGCCTTTGCGCAAAACTGGTATAGACTGCAACCCCAGGAAAACGTCGGGTTCTGACGTTAGCCAGAGTTATGGATGGAATAGTACAACGGTGGTATCTTTTAATGCAACGAAAAATGAATAGTTTTCGCACGGTCAGCACATCAGCCAGCTCGTAAACAAGGGAAGTAGGAGTCCGAAAGGGCAGAAACATTGAAACCTTAAGAACGGCTCGCTGCGCTCGTTCTAGTGGCAGAAGATGATTCTTAGCAGCACCTCCCCATGCTGTAATACAATAGCTGATAAGACTTTCGCACAGTGCCTTGTATGTGCTTATTACTAGGTCCCTGTCAGCAACCGTGCGCAGCTGCTTAAAAATATAAATGAGTTTTCTGACACGCTTAACCATGGCACCGATGTGTTAACCCAGCGCAACTTGTCATCAATAATGACACCGAGATATTTCATTTCGGAAGCACGGTCAAGTTTGGGACAAGCGCAATGGAAAACACACCGCCCTGCCTGATAGCGATTGCAAGGGGAAGTGTGGATAGTTAAGGTCATATTCGGTCCGGGTCCGGTGGCGCTCGTTTTGCTAAAGCAGAGATATTTCGTCTTCATAGTATTAAGGGCTAGTAAACTGTCCTCAAGCCATGCAGTGACCCTGCACAGACCCAGTTCAGCAAGTTTAAAAACTGATTCCCACGTATCATCATGGAAGAGGATGACTGTGTCGTCAGCAAACATTAGAAGGTGCGCGCGCTCAAGTGCCACGTTGCAGAGGTTATTAATAAAAATTAAAAATAGCGTCGGACCTAATGTACTGCCCTGCGGCACTCCATACTCACAGAAGGCGTCGTCACTGTCACAGCCCTCCACACGAACACGTTTTTTCCTATTAGATAGGTAGTCTTGAAACCAGGATAAAACGTTACCGCGAATACCTATACCTTCTAGTCGTGCTAGTAAAATCGGAATGGAGACAGTGTCGAATGCCTTCTGCAAGTCGAGAAACACTCCAATGCACTTCTTTTTTACGTCAAGTTGAGACGTTACCAGGGAAGTGAGCTTCAATACCGCGTCCTCTGTGGACCGTGAAGAGCGAAAGCCATATTGATTATCAGCCAAGATACATTTCGTTTCTACCTAAATACTTTGTAAGTCTTTTATTCATGAGTTTTTCGATGATCTTTGAAAGAGCACTTAGAAGTGATATTGGCCGATAATTGGACGGCAGCTGCTTTTCACCAGCTTTAAATATAGGACACACTTGCTTTTTTGAAAACATCTGGGAAAATTCCAGTTTGAAAACTAAGATTACAAAGAAAAGCAATAGGCTGAGAGAGCTCTTTTCTACATAACTTAAGAAAGTTTGTGCTGATTTTGTCCTCACCATGATATAGACAAACATAATAATAAAACAACATACATACGCTCACGCCCATAATCCCTAACGGGGTAGGCAGAGCATCAGTGGTTCTAGAACTACTAGATACCACGTTTGACACAAATTGTAAGGGTTATCAGATGGAATAAGTCGCATTATGGTGAGAGGTGGTCAGCCTTTCGCCCATTGCTCAGCAAAACCCTCGCATCCCTCTTACAGACTTTTACTGTATACCTGGGAGGTAGCTGGCACATTCTAAGTTATTCTTTCACTCCCTGTCCAGCGTGGAAGTTGATTTTCAGTAAATAAATCTGAAGTCAAATTTTATTCTATATATCGGTAGTAACTAATACGGTCCAGTTTTATATAAACAATTATTGTAAAACCTGTGTAATAAAACAATATAATATGAATATAATGTGTTTACTCAATACTTGTTCAATGATTTATCAGTCTAATCATAATCGATAGTCATGTTTAGTATGAACCATGGATCTAGTATAGTTTACACAGGACCTATAAATATGTGACATTTGGATTTAGGATAATTTTCCACGTTAAAAACGTATGAGTCACCGACTTCAATCCCAACAACAGTTCGCACAATATCTAGTTTTTTGCAAATAACTACAAACAGAAATGTCATTCATTTATTTAGATGATGTTCTAGTTTGTAGTATATTTTGTTTTTGTTGATTTTTTTTAAAAGCGCTGAATCATTTTCGATAAAATTTATATGGGACCTCTTCAGGAGTATACTCTTTCGAACAAATAAAGAATTTTGAAAATCGGACAACAGTTGCCGGAGTAATCGCGTAACAAATATACAAAAAAAAAAAAAAAATACCGTCGAATTGAGAACCTCCTCCTTTTTTGAAGTCGGTTGAAAATTAGCATAGAATGGGCAAGATCTTAACATAATAAAGTACATTTTCCATTGTGCCTAAACTTGATATATGTATGTGAGTGCGCCTTCCAAAAGGACCTTATTGTCATAAAGTAATTTCTTTACAATGAACATTAGAAGTTTCTTCGTTAATTATTATAGTAATTTCTTGATACTAAATTTTCTTCGAATATTTTCAGAACACTGTATTATTTTCATATACCTGTTAAACATTCATCCTCGAAATGTTTTGAACATATGCAAAGTTCCTCCGTGGCAAATCTATATAAAAGAGAAGTAAGCTATATTTATGTATTCTATCTAGTTATGAATAAAAGTGAACACTCAAATATTTATTTATCTATAAACTCTGGTCTAAAGTGTTGACTTGAAAAGACAACTAAGTCAAGCAGGGAAATCAAGCAAAATTGATCGTAGTTTATCGTAATTTTTTTTATTTGATTAAGAATGGGTTCGCTCTTGACCACAATCTAGCTCAGGGCAAAGATGCGGTCGAGGATGTAGTGAGCTCACCCAGAAGAAGCCTATTATAACGTAACAATATTTTTTTTAAGAAAGGGGGATGTTTTGTCGACTATTTCTAATCATTTAGAGTAGAATAAACATTTTTTTTGAATGAAACAGTTTGTAACAAACGTAATTGTACATTTACGGATTATCTCCTTTTTTTATTCCGATATTTACAATTCACGCTGGTCCTCATTGCAACATAATTGTGAACATCTAAAACTATATGGAAAATATACACTTTAACATGACTTTAACTTTAAAATTTGAACAAAATTTTATTTTAGCTACACGTCTTCAGGTTTGTTTACATATCATGACATAATCTGCGTCAAAATCATCAAAAGAGACCCCAAACTTCTACTTCTATGAATCATAAAGAATATTATTGTCATTTATAGAGGACTGCCAGTCCATATATACAAAAAAGGCAAATTGACTGATGTATCAACGCCCAGGCCAAACCCTTAAGGCTAGAAAATTGTAATTTCGCACAGGTATTTTTCATGTAACGAAGGCATCCACTAAGTAAGGATTTTTCAAAATTCAACACCCAAGGGGGTGAAAAAGGGGATAAAAGTGTGAATAAAACTTTTTATTCGTTGGACATATTTTCATACAGATTCGTATAACGGCAAAAATAATGAGTTACGTATTTCAGCGTTTTTTTTTACAATTTGACTCAAAATTTTGTCAAGATATCTTACCTTAAAGCAAATAAATGGACATTTGTTTCACGATTTTAAAAAGTCTTCCCCTAAGGGGTTGAAATGGGTTAAAAAGTGATTGACTTATTATGTATCAATGCACAGGCCAAACCCATAAGGGTAGAAAATTGAACTGCGCACACGTAGGTATTCCCGAACGAAAGCATGACGAAAGCATTCAATAAGGAATACAAGGTCCTGAATCACTTTCTGCTTCAACAACACCTAGACTACCGAATACATAATTTTTTCACAATAACAAATGAAATGACACAAGAGAATGAAAAAAAAAAACAATTTTCATTCTGTAAGTAATGCAAGTCGTGTTGCGTGATTTTATTAAAAAAGTTCTTTGCGCGAGTGAAGCTGCGGGAAAAAGCTAGTACACTATATGTCAATGTATTGATGCATAAACATAGAAAAATAAGGTGGTATTGATGGAATTAATTTTTAAAATACTACTTACTTATAGATCTCCTGGTTGCTTCCAGGCTGGACTGGGAGTGAAAGAAAAACTTTCAATGTGCCAGCTGCCGACTCTTCTCAGGCATACTGTAGAAACCAGTAAGTGGAATGCGATGTGGGCGAAAGGCTGACCACCTATCACCACTATACTCATATTCAATCTGATAACCCTCAATTTGTGTCAAATGTGGGATCAAATGGTTCCCTAGAATTATTGATGCTCTGTCTACCCCGTTAGGCATTATAGACGTGAGCGCATGGATGGATGGATCTTCTTGGTTGCTACTATATCGAAGTGTCGTTGCCTGGAATGGTTTACCTGCCTCCTAGTAATCCATCCCAGGCAACGACACTTAATTTTTTTCTGAATCTGAGGTGTCGTCCTATGGTCTCATGCGGTGGTGTGGTAGGCTCTGTAAAGGCCGTCTGGTTCGCGACCACCCTCCTACCGAAGTCCGACGCCAAACAGGTTGCTGTGTTCCGTCGGTGCGTGGGAGTACCAGTGCCTTTATCTAGGCATTTTCTGGGTTAATTCGCTCCATCGTCGAAACACTATCATCGGTGGCCTAATGGTCTAACTAAATTGTGCAGCGGCTAATGGATCGGACTTGTAAGTGAGAGGTATCGAGTTCGATCCCCAGTGCCTGCTTAAATATTTCTTATAAAACACTCCTTTCATTGTTGGAAACCGTATAAAAATCTATTCGTTAGGTTTTAGATAATACTTTTGTATATTTAAAGATATCGTGGAGTCTGTCGTACTTACTTTTAAAGTATGTAGATAATTATAATGAATGAGGGATTTTCTTTTTCTTTTTTTTTCTTTTTTCCCCAGTCGCCGGATAGATGGCGCTAAACTATGTACTTACGTTACTGCAAGGAACGGAACGTTAAATTATTTTTGATTAATTCACTTGAACGTAATTTTGAGATCATAAAACGAAACGTTATAGTCATATCACATCAATATCACTTCTACCATACGTAGTTAGGCGATTTTACGAAAACAACGAAAAAACAAAACTGAATTATAACAAAGCGCGAGAAAACTAGGATGATTGGAAAGCCAAAACAAACTCAGAATATTTGATGCAATGTTTTTCTCCAAGCCTTTTGGCTTTGGCACCTAGTAATGGAGTCAGTTCAGCGCCATCTAGAGAGCTCTGGGGAAATACTTTTTTTTTTAATACCCAAAAAGAAAACCTCCCATTACTTTTTCTCGGAAGTATCATGTGAAGGAGTTTTCATTATTTACCTACCAAAGTATGGCCAAAGCGCTACGCAACGTATCGCGAAACCGTGCCCCGCGCGCGCGCGACCCCCCGCGCCTCGCTGCTATTGGAGTGCGATATACATGGCTGGTTTTCGTGTTTTACGTTGTTATGATTGTTTTTTATTGCAAAATGGAGTGTATTCGATGAAATAACAAAAAATTTAAGCAGAAAATATTAAAGAACATGAAAAAAAAAAATATAACACATACTGAAAGAATATGATGACGCGATAATATCATAACACGAGAATATGATGTTTTGCGAATATGCTAGTGAGCGAGTATAATGTACTGCGAGGGAGCGATATTTTAAATTTATTAATTTAAAATATCTATTTTGTAAGCGCTTAGTTACACGATATTCAAATACTTAGTACAATTTAAACGGATAACAAATGGTATATGTTTTAATGCACAGAAAAAAATAATTGTTTTAATGTAGGTATTTATACATTAAAAACAAAAAATCAAACCGTGAATATCAAAACTTCAAAAAAGGCTATCCCGCGCATGTCGCGTCCGCTTACGGCGAGTCCCGCCACGTCGAGCCGCTTTCACAGCAAGTGGCGTTTCTGACGTCATCACGGCGAGCGAAATGTATGAAGTACAGTTTAACAAACGAATTTACGTTTTTACGGTAAAATTATGTTTGTATAATATTTTTTTGGTCTTATTTTGTGTTTAAACTATAATGATTTTACAAAATTTTGGAATTGTTCATTATTTGTTTCTAGCTTTTATTTGTTTAAGTAAGTAATTATGATAGCCTTTTTTGAAGTTTTGATATTCATGGTTTGATTTTTTGTTTTTAATGTATAAATACATTAAAACAATTATTTTTTTCTGTACATTAAAACATACCATTTGTTATCCGCTTAAATTGTACTAAGTATTTGAATATCGTGTAACTAAGCGCTTACAAAATAGATATTTTAAATTAATAAATTTAAAATATCTACATATCTAATTCATTATAATTATCTACCTACTTTAAAAGTAAGTACGACAGACTCCACGATATCTTTAAATATACAAAAGTATTATCTAAAACCTAACGAACAGATTTTTATACGGTTTCCAACAATGAAAGGAGTGTTTTATAAGAAATATTTAAGCAGGCACTGGGGATCGAACTCGATACCTCTCACTTACAAGTCCGATCCATTAGCCGCTGCACAATTTAGTTAGACCATTACACCACCGATGATAATGTTTTTTTTATTATAAGATGGGTTAACTCTTGACCTCAATATTGACCATAAGGTCAAAGATGAGGTCGACGATGGAGCGAGTTAACCCAGAAAATGCCTAGATAAAGGCACTGGTACTCCCACGCACCGACGGAATACAGCAACTTGTTTGGCGTCGGACTTCGGTAGGAGGGTGGTCGCGAACCAGACGGCCTTTACAGAGCCTACCACACCGCATGAGACCATAGGACGACACCTAAGATTCAGAAAAAAATTAAGTGTCGTTGCCTGGGATGGATTACTAGGAGGCAGGTAAACCATTCCAGGCAACGACACTTCGATATAGTAGCAACCAAGAAGATCCATCCATCCATGCGCTCACGTCTATAATACCTAACGGGGTAGACAGAGCATCAATAATTCTAGGGAACCATTTGATCCCACATTTGACACAAATTGTGAGGGTTATCAGATTGAATATGAGTATAGTGGTGATAGCGTGGTTTAGCCCCTAAGTAACGTAAAAGTTCCGATTTGTACTTTCTGGATATACCTACGAATGGTATCGTTGGATTCCTTGTAACGTCCACAATACGAAACTGAAGGTCGTAGAGTGGCAAAGTTGTGGAGGGGGGAGGGGGGGCAATCAAAGATGGCGGAACGGCATTTTTGTTTTCACGCCATAAGTCGACAAATACTTAACCGATTTAAAAAAATTAAGCGACACATAAAAGTATGCCATGCCATGTTTCGTCCATAGAAATCTAATATGTATTTACTGCAGTTAATGAGTTATCTCATGAAACAAGGATTTTTCGTAAATATTTGTACACTTTTCGAAAGATTGTTCAGTAACAATTTTATGTTTCTTATTTATTTGATAAAGCCTTTATAGAACAGAATTTCAGCTATTCAGAAACGTAAAAATCATTACGCTAGCCCTTCAAACCACTAAGATATACCCATTCGCGTGAACCTCTCAGTAAAATGTAATATTCAAAAAATGCGCTTGGTTTAGACAATATGGACATTATGCTGTTCACAATACGCTGTCTATATTTAATTGTTTATTTATAGTATATATATATTATATATATATATATATATATATATATATGTTGCTCAGCAAGGATACGAGACCACTATTGTAAATAGTCGCGACACCGATGTTTTGCTGTTGCTCGTCCACCATATTGAGAAATTATCCCCACAAGTCTGGGTTCAAAGAGGAACAGCAAAATCACCGAAATACGTTTCTGTTCATAATATTAGCAGGGCACTCGGAGAGGAGAAAAATAGTTTACTCGTTTTTCACGCTATTACTGGCTGTGATACAACAAGCGCCTTTTCTGGAATCACCAAAAAAAGTAGTTGGCCAGTTTTTATTGAAAATTTCCAGCTTCTGTCAAGTTTCGGCTCTGATGCCACTCTGACAGAAGAAAATATGAAACACAGCGAAAAATTCATTATTCAAGTCTATTGCCAGAAGAAACCTCATTTAAAAGAACATCATGATATCGACGATCTAAGAGCAGCCATGTTTCAAAATATAAATAACCTGGATCAATTACCACCCACTAAAAGTGCATTAAATCAGCATATTAAAAGGGCTAATTATCAAACTTTTATTTGGAAAACAGCACACAAACCTGAACAAGCCTTACCACCACCAGAAACGTGTGGGTGATATTTAGAAAACAACAAATTAGTACCTATTACTACTGGTCAGCCTCCAATGACCCTGAACAATTTACAATTGATATCTTGCCAATGTGCAACAGGTTGCCGAACACCCAAATGTAGTTGCGTTAAGAAACAACAGACCTGTATGAAAGGCGTTTGTCATATTAGTTCAGAAATATGCTTAAATCAATTTAATTATATAGAAAATTAATTTTTAATCGATATCAGTAATGCCATAAAAATAAACTTTTATACCACCAAGTACAATCTATGACTGGATTCTTTCTTCATCCCATCATTTGTCTATAGAACCAGATTTATATCTATATCTTAAGTATTGTTATAATCAATATAATTGGCCTCTTGATAAGACACGATGAATTTCTAAAAAACATCATAGAGGGGAAGATAGAGGGAAAGAGAGGGAGAGGACGACCGGAAGAACATATTTTGAACAAATAAAGGAGAAGGTGAACGTCGTGTCTTATAAAGAGGTCAAGATGTTGGCACAGAATATAAATGACTGGAAAATGCTGCACCGACAAGAGCGTGGCTCTTAAGTTAAAGAAAAAGACACTTACGTAAGTAATAACGTACCTTATTTCATTATTTTTAACTACTTTTTATTAATAAAAGAGAAAAGTTTTTTTTTTTAATTGAACTGTTTCCGGAAATACTGAACTGATTTTGATGAAGTTTGGGGTAAAATGTAGATCTATATGTTACGTACACATAGACAGTTACGTACACATAGACATAGGTATGTTACGTACACATAGACATTAAATATAGACAGCGTATTGTGAACAGCATAATGTCCATATTGTCTAAACCAAGCGCATTTTTTGAATATTACATTTTACTGAGAGGTTCACGCGAATGGGTATATCTTAGTGGTTTGAAGGGCTAGCGTAATGATTTTTACGTTTCTGAATAGCTGAAATTCTGTTCTATAAAGGCTTTATCAAATAAATAAGAAACATAAAATTGTTACTGAACAATCTTTCGAAAAGTGTACAAATATTTACGAAAAATCCTTGTTTCACGAGATAACTCATCAACTGCAGTAAATACATATTAGATTTCTATGGACGAAACATGGCATAGGTTATTAACTTTTATGTGTCGCTTATTTTTTTTAAATCGGATAAGTATTTGTCGACTTATGGCGTGAAAACAAAACTGCCGTTCCGCCATCTTTGACTGCCCCCCCCTCCCCCCTCCACAACTTTGCCACTATACGAACTTCAGTTCCGTGTTTCGGACATCACAAGGATTCCAACGATACCACACATAGGTATATCCAGGAAGTACAAATCGGACTCTGTTTCTAGAGCACTTATTCTGCTCAAAAATGATCCAGTCTATGATAGGTGGTCAGCCTTTCGCCCACATCGCATCCCACTTACTGGTTTCTACAGTATGCCTGAGAAGAGTCGGCAGCTGGCACATTCAAAGTTTTTCTTTCACTCCCAGTCCAGCCTGGAAGCAACCAGGAGATCTATAAGTAAGTACCTAGTATTTTAAAAATTAATTCCATCAATACCACCTTATTTTTCTATGTTTATGCATCAATACATTGACATATAGTGTACTAGCTTTTTCCCGCAGCTTCACTCGCGCAAAGAACTTTTTTAATAAAATCACGCAACACGACTTACACTACTTACAGAATGAAAATTGTTTTTTTTTTCATTCTCTTGTGTCATTTTATTAGTTATTGTGAAAAAATTATGTATTCGGTAGTCTAGGTGTTGTTGAAGCAGAAAGTGATTCAGGACCTTGTATTCCTTATTGAATGCTTTCGTCATGCTTTCGTTCGGGAATACCTACGTGTGCGCAATTCAATTTTCTACCCTTATGGGTTTGGCCTGTGCATTGATACATAATAAGTCAATCACTTTTTAACCCATTTCAACCCCTTAGGGGAAGACTTTTTAAAATCGGGAAACAAATGTCCATTTATTTGCTTTAAGGTATATCTTGACAAAATTTTGAGTCAAATTGTAAAAAAAAAATTTTTTTCATACAAACTTTGAACCACTATTTTACCCCATTAGGGGTTGAATGTCAGAAAACGCTGAAATACGTAACTCATTATTTTTGCCGTACTCAATTTATACGAATCTGTATGAAAATATGTCCAACGAATAAAAAGTTTCATTCAAACTTTTATCTCCCTTTTCACCCCCTTGGGTGTTGAATTTTGAAAAATCCTTACTTAGTGGATGCCTTCGTTACATGAAAAATACCTGTGCGAAATTACTCAAACAATAATTAAGAACAATAATTAACGAAGAACAATAGAACAATTTTCTAGCCTTAAGGGTTTGGCCTGGGCGTTGATACATCAGTCAATCACCTTTGCCTTTTTTGTATACCTGGCAGTCCTCTATAAATGACAATAATATTCTTTATGATTCATAGAAGTAGAAGTTTGGGGTCTCTTTTGATGATTTTGACGCAGATTATGTCATGATATATAAACAAACCTGAAAACGTGTAGCTAAAATAAAATTTTGTTCAAATTTTAAAGTTAAAGTGTATATTTTCCATATAGTTTTAGATGTTCACTATTATGTTGCAATGAGGACCAGCGTGAATTGTAAATATCGGAATAAATAAAGGAGATAATCCGTAAATGTGCAATTACGTTTAATACAAACTGTTTCATTAAAAAAAAATGTTCATTCTACTCTAAATGATTAGAAATAGTCGAAAAAACATCCCCCTTTCTTAAAAAAATTATTGTTACGTTATAATTACGATAAACTACGATCAATTTTGCTTGATTTCCCTGCTTGACTTAGTTGTCTTTTCAAGTCAACACTTTAGACCAGAGTTTATAGATAAATAAATATTTGAGTGTTCACTTTTATTCATAACTAGATAGAATACATAAATATAGCTTACTTCTCTTTTATATAGATTTGCCACGGAGGAATTTTGCATATGTTCAAAACATTTCGAGGATGAATGTTTAACAGGAATATGAAAATAATACAGTGTTCTGAAAATATTCGAAGAAAGTTTACTATCAAGAAATTACTATAATAATTAACGAAGAAACTTCTAATGTTCATTGTAAAGAAATTACTTTATGACAATAAGGTCCTTTTGGAAGGCGTACTCACATACATATATCAAGTTTAGGCACAATGGAAAATGTACTTTATTATGTTAAGATCTTGCCCATTCTATGCTAATTTTCCTAAATCCAAATGTCACATAGTTATAGGTCCTGTGTAAACTATACTAGATCCATGGTTCATACTAAACATGACTATCGATTATGATTAGACTGATAAATCATTGAACAAGTATTGAGTAAACACATTATATTCATATTATATTGTTTTATTACACAGGTTTTACAATAATTGTTTATATAAAACTGGACCATATTAGTTACTACCGATATATAGAATAAAATTTGACTTCAGATTTATTTACTGAAAATCAACTTCCACGCTGGACAGGGAGTGAAAGAATAACTTAGAATGTGCCAGCTACCTCCCAGGTATACAGTAAAAGTCTGTAAGAGGGATGCGAGGGTTTTGCTGAACAATGGGCGAAAGGCTGACCACCTCTCACCATAATGCGACTTATTCCATCTGATAACCCTTACAATTTGTGTCAAACGTGGTATCTAGTGGTTCTAGAACCACTGATGCTCTGCCTACCCCGTTAGGGATTATGGGCGTGAGCGTATGTATGTTGTTTTATTATTATGTTTGTCTATATTCCTTGGGATCAGTGGCAATTATGTCCCGGACCTTTGAAAGGCGTGCGTAGGGCCAAAGCCACACGTTATACAAATATATTTAGTAAGGTGACACCAACCGACAATTTTATCTTAAAACTAACACTGTCTTACTCTCTCTGAAGGAGGGAGTGGCAGAAAAAAAACTCCGGCTAGGCCAGCAACAATTGGCCAGGGTTCGATTATGAAAGAAACCGGCGAACTATCCTGGCGTTATCGAGCAGGACTGCTTTCCCCTTCTGCATCTTTTTCATCACTGACTTCCCAGTAATACCGAGCCTCCGAAGATATAAGGTGAGGCTCTTTGGGACCAAACCATTCTCTGATATGACTATCGGGTCTATTTCTGTGGATGCCACCCTCCACGTCGGTAACCTCATGCGCCAGGTTCAGATATTCCGTCCTCTTATTTACAATGGGTTCGCTCTTGACCATAATCTAGACACAAGGGCGAAGATGCCGTCGAGGATGTGACAAACTCATACTGAAGCCTTTTTACTTACTGTATGAAAAAAAAACTATTCCTAAAAATGTTATCGTATGACAAACAATAAGGTCTAATTATAAACATTCACGTAATATTGTAAACATTCAATAAATACTTTCATTTTGTTTTCTTTTTGTTTCATAAATTATTTTATTCAATACAAATTTTCTTAAACTGTACGCGATTTGAAGCAAGTCTACGTAAAGTAAACGCGACGTAAGAAGACTCGACGTAGCGGGATTCGTCGTGCGCGGACTCGACATGCGCGGTACAATTCGACTTAAGAGCACCAGGTAAGATACCTGCCGTGCTGTGACTCCGATAGGTACGTTCGAATCTATTACTTACTGTTTTTGATACATAAAATTATTATAAAATGAATGTTAGAATAAATAGTTTGACCTTGAATAATAGCTCGGATACTTGATTTAGAACTTTGGTGTAGAACTAAAAAATATACCAGGGGTTGCCAACTTGATTATACCCAAGATCTCCTGTTTACTAACTAACGAACTGTTTACTAACACAGGGGTGCGATCTACCAATTACATACTTCTTGAAATCTTAATTGAAACAGCATAGTTCAGTAAATAAATAAATAAATAAACGCTACACACTCAAAGGCCCACACTAAGGTTTTCCCTTGTGTCGTGGGTCCCTTGGAACACACAAAGACAAACACAAACACCCATGACCCGAGAACAAACATCTGCTTTTTACACAAATGTTTGCCCCGACTGGCGATCGAACCCAGGACCCGCCGATCAAGAGGCAGCGTCACTACCACTCGACCAAACCGGCCGTCGAACACAATCATGTAGTATTTTTTTTTATTATATAAAGACAAAATACTTATTTTTTTATTTTTTTGCCTTGCCACGATCGAGTGGACTAACAGTCGCGATCGACCGGTCGATCGCGATCGACGGGTTGGCCACCCCTGAAATATACCATATGTTATATTCTATTAAAATAATGCGTTTATTAGCGTTGGCCGGCACTTTTGAAATTAGCCCAATTCGGGTGATATCCTTTAGGTACTAATATCTAATGCTAAAAGAAAGTAAGTATTGGTACCTAGTTCATTTAGTTTTTAAGTAAGGCAATCCAGGTCCTCTCCCCATAAATATTGTTACATTTAGTTAAATCATACATGGGTAGGCTTTCGAGTTGTCTCAATTTGCTAGATTGTACCTAGTACTTCTATTGTGAAGATAAACATTTGTTTTGTGTATTAAAGA
The DNA here is from genome assembly GCA_949987775.1 of Aproaerema taeniolella. Lineage (NCBI taxonomy): Eukaryota > Metazoa > Arthropoda > Insecta > Lepidoptera > Gelechiidae > Aproaerema > Aproaerema taeniolella. The sequence goes on from OX465265.1 coordinate 3,025,498, forward strand.
TGTGTTTGCGTTCAAAGGGAACCCCCCCTTTAAGATTTGTAATTTGAATCCGATCCTATTACTACTTAGTTTTACTTACTCTTAGTATGATAGCGCTGTAGTTTTTCCACACATTGAAATGTATGTAATCGTTGTGAACTTGTCAAAAATTAAAACCATGTTATTTTCAAGAACATATTATTTTATTCCTTCAACTGTACAAAATAAGGTTAGCCTTATTTTCCTGAGTTCAAATCAATATTTCATTTCTTGAGTTCAAAATATGCGGCAACCGCCTCAAAACAGTAAAATAACCCTATAAATATATAGGCACACCCTAAGTACGCATGCAATGGTACTAAGTCACTGAGTTTGCTAATTATGAAAATACCCGATGAAAGTCGGTGAACACCGGCGATCAATGCGATTCCAATGGTGACTCTCAGTAATTTCGGGTTCGGGTCATTTTTTAATTGGCCAATATAAATGCATATTGTCAAGACAATCATCACAAAATGTACTGATGTACATATTAAAGAATTTATAATAAATATCAGTAATTTTTGTAATTTTTTCATGAAGTCCGACGCCGTAACATGATCAAAATCAATATTTAAATAGTCAAATTGACTCCACAATTTTTCATGTATTCCTCTAAAGTACATATAAAATAATTGGCCTTTTATCCAAATGATGTCCTTTTTCACTGGAACATCATGAATTGTCTTCCAGTTTTTTTGAATGTATTTATGATGCAGTGTGATATATGTTAGCAGTTTTGCAATTTCTATAGAGTCTACATGTTTTACAGTTTTCAATAATTTCATTATTCGATGATCTACCACCGAATCTAAGGCAGCAAAAACAACATATAAACCCGCACTGACTACCGGCCAATAATTAAATACAGCTTTTACAGCAGCTACGATGTCAAATAATTTTGGAAGCGGCATTTTGTTAACCTGAAACATAAAACATAATAATACTTAATTGAATAAATATAAAACGAAGTTGAGAAGTTTGTTTCTAATTATTGGAGGACTAGCTTTTATAATAGAATAGAAATAGAATAGAAAAAATCTTTATTTTATAGGACATTCAGGATGCCACTTAAAACAAGTCAAGATTACATGAAATACATACAAACAAACATTAAAGGATTTAAATACATAAATTCGCAAAGATGCAGTCTTCCCCATAGAAGAACAGGTAAGAAACTCTGAGGGTGCTCTTTTTAATCGCATTACAAATTTTATTATTTTCTAATTATAACTAATTCTGAAATAACTCTAGAGCTGAGCAGTTCATTCCCATGGCTGCTTGTCAGTTAGGTAATCAGAAATTTTGTAACAGCCCTTTTTGCAAAGTTTTTGTTTAATTACTGTCTTAAATTTGTCTAAAGGTAAATTTTGAATGCACATGGGAATCTTATTATAGAAACGTGTACATTGACCCATAAAAGAGTTCGTGACCTTGTGGAGACGACTGTCTAGTACCTAGGTAACACTGAAAATGTTTAGAAAATGAAAAAGGGCTTAATGTAGAAAGTTGCCAATACTTTTATTGTTTTTCGAATTAATCTCCGTTCCTCTCTACACATCGTCGCATTCGATGGAACCATTAAGAAAAGCAGTGGGCCCATTCTTCCTTAGGGATCTCTTCTATGGCATTTTCGTACGCTTTCACCGCATCTTCAGTCACTCTCTTATCTTCCTCTATCATGCGTCGCACAGCACTGATGTTATCTTCAGTAGTCGCTGTTAAAGGACGTCCCTCACGCGGATCATCATTGAGATTGCTACGTCCACGCTTAAACTCGTAAAACTAATTGTAAATAGTGGCACGAGATGGGGCTTCATTACGAAATGCTAATCGCAGCCTATCATAGCTTTGTTGTTGAGTAAGCCCACAACCAAAGTCATAATAAATCATTGACCGAAAATTTTCTCGCGTTAGGTTCATTTTCACGTGTAACAAGAGTTTTAGATTTGCCGCCAATTCTCAAAAACAAATGACAAATGATTTAACCACTGACATAAAGTATATGGACTGGCAGTCCTCTATAAATTACAGCATTTGTCTCTAGGATGCATTGAAAGTGACAAATTCGCAGGAATTTTGACAAATTGAACGGAACTTGACGCAGTGAATTGTAAACAATTTGAAATATTTGAAAATGTTGTTAAAATTTTAAAGAATAAGCGAATTTTTGTATAAAGTTTTATTAATATTCAATTTTGTGACCATGAGAATATGCTTGGTTTGTAAATATAAACAGAAAAAAGGAGATAATCGGTCAATGTACAAGTATGTTTTTTTACCAACTGTTTTATTAAAAAAAGTTGTTTTAAAACGTCTTAATTCTACTTTAAATCATTAGAAATTGTCGGGAAGACATTCCACTTTTTCTAAGTATATATATAGTTATGTTAAAATGACTATAAAAGATAAAATTTTCGCATTTTCAATTTCGCTTGATTCGCCTGCTTTATTTCGCTAGTGCTTCCAAAGACAGTCGATAAAAACAATGTCGATAGAAACATGTTATAGGTATATTAGTGTAAAATATTACTTAATGTTACGTACAATGGCAAACAACACCGTTTTTATTTTGTTGAGTACCCATGATTACTTTTTTAGGGTTATGTAGTAGACTACAAAGTTATAGTTTCGCCATATCCGTCTACTCGCAATTTTCTGAGAGACCTTGATACTACAAAATTGTAATCACACCTTAGTACCTAAGCTTTTCAAGATAACAAGTAATGTTTGATTAAATTGCGCGTCGCTCGACACGCTCTTGAATGATTTTAGATAAATATTTAAGAGTTTACTAATCTTCATAAGAACAGTAAGACAGAATACCTAACCAGATTTCCAACCGACGAAGTTTTAAAAAAAAAATGGCTTCAAAATATGAATGTTTCGAAGAACTGGACATCAAAGAAAAGCCACGAAATATGTTCGAAACATTGTTCCTACAATATTTGAAGAAAATGTTCAAGGTAAAGGTTATACATAAGGGTTACTAGAAATATGTCACGATAGAAACATGTACTAGTTTTGAAAAATTACATACTTTAACTTTTTATAAAGTAACACAGCTTTAAATATTATTGTTTTTGAAACTAACGCATTTATTTGTTTTATTTTTCATGATTGTAGTTAACTGCCTACCCCGCTGGGGATACTTATAGTTTGTCGACTAATCGACTTTTGGCCTCACTACGTAGAGTTCGTTTTTCTGCCGCTGCCGCCTACAGCGCCAAAATGGCGAAAATAAAATGGTCTCGTTTTTGATTTGACAACAGCCAGTCTAGTGGTATTTAACTTATTTTTTCTATGTCTATGTATTTAACTTATTTTTTCTATGTCTATGAATATACTACATTAGGTTACCAAAGAGTTCCAAAATTGAAATTCAAAAAAAGTTTTCATTAGCAATGTTTCTAACTGGCCAGTTCTAAACATTTTCAATGTTACCCACGTACATCCAGTTTTTGCTTGATCCTAGTATTTACATTGTGCCTATCGCTATTTTTCTTAATCAAATGTTAATTTTTCTTCACATATAAAAGATTGTCACATATATATTGGGACGCAAAAGTCAGAATATCTATTTCTTTGAACATTTGTCTTAGAAAAATTCTAGATCTGATTTGATAAATCGCGCAAACAGCCCTTTTCTGCAGAACAAAGATCTTATTGATATCCGTAGCATTACCCCACAGTAAAATACCATATGACATTAGGCTGTGGAAGTAATTAAAATATACGGTTCTCGCGGTTTCAACGTCAGATAGTTGACGGATTTTTTTAAGTGCTTAGGCTGCTGAACTGAGTCTGCTCGCTAACCCATCAATAAGAGTACCTCATTGAAGTTTTGCATCGAGAGTTATTCCTAAGAATATACAGTAGATTCCACAACGTCCAGTTTTTCATTCTTAATCTGTACATTGGTATTAACCTGTTTAACATTGGGCAAGGTAAACTTAACACATTTGGTTTTTTTCTCGTTCAAACGAAGGTTATTTACAGTAAACCATTCAACTACCTTAGAGATCGCAGTATTCACATCGTCATAATAAATAAATAAAAAAAAAACGTTTATTTTACCATGCAGCACACAGATACAATCATTTAGACGATCACAAAAAAAACACAGATTTAAAATAAACAAAAATACATACAATATAAACATATTAATTTGCGTATGGATGCTGCAGTGAGTAAAAAGGCCTGGGCTCAGCGATTTTTGTCAGTCTGTATTTCAGACTGGCAACACTGATTTTCAGAATCAGAGTCGTACCTCTTCACTTTAAATATTAGTGATGTGTCATCTGCAAATAATACCATCTCATGGGCGTCTTCAACAAGAGAAGGTAAGTCATTAATGTAAACGAGAAACAGGAATGGTCCTAGTATTGAAACCCGTGGGACACCCATACAGACTGTGGACCCAGGTGACCTAGTGCCGTTAACTCAACCTTCTGGATCCTATTACTCAGGTAAGATTCCATAAGCCTAAGTGCGTATCCTCTTATGCCATAATGATGTAATTTTCTGATCAGAGTTTCATAATAAACACAATCGAAAGCCTTGGACAAATCACAGAAGACTCCAAGAGCATCCTGCGAGTCTTTCCAGGCCGCAAAACTATGACGAATGAGCTCAACACCAGCATAAGTCCACAATCCAGTACTTAGACCGGATGTAATTCATCATGAGCTACGGACCTCCGTGTAAGGTTCTCTCGTAAGCGTCTGCAACTATTAATTTTGCTAAATGCGCCTTGCGAGGAATCAAGATGGGGTGCTTGCGATCGTCCTCGATATCGGCCATTTGCAACCGTCCTCCAACACGCCAAAATCCATCTCGATCCTTGTTTGGGTTAAGATAAGCAAACTTATCCTTCTTGTGCGTAATTTTATCATTAAAATACGCCTCTTGACACCTTTTGATGCAGATTCTCATAGCCATTTGCAATTCTTTGGAGGTCAACCAAAGGGTTTTGGATTGGCTGCTAGGCGAATAAAATCTTCTACACCACAAAATAACTCTTAACAGCCCTCTAAGTGAGGAAAAACGTTCTATTAAAGGATCACCTTCTGATGGTGATTCTTGTGTAAAAAATTCATTTGCTCGTCGTTCTAAATCTGTATCAAATCTTTGTTTATTCTCGCTGCTTACCTTCTCTCGCCATTTCTTCGTCATGCAACCAGACCGGACCAGATTTCCAGATTTCTAACTCTTCTAGATCAGCTGGATTGACACCTTTAGATGCCCAATCCGCTGGATTTTCCTGACCATTGACATGCCCCCAATGGCTGCGCCCAAATAGGTTGATGACTTGGATAGTCACTGAGCCAAGCGAGAACTACAGTGGAATCCGTCCATGCGTAGACATTGCTCACTGCAACACAAAGGACTTCAGCAACCTCATGCAACAGTTTTGCAAGTAATACGGCTCCGCAAAGCTCCAAGCGAGGTATGAAGACTTGCTTTATGGGCGGAACTTTTGTTTAAGCTGCTATCAAAGCGATATACACCTCACCGTTGTTTCTAACCACCAGTGAGTAAGTATACTACGACCGCGTATGCATCATTAGACGCATCGCTGAAACCGTGCAGCTCCAAAACACCGTCAGCTTTACTAGTGTGAATCCACCTGGGTATACAAAAACTCGTCAATGTCAAAAGTCTGCTACGGAAAGTTAACCACTCTTGTAAAAGATCCATAGGCAACTCCTGATCCCAATCTATTCCCGATATCCAAACCTTTTGTATAAAGATTTTTGCTGTTATAATGACAGGGGCAATCCATCCCAATGGATCAAAGAGTCTGGAAATATCTGACACGACCCTTCTCTTGGTTACCGGGATGGTAACCTCTGGTAACTTGACGGAGTATATGAACGTGTCCATCAATTTATTCCAACAAAGACCTAAGACTTTCATGAGCCCTTCGTTTTTGTTTTCTGAGTTTATTTCGAGATTTTCTTACATTTTGACTATGTCAGCAATTAGGCATATAGGATGCGTACGCCAACGCATAATAAAGTGCCTTAAATCAGGTTGAAGCACTGGCCCTATCATAAGTTCTTGATTTAACGACACCCCATTTGTACCAGGACAAGAGGCATCGAAAACCACTCTTAACTTAGTGGTGTTTTTGTCTTCTCGAACAACCGCGTGATGTGGCAGGTAGACTGCATTAGGGTTGCCTCTTTCTCTTTCTGGAACGACCTCCATGTGATTTAGTTCAAGATACTCGTTTACAACGGCAGAATATCTCGTTTTTAAATCAAGATCTTTCGCCAATTTTCTTTCTAAAAGGCGGAGTCGTTTGTGGGCAATTTCCTTAGAGTTGCCATACTTGCAACTGGGATCTTGGTCACGAAAGGGCAACTTTACCCAATTTATCACGTGTAGTGGTTGCATTGAAGATCTGTTCACAGCGTAATTCTTCTTCAGTCAGAACTCGTTTCATAACACTTATTGGTTCCGACTCCTGTTCCCAAAACTTTCGTAATAGTGCAATCTCATCAATCTGCACATATTAAATAAATACTATATTGCAACTTTATGAGTCATCTTAAGCTTCACTAGCGTTTATTTGGCCTGATAAGACCAACCCTAGTCTGGTCTTTTGTGCAATAGGTGAGCCAGGGGGACCCTTAATCACGCCATCTTCTAAGATCTGGGCAAACAACTCTGCACCCAGAAGCAAGTCTATCTTGTTGGGGATATTAAACTTCGGGTCGGCTAATTTTAATTGGTTTATAGCCGGCCATGTAGCGACACTGATCTTCCTTGAAGGTAAAAGGGTTGTGAGTTTATTCAAAACATGAACCTTTGCTTCTTACCAAAATGAAGGATCATGTAGAGAGCGTAGTTTAATAAAAAACACGTATTTTGAATCAAGAAAACCACCCTCATCACCTCCTATGCCAGACACTAATAATTTTGTTGGAACCTTCTGCAATCCAAGTGATTGAACTACCGACTCCGTAATAAAGGAAGCCTGCGATCCTTGATCCAACAAACATCTCAGTGTCATAGCTGAACCCCTATTAGATTCAGCTTTGACTAAAGCTGTGGCTAACAAAGTCTGACATTGATTATGCGAAAAACATGTAACGACGCTTTCTGGCTGTCATTCGTCCTGATTTTCGGGAGCAGTTGTTGTGTTACATACCTTATTGTCAACAGCCCCGGGCTTGGTAGAAGTTTCTGTTGGGGCTTGTTGGGGATGAAGTAGGGAATGGTGTTTTCTCTTACAAACCCTGCAACGTGAGGAACCTTAAAAAAGAAAACTGAATGGCCTTCACCCAAGCAATTAAAACATAAACGACTGGTTTGAACAAAATCTCGACGTGATTCTAAACTTTCTTTGGAAAACAGTTTGCAGTTATACAACTTGTGTTCACCTTTACAAAATAAGCAATCTGCCACACCTTCATTGTTGGAATCAGCTTCATCAACGTGATGTACAGTTGCTCTAACTGATTTAGATTTAGGCTTAGAGTCTAAGTATTCTATTGATCTGAATCTGTGCTCCAAAAATTTCTTAAAGTTGGATAATGTAGGTAGCTCTACATTTAATTCATTAGACATAGCCCCTCACTGCTTTCTGGACTCGGCATCAAGTTTTTGACTCATGACATAAATAACGATCAAGTCCCAGTTACTTACATTGATCCCTAAGTTAAACAAAGCATTCAAGCATTCATTAATACAATCTAACATCTCCTTTATTGCCGTTGAGGATTCACTTTGTAATGATTTGTAACCTATAAACGTTTCAACAAGTGATTAGATAAATATATTTTATTGCCAAAACGATTTGTAAGCTGATTCCAACATAAATCATAATTGCTTTCAGTGATAGGGATGTGGCGTACAATAAGCTCTGCCTCACCTGATAGGTGACTTTTAAGATAGTGTAGTTTTTCTACTTTGCTTAGGGTCTCATTCTTATGAACTAAACAAACGAATAAATCTTTGAACGCAGTCCACTCAGAATAGAATCCCTCGGATACGTACTGAGCGCTATTCTTCATCTTTTAAGTATATTGTATATTAAGTATAAGCGTTTCCGAGTTCATACAACCCAAATATCTTTAAATTGCGAGTGAATAGGCTTCTTCTGGGTGAGAGAATAAAAATAAAAAAAAGAATAGTTATCTTAGGAAGTTTGACGCTACTCGAAGCCTTGCCGGGGCCCTGTGTACCAGGTCCGGGTTCGGGACCTTCTTTTAATTGAAATAATTTTTGCTTCATAAGTGACTTGTAATCAATATAAATGTCTTCTACAGTATCATAAAGTTCCGACTTGTAGTATTCTGATGCAACTAACTCTTCTCTTTTACATAGTGAAATAATTGAACGATGAGTTTCGAAAAATAATTTCCACTGAGTCTCCAAATTTTTTTTCCAAGCGACTTTCTATATGAAAAACAGTTATACGCTCTTTAGGAGACTTTCTAAAGTTAGTCTTCTGTATTTAACTACTTGTTTCTCGCTGTAAATTAACACAAGCCGTGAATTCCATGACTTATAGATAACTTTATTTGAAAACAAACAATGTTAAACTTTTAACGTTTTGACTTATTGAAAACTTAAATTTTATTCATACAAGTAAAACTACGCAATTATTCTAAGTTTTTGAAACTAGTAATACATCAATATGAAATTGGGCATAGGTTCCCCGTCACTTAACTTTTTAATAAACTATTCTAAGTTAATGATAAATTTTCTAAGTAAATTTTCTAATGCAATAACTTATAATTCAAATTGTTAGAGTTCAAACACTTAAAATGTCAAAGAGTACTCACGGAATCACTAAGTCACTACCTACACTAACCACTGCCGCTGCTACCAGAGTCGTTACTTGCAATCTGCTCCCGTTCTGCTCACCCCGTGAGGATGCAGTAGCGCGATGTTGAGTTGTAGCTGTAGACTTTGCTTCACTTCCCAGTTGGCGTCACTCCAACTAGCGCAGACTTGACTTGAACTATTCTCTGCCTTCCCCGCAACAGTATACAGTGTGATGACGTCAGTCGGGTCGCTGCCACACTGATTGATCGATTGCGACGTAGTAGAATCTAGTTCGTATATGTCGAGGTTACTTAACCGCTTCAATACTTGGGTCTCGGGTGGATACTGACACTATCCTCACCAGCTAACAGGATCCGGCTCGAAGGACCATGTTCGGATCGCCAAAAAGCCCAAAAGGTAGGTAAAGGTTTGAATAAATTAAACTCATATACCAATTTGAGATACTTCACAACACTAGCAATTTATTTTTAAAAATGCAAGACACCTAGTAATACGGCGTGAATATCAAAACCGCGTTTTAGAAAATGCTTAAAACTAGTCTAGCGCCATCTATAGTGGGTTTCTTTAAAACTAACTAACCAGTATGAACTCTTGCACATCTTGGACGACTGCGGTGCGACAAAACAAATGAAATGAAATTAAACAACGTCCAAGATGTCAAGCTTGACGTGCTTTAACTGTACAATTGTACAAAGGTTGTTAGCGTAGAAATGGGTGGTTATTGATTTATTTTCTAGAAAATTGTGTTTTCCATAGAAACTTTTAACCCCCATTTCACCCCCATAATGGCTGAATTTCGAAAAATCCTTTCTTAGTGCTCGCTTACGTCATTAAAGGCACCTTTTTGCCAAATTTCAGAGGTCTAAGGGTTTGGGCGTTGATGAGTCAGTGAATCATGACCTCCAATAAGACTAGCTTTCCGCCCACGGCTTCGCCCGCGTGGACTACAGGTTATGTCGTGCCCAACTGTGGGATTAAATAGCTTATATGTCCTTTCCTAGGCTCTAATCTATCTCTGTACCAAATTTTATCAAAATCGGTCCCGTAGTTTAGGCGTGAAAGTTGGACAGACAGACAGAGTTACTTTCGTTACGGTCGAGGATGTAGCAAGCTCACCCAGAAGATGTCTATTCACTCGAACTTTAAAGAGATTCGGGTTATATGTGCCCGGAAATACAGACGCAGGCAGAGAATTCCATTCCTTAGCGGTGCGCAGTATAAATTCCATTCCTTAGCGGTGCGCAGTAGGTATGAAGAGAAGCGCTCAGTACGGATCCGAATATTTATAATATTAGTAAGGATCACGAACTAAAATGACTACGATTTACTTGCAGCAGTACCTACACGGAATCGTACTGCGCATACCACAATTTCAGAGTTAATACCTATAGCAGAAAAACTCTGGTTTGCATCCCTCATACGGCTCCTTCCCACGCCACCGCACCGCACCGAACCGTTAGTTTTAGAGCCCGAATCTTTTAAACATGGGACAAGATTCAATCGGGCTAGGAAGAAGTATGGTAATTATTTTTGTTCGTGACCCTCATATAATTAGAATCGAACTTCACAAGGTAAGTTCCTTTCATTCGTTAATTATACTTCGTGTCACTGAAGCTTTTAAAAACTTGTTTACGAGATTCAACAATAAGAAATTGTGTTAGTATTTCTATAATTAACAGGGACAGGGGGCAATTCTCGTGCGGTGCGACATAATCTCGAATTCGGCAAAATGTCGCATAATGATGTCTAACGAAAATGTTACTGAAATCTCTATTGTTCATTAAAATGCTATTCTCGCATTCGGTAGAGATGCCATGTCGAAGGATTTTAAAATGTCTATCATGACACGTTCCGTTTTTAACGATTAAGTAAGTATGTAAACTACAATCGAGAAATACTGGGTGAAAACAAACCTCCTAGCTTTATTCAAAATCCTGAACCAGTATCACTCAAAGAACACACTTATGAATAATTTTTAGGGAAAGAAAAATATTCGGCGCGAATGGGACTTGAACCCACGACCCCAGGATCAGATCTCCTGGTGCTCTAACCAACTGAGCTATCGTGCCTTCAAGTCAAGCGGCGAAACTCATTCCTTTACTAAGCACATACGTTGTGCTTATAGATTAGCGCCATCTGTGTCTCGTATGGAGAACTACAGACTCATATTACTTGTTGCAATGTAGATTATGACAAGGGCGAAACCTGTTAACGATTATATTTTAGTATTTTAAAACGCTTACCCGCGTGAGGGATATTCACAAATAATTTTTAGGGAAAGAAAAATATTCGGCGCGAATGGGACTTGAACCCACGACCCCAGGATCAGATCTCCTGGAACACACTTATGAAAAAAAATTTTTTTTAAATATTTTTTCAATGGGAATAGTTCATTTTTTGCCTAAACGTAAACATTCGGGCGCACCCAAAAAAAAACAAAAAAATTAAAAATAAAAAGTGTTCAGTAAGTGATACTGGTTCAGGATTTTCAATTAAGCTAGGAGGTTTTTTTCAACCTGTATAATAGGTCTTATGAAATTGCTGATTTTTTCTGAAGCTTTATTTTATTCATAATTTATTTGATTGAACAGCTATTACTTTTTTTTTTTTAAACTTTGGCCATATAACGGAGATATTGAGTCAAATTAATACATATTTACTTTAGATTTATTTGCTGAAAAAGAAGCTCAAATATAGCTCGTTTCATCCGTTGCCCGTTTCATTGCTTATTTTTGCTATAAGTACTTTTGTTACAGTTACGACTTTCAATAAAGTAAGTATGATGAAAATTAACTTAATGTTGTCCAAACCTTCCCAGAAAATTTTGCTTTTGGATTTCGCATTCCCGAGAAAAATCCAAAAACGTTAGTATGGAAAATTTAGTTTTCCAAAAATATTGTATGAAAAACGGCAATTTCATAGTTAAAGACCTATTATTTATTTTCAATTTATTAAATGACAAATATGTATGTCTGTAAATCATTTATTGTACAACAAAATTATAAAGAAGACACCAGTTAAAAACATGAAGCGACATTAGATATAAAGGCGGACTTATCTCACAAGGAGATCTCTTCCAGTCAACCCAGTAATGTTGAGCGAAATCTTGAGTACCTAGGCAGAATGGTACAACCGGATGAAAACAAAAACTATATATTGTTTTCATATATGTAAGCTTTTCTAAATTTACCAAAGAGCAACGAACCTCGGTGGCATGCCTAAAGTTATAAGTACATACAATACAAGTACTACATAAAAAGTCGCGTTTTGATGTACATGTATGAAACATATGCCAATCGACAGAGAAAATAATTACAAACAACAAATACTGATTGACAAAATGTCGTAAGTGATATACTTTCTGAGTAATTTCAGTTTGAAAATGTAAAATATAATTAAAAGAAATCGCCTTTTAAATTGTTTAAAAGTCCATTATCATCATTTTAAAGCATCCCGCGTTACGACTAGCATTAAATTGGATTCTTGTAATACTAAGGATAAAATGCAAAAACATATGTAACATTGTAAAATATGTTTTTGGTTAAATCCACATCAAACAAAATCCAAAATCCACTCTTTCATTACAAACCTGAGTCTTTCATCAAGAAAAATATCACGATAATGCGGCGCGAAGGGTGTGGGGTGAAGGGAATGGAACCAACCACAGGGCTGTTCTTTACCAGTCAGTTTGTCACTTACTGTCACCGTGATCATAATCAATAAAAAAAGCAAGTCATTCATACCCATTGGTTCTACTGTGGGACGAGTTTACAGTCTAGTGTTAAAAATAAGGTTGAAAGTCACTACGTTAACTTAAACGCAGAGACATCGCTCAACTGGAATCAAACATTAATTTATAACAAATATTAATTTATTACAAATGTAATAATATTTTATACATAATGCTGTGAAATAACATGTAAAATTATTTGTAATTTTATCAATAAATAACTATGAACTATGACCCTTGTAGGCCGAAAGTTCCGGAATCGACTCCCGGTGGGGATCACTTAATAATCTTGAGACTTTCCCCAGTTTGGTTAGGACACTGACTTTTATTTTGATTTCATATCAATGACAGCATAAGAACTGAGAAATGGCTAGCACTACAACAAAATGAGTGGAGCAATAAGTACTGCTAAGTCCTCTTGTCCCGTTTGATCCACTACAGGATACCAAGACTAAATAATCCTTGTGGCTCCACTAGTAGAGGTAACATGGCGTAAATGTCAACAACTTAAACTTCTTCTACAGCAGCGAGAACGCTTGTGCAAGGTGCAAGTCAAATTGACAAACTGACTGAGTCAACCTGCCCGTCTAACATAAGCGCTAGAGCCAAGGTGGTTTGACTTCTCCGGATCTCTTCAACCTGGACGTGAACGACTTTATTTAAAGTGAAAAGATATGACACTAATTATGACGAAGTGAATATTGCGATCTCAAAGGTAGTGGAATGGTTCACTGCAAATAACCTACTCTTGAACGATAAAAAAAACCAAATGTGTAAAATTTACCTTGCCTAACGTTCAACAGTTTAATACTAATGTACAGGTTAAAAATTAAAATGTATACGCTTCTACAATAAAATTCCCATGTGTATTCAAAACCTACCTTTAGAAAAATTTAAGACAATAACTAAACAAAAACGTTGTAAAAAGGGCTATTATAGAATTTCAGATTATCTGTTAGACAAGCAATTATGGGAATAAATTGCTCAGCTCCTGAGTTATTCAGATATTAAGTCAATTAAAATTAAAAGTAAGAAAATTTATATGATTGACTTAAAAAGAGCGACCCTCGGAGTTTCTTGCCTATTCTTCTCCTGAGGAAGACTGCACCTTTGCGAATAGGCGCAAAGCCAAGTGCTAATGTAATTCATAATAATATTGACGTGTTCAAGTATCATTTTATATGTTCGATGAAATAAACACTTTTGACTTTGACTTTGACTAGAATCGGTTGCCATGTTGGTAATGTGTGTGTTAACAGCTTGAGCTATGCGAATGATATGGTGCTTCTCAGCCCCTCAATCCATGGACTCCGTAGGCTGCTTTCAATCTGGGAATCTTATGCTAAGAGACACGGGTTGAAATATAACGTAGGTACAACGGAGATGCTTGTATTTCGGGAGGGGAGGGGTCCGGAGACAGTCTTACCGGTAGTTCTGTATAAATCACCAATAATTCGGGTTGTGAATAAATTTAAGTACTTAGGAAATGTAGCAGTCTCTAGCAGTCCGCAGCAACATGCTCGCGAGGCGTTTCTCCAAGTGTTCGGAAGGCGTCAAGATTTCATTATTTGAGGCTTATTGCCAGACATTTTATACTGGACAACTTTAGGTGAAATATACTAAACGCACTTTTAACGTACTCAGAGTACAATATAATGATGCCTTCCGCATTCTGATGAGACTGCTTCGCTTCTGCAGTGCGAAGGGTACGTTTGCAGACGCTGCGGTGCCAGATTTCTTCACTATCCTAAGGAGTCGTGTGGCGTCTTTTTGGGATCGACTAAGAGAAAGTCAAATGTCAAAACATTGTCGAAAATTTGGATAACGTATTTTTTAGACACTGGATAAAGCTGCACCGCACTGATAATGGGTCTCTGACTTGACATTTATGATCAGTGGTCGGTCACCAACTTACATATATTTTTGTATTTTTAACATTGTATTTATAGTCTGTAGTTACCTGAAATAAATCTATAACCTATTATGTTTGTCTAGATTCTTGAATCACGGGCAATTACGTCCTGGACCTTTGAAAGGCGTGCGAGGGGCGCCAAGGCCAACACGTAGAGGCCCGTTAGTATATTATAATGACCCATAATCTCGGGCAATTAAGTCCCGGAATTATTATTATTATTATAACGCAGGCAGTAAGACTTTGGGTCAGATAGTCATATCTAGTTTTTTTCACCCCTAACATGACCCTCTAACCCTCTGCTGGCTGTTTTGCGTTTCTTGTTTTTTTTATTTGTAAGGTTATTAAGACTAAAGTTATCACTTATCAGTAAATCAGACAAAACTCACAAATTAGCGATTGATTAGCGAAGTTGTACTTCAATTCAATTCTTGAGCTGAGTTCTTATGAGCCCCTGACCAGACCCCTCGTTCGTTATAAGATAGATTCTGGTTTGGCAGCTTTACTATGGTACCACTTTACTTAAGTTTCAGATTTCAGAATAAAAACAATGTACCTACCTAGGCAAATCGAATCGTATCTAATTTAATTTTAAATCAATTACAACATTATATGTATAAGTCAGTGTCATAATAATCAAAGAGTATAATTAATCACTATGCTTTATAATAATTCAGCAGTATATTACCAATGAGTATACACTATAGGTACTATCACGTTCATATATGGAGGCATAGTCAATACAAAACGCAGAAAACAAGTCGCTTGCGGCCGCTCGTGCACTCACACATGGACACAAATGACGTATACCGCATACCCCACTACGCTTGTTGCTCTGATAACAAGCATAATTTCACGAGCCAAAGCATAAGCCTTGGTGGCGCAGCGGTAATACCGTCTGTCTGCTGTAGCAAGGCGCGAGTTCGTGCCCAACTGTCGCCTAATAGCTACGAAATTTTGTTAGATATGTTTTGGTTTTCAAACATTTTTATAGTTATAGACCATACCATACAAAAATTGAATGCAATGAAGTTAGTTTAGATTCATTCGGTTCGGTGTTCATGAGCAACCTGTTTGTCATTGCTAGATCATTAGTGAAGGTGCTCGTGTGTTCTTACCGTGTCGGCAGTTTACTGTGATTTCTTTTTTCGACATGCATCTAAATACATAATAAGTTTGCAGGAGAGGCAGTGTATTGTTGCGCTGCACAATATAGAATATAATATATCCCAAATTGCTAATGAGACTGGTCTTACTGTGAGTATTATAATGTTTACTTAATACTAACACTGTTTTTAAATTTATAATTTATTTGAGAACGTAAACATGTCATCTAAATGATTAGCTTTACTATTGTAATGCATTATATTAGTGTTGCATAGTTTTTGTTCCTTATTATATTCATCTTGTTATTTTGGTTTTAGTGAAGGATGGGTGAATCATTACGGAATGAGGGTAACGTGTAATCTCTGCCGCGCAGTGGACGCCCGCTAGTTATCAATGAATCACAGCGTGTGGTGCAAATGTAAGAAAATAATGGATTCATAAGGAAGATAAATGGAGTTCATCGATTCTAAGGCTTAACAAGTTTAATTAAATATTGTTATGTGTAAAATTGTTGAATATTAATTTTTGTTGAGGTTTAGCTTCAATACTCTTTTCTTCAGGAAAACGAATTCTTAAGCTATAACCTTAATAAAACTGTAAGTGATCAAGTTGCAGAAAAAAAATGTGATTTTGTTAGTAGGAAATAAAATTACCTAGTCGAATTTCATATTTGTTTTATTCAAATACTTTATCACTGATACAATAATGTAACATTATTATTATTAATGTAATATTATGTGTGAAAATAGTTGTTAATGCTTTAATAAACAAAAATAAATTACAAAAAGAAATTACTCGGCTGGGATTAGAACCCGTGAACCTTTCTCCCTGCTAGGACAGTGCTTATCCGCTGGACCATACATAACGCTAGTAAGATCGACAAAATAAAGATACACTACGTCATGTTTACATTACCGATTGTTTGATATGACTCAACAGCAGCGGTGAGTAGAGGACAGTGCAATGTTGGGTGAATGCGTCATACAAAAACTTCACCGAGGAGCCAATAGATGTCGCTAAGCAAAATAATGTTCTTAGAGGAGGCTACAAGCTTGTGTGCGTGAGAAATCGTGTGAACTATGTTCAGAGGAACATAGTCCCTATTGCAACGCACTAAGTGGTTTAACTATGACTCCATTAAAGAACGCCACTGTACGTCTTATATCCTTTGAGTATGATGTATAAAATATAAAAATGTACAAGAATTAAAAAAACATTAAGCTTACATAATTTCGATACTTCGGGGAAGAAAGGTCGTAAAAGCCAAAATGCCATTTTACAGGAGAGGCAAAAAACAAAACTTTTTTTTGAAAAATCCACATATCTTTTTGGTTTTTATAGCCATTGTAATTTTATAAAGTGAAATATTCTTATGTTGTGATATTCTTTAGCTACATAAAGAATAAATTTAAAATATCCTTGCGGTTTAAAAGTTAGGTTTGAGTTACGCCCCAAAATTTCTGACTAAATGTCCTTTACGTTCGACATTACGGAAGTGGTATGGTGTGAATTCGGGCGTAAAAACCCCTAATGTGATTTTAGAATGTCGTAAAACATTATATTTAGACATAATTTATAAATGTAAACATTGCATTTTTGTTATTTATTCATATAACAGTAATATTTTAGGTTTTATTTAATTATTTTTTTTATGAAAATAAAGGCAAATTGTAAATATAGTGATTTTCAACAAATGTTTGTTATAAATCGGTCATTCTCGCGGCAAGGTGTTCTCCATATAATTACAGGCACGATGTTTGTTTTTCATATTTTTCTTCGTATAGGCAAAAAACTTAGTAAAAATTTAAAATTACACAAATATATGTATTTGGCCCTCAAACAACTTTTTTATTTGGGATTTATTAAGAATCAAAGTTATGGCCGTCAAGATAATCAGATTAACTGCGACAAGAATGAGAAAAATGCTGTCCTATCTTAGATTTATTTTATCATCATATAAAATTTCTACATTTATCATTTTAACTACAAGAAAACGCTGGAGTAATTAAACGTACTTCTATTAAATTATGTATTATAAAGATTTTATTTTTAGTTAAGAAGCGCGCAAAGATTTATTAAGGGATTTGTTCTTGGCCACAATCTAGCACAAAGGTGAAGATGCGGTTGAGGGTGTAGCAACTTCACCCCGAAAATGCCTCATTCGAACTTTTAAGAGATTCACTCAAACTTTAAAGGTTATATGAGCTCGGAAATACAGAAACAGTCAGGGAATTCCATTCCTTGGCAGTGCACAATATAAAAGATGATGAAAAGCGCTCAGTGCGGATCCGCGGCATCTCGACAAGGTAAGTATCTGGTACCCTGCACTGTAGTATCTGGAAATCCGATAGAAGAATTACCTCACGGAGCTCTTGTGCACACTCTCCAAAGTAAATTTTGTAATAATTACATAGGCAAAGTACTTTGCGTTTATGAACTAGGCTTTGTAGTTTAATTTCAACCAGCTTTTAATCACAGATGAGTCTTCTGGCTCTGCGATCCACCGAGTCCAATGCGTCTATTTGGTATTTGGCTGAATTATCCCAAAGCCAATACTCCAAAAACCATGGTACTTGTGCCTTATAAAGGGACAGGAGTTGATCGGGCGAGAAGTACCGCTTAACTTTATCTAAGGATGCCCATCTTTTTGGCCGCGATTTGGGCTCTGGACTTTATGGAGGTGCCGAAGTTGAAATTGATAGATAATTTCATGCCAAGAAATTCAAGCTCGATGGTTGTAGGAACAGATGCACCTCGGAAAGTAGGAGTCAGATTAAACGGACTCCGTTGACCAGAAAACAGACACGCCTGTGTTTTGGTGGCGTTCAAACTAATCAGATTTTTGTCACCCTATTGGGAGACAAGACTTAAGGTTGAGTTTATTCGCTCTACTAGTGCTCTCCTCTCTGAGACAATTTCATCCACACAGCAGGAAAAGGGTCGCAGAGAGAACGAACCCCTGAGAAACTCCGGCATCAATAGCCATCAGGTCGAGGAGCAGCTATCGATAACTACTTGGATCGACCATTCACTCAGAATGTCAGCTATAGGTGATGGCGATAGGTTGATAATTAAAGGGGTCGGAAAGCCTACCCTTTTTGGGCACTGGTTACACGTTAGCAAGCTTCTAGGACTTAAGTACGGTTTTTGTCTTGAGGGAGAGATAGTACAGGCGTGTCAGTACAGGAAACAACTCGACCACAGTACCTAAGTCTTTAAACATGGCATGTACATGGTTTATGCCATGTTTAAATAAAAAATGTGTATAGATCACGATCATTCGCAGTCTAAGCTTGTCTTGCTCCAAAATTTCTTCTCAAGTTCGTTTTGGTAGCTATAAAAGTAAATTAAACACGTCACCCACATATCTGATTATTGCGCTATAGAGCTATTATGTTCAATTCAATGTCAAAGCTATTATGTTCAATAGAGCTATTATGTTCATGTTCAATATATTTAGTAGCAAATCAAAAACGTAAGAAACAAAAGTAATATGTAAGTTTTACTTCTATGACTGACAGGAGAATCGGTTCTCTTTCTGGCTTATATCTTTCTTACGAGATTAGATAATGAGCCAGTCTCTGCAACGTTGATAGTTTATGCTCCAAAAGAAAGTGAATAGTGATTCTCTTCTTTCTTTTGTAATGTTATTATAGCACCTATTATAAATATTCCACAAAATCATGATTATTTAAGCAGGCAGGAACTTACTGTTTATTACGATTGTATATTATATGGTATATTACGGTTTATTATATTATATTTTTAATTTAACTTTGAGGAGATCGTCGGGGGTGTTGTTCCAATGACTGTACTATATTTTTCCTTTTCTGCAAGGAGTCTAGCTTCTTCTTCTTACTGTTCATTTTTGTAATCAAAAATTGGATTATCAGATAGTAAAACAGCGTTGCCTGCTGCAACAACATGTACCGCTAAAAAATTGCGAATGCGAGGAAAATATATCTATCTCTTTCGTGACTATTCATTTTAAATTTGTGTTAACGTGAGCTATACTCACTCAAACTATCTTAAGTTATCAAAAGGAAACTATACCTTATCACAAAAACAAAAGAGATTCTTAAAAAACAACTACAACAATCAAATAACCGGGACGTAACTCGCACTTCTGTTTATAAATGAAAGCAAGTGAATGGTGTAAAAGTTACATTCTGTTCAATTAAGCTTATTCAGAGGGTTATAAAAGCCGAGATTACAACGATGTTGTGAGTTACGACCTGGTGTGTTGAAATTGTTGGCTTATACGTCTTTTACTTAATCAAAGGAGAAACTACGTTGTCACATACACCAATATTATTAAAAAAATGTAGTTTAGACTGAAAAATCCTGGAAGTAAAAGCCATTTCATTCTAAAAATTTTGGTAGTAAAAGCCATCATTTTTGCGAATATCGATTTTTTAAATATACAGATCGATAGAGCTTGAAATTCTGAACAAAGCTGCATTATTAACTCATTTTGGCCAAAATGGCTTTTACGACCTTTCTTCCCCGAAGTATCGATTTGTAAGCTAATGTTTTAAATAAGAAAATAGGCTAGCTAGATGGTTCAATATACTTAATTAAAGTTGATATAGATTATAGAATTCGTTAGCTTGATAAAATATCCAAGTTATAGAAAATAATTTGTAGTTTTTAGTTTTTATAATATAATTATAATAGATAATAAATATTATATTAAACTAAGTAAAAATAAAACATTGTTGTTGTAGTGCCCCAACGGGATTCGTGTATGTGCTTCATTCACTAATGTAACATCTATAAAAAAAACTCACGATGTGGTATTTACTGTATTTAACTTATTTTTTCTATGTCTATGCTCACGATGCAATAAAGAATTTTGAATTTGAATTTGAATTTAGAAGCGGACTAATCATAGACATAGAAAAAATTGCATAGGATCATAGACATAGAAAAAATAAGTTGTAAGTGACGCAAGAGAAAATACTAAGTCCATGAGTGACGCTAGCAGGACTTACGGTCATAGAAAAAATAAGTTAAAGTGCCACCAACTTATCTGTAGAACGGCCAAAAGAGGAACTACTGATGCCAATTTGAATACGTCATTTTGTTGCTGTCAGTCGATGTATTCTTTGATAAAGAAAAAGAGCAAGAAGCCCCAATAATACCATTTGTTCACGTATAGAACTACAAACGCATTGTTGCCGCTTCAGGTCAGTGTTAACAGATTATTCAATGAAAGTGTCACAAATTTATTTTAATTTGAATAATAAATAACTAGATGTTGCCCGCGGATTCGTCTATGTGTTTGTTTATCGCGTTCTCGAAGGAACTCTATAATATTTCGGAATAAATTTCTTATTATGTCAGAATTATTATTTTATTACATATGATTCGTGAAATCTAAACAGTGACGCTTTTAATTACAAGACGACTTTCTCAAGTTTCATTAGTTTAATGAGGGCTTTATTCTACTTCTGTTTTAGGTGTTGGTCTATTAATAATTTATAAAATTGTACAAGAAGGCGAATCTGCTGCAAAAACTGGTACCTACGCAAATAACCAAACCTGGAAAATCGAGACGAAGGACATGTGGCAAAATAAATATCGACAGTTTTGATCAAGGAGCAATCAGGCGAAAATTGCATGAATTTTATTCGATTAAAAAGGAATTGCCTACTATCAACGGTACTGAAAGACGAAATAAACACTTCGTAAATTGTTGCGAAAAATTGGCTTTCGTTACCGAAAAACACAAAGCAACCGCAAGGTTTTAACCGAGCGTAATGACATTGCAGCGTGGAGAGCTAAATATTTACAAGAATTAAAACAAAACTCTTTGTCAGCTATTGTATACTTAGATGAGACGTATTTACATTTTTTATTTCCTTAACTTAGCACTACATTATTATATTATGTTACAAGAGCACTCCCTTTAAATAATGTTAAATACTTGTGTTGGGAGGCTCTGCTCTTCCATAAATAAGTAGGAAATTCTTACAATAAAATAAAATAGTTAAGACAAAGAAAAAACAGATTTCAAAATATTAGTGAAGTAGTGATGTGACTAAGAGTATAGTTAGGTATAAATTAATATATAAGAGCGCGTTTATGTGTGTGCGTGTGTGTGTGTTTGTGTGTATGTGTCTGTGTATGTGTGTTTATGTGGGGTGTTTATATAATAATAAAATATTATGAGTTATTTATACCACGTATAAGAACCCATAAAGATCTATCTTCACCTCTGCTAGGTGAATGACATAATTTCATTTTTGTGCTCTAGCGTTCAGGTTTGATGTCTTTATCATCAATCTTTGTATTTACTTATAGGTATTTATCTTTTATCTGTGATAGCGAGCAAGGCAACGAAAAGTAAAAAAGTCATGGTTTTAATATTTTGTCATGTATTAGAGATCATTAAAATAAGCTGAAGTTGTTTATTTTTGTATTAGGTGGCAACCCCTTTTCGATCGTGGCGCCATCGCTCATTTTACAGATAAGTTGGTGACACTGTAAATACCACGCCACACCCTTTACCATGGCCTGTATTCATAGACTTAGAAAAAATAAGTTAAGTGCCTGTATTATTTTTGCTCGTTCACTCCTTTATATGGGTGGAACTTTTAGTAAGTATGTAGCGTATTTTGGGGTGGAAACTTTATAGAAAAAAAGTGCATAAATCAATGAAGTTCGTTCTCCTTATATTGCCATTACTTCAATTAAAACTAATCACTAAAATTATTTATTAGTTTTTATGGATTATTTCCTTTGTAGGTACTTGATTTTTAAATTTCTAAACAAATGAATAAAACAGTATAAATGCACGGACAAAATAATATACAGGGTTAACGGGAACTCGACGTATTCCTGGCAGATAGGGCATCCAAAATGCAACAAATTTAACCCTCCTTATTCATGGCTGAAAGTTAATAGTTTTCGAGATTTCGTTAAAGTAAGGTTTTTACGAAAATACCCAGATTTCCTCATTTTAACCAAAATTTAAAAGTAATTACTTATTGGATAGAATTACATTTAACTTTTTTTCAAAGTTGATAGTTTAGTAAAGCTATGAAAGTCATTACCACCCAAAATTCATTAACAGTTTTAAATCATGAGCCGAAAAGAAGATTCAAAATGTTTGAATTTCCTTTGTAACAGGTTAAATACCGGTCAAAACTTTACTATGACACCAAGTGTACAAATACCTTAACCAACTTCCTTAATTTAATAAGCTATCCATAAAGGTATGAATGTCAATACAAACTTAAGGTCTACATCACAAAAATCACTTTTGACTTAGTACAGGTAGAGTTCACCACCCCATAAAGTTGATTCACTTTTTTCGCAGTTTTTTAAAACTTTTTTGAGTTTTTTTCCGCCTTCGGTGCCCAATAGTGCAAATAATTGTAATTTGCGATACCATGACGGTGGGACCTTGATTCGTCCATTCACAGAATGTTTAAAAAAAATTCTTCAGCGTCGACATTTAACATAAAACGACAAAATTGCAACCTTCTAATTGGGTCTCCCTCTTCCATTGAATGGACAGGTGTTGATGGTGATCAGGATGTCGGCCCGGTAAATGTACTACAGACCAGACTTTCTATCGTGACATTCCAAATTAACGCGCTACGATGTTTGTCGAGGTGTTAGGGTCGTCAATAAATCTTTGCAGAATCGCCTCCTCGTCCTCAAACAAACGCGCGTGCGGCGACGCCGGCGGTGACAGCCCGACTGAGTGGTATGATTTAGTCATCCCCCAGACGGTAGGCTTATATCTTGACCATGAGTGCGTCTGGAGTGGGAGTTTCCATTCTACGTAAGGTTATTTATTCTTATGCCTTCGTTTGAACCACCTGTGAGATAACACTTTAATATTCGTGGTAATTTACTCTTTTTTCCAATCTTTTACTCATGAATCTTCCCCACTACGCTGCTCATTCATTTGCTGTCCCTTTCCAATTCTAACAAGCAGCGCACGGCGGCCATTTTGTTCAGTACGCTTTCAATATTCGTGGAGTCAACACGCGCTCACCGAGGAATCCAGACACATTTTCGGTGAGTTTGCGTTTGTTTTCTAAATACGTGATTGCGTCACGCCCAAAAAATTCCGCTCGGCATTGTAGTATTACACCTAGGATTTAGTGTCCTAAGTGGATACCACGAGTTAAGAGTAAGGAATAGTGTAAGGGTAGTGTAGGATTACACCTAGGCTTTAGGAGTTTTCTATCTAAAACTACACCTAAAAATTTATAATTTGAGTTCACTGGAACTGGGACGTTATTAGTAGATATGTTAACATTAGGCAATGTTATTTTTCTGGAAAATGTAACAACGCAACATTTAGAGGGAGAAAGATTAAGGCCATTATTATAAAGCCTATTTATCTAGGGAAGACAAAGAAACTGCCAACTTTTCTGCTGCTGCTTCTATATTACTGTCAACACGATATATGAGAAGGTCATCAGCGTATTGCAGAATTTGGCACTCTTGTATAGCGGATTCAATGTCATGGGAATATAAGTTATAAAGCAAAGGACTTAAAACGGAGCCCTGTGGAAGACCACGCCATACAAGTCTTTTAGGGCAAATAAGCTCATCTCTGCCACGGAAAATTATCTGCATTTCAGACAGCATGTCACACATGAGACCAGACAGCCTCTACAGTATTCTCAGCTGTTGGAGTTTCTTCCAGAGAATGGGAAACTGAACGTTGTCGTATGCTCCCTGCACAACCAAAAAGGCAGCATCAACTGATTTTCCTTTAGTAAACGCAATTCTAATGTCTGAGGTAAAGATAGCTAGACTGTCAGTAGTACTCCATCCCTTACGGAAGCCAAATTGGGACTCCGCTAAAAGACCAACGCTTTCAACATACCATTCTACCCTATTTTTGATTAGATGTTCGAAAAGCTTAATAAACACAGACGATAAAGCTATGGGGCAGTATGAAGCAGGATCTGAAGGATCTTTGGAGGGCTTAAGGATAGGTATAATCAGTTCGGATTTCCAAGCAGATGAAGGGAAACCAATTGTAAGGATGCAATTAAATAAATTAAGTAGATACTTTTTAAAGGAATCTTTAGCGTTAACAATAAATGAATAGGGGACACCGTCCAGTCCAGGGGAAGAATCCTTGACTGACTTTAGTACATTTTCAAACTCTATAAAAAGTAAATGGTTGATCCAAGGGAAGAGTTGAAGAATTTGAAGAGGGGTTGGAGATTTCAACGGAATGGGGAGAGTAGCATGGGGCAATACGATCCATAAAGTCATTCGCCCATTGAATGGAAGAGGGATGGTTCTGTTTGGAGAATTTCAAAAAGCCTCTATACCTCCTAATACTTTGCCAAACCACAGTGGATGGTGAGGAAGGGTTTAAGTTGGTACAAAAGTTTTTCCAGCCATTCTTCTTTTTGTCATGTAGAATTTTTTTTGCCTTCTTAAATATGTCAATCAGGATTTGATAGTTAGAGGAAGACATATCTTTTGAAAAAAATTACTCCATTATTTTTCTAACCTTCACCGCCTCAGTACATTCCTTATCCCACCAGGGGGGAGAGGCCAGTTTACCGTTGGAAAACTTTTTTAGAGGAAAAACACTATCAGCAGTTGAAAATGATTGCCACCAACACCGCTTCAGCACAAGAGTCTATAGTGAGAGGAGAAACATCAGGAAGAAAGTTGACCCTATTATCTAGTTGTTTCCCAAAAGCTTCCCAGTCAGAGTTTTTGTTAATTATGTATTTTAATAAAGGTTTGATAGTAGGAGGATTTCGTATTGAACCATTATTTAAAAGACATAGATTACAGTCATCCATAATTTGCAACACAAGATCACCTAGGGAGTCTGATTTCCCACAACCCCAAACTGGGTGATGGATGTTAAAATCACCTAAGACTACTAATGTTTTTTGAAGGGATTTTATAATATGTTCAAGATGTTTTAGAATAACTGGAGAAGGTTTGGGAATATATATGAATAGGAATGTTATATCCTTCACCCGTGTTGAAGCCGCATGAAAGTCATGACCCTGAGTATGAGTAGTAGCAGATGACCAAGCTAGATGATCCCTAACAAAAAGAGCGCATTCAGCATAACCATCATCACGACAGTCAATAAGAGAAGTAAAGCCTGGAACCCTAAAAGTAGAGCCCGGCTTAAGCCAGATTTCAGAAATTGCTAAGGCAAACGGATTGTATTTATTAATTAAAAAGAACAAATCAGATTTTTTCAAGATATTGCTCTGTCAGTTCCACTGTAGGATTACCTGGTTCATTGTTTAAATGTTGAGATAAGATGGAGGAAATAATAGGAGCAGCGTGGGACAACAGTGACATATTTGCATTGGAATGAGAGAATAGTTTTATGAATGAAGAAATTAAACTTATTGCTTCTGTAATTAATTTTTCACTACAGTAGGAGTCATTATTTTTGTGGAATGCATTTCCAAAGGTGTTGAATTGACAGTTGGGTCTCTTACAATGTTATAATGAGCCTGATGATCATATCCCTTAGATGGAGGAGGGGGGGAACGGGGACTGGAAAATACAGTTTTTCTATACGATGTAGTGTACTGGGTAGGAGATGAGAGAGCAGTAGCATATGATTTTTTAAGCGGCTTCTTATGTAACTTAGAGGCCTCCATATAAGAAATATTGTCATCTGTCATTGTTTTTTTAATAAGCAATTGCCTATCATTATTCAAGGCAACTTTTGCTGTTAGCAAAGTGACCTTTTGCTAAATCTGGGGCGCAAATACAACATACTGCTTGTTCGAAGCTATAAGAGCAAGTATCTCCTGAATGACCTTCACCACAACGGTAACATCTAGGTTGGCATCTGCATTTCTCTTTAGTGTACCCGAACCTGCAGCACCGATGACACTGGATGGTAGAGTATGTATTCTTCTCCACAGGAAGGGAGTTATAGCAGATGAATAGGTATGCGTTTAGGCAGTTGTTGACCGTCAAAAGTAATTAGTACAGTTTCCGATGGACTCCATGTGAATGAACCAGCTCCTTTATTATTTTTAAAATTCATACGTCTCACCTTTATTGGTTTTGCTCCACCTGATCCCTCTGGGATACGAATATTTTCAATTATTTCTTCCGGGGACCAATCTGAAGGGACACCTCGTACTAACCCTATTCTGGTTACATTGTAGGAAGGGATAAAAGTTTTGTAATGATGTGAAGCTAAAGTAGGAGACTCCATAAATCTGTTGGCATCATCACTAGTGTGGAAACTGACGGAAATGCGGTTACGCCCGATCTTTTTCAAGCTACCCTCTACTATGTTAGGAAATTCTCGTGACCTTTTCTGAAGGAAAAGGCCAAAAGAAACAGGTTGCAAAGTGGTACCTGCATTGAGAAAGGTTTCTCCCTTACGAATATGGACCACAAATGGCCCTTTGTCTGTCCTCCAATACTTCGATCTCCCCACTACTTGAGAAAATTGAGAGTCTTGTGATTGAGAGTCTTGTGATTGAGATTGTGATTGAGACTCTTGGGTGGGAGGATCTATGCAGAGGCGTCTTTACTTAGGGTGCAGGGGGTAGGGTGCAGGGGGTGCGGTGCACCCGGGCGCCGCGATCTCAGGGGCGCCCGCGCGTCACTCGTCCTGTGCCCCCTGGCCCGGCAATTTCAATGAAACTGCACCCGTGTTATGATGGCGGGCCCGAGCGCGGTATAACCTAACATGACCCACATAAAAAGTACTCCGGTTTGCATATCTAGATTTCGCATAGCATCTAGAGCTCTTCATAAATAAATTGTTTATGTGTCTAGTTTTAGCAAACAGAGGCGCGGCTCGCACTACGAGCGGCTTTTACAATAGGAATTTTTGTTTAACAATAGGAACTGTTGTGGTTTAAGGTTTGTTAAATTAACCTTAAACTACATAGTTATAAAGATTATAATTATGGTAATAGTGAGTATCGCATCGCTACCGAAAAGCGCGTGTGACCTGTTTTGATTTGTTTGAAAACACGCCTATTATCGTTGCGAACTCGACTTTTCAAGAATGCTCGCGGCATTTCTCAAAAAACTTGCCCTTTTTCCTTCAATCAAACCCGGACATTGATAATTACTGAGCGAAACCTTTTGGAATATGTTCAGATTGTTTAGACACCTTTCAGGATAACAATCGGGAACGTCCCAAAACCTCCCGGGTTGGATAGCCGGGAAAAACTGGAATTTTCAGGAGAAGGCCTGAAACCGGTACCATTTTTTTTGTTATTCATTTGCATTTTTTACGGACAAGACATGTAAGACTTCACAATTACTTTCCAGTGTCAAAAAACCTGGAATAAATGGAATTTTCTCTGAAAAAATTAGGATGGGCTTAGAGTGATGCCACCAGTTTTTCAAGGTTTTTGACACTGGAAAGTAAGTCTTAGATGTCTCGTCCGTAAAAAATGCTACAGAATGAAAAAAAAATCATTATTTGTAACGACTTCAGGCCCACTCCTGGAAATTCCAGTTTTCCAGGATATCTCGGCTATCCCACCTGGGAGGTTTTGTGACTCTCCAGAGTATCATCCTGGAAGGTTTTCGAACACAATATAAAAGGTCCCGCTCAGTAATTAATTATCAATGTCTAGGTCAAAAACTAATTTTCCCGTACATAATAATATGTGCCCTGTGCCGCTTCTTCTGCCATACCTACCGTAATTTTGCGAAGCACGCTTAGGTCTAGTTGGTCTAGTCTAGTTGATGGGCGCTAGGGTGATGATTGCACCCGGGCGCTACGTGAGCTAGAGACGCGTCTGGATCTATGATAAGATGAGCTGGAGGTGTAGACTGAATGTTGGACTGAGATGATTGTCCTAGAGGTAATAATGAGTCAGAAAGAGAATCAACAAACACGTTATTGTCACAAGATTTTTGACTCAGATCCGAAACGGAGTTTCTGCTCGGTCGTGAAGAAGATGAATACCTAGACCGATCGCTATCTTTTAGTTTCACCTTTCTAGAACGTGATCTGGGTTTTACTCCCATACCCTCAACATTATTTAAATTTTGGCTTTTCTCAAAATCCACATGAGCATTCAGGGGGAAACTTAGAAATGAAGTCCGAGGAGGCAGACCAAACCCTCTACCTCTACCTCCTCCAGGATCATCCGAACCAGCGCCCTCACTCATGAGGACGCCGGCGTCGTAGACACAGAAAAAAACACAAAAGCTATCGGACAAAACACAATAAAAAATTTATCCGGTTATGGACGGGTTTGGTACGTAAGATCAACATTAAATCGAATGTTGATATAATGATCTGTTATCTTTTATGTGTTGATGCAGACTAAGTCGATGGAAAATTATTTGAGGATATGTTGCTATCTCGCTTACGCCATGTATTCGTTCGAGTATTTTTATTTTTGTATTGAGGGTAGGTTGAAAAAATCAAGTCAGACATTTGTAATACATACTATTCCGCGTTTGTCGTCGTATTGTTACTTTCCGACCGTATAATCGGGTGGTAGTTTTATTCTTAAAACGAAATGAATCGTGCGGAATTTGTTGAATCTCGCAAAGGGAACAATTTATTAACGATAAACGGCTACTTATTCATGAAAAATAACAAACGAAAAGACACTACTTACTGGAAATGCACAAAGTGGAAAGATTTACATTGTTCTGCATTTGCTAAAACTGTCGACCAGGTTAACAACGTTTTTGTTCAATCTGAGGTAAGCAAGATTAATCATAATCATGTGCCTGAACCACATTGTGTCGACAGTTTGTCGCATCTATTAAATCAAAGGCTAAGCATACGACCGATGTTCCTGTGCAAATAATACAATCTAGTCTAGAGGATACTCTAGCTTCTAGTACGCCATCTTTACCAAACAAAAATGCCATGAGACAAATTATTAATAGGATTAGAAGAAAAAATTCCAAAGGAATAAGCTTAGGAATAACCTACCTGAAGATTTGACAAAAATTGACGGAAAAACATTCTTGCAGTTTAACGAGGAAATTGACGGCATTGGACATATTTTACTGTTTACAACTGAAGAAAATTTGCAACATTTAGATAATGCGATATATTGGATTGTTGATGGTACTTTCCGATGTACACCTTTTCCATTTTTGCAACTTTTCACAATACATGCATTAGTTGGAACTGATGAAGCTTCAAGGCGTATGTTTCCACTTGCATATGGCCTACTGCTACGTAAAACAGAAGACTGTTATGAAATGTTTTTTTAGAGCATTGAAAGGCTGTGGTGAGCGCTATGAATTGGAATTATCACCAACATACATACTTTCTGACTTCGAAATTACAATTATAAATGCCTGCAGACGTGTTTTTGTTAATAGTGAGCATAAAGGTTGTTTAATAATGTATGGAAACAAATACAAAATATGGCTTGTCTACAGAATATGGAAAAAACAGTGATTTTGCATTAAGGATTAGATTATTTGCGTTAGCATTTTTACCTGCTGAGGAAATTCCTGGAGCATTCGATAAGCTGAAGACAGAAAAATATTTCCCGAGGAAGCCCACGAATTGGTTCAATGGTTTAATGAATATTATGTTAACGGAAAAATTAAAGTAGAAGCAAAAGGACCCACATCATTAAGAGTGAAAAGATCTAATTCTTTGTTTCCTCCCAGCTTATGGTCAGTTTCTGAGAGCAATTCTCTAGACATTCCAAGAACACAAAATCAGATAGAAGCTTGGCACAGGTGGTAGAATCAGCTCTTAAATAGTAGGAAGTGAAGTTTGTGTAAATCAATTAATGAAATTATTAAAGAACAGAAAACGACAGAGCGAAGCATCGAAAGAATTGTGGCGAATATTCCAACAATATTCGAACACCCCCTCGGAATAAGAAATTTAAAGGCTTGCAGCAAACTTTGCAACAAACGTTGGCTAACAAAAACGATGTGGACGTAATTGATTTTTTGAAGTGTATTTCTTACATTAATAAGATATAAAAAATATGACTGTTTTTTTAAAGAATTAAGTAGGTCCTTAAATAATAATGTTTGTTTAATTTTGTTTTTTTGTAAATACAAGTTAATTAAACGAGAGTGATTTAAGTACTTCTAGTAATTATTTCTTTCGTTTTGACAGTACCGTACCTATTTACAAAAACGGAGTTTGATTGAGTGACCAAACAATATGCCAAATTTTGGACTACTGAACTGATGATGTAGTGAATTGTTGATATAATTATCTGTTGATCTTATAATCCACTGATCTCGTAATTCATCGATGTAATAAACTGTCGATTTATTAAACCATTGATCTAGTGATGTTAATATAGTAAATGTTGACCAAATGAATGTTGATCTTAGGTATCAAACCCCATTTGGATATATGGCCCTTAATCCTAGGATGAAAACTCCAAGAGATTCGCTCAGTGATGGATAAAAGACTTCATATTTGTGACGTGACGCAATAGTTTTTTTATTACGGTTCACAACATATAAAAACTTAACTAAAATACATGCGAACAAGAATGAATCCTAAAGAAGTGAACACAGCATGCGTAAAAGAGAAAGGTGCTATTCCGTATTTGAATTAAAATTATAACATATAAAAATAAAATAAAGAATAAACATATAAAAGATGAAACCTCGATATCTCCTAAAATACTGAATGTTTTGCATTTTTTTTGACTCACCTTCAGTGACGATAATTCTCTTCATTTGTAACACCTTGCCAACTTATGTGACGCAGTATTGGCTGAAGCAGAAGGTTTTGAACGTGATCCACACGTCCAAATGCTTCAGAATTTGATTCACGTTTTTTCTCTCTGATGAGAGTTTCATAAGAAGTTTTCTGCCGCTATATGCTGTCACATATCATTTTTGATAGAGCCAGCGTCGTTAATTTTTATCTCGGGCTGCTGGTTTTCCAGATATGAAGTGGGCCCAACCTAATCCTGTGGCCAAAAAATAAATGTAAATATTTTCCTAAGTATTTTGTTTTTTGGAATGATTTATAGGCAGAACCGATTTTTTTATGAGTCGCTGTAGATGTTAATAATAAAATTGGGGCTCCGTCAATCGGTTCATCTTATTTTCATTACTGAGAATCGCAGGCATTTGGATGTGTGGACTATACTTTTTTGCCAATAATTCTTGAACTATTGCGTCACATTCGATTTTAATATGCAAATATAAAGTCTTTTTATCACTGAGCGAATCTCTCGGAGTTTTCATCCTAGGATTAAGGGCCACACATCCAAATTGTAAGCGTTGTTCACGTACATGACCAAAAACTCTCAGGAACACTTTCAGAGGTTGGACTCATCATTGGGAAAATACGGGCTACACGCCCGAACGGCCTCCCTCTATTCCCCTCACAGCCGTCCCATACCTCGCATCACAAGAAACAATTGTAAGCGTTGTTCTGTCCAAAGGAAACTTACAGCCAACCTTCAAACGCATATTTCAACCTCATGGCAATGTACAACCCAATTGTACTTTAGATCTCATTATTTTAACGGACACTTCCGCAAACTACACTTTCCAAAGGCACGACCACTCTCCTCAACTGCCAAGACACGAATGTCCTCGTCAGCCAAACTCCCCTTCCCTTTTTGAATTTCGCATGAAATTAGCCACTAAACTTTGCTACTGTTTTGTCTGTCAGTAGTTGTACCGGAAAAAGTCATTCATCGAACTATTTAATTTAAGTTAAACATTTAAAAATATTTTAATAGGTGCAAAAATTGCTAAAATATGTAACGAAACCTTACACTCGACCATCCTGATAACGTGTATGACCTAATACATGCACCGTTGTAAACCTTACACTTGGCTGATTAGGACATCCCAATGATTTTCTAGCCCTAACCAGTAGTAACAAATATTTTGAATTGTCCAAGTACATATCAAAAGTATATATATTTGATGTTAGTTACGTTTTCTACTTACGTAATAATATTTAAAAAAACAACGGGTTGCACTCCGGGAGCGCCGGCAGAAGTGAAAACTAGAACATCAAAGTTGTGCACCAATATGGAAATAATACACAAAAAGAGTCCGTTATTCTCTCAGGATTCGAACCCTCGACCTGTTGCTTATAATCTGGCAACCTTTCCACTCTACCAAACTGTCCACTTTCATTTCAGTAAAGTAGTCTATCTCACTATGTGCGAATAATCATTGACATCCGTCACAGAGACAACTCCGCCATAGGGCTGCCATCCGTCCGGGTTTCCCATAATCCAAAGTGCACAACGCTGCTAAAGAAGTTTTCACTTCAAAAACGGTCCAACAATAAATAGCAATGAATAAAAATAGCAATCTTATAATACAAACTCAACTTATCTTAACGCAGAATGTTGTATAGACGAACAAAATTTTACAATTCGATAGCTTAAATAAATTACCGTGCAACATCTAATCCAACCAAAATTTTTAACTCAATTTACAAAACAAATACTGACATATCCAACCATAATTATGATTAGATACAACGTAAGAAAAAGTACATATTTTTGGAATTAAATAACAAAAGGTCATAAACTACTTGATACTCAAATAGGTACACTTATAGCTATTTATTTATCAAAATATCTATCCATTTCCTTATCCGGTTAACTATTCGGATATCTAACTGATTTATTCAACAAGTTATCCATCCGATATCTATCCAAATAATCCATCCATTTATCCATTAAATTATCCATCCAATTAACTATCCAATTACCATCCAATCAACCATCCGAGTAACCATCCGATTAACCATCCGATTAACCATCCGATTAACCATCCGATTAACCATCCAATTAACCATCTGATTAACCATCCAATTATCCATCCAATTATCCATCCAATTATCCATCCAATCCGTTATATTTGTGTATTTGTCCCAGGCCAGACGGTAGCCTTATCCTTTCGACATCCGCCAATGACCTGAAACAAATACATAAGTGGACTAAGCATCATATTCCAACTTTAAACAAAATAATATAGACATAGACATAGACAACGTTTATTTTTGCATCTTCAGCACACACAAATTCAGTAAGACATTAACAATACACTAAAAATTATTTTAAAGACTAATACTTATAAATGTGTGCTGCAGTGACAAAAAAGGGTCCCATCTCAGCATATTGCTCTTCCCCACAGGTAGGAGCGCTGATATTCTGTTGGGACCGACGAGTTGCGTGTGTGTTTGTAGTAGTATAATGATTAATGTGAGTGTTCTGTTCTGTGTGGTGCCAATATTACTTAGTACATAAATAGAAATTGTTCTATAGAAATAGAATTAAATACAAAACACAAGTATAAATCAACTAGAGTAAAGATTCCTCACTTATAATAGGCTACTTCTTCATCTACAGTATCGACTTCGTCCGCATTATCATTGACCTCTAGTACCGCTATATGTATCCATGACTGCATTCTCTCAGTGGCAACCATGGTCGTACGTTTATTTTTCATCCCTTTAAATCCAGATGTATGAGCAACCTTGTACCAATTGTTACCTATAACTTTTACTACACGATACGGACCTTTGTATGCGGGAGTCAGAAAAACGGTTAGCATAGCGATGGCAAAAGCATAGATATACTTTTCTAGCATTAGGCACAAATTAATAAATAAAACAATTAAATTAACAAAAATGCCAGTCCGCCTGCCTTTCCATTGTTGCAATGCCCGACAGGGTAAAGAAGCACATATTCTAGACTAATATGTATGTATTGTCATACACTTCTAATTATAACGACAAATAACCTCAAGCGAGAACATTATTTGGACCGCACAAGGCACTAAAAAAAAAGATTAATCATTATTTTGCAGCCATGGGAATAAACTACTTAGCTCTAGAGTTATTTCAGATTTAGTCAAAATTTGAAAATGAGGCTTGTAATGAGATTTACAAGAGCGCTCTTGCCTATTCTTCTCTGGAAAAGATGACCTTAGGAGTAGAGTCAGTAGAACGAATATGTATGAATGTATTTAAATCTTTCAATGTAACATCTTGAATGAACGAATATCTATGCATGTATTCAAATCTTTGAATGTAACTTGACCTATTTTAGGTAACATCCTGAATGTTCCATCGTCGACCTCATCTATGATCGTGGTCAAGAGTTAACCCGCTCTCATATTTATAAAGAAAAATCCATGAAATAAATCTATTTCGACCTTGACTTTTGGCGATTGTGGAAACCTTCGTCGATTCAGATGCCTTTTTAACTCGACAGGTTTCGGTAGTGTGTTCTATCTTCTGACAGTGGGTATACTTGACTAGAGGTTTGGGACAGTTGGAATATGGCCAGCTTCTTTGCAGTTATAGCAATGGTTCTTCTGTCTATTGTTGGACCTACTTTCAGAAGTGACTCCAGATTTGTGCTTTAAATTAGGCTTCTGCGTAAGTAAAAATTCAAAAGTTGATCTGGTTTAACGCATCGTAAAGCTAGTGTGCTTAACCTAATTTTTTTCGATCGCCGATACTGTGGATGATGCGTGCCTACCCGTTATTTTATACTGATTTAAAAGAGCAAATTTCTAACAGAAGGTCAATAAATAAACGCTACACACTCAGGGCCCACACCAAGGCTTTCCCCTGTGTCGCGGGTCTCTCGGAACATACATAAAAACAAACAAACACCCATGACCCGAGAACATCATTTTCCCCTTACACGAACACTTGCCCCGACCGGGAATCGAACCCAGGACCCGTCGATCAATTCAAACTCTCATACCAAGTCTTAGCGAGTTTTTGCATGGTAAATGGACGGT
This sequence comes from Aproaerema taeniolella, assembly GCA_949987775.1. Taxonomy (NCBI): domain Eukaryota; kingdom Metazoa; phylum Arthropoda; class Insecta; order Lepidoptera; family Gelechiidae; genus Aproaerema; species Aproaerema taeniolella. Next base: position 3,060,762 of record OX465265.1, read on the forward strand.
CGTCTGAGATGGTAGCAAATCTTTTATAGACTTTGCAATTGGTAATAAGTCATTAGTTGAAAAATGAAGGGCTACATGACCTTTTATCCTGGTGTCCGGCGCTCGCAGAGTCCCGCGCGTTGCGTCCCTCCAGCCTAGCGCCATCGCTGCTTAGACCACGCTGCTCGCTCCGTTGACCACGCTGCACGCTCCGTTGACCACGCTGCTCGCTCCGTTGACCACGCTGCTCGCTCCGTTGACCACGCTGCTCGCTCCGTTGACCACGCTGCTCACTCCGTTGACCACGCTGCTCGCTCCGTTGCCTCCGATGCTCGCCATCTCGTGCCTTCTCCAGATCTCGTTTCAGCTGGCGTGCTCGTTCTTGTTTCCGTTCCAGGACATGTTCCTGCTCTCGCAGGCAACGGCTGCGACTGCGGTTGTGGACGCTCTCTTGGCTGCGAGTACCCAAACTGCGGCAGGAGCCGCGTGTGTTCTTTGTTGCCTGCCACGTTCTGAAACTCACAAAAAAAAACGCAAACCTCCATTCTAACTGCTTATAAAATTACATTTACGTTACGAATGTATTCAATCTAGAACAAACTGTAGTGTAGGTAGGGTAGGTACTAAATGTAACTAGTATATTAAATAATATCTTCAAATAATATCAGGTAACATTTCAAGATCGGTTCCATAAAAGGAGTCCACGTGTCTTCTTATATGGAATGGAATATATAAATAATATCAAATTTATTCAGGAATATCATATTAGATTTACAGAAGCTTGACACCATTTTCGTGCCTCCATCCATAACATGTAGCACGAATCCTACCTACGTAATAATTAGCATTTAAGCTCCCCTTAAGTAGTTAACCAGATTCGGTGTCTTATTTACTCGCCTTGCTCCCAACATCACAAAACAAACAAAATTGAAACTAGAAAACTACAATCAAAATGTATAAGGAATTTATAAAAGTGGTCATATCTTCAAAACGTCTACTCCTAGCGCAAAAATAACCAGTTTTCGGGCCCCCTTTTACCAACCCCTGCACACAGTTCGAGTAATCCGCTGCCACTATAATTGATTCCCTCGGTAATAGTTTTGTTCCCGATCATAGATTGAATGTAGGTAGAGAGAAAATTTCAAAGCACTCATATTTATTGTTCAAAAATGTACGTTTCCGTGTGTACAGGTACCGAGTTGGTGCCTTAAGACATCGATGACGTCATTCTATGTAAAAGAAGGACTATTATACTAATTGCACCTAATAGCTGTAAAAATAGCTCTGCCAAAATGTAGAATTATAAAAAATAGTTATTCATCTACCTTCATAACGATTGCCTTTTATGATTGGTCGGTTATTGCCGTTTTATCGGATTAATCATAAAATATCTACATCAAAAGGGTTTCCTTTAAAACAATTAAGGCGTGTTACTTACGCGTTTATGCGTCGTGGTGTCCCACTTCTGAAATGTAAGCGTTGTTCACATACATGACCAAAAACTCTCAGGAACACTTTCAGAGGTTGGACTCATCATTGGGAAAATACGGACTACACGCCCGAACGGCCTCCCTACTCCCCTCACAGCCGTCCCATACCTCGCATCACAAGAAACAATTATAAGCGTTGTTCTGTCCAAAGGAAACTACAGCCAACCTCCAAACGCATATTTCAACCTCATGGCAATGTACAACCCAATTGTACTTTAGATCTCATTATTTTAACGGACACTTCCGCAAACTACACTTTCCAAGGGCACGACCACTCTCCTCAACTGCCAAGCCACGAATGTCCCCGTCAGCCAAACTCCCCTTCCCTTTTTGAATTTCGCATGAAATTAGCCACTAAACTTTGCTACTGTTTTGTCTGTCAGTAGTTGTACCGGAAAAAGTCATTCATCGAACTATTTAATTTAAGTTAAACATTTAAAAATATTTTAATAAGTGCAAAAATTGCTAAAATATGTAACGAAACCTTACAAAATGTACATGTTTTTCCGTATTTCTTTGAAATTTCCACTCAGACACTGACATTAAAATAGTTACATGCATAGACATGGAAAAAATAGGTGATGTCAGTGCCTCATTGTAATATTCTCTTTGGTTAGCATCCATTGCCAATAAATAAAATAAAATAAATAAATGAATATAGTAATCATTGGTAATCATATTATTATTGTAAAATTCAATGACTAAAAATACTACATACTCAAAGGTATAATTACATTCGATACGTTCGATTCGATTTGCCATGTCAGTATTTTAAAATTCAAGTGAAGTGGAAGTCGAGGGTCATTTGAAGTAGTAGTCAATCGCTGTATAAATTGTAAGTTTTGTCTGATTTATTGAATGTGATAACGAACATATAACGAAACGAAAATACACGAATGAAGATCAAAGGGTCATGACATGGGTCATGATAGGGGAATTTCGTCAGAGGGTCATCTTAGAGGCGGAAAACAAAACTATATCTTGCCAGAAAGAAACATTCCAACATGACCCTCTGACCCAAAGTTGAACTGCTCGCGTAATAAAGTGACCGTGAACCTCTGATCAAAACAAAGAGTAACTAAAAATTTTGGTCTGAGCTAATAATAATGTGAACGTGGGCAGACGACGGCGTGCTATTTCAACAAACAACCCCCGAAACCAAACCAACTGAATTGTCAGAGGGATACGTAATCCTAGAAGAAGTCAAGGGTTAGAGAGATCTCTAAGGGCCGGTATTTCAATAGAAGCTTATCTCAAATTGATCCAGGATTGAAGAACGGTACGACTTAATGTGTATTTCAATTTAGATTTAAAATCAAGTGGCAGCTAAAGTCCAATCTAAGCGGAAGATTTCTGTCGCTTACTTAGATCATATATTATGATCTAAGGTCGCTTAAGTGGAAATCTGAGATTGGCATGTGTATGTGTAATCTGTTTTATTAATTCGCTTATAGAATAGCGACTTTGTAGTCTGAGACCAAATAACAAGGTCTTACCATTCCTGGGAATTACAATCATTTCGGTGGATAGTTTTATCATTTCGATAGATAAAATTATAATTTCGCTAAATTACATTATCATTTCGGTGGCACCTAAAAATAATGGCATTTATCTAATTTCAATTGCTAATGATATTTTAGTTACATTTGATGAATATTAATTTAAACTGCCTAAATATTCGCATATAAATATTGCAATATAACCTTAATATAACCTTAAAGAATGCAATATAACCTTAAAAGAAGTTTACCAAAATTAGCTTAAAAGTTATCATGAAACAGAGTCCTTACTGGAACATATACCTAGCTTAAAACTTGGTTGCTTACCAGATAAGTAAATATAATAAAGGTATACTTGAATAAAAAATAATAATGATAATAATAACAAAGTTTACCAAAATTAGCTTAAAAGTTATCATGAAACAGAGTCCTTACTGGAACATATACCTAGCTTAAAACTTGGTTGCTTACCAGATAAGTAAATATAATAAAGGTATACTTGAATAAAAAATAATAATGATAATAATAACAAAAACAACATCAACACATTCATAAATACCCACACACACACACACACACACACACACACACACACACACACACACACACACACACCCACACACACACATTCATTTATTCACATAATCAAGCCATCTCTTTTGTGGGCGAAGGTGTTATTGTTAGTATAATGTAAGTTAAATATGCTAGATTAGATAAGGAAGTAGTGTTAAATTTATTTTTATTTACAACATACCTATAACATATAAATGTTTGAAATAGCAGATATAAGTATGGAAGAGCGGTTCCTCCTAACACAGGCTTAACAGCTTACAAGGAGGTACCAACCACTATGTAACATTAGGTATTAAGCATGTTGAAAATAAATTTATTTATTTATATTTATTATTTACTAGCTGTCCCGGCCAACTTCGTTACGCCTTTTTTCCATATTTTCTCACCTTTTAAACCTTCCCTGGACTTCCACGAATATTTCAAGACTAAAATTAGCCAAATCGGCCCAGCCGTTCTCGAGTTTTAATCAGACTAACGAACAACAATTCATTTTTATTTATATAGATAAAATGACGAAAAAAACGGCTTGTTAAAATTGACCCCATTATTATCGGTCATTTTACACATTTAAAATCAATTGTCATATTAAAATTTATTATGTTTGAAGAAATAATCTAATCTTAACAGAGAAAATGGTACAAATAAGTCGTAAGAAATATATCTAAAAAAGGGCAATGCCTAGTTTTGGTGCCTTTTTTTTTTTTGACTGCACACTAACGCCACCTTGTTAGACATGTAGAGTACTTCCATACAAACAATAGTTACTATCGCAGCTCAGCTCTAAAGTACATCCGTCTTGAATTATACGTCATTATCTATAACACGTATTTAATAGGAAAACTGAAAGTATGAGCTACTTTTAACGGTCCCATACGATTTATTTCATAGTACAAACTCTATTAGACTCAAGTTACGTCACGTTGGCGTTAGTAGCATAGAGCGACATGAAGTCTCACTACACCATAGCAACGTTGCGAATATTTTATTAATAAAACTGAAGATATTATTACTCGTTACTGCTTTACGTTTCTATAACTAGCAAATAGACAAGTGCGACATAAACACTTCACTTTAACTACGTTATGCATATTTTATAGACAAAATAGAAAATGTGAGATATCTTGTTTATGTTTTAAATCTATTTGTACTCAAGTTACGTTGCAATATAAACTCACACATCACTACAACAATACGCTACGATTATTTCATTGAATGTAAGGATTTTTATGAACCTATATTGTTTTTTTTCAGTTTAATTACTAATTGTATCTCTTTAAGGAGAAACGTGAAAATCGAGAATATTCACATCGTATCCAAAAAGCTTTATTTCATAGAAAATACAAAATATTACTTTAAATACAGAATGCTATCCATTGAATCTGCAATACTGTGCCTTAAGAATACTATCCAGTACTACACCGATAGAGGGACGCCCGTGTACGCGCGCTTTTGACATGGTTTCTTATAATGTTCTTTGGAACAAAATGAGGCTTAATACTGAGTTACCTGTAGAAATTATTAAATTATTTAAATACTGGTATGACAACCAAAGTAATTTTGTAAAATGGGATGGCCAATGCTCAGATGAATATAAAATGGTTTGTGGAATAAGGCAGGGGGGATTAACCTCTCCTACCCTATTTAATATGTACATTGATGGACTGATTGAGGAGCTCAGCAGAGTGGGTGTCGGGTGCGCGGTGGATAGTTGCTTTCTTAACAACATCAGCTACGCGGACGACATGGTGCTGCTGGGCCCATCAATCAACTCCATTAGGATACTATTGTCCATTTGTGGAAAATATGCATTGGCCCATGGGCTCAAGTACAATGTTAAAAAGAGCGAACTGCTGGTTTTCAAAGCTGGGACTAAAACTTACCCAGTTCCTCCAGTAACATTAAATGGTACAGTTTTACAGCAAGTTTCTAAATTTATGTATTTGGGCCACTGGGTCACTGAGCGTTTGACAGACGATGTTGATGTTGACAGGGAACGCAGAGCATTGTCGGTGAGGGGTAATATGCTATCCCGCAGGTTTGCACGCTGCTCACGTGATGTGAAAATCACACTTTTCAAAAGTTACTGCCAAACATTATACACGTGCAGCCTGTGGAGCAATTACTCCAAAAAATCCTACATGCTCTGCGTGTCCAGTACAATAATACTTTCAGGGGTCTGTTAGGGCTGCACTGGCGCTGCAGTGCGTCTGGGATGTTTGTGGACCACAGTACAGATGGCTTCCAGGCCATTCTGCGCAAGCGAGTAGCCTCCCTGTAGTCTCGCATTAAGTGTAGTACTAACAGGCTCCTGAGGGTCATTGCGGACAGAGTAGACGGTCCAGTACGAAGCATTGGTCGTCCCTACATGTGCTGAACAATGTAAATGTTAATTTACTAACATAGTCATAAGATTCTTGTTACTAATAAAATATGGACTTGTTGGTCTGAAATAAATATTTTCATTCATTCATTCATTCATAAATAGGTCAAAACACTGTCTGTACACTAGAATTTATAACATTCTACATTAGTATATTATTTGTTACTGGCCACGACAAATTCGCATCAAGTGGTTTAAAACAACTAGCAATGAGATAAGCTTGGAAATTGAACAAATATTTCCAGTTTTGTTAAAAAAACACTCTTAATATTACAATGGTGAAATAACTAACGCCAACGTGACGTAACTTGAGTCCAGATAGGATCTGAACTATATAAATACAGGATTAGGGCGTAAGAAGTACTAATATCTTCAGTTTTGTTATCAAAATACTCGTAACATTGAAATGGTGCAATGAGACTTCATGCCGCACTATGCCACTAACGCCAACGAGACGTAACTTGACTCCAGATAGGGTCTAAACTATAGACAGGTTTAAGGCATAAAAAGCACTAATATCTTCAGTTTTGTTAATATAATACTCGTAACATTGCCATGGTGAAGTGCGCACTATGCCACTAACGCCGACGTGACGTAACTTGAGTCTGGATAGTGTCAAAACTATAAAGTAGAAAGGATTAAGGTATAAAAAGCACTAATATTTTCAGTTTTGTTAATAAAATACTCGTAACATTGCCATGGTGAAGTGTAACTTCATGTCGCACTATGCCACTAACGCCAACGTGACGTAACTTAAACTCCAGATAAGGTCTAAACTATAAAGTAGACAGGATTAAGGCGTAAGAAGCACTGATATCTTAGTTTTGTTAATTAAATACTCGTAACAAAGCTATGGTGAAGTGAGACTTCATGTCACACTATGCCATTAACGCCAATGTGACTTAACTTGAATCCAGATAGGATCTGAACTATAAAAAGACAGGATTTGGGCGTAAGAATCACTAATATCTTAAGTTTTATTAATAAAATACTCGCAACATTGCTCACGACGACAGCCCCGATGCGGCCAGAAACCATCTGACATACGTCAGCCGCACCGCGAAGACTGGTTACTTGAATCCAGGCCGAACCCGACGATGTGGTGTAGACAGGATATTTCGCGGGGGAGAAATAAAACATAAACTTAAACTGGGACTCGAGGCTTTGCAGCGTTCCTTATCCTGCGCGCTCCCGGATTGTGTGACGACGAATGCCGCGGCGTGTGTGGGAAGTCTTCTCGAGTGCCTGAGGGGCGCTTATTGGGACTGCCTCTGACCCTACATGCGTGTAGGGTGAGGGGACTATTCTGCTCCCCCCGACAGGAAAGGCAAGAGCGCACCTTCGGCTGTCGTAGGGAGCATTTTGGGGGACGCGGGCGGGCGGGAAGAGGCGACGCTACCATACAATGGCTACGCCGACAGTTCCCGCCCATCCGCTGTCTGTCAGGTAAGTCTGTCACTGGGCCCTCTCACTCGGCCCTGTGGTTGGAACACAACGCGTAACGTGTGAGAGTGACCCATTCATCAGTCATGTAACTATCAACGGCCGTACATGACCGAGTTGGAATGTCTAGGGGGAACTAAGGGGAATCGACTTCTCGTGTTAGGTGGTACCGAAAGGTTCTAAAAGAGAAGGGGAAGAGTAAAAGTGGTGGTGCGGGCAGGAAGCTCCTTGCCCGCTGTGAAGAACAAGCCTCCCTTTTTTTTTCCCATCAAGGGAGGGAGGGACTCGAGCGTTGGTGCAACCTATGCTGCTTCCCATGACCCACCACCGCGTTCGCGGTTTGGTCGCCGCCATGGGAAGCAATATGGGACGGGTGGAAGCCTGGTGGAGCCTTGCAGCCGTCCTGCCACAGGGCTAGAGACAGACTGCCCAGCTCCACCTCGCCCACCTTGATCTTGCGTGGAGGGATCTATGGGGGTCACATGGGTGCAGGATGATTGCGTAGCCCCCGCGGCCTCAACCCTGGGGGAGGTCAAGCGGGGGGGTTGTAGTTAGTCCAGTGGTGCCGCTGCCTCGTGCTCTCAACCCTAGGGGAGAGCGAGGCAGCACGGTGTCATAGTCGGGGTTGTCATGTCCGGTGGTGCGCTACCCCGCGCCCTCAACCCTAGGGGAGGTCGAGCGGGGTAGCGTGGCGTCTATGTTGGGGTGGGCTTCATCAGCCGGTGGCGGAATTAGCTCTCGGGGGAGAGCTCTGCTTCGTCGATCGGGGGGCCTGGCGTGGAGAGGCGCGATTCCGCGCAGATGTTCGTGCGCGGAGTTATCCGCCCGATCGAACATGCCCCGCGCCAGCCTGGTGTTGAAGTCGTCAAGTGGCTCGAAGTGGAGGTCGCGTTTGATCACGTCATTACGCACGTAGCGACCGGCATTCACAATTGTGCGGAGGGTTAGGTTTTCTTGGGCTCTAAGGCGGCGACGATGAGGTTCGCTTACGAGCGCGTACCATGCCGGGGCTGCGTACGTAAGACGTGACCTTATGTAGGTCTTATAGACAGCTAGTTTGGTTCGAAGGGGTAGCTTGGAGGCGAAGATTGGGCGCAGTTATGCGCGTGCTACCTTCGCCTTGATGATGGTCTCGTCGAAGTGGGCGCGCATGGTGAGCCGGCGGTCTACTGTGATCCCCAGGTACTTCACCCGCTCAGCCCACGGAACTGCTACCCCTTTCAAAATAAGCTGGGGAGGTGCGTTTGACCACAGGCCACTTACCATGGCCTGTGTTTTTGTGACGTTGACTGCCATCCTCCATTTTTCGAGCCATTGTGGTAGGGAGTCTAAGGTAGGCTGCATCTTCGCTGCGGCGTGGGCCCCGGCGATACGACGACGCGATGTACGCCGTGTCGTCCGCGAAGAGTGCAAGCGTGACGTTACCTACCACTAGGATGTCATTTGTGTAAAGGGAGTAAAGTGCGGGGGAAAGGCAGCTACCCTGCGGGACACCGGCGCGGACGGGGCGCTCGGTGGAGGTGGCGTCCTCTACTGCAACCTGGAACCTCCTGTCGCGCAGGAAGGAGGCGATCACATCGATGAGGCGGCGGGGGGCGTTCGACAGGGACAGCTTGTACAGCAGCCCCTCATGCCATACTCTGTCGAACGCCTTCTCCATGTCCAGCATCACTACTACTGAGTACTCACGCTTGTTTTGGTTGGTGGCCAACAAGTGGAGCACTCGGGTGAGCTGGAGGGTGGTCAAATGGGCCGGTCGGAATCCGAACTGTTCGGGCCGCGGGGTGATGTGAGGTTCCAGGTGACGGAGCAGGAGTCTCTCGAACACCTTGGATGGCCTGTGGTTTTGTGGACGTTTGGGGTCCTTACCCGGCTTAGGCAGCATGATGACGCGGCCCAGCTTCCACGTCGACGGAAAGCACCCGGTTCGCATGATGCCGGTGTACAAACGCGCGACTGCCGCCACCGCCTTAGGCGGCAGGTGGCGGAGCGCAGCGTTTGTGATGCGGTCAGGGCCGGAGGCTTTCCTTGGCTTCGTCCGTAGGAGGGCTCGCTGCACCTGGCCGGGCGAGAAGACGACCGGATCCTCACGGGGGCCCACTGGTGCTGCGAAATACTCCCTTAGGTGTTCTAGGATGTTCTGCTCGTGTAGGGTGTCGGTGCAGGGGTTCGACGAGAACTGTTCTTCCAGCGAATTGGCGAACAGTTCTGCTCTGTCGGCTGCTCTGTATCTCGGTTGGTTGTTCCTGTCAAGCAGCGGCCTTACCGGTTCCGGTTCCGAGGACAGCTGCTTGCACAACCGGTGAACAGACGGGACGCCCCCTTCCTCCACTTCCAGAAGGTGTTGGTCCCTTCGGGCTGCGGCGTCGTCGACGAGCTCAGCCTTTACCCTCTCTACCAAGGCGTTGAGCTTGGCTTTGAGAGCAGGGCATCGGGTGCGCTGCCAGTCGCGTCTCAGGGCGCGCTTCTCAGCTAGGAGTGCTTTAATTCGCTGCGGGAGAGGGGAACAGCGCTCTATTTATAGTCAAACGAACTAAAAGCGGGGGAAGCGAGGGGAACATGTCGCGCGGGGTGTACCGCGGGATAAGGAAGAGCTGCAATTGTTCTATTTATTTTAATTAATCAAACTTTACTAACAAATCTAATAGGAATCAAATAAGAAATTTATCATATATGATACGACCTAATCTTGTAAATGAAAACCAAACAAATTGAATACTTTATTACAAACTTAACTGTACACATACTTGCTAATTAAATCTTTCCTAATTACATAGCTGAGATATTTTACAATTTATCAAACTAAAATAATAACTTATTAAAACATACTAAAACAGCGTAATTGAGTAACATGAGCTAAAATCAAAAGAAATACATTAATAAAACAAGGCTATGTGCACATGCAACTTAACCTATGTAAAAGATATTGAAATATAAGTAAATAAATGCAATGCCATGGTGTAGTGAGACTTCATGTCGCACTATGCCACTAAGGTCAAGGTGACGTAACTTGACTCCAGATGGAGTCTAAACTATATAGTAGATAGAATTAAGGCGTAAAAAGCACTGATATCTTCGGTTTTGTTAATAAAGTACTTGTAACAAAGCTGTGGTGAAGAGAGACTTCATGTCGCACTATGCCACTGACGCCAACGTGACGTAACTTGAGTCCGGATAGTCTCTAAACTATAAAATAGACAGGATTAAGGCATAAAAATGTAACTTGAGCCTAATAGAGTTTGTACTATGAAATAAATAGTATAGGATCGTTAAAAGTAGGTCATACTTTCAGTTTTCCTATTACATAAGCATTATAGATAATGGCGTATAACTCGAGACGGATGTTCTTTAGAGCTGAGCTGCAATAGTAACTATTGTTCGTATGTAAGTACTCTAAACGTCTAACAAGGTGGCGTTAGTGTGCAATCAAAAAAAAGGCACCAGTGGCCCATACATTTCCGGCAAAGCCCTTTGCTGAATCACGCTTCACATCCCATGTAATAGGTTTAGTAAAACAATGTCAATGCGATCTTCTTGCTTCCCGCTTCAACAAAAACATTAAGAAAAAAAAGCTGTTATGTAAATGTTTTTGTAATTGTTTCAGATTCCACGTGCAATAATGATAAAGGTAAAAACTGTTTTTATTCATCGTTTCTTTTCACGCCATGCCTACTAGAGTTTGGCCAAGCTAAGTTTGCAACGCCATAGACAATAGAGATTTCGAAAAAATGGGTATGGTCTACGTTCAACCCCGATATATAGTCTTGCTTGATACTTTAATATTTTATTAATTAAGTATAATTTAAACTTACAATTTTTTTTAAATCTCTGGTTATTTTTATAGTAGGTAAGTACTTCGTTAAAAACAAAACGAACATTCATTACTAATATACCTTTTCACCCTTACAGCGAAAAGAGACTAAGAAACAAAAAATATTGAACGCAGATTAGATTGTTAATGTTTATAATACCATAAAAACAAAGTGCACCATTCAACCCTGACCATTTATGCCAAACGTGGCATCGAGTAATTACTCATACTCATTTATTGTAATTTAGAAAAAAATTACATGTCATAATTTATAAAAATTGAAAATAGTACATATTATGTACTAAATTTACATTTTTCGTTATAAAAAAATTACATTATAATAATAATTTTAAAAGTTTAAATAGTTTTCTTCTATTTCTTTAAAAATTCTTCGACGTCATAAAATGCCTGGTCTATAAGCCATTTTTTTATTTTAGTCACAAAATATTCGGAGACCTTAATTTCGTCTGGTAACTTATTATAAATTTTTGGACCTACGTTACGCGTAGTCTTTGCCGATGTAGCGAGCCTGCAACCGACTGTTTCGATGTGGTTTTTATTGCGTGAATTGCGATTATGGATGTCAGCTTTTGTTTTATATGTGTCTTTAATTCTTTATTATTGTGAACGTATTTTGAAATGTCAAATATATATTGTGAAGCTAGTGTCAAGATTTTTTGGTCGACAAAGAGTTTTCTCGCAGGAGAGCCATGTGGAGCATAAGAAATGATTCTTACTGCCCGTTTTTGCAGTATGAATATACGTTTCCAATCAGCAGCCGTGCCCCAGAGTTCAAGCCCGTAGCACATTTGAGAGAATTTGTTAGAACCTCTGATTTCCAGACCTGGGGCACTATTTTTGAATCACTCGCCTCGTTTCGAGCGATATCTTTCGTTGATTTGCGTCGATGCTATTGATTTTGTAATTTTTTAACTACTAAATTCCATGAGTAATAAGACCCTTTCGCTAAAATAAAAAAAAATCGGAAATCAATAGAATCCGCGCAAATCAATAAAAGATATCGCTCGAAACGAGGCGAGTGATTCAAAAATAGTGCCCCACGGCGTATATTGTTGATATAATATAGTTTGTTACTGCATATTTATATCAACCAACACAAAAAGATTGTAAATAAGAAGCCCCCGAAGTCTCCAATTTTATTTAGTAAAATCAAACCATTTTATATTTTTTTTACGAGACGTTTTTGTCGAGCCTCCAAAATCTCCTATTTCATTTAGAAAATAACACAATAGTAGGTACATTGTTTACTTAGGAGAGAAAGTTACTAATTTAGTCTAAATCGACATACATTTAATGGCTGTATAAACAGATCAGACAAGTTCAATCGTTTTTTTTAATAATTGTAAAGCTGTTTTTTTTTTTATATTCTCATACTCTGAAAGTAGGTCTAAAGATGCCTACGAAGGGGCTTGAAAGTAATACTTTTCAAGCCTAGGGAGAATCGCTTTCAACTGACAGCTGTCAAATTAAGTATTAAAAAAACATGTTCTACTTCCTTCCTATACAGCCACTCTATTACATCGAGATGTAAAATTGAAATGACAAAAGTTAAGTATTCATTAAAGAATACTTTTTTTTTAATGACTTTATAATAATTTACTTTTAGCTAGGTATTTCTTTAAAATAACATAGATTTTGGCAAAATATTTACCATTTTTTCAATGATGAAAATGAAAAATAATGGCTGAATACCGATCTTCATTTGTTTTTTCATGTTGTAAAGTTTTGTAACTTTCGTATACCTAGCAGCAATGAGTTCAGCTTATTCATGTTTTTATTTTTACTTTCTTTGTATGCGTAATGAAAAGCACAGTGTTTACCTCGGGTGAAAGACTTATTTAGTTCCTCGAACTATAGGCTCCCTCGCTACGCTCGGTCGCCAAACCCCGTCTCGGGACTTAAATAAGTTGCTTTCACTCTTAGAGTAACAATGTACTATTTCACGACACGTTTTTGGTAAGCCTCTAATTCTCCTATTTCATTTAGAAAATCATGCCTTTTGGTAAGAAGTTCAGTTCTGATTCGGACTCTTGTTCTTTCATCTCTTTTGGTGTTTTAGGGCTATTTTCATCACTCATAATATATATTAACAACCGACACAAGCTTAAAGTTATAAAATCTCAAACATATCACTTTGAATCAATACTGTGTAACATAATCACTCCCAACAATTATTCCGTAACTTTGTGTGCAATATATCGACCACCCGATCAAAGTAAACACCTGTTTATAGCTGAACTTGAACGCCTCTTAAAGATAAATAAAACTAATTCGGAATTACTTCTCTTAGGTGACATTAATATAGACTTAAAAACTGACACCCCTGTAAAACATAAATACAACAGCATGCTACACGGCCACGGTCTTGCGTGTGGAATAACAGAGTATACACGTATAGAATTAACAAAACGCGGAATTAGTAAAACTTGTCTAGATCATATTTATATGAGATCCCGCACGCAAGATGTTTACACGGCCGCGCTCCACACTGTTCTCGCCGACCACCGAGCCATCACAATAGCTTGCGTCGGAACTCGGAGTCATACGCAAACAAAGGGTGTTTCAAATTTCAAGATTGGCTATAATAAAAATAATTTAGAAATGTTTTTGTCTGAGATTGACTTTGGTATCGCGGATAGTCTAGAATGTCCAAACAAAATTTACAGCTACATAAAAAATAGTGTTATTATCTGTTACAAGAAATCAGAAATAAAATTTAAAACTACTAGCAATCCTAAACGTTTAGAACATAATTGGATATCTAAACACATCTTGAGGTCATGTTCTTATAGAGACAAACTTTTTTAAGAGTACTAAGGATTGCAACAATATGATACTAAAACCAAATTATAATAAGGCGCGAAACTATACTAATAAAATAATTCAGAAGGCTAAAAATAAATGTACAATAGATGAAATAAATAATAATAAAAATAATCCAAGACATCTATGGTCTATATTAAACAAGTTAACGGGCAGGATTAAACCATCTTTGGACAGAGTTATACTAGATGCGTTCGAAGGGAGCAAACTTAACACCACCAATATTGCCGACAATTTTGCAAGCAATTTCCAGAAAAGCGTTAAGGACATCATGCCGAACTGTAGCGTTAAACTATTAGATAAAACCCTGTATAAAAACCTAGTAACGTGACAATTTATTTCAAAAAAGCTACCAAAGATAAGGATGAAAATATAATAAAAACCTTGAAATATGGTAAAGCGCCGGGTGTGGATCTTATCCGTTCCTTAGATATTAAACTCATCAGTAAAAACATTGCGTTAGCTATTGCTAATCTCATAAACCGCAGTGTAGAGACAGGTGTATATCCAAATGAACTAAAAACTGGTATTGTAAGACCGATTTATAAGAAAGGCAATAAATCCGACTATAACAACTATAGGCCCATCACTATTTTACCCACAATAGATAAGATTATTGAAAAGTATATAAGTAAACAAATGTACACCTTTTTGAACGACAGCGAAATTATAAATGCCAGTCAATACGGCTTTCAGCCTGGAAAAAACACTTCCCAACTACTGTCCTCGTTCACAGACCTGGTATATAAATATCTTGATGAGAAATGCCACGTCCTTGTCGTCTTTGTCGACTACAGTAAAGCGTTTGATACATTAAAACACAATATATTAATTGAGAGGTTAGAAGACTGTGGGATCAGAGGAAAAATCCTAGAATGGTGCTCAGACTACTTAAGGAACCGAAGTTTTCAGGTTAAAGTCAGTGATAAATTTAGCAGGAAGATTTCTGTGTCTGAAGAGGGTCAGTTCTTGGACCACTTCACTATATCACATACGTCAACAATGTTTGCAACATAATAGAATCATGCAAAATATTCCAATACGCTGACGATACCTGCCTAGTTTCAGCACATACAGACATAGAAATCGCCTTGCATAACCTTCAAAATGATTTCACAAATCTGATTAAATGGTCGCATGATTCGGGTCTAGTTTTCAACGCCTCTAAAACAAAGGTCATGTACATAAGATCTAGCCACAACAGAAATCAAAAAAGTAAACTGATCAATCTAATAGCTCATAATCACACATGTCTACACAAAGGTACATACAAAATCCCGAACTGCAATTGCCCGCAAGTTGAAACTGTCAATAAGCAGACTTACCTGGGACTGGTTATCGATGACCGCATGAAATAGACGGAACATATCACGACAATCTGTGACAAACTCAGAGCCATACTAGCAAAATTCGCCCTAATAAAATACAAAGTACCATATCCCACATTACTAATACTGTATAAATCTCTTGGTGAGTCGATAATCTTTTACGCGCTTAGCAGTTATGGTAGGACGTTCAAAACCCACCTTAATCAAATTTATGAGCTGCAGGTTAGGATACTTAAAACCATAGTGCCTCGCAAAATTAAGTCCCTCTACTCTGACAAGCATAGCGAATTGTTTAACTATTGCAAAGGGTTGCCTGTTCATCAAAATGTCAAATACACAATCTTAGTGGAACAGTTTTTCAACGAACAAATCCAAAAACCTTGTTGCGGAAAAGTCACTACGCGTCAAATTTCTAATAAAAAACTGCTTATACATTCATATAACAATTTGTACGGTAAAAATCAAATGAGTTACAAAGTGCCAGCCCTTATAAATAACCTTCCAACTCAGTTACGACAGTCGATTAATAAGAAAAACATTAAAGGTAAACTTAAAGAACATTTTATGAACGAATATTTAAAAGAATTTTAAAAGTAAAACAACTAAAAACTATGCTAACATTTACTAACACTAATATGTACATATTATATAGTTAATACAAACACTTTACCTAATCTTGAATACATAATATATTTACACTTTTATCTAGTTTTGAATAAAAATACTTAATATTAACACTTATTCTGTATTAGAGACTTTTTTACAACTATTACTTACTCAATGTTGCAAAACAGGTTTTGTACTTGCACTAAACGACGTTAACAACAATAATAATTTTAACTATGTACCCGCTTTTTGTTAATTTTTAAACTATGTGATATTAATCTAAGTTGCATCCATACTGGTTATTGTCTTGTTGTATTTTTTCTTTTTATTGTTTTGTTTTATCATTTCTATTTTGCATCAGCGACCTCACGGCGAATGCACGGTATTCGGTAAAACTTATTTAGTTTATGAGATACCACTGTGATGTATATTCTATAATATTTTCTGTTTATTTCTTAAAATTAAATTAAAATTAAATTCTGTTTATATAACTGACAAATAGCTATGTTTTGTACTTAATAAAAGTGGCCAAGATTATAGTTTGCGTTCAGGTCGCGTCAAGTTATTTCAAAGATAATGTTCCGAAGGTCCTTGTCAACTTTTCTCTGGTTTATAATTAAGATGTACATAGGTATGTTTCATCAACATAAACAATAAGTTTTCGAGATTCCGATGGTTCATTCCTTACTGACAATATTTTTCTTATAAATCGATGTCTCCACGCCGCCACGTCGCATTTTTCCATAAGGACTGCTCTCTCCTTACTGTTTTTCTTAAATAAGAGTTTCCCTGCTACCATTAAACTTGATAGATTCTCTCAAGTCTAGGAGTAGCTTTCTAAATGTCGGTACTTCTTTTTTGCACAGATAGTATTTGTCTATTTTATTTCGAATGGCGCATTGGTCAAAATTATCAATGTTAACTTTTGTTTCCTGGAATAGAATAGAATAGAATAGAAAAACCTTTATTTTATAGGACATTCAGGATGTCACTTAAAACAAGTCAAGATTACAATGAAATACATACAAACATACATTAAATGATTTAAATACATACATACGCATTCGTTCTTTTGATCCTACTGACTCTACGCCTATTCGCAAAGGTGCAGTCTTTCTCAGAGAAGAACAGGCAAGAAACTCTGAGGTTGCTCTTTTAAATCGCATTACTGGGATTCCTGTTTCTTGCTAGGATTTTTCCAAATGCCTTGATTGGACCGGCCTTCCTGTTTAATAGTCCGCAGAGTTCTCTCACTTACTCCTGTAAATATATACCGAGGTGTTCAATTAATATGTATAAGTACCTCGAGGTGAAGTACGTCGCTGAACAAATTAAGATACGAGTATGTTTATGTGTATAGCCAAATTTCTCTATATTACACTCTTTACGAGTGCTAAGTGTGATGAATACTTTCAAAGCAAAAACATGGAAATACAACAATGTTTTCTGACTATGTTTTCTTACACCATTTAAAAAAGATACTCATCGCCAATTTTCTCAGAAGAACATAAAAACCTGATTAGTGATGTCCCAGCATTTTCTCAATCGTTGGTGATGGATGCAATACCTGTGGGCTTATCATAGTGACCCTAGTCCAAAATAGAGTCCATGCAGTGGAAACACAGGTCGTCACCTACTCCAAAATAATTTAGTCGAAAAATCTGCAGGCAAGGTCATGTTTGTGTTTTGGGACCAAGGAAGTCTTTTGTTGATGGTACTGTAATAACAGGGGAAAGTTATCCTGAGATCCGATAAATGCGTTAATCCAGCGAGGAGGAAAGGGAGAGGAAAGCTCACTTCAAAGGTTTTGCTCCTTAAGGACAATGCTCCGGCCCACATGTGTGAAGTATATTTTCTTAAAGGGTTAATGTCTTTAAAGGAAAAGTGGGCTGAGTACGAGTATAAGCCCCAGTGCTGCTAATGCTGCTGCAACAGTCACACAAGGAGCGCATGTCCCGCTGGCTGGTTTCAAAATATTTATATTAATATTTTTCTTATGATATCTAGTTTAAAAAACACAATTGTGAAGTTAAATATGCTAACCAGACAATCAGAGACATTTTTCACGTATTGATTTTCAGTTTAAGGCATTTCTTCCAAATCCCTAAGCTTCTGAAGCACGGTTAGCAGACGAGGTTTAAGGTCGTCGCTAATTTCATCTATAAAATGATAATATACAATCTATTTAATTATTAAAAAAAAGGTTTTAAGGGAAAGGAAAAGGAAAAAAAAGGAAAAGTTTTTTTGGGGAACAAAAACGCTAGATTCAAAATACTCAGCTGTTTTAAGAGCTATGGAAATAAATATGTAGGAGAATGCCCCATTGCTGCGTATTTTAAATCTCAAATAAATATACTTACTTATTATAAATAAATTTTCCAGACTTGCCCTAAACTGGTTATGTAGTAAAGCTGTGGAACGGAACGCGATTCCGCCTTGATCACACTGACATTGATAGTAGTGTTGCATAACTATCTATAGTTTAATAACACTATGGTGCGTCTCAGAATTATTTGCACTTTTGCGTCAAAGTCGAGGGACAATCAACCAATCACAGACTAGTGAGGGGATATTACAACCAATGAGCAAAGATTTTTAGCTCATTCAATAATAGACAACTGTGATTTTGACGTTTAAGTGAAAATAATTGTGACACTCGTCATAGTCCCGTTAAACGTAGATATATTAATATCACTTATATTTTCAACGGCCAATAAGGAACTATTTAACATAACTTTTGATTACTACATACATGGATTACAGTAAAAATTGTTTGGTACTCCAAAAAAAATGTCTTTTCTTCCATTCTAATCGAAAAGTCTCGCTTTGTTCCTCTATAAGTGGGAGCGAAAAAGCTAATTTCTGTTAAAAACTTGTTGGCGGGCGTAAATGAACTTTCCCACCCACCAGAAGATGATTGGCGGGCATAAAATATCTCTGGCGGACGTAACTGAGATTTTAATTTATAACAATTGTATCTCTCATAGAAATCCAACGCAAATTGTATGAATACTGGCTGGTGCATATTGGCTGCACGACGGTGGCGGCCCCCGAACTAATTAAAAAAAGCGCGAATTTAATATCTCTGTTCTTGCAATTAAAATTGTCTAACCGCCACACTAACTTCAGCAATACTGTAGGAAAATTAGTTCTTTTAAGATCAGCTAGATGGCGTTGGGCGTTTTTTATAACGCGGTATTAATATAAGTTTACATATAAGTTGTGAACAAAAATGTTTTGTCTAGCTTTACTGCGTTCTCAATAAACCACTATGTGCATTGATTCAAGCGCCTTTATTCAAGCGCATCCTTGTACACTCGAAGCCGAGACCCTTCGGACACCAGCAGTAGGTTGTTCAAAAATTAAATCAATGACATCCCAAATAAAATATTGAAAATATTTTTCAAAATTGCGCAAGTGTGTCAAATAAAACTATGTAAGTAATTTGTTTAAATTCTATTTCGTTTTTAGATAAATAAATTCATTATTTAAATTAATTTTTTTTTCCATAGCAAGGGGATGAAAAGTAGAGTTTATATGACTCGAGAGCAAATGATTCGCTTCGCTCGTGATTCAAAGTTACACCCTCGCCGTAAAAATACTATCTTGCTCCCTTGTTGTCAAAAATGTAAATTTCAACATTCGAGTATCAAAACTGTTTCGGCAAGCTAACCTGCTAGCAATTCAATTTCATGTAAACATTGTTGTTTTTCAAAAACTACTGATTGCCTTTGCTGTTTAATGCGCACGTAGGAGAATCTGTCATTCGGTACAATAGCTCCCTAACATCACTTTTATATGGTTTCACCATGTTTTTTTATCGTATTCAATCGATCAATAAATATCATACATTAATGACATAAGCTGACATGAGGCATCCAATGATGCTAAGCTGACAAGCTGACATGAGGCTGACATGATAAGCTGACATGAGGCATCATTCTGTCAAAATGACAGAAATGAGTATTGCTAACAGCAGAATTCGGCGGGGTTGCCACGTAATTAATTTGCAAAGTTAGCTTGGCCAGACTCTATTAACAAAACTACTAATTGGTCGTTAGTAAAACCTCAAGTTAAAACTATCGAGAAACCGCGGCGTCTCTGCTAACTTTTGTAGCAGGATACAAAACTATTGATCCGAGTAACGATTGTAACGATTTTTTTATTTTTTATGTATTTATTTATTTAGGAAAACTTACAGCATAATATAATACATATAAATTATACATATTAAGTAACACATAAGCCAAAAACAGTTTTCACTGACAATTTATCACATTCTCGTTGAATCATAATATAAAACATTTAAATAAATTACTTTTACTCTCAGTCCAGGACTTATAGCATCCTAAGGGTATATTACACCTAGGATTTAGTATCCTAAGTGGATACCACGAGTTAAGAGTAAGGAATATTGTAAGGGTAGTGTAGGATTACACCTAGGTTTTAGGAGTTTAAGTCACTAAATCCTAGGTGCAAGTTTAGGGTTTCTAGGCGTTGCGTCGAGGATTCTAGGTCCTTAGAGTTAGGTTAGGTGAAAAAGGAAGGTGAAAAGAAAAGATGAACTAGGGTAAAACACTGAGGAATTAATTAGGGATTGGGACAGATGGGTTGACCTATCCACACTATGGCTCGTGGTACTAGATATAAGTAAGTTAAAAATAAAGTGTGACAACGATACTGATAAAGCTGTAGGTCCAGGACGGGTGATCTTCGTAGGTTGAATTCCAATTAAATCCTGACAGGACCCCAAATCCGGTCACTGTCCTTAAAGCGCCACTAGCGAGGCGTGATAGATGGTAGGGATATAGGCTGAAAAGAAATCTCCGTCACGACGGAGATAAGTCCACTGCGTAGCGGTGTTTGTTTGGAAGACTTTTAGGTCGTCTTTTTGGAGAATAGCGTCCACTGCGTAGTGGTAAATACTAGTCTATAGTTAGAAGTTTTTTAAAGAATAGTTCAGAGCACCAGGACGAAAACGCGATTTTCTTCAGCTCCCCAGTTTGCTTTTTTAAACTTCAAATTTGAAGTCCAATGTAGAAAAAAAAAATTAAGACTGACAAAAGTTAGTGGCCAATCTAAGCATCATTCTATGTCAATGGTTAAAATGGTTTAGGCAAGACCAACGACATAGAATGATGTCATAGCATAGAATGATGGCATAAACCAAAGACATAGAATTCGTAGACAGAACGATGACAAGACAGCTGTGTCAATGCAAGCCAAACATGCAAAAGTAAACAAATAGGGAAACTGAAAGAGATCGCTATGGCATCTCCTCATATAGTTTATGGATGTATAACGTCAAGAACAAGTGACTACAATTTTCTTCTAGTGCAATATTGTAAACACGATGTATTTATTCATTAATTTCATTAAATATAATTCAGTTCAACAGTTTTAATCTATTTATTCTTGCAATATACGATGGCCTCGTTCCTATCAAGTGGTAGCAGAGCGTACCGTATCGATGTATTGACAAAAAATAATTACGATACTTGGTGCGTACAAGCTCAAGCTATTCTCATTCGAAATGGATTGTGGGAATATGTAGACGGAACTTACGTCGAGCCTACTGATGATAAAGCAGAAAAAAGTAAGTTTTTACTGAATGACATTCAAGCTCGATCTGAATTATTACTCCTCATCTCGCCTTCGGAGCTAAAACAAGTCAAGGGCTGCAAGACGTCAAGAGAATTATGGCTTAAGATAAAAGGAATATATCAAAGTACAGGTCCCGCCCGAAAAGCTTCTTTACTAAAGCAGTTTATCCTAAAAAAGGTTGATAAAGATGATGTCCGTGATCACCTAAATAACTTCATGGACATTGTCGACAAGTTGGCGGATATGGGCGTTGACTTACATCCTGATTTGTTAAGCATAATGATACTATACAGCTTACCTGCTTGTTACGAAAGTTTTCGCATTGCTGTAGAGACGCGCGATACCTTACCAAACCCCGAAGAACTAAAAATAAAAATTTTCGAAGAGAATGAGGCACTAGTGAAGTACTAGTGAAACAGAAGAAGCCCTATTTGCTAAAAAAGGCAAATATTTCCAATACTGCAAGAAGAAGGGTCATACCACAAAAACGTGCTGGAAAAAGGAAAAGCCTGAAAAGAAAAATATCACTGAGAAAACGGGTCATAAAAATTTCAATGTTTGTCCTAACACTGGCGACGACGAAATAAATAGAAATGTATGGTGCCTTGACAGTGGCAGCACGTCTCACATTTGTGGGGAAAAAGAATTATTTGAACATTTTTCTTCTGATGCTGGAAATCTCAAATTAGCTTCAACAAAACATACGACTCCTATCAAAGGGAAAGGAAAAGTATCTATGAATAAAGAACATGTTCAATATCATTTTCATGATACCTTGTTTGTCCCTGATTCAAGCATGAATTTGATGTCAGTCGGAAAAATAACAGAGAAAGGTAACAAGGTTGTATTTGAGAAAGGTAAAGCTTATATCATCGAACAAGATGGAACAGTTGCATTGACAGCTAAGAAGAAAAATGATTTATATTATCTGGAATTTGACACAACAAATGAAACCGCAAACCATGCATCTGAAAGTGGAAGAGACAGCAAAATTATGCAATGGCTTCAAAAGCTCGGTCATATCAATGAAAGAGATTTGATAAAAATGGCAAAAGAAGAGCAAATGTATGGACTTGACCTTGGTGACAAGAAATTTAATACATGTGAAACCTGCATCAAAGGCAAGTTAACAACCTTACCGTTTTCACGTCATGATGACATATATACGACAGAACCGTTACAAATAGTTCATAGTGATGTATGCGGTCCTTTCGAACAAGAAACGATTATTGGGTCGAAATATTATGTCACGTTTATTGATGACTTTACCAGATATTGCTGCGTGTATTTTATTGCGAAGAAAAGTGACGTATTCGAAAGATTCAAAGAGTATAAAAATTATGTCGAGAATTCCACAGTTCTGAAAATAAAAAACCTGCAATCAGACAATGGAAAAGAATATGTAAATAAAGAATTTGACGACTACCTGAAACTTCATGGCATAAAAAGAAGACTGAGCGCACCTTATACTCCGCAACAAAACGGAATCAGTGAGCGGAAAAATAGATCACTGATGGAAAAGATGCTTAATGATAGAAGCTAATATCCCTAAACTTTTGTGGGCAGAAGCAGTTAATACTGCTAATTATTTAATAAACAGAAGCCCTTCAAAAGCGTTGAAAGGAGAAACACCTTATACAAAATGGTTTGGACGAATTCCATCAGGCAATCATCTCCATATTTTTGAAGGAAAAGCTTTCATTCTTCAGAAAAGACGTAAAGGAAAGCTATCTGCAAAGGCTGTACCAGGTGTATTTGTCGGCTATGCTAGAAACTCAAAAGGCTTTAGAATTTATATGCCTGAGAAAAATACAGTCGTTGTTAGCAGGGATGTCAAAATAATTGATAAAATGTATTATGACTATGGACATGACAATTATGAAGATTTTGTTGATGTGGAACCGGAACGAAAACCTGTAATAGAGAAAAATGAGAATATTAGTAAACAAAAGAAAAAATAAAAGAAGTTAAACAAAGATATTGAAATTGAAGTTATTACCTATACTGACTCCCAAAATTCAAAACTACTCATTTTCGGCAGGAAGTTCCTACAACATTTAAAGAGTCTTTAAGTCAACAGAATTCCAAACCTCAACCAAGTACATCCAAAAACTTAGAAACATTTCCAGAAGAACAAGAAATTTATGTTGACGCTCCAGATTCCATTCTGAGTGATGCTCCTGAAACAAATGAAAGACCTAAAAGAGAGGTAAAACAGCCTTCTTGGATGAAGGATTATGTGACAGGATTAGACTTGGAGGAAATGGAAAACTGCCAATTTATTCCTGATATGGCTTATTTTTCTGAAGCTACCGATTCAGATGAAGACTGGAGTGAAGCTTTTCGATCTGAAATAAGATCACAAATTAAAAATGGTACGTGGAAAATTGTTAAAAAAGAAGATGGAATGAAAATAATAGATTACAAAATGGTCTTAAGAAATAAAGTTGGCCCCGACAACAAGATTAAGAAGAAAGCACGTTTAGTTACTAGGGGTTTTACACAGCGTCCTGGTATAGATTTCAACGAAACATATGCGCCTGTCGCTAAGTTGAGTTCTATAAAAACCATATTGGGTATTGCCATAGAAGAAGGCTTGCATCTCAACCAAATGGACTTTGTTACTGCATATCTAAATGGAGACATCGAAGAAAAAATCTGTATGAAAATGCCGGATTACATAGAAAGATATGTAAGAGAGATTTTAGTAGAAGAGGCAGAATCGGAAAACCTTACGATTTATAATAAAGCACATGAAATTCTCACAGATTTAAAAAATATACAGGGAGAAAAAGTTTGCCTTCTGCAAAAAGCACTTTACGGACTGAAGCAGGCAGGCCGGCAATGGAACATAAAACTCGATACTGAACTGAAGAACATTGGTTTCCAAGCTTCAAGAACTGACCCTTGTGTCTACATGCTTACGACAGGAGGAGTTAAAGCCATCATCGGAATTTATGTTGACGATATGTTAATTGCCTGCTCCTGTCCGAAGAAATTGGTAGAAATAAAAAAAGCTTCTGAATAAAAAATTTGAAATGAAAGATCTGGGTGAACCTAGAAATATTCTTGGAATGGAGATAGAAATTAAAAGGAATGAAATAGTTCTAAAACAGACAAAGAAAATTGAGGAAGTTTTGAATAAATTTAACATGGCTGATTGTAAATCCACGACAACGCCAATAGAACCTGGCATTACATTGGAACCAAGCAAAAATAAGTCTGTGGATTTGCCATACAAAAATTTTATTGGAAAATTGATGTTCATTGCAGTGGCTACAAGGCCGGACATAGCATATGCTGTGAGCTATCTATCTCAGTTTAATGACTGTTTTGATGAGACGCATTTCAAGAGTGCTAAACGTATACTTAGATACCTGAAAGGCACTAAAGACGTTGGATTAAACTTCAGAAAAACAGGAAAGAAACTGTATGGTATGGCAGATGCGGACTGGGGATCTGATAAATTAGATCGAAGATCCTACTCCGGATATTATTTTAAATATGCTGGAACGTGTGTTAGCTGGGCTTCTAAAAAACAAAAGAGTGTTGCCTTATCAACAGCTGAAACGGAATATATTTCCTTAACAGAAGTGGCAAAGGAGGCAATTCACCTAAGAAATCTCTTCCAAGATTTATCAGTCCAACTACATCAAGTGCTTATCTACAGCGATAACCAGGCTGCCATAAAACTTAGTCAAAATCCAATAGTCTCATCAAAATCAAAACACATAGACCTGCGAGTTCATTTTATTAGAGATTCCATCAAACAAGGAACCATAGAATTAAAATTTCTGGAAGGTGTAAATAATGAAGCCGACCTTCATACTAAAGGTCTTCCAGGACCCAGGCTAAAAGAGCTGAGGGAGAAGATGGGCCTGAAGTGAAAACTGGACTGCAGGACACACCACAGCGAGGAGGAGTGAAATAGATCGCTATGGCATCTCCTCATATAGTTTATGGATGTATAACGTCAAGAACGAGTGACTACAATTTTCTTCTAGTGCAATATTGTAAACACGATGTATTTATTCATTAATTTCATTTAATACTAGCTGTCCCGGCCAACTTCGTTACGCCTTTTTTCCATATTTTCTCACCTTTTAAACCTTCCCTGGACTTCCACGAATATTTCAAGTCTAAAATTAGCCAAATCGGCCAAGCCGTTCTCGAGTTTTAATCAGACTAACGAACAACAATTCATTTTTATTTATATAGATAATTCAGTTCAACAGTTTTAATCTATTTATTCTTGCAATATACGATGGCCTCGTCCCTATCAGAAACGAAAAGATAAAACTCTAATTTAATAGTTAGGCTTCGTTTGAAGCCCTACAATTTCCTGAGCGAACGATTGATCCGAATAGTCATAGATGACTGCTCATTTTACCTCATGGCTATTGATGTCGGAGTTCCTCAGGGGTCCGAAAATGGACTGCGTCTCTTGGATGTATGTTACCGCCACAGAAGAAACAGCGTCTTTTCTGTTTTGGTCAGTAATTGGCAGCCATATTGAATACATAAAATAAATAAAATTTATTTATAGGCATAAACCCATTTACATCATATTGTAAAAAAATTAAAAATATAGTACCTATTAAAAGAATGTTAAATTTCAAATAAACAAACAATATAAGTACAAGTCATGTTATAAAAAATAATAAAAGTGCAGACCCACCGCGGCATACGGAGAGGCTACGCACGTGGGATAAGCTTCGCTTTGCAAGAAAATGTATGTGATTATGTCCACTGCGACCCACGACCACGCTACGCATGAAGTGACGTGCAATACAGATTTATTCCTAGTGCAGGGCGAGTCGGCTGACAGTCTGTCCCATGAAGAAACCCAATAGGCATATTTATTACCCACTGTACTTTAAAACTGTACCTACTGCTTTTAAGTATTTAAGTAATGTTAGTTATTACTACCCAGCAGCATGTCAAAGATTTATTTGTTTGTTCTCGGGTCATGGGTGTTTGTATTTGTCTTTATGTGTGTTTCAAGGGACCCACGACACAAGGAAAAACCTTAGTGTGGGCCTTTAAGTGTGTAGCGTTTATGTATATGTTTATTTTTAATTATTTTCGAGAGCAAAATGAGGATGAGGATGATACCCCAGAAATGACTTTGGTGATTGGAAGGGCTGGTACGTATATTTATTATTTAATGAAACCAAGTCAGAGGCCATTGTGCGGTTTGAAAACTCTGACACCAGGGTTAGCCAAGTTCGCCACAAACTTGACTATACCTACACGATAAGAAGAAGAAGAAGAATGAAACTATGTATCTTAAAAAATCAATCAGGGTCCAAAACATTTGATTCGTGTACTAATGTAACTTTAACCATAGCATGACATATTACATGTCATAATCTAGTTATCTGAAAAGGAGATGCTTTTCATTTTTATTTAGATTGCATTTGAATTTTTATCTATGTCTGTTTAAAGTGCAATCATCCTCCAAGAACAGACAAAAAATGAAACTTAGAGGGTACCAACCTAGTAGCTGTTACGTAGCAACAACATAAAGGCAACAGCTACTCAAGAGTCTGTTTCAACTCATGTATGATTTATTAAAATGGGCCAAATATTCAAATAAAAAAAGCTTTATTAATGCTTTTAAACTAGCAAAATTTAGGGCTCCTCATGAAGCTAAAGAACTTTTTTTAAAGGAACCTATATCAAACATCAAATATTTGTTTAGTTTTAAAAGGCGATAGCAGCGCCATTTCGCAGTTATTGGTACTAACAGTGTCATAGGCCTGACCAAATGATTTCAAATGAATGAAGCGACAAGTGCCAATGTTCACGGCGCAGCACGGTGCAGGGATTCCTCGGAATGAATCTCAGTGTTGCCGATGTAAAAAATATAACGGCGGCTGTACACTCTCGCACGTCAGCGACCTGCCTCTGTCTCGAGTGCGTACGTTTATACTCTCATGTCCATCAGTACAGACCAGTACCATTGAGTCCTTTGTTTTGAAATATAACGCAAGTACGTGAAAGTATGAAGAGTTTTAATTCGATATGATACGAAGCGTTATTTTTGTTACGAGAATTTTTGAAAATAGTTCGTAAAAAAAGAAGAAAAATTTTTTTACAAAAAAAATGATGCCTGTTAAAAAAATGATGTTTGTTATAATACTTTTTCATTTTGCTGTGATTCTACCCGTTTTGTCACGTTATTTTCAAGATTATTCGTACCAAAATCTAAGTACCGTTGTCAGTTCGGCACTACCCATGCTCACTTAGACGACTGCAGTTCCGTTGTTTATAGCTCGATTTAAATGTTTTTAGGTTCATTAGAATGCTGATAAGTGTAGTTATTGTTTTATAATAAGCTAAATTACCGTAATCCTAAAGGTTTCTGTTCTTTTCACACAGTAAAAAAAGTTAAATTTTACAAAATGTCGTTTTTTGAAAATATTTATTTTGTTACTAGGTTTACACTAATAAATCTTCAAAATAAAACAATGTTTATTAAATTATCTTTCATTTGAGACAATATTAAAGTAAATCTGCCCAGTAGTTATCTAAATATAGCGTAAATGAAATAGACCCAGCCGCCATCTTTGTTACGTCATAGGTACCCCCTCCATACCCTTAGAAAGTGACTACCGCACTTTTTGTGTTCAGAAACATATGCCGAATAAGTACATACCAGTAGTTCGTATGGCGGAGGTAAGTCCCACGGAAATGAACTCATTCTCCTTGGGTCCCGCTCTATTATTGCTTAATACTTTTTCTTACTTTGTTTGACGTAAAATTAAGATTTGTTCATCAAAGATCATATACTCAAGGGATGTAATCAGCTTCTAGATTTATAACCTGTACTACCAAACATTTTAAAAAACCTTATTCCTTTATACTGTATCTAACGCACACAGTAACAGATTTTAAAGTTTACAGCGTAAACCCACCACTGCGCACGCTGTGCACGAGCACCCGGGGCATTTGAGCTGTGTGGATTAGTACAATATCTAACTTATGCCTTAATATCATATTCACTGAGTAGATAATCACCTGGCATTTGTCGTATTCGTCCGTAGCGTGTTCGTGCGTAGCGTGTTCGTGGGTTGCAGTAGACACAATCACATACATTGTCTTCCAAACCGAAGCTTAGGTAAAACACGTGCGTAACCTCTTCGTGCGCCGCGGTAGGTCTGCGACTTTAAGCTCTCCGAACTACTTTTTACAGACAGGGGTACAGTAAGAAGAAATGCCTACTTAAGAAGAGAGACAAGCTAAACTCAAATTAAATAAGCTAAATCAATATCAATAATTAATATAATTAATATCAATTTGAACTGATACACCTCCACAAAATACTGCATTCACATCTTGCTTCTCCCTATCTGCTCACCGAATTAGGGTAAGTAAGGGAATCAGATTGATGTGTAGATGTGTGGAATCAGTGATTGTGTAGAGCTGAAGACCGAGCTCAGTGGCGTGCCATAGGAGAGGCCTATGTCCAGCAGTGGACTGATACAGGCTGATGATGTAAGGGAATCAGAAATTTCTCCGATTGACTTGAAGGCACGATTGCTCAGTTGATTAGACCCCATTTTTTAAGGTAAATAAATACATAAATCCGGAAAGCATATGTATAACAAAATTTTGTCGACTCTAGATTTCTTTGGCCATTTCTTTTATGTCTGCACATTTCGTTTGATAAACATTGCCGTATAAAAACTGTTTTAATTATATTGATTTAATTATTAACTAATTATGTTGTTACAGGTCATCTGCATTATGTTACTAACTATTTTACAATTGACGTCAGGACTAACTAAAGAGGAGTGTGATGATGGTAAGTAGGTTGCTAGTCTGAATTGTGATTTAGTACCAATTTCTTTCTGAGCATGATAGATATAATATACAATACAGGATGTTAGGAAGAGCGTGTGCCATTAACTAGGTTCATCGGCTATGTGTTCTGGCCAATCTAACCGTTTTTTTCCAATAGTTTTTTTTTAAGATTTTTAATTTTATTTTTAAAAATTTGCTGAAAGTTGCACTGTTTGTTATCATAATTGTTTTTTTGTGTTACGACCTACATTTTCTTGCTCATATTTTTTGTAATAAATGCCTGTTCTACTTATATTGATATTTGTTTTAAATAATGTAAATTAAAACTACTGTGAGCCATCGAAGTCTTAAGAAAATGGTAAACCCCAAAATTTATCCGTTACATATAACAATAACCCCATCTTAGAGTCTACTGTCACTAAGTTTTTGGGCTTAATGGTTGACGTACATCTGTCTTGGAAACAGCACGTAGAGTTAGTTTGCAGCAAAATTAGTAGATTTATTTATGCCCTTTACCGTCTTAAAAATATTTGTGACCTTCAAGTGGCTCTGACAGCATATCATGGCTACGTGTGTTCGGCTCTACGTTATGGTTTGATCATCTGGGGAGACTCTGTGGAAATGGATAGAGTAGGTATTCATACTTCAGAAAAAATGTATTCGAGCGATGTGTAATGCTCAACCTCTGGATAGTTGTCGACCTCTGTTTAGATCATTAAAAATTCTAAGCCTACCTAGTTTGTACATTTTTGAAATATTGATGTTTGTAAAAAAACACAATCATTTGTTTGAACCACAACGTCTTCCCTTTGCTTCCCGTTATCCGAACCGTTTGGCTATGTGCACACATTCTACCACATGCTTTCAAAAGAACTGTTATTTTATGTGTGTAAAACTTTTTAATACGTTGCCAGAAAATATAAAAATGTTGCCTAGCAGGTTTAAGAGAGTTATATTTGAGCTACTTGTGGAAAATTGCTTCTATACGGTCAAGGAGTTTTTATCATTCAGATTTTAATTTTAATAGTTTATAATTTTACTTTTTGACATTCTATTCTAATAATGTATTTTATTTTGCAAGGTGTTTGTGACATGACCATTTTATTAATGACGTTTTTTCTTCCTTTTGTAAGTCGACATGCTTAATTTTATTCTGAAATTGATTTCTGTTTTATTTTAAGGCATATTAATTCATTTTTCTTTCTCATTTATTTATTTATTTATATAAGGACTTAGATATTGTTGAGATAAAACTATTTTTGACATTCTTAAATTACATTCTATTTTAAAATACCTTCTATTTGCATTGCATGCCAATTCTGGCGCAACACGCTTGTACATTTGCTTTTATTTGTCACCATAATTTGTTACCGTGTTTGCCCGCAATAAAGATATTTCATTTCATTTCATTTCAAGAAGAGAAGAAAAAAGATCTTCATTTAAACTTTGAAGAGCAAATCGTCGAGAGTACTGCAGCACGCATCCGATACTCCCCTCGATAATCCCCTCGTGGGATAAGTCCGCCTTTGTAAACTTCCTATTACTGTAAACTTGTTATCCTCTGTATTATCATTGTACAATAAAGAATAAATACATACATACATACTATCGGTGAGTGGTTCAGGAAATGGCGTATTGAGGTAAACCCTACTAAGAGTGCTGCGGTGCTCTTTGGTACCCATGCCAACCATTCCCATCACCATGTTTGGTCAACCCATTACTTGGGAAAGGAAAGTCCGCATCTTGGGTGTCACCCTCGACAAGGCAATCACGTTTAGTCCTCATAGACCGATATCCAATTCTGAGGAAGTCTTCAAATAACGATTTTCTAAGATTTTAATTTTAAATACAAAAAGACCTCGTAGGGGTATGGAGGGGGTAGCTATGACGTAGTAAAGATGGCGGCTATGCTTATTTTATTAAGCGGTATTTCTAGATACCTACCGATTTACCGGAAGCTGGAAATATAATGTTAGGAAAGCTTTTACTATTCAGAAGCGTGCCATCAGGACTGTAATGTCGCAGTTTTGTTTGTAAATACCTGTCTTACCAACACACACATGCACTACGCGTCCGTCCTGCTTGGCGGTCGGGCGTTGTCTGCCGCCCCCTCCAGTGACGTATGCGCTCGAGATTAGGCTCATACACTACAAGGGCCATTGTACGCATTCCACCGTGGGAATCTTGCAGAGAGTTTTTATTAAATTGGGAGTCTTACCCATCCCATCACTTTATTTTCTAGTAACATTAACGGACTTTGTTAAAAACTTAGAAAAGTAGGCTAAGATTATCAGGTAAGGCATAAAGGATCTCCCATAATCCCTAAACTGTAAATTTCTCGGCAGTGTTAGGTACCAGGCAGTTAAACTGTACAACAGTCTACCCGTTGAGTTAAAATTAAGTATTCAACAATACTAAGAGTTTTATAAGACAATTATTGAAACACTATCTTTTGCAGAATAGTTTTTATAGTTGATGACTTCCTTGCAAAGCCTTAGTCAGTTTTTAATTTTAATTTCATGTTATTTATTTTATTTTACTGTTATAAAATTAATTTTACATTAAATTTTTTCAATGGAATAAGAGGTTGTTTAAGCGGTGATAGCCCAGTTGGTAATGAGCCAGACTTGTAATCCGAAGGTCGTGGGTTCAAATCCTGGTGCGGGCCTGTACCACTAAATTCGTCTTTTCGGATTTATGTACGGATTTATGATTATCACTTGCTCAACGGTGAAGGACAACATCGTGATGAAACCCGCCCGTTCAAGAAAATTCATTTTCGAAAGACGAGCGGTCCACCAACCCGCATTGGGCCAGCGTGGTGGACTATGGCCTAAATCCCCTTCATACTTCGAAGGGAGGCCCGTGCCCCTCGGTGGGGACGTATATGGGCTGATAAGAGTAAGAAGAGGTTGTTTGTAGTACTTCAAAGAAGTTGTTTTTATGTCTTAATTTTAATGAATTTTTAAATAATTGAAATTATTTTATTTTATTATTGTTATTACTTAAATGTAGACTGAATTATATTATATAAGTATTGTAAATTGACCTGCTGTATATCCAACACAATGTAAATTGTTTACGTATTAATAAATGAATGAATGAATGGAATAAGGTATCAAATGAAAGCCCATATAATGCACTTTATTCTTAATGACTACACTCCATACATTCGTTCATTTATCTATTACCAAATTTTTTTTTTTACAAAAAACAAAGTTTTGAGGAAAAGTATTATGAGAATAACTTTGTAAGTAAAAAGATTTTGTAGATTGCTTTAAATCATAGGCGGTGGCGAGGACCTTCGTCGCGTATACCCCACCATCCTCCACCCCGATTCGCGGTACCGGTACGTACCCGGCCGCTTCTCTCCACAAACGTATGTCCGACTCCCCTCTCCCAGTAACGCCCTAAGCCGAGGTTCGAGCCCCACAAGGGGCGCCCTTAGGCCTGTTACTTAAAATTTTTGGGCTGAGAGCCATCTGCGCTCGCCACTTGCTCGGTGAAGCTGTCAAGGCCATCAGCGGCCAACAGTGTAGTCATTAAGAAAAAAAAGCACACGCTCTTCCCAACACCTTGTATAGTAGGTGAATATTTTATTGCATAGGTACTTAAAAACGCTCCCTATCAGAAAGTCTAAGTAGCAAAACGTCTAACAGAGCGAAACGCCTAATAAGCATAATTAGCAAATCGTCCATGCAACAAATCGGCCAACTATCAATAGGTCTATGTAGCAGAACGTCTATATAGGAAATAGACAGTTTTTCATTGTGTACACTTATGAACTTAAATAGTAAAAGTCGTATGAAATTATTTATTTTATTTGAAATAATATGAAAGTTTGTAGGTTAAAAAGCTAGTAGAATAAACATAAAACTTCTTCTTAAACATAATATCTTCCTCAATACATTTTAGATCATCAGCTCATTTCCTACTTAACAAAAAGGTCTTACCTACTTTGACAGGTCAGATTGATTTGAAATTTGGTGACCTGTTACTGTGGTGTTATTTCCCAGACATGCTAACCTTGAGCTGATACCGTAGCATCTAATAGTCTGCGGGATACCCAACTCCTCAAAACTTACAGCAGCTATTGCGTGTTGGGGCTCATGAGAATGGTTTCAATGAGTAGGTGTTAGTGAGGTGATGATGAGAATTCAGCCCGGAACACCAATTTAAAAAAGTTATGATAACAAATAGTGCAACTTTCGGCATTTTTTAAAATAAAACAAAAAAAACTTGAAAAAATTATTAGGCTAAAAGGGGGTCCCGTACGTAGTTTCGGACGTTGAAGCGACGCACGCTGTGGCGAAAAACTTTCCTCGTGGTACACTGGAGAGAAAGTATATTGAAGCAAACGCCACGAAGTCGAACCACACTGAAGCGATCACCGTTGTGGCGAAAATTTTTTGAGGTCTTACATGTACGCGGTATCAAATGACGCTGTAGCGACCCACGTGGTGGTGAAAAAGGTTGAAGCGAAATCCACGAGGTCGAATGCCACCCCAGCGAGAAACATTAAGGCGAAAAACATTCGTAATAAGGATAATGTAAATTTTTTTAGCGACATTCTAATATCAAGTATTGCAACAGACTAGCGACGCGAAAGTCTCCTGTCCTGTGAATTTAAAAAAGTCAGATCATGTCAGGTCAAGTCAAGTCCATGAACTTACTCGATTCGGATGACAGCTGCAAAAATTAAAACTGCTCTATCTCTGTAAAGCCTGGAGCTTATGTATGCAGGCCAAACGATAGGTCTCGACGAGATCTTTTACAGCTGTCATTCGAAACAAAGATCTCGTCGAGACCTACCGTTTGGCCTGCACACGGAATGTCCAGGATTATTATTTACAGAGATATGGCTGTTTTAATTTTGACAGCTGTCATTCGAAACAAAGATCTCGTCGAGACCTACCGTTTGGCCTACACACGGAATATCCAGGCTAATTATTTGCAGAGATATGGCTTTTTTAATTTTGACAGCTGTCATTCGAAACAAAGATCTCGTTATGACCTATCGTTTGGCCTGCACATGGAAGGTCCAGGCTAATTATTTACAGAGATATTGCTGTTTTCGTTTTGACAGCTGTCATTCGAAACAAAGATCTCGTCGAGACTTATCGTTTCGCCTGTACATGGAAGGTCCAGGCTAATTATTTACAGATATAGGAGCAGTTTTAATTTTTGCAGCTGTCATCCGAATCAAGTAAGTTCATGGACTTGACTTGACCTGACATAATCTGACTTGTTTTTTTTATTCACAGGAGGCTTTCACGCCGCTAGTCTGGTGCAATGCGTGATATTAGAATGTCGCTAAAAAAATTAGTCATTTTCCTTATTACGAATGTTTTTCGTTTCAATGTTTCTCGCTAGGGTGGAATTTGACCTCGTGAATTTCGCTGCAACATTTTTGCTACCACGTGTGTCACTACAGCATCATTCGATACCGCGTACAAGATCTCAAAAATTTTTCGCCACAACGCCAACGGTGATCGCTTCGCTCCAACGTACCACGCGGAAAGTTTTACGCCACAGCGTGCGTCGCTTCAACGTCATTTGAAACTACGTACGAGACCCGTTTGGCACACGCTCTTCCAAACACCTTGTGTTTACTTTTGTGTCTAAGTGTCCAGGTCCTTAAAAATTAAAGAAAAAAAAAACAATATAAACATATCCGCCATCTTGTATTTTTGATGGGATTTAGAAATCGCGATGCTCCGAGCTTCGCATTACCTTACTTCGCATTGGATTGGGGGACGGATCTTGCCCTTACGGACCGTTTTTTATTTGGTCGGTTTTTATAACAATTATGAATGTTATAAAAAAATAAGGTCTGATGAAACTCTAAGAATTATTACTAGAAATCAGTTTTTTTTTCAGAAAGTCTTGTATTATTTAAGGAATTAGGTGAAGCTCTTTTAGATAATAATTTAACTCGAGCAATACACGCATGTCGTGGTAAAGATAAATTGCTTGATCTCCATGAGAAATGTAAAAAACATTTTAACCCAGTGCTTGTGGAAAAAGAAAAAGAAATGTGTGCTGTACTCAAGGTAACATTTATCAATATTTTGAAACTAAAACGATGTTTGTACTTGAGTCAAAAGTTATGACAATAAGAGGTACTTTATTTAAAATAATTAAAATACTTCTTAATGAAATGGTTGTTCCACTCACCCTTAAAATAGTTTTGGTACAGTCAAAAATGAAATAACAGGTTTAGAAAATAGGAAATATACAGTAATCTACATAGTCATATAATAAAAGGAAAGATTTAAACTTTTGTATGTTTTTAACGAAGAAACTCAAAAACTCTTGGACCGATTTCAAAAATTATTTCACCAATAGAAAGCCTTCTTATAAGCCAGTGACAGAGGTTACACCATTTTCCCTAATTCCAACGGGAACGAAGTCCCGGACGGAAAGCTATAGTTGTAAAATAAAAGGCCGCCTTACTGTATGTACCTACACTACCAAAATAAGTAAAACTACTGAATGACACTAAAAAAATATATAAATTTAGAAACTTACATGTGGATTACAACAACTTTCTTAACCTAAAATGCAACTATCCGAGACTAAAGTCTATACGGGAGTGTCTGGGCATCTTTTGGACGTCTACGTCTGTGAGGGTGACGAAAGGCGGTTTCCCGGAGGCAAGCTCATTGCATCAGCCTTTGCCTGTGGTCCGACAGTTGAAACAGAGGAATGATTTGTAGTTACCTATTTCGCATCCCTAAATAAGAAAGGTAGCGCGTTAAAAGATTTTACGGCCGCAAGTGGCACTGGCTTCGGTATAAATAAACCTTTTATTATGATTCGGAGTAAAAAAATCTTCCCTCCCAAAGAGCAAAATTATGGGATTTTTGTTAAAATACACACATCAACACGGTCTAGGGATATTGCACGATTTTTCATACAAAAGATGCCTGTTTGAAAAGCTACAAAAGCATACTCGAGATACATGGAGGGCTATAATTTTCAGATGAACAAGTGCTAAACCTGAATTTTCAATACTAGCCAAAAATATATATTTTACTTGTTTGTGAAAACGTGACGAAAAAGAAAAAAACTGTTTAAATTTGACTATTTTCATACAAAATTTTCGTTAAACAAAGGTAAAAAAAAAAATATTGACTAGAACTGAAAATTCAAGTTTAGCACTTGCTCATCTGAAAACTATAGCGCTCCATGATTCTCGAGTATGCTTTTGTAGCTTCTCAAACAGGCCTCTTTTGTATGAAAAATCGTGCAATATCCCTAGACCGTGTTGATGTGTATATTTTAATATTTTTGTTAAATATATTTTTTTTATCACTTAAAACTGAAATAATAAATATAATTTGAATTCCCATGATTTCGCATTTCCAGTAACAATATACAGGATTGCTGGAAATACGTCAAGATTCATTTAAAAGACGATAGTGCTATCTAATCAGAGCTATCTAATCACTCTTTGGTACTTAGACGGGGCAAAAATGTACCAATTTTAATTAATTTAATTTTTTCATTCAAGTTGTTTTTTTTTTTAAACTTACGTATTTAATTATTGTTTTTAATGTACAGTAGCGTTCTTTAATGGAGTCATAGTTAAACTACTTAGCGCGTTGCAATAGGGACTATGTTCCTATGAACATAGTTCAAACGATTTCTCACGCACACAAGCTTGTAGCCTCCTCTAAGAACATAATTTTGCTAAGCGACATCTCTTGGCTCCTCGGTGAAGTTTTTGTAGGACGCATTCACCCGACATTGCACTGTCCTCCACTCACCGCTGCTGTTGAGTCATATCAAACAAACGGTAATGTAAACATGACGTAGTGTATCTTTATTTTGTCGATCTTACTAGCGTTATGTATGGTCCAGTGGATAAGCACTGTCCTAGCAGGGAGAAAGGTTCACGGGTTCTAATCCCAACCGAGTAATTTCTTTTTGTAATTTATTTTTGTTTATTAAAGCATTAACAACTATTTTCACACATAATATTACATTAATAATAATAATGTTACATTATTGTATCAGTGATAAAGTATTTGAATAAAACAAGTATGAAATTCGACTAGGTAATTTTATTTCCTACTAACAAAATCACATTTTTTTTCTGCAACTTGATCACTTACAGTTTTATTAAGGTTATAGCTTAAGAATTCGTTTTCGTGAAGAAAAGAGTATTGAAGCTAAACCTCAACAAAAAATAATATTCAACTTGCACTACAAGGCAGTAGATATATAGTTTATAATAACAAAAGAATAAGTTATAGATAAATATCACAATTTTGCACATAACAATATTTAATTAAACTTGGTAAGCCTTAGAATCGATGAACTCCATTTATCTTCCGTATGAATCCATTATTTTCATATATTTGCACCACACGTTGATTCATTGATAACTCGCGATTGTCCACTGCGCGGCCGAGATTACACGTTACCCTCATTCCGTAATGATTCACCCATCCTTCACTAAAACCAAAATAACAAGATTAATATAATAAGGAACAAAAACTATGCACCACTAATAAAATGCATTACAATAGTTAAGCTTATCATTTAGATCAGGGGTTCCCAACCTTTTTTTGTCTACTGCCCACTTTAAGAATAAATTATTTTTTAACGCCCCCCTTTTTAAACATACTTAAAAACCGCTAAGTACTTATAACTGATTATTGAAACGCAACTTTATAGTATTCGGACAGAGTATCTTTTATTGAAAATAAAACAAACATAATCAATTCTTATATAAAAACTAATGTGAAGGTTGAATCTGATGCTGTTCAATAAGTTTGTTGATATCAGGTTCCAATTTACTCAAAAACAGCCGCAAGTCGCCACGTTCGGTAACACGCAAACGATTTCTCTTTTTAGTAAGCAGCGTTGCCACAGCACTAAAACCACGTTCACACAAATATGACGATGGGAATGCTATCAAGAATCGTTGAACAATTGACCACAATCCAGGGTACAATTGCAGGATCGGTTTTTGAAGCCAAAATTCTTGATATCCATTTTTGAACTTGATTTTTATTTCTTCGTTTGTTGTCAATTCTATAAGTTCTTCTTCCAGCTGAGGTGACATTGCTATGTTGACATTTGAAAACGGATCCAACACCCAGTCTGGTATTTCCAAGTTTAAAATGTCCTGGTATCGTTCGGTGAAGTCAATGTGGAGGTTTTCCAAATGTTGGCAGTAGGCAAACAAGTCGTCGTTACTGCAGGATACTGATAAATTCGGAAAATTGTGAAACTCACGTCTGCCCATATTCTTTTTGTGCAGAAGCAGTTTGGCTGCGAAAGCAGCAACGACATTTTTTGTTTTAATTAAATTTAGTTCATCGCCTTGCAGTTGGAGGTTCATGTCGTTGAACAATTTATACAGGTCTGTCATGTAAGCTATATCATTCTTTGATGTTATGAGCTTGTTGCGCAGTTCTGTATCTTTAGTTTCCAAGAACTCTATCACAGAGTCAAACAGGTTGTAAAATCGAATCAGACAATTGCCTCTTGACAGCCAACGAACTTCAGTATGAAGCAATAAACGGTTGAAATCTTCGTCATTAGTAACACAAAGCTGATGAAATAATCTATCATTCAAAGAGCTGCTACGGATTTTATTGACTGCTTTGATGACATATTGCAGTGATTGAAATAGTCGTTCACTTAAGTTTCTAGCAACCAAAATGTTGTCTATGAATAACGCAATGTATAGCAAGGACATCTGGAATTTTATTTTTTAAGTACGCTATGAAGCCTTTATGGCGCCCTGTCATAGCCGGAGCGCCATCCGTAGCAACTGATATAATATTTTTCAAAGGAATCTCTTTCTCTTCACAAAACTTTTCCAATGTATGGTTTCGCCTTTTGTATCTGTCTCCAAATTTCTGGCAAACAATAGTTCTTCACGTATTTTCTCATCTTTAATAAACCTCACGTAAGATAGCAACAACGCTTCATTAGTTGGTAAAGTGGACTCATCGAGCTGAATTGAGAATTGACTAGTCCTCAGATGATTGCACAATGATTCTTCAATGTTTTCAGCCATTTCATCAATTCGTCTTTGCACAGAATTATTACTCAAAGGAATTTTTCGGATAATATCTGCGGCCGGTTTATGAAGCACAGTAGTTATTACTTCCTTTATTGCTGGCAAAATTAACTCTTCTCCGATGTTGTGTGGTTTGCCTTTTTGAGCAATTAACAAAGAGATATTGTACGAAGCTCGAAGTCCGTCGTCATCTTGCTTAGCAGCCGCCGAAAATAGTTTTGATACACTTGGCTGAGTATTATGCTTCTTCTCTAGGTCTTGAAAATATGCTACATTCTTGTCTTTCTTATCTGGATGCATTTTATTCAAATGATCTTGCAGTCTTGAAGGCTTCATTGCTTCGTTCGAAAATGTTTTTAGACATAGAAGACACAAAGGCGACGACGGGTTTGTGGGATTTTCAATAAATCCGAATTTAATATATTCCGCAGAGTATTGCCGTCTCTTCTTTTTTACTTCCGACATTGTTTTGTTTTGAGAAATACGTAAGTGTTATAATGAAGTACTGCTTATCTATTATGCGCGAAACCGCAAATGAAAATAAAATAAATTTACGTCGTTTATATAGGATTGCATAAGCAGCACGCACCAACAGGAATAAGACAAACGTGCATAAACTCGTTTATCTCATTCGACGCCCAATCGTACTCGACAAGCAAGAACAAGTATTATAGAACCAGCCGATTGATACAGGAATGTACAAATCGGATTATTTAACAAAAACTTGTTAAAACATGATTGCCCGCGGTCTATTATATCGAACCGAGTTTGAGCTATATCTTAATTAATATTAGTTGATGTTCACAAGATGTAGTCGAGAGTCGAGAGCTCAGTCGGTGTCTAAGAGTCTTCCTAGCTAGGTAGATGAAATTATAAATCGACCCCAAAGCCCTACACAACGCCCCCTTTTTTTTCTGGGTCTCTTACCGCCCCCCTTTAGGCCTGCAGCGCCCACAAGGGGGCGTTATCGCCCACGTTGGGAAAGACTGATTTAGATGATAAGTTTACAATCTCAAAATAAATTATAAATTTAAAAACAGTGTTAATATTAAGTAAACATTAGAATACTCACTGTAAGACCTGTCTCATTAGCAATTTGGGATATATTATATCCTATATTGTGCAGCGCAACAATACACTGCCTCTCCTGCAAACTTATTATGTATTTGTATGCATGTCGAAAAAAGAAATCTCAGTAAACTACCGATACGGTAAGAACACACGAGCACCTTCGCTTATGATCTAGCAATGACAAACAGGTTGCTCATGAACACCGAACCGAATGAATCTAAACTAACTTCATTGCATTCAATTTTTGTATGGTATGGTCTATGACTATAAAAATGTTTGAAAACTAAAACATATCTAACAAAACTTCGTAGCTGCTATTAGGCGACAGTTGGGCTCGAACCCGCGCCTTGCTACAGCAGGCAGACAGTGTTTCCGCTGCGCCACCAAGGCTTATCATTTAGCTCGTGAAATTATGCTTGTTATCAGAGCAACAAGCGTAGTGGGGTATGCGGTATACGTCATTTGTGTCCATGTGTGAGTACACGAGCGGCCGCAAGCGACTTGTTTTCTGCGTTTTGTATTGACTATGCCTCCATATCTGAACGTGATAGTACATTTTTATCTTCGTTGTTATTTGACTAAAACAAAGTTAAAAAGTACAGTTTATCAAAATTTTTCTTATTCTTGTCATAAACCATTTTTACGTAAGATTTTTTAAAATGCAGTTTGTAGTAGTATAATATTACACCCACTTTTCTTTTAAAAAAAGGATAATTTTTAAACTGGAATTTTTTCCCCATCCACCCGAGGGTGGTTTGATAGGTAATTGTGACGTATTTCTAGTATCTAAGCATCATCTTTCTCACGCACGGTCTAAAAGATTCCTACTGATTCGTGGCAAGACTCACCTAAGTGTAGACCAGAATGGCGACATACTCGTACCTACTATCAAGGCGGGGGCTAAGAACTTTGAACGTACCCGACTCCAAGATCTAGTTGCAAAACGCCACTAGAGGAAGACACGTCCCAAGCTGACTTACGATTATACTTACAAATCCAGTGGACAGATTCACTGCCCTCTTTACGACCGAGCATTCAAAATCAAATTTGGCTTTGCCAGTCACATCCGAGTGCACGCCAGGCGCCAACAGGCGTCGCCGAAAACGGACACGTCGTGGAGGACATCATCATCAATCCTGTATAGTTGGGGATCCCAGGCTCGCCAAACGTTGCTAATTTTGGTGAGAGAACCATCGATCGTTATAATCCCAAACAGGTAAAAATTTACGTACATTGTGGTATTACACCTGGGATTTAGAGTCCCAGGCCCAAGTGAACGCCACAAGTAATAGAGGGAATTTTGGATTACACCTAGGATTTAATACTTTAGATCACCAAGTCCTAGGTGTAAATATAGTAGACGTTTACGTCGAGGATTCTAGGGATCCCAGATCCCATCGCTGTCACGTAGAGGCGTAGAGTGTTTAAAACGAGTTTAGTAATAATATATCTATATATATAAAAATGAATAAAAATGAATCCCTATTTCCCTTGGTCACGACATCACGCCTGAACGGCTGGACCGATTTCGCTAATTCTTTTTTTGTTCTGTTCGTTATTATCAGGAGAAGGATCTTATGAAAGAAAAAATTAAGAAAGTTGAAAAAAAAAGAAAACAGGACAACGTCTGTCGGGTCAGCTAGTATAATAATAAAATTCGTATATTTCTCTCTCACAACAAGTACATACATGATATTGATATATTAAAAAAAAACAAAAACATAAGAGTGCGTGTGGTGTGTGTGTGTGTGTGTGTGTATGTGGGTGTGTGAGTATGTGGGTGTGTGAGTGATTGTATTGCCCTGCCTACACGTCGTTGTTATTGTATTATAGATATCAATTCTTCAGTTTGATCATAATTAAATTTTAAGAGCCAAGTTGTTATTTTGTCTTTAACTTCATTTTTGCATGCATTTAGAATAATTAAAAATGTATCAGCAGAGTTATACAATTTTCCGCCAAAAAAGTCGTGGAATCGACGTGCGAATGAAGTTCTTACTTTGTCACACTTACAGACCTTGTAATGCCTTCTAGTTTGACTAAAAGCACTATTATTAAGTTTATCTATAGGTATGAGTCTGTGTTGACATAGTACGATCAAGAGAATAAAAATTTGCCTCACAGTCAAAAGTTCGAGTTCAGAGTACAACCTGCATGTCGGGTACAATCGCGGTCTAAAGAAGGTTACTTTAAGTATCATTATTTGCGCTCTTTCAAGTTTTAGAAGTTTTGTTTTAGCAGCTCCACCCCAGGCCGTAATGCAGTACGAAACTACTGATCGCACCAATGCCAGGTAAACACTTTTTAAAAGAGATTTGTACGCGATATTTCGGAGGTGCTTAAACACGTAAGTTTCCTTATTCTTACAGAGGTAAAATGAATATGTACATCAAAACTCAGATTCCTTTTCAGGAACACCCCTAGATATTTCATACAATTAGTATCATTGATAAGCGAACATTTGCAATCAGCCAATGGGTATAAAAAAACAGGTATGCGCATAAAGGTGCAGCTTGGGAATGGCATGATTCTGGATCGAATACACGATATACTTCGTTTTATCGGCATTTAATGTTAATGTTTTCGCTGCCAACCAGTGACACACCGAGTTGAATCCCGATTGAGCGATGGTTATGAGTTCCTCCCAAGAATCAGCATCGAACGTTAGAGCCGTGTCATCCGCATATGCTTAAATTTTACAATTTGGAATACTCAATTCGCACAGTTCATTGATGTAACAGATACAGAGTGAAGGCCCCAAAATGCTCCCTTGTGGGACTACGAATGTTAAAGGAAGCTCATCGCTACTGCAGTTCTCAATTTTAACAGTTTGAATTCGGTTTCTCAAGTAATCTGCGAAAAGTGACAATTGGACACCCCTAATACCCACCCGCTCTAGTTTCCTCAAGAGGTTTGGGATAGAGACTGTGTCAAATGCTTTTGCAAGATCTAAGAAAATGGTAAGGCACTTTTTCTTATTATCTAGTTTCTTGACCACATGTTCTGTTAGTTGCATGACCGCGTCATCAGTTGAGAAACCTGCACTAAAGCCAAATTGGTTCTTGGAAATTAATTCCTTGCTCTTTAAGTATTTTGTTAGTCTAGAGCTGATGACGCGTTCAAACACCTTGGATAGAGTGGGTAAGATAGCGATTGGTCTATAGTTATTGACACAGCCTCTGTCCTCGGCCTTGTGAATTGGATGAATAACTGCATTTTTAAGAGATTAAGGTTTTAGACGGTACTGCCGTCACCGGGAATTGACTTATTTGTGTGCCTTAGAGGTGGTTACGCGTTAGTATTTATAATTCTTGAAGATGAAGAAGTTTTTTCAAAAACTGGTAGGCTTTAGACTTCACAGTTAGGCTTTATTGTCTTTGCATTACTTTTTTGATAAAAAGTAAGGTAAGACAATTAAAGGACCCCGATTCTGTAACTTCAGTTGTGTGTTGATGGAAGGTCGCCATTTTATTCGTTCCGGTGGCGAAATGCTTTGACTTGTAGCGCCACCGCCAACTGAATTTTCAGTTGCTAGGTAGTTTGCAACTTTACGTTCGGTTGGCGGTGGCGCTGCTGGGCGCTGCTGAAAATTAAATAGTTTTCAATTTCGCCACGGCCTCCATTCCACGACACGAATCGGGGCCCTGAAGTCCGTTCAGTCATCGTTCACTCTCTTAATGTTTTCCGTACTGGCCGTCCATCCATATTTTCTCACATTAAGTTTTTAATCCAATCTCATCTATATTTTGTGAAGAAAATATACGTACATTATACATAATTCCATTAAGATACATTGGAGTTTCATTGCCATTTCCACCACCTCGTGTTCACGCTACTGAAATCGATCCAGGAGCCTCTTGACAATTTCCTGGTTTTTCGCACTTGCAGTATTTTATCACCTTCTTAACCACTAAGGCGCTCACCGCTTCCGTAACGTCGCGCCGCTTGTATTTTTCAAGTAGTTTTCACTTGACAACTTTACTTGATAACCTTGTGTTGTTGTTCTCTAAGGCCATGATGAGTGAATCGTATTCTTGAGGCAATCCGCTCAACATTATCACAGCTACAAAGTCATCATCCAAAGGAGAACCTATGTCATCAAGCTGCTGCACGATCTTAGTAATCTTGGATAAATAAGTAAGTGTCGATATTACTCTCGACAAGCTTTCTGCTAAGGAGACTAATAAAACGCTCAGGTGTCTGCACAAATCTCTTATCCC
Organism: Aproaerema taeniolella; assembly: GCA_949987775.1. NCBI lineage: Eukaryota > Metazoa > Arthropoda > Insecta > Lepidoptera > Gelechiidae > Aproaerema > Aproaerema taeniolella. Next base: position 3,105,461 of record OX465265.1, read on the forward strand.
CGTACGCACGTTGCAGGCTTTTCAACGCGCCCACGCAGTCCATAAAAACGGTCCATGTGGGCAAGATCCATCCCCTCCCCAATCCAAAATTCTAAGAATTTTGAGCATCCATTCAATAATATTTCTAATAGACATCTTTATATCTTCAATGTGTTCATTGTAGCCTTGAAATTTGCTTTTATCTTTATTATTATTGACTAGCTGATGCCCGCAACTTCGTCTGCGTGTTGTATGTATTTTTATAGACCGAGTTTGTACACTGACTGCCGTTTTTTATTAAAGCAACTATTTCGTTCATATTTTCGTTTATTGATAACTAAGGAACAGCAATTTCTGAAAATATTTTTTTGTTGAAAACTTGACTAACTATGTCATATTAGCTTGATACTTAATACATTACTTTGGATCTGAAAACAAAGCTCAAACATAGTTGTTTCCTCTATCGCTTATATTTTCTAATACCATTGTTACACTTGCTGCTTTTGATAGATTAAGGTCCGTATTACAGAACGCGACTCAGACTCTGATCTATACTTAAGTACCTATCAGTCGTTTTTGTTATTTTGATAGTGAGAGAGATAGATAATCAACACTTAACTCTACACTTGAGTCTCCTTTAGTGGTGCCTCTAAAACATATTTAAAAAGTTTTATGTTGTCTTAACAATCTCACAAAAACTGGTTAATATTGTATTTTGCGTTTCTGTGAAAAACGTAAGTACCTAAAGATTTTGTATAGAAAATCAATTTTGGTATAATAAAAATATGTGGAGTAAAAAATTTGCGAAAATTGTTTGTTGAAAGCATTGAAGTAGCGTACTAGAAAAGTCAGCGCGAACAACATCTTTGCAACAAGCGCAGCAGTGCGGGGCGCGCGGGGGGCGGCTAATGATTCATAGATGCGACGTCACCGTTATAGAGGCGACACTTTGTTTATATTCTGCCTATTTCATTGGGTACCTCTTACGTGCACATTATTTGACTAACAATTTTAATTATAATATTTATTTTTGGTATAAACTGACTTTACTCTGTGGAACATACAATATTTGGCATAATTCCCATGATCCTGACTGAACCAAACTGGTTCAGTCAGGATCATGGGAAGTTTCATTCCTCACAAAAAGTGCCTAAACTATTTTTAATAAATAACTACTTACAGTTTCTTCTTTTCTAAATGTGTAAGATTATTATTTTCCACTATAAAAATAAACGTCAGCTTATAGTATGTAATGTACCTACACTGGTACACACCCAATGTCGCTTCTCATATTTTTAGTCTATGACAAATGACGCAAAATGGCATCAAGAAAATATTTTGCTTGAATTAAGTTTTAAAAACGATTATTTAGTTACTAACCGATGGAAAGTTATTCCTTTGCATTTTGACGTGTTACTCGAATTATTAGTGCAATATCGTAAAACACACGAATGCATATTTATTGAGTTATAACGAGTTGTTGCTTTAAAACATACAAGACTTAAACGCTCAAGAGCGAGCAAGCGACTGAGTGAACTGCGGCCGGCCGACCGCAGTTGACCGGAACACAGAGTTAGTGAGCGGTGTCTTCTCTATACGTAGTAGTAATAGCTCAATGGTTGAAAGACCTATTACTTAGGTAAGTACAATAAATGACACACGAATTCCTAAGTGCTGATTACGGACTTATTTTTGATTTTCAGTGGAACAAAAGTTTCTAAAACAGGTCACCTATGTCAGTATTTAAGACAACCCCCGTGCATTTGAGATTTCAGCAAGCACGCTGCTTTTATTGTGCTTTGCGATAATTGTGTAAAAATGATTCAATAAAAATTTAAATTTAAGTTAGAAATGACTAAGCTTTTCCCTTCAATGGACATTTGTAGAAATAAGCAAAGGTGTCAGTGCTTGATCCAAACTAAGAAACTTAAAGAATAGTAATATATTATTATATTTATCCACGGCTTAACTATATACGCAATACTACGCTAAAATCAATAAATAGCTCTTATTTCATGTCAGAATATCAAAGCCATAGATCAAACCTATAAAGACCATATTCATTGTATTCATAGTTGTTTTAATAAAACAAATGTCAATTGTCAGTTTCTATTCAGTTTCCCGCCTTTAAAAATAAGAAATGCATTGAAAACACCGGCTGTACGGCCATAGATTACTTTGCTTAAAAATAAAAATAAGCCGTTTTATTGTTTTCAAAAAGTGACATCCTGAAGATAAAATAATGTAATTTAGTTTCTCCGACAAGGCCGAATAGAGATTTGAAGACTACAATACTTAATCAATTTCGTTCTTGTTAAGACTGTATGTATTTAGTTTTGGTTCGTTAAAAAAGTGCAGAATGGCCGAACTATTAATGGGGAAGCTGAAAAAAGTCTCGATATCATACCTATTATACGCCTATAATCCTTGTTGGGGTAAGCAGGATATTAAATGTTTCTACAGTCACATAACTTTACATTTAATAAACATTTCAAAAATGGCATATTGTATATGAGTATTTGATACGTTGTTTAAATTTTGCAATGAACGGACGGCCCCACTCAGGTTACCACACGCGTGCACTCTGTGCTGTTGTGATAAGAGAGCGGTTTTACAATGAAAATGGAGTAACCTGATGCGCTGGCCTCTGTACCAAGAATGCAATGTACTTATTTGATTGGCAGCTGGCACATCCCAAATTTTTTGTTTAGTGCTAGTTCAGCACAAGTTTTTTTTTTATATTTATGGGTCAGTTACTATAATTTTAATTTCCTCCGACTCACTTATTGTAATGCCACCTGAAGGGAAAGTACTCTTAATACTGTAGATAGAAAATTGTACTCAAAGAAAACATTCCTTTATTTTTGAAAAGAAAGAAAACTGCATTCAAGGATTTTCGAAAATTCGTTTACCACACCCGGGAATCGAACCGACTAAAATCTGTAAGAATTAACACTCTGTACTTTTAATGCATCGATCGTTAGGGTCAATTTTAAGAATGAAATTTCTCTGACAAACTAGGTAAATTAAACGAAAGGAAAACTATGAAATCTTAAATTAAAGCATTAAATTTAGCATGTTGGTACTTGGTATTGACTCATTGAATTTATAAGTCCGGATTTCACAGATTTAATGGTTTTTCTTTCATTTAATTTACCAAGTTTGTTGCAAAGTTTTCATCCTTATAATTGACCCTAACGATCGACGCAATAAAAGTACAGGGTATTCTTACAGATTTTGTCGGTTCGATTCCCGGGACTGGCAAGCGAATTTTCGAAAATCCTTGAATGCAGTTTTTTTTTTTTTCAAAAATAAAGGAATGTTTTCTTTGAGTATAATTTTCTATCTACAGTATTAAGAGTACTTTCCCTTCAGGTGGCATTACAAAATTATACCCTGTATACAGTCAAACGATATACCTCCTCCTTTTTGGAAGTCGGTTAAAAAATAATTCAAGTGATACAGTGTATCCGCTCCGTTTGGTTTCGACAAAGATCCAGCGGCAGTACTTCTCGCCGCCATAGCTCTTCGTAAACAAAACACAAGTGAAGAAATAAATTGAAGAGATAGCTAAGAAATACATATTGAAGACCTGGCTGTATGGACACAGATTCCTTTGCCTTTCTCGAAAGAGATAAATTTAAAAAACAACTTGTCCATGCTTTTAGCCCATGTATATCAAAAATACGTTGATCTCTATGGTATGAGTAATGTAGCCTAAATGTTTTATGTAGCCTAAATGTTGACCGGGGATATAAGGTACCACCATGCAAAATTTCATTTAACCCTCCGCATACCAGGTGGGGTCTAATAAACCCCAGGCGGTGAAAAATCGATATATTTTCAAAAATTTTCGTGCGCGGAATCTGAAGCTCTCAGTAGCTGGAGTTGCGACGTTCTTACACTGGCAAGTACCATTAGTTTAGTGGTGCGTGCGTTTTTTAGGGCTCTAGACGCGTTTTTGTTTAGAATTGTTGTTATTTGAGCATATACAAAATGCAATTATGGCGAACTAAAGAACTCCTACCTCGAGATTGAAGTAAAAATTTAAAGATGTCTCATCGATGTTCAATTTTTTTAAATTAAGTCAGTTTAATTACAAAAATTGATAATTATCAATTCTTAGGGTGATTTCAAGTCTAAATTAGTGGTCAGAAGATCGCATTTTCGCTACCCTTTTTCAACAAACCATTTAATCTTTTTCATTTTTTTTTATATAGTGCTACTCAGGTTATGTTCAATTTCAAAAATATGCAATAATAATCCAGTACCCCTATTCCTATCTGATTACAGCGACCATTTTGTTAGGGTATGTCAGACCCCACCTTGTATGGCATGTTACAAATTTTTACCTGGTAGCCCGTGATTAGCCCGTGCAAACAGAAACAGAGAAACAAAAAATTTAAAAAAAATCGGGATTTGTTTTATTTCTCTTCTTACATCCTCCTGACTCGGTTTTTAGCATTTTTTCTATGTACAGAAATTCTATCTTTACAGTTTTATTATATGTAGATATGTCGTTAGCAAAGAGATATGCATAAACCAATAGAGTGGTAGGCGGTTGTGCTTTTGTTGTAAGGTAATCTTTTTTTTTTCAGAAAGTATTTTAGTATTTTTTGAAATAGGTGATGTTCTGTCAGATTATGACGTACCTAAAGCAATACAAGTATGTAAAAATAAATTGTTTGATCTCCATAAGAAATGTAAAAATCATTTTAACCCAAAGGATATAGAAGATGAAAAAATAGTATGTGCTCAACTCAAGGTAACATTTATCAATATTTTGAAACTAAAACGATGTGTATAGTTGTGTCAAAAGTTATAACAATAAGAAGTAGGTTTTTTGTTATTATAAGATGGGTTAACCTTGACCTCAATCTTGACCATAAAGGTCAAAGATGAAGTCGACGATGGAGCGAGTTAACCTAGAAAATGCCTATAAAGGCACTGGTACTCCCACGCACCGACGGAACCCAGCAACCTGTTTGGCGTCGGACTTCGGTAGGAGGGTGGTCGCGAACCAGACGGCCCTTTACAGAGCCTACCACACCCACAGCATGAGACCATAGGACGACACCTCAGATTCAGAAAAAAACAAGGAGTGCCGGCAGAAGTCAAAACTGATAAAACAAAATACACAAAAAGAGTCCGTTATTCTCTCAGGATTCGATCCTTCGACGCCTCGCCTACGATCTGATAACTTCACCACTCGGCCAAAATACATAAAAAAATCTGGAACCCTCGACCTGTTGCTTACTATTTAGCAACTTTTCCACTCTACCAATCTGACTACTTTTAATTCAGTAAAATAGTCTATCGGTATTTGCGCGCTATGTGCAAATAATCGTTGACATCTGTTACAGAGATAATTTTACCATAGGGTTGCCATCCGTCCGGGTTTCCACCCAAACTTCAAAATGCACAACGCTGCTAAAGAAGTTTTCACTTCAAAAAAGGTGGCAACCCTATCCTACGCATTTTCGATCAGGGTCACGTGACATCTGTCGCGAATTTAACATTTTTTCCCCAAACTAAAAGTGCCCAACGCCGCTAAAGTAGTTTTTACTTCAAAAATTAAGTGTCGTTGCCTGGGATGGATCACTAGGAGGCAGGTCTCATTTGTGTTTCCTTAGTCGCCTCTTACGCCCACGGTAAGAGATGGGGTGGTGTAATTCTCAACCGATCACCACACGGCAATAAAGGTACTTTATTTAAAACTAGCGTCCCGCTCGGGACTTCGATCCCGTGGGAATTCGGGAAAATTATGTAGCCTATGTTATTCAGGGATAATTTAGCATCCTAACCTATGAAAGAATTTTTGAAATCAGTCCAGTGGTTTTTAAGTTTATTCGTTACATACAAAAATACAAATATTTCCTCCTCTTCCGCTTTTTTCATCCAGCCACTATCCGCTATCTTCTTTAGGTCATCTAACCATCTGGCTGGGGGGCGTCCTACACTACGTTTGCCAAGACGTGGTCTCCATTCGAGAACCTGTCTACTCCAACGCTCGTCGCTCTGCGGCAGACATGGCCAGCCCACTGCCACTTCAGCTTGTTACACTTTTGGATAATATCCATTACTCCGGTTTTCTGTCGGATAACCTCGTTTCGGATTCTATCCCTTAGCGAGATCCCGAGCATGGAGCGTTCCATAGCTCGCTGAGCAATCGGTGGGCCAACCTCACTGTCATGTTCCACGTTTCGGCTCCGTAGGTCATTGAATAGTAGGACGCATTGATTAAAGACCTTGAGCCAAGCTACACGCTTCTGGTGATTTCCCGCTCGAAGTTGTCTCTACCTAACTGCAACGCTTGCCCGAGGTACTCGTATATGTTAATTATGTATTAATGTACAACTCCGAGCGTAACACCGTCAACAGAAATCGGTCTGGGCATGACATGATCACTGAACAAGGTTATGATCTTGTCCAAGTTCATTCCAAGACCGACACGGAAAAATTATTTAGCCTATGTCCACTGGGGATAATGTAGCTTTCTAATGGTCCAGTAGTTTCGGAGCCTATTCAATGCAAACAAACACACATACAATCAAATCTTTCCTCTTTATAATATACTAGCTTCCCGCGCGGGACTTCGTTCCCGTGGGAATTCGGGAAAATCATGTACCATAGGGTACATGACCCTACATAGGGTACATGACCCTGTGGACATAGATCCATCCCGGATAATGTAGGATTCTAATGGATTCTTCGGTTCATTATGTAAAGTACTTGTATTTATTATTTCTGTTTAATATGTGCTGTTTGTGCTTTTGTTGCTACTGTTTGTGCTTTTATTGTTGCTGTTTGTGCGTTTATTGTTGTTTATATGCTGTTTTGTTTGTGTTGAACCCCCAAATAAAGTGTTTACTTACTTAATGGTGAAAGAATTTTTCAAATCGGTCTAGTAGTTTCGAAACCTATTCGATGCAAACAAACAAACAATCAAATCTTTCCTCTTTATAATTATCCTCTTTATAAACTTTAATAAAACAAAATTAATGACTTTTCACCCGTATCAGAAAACACCTATTGATATTAATTTTACTTACAAAAATATTCCTCTTGAAAATGTCAACAGATTTACTCTATTAGGCCTAGAAATAGATTCACACATCAACTGGAAAGAACACACTAAGAAAGTTAGATTGAAATTATCTAAGTTTGCTTACGCTCTCCGGGAAGTTAAAAAAACCACAGACATGAAAACAGCCCTTGTAACTTATTACGCTTATGCGTACGCATGGCTGAGTTACGGTGTTATCATGTGGGGTAACAGTGTTGATGCCCCCGATGTTTTTACCGCTCAGAAGAAACTACTAAGAATTTTAGTGAACATACAAAATACAGACACTTGCAAACCACACTTTATAGAAAATAATATACTGACGCTAACATGTATCTATATATTAGAATTATGTAAATTTGTCCGTAAATATCAAGAACTATATACCAAACGAGAAGACATTAAAACTAATTACTCACTGAGACCTTTCCGCAAAAAGCAGCTAATACTACCTACTTCTAGGCTAAAATTACATTCGTCTGGACCGTTAGCTATGTCAACTAAAATATATAATAAATTACCAGAGAATATAAAAAACGAAATATCAGATAAGAGATTTTTAATATCACTTAAAGAACTTTTAAATAAAAAATGCTACTACACTATTAATGAATACATGATTGATACATTCCGACAGTGAAATTTATACAAGTGATTAAATAACAGCCCCATACCCATCCCATTTAGTTTATTTTAGTAATAAAGAAGTTTAGTTTAGTAATAATGTAAATAATAATAGTAGATAGATATGTTTAAGTCAAATTGTATAAAAATTTTAAAAATGTTTGCTGTGCCCTCACAGGGTTTCATATTTGAAACTTGTATTATATTAGTAAGACCTTGTACACAATATGAAAATGCAAATAAATGATTGAGATTGAGATTAATATGTATAGATAAGATAGATAGATATAGACTAGCTTCCCGCGCGGAACTTCGTTCCCGTGGGAATCCGAAAAAATCATGTACCCTATGTCCATCTCAGATAATGTAGGATTCTAATGGTGAAATAATTTTTCAAATCGGTCCAGTAGTTTCGGAGCCTATTCGATGCAAATAAACAAACAATCAAATCTTTCCTCTTTATAATATGTATAGATAAGATAGATAGATATAGACTAATTCGGGAAAATTATGTAGCCTTTGTCCATCGGAGATAATGTAGCTTTCTAATGGTGAAAGAATTTTTCAAATCGGTCGGAGTTTCGGAGCCTATTCAATGCAAACAAACAATCAAATCTTTTATCTTTATAATATTAGTATAGATCAGTGGTTCTTAACCTTTTAGTGATGGGGGACCATTTTACAAAACATCTGTCTTGCCACAGACCACCAACTGTTTGGAGGTAAAATAATAAAAAGGTTTTTCTTCAGCTATACCTACATGCACTGTTGTATTTTACATATATTCTTTTAATAGCAGATTATGCTAATAAATATTTTCAATGTACAGACACGTTCTCGTTACAGTTTTATGACAGTTTCTATTGAAAATTTTATTAAATTCTGTTCAGAATATACAACATTAATCACACCAAAGTAATTAAATACATTTATTCATTCATTTTGGATAAATTATTTCTCACCACTGGCAACTGTTCGTTTTCATGACAGCTATTATCCTATCTCACTTCACCGGTAATTAGTTAATCAGTGGAAGAAACGAGATAAATATAGTTTACTTTGGCATAATATATCGGTTCCAAAGCTACGTCTTTTGAACTATCAAGTGGTTATGCATTTCTGAGAATCATTTGTAAGACGTTACTACTCTAGTATTTATAAGCTCACTGCTTTCGCGAACCACTTCGGTGCTTCCAGGGACGACCAGTGGTCCACGGACCACCGGTTATGTTGAGGGAATGAATGGAACATCCCTAGTATGTCTGTAGTTTGTGGTGTCATTTTTATAGTCTATGTATATGGCGTCTTGATATCCGCTACGTATAACTTTGTAATGCCTTTTAATTAATAAAGCTCTGCAGATAACATAGTAAAACGGTGTTTAAATCTAATCTAAGGTCCCATAACCTATCAGGTTATGGGCCCAGAAGATTCTAGTGCGTGAGTTTGAGTGAAAATCTTGATACCAATTTTTCGTGTTACGGACGCTAACAACGAAATCAAGATGAACGCCGCCGGCAATTTAACTATTGATAAACTTAAAGGGCGAGAGAACTACGCATCGTGGAAATTTGCAGTCCAGGCGTGGCTCCAACTCGACGATTTATGGGACGCTGTGACCGGCGGAGAAAAAGATGAAAAGAAGAATAAGAAGGCATTGTCAAAAATAATTTTGAGTATAGAAACCATAAATTATTGTCATGTGCAAAGCGCCAAAACAGCCAAAGAAGCCTGGTTGGTATTAGAAAATGCTTTTGAAGACTCTGGCCTTACAAGACGGGTTGGGTTATTGAGAAAATTAATAACAACTAAATTAGAAAAATGCAAAAGCATTGAAGAATATGTTGATGAGATTACAACCACGGCACATAAATTGAATGAAATGGGCTTTGTTGTTGGTGAGGAGTGGGTTGGCAGTTTGCTGCTGGCAGGGTTACCCGAGCACTACGCACCAATGATAATGGGACTCGAAAGCTCCGGAACAAAAATAACAGGTGATGCCATCAAAGTTAAATTACTACAAGATATAAGCATCACAGAACCAGCTTCAAATGCCGAAAGCGGATCAGCTATGTATGCAAAGAAGAAAGGGCCACCAAAATGTTATGCCTGCAACAAAATTGGGCATATCGCAGTACAATGTAGAACTAAAAAAGATAAGAAAAGTGATAAGAAAAAAGACAAGAAGTCGGAACAAGCCTTTCTTGCTTCAAATAAGGAGAAAATGAATTCAAATTGGTATTTGGATTCAGGTGCATCTGCGCATATAGCGAATCAAGAAGATATGCTAATAAAAGATAAAAAGAAGGTGAATATAAGCATCACTGCAGCTAATAGTACAGATTTCAAAGCGAAGTCAATGGGAACAGCTCAAATAAAGCTTGATACCGAAACTACGGTGGATGTAAAAGAAGCATTATACATACCAGAAGCAACGGCAAATCTTCTATCTGTCAGTAAGATTGTAAAGAAAGGTAATTCTGTAATATTTAACTCAGCTGGTGGACAAGTAATAGACAGTGAAGGAGAGTTGATAGCTACAGCAACGGAAGAAAATGGAATTTATAAATTAGATCAGAAAAAAGAGAAAGCTTTCCTATCAACAGACTCAGGTGTTCTTTGGCATCGGAGACTAGGTCATTTAAACAGAAAGGGAATGAACTTATTAAAGAAAATGTCGACTGGAATAAATGAAAACTTAAAAAATGAAGAAAATTGCGAAGATTGCATTATAGGCAAACATTCCAGAGAACCATTTAACGTGAGTAAAAAACAGTCAAGCAAGCCTTTAGAACTGATACATTCCGACCTATGCGGACCCATGGAAAATACATCTATCGGTGGTGCCAAATACTTTTTAACCTTCATAGACGATTACTCCAGATACTTACATGTCTATATCCTGCAAAGTAAAAGTCAAGTAACAGAAACATTTAAAGATTTCAAAAATTATATAGAGAAACAGACAGGAGAACAAATTAAAAAGATAAGAACCGATAATGGGACTGAATATATAAATACTGAGATGAGAGATTATCTAAGAAAAAATGGGATTGAACATCAAACAACAGTTACATATACTCCGCAACAAAACGGGACAGCGGAAAGAATGAATCGAACAATTGTTGAAAGAGCCCGCACTTTACTATCTGATGCTAACTTAGGAAAGGAATATTGGGCAGAAGCCGTAATGACGGCAACATATTTGCTGAACAGATCGCCAACTAAACGGTTATGGAACAAAACACCTTATGAGATGTTCACAGGCAGTAAGCCAGATCTGTCACACCTGCGTATTTTTGGATGTCTAGCTATGGCACAGATTCCAAAAGAACTTAGAAGAAAATGGGATCCAAAATCACAAAAAATACTATTTATGGGTTATTCTGAGAGAAAAAAAGCTTATAGATTGATACATCCAGAAACCAAAAGAATAATGTTCAGCAGAGATGTTAAGTTCTTGGAAACAAAGAAAGAAAATCAAGAATCAGAGAAGAAGGAAAAAAAACCTACTGATGATAAAGTATGTATACCAGTAGATGAAGACAATGAAAGTGTTTCCAATGATTCTGATGAAGAAAGTGAAGATGAATACAGATCTATTGAAGAGGAAAATGAGATTCCAGAAAGGGAGGAAAATGAAAAAGAACTTGAGAAGATGAAAAAAGAAGACAAAAAAGATTCTGAACCAAAAAAATGAAAACGAAAACACAGAAACAGAAAGTAACTATGAAACAGAATCTGAACCAGAACAAGAAGAAAGGATGCCAAAAAGGCAACTTAAATTTCCTGAGAAATATAATGATTATATTATTTATCTTACGAAAACTAAAGCCCGAGAAGATGATGAACCGTTTTCCGTTGAAGAAGCTTTATCTGGAAAAAATAGTAGAGAATGGCAAGAAGCTATGAAACAGGAAATGGAAGCAATGGACAAGAATGATGTTTATGAGTTTGTGAACTTACCCCCTGAAAAAAAGACATTAATAGCAAAATGGGTATTCAAAGAAAAGCAAGACAAAGAAGGAAAAAATAAATTCAAAGCCAGATTGGTTATTAAAGGATGCAGCCAAAAGCAGGGCATAGATTATCAGAAGACCTTCTCCCCTGTTGTTAACTATGCTTCTCTTAGATATCTTTTTTCAGTTGCTGCAACCAAGAACCTGCGCATAGACCACTTGGATGTCAACACGGCATACCTAAACGGAGAGATCGAAGAAGATATATACGTTACGCCACCTCTAGGCGTGAAATCTCCACAAGATGATAAGGTATGGAAATTAAAGAAGGCGGTGTATGGACTTAAACAAAGCGGTAGGTGTTGGAATATTAAATTGAATAATGTACTTACTAGCTTAGGTCTTTTGCAATGTAAAAGTGATCCTTGTATCTATACATTAAAGAATAATTCAGGACACATTTTGATAGTAGCAATCTATGTGGATGACCTATTGATTTTTTCAAATAACAAAAGAGTCAGAGAGAATTTAAAGAAAAATTTAATGTCAACTTTTGACATGAAAGACCTGGGAATTGCAAAACAATGTTTAGGGATGAATATTACAAGGGAAAAAAGTAAAGTTTTTATTGATCAAAAAGAATACACTGAAAAGATTTTGCAACGTTTTAATATGTATGATTGCAATCCAGTAGAAACACCCCTAGAAAAAGGTCTAGATTTTGATAACATTGAGAGTCAAAAAGAATGTAATGTACCTTATCAAGAAGCAGTAGGTTGTTTACTGTATTTATCTCAGATTAGTAGACCGGACATAGCTTTTGCTACAAGCCTGCTGAGTAGATATAACAATTGTTTTAAAACTGTTCATTGGAATGCAATTAAGAGAGTATTTAGATACCTGAAAGGTACTTTGGACTTTAAGCTATGTTTTAATGATCATTGTGACCCTAATACATGTTTCGATGCATATTGTGATGCGGATTGGGGGAATAAAATTAATGATAGATATTCTATTACTGGATCATGTGTAATGGTAAATGGTGGCTTGGTATCATGGTACAGTAAACGTCAAAGGACAGTTGCTCTTTCTACAGTAGAGGCCGAATATATGGCCATGTCTTTCACAGTTCAAGAAAGCTTATGGATCAAACAATTAATTAAAGAAGTGTCCCTTGACGAATATGGTGCTATGACTATTCATTGTGATAATAGAGGGGCAATTAATTTAGCAACAAATAATATGACTAGCCCAAGGTCAAAGCATATAGATATCAGGCATCATTTTATCAGAGATCATGTTACTAATGAGGATATTAAAGTTCAAGAAAGCTTATGGATCAAACAATTAATTAAAGAAGTGTCCCTTGACGAATATGGTGCTATGACTATTCATTGTGATAATAGAGGGGCAATTAATTTAACAACAAATAATATGACTAGCCCAAGGTCAAAGCATATAGATATCAGGCATCATTTTATCAGAGATCATGTTACTAATAAGGATATTAAAGTTCAATATTTGTGTACAAATCAGATGCCCGCTGACATCTTAACCAAACCTTTGACTAGAGAACAGCATAGGGCATGTGATGAGTTTTTATGTTTAATTTGAGTTTAAACTTGTCTGGTGATGTCCCATTTAAGAAAGGGTGTTGAGGGAATGAATGGAACATCCCTAGTATGTCTGTAGTTTGTGGTGTCATTTTTATAGTCTATGTATATGGCGTCTTGATATCCGCTACGTATAACTTTGTAATGCCTTTTAATTAATAAAGCTCTGCAGATAACATAGTAAAACGGTGTTTAAATCTAATCTAAGGTCCCATAACCCATCAGGTTAAGAACCACTGGTATACCTAGATACAATAAGTGTAGATGTATAACACATTACTCAAATAGGTACACGAAGTCTAAAACCAACATCTCAAACGTGTTTTCACTTGTCTCTCCAAGTATCCACCGTGCACGGTGACCCTGCCAGGATCAATATCTATGTACCTACAACTACGTGGCCCATTTTTAAAAATTTCCTTTATTTACCTATTCATTTCCTATTTATTTTTCAGGCAGGAACAAATGAACCCAGTTTTCCTGTATGTGCTATTTCATCATTTATTCTGTTGCTTTTCATGTTATAAATATTGACATCAATTACATTTTAATTTCGCTTTTTAAATAAAAAAGTGTAAGTATTTTTTGTGTATTATTTCATTTATCAATGATATTTTTTCCTCGGAAATCTTCAAGAATAGCTTCTTCATACACACTACCCCGGTAAAGTTAAGCCCTTTTTAAAGCCAGACACGGACATTGATAATTACTGAGCGAAACCTTTTTAAATGTTCAGACACCTTTCAGGATAACAATCGGGAAAGTCCCAAAACCTACGGGGGGGATAGCCGAGATATCCTGGAAAAGTAACTGTTTCAGGCCTTCAGGAGCAGGCCTGAAACAGTTACAAATAATGAAATTTATTTCGTTATTAAATTGCATTTTTTACGGACAAGACATCTAAGACTTCACATTTACTTTCCAGTGTCAATAAATCTGGAAAAACTGGAATTTTCTTTGAAAAAGCTAGGATGGGCTAAGCACGCCATTTTTAATGGCGGCTGTACACTCGCACCGAGTCACTCCGAGATAGCGTGAGAATGAAGATGGTAGCTCTCTCGTTCGCCTCGGCCTGTCTCGGTCACCCTCGCTAGCTCTCCGTCCCAGGTCGGTTTTTTGTGCCCGAGTCAAAGGGTCTTGGACTGCCTCGCGAGATAATGCGAGAGCGACGATGTACACTCTCGTTCTCTTATTAGCGCTCGCGCAGCGAAACTGTGCGGACATCCAGATTTGATAAAAAAATTGCGGCAAAATATCGTGGAGTAATGAGATGGAGCTAAATTTAAAATAAAAAATAAGTAGTGGCACATAGTGCAACAGCTGCAGCGACTTCAATTTCGTCCATTCCCTCGGCGTGCACAACCGCAAATGAACAAACGAAGGTTATGAGCGTTTAGTGCGAATTGTTCCGCTGTAGCCAAGTGAAACGAGAGGAGTAGGAAATGTCAAACGAAAGTCCAAGTGGAAGTGGATCAGGACTGGCTTCTGTAGAAAAATTAGAAGGGTCCAGTAACTACCAAGGTTGGAAGTTTGATATAAAATGCGCGTTGATGCACGACGATTTGTGGAAATACGTCGAAGAAACGCCGGTCGATTCTGACAAAACAGGACTTAGAGGAGACCAAAAGGCATTCAGCAGGATTTGCCTGTCGGTGAAAAAGGACTGTAAGGTACATGTCAGATCATGCAAAACTGCAAAGGAGGCATAGAGTGCTCTCCAAACAGCCTTCGAAGACAAAGGCTTGAACAACCGATGTCGACTATTGACTAAGCTAGTAAGTCTGAAACTGAGTCAATTCAACAGTATGGGAGCATACGTAAATGAGATTCTGAGTGTAGCTCAACAACTAGGAGATCTTGGCAAGACGATAGATGATGAGCTCCTAGCTGCAATGATGTTGGCAGGACTACCTGAAGAATATGCACCAATGAGACTAGCTTTAGAAAATACTAATATTACCTTAACTACCGATTACATTAAAACAAAATTATTGCAGATGGGTGACTACAAAGAGAGTGGGTCTAGTGGAGAGACAGCCCTTACCGCTAAGAAAAAGACATTCAAGCCAGAAAATAAGAAGCAAAAGCAGAAGACTGTCAAGCCTAGCAAGTGCTTTATCTGTGAAGGTCCACATAAGATGATAGAATGTCGAGATAACCCTAGAAATAAGAAGGATAAGCAGAAAGAGAGAGCACATACTGCTACTGCACTATCAGCGACATTTACTCATGACGAAGAATGGATCTTGGATTCTGGAGCATCAGCACACATGACTAGTTGTAGAAATTTGTTAAATAATTTTGTAAAGCATGAGGATGTTGAAGTAGCTTGTGCGAATGGAGGTAAGGTTTTTGGTAAAGGTTTTGGTGATGTAGAAAGTAAAGACTTGACGATAGGCAACGTCATGTATGTACCAAACTTAGCTTCAAATCTTTTAAGTGTGAGTGAGATTACGAAGAAAAATAAAGTCATAGTTTTTTCAAAAAATGACTGTAAAATTTATAATGCAGATGATTTCCAAGTAAAAAATAATGCGTGTGTGGAAGGATTTTTAAATAGAGGGATTTATAAATTAATGACAACAAATTCACAGGTCGCTGCAGCTACATTGACAAATGCTTGTGATGACCTGGAGTTATGGCACAAACGGTTAGCGCATCTTGGAGTTGGTAATCTAAAACTTTTAAAAAAACTTATGGCGGACGGGGTGAGTTTTTCTTCCTCATATAAAAAGTTAAATCGTGAAGCATGCCTCAAAGGGAAACAAACACGAGAAGCTTTTCCTAAAGAGGGCGGTACAAGAGCAACTGAGATTCTACAATTAGTACATTCGGACGTTTGTGGTCCGATGACCGAGAGTTTTGGAAAATTTAAATACTTTTTGACGTTTATTGACGATTTTTCGAGAAATACTTTTATCTATTTTCTTAAAAACAAAAGCGAGGTTTTTGGAAAAATACAAGACTTTATAGCGGTTGCGGAAAATCAAACAAACAAAAAGTTAAAAGTGTTACGTACGGACAATGGTAGTGAATTTAAAAATAAAATTGTAGACAGTTTTTTGAGAGAAAACGAAATTCTACACCAATTTACTTGTACATATACACCTGAACAAAATGGAGTTGCTGAGAGAGCAAACCGAACCATTGTTGAAAAGGCAAGATGCATGCTACAAGAAGCAGGCCTAGATTCTCGCTTTTGGGCAGAGGCAGTGAATACCGCTGTGTATCTTAAGAACCGATCCCCTACAGTTGCAGTTCGCAACATGACCCCAGAGCAGGCATGGACTGGAAAGAAGGTCAACCTACATGAACTAAGAGTATTCGGATGTAGTTTTTCTGCATGTGCCAGATGAGAAAAGAACAAAATGGGACCCAAAAGCAAAAGAAACAATTTTTGTTGGTTATAGTGAGACAACCAAGGGGTACAGACTGTTTGATCCGGATAAGAAACATGTGTATATAGCTAGGGATGTAAAGTTCTTTGAAGATCAAAGGTACAGTAAAAAGGAAACAACAAAAATTGAGCGAGTAAATATTTATAATGAATGCTTTCTAAACAATGATGACGTGACTGGTCATGACAACAACAATGATGTTGACAACAGTGAAAATCAAGGTGACGGAGGAGATGATAATCATCAAGTCGATACTCAAAACCTGAACTTGTACGACCAGCAAGACCAGATGGATTTTGACAATAATGATGATGATCAACAACCACCTAATGCTATCACAGAATCAGACAGTGATGAACGATGGGTTTCATTTGAAGGCGGAGATGAACTACCTACTGGTGTTGAAGAAGAGTTTGATGAAGGAGAACAGCATGAAGCTGTAGTTCAAAATGCTGAACCTGTAAACATTGATGTACAAGAAAGAAGGTATCCTCTGAGGGACAGGAAACCAGTACAGTTTCCAGACTTCATCACATATCAAGCTGAAATAAATGACCCACTTACCATAGAAGAAGCGTTGTCACGACCTGATGCTAAACAATGGAAAGATGCTATCAAGGAGGAGCTTGATGCATTAAAGAAAAACAAGACCTGGACTTTGGTGAAGCCTAACCAATCAAACAACATTGTTGATTCTAAATGGCTATTTAGAATAAAAAAGGAGGCGGGAAATAAGATCAGATATAAAGCTCGCTTTGTTGCTCGAGGCTTCAGCCAACGGAGAGGTGTGGATTATACTGAGACGTTTTCACCTGTAGTCAGACACAGCACCTTGAGAATGTTAATGGCATTAGCTGTGGAAAAACGACTCAAATGTGATCACATGGATGTAAAGACAGCATTCCTGAATGGCTATCTTTCAGAACAAGTCTACATGAGACAGCCACCTGGATTTGAGGAGAAAGGGAAAGAAGAATACATTTATCTTCTGAAACGCTCTTTATATGGCTTAAAGCAAGCACCACGTTCTTGGAATCAAAGACTGCATGGAGAGTTGACTAATCTCAACTTTAAACAGTCATTAAATGAACCTTGTGTCTATACAAGAGTGAATGGTGGACAAATGACTATCCTTGCTGTATATGTTGATGACATCTTAATTTTCTATAACGATTTAGAAGAAGTGAAGAAGGTGAAAGAGGGATTAATGTCAAAATTCGAAATGAAAGATCTTGGAGAGGCCGAATTAGTATTGGGTATGAGAATAACTCAAAAGGACGGATATATCAAGATTGATCAGACAGATTATACAAAGAAATTACTAAAGAATTTTGATATGGAAAATTGCAAACCAGCTTCAACTCCAATGGAACCTGGTCTAAGACTAAAGAAACCGGAAGGTGATTTCAAACCTAATGAGAAGATTCCCTATAGAGAGTTGATAGGTTCACTCATGTATCTGGCAGTCTGCACGAGACCAGACATTGCTCAAGCAGTGACATTTTTAAGTCAATTCAATAACTACTATGAAGAGATACACTGGAATTCAGCAAAAAGGGTGCTACGATACCTGAAAAAGACTATACATTTGGGCCTAAAGTATGTCAAAGGAAAAACATGTAGTATTGAAGGATTTGCTGATGCTGATCATGGTGGAAACATAGTTGATAGAAAATCCTTTTCCGGATATGTATTCAAAATGAGTGGAGCAGCTATTTCTTGGCAGTGTACTAAACAGAAAACAGTGGCTCTGTCAACAGCTGAGGCAGAATACGTCAGCCTTTCTGAAGCTACTAAAGAGGCTGTTTACCTAAAGAGATTTCTGAAGGAAATAACAGGTATGCAGTACACTAAGTTGTGGATACACACTGATAGCCAATCAGCGATGGCTATTGCACAAAATCCAGTTCATCACAACCAGACAAAACACATTGATGTGAGATATCATTTTGTTCGGGACACATTGGTTAGTGACCCGGAGATAGAACTCAGATATTTGGAGACAAATAAGATGACAGCAGACATTATGACAAAAGGTCTGTTGAAGTGCAAATTTGAGTTTTGTGTTAGAGAGATGGGAGTGCTATAGTGCACCTGCAGAGGAGATGTGTGCACCAGTGAAGATGTGATGTGGGATGAGATGAGAGGGTCTGGTTGATAAGTGAGGATGAGAGCGCGACGAATGCGATTAAGGAGGAGTGTTGAAAGAGGATTTAATCGGGATTCGTAACTATGGCTGGTTGTATGGAAGTTGACGTGTGTTTAAAGTGTAACAGACAGAATAAGAGAAGATCATGTTTGTATGTCACTCGGTGAAAATGAAATAAAAAATGTAACATGATTTTGTAACAATCAATACAAAATAAATACTCAAGTTTCACAACAAATATCTGCTTATATTTAATTATAATAAGTGTTCATCACACAGCCACCAATAGAAAACGACGGTTTATTTTAATCTGAATAAGTTGACGGTAAATATCAGTTCTTGGATTCCGAGGTGCCTCGTTTTTGCTAAAACGAGCCTTAAATCGTCAAAAATTTTGGTATATTTCTAATTTATGATTTTAGGTTCTAAATGCCCAATAATGTGAGAGTTTATTCATATTTTTAATAATATTACATTGTTATTTCAATTTATACTATGAAACTTAAATTAATAGAAATAAATAGTTCATTTTGAAAAGTTTGACCCATAAAAGACTTCAAGAAGCAGAGGTTGCAAACATAAAATGTCACAGCACAGGTCAAACGTCACCTTCTCTCACAAGAGTGCGAGTGTCATCAGTAAATTTTGCATTTTGAGGATTTCCATTTGATGTTAAGTACTTACATTTTATTGGTTTTTGTTCTTATTAATTTTTAAACGTAAACTGTTTAAAGCCCGCGCAGGAAGGGGGCGCGGGGAGAGGCGATAAAGGGGATCGAGAGAGGTTCGTTCTCGGACCATAAGTGTTTGTGTCGGTCTTTGTGTGTTCCAAGGGACATCGACACAAGGGAAAACCTTAATGTGTGCCTTTGAGCGTGAAGCGATTATTTATTTATTTTATTTAATGTCCTTCTTTTCTTCATATTTAGTAAGTTGTAAGTATTTAAGAAGGGTGTGATATGAGATCGTTTGGGGATGTGGAAACAGAATCTGATACACGAGTTTTGCACCCTCAGCACTTGTTTTTCAGCTTTTTGTTTAGGCACGGACTATAAACTGTTTCACAATTAGCCAAGTGAGACAAAATCAGACATTTTACTAAACTCCGTTTTACCGACTCATTCAGAAAGGGTCAAATGGCGTACAGGGTTTTTAAATATATAAATTAAATCTATTTCGTTAATTTTACTTCAACTCTTGTATTTATCATAGTTTTGTGTTTGCTAAAAATGTTTACTACCAATGCTTCTTTGTTTACATAATTTCTAATGCTAAAAAAAACGAAGTATAGAAATCCCATAGGTACTGTTATATGCAAGGGCTAAATGCAAACTAAGTAAGTTAAGTATACACAAAAAAAATATGACCTTTTCAAATTTTTTTGAGATTTGAAGGCTCATTCCAGAAAAATGTCAGGCACCCTAGAATCTAGTACCTAATTGAAAATATTTAACATCAACAAATTCAAAATAATAGAAAGTACCGTAAACTGTCGTTTACTATTAAAAATTGCGTCTTGGTATCACTCTAAGCCAGGGGTTACCAATCTTTTTCAGTCCGCGGCACACTTACAAGTTCAGAATTTTGTCTCGGCGCCCTAAACTAGCTAATTAGTCGAAATATACAGTTACATTTGAAATAGGTACAGTGATACTGATTAGTAAAATAGGCACAACAATTTAAAACAAAAAAGGAAACTAACTTTGTTATTTATTCATTAGAATACTAAATAAAAACAGAAACCATTTAAGATAGACTTACGGGAAACTAATGTTAAATACAATAGCGACCTAGTCAATGTTATGCGTGAGCTTGGTGATATCCACACATTCTTTCAAAGCATGGGATTGTTTACTTTGTGCCTCCTAATAATTAGTTAAGGTTTCGGACTATGGTAAAGAGGATCGCCTCACGGCGTCCCTATGTACTGTCTACGGCGCACCAGGGCGCCGCGGCGCACACTTTGGGAACTCCTGCTCTAAGCCCATCCTAACTTTCTCAAAGAAAATACCAGTTTTTCCAGGTGTTATTGACATTGAAAAGTAAATCTGTAGTCTTCGATGTCTTGTCCATAAAAAATGCGACTGAATGAAAAAAAAATGTTGTACTAGGAAATGACTTCAGGCCCGCTCCAAGTAATTAATTCTAGTTTTCCAGGATATCTCGGCTATTCCACATGGGAGGTTTGAGACTGTCCTGATTATCATCCTGGAAGGTGTCCGAACACATTCCAAAAGGTCCCGCTCAGTACCTAATAATAATCGTGCTACGTAGCACGGGAAAATTAGGTTTTGACCTAGACATTGATCATAGGAAACGTAGTTGAATTAAATTAAAGGGCTATGACAAAACATACCTTTTTAATAATTAAGTGCTTAGTCAGGTTCTGAGGCGTTGTTTGCGTGATAATATTAGATATAACGACCGCCAACTGTATAGTGGATCGTGTTCCTGAGAGCATCAAGTGTTGCCGCGCACTAATCGAGCAACGAACTTCTTTCTCCAGCGTCTTCTTTGTTTACGAGTAGGTACCTACTTAAGGCCAGTGTTCACCAAATATTTAACCAACGGTTAAACCGCGGTTAGAAGATAATCAGACAAAATGTCAAAAAAAATGTATGAAAATGACATTGTCAAATCTCTGGTTAGCTGCTAATCGTTGGTTAAATTTTTGGTGAACACTGGCCTAAGTCTGTCATGAGGGCATGGACTTAGTACTTTCTCTTTTAACATGAGGGAAAACAATAGATCATAAATTTAATTTATACACCACCTGCTTCTGAAGCACGTATTATACGTCAAGTATTCTCTATTTAAAGTAAGTGTTGTGGATGTAACTTAATTAAGGAACTAATTTAAGTATTTCTCTAAAAGTTTTCTAGGTAATAAAAACATTAAAAAGCGGCTTGACGTAAGTCTTAGCATTTTTTCTAATTGGTCGCCGCGAAGTTCCGGCGGCGTCCCGGCGCACCGCGCGCCCCTCAGTTATTTTTCAATTTTTTAATCAGTGCTTGGATGGTGTTTGCTTTTCAAAGACGGACTCGGGATAGACGTTCGTCACGCGCCTTTCATTCAAAATAATTTGGTTGTTTTAATTGATTGCCACAATCATTGCACTATCTGCGCGAACCCTTGTATGCTTCCGTAACAAACAGTAAGCCATTAAAGCTCAAGGGAAATAAAGTTGTACGGAACTTCCCTTGGGTAATAATGACATTTAAATATGGAATGCTAAAATGTCAACAAAAACTTCTATCAAAAATAATTAAAAAAAACCTCACTATGTTCGGGAATTAACTAGATACAGAATCCTTCATTTCGCTTAGAATTCAATATGCTTCCCGAGACATAATACACTGTTTTATCCCCTCGTTACTTAATCTATTATGCTATGGCAACTTCGTTTCACAAAAATTAAGAGGGATCCGCGTTTTGTCAACATGTGTTTCGTCAAACACGTTGTTCTGTTCGTCTAAAATGTATTAATTCTGTACTTTGCAATAGTTTTTAACTATAGCTTTCAATCAAATCAGTAGTTGTCTAATACTACCTACACAAAATTGAGGCATTTTTAGACAGTGCTAGACGAAAAGCGTTTGGACCGTTCTGATGCATAATGACTTAAATCATAAAATTAGCCTAAACGTAAAATTTCCTAAACCTAAATGCAGATTGACCGTTTACAACGACTTAAATATCTAGCGGCTTAAATATGATTTAAATCCTCAATGTCGCGTCTCTTAGCGTCTCCGCACGCTGAGTCTCCTCAACGTAATGTCAACAACATCAATGGTCGATACCACAAAGGTGATAGGTTACCTATAATTACTTACCTATAACCTACCAAAAAGCATAGGCGTATATAGGGGGGGGGGGCCGGGTGGGCCGTTTAATTTTTTATTTAACATAAAGGAATAAGGTCCCGTTTCCTAAAAATAAATATATAAAAAATCTATCTTTTGAAATAAAAATATAATAATTAAAAGTTTCTCAGTAGGGTAAACTAATCATAAATACGGCATTATACAATCGTGTCTTTGCCAAGCTGTCATGTCAATAAAAAAAAAACATAACCTATTTCATTTTGTATTTGGTTGTTTATTTTTGAGTTTTATTTTTGCTTTTGGTTAATTTTTTCTGAAGTCTTTTACTGCTACCGCATACCGGATTACGATTTAACTTTGCACGGACTTGTAGTGCTAGATTTTGACTGATTTTCTCACGACTACACCTTATTCATACCGGACTCCGAGAACTGCTTCAACGATAATGATTAATACTCTTCGGATTTGTGGAATAACACTAATAACGACAGCGCAGCAGGCTTTGCTACTCAACATGGCATCTGACGAGTTACAGCGGTGGAGAGAACCAAAAAATGTTTTATGCCTCTTTGTTCAAACACTGACATTAACTTACCAGATTTGACGTTTGTTACCATTCCAAAGGAATTGAAAGAAAGTTGGTGTAAAATGGTTGACAGGAATTGTCCCAAACGTCCACTTTTTTGCTGTGAGGATCATTTAAACGTAAGTACATTGAAACGTATCTCTAGTTAGTCTGTGATTGAAACTTAAATGTTGAACTTAACTCAAAAACGCAACGGTATAAGTTATATGTCAACCAACTGTCAATCGCTTTTTTTTTTTACTTTGGCAAAGGAGTTAATCTGTAGAATGCTGTAATAAGCAACAAATCGTAACCAAAATTTGAAAAATTAATTATTTTTATATCTATGATCAAAATTATTTGATATATTTTTTATTTGAATATGGGACCTTAAACCTGCTTAAAATAAAAAAATCTAATTATTTTAAAAATCTTGCACATAGCCCATTGATAATAAAGCTAAGTTTGACGCGGTGCGGGGCTGGGGAGGGAAGCTCGCGTGGCGTGACACGCGTTGATCAATTAGAGACCGCCATTCGGCGTGCGGCTCGTGCGGCGGACTTGAAACGCCTATTGTTTTTGTTTAGTTTTGCATTGTAAGCGAATACGGACGGACGCGAACGGGTTTTACTTTCGTACCTCAGTGTCGAACTATAGTGAAACAGTTGCTAAAGTGTGTTTTAGTAATTGATCATGGATATTTCGAAATTAAACGAAATGAATCGTCAATTTGACGAAAGATTGAGTGAATTAATATCACTTAAAGACAAAATACTCAGTTTTTCAACAACGAAAGCTATAATGAGATGATTGAAAACGTTAAATCTGCAAAATCAAAGAAATCGCATAAAAACCAGAAGATTATCAGCGTTTGCGAAGATTCGACGTCATGGCTGTTGGAGAAATAGAGAAATTGATTGTTCCAGTCAAAGACAACATGATTAGATACTACGTGAAAAACAACGAGATATTTCAGATTTTGCATGGCACCCACCTGAGATGGAGAAGGAAATAAATTTTCGCTATAAAAATATTACAAGGGAAATGATTATCATTTATTTAAACCTATGTGAGAGCTGCGAAAAGAAACTCAGCGTTCCAAAAAAAGGGTTAGTTGTTAAACCTATTCTTAGCAGCGAAATGAATGCAAGATGTCAAGTAGACTAATTGACATGCAGTCACAAGAAGATAATCAGTATACCAAGATCATCTCATAAAATTTGTGCAACTCCGTCCGCTCAAGACCAAAACTGCTGAAGAAGTAGCATATGTACTACTTGATATTTTTACAATATTCGGTGCACCAAGCATTCTTTAAAGCGATAATGGCAGAGAGTTTTCTAATAAAATGGTTCAGGAAGCTTGTGAAATGTGGCCAGAATTGAAAATTGTACATGGTAAACCGAGACACTCTCAAAGCCAAGGGTCAGTGGAGAGAGCAAACCAAGACATAGAGAATATGCTGAGTACGTGGTTGGAGGATAACAACTCTAAGAAATGGTCGGAAGGATTACGTTTTGTACAATTAATGAAAAATAGAGCCCATCACACAGGCATTAACTGTACTCCATATGAAGCCATGTTCGGAACGAAGTTGAAAGTAGGACTTAAAAGTTCTTCGATACCACATGAGGCTCTGCTTAATATTAACTCAGAAGAAGACCTGGAGAAACTATTATCTCCTGAGAGCACTATTACTGAAAGGAATCTAGTGGATTTCATCGAAAATGATCAAGAAGGGTCCTCAACAAATGATCAAGAAGAGTCCACCAAAAATAATCAAGAAGAGTCCGCAAAAAATGATCAAATAGAGTCCGCCAAAAATGATCAATTGGAGCCCATCGAAACTGACCGCGTGGAATCGACTCAAAATGATAGGGATTTATTTTCAGCTAGCTCAAGCCAACTTTCGCCAACTTTTACCTTAGAGGAGGAGTCTGAAACAACTTTAGATACAGATTCAAACCTAATACCCACAAACGAAAACGAAACCTTGAAGCGAAAAAAAGAAAATTTATGGCAGTTAGGAAATTGGCTTTAAGTAATTTGCAGAAACAAGCAAATAAAATAGTGGATGTATCAAATGCTAAATATCCCATGGCTGAAATCAAAATTAAAAAAAATCAAATTAGAATCCGCCCGAAATTGAAAGAACATCCCTATAACTTAATCCCAAAATAAATAAAATCACTAGTGATTTTAAAGAAGTTTCTACTCACCAGAGTCCAAAGTCAAGACAACAACTTCATTAGGTACCTACAGGTAGAAAGTTTACCCCTCACATTTGATTGAGAATCTCTTAAGTCAACTATGGCCTGTTCCATATTCAAGTTCAAAATAAAACTGACAACTTCAGTTTAATTCAGCTTGAATTCTGCTATTCTATTCACTTTAGTGTTATAATATTATATAACTATTTAAACTAATAAATTATTTTTATCAAAATTATTAATTGATTATTTAGGTAATTAAATATTATTAATAAAACAATTCTGAATTTGTAAAATAAAAGAATAAAAAAATAATAAACTGGAGTCAGTTACTGGGTTACTGTCCCTTCTCAAATCCAATACTTTCCACCTTTTTTTCAAATGAAATTCCCAATTCAAATTCAAAAGTCAATTTTAATAATTCAAATTCAAGTGACAATTTAATAATTCCAATTCAAGTGTCAATTTAAATTTAAAATAATCATTTCAAAATTACAATTCGAATTCAAATAAAATGACGATTAGGACGACATCTCAGTTGACATCCGTCGGAGGTAACATGCCCTCTTCTCGCCAAGAGACCTCGGTCCCTCTTCTAGGTCTGGGCTTGATGGATATCCTAAATTCCGTACCACAACCCCAACTCTTTAATGTACACTCTACGTCCACCACTATTGAATAATTAACTTAATAACACTGACACTGTTCACGCAAAACTATTTATTCTAAATAACTGTTGAATAAATCTCCCTTTCATCTAGACCTCAAAGGGCTCCCCTCTCCCCCGAATTCTATCACTCCATGATTTTTTGTAACTATCACTAAAATGAGTCAAATTATCACTCGCGATTTTCTTTTTTTGTAAACGAGATTTTCCAGCACTTTATCACAACACTGTTCGGTTCTCTTCAATTCGCACTAACATTATATTTAATATGAGAGGGCTTCCCTCTTATAGATTTTGTTTTCACTGACACTTCACAATTTATTTATATGTCACTTGCGATTTTCTGATTGTAAATGGAATTTAGGGTTTTAAGCAAAGTTTCGAGACAGGATAAATCTGCTTGCTTTCATTGTCCTGTTAATCGATGCCCTCCCCGCGCCTTTTGAATACGAAACGGACTAACTACATTAGATATAAAACTGTCCACTTAGCTGTAAAACCGTCCCAATAGTACTTCGCTTTCAAATATATCTTGATTACTTGGGTATTTACACTCGGGTCAGGTTAATTTGCTCCTCCAAACTTATAGTTCCCTCCAAGCCCTCTTCTCTAGAAAGTAGTTCTGTAAAATCAAAGCAACAGCGAGACTACCACTCTTACTGATTCCCTTCCCCCCCCCCTGGATCGGAAGTTAGCCTTTCTGGCTAGTTGCATTCTCTATCCTCGCAAGATCCCCGGAAAGCGTCCTCAATTAAGGGACCCGGTAGAACCTTGCAAAAGATAACGAGTACAATCTTCAACATCCCAAAACTAAAAATTTTATTTACACCCAATTACTTCAAATATTTTTATCAAACCCCTTTTTATTCTTTTTTTCACAAAAAAAAAAACAATTTTCCCCTCTCATCTCGCAAAAAAAAACCACCAATTTCCCTTGACAAATCCGCCCTTCCTTGTCATTTTTTCTTTTTTCCTTTCATTGACAAAGCGAGACTTTAATCCTAAAAAGATTCGATCCTCTTACATTAAAACTATTTCTTTTAATAAGTATAATTAGGCGTTTAAGGACGCATACAGCACAGTATTATTAGAAATATCGCATAATGTAGGAAAAATATAAGTGCCTTGTTGTTTAATATTTAAGATTGGAACAATTACATTGTATTTCTAAACGAAAACCCTAATGTCACTTACCTGTCACCATATCTGACACTTGCTTGCTTCCTCTTCCGTTCCGGCATCTCATTGTCATTGTTCATAGTGCAAATTAAATCTAACTTAAATATTGTACCTAATCCCTAACGTTAATGAGGCATTTATGCTGAGGAATAAATTGCCATTATTAACACATCAACTGGAAGTATTATTTTGGCCCCCCAGTCGTCTCAACCCAACACAGTTAAATAACATACCTAGGTGTATTGCAATCAGACTACGTTTAGATTTATATAAATTGTTTATTTAAACTAAATAATTAAAATAGGCAATCAAATACAGTATCATTTTACAATCAGGTGTTCTAGACTTAAATAATAGACCATATACATATACAAGCCGCGCGCGGTGCGGTGAATGAAGATAACATACTTTGCCGGTTTTATATTATATATGGTTTTATATCGCCGCGCCACGTCGCATGCGTATAAACAGCGCCTTAGGTCCGGATATTGTATACCCCTTATATCGAAGGAGTGTCCATAATTCCAGCAGCGCAGCCATCACTGATTTTGAAATGGGTTATTGCTTCTAATAGTCTGCATTTTTCATTTTATGAATTGATAATTGCCAGGGTAGGTGGTTTCCGAGACAAATGACCAAGTTTGGGGCGCTGCCAGGATGACGTCAGTTCAGCAGCGCCACGGCTTGAACTCTCATAGTAAATATCGAAGATCTGTCTAGATAGTCATTTACTCATGAGTTTTACAGTCCAGGAAAAAGTGGTATTAGATGAAAAAAGTAAGTTTTTGCGAAGATATTCAAAAAAGTTTGGGGCGCTGCTGGAATGACGTCAGCCCAGCAACACATTTTCTAAACTACGGCTTTTTAGAAGCTCTCATTTTTTTACAGCAGTTTTTCTGAGTTCCAACAAGATTTGTAAAATTGGAATGGGCGATATTCAGCAAGTATTTATCACTTTAGGGCACAAAGAAGTCATTATCGGGGTCTATCGAGATCTCAGTAACCATGAGGTATTAGAACGCTCGGTCAGCTCCAATCGAAAGACCTATTCCCACATTTTTATGAATAATTGTAAGAGCATCGACACTTAACCAGAAACGAAATAATAGGTTAAAAATTAAAACGCATAACGCCTGCCAAACTCGCAACCGTAACTTTTTTTCTTTTGCTATGAATTATTTGTCAGGCACTATAAAAGAAATGTGTCGTTGTTCGCTATAACTATAATACAAATCTACAATCTGAATGGTACATTATACTCTCCTTACCAGGTTAAAAATTAAACGCATAACGCCTGCCAAACTCGCAACCGTAACTTTTTTTCTTTTGCTATGAATTATTTGTCAGGCACTATAAAAGAAATGTGTCGTTGTTCGCTATAACTATAATACAAATCTACAATCTGAATGGTACATTATACTCTCCTTACCCCATCGGTGCGTAAAAAACTAAAACGTGCGCTGCCTGAGGTAATTAATGAGTAAAATATAATTCTACATAAAATTAATCTGTCAAAACGTAATTCTGGCAGCGCCACCTGGAACTAATATCCGACACAGTGCTGTAGGTAAAGTGCTACTGAATTGTGAAAATTAAAAACGTGTTTTATAAGGATTTAAGAGCATTTTAAAATACTTCAAAAAGTACGGTCAACAAAAAAAAAATTCATTACTAATACGTGTTTATTCTCTGATTAAAATACTCAGACATTGGCAAAATTACGATTTTGCGGACGAATTGAATTTATTACTTAAAAGAGAATACTTGCCGTATCATAAAGAAATGATTGATTAGGTTCTATGAGCTGAACATGTACAGAGGCCAGCGCATTAGGTTACTTTTCATAGCAAAACTGCTCTTACCGCAACAACCGTCCGAACAGACAGCAGCACGTCAGGTTATCCATTTGCACTACGAAAGCCGGCGCTATTACAAAATTTACAAACGAGATAAGGGCGACGTCAAGGTCAATATGCATTTATGCATACTCTGATGTGCTGCCGTATGTACTTATCTAAATCTTGAAAGGGTTTTTTCTTTCAAATACTTACAACTTTTAAAAAAACACATTTTTTAAAGACACTGTTTATTATGAACATACAGAATATTCGAACATAGAAACACTTAAAGCGAAACATTTAGAAATAATAGTTAATTATAAATTGAGGTTATTTTTAAAGGACTAGGTACTAACTTAGATCTCTTTATAAAATAAACTCAAGCAGAGTTATAGTAACTCCATATCTAAGTAAGGTAAGTATAATGTACGATTGTTAAAAAGTTTTTTTTACGTCCATGGATTAGCATAATATTTTATTTAAAAAAGTTTTTTTTGATAATATCTAGCTAGACCAGCGTTTCCCAAACTAGCGAGCGAATATTGAGTGGGACCTGCCTGTTAGAACAACATATACCGATACCGAAATAAATTGGACTTAACAAACTCACTGCGATTAAAATTTGTTTCCTATGTTACGAAAACAATTTCATCCTTCTCATTGAAACAACTTTTTTAAAGTAAGTACTTAGTTATTTAAATAAATAATAAAAAATTGTATAAAATTTTGTTTGTTACTTTTCAAAAGTTCTTAATTCATATTAGTAACGGTAAAATTTCCTTGAGGTGGGTCCCGAGTTTGTAAACTTTTATTAGATGGGTAGACATCTTTGGGAACCACTGATCTAGAACATTTATGGGACAGTAAATTAGTTTAGAGGGATGTAAAGATACATGGAAGTGAACAATTTTCCCCAAGGAACTCAAAAAATCCCCATGTGACATTCCCAAAAAAATCGACGTCTTCACACTAGGGCAGGGATGACGAACCTTTAAGGATGAACGTGTCATTTTTTAAAAGAAATCTTTAACCTTTTGAACGAAAAAGACGGCCATAGCCGACAACGGGAAATCGTGCCAAATACGTATCACGACGAGTAATTCATCGAGTTTTAAGCGATAATGAACTGTAATAACAGTAAGTAGCTAAAGGTATTACGACTGAATAAAGTTAAGAATGTCATGTCATGTAATGGTGGCGTGTGGATGCATCACTTTTGTTACATGTCAAAAGTTAAGAATGTCATGTAATGGTGGCGTGTGGATGCATCACTTTTGTTACATATCAAAAGTTAAGAGTGTCATGTAATGGTGGCGTGTGGATGCATCACTTTTGTTACATGTCAAAAGTTAAGAATGTCATGTAATGGTGGCGTGTGGATGCATCACTTTTGTTACATATCAAAAGTTAAGAGTGTCATGTAATGGTGGCGTGTGGATGCATCACTTTTGTTACATGTCAAAAGTTAAGAATGTCATGTAATGGTGGCGTGTGGATGCATCACTTTTGTTACATGTCAAAAGTTAAGAATGTCATGTAATGGTGGCGTGTGGATGCATCACTTTTGTTACATGTCAAAAGTTAAGAATCTCATGTAATGGTGGCGTGTGGATGCATCAATTTATTTACATATCAAAAGTTAAGAGTGTCATGTAATGGTGGCGTGTGGATGCATCACTTATGTTACATGTCAAAAGTTAAGAATGTCATGTAATAGTGGCGTGTGGATGCATCACTTTATTTACATATCAAAAGTTAAGAGTGTCATGTAATGGTGGCGTGTGGATGCATCACTTATGTTACATGTCAAAAGTTAAGAATGTCATGTAATAGTGGCGTGTGGATGCATCACTTTTGTTACATGTCAAAAGTTAAGAATGTCATGTAATAGTGGCGTGTGGATGCATCACTTTTGTTACATGTCAAAAGTTAAGAATGTCATGTAATGGTGGCGTGTGGATGCATCACTTTCGTTACATGTCAAAAGTTAAGAATGTCATGTAATAGTGGCGTGTGGATGCATCACTTTTGTTACATGTCAAAAGTTAAGAATGTCATGTAATGGTGGCGTGTGGATGCATCACTTTTGTTACATGTCAAAAGTTAAGAATGTCATGTAATGGTGGCGTGTGGATGCATCACTTTCGTTACATGTCAAAAGTTAAGAATGTCATGTAATAGTGGCGTGTGGATGCATCACTTTTGTTACATGTCAAAAGTTAAGAATGTCATGTAATGGTGGCGTGTGGATGCATCACTTTTGTTACATGTCAAAAGTTAAGAATGTCATGTAATGGTGGCGTGTGGATGCATCACTTTCGTTACATGTCAAAAGTTAAGAATGTCATGTAATAGTGGCGTGTGGATGCATCACTTTTGTTACATGTCAAAAGTTAAGAATGTCATGTAATGGTGGCGTGTGGATGCATCACTTTTGTTACATGTCAAAAGTTAAGAATGTCATGTAATGGTGGCGTGTGGATGCATCACTTTCGTTACATGACGTGGCGTTCAAAAGGTTAATGAGACCATAGACGTGCCATCAAATAATGTTATTGTGAAAATATTAAAATTAAACTAAAAGAAGACAGCTTCCCGCCCACCACGACTACTCATTCCGTAACGTAGGCTAAGTGCATAGTCAATTTTGGTGATTTGTCTAAACTTCCATGTTGGACTGGGAGTGAAAGAATGGGCAAAAGGCTGACCACCTCTCACCTTTATACAACTTGTTCCATCTGATAACCCTCACAATTTGTGTCAAACGTGGCATCAAGTGGTTCTATAACCACTGATGCTCTGCCTACCCCAATAGGGATTATAGGCGTGAGCGTATGTATGTATGTATCACTAGTATAGTAAGTATTCTACTATCTGTGTTTTGTCAATCGGTGGCGGCGTGCCCAAAATATTTTGTCGCGGGCCATCGTGCCATTTTTTGACTTTTTTAAATACTTTTATTGGTTCGCCATCCCTGCACCATCCATAAATTACGTCACACGTAAAGGGGAGGGGTGGGGGTCGACAAAGTGTGACATTGTGTGACAAGGAGGTGGGAGGGGTCATAAGTTTCGTGAGGTCACATTTCAAAATGTGTTGAGTATCAAAACGCGTTAACTATTAACGACTAACTTAACCTCTTCAGTCCCAAGCACTCTTTTTACGTTTTTACTTTGGTTGAGACGTGGTTGAGTGAGACAATAATGAGTTGAGTACCCAAAAAAAAAACAACTCTATTAAGAACTGCTTTTATTTGAAAATTACAAAAAATGGAAAATATGCAAAATATGTGACGTCACGCTAGGGAGGGGGGAGTCTTACAAATGTGACCAGCTGTGACAAGGAGGGGGGATGGGATTAAAAAAACATGAAATTCGTGTGACGTAATTTATGGAAGGCCCCCTAGGGCAAGCCGATCTTTCTAGTTTAACTGAAAAGCGAAATATTTCTTTATATCATTGATATACAATAAAACAACTAGATACCCAATCTCAAAGAAACGTCAACCAAAAACTGTCCGAGCTTTCGAACGAACTGACGGATGAGTGAGCAGGATAAAAGAACTGAACAAAAGAATAAAGGAGTGAAAAAACCTATCAAAAAGAATGCCCAATCGCCGTGATGGGCATTCATTTGCCGCGGACACTTTTTGAGCGCGATTGGAAGTATAGTTGTTAATTGTAGGTTAATGATTTCCATTGAAATATTTCGCAAGTTCCTTTGGGAAAGTTATTCAGTTTTGTAGCTGATTCACGTTCTTGATTTTAATTTTTTTTTTGTCACCTTATACACCCTTATTGCGCAAGTACGCCGATCCTGCGATTAGTCTCCTTTCGTTTCTCTCGAGGGTTAGCTGGAAGAAATCTCTCTAAGGGATAAGCTCGCCTTTGTACATAGTTTTCTTTGTATCCGTCTCTTTTGTTTTGTAATTTTTATTATGTGCAATAAAGTGTTTACATACATACATACACAATTACACACACATTTAGCGGAACAACTTCTGTTTTTCATACAATCGCCTTAGTTTTTTTTTTATTATAAGATGGGTAAACTCTTGACCTCAATCTTGACCATAAAGGTCAAAGATGAGGTCGACTATGGAGCGAGATAACCCAGAAAATGCCTATACAGGCACTGGTACTCCCACGCACCAACGGAACACAGCAAGCTGTTTGGCGTCGGACTTCGGTAGGAGGGTGGTCGCGAACCAGACGGCCCTTTACAGAGCCTACCACACCGCATGAGACCATAGGACGACACCTCAGATTCAGAAAAAAATGAAGTGTCGTTGCCTGGGATGGATTACTAGGAGGCAGGTCTCATTTGTGTTTCCTTCGGTTTGGTCGAGTGGTAGTGACGCTGCCTCTTGATCGGCGGGTCCTGGGTTGGTTCCCCAGTCGGGGCAAACCTTTGTGTTAAAAGCAGATGTTTGTTCTCGAGTCATGGGTGTTTGTGTTTGTCTTTATGTGTTTTCCAAGGGACCCACGACACAAGGGAAAACCTTACTGTGGGCCTTTGAGTGTGTAGCGTTTTTTTTTTTTTAGTCGCCTCTTATGACACCCACGGAAAGAGATGGGGTGGTGTTATTCTCAACCGATCACCACACATCAAAATTGCGAATTCTAAAAACATACGTTTTACGTGCATAACTGCACTGTTCTTTATGCAAATAATTTTGTTAATAGTCGTCTCTTTTTTTTTTACAAAAACTGACAAAAAGCCTAGAATCTCCCATGTAGTCAATAGAAAAAAACTCTAAACTTTGGTACGAAGTGGTATGAAAAGGTTTCTGCAATGTTATCTTTTGGCCATGTTATCTTTCGGCGATTTTATATTTGACTTCGTCATTGTGGGAATTCGGGAAAATCATGTACCCTATGTCTTTCCCAGATAATGTAGGATTCTAATGGTGAAAGAATTTTTCAAATCGGTCCAGTAGTTTCCGAGCCTATTCAATGCAAACAAACCAACAATCAAATCTTTCCTCTTTATAATATGTATATAGATTTTAACAGACACAGTTTGGCCTAAACTAAGCGTAAAAATTCAATAAAAGCCTCAAATAAAAATCTCCATTTATAAACTCAAAAGTTGACTGAATTGTATGAAAAATATAAGTCGTTCCGCTAAATTTGCCGGTGTGTGTAGATGTTTGGTCGGCCAAGAAAGTTGTTTATCAGTTTTCACAGAACTTCCTATGTATCGCTAAGGTTTACAATGTACAAAGAAAGAGATATTCTAATATGAAATCAATACTAGTATTGTAACCAATAGTAGAAAGTATCGATAGATCTATCGATACTATTGTAACCTTGAAAAACAGTAAGAATATCAATAGTATCGCTAGCCAATAGTTTGCGACACTATTGATGACAGACCAAATTATCGATAGTATCGATATATTGAATTCTAATAGTATCGATACTATCGATATTCTTACTGTTTTTCAAGGTCAACTATCGACAACCAAACTATCGATAGTTATGCAACGCACAAAACTGTCAGTTCATTATTGCAATGGATGGGAAAATCAACCTTGTTGTTTTATGTCACGGAAACTAACTTCAAACTTAGGGAGGTAGACCACATTTTTAGCCTACTGTACAGAACCAAAATCACCGCGTTTTGTTTAAAAACCAATCATACATTATTCCTAAAACAGGCTGGAGGACTACTACCTAAGCGAAGCTGATGCTGGGTGAACGAATGGAATGTTATCGATTGCTTATTTATAAGGAGACCTTGATTAACGACATGAACCAGACACAGCAATGTACATCATTCCATTCGTTATCAGCATCAGCTTCGCTTAGGTGGTAGCCCCCCTGGATTACGTAAGTTGTGCGTTCAGTTCACTCCTCTCCTATGTCCGCGTCTTCTGCATCTAGAAAAATAGTTTTAAAATTAGTTCTTTATTTATTTATTTAATAATAATAATAATTATTATTATTTATAATTTATTTATTTATACTGCATGCAGAGATAACTACCGGTTGGTGTCACATTACTAAATTAAATTGTCTACTGAACGGGCCTCTACGTGTTGGCTTCGGCCCCACGCATGCCTTCCAAAAGTCCGGGACTTAACTGCCCGAGATTATGGGTCATAAGACAAACATAATAATAATAATAAAAATTATTTATTATGCTAAGTAACAATAGTACATTTTGCAACATTTATCAGGTAGCGCTTAAATAGGAAAAATCCTGTGCCAAAGCGCTAACTACTAATTACGATCATCTATACCATCGTTTCTTAACCTCGGGTCGCAACCAAAGTGAAAAGATATGACACTAATTATGACGACGTGAATATTGCGATCTCAAAGGTAGTTGAATGGTTCACTGCAAATAACCTACTCTTGAACGAGAAAAAAACCAAATGTGTTAAATTTACCTTGCCTAACGTTAAACAGTTTAATACCAATGTACAGGTTAAAAATGAAAAACTGGAAGTTGTAGAATCTACTGTATTCTTAGGTATCACTATTGACGCAAAGCTTCAATGGGGTCCTCATATTGATAAGTTAGCGAACAGACTCAGTTCAGCAGCTTACGCGGTTAAAAAAATCCGTCAATTATCGGACGTAGAAACCGCGAGAACCGTATATTTCAGTTACTTCCACAGCCTAATGTCATATGGCATTTTGCTGTGGGGTAATGCTGCCGACATTAATAAGATATTTGTCCTGCAGAAAAGGGCTGTTCGCGCGATTTATCAATTGAGACCTAGAATATCTCTTAGAAATAGATTTAAGGAAATAGATATTTTGACATTTGCGTCCCAGTATATATTTAATAATCTTTTGTATGTAAAGAAAAATGAACAATTGTTTAAGAAAAACTGTGATAGGCACAATGTAAACACTAGAAGCAAACATAACTTGGATATACTAGACAGCCGTCTCTACAAAGTAACAAACTCTTTTATGGGTCAATGTATACGCTTCTACAATAAGATTCCCATGTGTATTCAAAACCTACCTTTAGAAAAATTTAAGACGATAATTAAACAAAAACTTTGTAAAAAGGGCTATTATAGAATTTCGGATTATCTGTTAGACAAGCAACCATGGGAATAAATTGCTCAGCTCCAGAGTTATTCAGATATTAAGTCAATTAAAATTAAAAGTAAGAAAATTTATATGATTGACTTAAAAAGAGCGACCCTCGGAGTTTCTTGCCTATTCTTCTCCTGAGGAAGACTGCACCTTTGCGAATAGGCGCAAAGCCAAAAGTGCTAATGTAATTCATAATATTGACGTGTTCAAGTATCATTTTATATGTTCAATGAAATAAACACTTTTGACTTTGACTTTGACTTTGATATCGAGATAGGTCGCGGGTCCCGCGGGACTTTTTGAAAAAGCGCGCCGTATGCCATGCGAGGGGCGGGGGAGATATGACTACATATCGAATTTTTTCACACTATTTTAGCGAAACACGTTATACTCTACTAAGTATGACCTACAGATCTACTAAGGATTACCTACAGAACTGTGTTTGCTGAACTTATTATAATAAAAGTATATTTAAGAATAAAATAAGACTTTGCCAAGAAAAAATTGCAAATAATCAATTAGCGGCGTTTCCGTATTTTTCCAACCGTATTTTTCAAGAAACCAAGAATATTTTGTTGGAACATTTGAGACTAGGTGTCTTAGGAAATTACTTACAAGATATGTACTGCAGAATGTGTATGTCGAGAAATACAGTTGGGTAAGAAATTCCTAAAAAAAATTTTATAAAAAAAAAGAATATGTAGAAAATTTATGTTTTAATTTTTTATCGGGTCGCGGGCTTCTACATTTTTGAAATGTGGGTCGCCAGCCAAAAAGATTAAGAACCGCATGCAAATATCATTCACGTACAGGGACAACGGCATATCATCCCATCCAACAGTATGGTTAACTGTCAAAATTCTTCAATCGATTTTCAATTTTATCTCCAAGCATTGGAGCTTACTATCCATTGGGGAAATTTGACAGTTTGTGGTAACCTGATGTGCTGTTGATTGTACATTGACGTAGTGGCAAATGGCAATAGCTTCATTCTACGAGAAAACAATCATTCGTCGCATCATTCACGTAAAAAGACGATGGGCACATTAGTATGGAACTTGGTACCGGCACCAATTGAAATAAATGATACATCGTTATAAAGATAATTTTCTGTAGAATAAGAATAACCGAAGCGCTAGTCCTGATTCATTGTCCAATTAGAGTAATCCTGCATTGAAAGTTTTTTATTTTTCATTTTTTCTGCGACATTCTTCATTTTGGCATAGTATTTTTGTTTATTAATTGTAAACACAGATCGATATAGGTCTGCGATTATTAATGATCATCATTAATGATGATCATTTATAAATTATAAATTAATACAATACATAAAAAAACTATGCCAAAATGAAGTATTCAGTTTGTAGTATTTTTGTCGCAGACAAAATGAATAAATTATGAAAAATAAATAACTTTCAAAGCAGAATTACTCTAATTGGACAATGAATCAGAGCTAGCGCTCCGGTTATTCTTAATCTACAGAAAATTACCTTTTTAGCGCTGTATCATTTATTACGATCGGTGCCGGTATCAAGTTCCATACTAATACCGATACCAAAATGCCCATCATCCTTTGTTACGTTAATGTCATTTTCAATCGTTACGCGGATGCTTATGAAGTCTGCTTACCCTCGTAGTGTATGGTTCCGTTGGTGTTGGTGTTGTTGTGTATGCGCAGCGCCCGCAGTCGTTCTTCGGGCGCGGCCGCGCTCTCCTCTGCATCTTCGAACTCCTCCTCGCCTACACAATATTATCTCTTTAACACTATACTCTATTTCAGGGGTGGCCAACCGGTCGATCGCGACTGTTAGTCCAGTCGATCGTGGCAAGGTGAAAAAAAAATCAGATTTATGTTTTTTCTCTTAAGGCGACTTCAGCACCCGATAAAGGCAGCACACATAGGAATAGTGCCATCTCCGTCTCTCAACAGGCCTGGGCCGGCAGTGCGAACAGTGTCGATACACGAAGTTTACGGACTATGAAAGCGTGCGTGCGTAAAAACACGTTCGAAAGTTAGAAAAATGAGATTTAAGGAAAGGTAACAGCTTAAATCGAAAAATGCGTTAACTACTTATCGAGAGTGTTCAATCACGAACATTTTGATAGCAAATTCAAGTTCATGTGTGCATTTTACTATCGTTTTTACAGCTTAAAAGATACACAATATTGGTATTTAGAGGTGACTTTGTGAGCTTTTTCTATCGAAACCAAAAGTGCTGAATCATGTTTTCAGCAACCTACTTATCTAGTTTATGTCCTGAATATTACCGTAGTATTTTTTTCTTCGATTTAATGCAGTGCGTCATGCTTATCTACGCATCATAAAATCGTAATTTAGGTGCTGTGGTCGCCTTAATATAATAAAAAAAATACTACATGATTGTGTACTGAACTATGCTGTTTCATTAAAGATTTCAAGAAGTATATAATTGGTAGATCGCACAGGGTTTCGTTAGTAAACAGGAGATCTTGGGTATAATCAAGTTGGCCACCCCTGCTCTATTTAATTTTTTTTGTTAAAGATATTATTAGCATCCACAAACTTGATGTCCGTGCCCTTGTCTAGATTAAGTTTGCAGTTAATTTATTTAATCGTATAGCGATCATACATTGTAGGCATATACTTAAATTATAAACTTAGGTAATTTAACAACAATTATAAATTTAGGTTCAGGTCACGCAACCATTGAACCAACCTAAGGCGTTAATTAAACAGGTCCCCGGCTCCCCCTTATAGCATCGCAGTGGGCATCGTTGAACAATGTGCTCTACGGTTTAGTCCTCCAGCCCAGAGTCGCACGACAGTTATAAAGTTAATAAATAACTATAATAAAATATATATCTATATATTACATAATGTATTTATCTAAATCAGTGACGGTTCTTCGCCGTTGCATCCAGACCTCAAGGCATCCATGACGGCTCTGTCTCGACTTTTGATCGCCATTTTGAGGTTGTAATTTCATTTTGACGTGATAACGTCTTATAAATCGATGAATACCGGCTGCACGCACGAAAAAGTGTCACGTTCCGCCTGAGCCGAGCGTTGTTTTTTTATAACTAACTAGTATTCCATCGCAGCCCAAATCCTACAGACCTATTTAGTCTTATATCCTTCTTACTTAAAACCATAAAGAAGGTAATGCCTGGCAGTTTTTCAGATCAGCCACCTAAAACAATATATGTCGAAATCTTGTTCGAGGTAGCTGAATAGAAAAACTGCCAAGCTGAATGCAGGCAACCATATATATTCATGAACGGCACGTCTAGGGCAATCGATCTGTATCAGTTTCATCTTGCCACCTGATCTATACAAGAAGTTAAAAAAAATTACTTCTTCCAGGATATGCGATGGCAAACTACTAAAATCCAGTGCTCCTAAGTAGTATCTATCACTACATTACATTTTTGAGCTACCACCTCGTGAGGTAGGGTTTCGTGCAACGGGTGCTCGGTCTATAGTGCTTGAAAACGAAACGCATTTTCAGGAATTCCCACAAAAATGGATACGTGTAGGTACTCGCTTAGAACCGAGTAGGGAAATTACCGCGCGTTATACACTTGTATTAGTTTCTTTAAATAAATACTATGTGCTTTAAAGTCTATTTTAAGCCGATAAACCAGAATACATTAAAAGAAAAACGCATGTAGCGATGTTTACGCACGCATAGGAAGGGGGGGGGGGAAAGAGCTTTGCTTACTTTTGCTGACAAGAGGGAGGGGAGAGTAAATAATTCTTATAAATCTGCTTACGTAATACTTGTACGGTCCCTAGGTCCAAAACGAAAGGGGTGGCCGGAGCAGGCTTCGTTGGAAGTCGCCCCGCGGCCAAGAAATTTGCTAATGCCGGGCCGTATTCCACCGTGTTTCAAGCCGAGATTTTCGCAATCATCGGCTGCGCTTACGAAAACATAGAAAGAGCGTACTCTGGTAGGAGAATCTTCATCTTCTCTGATAG
This sequence comes from Aproaerema taeniolella, assembly GCA_949987775.1. NCBI lineage: Eukaryota > Metazoa > Arthropoda > Insecta > Lepidoptera > Gelechiidae > Aproaerema > Aproaerema taeniolella. Next base: position 3,145,551 of record OX465265.1, read on the forward strand.
CCAGGCCGCTCTGTTAGCCCTCAAGGCGAACATAATCAACTCTAAATTAATAAAAGAGTGCATCACGATACTCAACAGGCTTGGCACAAACAACCAAGTCACCTTGGATGGGTGCCGGGCCACAGCGGTATCGCGGGTAATGAGGCGGCCGATTGCCTGGCCAAAGCCGGCGCAGAGAGTGCAACCATGGGACCTGAACTCGTCTGTGGCATTCCTTCGTGCGCAATTAAACTTGCACTTAGACACTGGGGGGCTCAGCAATAGGCTTTGGGCTCAGACCCCGGGACAGGTGCAGGCTAAATCGCTCATTAAATGCTTCGATGAGAAATCGTCAAAGTCAGTGCGCGCAATTAACAAAGGCAACGTTAGAATTCTCACTAGGATTCTAACTGGCCACAACAAACTGAACAAACATCTACACAACATGGGCCTCACCGAGACCAAGTTGTGTAGATTCTGTCATGTAGCTGACGAAACGTCTCTTCGTGTAACCCGTACTGCAGCGCACTGCACTGCAGCAGGAATGGGTACCTTGGAGGCTACAACGCCTACAACTTATCCTACCAAAATATTAAGGATGTGCCCGCTAAGGACATAGCCAGATTCGCGGTTGATAGGACTCCAAGACGTACTGTGATAACACAGAAGGGTACTGTTACAATATATTTCAAGGTCGCAGTGACACGGGGGCCTGTGTTGTGTACACGCTTAACCCCAACCCTTCGAACTCCTTAAATAATAATAACTAGTATTCCGCCTGGGACTTCGTTCCCGTGGGAATTCGGGAAAATTATGTAGCCTATGTCCATTGGGGATAATGTAGCTTTCTAATGGTGAAATAATTTTTCAAATTGGTCCAGCAGTTTCGGAGCCTATTCTTTACTTACAAAAATACAAATCGTTAATCTTTATAATATTAGTGTAGATTGAATTGAGTTGACAGGTATACCTTCATCATCTTCTCCGTCCATATATGGGTCATCATCATCCACTTCATCTGCGGGGTCGGGGTGCAAAGACTGGCCGTTACTCATCGCCGTGTACATCGCTTGCAGGTCAGCCTCGCTCGCCGGGATAAATCTGTAAACAGTTTTCACGTAATTTTCGGTGGCAAAAATTAATTAAGCAAAAACTTTTTAAAAAGGGCTGTTATAGAATTTCCGATTATCTGTTAGACAAGCAACCATGGGAATAAATTGCTGAGCTCCAGAGTTATTCAGATATTAACTGCCGTACTCAGAGACGCCAATTAAAGTTAAGTACTGTTAAACTCTGATGTTGTCTCTTTCACTCTTGTGTTGATATAAACAAGGATAGCATGAATAGGCGCTAAGTTAAAAATGCTAATGTAATTCACTATTTTGACCTACTTTAAGAAACATTCTGCTTGTTCATTCAGTCATTCTGTATATCTTTTTTGACTTTCACTTGGTAGACACGTCTTTAAAATCGCTTACAAATCGATACAAACCACAATCGTCCATTTTTATTAAGTTTCTGCGGAAGGAAACCGTAAATTTTTTGAAGTGAAAACTTCTTTAGCGGCGTTGAGCACTTTAGTATGGGGAAAAAATGTTAAACTCGCGATGAACTCGCGTCAGATCGTCAAATGTCACGTGACCGTGATCGAAAATGTGTAGGATAGGGTTGCCACCTTTTTTGAAGTGAACACTTCTTTAGCAGCGTTGTGCACTTCGAAGTATGGGTGGAAACCCGGACGGATGGCAGCCCTATGGTAAAATTATCTCTGCGACATCTGTCAACGATGTCAACACATAGTGCGCAAATACCGATAGACTATTTTACTAAATTAAAAGTAGACCAGTTTGGTCGAGTGGAAAAGTTGCCAGATTGTAAGCAACAGGTCGAGGGTTCGAATCCTGAGAGAATAACGGACTCTTTTTGTGTATTTTGTTTTATTTCCATATTAATGCACTCGTTAATGTTCAAGCTTTAACTTCTGCCGGCACTCCCGGAGTGCAACCCGTTGTTTTTTTTTTGCTACAAATGTAAATGTATTTCGACTAATGTTCCTTGGGAAAAGTTGTTCAGTTTAGTAGGCTGATTCAAATTTTTAAATCCTTAAATTTCACTTACTAAGTCCCAAAATTCAAGGTGTTTTTTAATTACTAGTAATTTTTTTTGTACGTAAATTTTATAAAATTTTAACAGACACGTTTTACTTTGTTTTACATTGTTTTATACAAAAAATTCAAGCTAGATCGTCTGAAGCATGAAAATAATTAAAAAATTTGTTGGGGCAAAAAATTAACATCGTCCAATTGACTTTAAACTAAGTAATAGAACTCTTCAACACAATTTGTGAGACCCGTATTTCTGTGTTTTGAAAAATGCATCCACCAATTGTGGGCATGCCACCGATTGACAAAGCACTGATAATAAAATAGTTACTTACTATACTAGTAAACTATAAAAAAATAACTGCAGAACTAACGAATTAAGTGAGCGTATTTTATAGAATGAATAGGCATGGTAGGCGGAAAGCGCGCTTTTCAGAATAAGTCAACATTATTTGATGGCATATTTATAGTCTCATTAAATATTTCGTTTAAAAAATGCCACATTCATCTATAAAAGTTCACCATCCCTGCTCTAAGAGGTCAAAAAGGAGTAAAAAATATTTTTCTCCTTATGTTCTACTAGCATTCCGCTCGGGACTTCGTTCCCGTGGGAATTCCGGAAAATTATGTAGCCTATGTCCATCGCGGATAATGTAGCTTTCTAATGGTGAAAGAATTTTTCAAATCGGTCCAGTAGTTTCAGAGCGTATTCATTGCAAACAAACAAACAATCAAATCTTTCCTCTTTATAATATGTATATAGATACAGATAGATATAGAATATAGAATGTATAGATTCACCAGAAAACGAAAGCTAGGCAACCTTAAGCTGCCAAGCTTATTTGGAACCGATCTTATGCTCACAAACCAGGTCAAATACCTGGGCGTAATACTTGACCACAAACTGCTATGGAACAAGCATATGGATCACAAACTGGAGAGAGCATGCATAACCTTCTGGCAATGCAAAAGACTCATAGGTCGAACCTGGGGTCTGGCTCCCAAAATAGTACTGTGGCTGTACACAGCCATTATAAGACCATTACTAACCTATGCTAGTGTTGTTTGGTGGCCCAGGACCGAACTAAGCACAACTATCGCCCGACTGCAAAGATTTCAGAGACTGGCCTGTACGGCGGTCACTGGTTGCATGAGGACCACACCCACGGCTGCTCTAGAAGTAATCTTGTGCCTGCCACCGTTGGACCTGTTTATACAACAGGAGGCTGCGATGGCAGCCATAAGGTTGAAAAAACTAGGGCTCTGGGAACAACGTAGAAGCACACACGAACTCATTTATGACAGGGCTGTTGAGTACCAGCCACTCATTGAAACCCCGTGTGATCAGACTTCCAAATTCTATGCATTTGATAAGAAATATCAGATACAAACTAACGAGACAGAGAGGGACCAATCCGGGATCCACGAAGTTCGTATATATACGGATGGATCCAGGATGAAAGCAGGCACTGGTGCAGGAGTCTTCTCCCTTGATCTGAACATACATATATCACTAGCTTTGGGACTACACAGCTCAATCTTCCAGTGCGAATGTGTAGTAATAAAAGAAGCCGCCAATGCAGTCACTAGAAGGGGTATCCAGGGTTACAACATCAGGATACTCTCTGATAGCGCCGCAGTACTGAAGGCTCTGGAGAGCCAAACATTCACATCAGGACTAATTATCGAATGCTATCAAGTGCTGAACAAAATAGCATCAGCCAACAGGGTCATCCTACAATGGATCAAGGGGCATAGTGGATCTATGGGTAACGACGCAGCCGACATCTTGGCGAGAAAGGGATCAGATACTAATGTGGCAGGCCCTGTGCCAATTATCCCAATTCCCTTTAGCCAATTTCGTGCTTGGATTCGCAATCGAACCCGTTCACAACACATCGACAGATGGGACAGTATAACCACCTGTCGGCAGTCAAAGGAGGCCCTAACCGGACCTATATCGCGAATTACGCGAAGACTGCTGGATCTAAACAGAACAAACTTACGAATAATGGTGGGTACCCTCACGGGCCACTGTGCTTTAAACAAGCACCTATTCGTTCTAAACGTCACCGACAGCACCCTTTGTAGGGCTGCCTAGAGGCTGATGAAACAGTCGCCCACGTAATCCTGGAATGCGTGGGAGTGGCGAACCAACGGGCAAAAATCCTACCAGAAATTAGGTCGCTTCGTGAAGCCTGTGAATTCCCCAGGAGGATTCTGAGCTTCTGGTCGGAGCTGAGGTGGCTGGAATAGCCACCGACCCACACGCATAAAGGGCCACTCTAGAGCCTAAATGCGGAAACGGGAGCCCTTATCAACTATCAACTAGAATGTATAGATTCAACGTTTCTGACTTTGGTTGGTGATTAAAAAGTCACCCTGTATGTGTGTGTGTGTGCGTTTTACCGGAGTTGTGTGATGGGTGTGTTCTCCGGGTCAAACTCGTCATCCTCATCGTCTTCATTGGCGTCACCACTACCGGACTGCTGCGTTAATTCTGGCAATCTGCAACATAATGAATGATTCTAATTTCTTTGCAATGTAGTGTATACTTTGAGTTGTTGCTTCATGATAGAGCTCCATGATTTTTACACTAGTTCTTATTTATTTATTTATTTTTTAAATTTATTGTTCAACGGTAAGTTACAGTTTGTCTTAGTTATATTACTCGCCAAAGTATACAGCATTGCGTTCAGGACTTCGGGAAAATTATGTAGCCTATGTTACTCAGGGATAATGTAGCATCATAATGGTGAAAGAATTTTTGAAATTGGTCTAGTAGTTTTCAAGTTTATTCGTTAGGGGCCATCCATAAATTACGTCACACGAATTTCATGATTTTTTAACCCCCCCGTCCATGTCACAGCTGGTCACATTTGTGAAACTCCCCCCTTCCCTAATGTGACGTGACATATTTTGCAACTTTACATCTAGTAATTAATGAAATTTGTTCCGAAATCAGTTTTATTTCCATTTAAAATTATATTAGTTGCACAAAGACAATATTATGTGAGATCCTCAATGTTATATAATAGAATTAATAAGGAGCTAAATATTTATGATAAATTATACTATGAATCTAAAGTAATTATAACTGAATGGCTTAAAACTAAAAACTATGAAGAAACAGAGGCTTTTCTAGTAATAATAACATAAAACATTATATACAAAATGTTCGTAACTCACACACACACATACTCACTCCTACACACACACATTCACATACACACACACGCATAGACACTCACATACACAAGAATTTATGTTTTTTATGTTTTTTACTTTCTATTTTTACTTTTTGCTTTTTTGTTTTACTAATATTGTATCTGACGTGTTTTTTATGGAAGAGCGGAGTCTTCTGACACAGGCGTACACGCTTAAAAGAAGACTCCAATCAACATTGTTCATGTACGTGTATTTCAAAAATAAAGAATTTTGTAATTTTGTAAATGTTTTTGAGTTTTTCGTTAATAGTTCAAAGTTCGTCTTTAAATACTTTGATTTCATAGATTTTGAAATGTGACGTCACAAAATGAAGGAATCCTTCCACACCCTTGTCACACAATGTCACACTTCGTCGCCCCCTCCCGCCGGCCCCTTACATACAAAAAAACAAATCTTTCCTCTTTATAATATTAGTGTAGACATAAAAATCATGTAAAAATCAATGTTTAGTTTATAGTTAAAAGTTTAAACTAAGACACGCTTGAATATGATTTAATCGAAAGCAGTCACATAAAAATAATAAATAAATAAGTGGAACTATACACATAGTGTAAAATTCACGTCTTTCATTGGTTACAATTTGCTTAAGGGTTAACTTTTTTGTTGGTGACAGTTTTATTTTTTATATTTGTTTTTTATTTACTAGTTATATACCACATTTTGTTTTGAAAGAGACAGACAAAAAAGTTTTTATTTTTTGAACAATTTCAAATATTTTAATTCTAATTTTGATTCTGTTATCTAATTATTTACAGGGACAACAGCACATCATGCTATCCAAAACTGTCAAATATCTCTTAATTGATTTTCAATTTTATTTCCAAGCATTAGCATTTACTATCTATTGGGGTGACAGTTAGTGGTAATCTAATGTGCTGTTGACTGTACATTAAATTAAGCATCATAAAAATATGAATAAATATATAATATTTTATATCAAAAAGGTTTTTATAACTTACTGAAGTTCGAAGTTGAGAACCATGAAGAGGGCCGATGTGGGCTCCCTCTGTACCGCATGCATGGATATCGTCGGGTACAGCAGCGATATTGTGGGGGCAGGCGTCCCTGAAGGTCTTACCCCTCCACCCCATACTACATTGCTGGAAATACCAAACAACTTTTAGTAAGACAGTAAGTTGAATAAAAAAAAATTTAATTGTTCCATACCCAAAGGGTAAAACGGAACCCTATTACTAAGACCTGTCTGTCCGTCTATCACCAGGCTGTATCTCCTGAACTGTAATAGACTGTTAATCCTTATAATAATAATAATAATAATAAAGCTTTATATATTCCACATGCATTATCCAACATAACATTCTTACATTGCAACTAAATTAAATTAATAAATTTAATTTAATTTAAATTAATGTTCTTTTATTTTGTTCCATATTATCTGGGGACCCCTTTTCGGGTAAAAGCCTTCTTCAAGGTATTCCTCATATTATAAATGCGAAATTAACTCTGTCTGTCTGTCTGTCCATCTTTCACAGCAATTACTGAACTGATTTTGATGAAATTTGGTACAGAGATAGATTAGAGCCTGGGAAAGGACATAGGTTACATTTTATCCCACAGTTGGGCACGATATAACCTGTACTCCACAGGGGCGGAGCCGCGTGCGGAAATCTAGTAAATTTATAATAAAGAAAATATTTAACGGGGCTCCCATACAAAAAACGTTATTTTTTTGCCGTTTTTATAGTTTTATAGAAGTCTGACTCACACTTAACTGGTTTTTTTATCTTAAATTTTAACGAGACTTCAGCCACTCTAGGTGGTTATGCCAGCCTTATGGTTCAGTCTGTACATACATTTACTACTAGAAAATACAATTTTAACTAAGTAGCCTATTCTACAATTCAAACAAAACGATGAAATAAATAATCAGTGGATTATCAAACCTATGAAGATACCTGGTCTTTGGACAGTTTACATTTCCTGAATGAATGTCTGCCTCGTAAGATGGAAGACCATAGGATTGGATGAGATAAAAGAAGACCAAATAAAAGAGATTAGGTTAGGGTGGCGCAAAAGGGGCAGCCATTCCCGTGGGCTGCCCCTTTTCCGACACGCCTCCCAGAGATTATGTTAAGCTAATGGGGATAATTAGGTTTGTAAAGGCTTCCGGTAGATTTAAAAAGGTGGAACTGTTAAGGTAAAACTCATGCACTGCAATGGGAAGTTGGGTGAAATGGTCTTAAATAAGTGGACTCGCCTGTGCCTGGCGGGCGTTCACTCTGTAGATAGATTGATAGGTCTGTGGACCGATGGCAAGAGATCACTGAATTAAAAAATCTTATACAATAAATATTTTTTGTTACAGAAGAAAGGTAGGTATGCTAACCTAACCTACCCATGAGGATTCACACAATAGGAAAAACTACTATGTTTTCAAAAGTACATCTTAGGTCAGTCATCTTAGGGGCGGGAACTTACTTTTCTGTGATGTATAGCGAGCCGGTGCCCAATTCTTGGTCATTAACAAACAATTTAGTGGAAGGCGCTTGGAAAAGAACTCCCTCAACCGGCGCAGAAAAATTTGATGATACTACCACCATTTTTTAAACACAGAATCACTCAACAGAAAACTATTATGATGTTCACGTGGTGAAGCGTAAAAACACAAATAAACACTAATTGTTCATTCGAATCTAATACATACAAATCTCCTGTTGACAATATTTGCTAAACAGAAAACGCTAGTGTTTGTTATTTTCTTTGTAAACCAGCCAGAGAAATAAGAGAAATGAGAAATTGCCAGAGAAAGGTAATCACTAGCGTTTAGTTTTGTGCAAGGAGTTTGTAATCACTGCTCTGCGTTTAGTGCACTTACATTTTTCTATGTCTATGGCTTAGTATGAACCTGAACCTCAGAGGTGAGCGTGAAGAAAGCGGACACAAGATGGAATTTGTGGTTGCGGTTTTTTACAATGCCAATGGGCATTGTAAAAAACATCATAATAGAGTTTGTACTACGAAATAAATAGTATAAGACCACTAATATCTTCAGTTTTTTTAATAAAATAATCGTAGCAATGTTATGGTGAAGTGAGACTTCATATCGCACTATGTTACTATTGTCAATGTGAAGTTACTTGAGTCCGGGGGGGCTACCACCTAAGCCGAGATCATAGAAAATTGTCTATGGTTGATCATATTGGTACCATGTAAGGTCACGTGACTTATTTCGAAGTTGATTTTCCAAAGAATGAATGATGCCCATGCGTACCTATGCGTACCCCATAAAAACATTTTTTTGTAAATAAAGAATGAACTGATGTTTTTTTTTCGCCATCTTATCTCATGTTTATGTTCCATAAATATTGATATTTCTTATTCGTATACGAATATTCCTGAGCTTTCGGTGAACACCAGCGTATGTGGGCAACCACTACTACCTCAAGCTTGTCCAGCAGACTCAGCAGAGGAATAAAAGTGTCCAAAGTGATTTTTAGTCTCGAAGTATGAAGTGGTCTTGGATGCTGCTCGCATACTGATTCCTCGACTTCTCATCGAATACCTGTCATAATGTTTTTCAGCAGTATGAACATCCATATACCTGGAAGATATAGACTTTGCGGATGATCTCTGCCTACTCGCTACTTCACGAGAACACCTCCAGTCCAAGGCCGACGATCTTGCCAATGCTGCTGCTGAAGAGGGTCTGCGCATAAACGGTAATAAAACGAAAGACATGCGCCTTAATACCACTGATGCAACGCCTATCTATATAAACGGCAAAGCAGTCGAAATTGTGAAGCGCTTTACCTACCTAGGGAGCATTGTAGACCCTATGGGAGGTACAGAAGCTGATGTAGAAGCGCGTATCAACAAGGCAAGAGCCGCATACGCACAGCTTAAACCCGTTTGGACGTCATCAATAATCACACAAACAAAAATAAGAATATTCAACTCGAACGTCAAGTCAGTCCTCCTGTACGGATGCGAGACATGGCTCGTCAAGAATGACGTCACCAGCAAACTTCAGGTGTTCGTGAACAAATGTTTACGTCGCATCCTGGGAATCTGTTGGCCACGAACCATCCCTAATGCAAGACTGTGGGAGCTAACTGACCAAAAACCAATGAGCAAGGAGATTCTTATAAGAAAATGGCGCTGGATTGGGCACGTCTTGAGGAGACCAAATAACCATCTGTCTAAACAAAGCCTTATATGGCAAGCTTGTGGTACAAGAAAGCCGGGCCGTCCCCGTACCACCTGGAGACGGTCAGTTGATAAAGAGGCTGCATCAACTGGTCTCAGTTGGAAAGACATCGAAGCTGCCGCCCAAAACAGAGAAGAGTGGAAATCCTTTCTGAGAGCCCTATGTCCCTGATGAGGGATAACAGGATTGCATGATGAACATCCATTGCAAGCTAAATATTACCCATTAGACAGATTGAAACTGTCCAAAAGCAAAGTGAAGTGATTCTACTGCAGAATACTGTCTGTCACAGACTACTTAGAAGGAAGATAGTTTTCTTAATTAATTTGGTGGATACCGGCACTGCACTGGACCACCCCTAACATGACCCACTGACCCTGCAAACTTGAGTTTTCCTAAGATGTCAGGACAAAGCCATCAAACTGATTCAATGAGCCTGAAATTTCACATGTGAGTGAGTGAAGGAATATAAGACGGTAAAACAGAACTTAGATACCACAAGCAAACTCAACTCCTCAATTTTTATCAAGTTACAAAATATATGCTTACGTTCCTTTTAATGTCTTTTCATTTTACATATTATTATATAAGAAATGGTGTGTGTCTATACCTAGCGGTGCCCCGTCACTGGGCAAAAATGAATGCAATTAATAATTAGCTCTAGATTTGTTCCATAACGGTGATATGTTAGACGCACCGAAACAGTGATATACTGGAAAAAGTTCAGTGCATAATTGAAACAATGTGTTTTTGTTTTCAAAACCAATTTCTAGTTTTTCTTAGGAAAATGTCAGGTTCAGTTGTTATCTTGGAGATAGGCAGTGTTCTCTGGATAGGGAATCTAATAAGACAGCATAAATAAATATTTAAGAACTACTTAGTCAGTTAATTTTGAATCGCTGCTTTCAAAACCCAATATATTTATTTCAACAATATCTTGAAAATTACTGAATGTACTTAGTTAATCTTTTAATATGTTGAAGTAAACAAACACATACTAGGTGTACTGCAGCCATTCATATTGCAGAGTGCATACATTGTAAAACCATTCATATTGCAGAGTGCATACATGTGGTAACCTGATGTGCGGCCCTCTGTACTTTAGTATATAACAATTCAAATTCAAAAATAACTAGACTTACCCTAGTACTTAAGAATAAAAATTTGAAATAAATGGAATAAAACAATTTTTTTTAAAATAAGTTTTTTAATTCATATATGCACTTTAATTCATTTTCCAAAATAAGTCTCAATTCGTAACCCAAATTTCACTGAAATAAAGAATTATGCACAAAATTAACAATATTATAATTTCAGTGATTCAGTTCTCGCCGTACCTACATGCCAGTCATGTTTCACAGCCTTGTAAAACGTGTGGCTCAGGCCAGCAGACCCACGGAACTTAAACAACGAATTTAGGTATTCTATGTATGCCAATATATAACACCTTCCTAGTGCCTATTGATGCCAAAAGAACCATATACAGGGTGTTAAGTAATTCGATCTTATCCTCTTGGGTGGTAAATCAGCCCATGAAACTGAACAACTTTCCCTAAGAACAAATGCCGAAATACGAAAAAAATTTTTTTACTTCCCATACAAATTCCATCAGCTGATAAATCTTTTTGTATGGGAAGTCAAAAATTTTTTTCGGATAAGATCGAATTACTTAACACCCTGTATAGTGCCATCATAGTTTAAGAAATATAGGTCGTTGTTTGTGGGTTGCTTCAAGCGCTTTGGAGCTATAAAACAATCTTGGTGTGCCTGCTGGGCGGAGGGTTCAACGCAGCAGACCAAACATGATAGCAGGCACACCAACATCGTTTTATAGCTCCGAAACGCTTGAAGCACTAGGTTTGAAACTTTTTTCTCGATGGCACCAATGAAAGCATTTAAGCTTAGAACTAGAACCATGTCTCTAACTTTAGCCATTTCCGTGTACGAGAGGAGGGTCTGCTGAGCTGTTATCCATCCAGCAGTCCCACAAACAACGACCTTTATTTCTTAAACTATGATGGCACTAGATATTGTTCTTTTGGCATCAATAGGTACTAGGAAGGCATTATATATTGGCATACATAGAATACCTAAATTCATTGTTTAATTTCCGTGGGTCTGCTGGCCTGAGCTTGTGAAACGGCTAGAGCTTTCAAAGTATCACCGTTGTTTGCGAGCGATACTCCATACTCCACCTAAAATGAAAATAATAATAATAAAGCTTACATTGCAATTAAATTAAATCAAATCAATTAATATTATTAAAAATGCAAAGTTAATAAATGAAATTAAGTTAATTAAATTTAAATTAAATTACTTAGTGTTCTTTTACTTAGATTCTTCATCAGCTGTGGGCCCTTTTGGGTAAAAGCCTCCTCCAAGTTATTCCACTCATCTCTATTTTTAGCAGCCTCCATCCATTGCTGGCCTGTTACTCTTGCTATCTAGTCGTCTGTTTGCTATGACATGAAAATGGATTTGGTTAATGAAAGTGGATTAATTGATTCTTATAAACTTATTAATTATTCCTGGCTTAAAATATTAGGTATATTGTGTATTCAAAAGTAACTAAATGGAAAGTTACAGCTATTGTAGAGTTAATGACGGGGTTTTAGTAACTAAAAACCCCGTCATTAACTCTACAATAGCTGTGCAAATCGTATCCACTGTTTGCAAGTTTCCTGACATGCCAACCTTGGTTTCAGCTTCAATTATACATTTTAAACATTCAAGTACAAGTTTGTTTATGTGGGTAATGTAATGTTATTGCAATTCGACCAGAATCACGTAGCAAAACATTTAATTTTATTTGGGTACTTACGGTTAATGTTTTTAAGCTCAATACTCCCGCCAGGGAGTATTATGTTCCTTGGTAATCCTACACACACACACTTCTTGGTAGGTCATCAAAGGTAGGTTATGGCAAGCGGTATTCTTTATTTATCGCAATCAGTCAATCCTTTTTTTAGGAATATTATGGCGGTCACTGGGTCATGTTACGGGTGGCTCTGTCTTCAAAAGTTATGACAATTTTGCCAATGCCAAGATTGGAATCTACAAGAGATCACGGTGCAAACAATTCTATTCTATTCTTGTGCATATATGGGTCTGTCTTTTTATGTAAGACAATTTTGCCAATGCCAATGTTGAAAACTAAAAGAGATCACGGTGCAAACAATTCTATTCTATTCTTGTGCATATATGGCTCTGTCTTTTCATGTAAGAAAATTTTGCCAATATCGAGGTTGGAAACTACAAGTGAACGCGGAAGAAAATTAAACAAACGGTAAATATTTTTGTTGTTGTCGTTTTTGATTCGCCTTACGATGACAGTCACAGACTATTTAGTTTATTGTTTTATTATTCGCATTGCGGCAGGCAAAGGTTAAGAATCATACAGCCTTGTCATCCTATGCAGTTTATGCGTTTTAATGTGACTGCACGACCGATGACCCATTTTTATTTTTTTAGTTGTTTTCAAAGTAAACAATAAAAATGTCCATAAATCAATGTTAAGGGTAATTAAAATTTAAACATACATTGAAAGGTAAATTATAAGAACAAAGTAAAATAATACTGCAGCATAACAGAACGCACAGCTAAGTAATTTGAATTTGATGTTCACGCAAAATATTGAAGTTGATTCAAAAGTTACCATGGTTTAGTAGCCGTCAAAATCAAAATCAATTTTTTTATTGAATTTTGGCGTACTAGTGTGAAAACAAATGAAAGAACGACTTTCTCATGATACTTGCAGTGCGTTTTGTTTTGCTGCAGTATTTAAATGTATTCGTTGTTTTTCATTACTTATTGATCTTTATTTTGATTAAATTAAAACTAAACGTTGATTTTTAATGTAATAATTATTTTTTTACCTTGAAAACAAAAAATAAATTGATGGGTTATAATATTAAAACGAATTGTCACTGTCACTGTGTCACTATTGAAAATGTTAAAATCAAGATGTTTTGAAGAAAATTGAGAAGTTTATTTTGTAATTGTAGCTTATTTTAACAATATTTTTGAGTTTTTCGTGTAGTACGTGTAGTGGTGTTGAGTCGGAAGACGAATTCCACGTAAAACGTATACTGTTAAACTAACTACTAAAGGTTTCAAGACCAAGTAAGTTTTGTGGTGTTTTCCTATCGCCGTGGATGGAATTTCATCTAGAATCTTTTCTAAAGCAGACTTTCTGAGGCATGGAAAATATTATCGCCGCATTTTTTACGCAGCCATTGGTAATATTTGAGTTATCTATTGTGATATCATTGGTAATCTGCCTATCAATCTTCTGCAGAAGTTCTCGGAAGTTGTCATGGTTTTTTCTGTACTTAGAGATGTGTTGAAAATACCTTCAGTGGTAAAACGCAGGTAGTTATTCCAAAGTGTTGGTGAACTTATCTATTAGTTTTGTAGGCCTAACACAAAAATCTTAATATTGTATTACTGAGATTGTTTGTTTGTTCTTCTTTCTTACAATTTCAAGTCAATATAATGGAGCCAAGCCAAAGTGTTATCAAATCTAACATACTTAATAATCATATTAAGCAAATATTATCATACCAACTTTTACATATACTTATCATTATTTATGTACGTACCTATGTCTGTTCTATGACACATTATTTCATCATCACACTATACCTATTCACTTACGTTCAGGCTTCACTCTGCCGGTCTTACAAGAAACAACTTAGAGCTGAGTGAAGCCGTTTTTCTACACACAACACTGCACAAACACACAAGTACGAATTGCTAGGACTTTGCAAATATTTCCTTTTAAAAGTTTTGAAGAAAACTTTAAAAGGAACCTAATGTTAACCTAAATGTGTCAACTCAATTCAAAATATCTTAACTTCATAGAACATTAAATGTTTCGACTGTCATAACATAACATCTTAGTGCTCCAAAGTCATCATCATCCTGACCTGCTAGCGGTGCTCCCTGCTGATCAACAGACGATGCTCTGGTTTATTACAACCATTAGAGTTTCTTTACTTGATGTTGGTCACTTTTTGCCTTTCCCTATTTTAATACTACTTAAAATACTCTGACATTAGCAAAATCACAAAAATCAAAAATTGAATGAAATTTTTCTAATTACCTACTTATGTCAATAACATTTGTTTGAGTCTGTCTGTTTGCAAAGGTGCAGTCTTCCCCCGAAAAGAACAGACGGGAAACTTAAAGGTTGTTCTTTTTGTTTTTTCATTACTTCCTATTTTTAACTGATCTGTCTTACTATTTTATTTATTTTTTGTCTCCATCTTTTTATTTAGTTTTTCTATTTTGCTTATCTTCTGTTTGTGTTACCCAAAGATAATATCAACACTAGTATTTTCTGTTTACATTCTTTGTGTTGTAATGTCTGAAGTCATTTTTTTTTTAAATAAAAAACTAGCTTTTCACCCGGGACTTCGTTCCCGTGGGAATTTTCCCGTCAATTTTCCAATGTTTTTAATAGTTATTCTGCTATTCGGGATGGAGAGAAATACAACAAATCAAAAACCATGGAAACCGGTCCAGCCGATCTTGAGTTATAGGTGGTGTAACTAACACGACTTTGTTTTATATATTTAGATGGGTTCGCTCTTGACCACAATCTAGCTTAGGGAAAAGATGTGGTCGAGGATGTAGCGAACTCACCCAGAAGAAGCCTATTCACTCGTACTTTATAGATATTTGGGTTGTATGAACTCGGAAATACAGACACCGGCAGGGAATTCCACTCCTTGGCAGTGCGCAATATAAAAGATGAAGAATAGCGCTCAGTACGTATCTGAGGGATCTTGACAAGATAAGGGTGATACCCGCAGTGCATCTGGATGTCCGATGGAAAAAAGGGGCAGGCGGAACGAGCCAATGCAGCCTCTGAGCAGTCTCTGAAGTACATCTTATAAAAAACACATTTAGACTTCTTTTTTTACAATATGTTATTTCATTCTGAAGGAGATGAAGTTTTCCCAGTTATATTTAATAAGATGAAAAGAATTAATTAATCTGCTTTCATTAACTTAATTTATTTCCAGGTGGAGTGAGTCATCTTAGGTTTTGTAAAGCATGTGCAAAGTAAGCTTTTAAAAGATGACTGGCAAGCTTGACACTTTGGACCGGCCCTGCATTGTATGGCGCGCAGTATAAATCAGAGCTCAGCTTAAATTGGTAGTGTAAAGCGTGACCTGCTCTTGACTGTACGTTAGTGACAGCGCCGCAACAACCCCGCGGTCCTATGTCAACATTGACAACGCCATAGGGCGAGCAATTCTTTGCGCGGGACCCTTGCGCAATCAAAGTGAAGTTTCAGCGTGAGCCGAGCGCGAGTTTGTCGTTATCGTGGTAAAGCTGCTGAGAAAAAAAATTTCGAACTTCCTCAGGGATGTGGCTGCCTTTCATTAAGATAATTCTACACGAACACAACTACTGCCATGTATGTACACTGAGAACACCGTCAATGATATGATAATTAATATTGTTGGAAGACTACCAATCAAACCAACATAATAACTTTGATTTATTGAGTATTGGGAACTTCCTAATAGAGTTACATGATTTTAACTAGTTGACAGTAAAGATACATAGTAAAAGGCTCTAGCACCAATCAAAAACTGAATGTATAATTTTTGGAATGATGGGTATTCGAATAAGAACAAAACTGAGAATGATGAAGATGGTTGAGAATAAGATGTATAGAGCCTGTTACAAGGACTTTGTTTGGAAAATGAGTGATATCTGATTTAATAAGATTAACATGCATATATGAATAAAAAAACTTGTTCCACATAATTTTATTTTATTCCAATAAATTCTCCCAATAAATCACCTAGTAAACTAAAAATCCAACTGTCATAATTCATCCAAGAAAAAAACTGTTGAAAATAAATACAGAACTTTCTCCGGAATGTCCGCAGTCTCTTATAGGTGAAAATCACTTGTTGGAAGGTGCATTAACATTACGTCTTGTGTATACTGATGAAGTCGAAGAGTTGAGTTTCCTCATGGTATCTAGAAGTTCCTTCAGGTGTTTATCCCATCATTTTCTATCTTCACTCACATGTACAAACAAAATTAAAATTCAGGCACATTGAATCAATTTTGTGACTTTTTCCAGACATCTTAACTGTCTGCTGGGAAAACTCAAGTTTGCAGTGGGTCTTTACTGTGCCAGTAGCCACTAAATTGATAAGGAAGATTATGTTTCTCCACAACATAAACACTTCTTCTGCAATCAAATTGCTTTTGTATAGTTTCAGTCTGTCTACTGGGTAATATTAAGTTTTTATCTAGTAGTGGTTGCCCTCAGAAGTACTTAATCACCAACAGATTTTCGTTTTCGCCAAAAATATTATTGTTGTGATTACTGTAAAAACTTCAAATGTTTATCTCCACAGCAAGTTACAATGACAAGAGCCAAGGAGTTTACAAGACTACATACTCTTTGATACAAGAGCGAGATGTGAAATGAGATGGAAGGATGGGAAACATCACGCGGGAAAATTTAAAATACATACAAAAACAAAACTCAAAATTACGAAAAAAAAAATTTTAGTTTTGGAAGGTTTTCTTTCTTAGTTTATATACAAAATGACTTTCTAACTACAAATTTACAAATTATGTATTTTATTAAGCCGCTAAATAATGTTTTTCAAAGGAAAACTTGCGATGTTGACGCCGGAGGAGTCGCCTACTTCAAAAGCGTGAAAATCAATTTCCATAAAGTCGGAAAATCCTTACATGGTACCAATTGTTTCAGAAAAAAAAAAGAGTACGCATGGGATCGTTCATTCTTTCAAGCTTCGACTTAGACGGCCTGTCACGTGACGTGTCATGGCAGCCCAAAGTGAGATTTAATCCAATTTTGTCTTATGCTTCGTATGCTTCAAGATCTTTGAGAGCTTTGAGAACCCAATTTATATTTTTCTGACTTCTTATAGATTTCTTATATCCATATTTAAGATCCCCGACGTCATTCATTCTTATATTTTTCTCACTAGTTCGCAAACAATGCGTCCCCATGGTACCAATTGAATCAGCTTCCTTCCGTCAGCATCAAAATCATCGCGTCAAATTCACGCAAGAACGGTGGTAGCCTCCCGGATAGTGTGTAAACTATAAAAAGACAGAATTAAGGCGTAAAAAGCACTAATATCTTTAGTTTTGTTAATAAAATACTCGTAACATTGCCATAGTATTGTGTAACTTCATGTCGCACTATGCCACTTACGCCAACGTGACGTAACATGAGTCTAATAGAGTTTGTACTATGAAATAAATAGTATAAGACCGTTAAAAGTAGCTCATACTCTCAGTTTTCCTATTAAATACGCGTTATAGATAATGGCGCATAACTCGAGTTGGATGTACTTTAGAGCTGAGCTGCAATAGTAACTATTGTTTGTATGGAAGTACTCTACACGTCTAACAAGGTGGCGTTAGTGTGCAATCAAAAAAAAAGGCACCAAAACTAGGCATTGCCCTTTACAAAAAGGGAAGGTTTAGCACAAAAAACCGAGAAATATTGTAAACAAAACTGCACAAAAATACTGTAAACAAAACCATGAACTTGAATGACGTATTTCTTTTTTTTTGCAGGGTGAGTCATATTTTTGGAATCCTTGCTTGCATATTCTTCTTTATCGCAAAATAAATTTTACCACTTTCTAAGCTTTGTATTCGAATTTATCAGCGAAAATATAGAACGCTACCGTGCGTAACCCGACGATGCACGGAACACACGACGGGCGTCGGTTCTCCGTATACTATAATATACGCTGAGCATATGACAGGGTATGGGTAATACCGATTTCCCTTTGCCTTACAACCATCATCGTCTTAAAAAAAATAAAGTTTTGTGACTTCGGAAGTGTCAAAAAATTTTTGTTTGAGAGTTGGTAGCTCATTATGCTGCCTCTACACATCAGCAGATGCATCGAACGACGCCACGGACAGTCACCGGACGCGCGCGACGAAACCCTTTGGTCCTTTGAGTATCCGTGCCACAAAAACCGACAAACGACCTTTGAGTATGTAGTATTTGTTTAACGACGGATAATAAGTGACAGACGTGTCTGCAGAAGTCAAATACAAATCACCCCCTCTACACATCGGCGATCTGCCGATGCATCTGCTGATGTGTATTGGCAGCATCAACCTGGGGGGCTACCATCTAAGCGAAGCTGACGCTGGGTGAACGAATGGTATGTTGTTGATTGCTTCTTTATAAGGAGACCTTGATTAATGATATGAACCAAACACAGCAATGTACATCATTCCATTCGTTCAATCAGCATCAACTTCGCTTAGATGGTAGCCCCCCTGTCTCTTACTAGGTACAGAGCCCAGCACTTCAAGTTACGCAGATCCATTGGAAAACCGTTCCTATTGCTAAAGCACAGAGTGCACGCATGAGCAACTTGATGTGCGGCCCTCTGGGGAGCTACCACCTAAGCGAAGTTGATGCTGATTGAACGAATGGAATGATGTACATTGCTGTGTTTGGTTCATATCATTAATCAAGGTCTCCTTATAAAGAAGCAATCGACAACATTCCATTCGTTCACCCAGCGTCAGCTTTGCTTAGATGGTAGCCCCCCTGTACTCTTTGGCAGGCAGCAGGGGGACTACTTGATTTTCCAAAGGCGCACGCACTTTTTTTTATTTTGGTCATGACATGAAAGCTAGTTTTAAGTGTTGCTATATATACGGATTTGTCCGTATTTGTACGGATTTTGCAAGTTCAATACGGATGAATCAACATTACGGTTTTTATACGGATTTACTCTAATGACAGAATTAGCTTCAGAAGAACCAGGTTTTCGAACTTTTTCTACCTAATCCATCTCGAACCTGATGAGATTGCCCCACTAGAGTGCGATGGTAGAGCATTTCTCCAATGACGACGAAACAAAGAAATAAATATTATTTCTCGACGATAACGGACCCATTACATCATGTGCGTAGCCAAAGGGGGGGGGGGGGGTTTAAACTCCCCACTAAATTTTCAAAATCATGATCACCTCCCTGCCCTTATCTTTATCTCTATACGAAATATCAAAATGTATGTAGTATCGGCATCATCTGTTGTGTTATCTCCATGCGACCAGTTCTGAAATTGACGAAGCAATTTGTAAAGAAGTACATCTGCGGTCAAAGCAGAACTTGGAATGTGGAAACTTGAAGTGTGAATATATTTTTTTTTTTAAAGAGAAGATTAATCCTCTGATGTTCTGCCTACCCCGATAGAGATTAGAGGCGTGAGCGTATGTATGTAATCCTCTCTAATGCGTTTGAGTTCACATGAATATAAATGTCATTTTATTGTTGTTTTACTTTCTTCTACAAAACAAATCACTTTTAGGGAAAAATCTTGATTAATTTTGAATTAATTTGATATTGATTAAAATCTTGACATAAACATCATATAGAATGTAAATCAGGGTTGGAAATCGTAGTATAATTATACTATTTGTACTATAATTTCATAAAGTTTAGTATGTAGTGTTGTAATGCCAGTATACAATGCGAAAATACCATAATTATCGACCAGTGGAAGGGTAGTTTTTAATGTAATTTTTAACTATTTCCTTTCTTTCTGACAGAATAGGATTTGTTATGTATTTTATTTATGAGTGTAAGTGAGATGACAATTACTTATAAGTAAGCACTTTCTTGTGTTTGCTCACAAAATTTTCTTGAATAAGGTTAAACAAACAGTATTTCTTTTTATATCGCCGTTTCTATCTTATTTTAACTCAATAAAATAGGCTAGAAACAAAAACAAAGGTTAAAATTGTGATTATTTATTATTATTTTAATTGTTCTTTATGCAATAAAACAAATTTTACTTTAAAGCTTTTGAAAATCGAAATGTAGTATTATTTCTGTGTATTATTTTGATCTCCAAGTAGTATTATTTTCTGACGGTCTGAATCCAACCCAGGGGGGCTACCATCTAAGCGAAGCTGACGCTGGGTGAACGAATGAAATGTTGACGATTGCTTCTTTATAAGGAGACCTTGATTAATGATATGAACCAAACACAGCAATGTACATCATTCCATTCTTTCAATCAGCATCAACTTCACTTAGGTGGTAGCCCCCCTGATGTAAATACAGATTTCACATTACTAATCTACTCCTACTCTACTTCATGTGGCAACACAGAATCAACGTGCAGTCAATCAACGCGGACGCGATGGCTTCGTGCCGCTTTGAAAATAAATTTTATTCTTATATTTAGACAGTGAAATTGCATTTATTGTTATTGAATTTCTTTACAATACTGTCTGTGATTGACTAATGGGTAAACCGGGTAAGTTTTTTTGCAGATTTCTTCAAATTTATTGTCTTGCAACATGTGGTTACCTCGTGGGATTTTATCTTTTAATGTAGTTTATAACCTTCAAACTCCTTTTTAATATAATTTTCGTTAACCATATTTCTGTTCAAGTCCCCTATTTGCTATACTAGACGAGAAATTATAAACAATTTGGGTGAAATACAAAAGTGAGGTTATAACCGATCTATTTGCTTGAACATGTGGCTCTGCTGGGTCTTTGGTTGCACTCCCGTTTTGTGATGGGTTTCTTAAGAAAAGTTCTTGGTCGGCGTGTCGGAAAAGTCGGTGCCCACGACGACACAGTGATTAAAGTTATGATTTGTTGAAGTATTTTCAATTATTTGTAAATGACATCTACAATAGTAATTTTTCCAATATCCGAGTATTCTGGGCAATATTGGGTTCAACCGGGTCAGAGGGTCATGTTAGGGGCGTGTTAGTAGCCTAGCCTAACCAACTCGGTAACAATCAAATCTTTCCTTATTATAACATAAGTGTAGATAACAGATTCTGTTTTGAGATGTTAAATAAACAACTTCCGCCCCTAACATGACCCTCTGACCCTTTTTTGGGACAACTTTAAAAAGATTTACAATATTAATGTCCAAGTCAAATACAATTAAACATATTTAATTCCAGTAAATGAATGACAAGGATACTTACTGTTACTTTATCATTATATTTATTTACTTTTTATATATAAATTAATAGTTTACTGTCCATTCTAAGGGCGACTTTCACCAAAGTGCTAAACGTATTTAGCAGGACTAATTTTGTTTAATTTGACAGATTTTGTTGCTTTTGACAGCCGAGTTAAATGTGTTTTGGCTGTTAAATACGTTTAGCACTTTGGTAAAAGTCGCCCTAAATGTTTTTTTTTTTTAATCTATTTTTAAACCTATGTAATATTAAGTCACGAGCATTAATATTGTATATACATGTATACTTAGTTTCTACTTTGTGTTGTTGGTTCTTGATGGAACTCCATATATCAATGAAAGAAATTATTTTTACAGTAGTTCCACTTTTTTTTTTTTATGCAACCGTTTTGATTACATCATCTTCAGGCGTCTTAGTTTAAAATAAATTTAGGGGTTTAAATAAGGAACAGGGATCTGTACAGTAAAATAAAACGAAATTTTCAGAATTTAATGGAGGTCGAGGCGGCGGCGGAGGGCGAGGTGGCGGCCGCGGGGGCTTCCGAGGGGGGCGCGGCGGAGGCGGCAGGGGGGGTGGGGGCTTCGAGAAGCGGGGCGGCGGCCGGGGCTTCGGCGGACGCGGGGGCGGAGGTAACATCATCCTGACGTAGTCAGGTTGTACTCGTATGAGTTTACTGAGACCTGGGCCGACGTCATTCACCTTCAATGTACGGTGTGCAAAATTATAAAATATTAAAAAAGATATACAAAGATATAGCTTCTTTGTTACAGATACGTGTCTCTCATCTCTTTCGATATTTTATCGTTTTGCACACCGTACATTGAAGGTGAATGTCGTCGGCCGTGCGATGAGAAATTATAAAACTTGCCCTCATGTTTCAATGATGAGCTGTGGTCCCTCTAATCTTGACCTATTCATGAAGACTATATCCACATACCCACTTCTGAGTTACCATTTGACAAAAATAGTAATTATTGAATAGAGTTACTTACTATTCTAATAAAAGTTTTTTTTAGGTAGAGGCGGAGGCGGTCGTGGGGGGGGAGGCCGCGGTAGAGGCGGAGGAGGCTTTAAAGGAGGAAAACAAGTTATTATCGAACCACATAGGTAAGCTTTATCCTAATAATATTAATAATGCGAAAGTTTGTATGGATTTTTGTTACTCTTTCACGCTCAAACAGTTGGACCAATTTAGATAAAAGGTATATGGAGCTAGCAACACAGGCTACATAATTGAAAACTAGTTTAAAATAAAATTGATTTGAGAGTAAAAACAGCAGTTTTATTTATCCTGTCTATAAACTAACTTGGCCATCCTGTCTATAAACTAACTAAATGATGCTAATAAACAATAACTTTCGTTCTTCTGAAAGCAAATGCTTGAAGCCAACTTTGTTACTGATCTATCACTCAGTTATTTTGCTGTTTTTTTCTCTCCCGCGTTTTTCTAAATCATTTAATCCTTTTCAGACATCCAGGAGTATTCATAGCCAGAGGCAAAGAAGATGCGTTAGTGACAAAGAATTTAGTGCCAGGATCCGAAGTTTATGGAGAAAAAAGGATATCTGTTGAGGTTCGTATGGTTTTGCTTACACATACACACAAGCTCACGCATATGTATAATCCCTAACGGAGTAGACAGAGCATCAGTTGCTCTAGTAAACTATTTGACACAAATTTTGAGGGTTATCAGATGGAACAAGTTGTATAATGGTGAGAGCAGTGGCGTGCATAGACATTTTAGGCAAGGTAGGCAGTGAACTTGTCTAGTTTTAATTGACCGCTCAAACTCGTTTCTATGCGACTTTTGACAAACGAAAAAACTTTCAACGTACCTACCTAGCTTTGAGATATTTTTCAGAAAGCTCATGCTTTTTAATCGCTGTATTAAGGTTATTCAAATCAAAATAACCCTGCGCCGTTCCATACGTTTTTATAACAGTTTGAAAACAAAATGCACAGAAAACAAAATATACTTAAGCGGTTAGTATGCACACAACCCGTGAACCAATAATGAATATAGTATATTTTAGTAATGTCTTACTGCGGTACCTTTTTTGCGTCAAATCCACGTATCGGCCTTTTGCGATAAGTAATGTTTACTTTTTCTTGAAAAGGTAAACTTGAAAAATTACGCAGTTTAGGCAAACAAACATCATCACCACACTTTTCACAACTTATTGCACTCATTTTGTTCTAAACAAATATCTAACAATCACTATAAACTAATAAAACAATAATTTGCAAAAGTTATCGTACCTACGTAGTTGCAAAACAAAAACAAACCAATATGGCTGAATGCATCCAATAAGACAAAAAGGCCGCAAAATTAAAAATCTATAACAGCCATTTCAAACTTACCGAATATTGACACTTCTCAATTTGGTAGAATCGCTTTATAGGCAGAGCTTTTTTCTCCATACAATCAGTTTGTTAATATTTGGCGGGGGAGGCGAAACAGCCAATCAGAAGCCCCCATTTCAACACAAAACCTCAACAAAAAAGGCATTTCAAACGAGTGCTTTTAACGAATAATTAGAAAGGCAAATCCGCGCTCCTACGAGGGCTCTTACTAGTTCAGTATTAGAAGTTTAGATGGCGCTGTTTTGAAAAGTTAAAGGTTAGAGCAATGAAGATGGCGTCATTTCGGAAAACGTTTATTCGTTTCACAAAGATCTGTGATCGTTGGTGTACATTATAATATTTATTTTTTGTATTTTTTTTGCCTTGAAAAGCCTAGGGTAGGCACTGCTTTTCTGCTTGTATGGAATGCACGCCACTGGGTGAGAGGTGGTCAGCCTTTCGCCCATTATACAGCAAAACCCTCGCATCCTCTTACAGACTTTTACTGTATACCAGGGCCCCGATTCTGTAACATTTTTTTTTTTTTTTTAATTCTGTAACTTTAGTTGTGTGTCGATGGAAAGGAGGCCATTTTATCTGTTCCCGTGGCGAAATTGAGAACTATTTAATTGTCATATACTTGCTGACAACCACTCCGACCAGCAGCGCCACCGCCAACCGAACGTAAAGTTGCAAACTACTTAGCAACTGAAAATTCAGTTGGCGGTGGCGCCACCAGTCAAAGCAGCCATCATTACATGTATGAAATTTCGATAGTTCTCAATCTCGCCACCTGAACGGATAAAATGGCGACCATTCCATCGACATACAACTTGAAGTTACAGAATCGAGGCTCTGGGAAGAGTAGGTAGCTGGCACAAGTTTTAACTAACACATAGGTAGTTAAGAAATTTGTTAATTTCCTCAAAAACTTTCAAGATAATCAGCACAAACCCAAAAAATAGATTTGAGTTAAGTTATAGCACATCAGCTAGTCGGCTACAAGACATGCAAACACGAAAACCAATAAATAAAAATGATGAGTTGTGGTCCCTCTAATCTAGACCTATTCATGAAGACTATGTCCACATACCCACTTCTGATTTACCCCTAATCGCACGATTTACCCCCTGTAATTGTAATTGTAATTGTAAGACGGGCTGGTTTCCGCAACTCGACGTCAACATGCGCCTATTTTGCGTGACTTTTGTTTATTAGGATGGCTGTCAGTCTAGCCACCCTAGCTCCTCCAGAAATTGCAGAAGTCCCTTAGGATCCTCCACAACCTCCGGGAGGGACCCGGGTGTGCCCAGGTGTTTGGCCCGGTAGTTGGCCACCTCCTTGCAGTTCAACACGACGTGGGCGGCCGTCTCTTCCTCCTCCATGCATGCTCTGCATAAAGGACTGTCGGTGATACCTAGAGTGTATAGGTGTTTGTTGAACATACCATGCCCTGTTATTACGCTCGTAACCGCTCGAAGTTGAGTCTTCTTTAGCTGGAAGAGCTTGCGGGAGAGACGTGTCCCTTCTGGTTCCGCCAATTGTCGTTACCTTGTACCTTGGTTTGCAGTCTTAGCAGAGATCGAAGCCCGTTAAAAGGCACCGGTACTATCGGTTCCGGACCAATAGCTCCGGCGTCGGACCCCCTTTTAGCAAGTTCGTCAGCTGCGTCATTACCTCTGGATCCACTGTGTCCTTTGATCCATTGTAGAGTGATATTGTTGTTGTTGCTACATACCTTCATTATAGCACAGTAGCAGTTGTATATGAGTCCTGAGTTCATTGTATTGCTGTCTAGAGCCATGAGTACAGCTCGACTGTCTGATAGTATCCTAATTGACTGTTCGGCTATCTTCCTGTCTTTGATAGCCTCCATAGCCAGGATTATGCCCATGCATTCAGCCTGGAAGACAGTATTATACTCACCGAGTGGACGGGAGATGTTAATATTCAGGTCCTCTGAGAATACCCCGGAGCCAGTACCTGTGTTTGTCTTTGATCCATCCGTAAAAATTCTTAAATCAGTCTGATTAAGTCCTTCACGATGGTCATCATGTAATTGTATTTTGTATTTTTTGTCAAATACATACGTTTTGTGTATCCTGTCGTTTGTGGCACCCAATATAGGTAACTCCTCGGTAGCAGTGCGCAGGATAACTGCGTGAGGGGCCCTGCTGTTCTTCGCCCAGAGACCTAGGGTGTTTAGACGTATCGCGGATATGCATGCTTCCTGTCTAATAAACAGGTGTAAGGCTGGTAAGTTAAGCATTACCTCCAGAGCCGCGCTGGGTGTAGTTCTCATGCTGCCAGTCATGGCCAGACAGGCTTGTCTTTGAAAACTTTGTAATTTGGTCTGTACCGTGGATAGATTAGTGCGCGGCCACCACACCACAGCGCCGTAGCAGACCGTTGGTCGAATCACTGCTGTATATAGCCACCGAATGATTTTGGGGGAAAGGCCCCATTTTTTCCCTATCATTCTGCGACATTGCCAGAACATGATACTTGCCTTAGTCAGTTTTGACTCAAGGTGTGCATTCCAACTCAACTTACTGTCCAGGACTATACCTAGATATTTGACCTCAGTGGAGAGTTGGAGTTGAGTGTTAAATAGTCGTGGGAGATTGTAGTTTCCTAGCATGCGTTTGTTAGTGAACATTACTACCTCCGTTTTGGTTGGGTTAACCGATAGCTCGAACTCCCTGCACCATTGTTCGACAATCTTGAGAGCTGATCTGGTTACCTCACAAACCGTACTTGCTTGCTTGCCTGAGATCAAGATGGTGAGATCATCGGCATAGCCTATAGTGTGGTAATGATACCTGTTTAACTGCGAGATGAGGCTGTTGATGACGATGTTCCATAGAAGGGGCGATAGTACCCCCCCTTGTGGACAGCCTTTTACTACCGTCGCCATGCGGGAGCCGCCGGCAAAACGGACGACTCTGTTTCGCAGCATGTTATTGATCCAGTTAATTAGAACATTACTTACTCCATGTCTGGAGAGCGCTGTTTTGATACTGGTGTAGTTTGTTTTGTCAAAGGCACCTTCAATATCGATAAAGGTCCCTAGACAAATGCCTTTGTTTTGAATAGCTTCTTCTATCCTCGTGACTACCGAGTGTAGAGCTGATTCTGTAGATTTACCTGCACTGTACGCGTGTTGGTTGGGGTGCAGTGGTGTATTTTTCAATGCATTGTCCCTCAGTTCTCTGTCACATATTTTTTCGAGTGTTTTCAGCAGGAAGGATGTAAGGCTGATTGGCCTGAAGGATTTTGCACTGGTGTAGTCGGATTTACCTGGTTTAGGTATAAATAGGATGTCTACTTCCCTCCATTTTTTTGGTATATATTCAAAGGCCAGACATGCTCTGAGGATCTGCACGAGTATTTCAATTTCCACTCTACCTGCCCACTGGAGGAGGGCCGGGAAGATTCCATCAGGTCCAGGTGCCTTGTAAGGTGCGAAGCTGTCGATTGCCCAGTTGACTTTGTCAGTACTTACCACTTTATGGGCGTAGTTCCAGCTGTCCTCCGTCGGGCTACCAGTCACCTCTATCCAGTCTACATTCTCAGTGAGACTGCAATCTGGGAAGTGAGTTTGTAGTAGAAGGTCTTCGACCTCCTCCGGGGAGCTGGTGTATGTGTTATCATCTTTGCGTAATGAACCTATACTTCGGTTGTTAGTATTAGCAAGAATCTTGCGTACTCTGTTGGCATGTTCATTAGACTCAATATTGTCACAGAACTTACGCCAGGAGGCTGAGCTTCTGTATCTGATGCGTTTTTTGTATCTGGACTTAGCCTCCTTGTAGTTGTCCCAGTCCAGGTCATCGCTCGTGTTCATTGCCCTGTTAAAGAGTTTTCTGACCTTGTGTCGTAACCTCTCCAGTTCTGGACCCCACCACGATTGGCCACTTTTTGTTCCTTGTGGTGGATCCTTGAGTGGGCATGCTTCTTCGTAACTATCTCTCAGATGTTTGGTGAAAGTAGTTACCTGTAATTCCAGCATTTCTGCGGTGTCTGGTCTACTTGGATGTTCCCAGGACCTGAATTTTGATTGAAGAGATCTCAAGTACACGTTTTTATCCGTTTTCCTTGGATTCCTTCTTGGTAGTTGTGGCTTTATTGGGCCCTGTATATCATACCTTATCCACCTGTGGTCAGAGCAGGACGCCTCCTTGGATACGTGCCAACCCTCGACTAGGTTGGATACTCGCTCAGTGGCGAGAGTGAGGTCTATAATTGTTTTGCTTCTTTTAGTGACAAAAGTTGGTTCTGAACCTATATTTAGAAGATTTAGGTTTGTAGAGAAAAGGTATTCAACAAGTTTGTTACCTCTGTCGTTGTATTTCTTCATACCCCATAGAGGATGGTGTGCGTTGCTGTCTGTGGCCACCAGGAGTTCCAGGCCTTTTCGCTCGCAGTGCTCCACCAGCCGCTCGAGGTTGTAGGGGGGAGGATCGTCGTCCGCATCCATGTAGGACGAGGCTAACACCACTTTCTGGACGACGTCACTCTGTATTTCCTGTAGCTGTATGGCACAGAGGTCCCTAGAACAGAATTCTGTTAAGGTTTGCGCCGTAATGTTTTTAGAAGTGTATATACAGGTCCTGGGAGTGTCCGGACCTTCACTACAATGTAACTTACCACCCAGGTTGTAAAGTCCTTTGATTTTGCCATGCCTGACATATGGCTCTTGAATCAGGGCTATGGCAGTAGAATGAACCCCCAGCCATCTTCGTAGTTGAGCTGAAGCAAGCTCAGAGTGCTGGAGGTTCGTTTGGAGGACGTTAATTACTGAGGAAGGGGACGCCATCTTGCGACAGCAACACCTCTTCCTCCTCCTCCTCTGCTGTGGAAGGTTGACCCTGTTCCCATACCATGTCGCCCTCGTCTTCGGAGTTGACGGACAAGTCCTTCATCTCCTCATCCAAAGGCGGCCTGGATGGTCCCGGGGTCGGTTCGGTTGGCCCCGTCGCCGTAGCCGGAGCCTTGCCTCCCTCCGTAGAAGTGGTGTCAAAGTATTTCGGGGGTACCACAGCTCCTACCACTGTACACACAGCGGCGGTAGCGGCGGCATCCCCGAGCGACCCAACACCTAGTTTAGGCGGTGTATCAATGAATTTCCCTTTAGGGCCCTGGAATTTCACATACACCGACCCAAAGCCAAAGCCTAATCTCCTTTCCTCGAAGATTATATTGTGTATGAGGTCTTCAGGAATGCCCACAACGAGGAAGAGGCCCCCTTCCTGTTGTTCTGCTGAGTACAGCAGCCAGCGGTCGACCCCTGCCCATGGGTTCTGGTATGCCAGAGTAGCAGCGATACGTGCTCGCCGCTGCTCCTCCCAGACCCCAGGGATATGGATCCCGCATCGCACCCTTCGGACGTCGGAAGGTCGCACAAGGATCAACCCATCGCCTGACGGCAGGGTAAGGCCCTTGACGACGTTTACGAGCCAATCATGTGTTTTGGCGTCGGTGCACCACAGTCGGAGGACTCCGTCCGCGTACAGAGGTTTCCCCCGGAAGAGAGGTCCACTCCCACCAGACGGATCCCCCAGCTTGGTAGCCGCCTCTTCAAAGAGGATATCGGTGGCGCGTTCCAGCACCCAGTCAGCCTGCTCTTTAGTCAGCGATTGGGTCTTGGCAGAGGCAATGCCCACTACCAAGTCCTTTTTCGCTGCCTCCGCATAGCTGGTGGCTGCGCTTGCTCTGGCTGCCTCAAATTTCTGCCTCTTGTGTTCACCTCTCGGAGACGAAGTCTCGTCGAGGCGAGCACGTTTAGCAGCGAGGCGTTGTTTTTTGCCAGGACGTACTCTTTGCCCTTTGTCGCCTTTGAGTCCAAATGGACCTGGGGCAACTTGGGGCCTAGGTGGCTGGTTAGGACCAGCAGTCTGTTCCCGCTCAGCCCTTGTCATTACCTGGTGAGGCCCAGGTATTATGCCAGGGTGAATCGGTCCCGGGATTATCACCCGAGACGGGGGAGCATATCTAGACGCAATTTCGGCCTGCGCTCTTGCTAGAGCCTGAGCCTTTCTGCGTTGTTTCTTGTTCTTCTTTTTGAGTTTCAGGTTCGGGTCCCAAAACACTTTCCCGCTAGATGAGCCCACAGCAGGCCCGCTTCCCCCCGGTGTAATCGGAGGTTTGCGAGACTTCTGCTTCGTGCCCACCAGGGTCCAGGTTTCGTTGAGACTCGAGCCCTTCCCTCCGCCCGGAGTCCCCACTGGAATTCCAGCAGTTTCCCCCGTAGACGCCGAAGAGGTGCTAGGTTCCGAGTCAGTCACCTTCGGTACGGCCTGTGGTGACACCACTGCTTTCCCTTCGGCTTCCGCCTCTTCACCAGGCCTCCTCTTCTTTTTTGAAGTATTAAAAGAGCCGCGTCCCCTAACCAGATGAGGAGAGGTTACCGGGTGCAGTCCCTGGGATAAACCCCTGGCCTGCCCCCAGACAGCCCCCCTACCGATCAGAGATCCACGGCCCCTGTTTGGATACGGATTTATGCAACTCGGGTAAGACCCTGTGTTGCCACCTGTTGTCAGTGATGTTGAGGACCCAGCCACAGGGACGAATCCTGCAGCGGTTCCTTGTTTTGATGCGGTTTGCACCGCCCCAGTAAGATCAGAAAGGGATCTATTGCCATCCATTAATGTTTCATTATTTTCATCCCCTCGGCTTCCCACCCTCCACGGAGCCCGCAACGTTGGGAACGTCATGAAAAAGACGTTAGGATTACCGAGAGAATATAGGTAGACAGAGTTGGGTCCAGTCGCGACATCAGGAAATCGGGTTGAGGCTGTTGGCCGGCGTTGGCAGATCCCGTGCCAGCCCCCAGTGACTCCCCACCCCTTTCTCCATCAGCATGGACCTTCCCCACCCACAGGATAAGCCTGCAGGCCTCCCCCTACCTCGCCGACGACCCTCTGACGGGACGCCATTGACCGTTTCCTCTCTGGTGGCTAGCCAGTGAGGCCACCGTTTAGCTTGAAATCCGGACCAAAGAGGGCGTGTTGCCTAACCGCATGTTCTGAACCTCATGCGGCTCGGCTCAACCCCCCAGGATTCCTTCATCCCCGCGTACGGCGCTCAACTGCGCAGGCCCTAGCGCAGGTGGGCGTTATAGTCTACTGGTTACACCCACGATCACCAGCAGAACCGAGTAGTCCTTAGCCATAGCTAGAAAGAAGAGTGGAGGCAAGCCCCCATTCCAGTCGCTAACCATGTTACCAGGTGCACCGGGTAGTGAGAAAGTCATCCAGTCGGGGTTTTAAGTCCTTCTGGATCTCTTTCCCTCCACCACACTGGGAGGTAACCACTTAGCACCCTGATTTACCCCCTGTTATTACCCTGAAATTAATGTTCAACCGAACGTTTTAGACTGACGGAGAGAAGGTAGAATACAGGGTGTGGAATCCATTCCGGTCCAAACTTGCTGCGGCCATCATGGGTGGAGTGGATGCTATACATATGCCTCCAGGATCCAGGGTCTTATATCTTGGAGCAGCCAGTGGAACGACTGTCAGTCATGTTTCAGATATTGTTGGACCTGTAAGTATTTTTTTAATAATAAGAGTAGTTCAAATTCAAAATAGTTTTATTTATTAGAACATTCAGGACCTTACTTAAAATAAGTCAGTTACAGTCACAATTAAAATCTAATACTAAGGCCCGTATTACAGAACGCAACTCAGACTCTGATCTATACTTGAGTTGCAGTCGTCTTTGTCATTTTGATGGTGAGGAAAAAAGACAATAAATACTTAAGTATAGATCAAGACTAAGTCTCCTTCTGTAATACATACGGGCCTAAGATTTCCCTTGTACTGTGGGAAACATTTTGTAATTTTTGTATTACTTGACCAATGTATATTATACTAGCATTCCGCTCGGCACTTCGTTCCCGGGGGAATTCGGGAAAATTATGTAGCCTATGTCCATCGAGGATAATGTAGCTTTCTAATGGTGAAAGAATTTTTCAAGTCGGTCCAGTAGTTTCGGAGCCTATTCAATGCAAACAAACAAACAAACAATCAAATCTTTCCTCTTTATAATATGTATAGATACAGGGTTGTTTTTAAAACCCCAATAACCTCGCAGTACTAGGATGCTTATACATCCAAACAAGTGTTCTACGACTTTTGACATTACTCGGTTTTTGAACATTCAGAACAAAGTTTTTGTTGCTTATCTAAGATTTGAAACGTCTGTGTTATCTTTGACGTAGAGTGAAGTCTCATTGGGTATGCTAGGACAACTGGCCTCTCCGAGAAACCTAACTAATGGGGATGTTGACAGTGTTTGATTTTATTAATTATTGTATGTGAAACAAAAAATACTGCTAGAAATATATTAATATCCAAAAACAGCATTAAAATTGGTTTATAAATGAACAAGTTATTAGCATTTATATTAACGTAAGGACGAGCTATTTCGTTTGGTCGGGAGAGCTAGCTATCTTGTTTTTACCTACGCAAACAAATGGCGGTGACGTCACATGCCTGTAAGTGCATCTCTTTCGTTGTTTGACAGTTTCCCCCTCTATTGAAATTTAATAGCTTGTAACTTTTTTATTTCTCAATAGTTTTCAAAAATTATTTCGGTTTTGGGTTTTGGATTCAGTTACTTTTTGAGATAAACATTAAAAAAAAAATTAGTCAACATCCCTATTATAAAAAAATCGTTACAAAAGTTGCTCCTTAATTACAAGCTTTTATTTACTTTCACCTGTCCCGGTGTCTGTAATCAATCTTACTTACAAGTTAAAAACTCACTTCCCGGTTTCCGATTGAGCTGAAATTTTGTATGCATATGTATATCGTGTGACAATGCAATATTATGATGACATGGAGCTGATTTGATGCTGGAGCTGGACGGTGGCCGTAGGAATATTGCAATAAAATGACACAACCTCATCGAGTTTGAGCTCGTTTGATTCATATTGATGAATACTTTAGCCCTATATGGTAAAAGGCTTGTTTTAAAAATAAAAAATATATCCTTTATGATGTTAGTAATCTAGTCCATTGTATATCACATAATAAAGCAAACAAGCAAACAATTTTAAGACCTTGTCAAACATGTATTCTGGCAAATAAAGTTTATTATCATTATCATTATCAATGTATATAAATGATGAAACTAATGCTTCAGACCTAATCGTGAAGACTATATCTATCACCAACCCACTACTCTGAATATTTACCCATAAAAACAACCGCATTTGGCTTTCAATACATATGAATGTATCAGGTATAATTGTCTTTACAGGAAGGATTAGTATATGCAGTAGAATTCTCACACAGATCGGGCAGGGATCTTATAAATGTGGCAAAGAAACGTACGAATATTATACCCATCATAGAAGATGCGAGACATCCACTTAAATACAGGTAAGAACACCATCCAATAATGTTACCTATTAATAAGTAAAATAGAATTTGAAGCGCTTGTAGCCCAAAGGCGCTTGCTGATATCAACCGATCAGTGAGGTTAACCCTTAACTACCTACCTTCTCTTTTGTAACTTAACCACCTACTACCCGTCTCAGAGACGTGTATGTCAATTTACCCTCATATGTAAAATATTATTATGTCTAAGGGTTTTAGATGATAAAAAATAGTTGAATTATGCTTTAAACCATTTATTAAAGTAGAAACAGTCAATGAAAACAACCATTATTATTCCATATACTAAATAAACCTAAGAGACTCACATTTTTTAGTACAAAAATTAGTCATTTGGTAATGAGAGACAAGAAAATACTAAAACTAGGTAAATGCTTCATTTTTCATGAATTTTTAAATATTCAATAATCAACAAATATAGGAAAATTTTAATTAAAATGCTAGTACTACTATTTCAACAAAATTGCAGACACTAAACTACTACATTTTTTCATAGAAATTAACCTGTAACTCCTGTTCGTCGACAATACATTCGACTTACTTGCACTCATCGTTAGGCAGATCCTCTTCCGCTTCACTCGATAATTCATTTTCTAAATACTATTCCATAATTTTCTGAAAAATTAACTGATTAAAGCCATAAATTCCTGAAAAAATAAAAAAAACAAATATTTAGTTTAGTCA
Source organism: Aproaerema taeniolella (assembly GCA_949987775.1). Classification (NCBI taxonomy): domain Eukaryota; kingdom Metazoa; phylum Arthropoda; class Insecta; order Lepidoptera; family Gelechiidae; genus Aproaerema; species Aproaerema taeniolella. Next base: position 3,179,454 of record OX465265.1, read on the forward strand.
CGTAACCACCTACCATCCGTCTCAGAGACACTCGGCGATAGTTTTTTACTCACCACAGGTAAGCAAGCGCATGTGTGAAGTCGACAAGCGCTCGCGCGGCGCCTAGGAGTGCGGGGAGAAGGTACTGGAAGGCGCGGGATCGTACAGTGCACGGCCACAAAAATATTCGCGATTACAAAGTAGCTTCCGTCTGGTAGACGGGTGGTAGGTGGTTAAGGGTTAAGCAACGTAAACAGATGCAGGGAACCAAAATGACCAAAGTGGCAATTTATCACGAGCGTTCCCGTGCTTCGGAGGGCACGTTAAGCTGTCGGTCCCGGCTGTTGTCGATTGACTACAGTCGTTAAAACCAAGTCAGAGGCCATTGTGCGGTTTGAAAACTCTGACACCAGGGTTAGCCAAGTTCGCCACACACTTGACTATACCTACACGATCAGAAGAAACACAGGGTGTAAGGGAAAGGTTAGCAAAAAATGAAACCATGAACTCGGACCATTATTCTGAATGATTTTTCAGTGAAATTTTCCTTAGTGAATTTTCAACTTTTTTCATGATTTTTAATATTTTCCGCTTTACAATTAAAACTGTTTATTTCTAACATACTCCATTTTCTAATAAAAAACAATGATAATAGCGTAAAACATGAAAACCAGCAACGCATATCGCATTCTAACAGCGGCGTGGCGCGGGGGCTCCGCAGGTGGGGTTCGGTTTCGCAGTACATTGCGTAGCGCCAAAGTATTTAAATAACGAAAACTTGACGTTTCTGGGAAAAAATAATCAGATATGGGTAGATTCCACCATTTTAATACTTGTTAAGCTATCCTATACAGGGTGTAAAAGACAGTTTAGCAAATACTTAAATGGTGGAATCTACCCATAACTATCATCAGATATAACTAATTACTTTTTTCCCGGAAATGTCACGTTGAGGAGTTTTCATTATTTACCTACTTTGGCGCTAAGCAACGTACCGCGAAACCGCGCCCCGCGCGCGATCCCCAGAAGTGCGATGTACATTGCTGGTTTTCGTGTTTTACGTTGTTATGATTGTTTTTTATTGCAAAATGGAGTGTAAATAAAAAAATATAAGCAAAAAATATTTAAAAACATGAAAAAAAAAATCCGGAGAAAAATTCCACTGGAAAATCATAAAAAATGTTTGTCTGAGTCCAGGGTTTCAGTTTTTGCTAAGCTCTCTTTTACACCCTGTATAGCACGTTAAATCTTCAGTGGCGACAACAGCCATCCTGGTGGTCTGAAAACTGCTCCAGGGTTAGGAAGGAACCATGATAAATAAACAAATAAATATTTATTTCAGTGTAAAAACTTACTCTAACTAATTACAGAGAAAAGTGTAATGTAAGGATTTATGTATAAAAAGAACAGTATAAAATATGTGTTAGTGGGACAAAATTAATTCATCAACATAATACCTAAACTAAGTATATTTTATTTATTTATTTAACAGTTTATTGTACACAGGACAAACAAATTACAAACATTTATACAGACAAATATAAAAACGAACTCAAAAGGCACAGTTTATTTCTTTAAGAAATTTCTTTCAGCAGACCTGTACCTAAACTACAGGGTGTAAAGGACAGCTTAGCAAATACTGAACTGAAACCTTGGACTCAGATAATCATTCTGAATGATTTTCCAGTGGAATTTTTCTCCGGAATTTTTTTTTCTTGTTTTTTAATATTTTCTGCTTACATTTTTTATTATTTAATCGAATAAACTCCATTTCACAATAATAAACAATCGTAACAATGTAAAACACGAAAACCAGCAATGTACATCGCACTCCGATAGCAGCCCAGCGCGGGGGGAGCGTGCGCGGGGCGCGGTGTAGCGATACGTTGCGTAGCGCCAAAGTAGGTAAATAATGAAAACTCCTTAACATAACGTTTCCGGGAAAAAATAATTACTTATATCTGATGATAGCTATGGGTAGATTCCACCACTTAAGTATTTGCTAAGCTGTCGTCCTTTACACCTTGTATTGTATATTGTTTTTCTCTCTTAGGTAAAATATCTCCTTTCGACACATTGTGCCAAATATCTTTAGTCAAGAAAATTATGTTAGTACTTACGTTACACTTAACAATAACAATGAAAGTAGGTAAACTGGCTGTTTTTGTTTGAACAGTTTTGTGTGCATATCTTCACGCTGCAGGTTCTTATAAGCATACTAGAGCAGGGGCTCCCAAACTGTGCGCCGCGGGGCGCCCTGGTGCGTCGTAGAAAGTACAGAGGGGCGCCGTGAGGCGATCCTCTTTAGCATATCTACTCCGAAACCTTTGGTATTTGCGGGTACAAAATAAACAATGCCACGCTTCGTAAAATGTGTGGAGATCACCAAGCTCACCCATTACATTGAGGTAGATGCTGTGTTTTATTTTAGTTATTCTTAAATCTCTCTTTAATGGTTTGTTTTAATGTAGTATTCTAAAAAAATAAAAAAAATCGGCTTCATATTGTTAATGTTTTAACTGTTTACCTAACTAATATCATTTTACCTATTTCTTTCATCCGTACCGACAAAATTCTGAACTTGTAAGTGCGCCGCGGACTGAAAAAGATTGGGAACCCCTGTACTAGAGTCTAATTATGATATGACAGTTAAGAATTTTTCCGTGTCTTCATATGTTGTGCCTGTTAACCAGTCCTGTATACTCTTTTTACATGATGATGATCCTATGAACTAAATCTTTCATGTTGAAACAAATTTGAACTCTCTCTCTGACTCTTTTCAAGTGTTACCTCCATCTTTTTATTTCTCACAATCTCCTAACTTCTTTCTCTCTTTTCAGGATGCTCGTGGGAATGGTAGACACGATATTTGCAGATGTTGCACAACCGGATCAAGCTAGAATTGTTAGTTTAAATGCACAACATTTTTTGAAGAATGGTGGTCACTTCGTTATATCTATTAAAGTAAGTTTTTTTTTAAACGTTACACACAAGGTTGCACTAAGGTTTTCCCTGCACTAAGGTTTTGCCTGCACTAAGGTTTTCCCTTTCGTCGTGGGTCCCTTGGAACCACACATAAACACCCATGACCCGAGAACAAACATCTGCTTTAGCAAATATTTGCTCTAACCAGGAAACTACCACCGGCCGTCAACTGTATAACTTTAGTTATTGTATATCTATTTATTTAGATTACTAAAAACAAAATTGTTTTCAAATTGTTTTGATAATTACAAAAATAATAGTAATGTCAGATACATACAGGGTGTAAACTGAAACCCTGAACTCAGATCATCATACTGAATTATTTTCCAGTGGAATTTTTCATTTTAAAATTTTCTGCTTTAAAATTTGATAACTTTAATTTTAAAAAAATTAAAAAACATCGATGACGGCGTAAAACACGAAAACTAGCAATGTACATCGGATTCTGATAACGGGGCGGCAGGGCGCGGTTTCGCGGTACATTGCTTAGCATTAAGTATTTGCTAAGCTGTACCTTACACCCTGTATCTATACATATTATGAAGAGGAAAGATTTGATTATTTGTTTGTTTGCATCGAATAGGCTCCGAAACTACTGGACCGATTTAAAAAATTCTTTCACCATTATAATCCTACATTATCTGGGGTGGACATAGGGTACATGATTTTCCCGAATTCCCACGGGAACGAAGTCCCGCGCGGGAAGCTAGTACAATAATACGATTTTACTGTATTCACATTCGGTCTTGATCAGCTTAACTGGTAAATTTTACAACCTATGATGAACAAAGACAATCTAAATCTTTCATGTTGATTGAATTGAACTCTCTCACTGAGGTTACGTCATAATTAATTCATCACAGCCGCTTTACTTCCAAAATTAATTCCAAACCTTATTTCCAGGCATCGTGTATAGACTCAACGGCTCAACCGGAAGCAGTATTTGCTGCTGAAGTGAAAAAATTACAAGCAGATAAATTAAAACCACAGGAGCAGCTCACTTTAGAACCTTATGAGAGGGACCATGCAGTTGTTGTTGGGGTTTTCAGACCACCGGCCAAGAAAGCGTAATTTTAAAGTTAGGTTAGACTGTTTGCTTCCCTATATATTTTTAATGGCTGTTTGCCTGCTTCTATCTATTTTAAGTTAGATAGATAGATAAAACATTTATTCACATAATCACGAACAATCAACATAAAGAATTACAACACAAAATTGATTCTTCCGAAACCTATGCCACAGAATAAATAATAGTACTAACGTACAGAAGTCTCACTTCCTAACAAAAGTCAACTTTAGGCATCCTCGACCGCATCTTTGCCCTTGGGCTAGATTGTGGTCAAGAGCGAACCCTTCATTAATAAATAAAAAAATAAAAAAAATATTTGCCTACTATTGCAAGCGGCACAGGCGTGCAAGAGAAATTGAAACTTATAGTCGGCCGCTAGCGTTTATATTCTATTGCGCATCGCCGACTCGATGCCGCGTTCGCGACGAGAGCTCAGGGTTAACACTCCGCCGATTTAGAGGTAAAATTATTATTTAAATTAATTAAGATAACACTGCTTATAAAATCAAGAGTAACTTTAATAAGGAAGTGTAGTAAGTAAAAACACAAGTTATCATAACCAACCATGTTGTTTGATACCTAGCCTAAATACTGTGGTATGCAGACCTTCAAGGAGGATCGGGCACAACCCAACTTCTTTCTCATTCTGTCATTTCGAAGAAGATAATTCGAATATCAATTTAAAAGGTTTGAAATGGTATTCTATGTCAACATTCGAAATGATTGAAGATCTGGTCTTACGCCATTCATTGTAGAGAGCTCGCGGAATAAGTTCTTGTATGCGTCCATAGGCGTGCAAATAGCACTTTCCTAAGCGTTGTTTAATTATAATAACCGTGTATACGTTGTAATAAAAAAGAAGTGCAACAAAAGTGCCAGTCATATCATATCAGCCTATTGCAGTCCACTGCTGAACATAGGCCTCCCCCAAGGTGCGCCACTTCGCACGATCCTCCGCTGTTTTCATCCGGCCACTACCCGCTATCTTCTTTAGGTCATCTGACCGCTATCTTCTTTGGTCTTTAGGCTGGGGGGCGTCCTACACTACGTTTGCCAAGACGTGGTCTCCATTCGAGAACCTGTCTACTCCAACGCTCGTCGGTTCTGCGACAGACATGGCCAGCCCACTGCCACTTCAGCTTGCTACACTTTTGGAGCAAGTGCCAGTAATTGTTAATTATAGTACCTGGAAGAAGAGCTACGCATTTTCACTATTTGCCCCCAGAACAGGTACTACAATACCTACTAACTACAGACTATTGTGATGGAAAAAGGTGTTTCTGTCTGGTTTTAATATTGTTAATAAGTATGCATCAACTATATGCAGCGAGCGCGGGCTGACACTCATTCGCTGAGTGTCAGCCCGCGCTCGCTGCATATAGTTGATGCACGTCAGAGTGCGCGCGAATCCAGCAAATTTCAACTCTAACGCTTTCACTTAAAGAATACCTCATGCGCATTCGTGAAATGAACGAACTATACTCAGTATGCCCGCTGCGAGAACATGTCTAAACAAAGGAGTGACACCCCTGCCTATGCTGAGTTGGGGGCCCATTGGAGTCATTAGATTGTAGATAGTATTAAATAATTGTCTTCTTATGTACTATCAACCCCAGTTCCGCCTGACCACCTTAAGGAATCAGTTTTGTTTGCAGCGTTCGGCGCCTTGCCCCAGTTGTTCGTTTTCGGCAACTAATAGCGCTTTACTCAGATCAGTAAAGGCGGGTTGAAAAAACTATTCCTTTCTTGTTAATTGTTTTTTGTTCACCAAAAAAATGAGAAGTTCCTTTGTTTAGCAACGAAAAAAAATTTCAGTTCTGCGATTGCTCACTTTAAGATAAAGAGGGGGCCTTGTCTTGCTCTCCGCTTGCAAGGGATAAAAATTTTAAACTGGGCAGGCGGAACTGGGGTTGATAGTATAATGACTAATGACGTCAATAAGCATTTTTTTTTCTTTCTTTAAAAAAAAAACAAACTAAAACGGACAAGGAACACAACACAAAAAAGTACAGAGGGCCTTACATCAGGTTAACACACTCGTGCACTCTGTGCCGTTGCGATAAGAGCGGTTTTGCAATGAAAATGGGGTAACGTGATGCGCTGGCTTCTGTTCATTATACTAGCTGTTCCCGGTGGATTTTCTTTTTTTTGTGAATCTAACTAAACCATCCTCGAATCAACTTGAACACACTCAGCCGTTTAGGGAGAGTTCAGTGACATACACACGCACAAAAGAAATATATATATTAAGATGGTAATACGGACAGGTTCGAGAGAGAGTCGTGTACTGTGAGAGCTGGTAATTCTTTCAATATCCAGTAGCATTCGAAACGCGACCTACTGCAATAAATTAATAAATGAAAAAATGAAAATTACACTCCATTTAAAATATATAAGGAAGAAGAGTGGACCTAATGAGGACACGGCCTTGAGGCAGGGATGGCGAACCTGACATGGATTGACATGCCATTTTAAATGAAATGTTGAATGAAACTATAACGTGCCATCAAATAATGTTAATTTATTGTGAAAATATTAACGCGCAGAACTGATTCCGTAACTTAAGCTCACTTAAGATCATGAATTGAACTGCAAATTGAATTTTGTTAATTTGCTTAGTACTCGTAGTATAGTAAGTATTATATTATCTATGCTTTATAAACCGGTGGCGTGCCATTGGTTCGCCATCCATGTCCTAAGGAAAACGCATGAGCTAATTTTTTCATTAACTGTTCGATACTGACGCTATGTGTTAGAACGACGGATCGGATCGAAATATGTGACAGTGTCTAGTAAAAGGTACCACTTTGAGGGTAGTCAATAAGAGTGATTAACATAGCTTATTACATTACATTTTTACCCCGAATGATTATCCTCAAAGTGGTCCCTTTTACCAGACACAGTCACGTATAATGACAAAGTTATGGCCGGTGCTTAGCTTTAAGCTATATTTTTTTAATTATAAGAAGTTTTTTATTTGATTTGGCTGGGATATCAAGTTAGTGTATGTTAGACTTACCTGACTAGGTATGTTGTGTGTTATCTAAACTAATATTATAAAAGGAAAGATTAATATTTTTGTATGTAACAAGTAAACTTAAAAACTAACTGGACCAAGTTCAAAAATTCTTTCACCATTAGGATGCTACATTATCCCTGAGTAGCCTAGGTCATTATGTAGCCTATGTTACTCAGGGATAATGTAGCATTATAATGGTGAAAGATTTTTTTAAATCGGTCCAGTAGTTTTTAAGTTTATTTGTTACATACAAAAATACAAATCTTTCCTGTTTATAATATTAGTACAGATAGTATAGGTTAGATTTTTTTATTATTATTATAAGATGGGTAACTCTTGACCTCAATCTTGACCAAGGTCATAGATGAGGTCGACGATGGAGCGAGTTAACCCAGAAAATACCCATAGTATCAATTTTTGAAAGAAAGAAAAATGTTCGGCGCTAATGGGACTTCCCATAGATATCCCTTACGCGACGTGTTTAAAAAAAACTAAGCCAATTAATATCTTTCCTGTGTACAAATGTTTTATAATAATACATAATTAGTGACTAAAATCCCAGTCCTTATCAAATATCATACGTTAAGTTTTAACTACCTTTAGAGTAAGTGGTATAAATGTATGTGCTCTATTGAAATATATGATGGCGAGAATGATTTTAGTTCGGTTGTTTTATTTAGAAACTAGCATCCCGCTCGGGACTTCGTTCCCGTGAGAATTCGGAAAAATTATGTAGCCTATATTACTTAGGGATAATGTAGCATCCTAATGGTGAAAGAATTTTTTAAATCGGCCCAGTACTTTTTGAGCCCATTCATTACAAACATACAAAAATAGGTACAAATCTTTCCTCTTTATAATATTAGTGTAGATATTGTGGGAATTTGTCCCTAGATACCTTGAAATAATGCATTTATCTTTTTCGTCTAACAAATAAAATCTTTTCTAGATTTTATAAACGTAGCTCCTGTTCCATCTATCCCTACTAGTTTATCCCTAGTGGTTTTCTAAGTATTCCTACCGGTATGGATAGTTCATGGTTGTAATTTAAGGCGACTATTGCACCTAAATTGCGTAGATATAAGCATGACGCACTGCATTAAATCGAAGAAAAAAATGCTACGGTAATAATCAGGACATAAACTAGATAAGTAGTTTGCTGAAAACATGATTCAGCACTTTTGGTTCGATAGAAAAAGCTCACAGTCACCTCTAAATACCCAATATTGTGTATCTTTTAAGCTGTAAAAACGATAGTAAAATGAACACATGAACTTGAATTTGCTATCAAAATGTTCGTGGTTGAACACTCTCGATAAGTAGTTGCATTTTTCGTGTCCATTTGCCCAGCCAGCCCAAAAGCTCTGGAGCGATTTCACCTATGCCATCATTCAGAGCATAAATTGCGCCTTCCATGAGCAAAATATAATTTTATGTGCAATCGTACTATCGCCACTACGACGGTTTGTTTGCGCGTGGCTGGAGAAATTTCGCTAGCAAGCAAATGCTGTATAATAAAAACTATAACACATACAGAGTTTTATTTTATGCAGAACTTTAGAGTCAAAAGTGTGCAATCCAACTGTGAAATCTCAGTTTGATATCCCTAGTCGTTTTAACGTGAGAGCGCAACAACACTGTGCTTGCTGTACAAAATTTGCCCAGCCAGCACAGCTCAAAACCAATAAAGGAACCCATCAAGGTTCAAAGTAAGTATACCTAGGTTTAGGGTCTGTGATAGGCATACAGACACAAAAGATTCAAAGCATTTGGACGAGTGATTACCGAGTTATAGGTTTTTGAAGTTTGGGCTGGCTGGAGAAATTTGCCCAGCCAGCCCATTGGGATCTCAAAAACTACAATACATAGAACTAAAATCTTTTCACGAAAAATTTACTTAGAATTTGCGCAATAGGCACAGAAAAAATTGGAATCCTAACTTTTTTAGTTAAGGAGAAATCTCAATTTTTCTGTTTTCCCGCGAAATATTCAAATTTGTATCATTCTTTTGACAGAATGCGACGTTGCCGTTCTGAATTTTACCAAATAACCTATAAACCTTGCCGTCGCGTCTAACGACTTTCTTCGTTATGACATTGTAATAAAGACTGTGGGACTCGCACTTGTATTCCCATGTCTTGTGGAATTGTAGTCCAAGAGCTGAATGTTATTTGAGTGCGTATAGTTATTATTTTTATTTATTCCTTACCTTACATGTAAATTTTACGTTAAATCTTGGTAATTATTCGACGCTAACAAAAGTATAAACGAAGTTAGTTTCTGAAACTTCCAAATAATAAAACCTACGCTTTACAATTTTTAGCAGTATTTGATACTTAGGTATTTTTTTATCTTTTTAGTTAGGTAATTTGATTTAATAATTATATTATTTGAAGTACCTACATATTATGAACTTCTCACATATGATATTCAACCATAGACAAAATGGCGACCGGCTAGACTAAAAATGCTGAGGCTTAGTGACTTGAAGCCAACTTGAAGCTAAAGTCTGTCTCATAATTATCTGCAGGTATATGTCAAAATCGAGGGATACCCACCTAATCACAGGCTACTGAGAAGATAATATGAGCAAAGAGCATAAATTGAACCAGCCAATAGTGGACAACGATGACTTTGACGTGTATCTGCAGATAATTATGAGACACAATATAATTGGCGTAAAGACGTGCGGATCGGGCTACAATTATTGTAACTGATTAACTAGTTTTTCGCCTGCGTATTTGTTCACGTAAAAAAGTAGGTTATTCAAAATATTGAATCTCAAGAATTCAAGATATTAGGTCAATCTGTCACACCGGTAAGACGTGAAAGAAGGAAAAATAAACCGCTTTCACATTTATACAAGTTAATATTCAACTAATAAGGGCGGAGCCTGGTCTGGGATGCGTCAGCACATTTGTCCCTTCACACCTTCATATCACCTCGCGCGCAGAGGGTACGGCGGTGGAAGCTGCGGGTAGGCTAAAACACACCAAATATGCGACAAATCTTTCCTCTTTATAATATTAGTATAGATTACAAAATTAAATAAAAAAACTAGCATATTTTAGGCATTTTTTTAAGTAGCCAAACCATCGACAGTTATGCAACACTAGTGTTGCCAACTAGACTGATACAAAATGTGCATAAGTGCATTTTTAGTCTTAGCGAGTTGATACCGTAAAATGCTGTTGACAGACAGGGGAGCCAACATGAAGGCATAGGAACTATAAAATGAAACGCACTCTATGTAGGCTACTTCAAATAATATAATTATTAAATCACATTACCTAACTAAAAAGATAAAAAAATACCTGAGTATCAAATACTCCTAAGAATTGTAAAGCATAGGTTATTATTTGAAAGTTTCATAAACTAACTTCGCTTATGCTTTTGTTAGCAAGATTTAACGTAAAATTTACATGTAAGGTAAGCTTCGATCAACTATAAAGAACTAGATACACAATCCACAACAAAAAAGTTCCCTCACTAAATGATCACCCACTTGACGTTTTGGGTTGTCTTTTCGTTTAGTAGCATTCGTTCGTTCCGAAAGTAACCATGCCTCAGTGCGCAGTGAAAAATTGTAAAAATCACACCTCCAGAACATTAAAGGAATATGGAATGACATTTTTTAAATAAGTAGTTTTGTAATTATTATATGTGAATTGAAATTATCTTGGTATTTGGCCAAGAAAAGGTTATAAAACATTTTTTTAGTTTAATTTAATAACATTCGGCGAGAGTATAACCCTTTAAATTGAATAGACACTAGCGGAACTTACAAATCCATACCGTTGTATTTCAACATCATTTGTTCGGGTTATGCAGTGACTCTGTTCTAAAACAAATAGAGACGCTTTTTTTTTCTATTGTTTTTTTTTTCATTTTCATCTGTGTTATAAAATTTAAGTGTAAAGAGTATATATATTAATTCTGTTTTCTATACTTACATTAAAGGTATTATGGCAAAACCATTAATCATATAAAATTGAATTATAAAAAAATTAACGTGCGTGACGTTTACAAACATAAAGTTTTATTGGATTTTTAGTTTTCCTAGAGATCCTGTGCGATGTGGACAGTGGACATACGTGGTCGCACGTCAAAGATGTGAAGATTTTTTCTAGCCGTCGCAAAGTAGTGTCTTTTGCTCCAAGCATTTTTTTAGAAAGTGACTCGTATGTCATTACAAAAGGAGTCAAAAGGTTACACAAAACAGCTGCACCTCAAATAGTATGTACCTTTTTATCACTTTTGATTTGAAGTTTCTTGTATTGAATAAAATAAAAAAATATGTTTTATCTTCAGGACAAAGATGATGACAGCGAAGAAGACGAATGTTTTTTTTTTGAGTTAGTTGCTTTTTTTTAAATAAATTATTACTTGTACTTAAATATATATTTAGTTTCATAGCTAATTTCCTCTCTTAAATCTCAATAGGTCATTTCTGTTCAAAAAATTATACTAAGTTTTAAATAAGCAAAACATAATATATGTGTAATCGGGAAAGACACAGTTCTTTTCTTTTTTTATAAGGTTTTTCATATTTCATAAAAAAATAAGCATAGAATATTAGGTTTATAAGCAATAATTAAGAAGAATGGCGGCGGCTGTGATTATCAATTGTAATGTATATTAATCGTCGGTTAATTTGAAATGAATGTAATTTTTTAATAATAAAAAACCATAAAAACTAACATAAAAGTAAGCGGCTGAACCAATTTTGATAAATCATATCTGAAATCCAGCGCAAGAGGAAGCTTTCGAATTAAGAGCTATGATGCTCCTATACATACACAACACAATCAGGGGTTAAAAAGAAAACCACACCATTTCGTAGCATTTTGAATTTGTTATAAAGTTTAGACGAAGATTTTTTTATGTGAAATCGACCCAACTAATATATTTTTAAAATTAACAAAGGCAACTCCACTCCTCCCATGTTCTACGTGACAGCCAGTGTCATCAAATTGTCTTACGTTATCCTTTGTTTAAAACCAAAAGTGGTATTTTACAAATTAAACAGATTTTATTTTCGACCTTATAATATTACGTTAAGGTTTAAATTAGATTAAAATGTTTGACACTTTAGAACTCTTTCATAATACATGAAGTGGTATACAACTATTTAAGTACGTATTGTAGTTAGGACACTTTTAAATTTCATTTTGTATGGGACTGTGTATCTAGTTTTATATAGTTGATCGAAGAAGGTAAGGAATAAATAAAAATAATAACTATACTACGCACTCAAATAACATTCAGCTCTTGGACTACAATTCCACAAGACATGGGAATACAAGTGCGAGTCCCACAGACTTTATTACAATGTCATAACGAAGAAAGTCGTTCGACGCGACGGCAAGGTTTATAGGTTATTTGGTAAAATTCAGAACGGCAACGTCGCATTCTGTCATAAGAATGATACAAATTTGAATATTTCGCGGGAAAACAGAAAAATTTAGATTTCTCCTCAACTAAAAGAGTTAGGATTCCAATTTTTTCTGTGCCTATTGCGCAAATTCTAAGTAAATTTTTCGTGAAAAGATTTTAGTTCTATGTATTGTAGTTTTTGAGATCCCAATGGGCTGGCTGGGCAAATTTCTCCAGCCAGCCCAAACTTCAAAAGCCTATAACTCGGTAATCACTCGTCCAAATGTTTTGAATCTTTTGTGTCTGTATGCCTATCACAGACCCTAAACCTAGGTATACTTACTTTGAACCTTGATGGGTTCCTTTATTGGTTTTGAGCTGTGCTGGCTGGGCAAATTTTGTACAGCAAGCACAGTGTTGTTGCGCTCTCACGTTAAAACGACTAGGGATATCAAACTGAGATTTCACAGGTGGATTGCACACTTTTGACTCTAAAGTTCTGCATAAAATAAAACTCTGTATGTGTTGTAGTTTTTACTATACAGCATTTGCTTGCTAGCGAAATTTCTCCAGCCACGCGCAAACAAACCGTCGTAGTGGCGATAGTACGATTGCACATAAAATTATATTTTGCTCATGGAAGGCGCAATTTATGCTCTGAATGATGGCATAGGTGAAATCGCTCCAGAGCTTTTGGGCTGGCTGGGCAAATGGACACGCATTTTTCGATTTAAGATGTTACCTTTCCATAAATCTCATTTTTCTAACTTTCGAACATGTTTTTACGCACGCACGTTTTCAGTCCGTAAACTTCGTGTATCGACACTGTTCGCACTGCCTGCCCACTCTGCCCAGGCCTGTTGAGAGACGGAGATGGCACTTCCTGTGTGCTGTGCTGCCTTTACCGGGTGCTGTTGTCGCCTTAAGGATAGTTGTAATTTTCATAAACAAAATAAAAATCTATCAACAAATCGCAAGCCTAGGTTCCATTTCAAAGGAGACTATACCGACAGTGCGGTAAAAGTGGCAAAGTTTTGGGCCAAAAAAATTTGATTTGCTATAGACACGATAGAGGAAGTTATTTTTATAAACCTAGATGATAATTACTTAGCTCATAAGATATTAATTAGGTATAGAATAAATTGATCTCAATTATAATTTTGTTGTTCACACGTTGTTCAATTTAATTAACCTTTTCCTCGAGGTAGTATTTATGATTATTGATGCTAATTAGGTAATAATATTTGCAATGGCAGTCTGATTGTAAAGACAGATCATAAGTATTGATTTCAATGTCTATGCATTTCACAATTTATTTAAATCATCGGTCAGGCCCTGGGATGTCTGCTTAGTTTCGCACATCGAAAAATTTCTTTTTTTTTCTTTTTATAAAAAAATAATGAGCTTATGAGGGTGAACTTTTGGATTTTCCAAACTATGTTGCACTCTATTTTGTTATCAAGTATTTTTTTGTCTTGTCAAGGCCAGCAGGTCACTACCTGACCGATGATTTAATTCATACATTACTAGTACCTACGTACTAGCACTACTATTTCCCTCAAATTTGGTTTATGAGAAAATAAGTAAGGTCTGGCGGCCCTGGGATCTTGGTCTATATCCAACGGGGCCCTTCGTCGTAGAAGTCTTAGACTTTGACCATCGATAAGTATCTATTTCTACCTTAAAATTTAATATGCTTGTAATTAGTACCTAAATCGTTGTGTAACGATTCTTTTTTAACAGGCCTAAAAAAGAAGTCATTCGCCAACGGGGCCCTGTCAAATAAGGCATCGCAGAAGGTACCTACAGTCACTTCGTCTGTTAAAGACAGTTGGTTCGGAGGCATGAATCGTCATCAACCACGTTACTGTATAGTCCTTGTTACCGCTCGGTTATGCCTCTGAATAAAGCGCAATGGAAAAACATACTTTATAGTGATAGTTAATTTTACTAAATCCAGTTTTTCAAAAGCTCCTGTTACCATACTACGTCCATGTAGTAAGTTGCGTATGCGTCCATGGTATAATTGTTTTCAATATTCCCCGTGACGCAAGAAACTTGACTGTTCGTTTGTCTCGCTAAAGTAACACTGAGAATGTCTGGAACCAATTTGGCAAATTTTTGTCTTGAAATACAAGCGAAAGTTCAAGGAAGGTTTAAAAGGTTAAAATATATAGAAAAATTGCGAGGAATTAATTCTAAGGCGTTACGAAGTTTGCCGGGTAAGCTAGTTTTTAATAAATAACACTTGAATAATAAAATAACAATTTATTATTGGTTGACAGTATTTTCTTCATTAGCTTTGTTGCTGGTGTCGGTTTCCATGCCGCTGCCCTCCGCATCGCTGCCCCCCCATGAGTCTTCAGACTCCGACCCCGAGCCCAGCTCCAGCTCGGATTCGGAACCAGATGAATCTGCGAGGAGAATTGTATATTAGAGAAAAAAACATTGTAGGATAGCTAAATGCGCCACGGCTCATTCTATATGAGGGTAGTGCGAGCCACGGCCAATGTTTATAAATACGACCGAAGCAACAATAAACGATTCATTGATTCGACTGCGCTTGTGAGTTTAACTTCTACGCCCATACGACCGTCCAACGCTGGGACTGGTGCTTCGACAGAGTCAGCGCCCATACATAGCACCAGCTCCCAGCTAAAATAATATTTATCACCCTCGACATTCGATTGCACATAATTTTGGTCAAATATAGTTAAGAACCATCTTGATTACGTCAGCTTTCAAAAAAAATCGTATCAAAACCGGTCCATTCGTTTAGGAGCTACGATGCCACATACCTATTGTATAAAATACAGATAAGATTTCTCTTTTTTTGTCGGGGGTTAAAAACAACGATTTCACAAGGCTTATACCTGTCAGTTTTTATTTATGTGTGTATGTACCAGGGCTTGAATAACCGAAAAAATATCGGTTAAAACGGTTAGCGGTATGACGTTATGACGTCCTTTAAATTTTAGGTACCCGTAATGAACGGTACCTTTATTTTCCGGTAGCTAAAAATTTCGGTACCTAGCGAAATTATTTGGTAGCGCTAAGTAACGGTATCGTTATTTTTTGTGGTACATAAATGATTAAATAAAGGTTTTCTTTACACCCCACCGCTGCTGGCAACGTCGCGCTGGTATTTTTTCGGTATACCGAAATAATTTCGGTTACGGTAGCGATAAAAATAAAGGGTATTGAAATTTTATACCTGTACCATACCGTTATACCTTAACTGTTGTCAAGCCCTGGTATGTACACTTATGAAGGCCACCTTGTTGTACACTATGTTTTGTTCTGTTAATTGTACTGTATGTCTCTGTATGCAAATAAAGTACAATGTATTGCATGTATGTATATTATGTGTATGTATGTATGTATGTGTGCTCACCCCGGAAGTCGATGACGGGCTGCGTGTCGAGCTGCAGCTGCTCGCGCGCCTCTCGTTGCGCCATCGTCAGCTGCACGCGCCCCTTCAACGACAGCAGCTCACTCAGGTGCGATCGCCTGGAACCACACATCTTCCGGTGACCAAAGTGACAATTTATCACGAGCGTTTCCGTGCTTCGGAGGGCACGTTAAGCTGTCGGTCTCGGCTGTTGTCGATTGACTACAGTCGTTAAAACCAAGTAAGAGGCCATTGTGCGGTTTGAAAACTCTGACACCAGGGTTAGCCAAGTTCGCCGCACACTTGACTATATCTACACGATAAAAAGAAGATTTTTAGCGAATTTTTTGTGCCGCGAATGGGACTTGAATCCAGGGTTAGATCTCCTGGTACTTTAACCAACTGAACTATCAGTCAAATTACAACAGAACGAGTTTGACAATGTAACTGTGACAATACTTGTCTTTCCGCCGCTTGACGCAGACGATCATTACTTTATTTAATTCTGAGCTGATTTTTTGATTTAGTCCAGTTGACACACAATCACCGTTACAAATGTGGGCGGGGAGGGGGAAAAGAATGCATGGGAGATTTGGAGATTTCGAAAATCTGACATCAGGGTTAGTCAAGTTCGCCACACACTTAACTATATCTACATATTTTTTTAATTATAAGAAGGGTTAACTCTTGACCAAGATGAGGTCGTCGACGATGGAGCGAGTTAACCCAGAAAATGCCTATAAGGCACTGGTACTCATACGCACCGACGACGGAACACAGCAAGCTGTTTGGCGTCGGACTTCGGTAGGAGGGTGGTCGCGAACTAGACGGCCCTTCACAGAGCCTACCACACCGCATGAGACCATAGGACCACACCTCAGATTCAGAAAGAAATGAAGTGTCCTTGCCTGGGATGGATTACTAGGAGGCAGGTCTCATTTGTGTTTCCTTAGTCGCCTCTTACGACACCCACGGAAAGAGATGGGGTCATGTTATTCTGAACCGATCACCACACGGCAAAAAACATGATAAGAAAGGAAGGATAAAACAGTCAGAGGGTCATCTTATTATCCAGTTCATCCGTGAAACTGCTTTTCCACCAGAGATGTGTTCCACAAAGCGGCGTGCGAGGAAAAAATCCACCAATACATGGTGATAAAACACCTCCTAGCTATATTCAAAATCCTGAACCAGTATCACTCAAAGAACACATTTATGAAAAAAAATATTTTTTTTTTTCAATGGGAATAGTTCATTTTTTGCCTAAACGTAGACATTACTCCTACACCCGGCACGCGAGGGGTGCGGCTAGCACTTGAGGTGTGCACCCAAGTGGTGTCTACGTTTAGGAAAAAAAAACGTGTTCTGTAAGTGATACTGGTTCATGATTTTGAATATAGCTATGAGGTTTTTTTTCACCCTGTAGAATCACTTTATTTTCCTAGCCTCGTTTAACACAGCTCAGGTACAAAACGGCTTAGCGAAGCGAGGTTTTTGTACATAACAAGCGAGAAATGTGTACGGGGGATGTGTTGCGAGGTTCGCGACCTTCCGTATTGCGGCCGACAGGCGCTCGCGCTGCTTCACAGCTTCGCAACGCATCCCCACACCGCACATTAAAGCAGCTTATTAAAGCCACAGACCCACCGCGGTGCACGAAGAGTCTAATCACGTGCCTTAAGCTCCGCATTGTAAGAACATGTATGTGATTGTATCGTATAACTATGTTACGGTACATAATGATATCCCTAGGGATATAACTATATTACAGCTTTATCCACTGCAACCCACGAACACGCTACGCATGAATACGACTAAACGCCAGGTGATTATCTACTCAGTGAGTATGAGATTAGAGCACAAATTAGATTTAGATCTAACCCACGCAGGTAAAATGCGCCACGTGCCCGTGCACAGCGTGCGCAGCGGTAGGTCTGCGCCTCAATGCGCATTTTCACAGCTCCGCTACACATTCTCGACATTTTCCTCGTACAGCTTTTTTATACGGTAAAGAATTACGCCGTTTGGTGATCGGTTGAGAATAACACCACCCCATCTCTTTCAGTGAGTTTCGTAAGAGGCGACTAAGGAAACACAAATGAGACCTGCCTTCTAGTAATCCATCTAAGGCAGACGTTCGGGTTTTATCACGATGTTTTTCTTCACCGCTAAGCAAGAAATAATTACTGAAAAATCCGTACATAAATCCGAAAAGACGAGTTACCCGCACCAGGATATGAACCCGCAACCTTCCGATCATAAGTCTGGCTCATTACCAACTTGGCTATCACCGAAAAAATTCTTTATTATTAATATTTTATTTCTAGTTTGCGTTTCATACGTGGTCCTATTGATATGCGCCAACTTCCAGAAACCGTCTCTAATATTAACCTTCTGACCGAGATATGAAGTTGCAAACAAAATAAATATGAAATCAAATACCTGTTTAACTAAAATAGTGGATGATAATTCATTGAAAATTTTTGCACAATTTTTTTCATAACTTCGATTTTCAATCAAGATTCGACTTTGAAAAATGTCTGAGTGACAATATTCTTGACATGATTCAAAAGATTCCAGAAAAAAATATGATTTGACGTAAAATGTTGAGATTACTCAACTAATCAAAAAGCACTAGCCTCTTAGAAAAAAGTTAAATAACTACACTGACCTCCACACTAATTAAAGAAGAAAGACAACAAGTTTGTAACTAATGGACCAATTTAAAAAAAATCTTTCACCATTAGAATGATTATTCCTGAGTTACAATGGAGTAACATAAGCTACATAATTTTCCTGAACATTTTATGTTTTAATTTTAGGTTCTGTTTACAAAATTAGTCTTCTTTATGTATCACTAGCATTCCGTCCGGGACTTCGTTCCCGTGGTAATTTGGGAAAATTATATAGCCTATGTCCATCGGGGATAATGTAGTTTTCTAATGGTGAAAGAATTTTTCAAATCGGTCCAGTAATTTCGGAGCCTATTCAATGCAAACTAACAATCAAATCTTTCCTCTTTATAATATTAGTATATAGATTAGATATTTCCGAATCAAAGAGAATTATTAACATTTACCACTACTTTAGATACTTAATGGATGTTTAGATAATAATTGAATGGAGCGAATGCGAAGCAGAGACACTTCCTAATCGTTAAGGGCCCGTGGTCCCACCGATTTGACTTACTGGTAGGACCACGGTACACTACTATGTACCCGTGGTCCTACTGGACTAGGGCTTATTATTAGTATCGATAATCTTATCGCTATTTTATTATTTCGAATAAAAAAAATAGAATTCACAGTATCTTTTGCACTTTAATTAACTTTTAACTTAATATAAATTTCTTTCTTAATTTACTTTAAACTTAACAAAAATTTCTTTCTTAATTTACTTTTAACTTAACATAAACGAGCCAGTACATTTCATTTTTTTCTTCTGACTGCAGGTCCATATAATAGAAGAATTAGAATATTATTTTTGTTTGTAATAACGATAACCGTTGTATAGTACCACTTGGCCTTTTTTTCTGTTAATAAAAATTATTTTATTGTGATCCATTTCTTCCTTGAAAATATATTATGTCTTATGACAATGTCAATTTGAAACAATTTTTCCTTGTTTGATTAAACAACAATAACATTACCAAGAGTCTATTCTATTCTAATAACATTTCCAAGAAGTCCGGAGTAAGAAGCCCGGAGTTTGTTCTTTATTATTATTACCTATCGATACCTACTATAATATGGACACTACGATATTCTAGTAAGCCCTAGTCCAGTAGGACCACGGGTACATAGTGGTCACTGGTTACTAACTAAATGCTTCACTAATTACAAGTAAACCCCGCATGCATTAATATTCGGCAATTCGACGTGAAGAAAATAACTCTACAAAGGCAATATAAAAAGTAATAAAGAAACAAAAAAAAGACAGCAGAATTAAAAATGTTAAGTAAAACCAATAATAAGTATAGAATAAGTAGCAAGCAAACACCACATTAGCCCATTACATGTATAAGCGAAAGATTTCATTTCATTTCATTTATTACCATTCTTAACAATAGAATTGTGTTGAATATTGGTGTTAAGTACATAAAATTTAATTAAAAATGCATATATAATAATAATAATTGATAAAAGCGAAGTCATTTAAACAATAATAATAAAATATAAAAATAAGCAATTAAAATTAAAGTCAATTCAAAGTCAACTTAAATTAATTTGTAAAATACTTTTGTAAAATTTATGTTATATATCCATTAAAATGTCAAAATATAGTACAAACTTATGTCAACTAAAATTTAATTCAATCAACAAAACTTTTATCATTAATACGTGGTAATACGTGGTAATACACATACCTGTGCATCAGTGCAGCAAGTAGACGTTGCAGCGGGCGGCGCGCGGCCAGCAGCGGCGCGGCGTGCGTCTGCAGCGCGGCGCTCCCCCACACGCACACGCACCCGCATCTACACACACACACACTGATATATCCGTGCGTCTGCACCCCACACGCACACGCACCCGCATCTACACACACTGATATATCCGTGCGTCTGCACCCCACACGCACACGCACTCGCATCTACACACACACACACTGATATATCCGTGCGTCTGCACCCCATACGCACACGCACCCGCATCTACACACACACACACACACTGATATATCCGTGCGTCTGCACCCCACACGCACACGCACCCGCATCTACACACACACACACTGATATATCCGTGCGTCTGCACCCCACACGCACACGCACCCGCATCTACACACACTGATATATCCGTGCGTCTGCACCCCACACGCACACGCACTCGCATCTACACACACACACACTGATATATCCGTGCGTCTGCACCCCATACGCACACGCACCCGCATCTACACACACACACACACACTGATATATCCGTGCGTCTGCACCCCACACGCACACGCACCCGCATCTACACACACACACACTGATATATCCGTGCGTCTGCACCCCACACGCACACGCACCCGCATCTACACACACTGATATATCCGTGCGTCTGCACCCCACACGCACACGCACTCGCATCTACACACACACACACTGATATATCCGTGCGTCTGCACCCCATACGCACACGCACCCGCATCTACACACACACACACACACTGATATATCCGTGCGTCTGCACCCCACACGCACACGCACCCGCATCTACACACACACACACTGATATATCCGTGCGTCTGCACCCCACACGCACACGCACCCGCATCTACACACACTGATATATCCGTGCGTCTGCACCCCACACGCACACGCACTCGCATCTACACACACACACACTGATATATCAGTGCGTCTGCACCCCATACGCACACGCACCCGCATCTACACACACACACACACACTGATATATCCATGCGTCTGCACCCCACACGCACACGCACCCGCATCTACACACACACACACTGATATATCCGTGCGTCTGCACCCCACACGCACACGCACCCGCATCTACACACACACACACTGATATATCCGTGCGTCTGCACCCCACACGCACACGCACCCGCATCTACACACACACACTGATATATCCGTGCGTCTGCACCCCACACGCACACGCACCCGCATCTACACACACACACACACAACTACCGGCGGGTGAATGTATGTATGTATACATATATATCTCGATATTTTAGATTTAAATTTAGATTCAGAGTATAAA
The DNA here is from genome assembly GCA_949987775.1 of Aproaerema taeniolella. NCBI lineage: Eukaryota > Metazoa > Arthropoda > Insecta > Lepidoptera > Gelechiidae > Aproaerema > Aproaerema taeniolella. The sequence continues at coordinate 3,200,993 of OX465265.1, forward strand.
ATGTAAAAGAATAAATTAGATAAAACTGCTGCTCTATAAATTAATAATTAAGGAGTTTGTATTAACGACTGTTGCTATTGTATAACTTTAGTAAAACTGACTTTTTTTAGATTTTATGTTTGTTAAACTGTGCATGTGGTGTTGTCCTTTAAGTGGTAAGGCATTTAGTTCTAAATTGAATCAGCTTTAGTAATATTGTATCAGTATACTTGCTGTTGGTCAGCCAAATAAATTAAATTTAGTGTATGTATATAACTCAGGCGCAGGGATTCGATGGGTGACCAAAGTGAAAATTTATCACGAGCGTTTCCGTACTCTGAAGGCATGTCCCTGCTGTTGTCGATTGACTACAGTCGTTGTGCGGTTTGAAAACTCTTGACACCAGCCGGGTATGATGATCGCAACGACGTATTATCTCCCGCGTTATCTCGTGGTCACGTGACGCTTTCTCGTAATCTCATTGGTCGAAACAGTCACGTAACCACGAGATAACGCGTGATATAATATGTCGTTGCGATCATCATAGCCCGGCAGGGTTAGTCAAGTTCGCCTCACACTTAACTATACCTGCACGATAAGAAGGAGAAGATATAACTCACTGGCTGGTTCTCCTAGTAGCCATGTCGACTAGTTCTTCTAGTAGTGCGGACACGTAGTGGGCTGGCAGAGATGCCACTGTGTGTAGGGCTACGCTCGCCTTGTTGTTTTGAATAACTGATAGTATTAATCTGTAATGAAAAAAAAATACCATTAAATTTAATGTCTTCATGCAATGAATCAGTTTAATTAACACAATTTTTTTTACGTCCCCATCGGGGGGCAATCGCCTCCGCCTCCCTTGGAAACACGGAGGGGATTATTGACACTATTAACAACGTTTTTTTTTAAACACTCAACGGCCCACGCTAAGATTTTTCCTTGTGTCGCGAGTCCCTTGGAATACACATAAAGATAGACACGAACACACATGACCCGAGGGCAAACGTCTGTTTTTTACATAAATATTTGCCCCTTCTGGGAATCGAACCCAGGACCCGTCGATCAAGAGGCAGCGTCACTACCACTCGATCGAACCGGCCGTCAAATAATAATAAAAAGGAAACTTAAGTTAGGAAGGTAATCTAATATTGTTATTTTTTTAAATAAAAAGTTTACTTAATGTAAGTGCCTATTAAATTCGGGGGTTTCCCTCGATTTCCTTCATCAGATCCTGAATTGGTGACAAAGAGACCACCTCTGTAGTATACTCTTTCAAACCAAAAATAATTTTAAGAATATATCTACAGGGCTTTAGGTATCTCTCTTTCAACCTCTCGGGTGGTTAATCAGTCCATGAAACTGAACAACTTTCCCAAGGAACATAGGTCAAAATGCGAAAAAAAAATTTTGATCTCCCATACAAAATGCGCTATAATGCTGATGAAGTTTGTATGGGAACTCAATTTTTTTTTTGTATTTTGACCTATGTTCCTTGGGAAAGTTGTTCAGTTTCATGACTGATTAACCACCCGAGAAGTTGAAAGAGAGATACCTAAAGCCCTGTATAAAAGACGAAGAAATCGGTGATATTTTTAAATTATTTTTATTATGAGATGGGTTAACTCTTGACCCCAATCTTATGACCAAGGTCATAGACGAGGTCGACGATGGAGCGAGTTAACCCAGAAAATGCCAATTAAGGCACTGGTACTCCTAGACCATAGGACGACACCACAGATTGAAAACAAGCTGAGGTGTCGTTGCCTAAGATGGATTACTAGGAGGCAGGTCTCATTTTTGTTTCCTTAGTCGCCTCTTACGACACCCACGGAAAGAGATGTGGTGGTGTTATTCAGGGCTTAAAAACGGTTAAGGTATAACGGTATGGTACAGGTATAAAATTTCAATATCGTATCAATTTAAAGGTAGAGTCAAAACGGTTAGGAATTACGGTTACGCTACCGTTTTATATCGATACCTTAACCGATATCTTTATCATTTTACAATAATATTATATATTTATTTTTATCGCTACCGTAACCGAAATTATTTCGGTATACCGAAAAAACGCCAGCGCGATGTTGCCGGCAGCGGTGGGGTGTAAAGAAAACCTTTATTTATTAATTTATGTACCACAAAAAATAACGGTACCGTTACTTAGCGGTACCAAATAATTTCGCTACCGAAATTTTTAGCTACCGGAAAATAACGGTACCGTTATTTACGGGTACCTAAAATTTAAAGGTATGACGTCATACCGCTAACCGTTTTAACTGATATTTTTTCGGTTATTCAAGCCCTGGTGTTATTCTCAATCGATCACCACACGGGGGACTTAAATAAGTTATCGTGTACCTCTTGTCGTGTGAGCGTAGCCCCTGCGCCAGCAGACGGCCCAGCCCCGCGGCGGGCGGCGCGCGCGGCAGCACGGACAGGTTGGACAGCCGCTGCTCCAGGGGCACTTCCACCTGACAACCAGTACTTATCAAACATATACAGGGCTTTAGGTAAATCTCATCACTAAAATAAAAAACCCATCAGTGTATAGCGCATTTTGTATGGGAGATAAAATTTTTTTTTCGTATTTTGACCTATTTTCCTCGGGGAAATTTGTTCAGTTTAATGGACTGATTTAGCACGCGAGAGGTTGAAAGGGATTTACCTAAAGCCCGGTATACCGCGTTATTTTTTAGTCAGTACGCAAATTTGTTGTACATACAGCAGCACGTCAGGTTATCCATTTACACTACGAAAGCCGCCGCTAATGCATTGAGATAAGGGCGATGTCAAGGTCAACATATATAGCCTGATGTGCTGCTGTGTGTACGTAAACTTTATGAAAATTTAACAAACCCATATTTTTTTGTTTTATATTGTTTCATATAAAATTTCAAGTTCGATCGTCTGAAGCATAAAAATAAATCTTTTTTTTTTTACTTGAAACTTGGTAATACTACTCTCTAATACAATTTATGACATCCGTGTTTCTGCGTTTTACGAAATTCATCCTCTAATACATTAAAAAGGGTTATAAAAAAAAAATCTCCTTTTTTACGTTCTATCAACGTTATTGACAGCTTAAGAAAAATTTGCATACTGATTAAAAAGTCACCCTGTATACATAGGAATACATTTTTTTCGCATAAGTTTTCTTCCTAATTTCCTTTGGCATAATGAATGTAGCATAATTTTTATTGTCATAATGAAACTTTTGCATAATCGTTTTTTGGCATAATGCTTTTTAAACTTAACGGTCTGTAGTTAGGTTATGTATGTTATGTTTTATGCTAGTATAAATTATAATATATATAAATATATTAAAATATATTAGTCCTAAAAACGTTATGCGTAACTAAATTATGACAAAAGTTGTTATGCGACTAAATATAGATCCACATATATACGCCTACTCAAGATTTTCCTGAACATTACTAGGTTGACGGGAATCTCCCCCTTATGGGATAAGTCCGCCTTTGTACCAAATAATAAGTATCTTTCTTTCTTCTCTCACACAGATAGTTTAATTAGTGTTAATTGTCTCTTTCTCTCACTATCAAAATGACAAAGACGACTGCTACTTAAATATAGATCAAAGTCTAAGTTGCGTTCTGTAATACGAACCTAAGTGTACATTACTAATTAGAGTATCTATGTGAGAGAACGGTATCCGTACTAGGAAAACCCTGTATGACGGATTACCAGCCAAATGTCACTTTATGTTTTTTAATCAATGTCTGCTTTGTAATTTTGTTGTACAATAAAGGATTTACATATACATATGCTCACGCCTAACATCCCTACTGGGGTAGGCAGAGCACTAGTGGTTTCAAAACCATTTGATGCCAAGTTTGACATAACTTCAGAAGGTTAGGAAGGTTCATGCAATATGATGTAAGTGGTGAGACATTGTCAGCCTTTTGCTCACAGTGCAGCAAAATCTTCATGACCCACTTACTGACTTGACTTTACTGGTTTCTTTTACTCCCAGTCCAGAATGGAAGGACTAATTAAGAGCTATAAACATTTGTATACTAGTTTAACGTGCCCTCCGAAGCACGGAAACGCTCTTGGTAAATTTCCACTTTGGTCACCCACCACGTGCCCTGCCTCTATGTACGTTGCTTAACCTCACTGATCGGTTAAGATCAGCAAGCGCCACTGGGCTACGAGCACTGCAAGTATAAGTCTGAAAGAGGGTTTTGCTTTATAATGGGCAAAAGAGAACCTGATCCCTGCCTCTATGTACGTTGCTTAACCTCACTGATCGGCTAAGGGCATTATGTATACTAACCGTGGCGCCCGGCGTCACTCGTTTCCTGCTGACTCCGCCCAATGGCTCCACATATGTGACGTCATTCGGACTAGTCTCGCCCCTGACTTTGTTCGTCTCATTTTTATTGTTTTTCTGTTTTTTCTTTGTATCTTTTGTGTCTCTGATTAAGATTTGTGTTTTTGATTTTAAGTCTGGCGTCTGAAAAAGAAGACAATAGTGTTATTTATTTATAACTTTAAATCAGTTAGCGAATTACGTAGTGATATTACAGTAATAAAAAAGCAAATAACTATAAACAAAATATTTGTATCACGTCAGGGACATTCGATTGCTTATGATTTTTAAACGGTTGAACCAATTGTGATCAAATAAAGCCCAGCTTTCAAACAAAACATACCGCATCGAAAGTGATCTATTCGTTTAGGAGCTACGATGCCACATGCCACGATGTTCGGATAGACATTGCTACAGACAGATACATGGACATACGGATTCACAGAAACAAATACTCCTCTTTTTTTGTCGGAGGTTAAAAAAAAACCTACTCACCACTTTCTCAAAGACGATTGTGACTCCTTGCAAGTATCCCAGTACTATATCCCCCGAAGAGGGCAACCTGCAGCACTGCAAAGCTAACGGATGGGCATCCCCTGTGGTCACTTGAATAGTCACTGATGGCTTGATTGGCTTCAATGATGCACTGAAAATAACGGATCTATATTTGTGACTGAAAATGGAATGGTACAACTTTGGGGATAGATGTTAAGGTTCAGATTTATTGTGATAAGCTATTGTAAATCGCTCTTATTGACAACCCCGAAAGTTGTACCGTTCACTCAACACAGTCACATTTAGTCTCAAAACAACTTTTGTCATAATTTAATTAGGCATAACGTTTTAGGACTAATTATATTTTACCATGACAACTAAACGCATAACTGTTTTCGCATAATTTTTACTAGCATAAAAACTAACCCGACATAATTATGCTTAAATAAAATCATGTCAAAAAATGATTGCCTATGCTAAAAGTTTAATTATGAATTTATGACAGTAAAAACATTGAAAATGCCAAAGTAAATTAGGAAGAAAAAATTTCGCACCATTGCCGACCTCATCTATGATCTTGGTCAAGATTATTATGTTTGTCTTATGATTATGATCTATAATATCGGGCAATTAGGTCCCGGATTTAGGAAGGCATTATTAAAAAAAATTGTGAGATTTTTTTTAAGCTTATCTTTGTTAAGGCTTCGACCATTTTAAAACAGTTATGCCAGCCTCATGATGGTGAGAAATAAATTGTTTTATTATTATACATTATAGGAATTATGAAGAAGAGGTGGCCTATACCCAAACGGGGTCACAAAAGTCATTGTTTCATCCAACCAAAAGCAGTGACATCTAGAAATAAATAGTTAACAGTAATCCCTACCCTACTAATATTATAAATGCAAAAGTAACTCTGTCTGTCTATATGTCACGCTTTCACGGCTAAACTACTGAACCGATTTTGATGAAATTTGGTACAGAGATAGATTAGACCTTGGGAAAGGATATAGGCTACATTTTATCCCACAGCTGGGCACGATATAACCTGTAGTGCATGCGGGCGGAAAGCTAGTTTTTTATAAATTATAATTTTGGCATAAGTTGGCTTTTTTTTACAAGAAAATTATTTTTTCCTGAAATTTTTGTTTTTCTCCACTGAAAATCAATTTTCCAAAACTTTTTTTTTTGTTATAAAGTGAAACTTAATATGTTTTGCTCCTGTAAACAATTTTAAGCTGCCTAGATCGGATTTTGTGGTAAAATGTAACAGCTGAGACAATAAATATTTCTATAATAGGGTTTTCTTTTTAATTTCTATTATCTATGATGTTAAAATTAAGTAAATGGTTTTAGACAGTGGTAGGTTGGTAGGTAGTTGTGTGACTAAAACAGGGAGTAGGTCGTTAAGGGTTAATGTACCATAAAGTATTTGCATTTTTTACATACCCGTTTAGCATATGTCCATAATAATGTACAACCCCACTCCTGGTAACTGCGGCCAAAGAGAGCCTTGTACCGTTCTCTTCGCTTCTCACATTAACGTCAATCTGCTTCGGAGCATCTTCCAAAACGAAGTTATATGTCGGAGTGGGAACTACGACAGAACTCGTTGATTTTTTTCTTTTCTTCCGGTTTGGTGTTGTTTCGTCGCCGTTCACTTGTAATACTAGATCTGCGGTGACCGTAACATCCCAGAAGGAAAGGAGGCGTTCGTTTCTGAAACAATCAGCCAATATAGGAAGTATTTTACCTTACGACACAAGTATATGTATACTTCGTTTAGGTATTACATTATTGAAATAATTTGCCCAACTAACATTTACAGGTCAGTTTAAAACATCGTAATACACGATGTACGTACGACTTGTGTGTGTCACCGGAAAATAAAAAGAACCGTAAGTTGTTCATGGGGACAAAAAAAGGGAGGCTTGTCCTCACAGCGGGCAGAGAAATACTCAGCCCGCACAACCAAATTGATCCCACTCATTCCCCTTACCGCTTTCTGGTTTTGCCCAGAATTGGCCATTCGGCCATCACCTGTGGCAAAAAAGATAAGTTGCCCCCTTCTTAGCTACCCCTCGACATTCAACTCGGTCATGTAGCTGTAGCGGGCCGAAGGCTGCTGACAGCTGCATGACTGATGAATGGGTCACTCTCACACGTTACGCGTTGTGTTCCAACCACAGGGCCGTGTGAGAGGGCCCAGTGACAGACCTACTTGACAGACAGCGGATGGGCGGGAACTGTCGGCGTAGCCATTTTATGGTAGCGTCGCCTTTTCCCACCCGCCCGCGTCCCCCAAAATGTTCCCTACGACAGCCGAAGGTATGCTCCTGCCTTCCCTGTCGGAGGGAGCAGAATAGTCCCCTCACCCTACACGCAGGTAGGGTCCGAGGCAGTCCCTAAGACCGGCCTATTTTTATAGGTCGCGATTGATTTTCGCCGGCATGGGGTTCGTCCCGAAACGGCTTCCCCGTACACCCACAAGGGTGTACGAGATGACATATCGACTCGACAACTTTCGAGGTAGTTTATCTACTATCGGAAAATCATACACGGCAGTTGAAATGTATTATTTAACGTATACATTTCCGGTAATTAATCAATTTAACGCGTCTCGCGGTAAAATGATCCGACGAACGCGATGTGTACGCAGATTGGTTGAAAATTCGAGGTGTTCACCAATTGGTTGAATGTCTCACTTAGAACTGCGACAAGTAGGTTTGTTAGTAGCCGAATCCAACCAACCCGTTTAGGGTTGGTTGGGTTAGGTTAGGTTAGAACTGCGACCCTCAACGAACGAGCCGAGCGAGCGTAGCGAGCGTGCCGCGGCAGCGGCCGGCGAAGTGGCAGAAACGACTCGACTGTGGTTGTCTTAAGAGGTTGTCGCATCGACCAATCAGAGAACAGTATATTATATTACGGATGTCAATTTAACGTAAAAATGTACACTGAACAGCAATTGGTCCATTCGTGTATGTTTTGACGTGTGGCAAAATCGTTAGTTGATAAACTTACAGCCAGGCAGCGTAAGTTGATCAATTAGCTAAAATTTATTGCGTTAAATAATACATTTCAACTGCCGTGTATGATTTACCGATAGTTGATAAACTACCTCGAAAATTGATCAACTTACGATTCTTATTAATTTCCGACGACATGTACGTACATCGTGTATGTGTGTTGTCACGCATCTGTCGGGTGACTTTTTATAAACTGTTTTTTTTTAGATTAGAATTAATTGAATAACTGTTCTTCTTATACATTAGATAAATCTTAAATTATGGTCTTTCCTTTAATTAGGTTAAGTTTTTGAACAGAAATAAATATTTTAATTAAATTCTTTATTTTGCTTGTACACTTAATAATATAATAATACAGAGTACTTATTACAAAGTGACGACCTGGTAGGGCACTAAAACAGAGAGGGCCATTTTCTATTCATATTATATAAATCTATCTATTTATTACTTACTTAGTCTATATTCGATATTTATATGTATTTCTTATTCAGTCTTTATTTACTACTTACAGTATACTTATGTGTATTACATACTATCTATTTATTAATAATTAATTATTATGTTTATTGTAGTTATGACACCCAAGCATCATTCACTTTCGATTGACTAGTCAAAAAACCAAGTCAGAGTCTATGTGGCGGTTTGAAAGCTTTTACACCAGGGTTAATCAATTAGGTTCTACACTTGGCTATTCCTACAAGAAAAGGGGAATGATTTGTCCAAACAAAACTTAGTCTCTTAAGCGTAACTTGAATATAAAAGCGTGAAGAATAAGAAAAATTAACTTACTGTGATCCTTCTACAAGCCAGCAAGTGTTATTTAACATTGCCAATGTCAACAGAGCTTTGGGGGAAGCATTATGGCCGAGACATTTCATGATTTCTGCTTCACCATTTTGTAAACGCCACACTCTTATCTGAGTGGATGCTGTCACTATGTACTTAGCTGATGTTTTCTGGAATAAGAAATAAAATGTTTTTATCACAAAAGGGATCATACATTAATCATGGGAGGCTCGAAGGAGGGAGGACAGTTTGTAAAAAATCCCGAAATATCATTATGTGTAGTGAGATTTTACATGTTATTAATTTTTCGTACTTAACAGACTCATGAGTTGGGCATTGCCAATTTTTTGGAGAAAGGTCTAGGCCTAGGTAGACCCTATGCCAAATTTCAGCTTCAGATGGTTCCATATTTACTTAGATAAAATTGAAAGCCTCAATTTTTTTAACATAATTTTTTTTTCTTATAACAATATTTTGTCATAACGACGACCTGATTATGACAAAAAGTAATTATGTAAAAAAAATTAGTACTTTCAATTTTATGCAAGTAAATATTGAACTTCAGGAGATGCCTAGTTTTTGAAAGAATTTATCTAGGAATCTAGAAAATTTTAAAACTAAATTGAACCTTTTTTTAATGGCCTGGCTGAGGCAATGGTGGCAATGATCAAACAGCCAATGAGTATTTTATTAGATTCCTGAGGTAGGTGACAGATCCAAATTGGAATACCACGACTCCATATAGTCTTGTAGAGGAGCGTGGCGAGCCTTGCAAGGATAGAAGCAGGCAGAGTTAGTAATATTGTCCACATGGATACAGAAAATTTAATTTTCTAAACAAAAATTGTAAGGTCTAATTTGTGGTGTGGAAATAAACATTTTTTTAAATTTAAACCTCGAATTTACTGTCAAAATTTTTCCTCCTCACCTTAACTTGTAATTTGTGGGTCCGTAATGTAAATGTTTACCCTTGTATAGTCTCAGTCACTTTAATCATTACCCCTCCTTCCCCCTTTGACTGGAACATAATATATGGTTGGCCAAAGAATAAATAAAAGTATTACTGCTTAACAACTTACCTGACTGTGTGGAACAATCTTGATGGCACTTACACTATTTGTTTGATGAATCTTATTATCAACATTCACATTGTACTTATTTCTAACTGTGGCATTGTGCAAGTCCCATTCCGAGACCACGTTATCTCTATTGATGCTGTATAAGCCATATTTTCTATGCCAATCTAAGGAAGACACCGCGTTTCTATGAAGTTTACTGTCTGTATCCTCTAACACAGTTTCCACCTTTGCTTGAGCCACAGAGTACAGTAAAATCTTGCCACTGGTAGTTCCTAAGGCTAAGCATTGAGTTTCTGACACCGATTTTCGACGTGCTCCCTTCTGAGGACTCTGGAAAATGATTTGAGGTTATGTTTATAATAACAACCACATTTAAATCAGAAGTCCAAAAACATAAAAGTAATGCTTCAAACAAGATCAGCAATTATCTTTTCAAATATATAAAAGGTAAAGTTGCACTACGTCACGTAAATAAAGCAACATTATGCTAAAAAACCACGTGTTGAGCTTACCGCGGTTTGTGCGACGATTATCCATTGTAAACAAGACGGCGGGGATGTCAAATGTAGATCAGGTGTATACTCCTGCTTCAGCACATTAGTTTCAGTGTCCCATATTCTAAGTCTACCGTCGTGACTGATAGCACCAAAATATATTCCGTCCAGCGAAAACGCAGTTTCTGCCATTTTCTCTCATGCACATCCACAAATTGACAATCTTGACATTTTCACTGACCTGACACGAGCCTGACACTGACAGCAGAGCACAGCTGTTTTTTATCTCTTTCGAAAATACAAAAGAATTTCTGTCTATACAGCCATGTTTTATGTTTTTTTTTTCCTTTACTGCTGTGGTGAGCGTAGAGTTAGCATACACAAGTCAGATTTTTTTCGTTTTTTGGATATGCCCATATTTAGAGTATAAATAAATTCTGCGTTAGTAATTACTGTACAAACGAAATAAATTATTCTCCTTTAGTTATGCCACTGACATAAAGTGTATGGACTGGCAGTCCTCTATAAATTACAGCATTTGTCTTTAGGACGCATTGAAAGTGACAAATTGAACGGAACTTGACGCAGTAAATTGTAAACAATTTGAAATATATGAAAATTTTGTTAAAATTTTAAAGACTAAGTGAATTTTTGTATAAAGTTTTATTAATATTCAATTTTGTGACTATGAGAATATGCTTGGTTTGTAAATATAAACAGAAAAAAGGAGATAATCGGTCAATGTACAAGTATGTTTTTTTACAAACTGTTTTATTGAAAAAATGTTGTTTTAAAACGTCTTAATTCTACTTTAAATGATTAGAAATTGTCGGGAAGACATTCCTCTTTTTCTAAGTATATATATAGTAATGTTAAAATGACTATAAAAGATAAAATTTTCGCATTTTCAATTTCGCTTGATTCGCCTGCTTTATTTCACTAGTGCTTCCAAAGACAGTCGATAAAAAACAATGTCGATAGAAACATGTTATAGGTATATTAGTGTAAAATATTACTTAATGTTACGTACAATGGCAAACAAAACCGTTTTTATTTTGTTGAGTACCCATGATTACTTTTTTAGGGGTATGTAGTAGACTACAAAGTTATAGTTTCGCCATATCCGTCTACTCGCAATTTTCTAAGAGACCCTTGATACTACAAAACTGTAATCACACCTTAGTACCTAAGCTTTTTAAGATAACAAGTAATGTTTGATTAATTTGCGCGTCGCTCGACACGCTCTTGAATGATTTTAGATAAATATTTAAGAGTTTACTAATCTTACCTAACCAACCAAATTTCTTACAACAGATTCCCAACCGACGAAGTTTTTAAAAAAAAAATGGCTTCAAAATATGAATGTTTCGAAGAATTGGACATCAAAGAAAAGCCACGAAATATGTTCGAAGCATTTTGACCCTAACTGTTTCATAGGAAGTAGGAAATTGTTAAAATTTGGTAGTGTTCCTACAATATTTGAAGAAAATATTCAAGGTAAAGGTTATACATAAGGGTTACTAGAAACATGTCACGATCCCCGCTAAAGGATAGTAGTAGACTTTATGAACTATTGAATAATATTTCAAAACTGAAAAAAAGAGTACCAGTTTTGAAAAATTACATACTTTAACTTTTTATAAAGTAACACAGCTTTAAATATTATTGTTTTTTGAAACTAACGCAAAAGATAAATCTTATTTCTTTAGTTTGAGTCATGAGTTATTTGAGTCATGAGACTCATGGGACATTTTTATTTTCTGTAACGTTCACTGACGTGTTTCATAAAGTGTAAATAGTGCACAGTTGACTTCTGGTATATGAAAGCAGCCTGTATAGCAAAAATGTATTCTAAGCTCTGCTTTAGAAGCGGGTATTAGACAGGTTATTGAGTTATAATTAGAACATTATTTTTATCAACTGATATTCAAATCAACAACATCTCAAATCGCTCCATCGTCAACCTCATCTATGACCTTGGTCAACATCTCAAAAAAAAAACAAACTCAACGGTTTATGAGAGATACAAAGAAGTCTAAAGAGGTTCGAACATTTTTGTATGGAGCCTGGTATACCTAAAGTTGCAAGTACATAAAATTTCCAATTTCGGCGGCCACTGATGAAACATGTGTCAATCGACAGGGAAAATTATTATAAACATAAAGTATTGATTGAAAAAATCTACTAATATATATACTTTCTGAGAAAATCGAGTTCAAAAATGCAAAAAAATATATTTTTTTTTGATGATTTCGCGGAACTAAAGTTATATGATGTCGAGTAGGCACTTATTACGCTTTATTAGTGAAATATTAATATAAAAAATACATATAATTATTTAGAAAGACTTATACCTACATCTCTTTCAACCTCTCGAGTGGTTAATCAATCCATGAAACTGAACAACTTCCCCAAAGAACATAGGTAAAAATGCGAAAAAAAAAAGTTGATCTCCCATAAAAAATGCGCTATATGCTGATGAAGTTTGTATGGAAACTCTTTTTTTTTTTCGTAATGACTAATTTAGCACCCGAGAGGTTGAATGAGATTTACCTAAAGCCCTGTATAAAATCAATATTTGTACTTTTGTATGACGACCTAAATATATTTTTCTGTCTCCCTAAATACACCAAAATGCACGTCCCACATAAGATAAAAATTATAATTTATTTTTTAATTTTAAGAACCACATCGATTTTTAGATTGATAATGGTTATTATTCTTTTTAGGATGTCTTAGAAAGTTTGAACCTAGAGTCGCGTCTGTTGGTGTACATAGTTTTTTTTGCATTTGTTTCGGGTTAACCCTTTGTATAAACTTTTATAAACACTTTGTAGTTTTGGGCTACTTTTTGTATTTTACTTAACTATACATTACAAGCGCCAGTTGTAGACTGCAGCCAAATAGTAATCAAGAAAACGGTCTCTTAGCTACTACGAATTTTTTTTCTCTACTTTTACTGCTAGTACTTTTACTGGCAATTTAGTACGAAACGCATGCCAAAAAAGCCGTAAGGCCGCCTATGGGCATTTTTGTTTTCTTATTATTTGACCGTTATCAAATGGTAAATGTTAGAAAATAAGACACTAATGTGAGAAAATGGTTTTATTGTTTACGCAAAATTGACGCTCTGCTGTAAGAAAAACAGATCATCTTATACTTACATACTTTTGGGGAAAAAGAAAAAATTAAGCTCTACATTCCGCTAGAGAACATAAATAGTCGACTTATCGACTTTTGGTCCTCACTTATTAAAAGTACAACTTGAGCTGATTGCCAAGGCAAAGTACTAAGCACTAAGGCAAAGTACAACTTGAGCTGATTGCCTGCCTACCCCGCTGGGAATACATCGACTAATCGACTTTTGGCCTCACTACGTCGAGTTCGGTTTTCTGCCGCTGCCGCCTACAGCGCCAAAATGGCGTAAATCAAATGGTCTCGTTTTTGATTTGACAACAGCCAGTCTAGTGGTATTTAACTTATTTTTTCTATGTCTATGAGTTATGCACATACATAGCTAGAATATGAATATGACGCAGAATTTATCTACATAGCAAATATTAAACGCAGTGACATACTCTTTGGCAAATATAACCAGAAAAGGCTTCCTTCCTACTATGCGCATATTATGTTTACGCTAGTTTGACGCCGACTGTTAGCATCTGTTAGTTGATGAGCAATCTTTATGAAATTTTGCAGAGCAGTGGCATAATCTAAAATTTTCTGTGCTGTAGTAGTATTAGGTATGTAAGCGTAGAGTTAGCGTACACAAGTCTAAAGTTTCGGTTTTTGGATATTCCTATGTTTAATGTACATATTCTTCTGAATTGCTGTGAAAAGGAAATAAACTCTTCCCCTTTAGTTTAGGAGATAAATACTATGATAGGTGTGTACGCTAGCTTGACGTCAAGATGGTGTACACATAGTCGTACTCAAAAACGGCTAATACCGCAGCACAGGAAGTTATACCAAAAAACTGCATAAATTCTGCCACTGCTGTGCAAAATTTAGTTTGCACAGTACAGTTTACAAGCTTTGTTTTATTACTTTGTTTCTTTTTCTATTGTTATTTTATTTTCTTTTAGAAATAAGACCAATGGGGAAGAGGGGAGTCTTTTGATACAGGCACACCACATGCTTAAAAGAAGGCTCCAACAATATTTATGTAAGTACTTACAAATTGTAAATGAAAATAAATATTTTTGTATTTTTTGTAAACAAATCTTGGCGGCCACTGATGAATTTTGTGCGGCAATCGATAGAAAAAAAAAATACAAAATGAAAGTGTTGATTGAAAAAATGTCGTAAGTTGTATACTTTCGGAGATATAGAGATTTGAAAATGAAAAAAATATTTCTTCTAACTTAGACATAAATGTTGACACATTATCCTTAAACTCCATAGTGAAGAACTTCTGTTGTAAAAGATGGATGTTCACAACGGACTCTTTTTCATACACCGACTTCAACTTAGTCAACATAGATGCAGACGTCGTACATGATAACAAATGTGAGAGCGGACCAGAATCCATACGTGTCACTATATTAAGCTCTTGAGCTTTGGCATCTTTCTTCGCCCATTCTTTCTGTGCTTTTTCTTCTGATGGACAGCTGTCAACTCCACTGACTCTCTCTAAGAATACTCACAACTTGAACTTTAGAAATTCAAAGTGTATAATTTTTGTTTGTAATAATTTGGGACATTCTATAATAATGACATGTCTAGCTGTAATTTTAATTAATATTTGCACACCTAATATAGGTAGAGCATGTTGGAAAATTGTAACAAATAACTGTATTTTACCATGTTTCCTGCAAATAAATGGATTGAATTGAATTGAATTTATTTAAAGAATCAAAATTTATAGAACATCGTTTCATATCTCCCTTAGTTGATGAGCAATCTTTATGAAATTTTGCACAGCAGTGGCAGAATTTATGCAGAGAATCTTGGTATAACTTTCTGTGCTGTAGTATTAGCCGTTTTTGAGTACGGTCATAAAGGCTAATACTACAGACGTCAAGCTAGCGTACACACCTAGGCATATCCAAAAACCGAAAATTCCGACTTGTGTATGCTAACTTTACGCTCACCTAACTCTCTACGCTCACATCACAACTTCGTCATTCTTTTTACCTTTGAGTATGTAGTATTTGTTTACTCATTTTGTCATTTCATTCGTGCTTATTTTATCTATGTCTATGCATTTGTGCCATTGCCATAGACATAGAAAAAATAAGCTCCCTCCCGTCAATAGTGTCAATGTCATTTACTTCATTCGCTTATGACCCCCGCCCACCCCGCTTGCGCTACGCTCCGAATCCTCCGATTTTCGCGTTGCGAATGTAGGTAGGCGGAGTTCGCATATTTTTTAGTTTTATTGCCAATTACCTGTCCTCTCGTTTCACTTTTCGACAGTATTCTTAAATGTTATTTTTCGCGTCTCGTGCAGCAGTGTTGTGAATTTTTAATCAGTTTCAAAGTGTAAAGTGAACAAAGGCTGTGTTGATTATGATGTCATTTTTATGATTTATCGTCCTTGGAAATATGAGTGTTAGTGTTGCGGAGTCTAGTCCGTTGTCCGATGGGCAAGACACGACGATTTCGAAATCGTCGTCCGAGGAAACTGGCTTAAATAAAAATGGACAGAACACAAGTGGAGAGGTTGCGAAAGACGAAAAATCAGAGCCCAGCACGCCAAAGTTGCATCCTATGGCGTTTACTATCGACTTTGGTGAGTCCAAAGCAGTGGACAACCGCCGCCTTGAGGAGCTAGCGAAGAAATCTCAAGCGAGACACCAACGAGTACAATCTATGTCTGCCAGTCTTATCAGACCTCCCACTCTTCAAAAGCCTCCAATGAGTGCGAAACTACCCCGAAAAACGCAAGGCTACAACTCTGAAGGCTACTTCTCCTCGGACCAGGAAGACGGTGGCCTATCGACCTCTGTCGTGGTTTCAAACAGTCCCAAAACACACAGTTCAAACATAACCAGTCCAATAACAACAAGACATATCAAATCGCCTATAAGCAATGCTTTCCAGTCCAAACGTACGTCCAAAAGCCCTATAGTCGATAGCATTATGTCCCGTAGTGACAATTATACAAACCGTCTTGGTTTAAATTTACCATTAAAAAATGCTAACAGTTCTTACAATATGACAGATGTTAATATGAGAAATGTTCACAAAACACCGAGTTATAGTAACTTAACGTATCAGCCTAGAGAGATGGAGCATATCATAGATCAGAGTCCAGAAGGAGTGATGCTAACTGATATTTCTAGTCCAGAATTAGATATTCTTACTCCAGATAATGGAATATCGACACCTGAACACTTTAAAAGTTCATTGATAAGAAAAGTCAGAGCGCAGTCTGAAACTCCTGATTTGTTGTTCCAAAGATGCACCACATTGTATGTTGATGATGAAGTTGATAGAGAATCAAATGCTTCTTCTACTGGAACATATACAATTGAAGGAGATAACTATACTGAAGAACAGAAAGCAAGAATGAGCATAGACCGTACTTTTGGCACTGACTTACTCGATGGGGCATTTGAGAAAACTCTGAAACAAAGTGGTACTGATATAGAAAAAGATCTAGAACATGTATTTGAATACCCTAACAGAGTTATTACAAAGGAACCTAGAAGAGATTTTGGTTTGAGAAGTCCAGTCACAGTGAATACTTCTTTTGAAATGCCAAAAAAAAATTGTAGAGACAAAAATGTGCTAGAAATATCTTGTTGTTATGAATCTCCTACAGAAAACGATTTGGCTGCTCAAACATCAAAGCAGATCAAATCTACACGGAGTTACTTAGAAAAAATTAAGAATAGAGTACGAACCATAACTGAGAAAACATTTGCGAAGTCGCCTCCGAAACCTGATTTAGATTTCGGTAATTTTACCTCTGTCACAACTTCTGGTGTGTTCAACACAAAAAATCCTCCAAAGGTAGAGATGCCCACTAAAAGACGATGTAGTTTAACTAAATCTGAGATAGACAAGACAGATTATATACATAGACTGTCAAGAGAATCGTCAGTACCGGTTAATTTACCCAGTGCTGTATCAGCATTTGATGATGCTCAATTTGAGAGTACAGCTTTAAGAAATGCTCAGAAAGCTTTAAGAGATGACAGTGGGGTATCATCAGATATTACACCGGACCGAGTAGTAGGAAAACTATCTTATTTAAGTCTCAATAGATGTAAAGGGGATAAAACATGGATTCAGGATTGGGCAGAAAGTGTTAAGAAATACAATAACAATGGTTTATCCGCCACTGACTCTTCAACTACTTTTATTTTGGATGATAGACCGCCGCTGAGTCCTAGACACATGGCTGCAAACCGTAAGTATTTTTTTATCTGAAATGCTTAATCCTAACTTCTATAAAGTACTATGTATATGTGCTGTATTTGGTTCTTGGAGTTAGAAAGCACAGTAATTCCCTTAATTTTGTAGACAAGGAAAAAGGACATCTTTGAAAAGGATACCTTGGTCACTGGGGTTAAAGTATGAGTGAATAAGCTTCTTTGACCGCATCTTACTTCGTTTTTTTTAGCATTAGAAATTATGTAAACAAAGAAGCAGTGGTAGTAAACATTTTTTTACGAACACAAAAACTATGATAGAAACAAGAGTTGAAATAAAATTATTGACAAGCCCAAACTCTGCCACCAATAATCTTTTTGTTTTAGAACAATGACTGTCATAATTGCTCTGAATATTAAACGGAGAGCAAGTTGAAGCTATTTTAGGCATAGATTTTAGAAACGAACCGAAATATGATTTAATTTAAATATTTAAAAACCTTTTATGCCATTCGACCCTTTCTGAGTGAGTCAGTAAGACGGAGGTTGATGAAATGTCTAGTTTTGTCTCACTTGGATTATTATGTTACAGTGTATGGTCCGTGCCTAAACAAAAAAGCTGAAAAACAAGTGCTGAGAGTGCAAAAATCGCGTATCAGATTTTGTTACCACGTCCCAAACAATCTCATTATCACATACAATATGAAGAATAGAAAGAAGTTTAAATTTAGTAATTTAATTTTCAAACTTAAGAAACTTGAGATCCCTGCCTAATTAGCAAGAAAATTTAAATAGTGCGGGCCTAGGTAAAAAGAGGTCAGAATGATTTCCTAAGTTGGTTTTACTGCCACCTGAGTTGGAGTTCTTCAAAGGAAGCTTTGGATTCTCAGCACCCAAAATATTGAAAAAATATTTAAACTAAGTAGAGTCTCTAAATGATAACCCATGATGGGTCTGGGTTTTTCGCAAGTGTGAGAGTTGAGTAATGTCGATAAGATCATGTTTCTTTTCTTTTATTGTTTACTACTGCCTGAATTTTGTAAAGTGTTGTATAAAACAAAAGTTATGCACTTTTCTTCGGATTTCAGAGATAATTATGTCAAAAAAAATTACCGAACTTATTCGGTTTTCTTTGGCTAGGAGGCAGAGATTGCACATCGCCATCTATTTTTATTTCTTTAAATATATTGTATACAGTAGCTTTAGATATCCCTGCAGTTGCTGCTGTCTTTGAGACTATTTACCCTGTATTGGTGAAGTTGTCTTTAGACGACATTTCCAAAACCAATGTATGTATGTTTAAGACCACTTATTTTACACTGGCGCTAAGAGATTTTGCTTGGGTCTCTTTTCCTTAGGCGATGGAAGCACATTTGGCAAGCTTAAAGCCTTGCTCCTCAGTCCATTCAGACCGTCTTCAGACTCGTTCATTATTGAACGTAATTATATAACAAAAACAACAACTATAAGGTAAACCGTGCGGGCACATTCCCGCCCGCGCCTCTCTCGGTCCCCTTTATCGCCTCTTCCCGCGACCCCTTACCGCGCGGGCTTTAAATAGTTTTTGTTTAAAAATTAAAAACTAAAAAATATATAACAACAAATGGAAATCCTCAAACTGAAAAATTTACTAATCGCACTCTTGTGAGATATGAGTGACGTTTGACCTGTGCTGTGACATTTTATGTTTGCAACCTCTGCTTCTTGAAGTCTTTTATAGTTTAAACTTTTCGAAATGAATTGTTTTTTTTTTTTTTTTTTTTTGTTTTTTTTTTTTTGTTTTTTTTTTTTTTTAAACTACGATCAGTCCACTAGACTATAAGCAGTTTTGTTGGGTGACTCATGGTTTGTAGGAGACACAGCCAGTGCCGCATCTTCCCATTATAGAATATTCTTCCTTTTCAGCCTCTCAGTCCTGTTCGACGCGTCGAGAAGCTGAAGGGCAAGCGGGTTTGGGTGGTTTGACAGCCGTTCAACATGCTTTTTACGACTATATTCGATTTCTTCAGCAACAGTTGGTACTTCGAGATATTTGTGTATTTCATCGTTTTTAGTGAACCACGGGGCATTTGCAATTGTTCGCAGTATGGCGTTCTGGACTCTCTGGAGACAGAGGATGTTACTTTTGCTGGCTACTCCCCAGAGTTGCATGCCATAGGTCCAGGAAGGCTTGAGGATGGCGTTGTAGATCAGTAATTTATTATCTACAGAGAGCACTGAGTTTCTTCCAATTAGCCAATGAAGGTTTCTGTATTTTAAGTTTAATTCATCTCTCTTTCGTTTGATGTGTATCTTCCAGGTAAGACGCCGGTCCAGATGGAAGCCCAAATACTTCACGCTGTCACAATGTGGTAAGATGTCTGAACCCAAATTAACTGGTGGACAGTTTTCCTTCCGAAGAGTGAATGTAATGTGGTTGGACTTTGGTGCGCTTGCTTTAATTCTCCACTTTAGAAGCCATTTATGAGTAGAGTCTAAAATGCTTTGGAGCTTGGCGCTGGCAATAGCCGGGTTGACATCGCTGGCTAGGTAGGCAATATCGTCAGCATACGTTGCTACGAATACATCATCTGCTGTTGGAAGGTCGGATGTGAAGATATTGTAGAGGACTGGCCCGAGAACAGAACCTTGAGGTACTCCAGCTTCAATGTTGTGCAGTGTAGATCTGGCATCTCCTTGCTTAACTTGAAAGGCTCTGTTAGACAAGTATGATCGTATTATGGGAAAAAGTGAGTGTGGTAGCTTTTCTTTGACCTTACACAGCAGGCCCTTGTGCCAGACACGATCAAAAGCTTGTTGGACATCCAGAAAGGCTGCAGAGCAGTACTGTTTCCGTTCGAGGCATTGTCTCGCTGAGTTGTATACCCTATGAACTTGCTCGACTGTTGAATGGGACTTTCGGAACCCAAACTGATGTGCAGGCACCACACCGCCCTCGTGGACTGATTTTATTAGCCGAGTCAAGAATACTCTCTCCCAGAGCTTAGAAATTATAGGTGTAAGGCTTATTGGTCGATACGACGTGATGTCATGTGCAGGCTTTCCAGGTTTGGGGATCATGATGATCTGTGAGAACTTCCAGTTGATTGGGAAGTGTGATGTTCTTAATGTAGCATTGAAAAGACATGCAAGGTAGGTTACACACTTTTTCGGAATTTCCTTGAGTACTTTGGCGGTTATCAGATCGAAGCCTGGTGCTTTGTTGAGCCCCAGGTTCTTGATCTCTCTGGCGATCTCTCTCGGAGAGGTTGGGGTCAAAGGAAGGCACAACTGAAAGTCTTGATCGAGGATGGAATCTATATCCGTTTCCGATTTGTTCCCTTCATTAGGTTGGAATACAGTAGCTAGATGTGCAGCAAAGGCTTCTGCTTTCTCAGCATCTGTCCGAGCCCATGTGTCAGCCTGGGAAGTCTTAATGGGTGGATATGTTGCTTGAGGTTTGTCTTTGGAGTTTATTGCTAGCCAGAGTGAGTGTTCACCTTTTCCAGAGGGGGAAAGATTCTCGAGCTTCCTATGAAGTGTGTAAGTTCTTGTATTTTTCAGGATTGTCTTTAGATTATTTGACACACGATTAAATTCAGTCTTGTCTGCCGGATGGCGACTTTCATGCCAAATTCTTCTCTTTCTGCGTTTTTCTAAAATAAGTAGTCTGATTTCCATAGGATGCATAGGGCTACGCTGATTACACTTTATGATGGGAGTGTTAATCCATGCGGCGTACTGGATAAGGTTGGTTATATACATTGATGCATCATCAACATCCTCTTTTGTTTTCATGGCCGTTCTAAGATTAATGTTTTCGTCAATGTAGTCTCTGAAGCCCTGCCAGTCTGTTTTATGATTAAATAGAGATTCTGGTTTCTCTATCTGTATTACAGTTGTGCTCACTGTGAGAATGACAGGTATGTGATTTGAAGATCCATCCAGGGAGGTCTCTATACTTATGTAATGTTGGCTGATCCCCTTGCACATAAAGAAGTCTATTAAGTCTGGGAGTTTATTTGGGTCAGCGGGCCAGTGTGTTGGGCATCCAGGTGACAGAAATTGAATTTTATTCTTTTCTATGCTTTTCCTTAGTTCTCTTCCTCTTGTGAGGGTAATACGGGAACCCCATAGTGTATTCTTGGCATTCCAGTCCCCGCCTGCAATGAAACGGCATCCGAGTGTATCAAAGTAGTTGCTGAACATCGACTCGTTTATTTTGTGCTTGGGTGGACAGTATATTGAAGACAGCACCAATGGACTCGCTCGATTTTCTAGTCTGATAGAGGTAGCTTGAATATAGTCCGTGACATAAGGATTCAAAATTGAATGTTTAAGGTTCGATTTTACAATCAAAGCTGTGCCCGCGTGAGCTCCACCATCAGGGTGTGCGGTCGTATAGACCGTATAGCCTCGGATGTTATAAGCGTTTCTTATGGTGGCGTGTGATTCTGATATAAGAACAACATCTAGATTGTGTGATTTAATAAGACACTCAAGGTCATCAATGTGTGAAGATAATCCGTTAATGTTCCAAGCTGCGATGCGTAGGGAAGTCATTTTGAACTTGTTTTGGATATGAATGTGGTAAGAAGCCCAATCAGACTGCTTATTTGTTGGATGAGAATATCTATTTTTTGACTTTGCATGAAAAGGAGATTTTCCATTGAAGTTTGATGTGGTTTGTCAAGTAGTGCATCTTGTGTTCGTCGCCCTGTAAATACATCAGAATAGAGTGCTGAAGAGGGCTCACTTTTATGTTGAGGCACTTTTGATTCTATCCAGGAATTTTGCCTGGGTAGCGGCGGGAAGTCTGAGGGACGCGGTGCCATTGCCTTTGGGGGTTGTTCTCGACGATTGATGTTTGATTTTGTTTTCCTTGCCAATATTTCGGTGTAAACCTGGCAACCCTTGTAATTTGCTGGATGGTCTTGAGAACAAAGTGCACACTTAGCTGGAGAGTTACGGTCTTTCTTTGGGCATTCCGAGGTTTTGTGTCCTTCCCCACACTTGACACAGCGGTATGGTCTCATGCAGTTATTTTTGCTATGCCCATATTGTTGGCATCGGTGACATTGTACTATGGTTTTTTGTTTGTGAGGGTCCTCGATTACAACTCGTTGGTGGAATATATATTGAATCTTTTTTACTTCCTTGTTTTTAGGGCTTGGTTCAATATTTATAAAGAATGTGGATGTGGGTTTTTTATTTGGCCCATAGCGAGCATTAATAATTTCTCCTCTTATTTTATTTCCTGTTTTTTCTATCTCTTCCACAATTTCACTATGGGGTGTGGTGTGGTGTAGGTTGCGAATAACTACCCTATAACATTTGGTGTCTTTTCTAGAGAAGGTGTGTCCTATAAGATTATTCTGCCTAATGACATCAATAACTTTTTTATAGTTTTCGACTGAGTCCACCATTATTCGGAGTAGATCTTTGTTTACAATTTTGAATTTGTAACCAATTTGGCCAATTGTTGTGGTAATAAGCTTGTTCAATTCATTTACGTTTTCTATCCCATACAGAATTATAGGGGGTGGTTTGTTGGGTAATTCTGAAGAGGTTTTGTTGTTTCCAGCATCATCCAGGGGGAGTCCAGAAAAACTGTTCCGAGTTTGAGTAGCAGGAGAGATAGGTGGGGAATCTCCTCTGATTTTACGCTTCTTGATAATAGGTCTTTGCCATTGTGGTGGTTCTGACGATAGTGGCGACGGTGGGGTGAGCTCAGGGTCATTTGATTGTAAGTCCTCTACCGTAGGTTGCGTACACACATTCATACCAACTGTTGTTTCATGTTGTGAAGGCTTAGCCTGGCGTTCAAAAAAGCTTTTATGAAAGATTTGTTGGGTGAAATGTTTTCTAGTGGCATCTGTGTTGTTTTGTTTATTATTTGTTGTGTCACTCATTTTTAGGAATCATTTGCTAATTTTTGGATTCTTATTATGGCAACACTTCAAACGTCAGTTGAAATAAAAGAGTCATAATGATAGAAAACTTCGAGGGTAGAAAAATATAATTTTTTTCAGGTTAGCACTGTAGTTTTAAGATGTTTTAGCAGTTTTTTCACGAGTTTCGCGTCGAAATAGCACTAGCACTATACACTGCGACGCAATTTTCACTTTCGAACACTCTTTTGATGAAAGAATCCAGTTTTGAGATGAAACAAAGTGCACTGTTATTTATCAACGTTTTCACTATGTTTGGCGAATTTCGCGCGGAGATAACACTTTTACAAGTGTACTACGCAAAGATTTGCACTTTTCGATCGATTTTTTGTTGAAAATCAAACTTTTTCCGGGAAAAATCTTTGAGAATACAAAGTACGCGAAGTTACTTCGAACACATCAGTGTTGCTATAGCTTTTTATTGTTTTGTTTATTTGTATTAATTTAAGTTTCGTAGAATAAATTTAAATTACAATGTAATATTATTAAAATATGAATAAAGTGTCACATTATTGGGCACTTAGAACCTAAAAACATAAATTAGAAATACAATACCTATGCAATTATTCGTATTTTTTTCGTTCGCCACACATTAATATGACAGATGAAAGACTCAAATTTCACAAGATTCTAATGCTAAAAAAAAATGAAGTATAGGTTGTGGTCAAAAGCGAACATTCTTAATGATGGATTTTCTTTTTATTTTTTTTAAATTTTTCCCTAGTCGCCGGATAGATGGCGCTAAACTATGTACGTTACTGCAAGGAACGGAACGTTAAATTATTTTTGATTAATTCACTTGAACGTAATTTTGAGATCATAAAACGAAACGTTATCGTCATATCACATCAATAAATCACGTCTACCATACGTAGTTAGGCGATTTTACGAAAACAACTAAAAAACAAAACTGAATTATAACAAAACGCGAGAAAACTAGGATGATTGGAAAGCCAAAACATACTCAGAATATTTGATGCAATGTTTTTCTCCAAGCCTTTTGGCTTTGGCACCTAGTAACGGAGTCAGTTCAGCGCCATCTAGAGAGCTCTGGGGAACTACTTTTTTTTTAATACCCAAAAAGAAAACCTCCCATTAATAAAAAAGGAAGGACTTCACAAAATTGCCACAGGGAAATTTGCGGGCGTAACATAACTTTACTTTAGACACTTTCAATCAAAGGACGCCACAGCTGTGTCTATTTTGCTGTAACACCATAAACGCATTTCGCCACAATCGCTATTCGTCAGAGACGCGATTGTGGTGACAGGGATACCTATCATAAATGTCGATATTTTATTCTGCGTCCGCGTCGATACGATTTCGCCAGTATCCCGTAGCGAATAGGATACACGAGTCTAAAAAAGATCACTCACATCAAAAAATGATTGCCCCAAGCGCGTAATTGCGGTTTATGCAGTTTTTAACCCCCGACAAAAAAGACGGGTGTTATAAGTTTGACGTGCGTGTCTTTGTATCTTCTATGGCTGTGGCATCGTAGCCAGTGGCGTAGCTACCGGAGGGTAGACGGGGCAGTGCCCCGGGGCCCTAAGCTCAGGGGGCCTCTCGGACTCAAACTTACAAACCATAAATTGAACTAGTGAAAATTTCTCCCACATTCGGAATATAAATAAACCAGATTCCAGGAACGATTCCAGGATTCGTTTCCTGATATTTCCAGGTAGATATTTTCTTTTATGTTCATAAAAAAGTTTTAATTTGTTCATTAAAATAGGTTACAATTTGCATTTGCTTTTTAATTTTATTATGGAGACTACTGTATTACGACAAATCTGGATTACGACAAATCTGGAGTACATCAAAATCGTAACACAGAGAATACGGAACTAACGATTTTAAATAGTTTAGTTGGGGCCCTAGTTAATTTTTTGCCCCCAGGGCCTTTGGTTACCTAGCTCTAGCTACGCCACTGATCGTAGCTCCTAAACGAATGGAGCGATTTCGATAGGTTTTTTTGTTTGAAAATTGTCGTAACGTAATCGAGATGGTTTTTAGGTGTACAGGTTGAAAAAGAACCTGCTACTTTTTTTTTTTTTTTTTTTTGGGGGGGATTTTTTTTCTAAACGTAGACACCACTCGTGCGCACCCCCCGAGCGCTACCCGCACCCCTTGCGGGCCTGGTGTAGGAGTAATGTCTACGTTTAGGCAAAAAATGAACTATTCCCATTGAAAAAATTTTTTTAAATTTTTTTTAATATAAATACATGTTCTTTGAGTGATACTGGTTCAGGATTTTGAATGTAGCTAGGAGGTTTTTTTTCACCCAGTATTTGATCTAAATTGTAAGAGTATCAAAAATTGTTTTGGGAATTCATATAGGTTCTTTGGGGAAAGTTCTTTCAGTTTCATGGGGGAGAATGACCACCTAAAGTTTCGCTATACTAGAATCATATAGATAGGTACTTAAAAGAATGTAAACAACACGAAAAAGGTTTTTTCACATTCACAACATTTAATTCTCATACGTTGTATTTTACTTTATCGGAAAAAAATAATTGTTCATGTATTTTTTTTATTTTTTATTATATGATGGGTTAACTCTTGACCTCAATCTTGACCATAAGGTTAAAGATGAGGTCGACGATGGAGCGAGCTAACCCAGAAAATGCCTATACAGGGACTGGTACTCCCTCGCACCGACGAAACACAGCAAGCTGTTTGGCGTCGGACTTCGGTAGGAGGGTGGTCGCGAACCAGACGGCTCTTTACAGAGCCTACCACACCGCATGAGACCGCATGTATCACTTTTAACGGACATAAAAATATATTATTCGTCTCCAATAAACTACAAATTTAACGCTTTTAATCTATTAATTTAGTAATAGTATTTGAATAAGATAATTAATTAGAAACCTGTTACCGAAAAAACACCCAATTCTAGGTTTGACAAAAAATAAATTACGACCAATTTTAAGAGTACCCGTTTTGCTTGGACCATATTTAACAATTGGTGATTTTTAATTCTGCCGGATAATCTGAAACCTGCAAAACTGTCTGATTTGACAGCTTAAGTTTGTTTACATTCTTTTAAAAACCTACTTGATTCTAGTATAGTCTAGTCTGAAGTCCCCGTATGTGAAGTTGACGCCGGAAACGAATTTCGACACAATCGCTACTCGTCACAAACGGAATTGTAGTGACGTGACGACACAGATTAATAAATCTGAAACGAACAGCGGTTGTGATTGTGAGACAGACACATTTACTTACACACGTCAAACTTATAACACCCATCTTTTTTCGTTGGCTGGGTTATTATTAAAGAAAACCGATAAAGATGCAAGATAAGGGGAATTTACGATTATTAGATTTTATCACGAATCTTGATAAGAAATGCATGTTTGAAGCAATATCATTAGAACAGAACGTACTCACGCCATATATCCCTGTTGGGCTAGGCAGAGCCTCAAGTAGTTTTATTTAACCACATGACGCTGGTTGACTTACATTATGAGGGTTATTTATGTATGTATATGTATAAACACTTACTTCCCAGCCCATATACGTCCCCACCGAAGGGCACGGGCCTTCCTTCGAAACTCGAAGGGGATTAAGGCCATAGTCCACCACGCTGGCCCAATGCGGGTTGGTGGACCACTCGTCTTTCGAAAATGAATTTTCTTGGACGTGCGGGTTTCATCACGACCGTTAAGCAAGTGATAATTAGAAATTAGAAATCTGCACATATAAATCCGAAAAGACGAATTTAGGGTTACAGGCTCGCACCAGGATTTGAACCCGCGACCTTCGGATTACAAATCTGGCTCATTACCAACTGGGCTATCACCGCTTTTTTTCGAAAGGACGAATTTAGTGGTACAGGAACGCACCAAGATTTGAACCCGTATAAACACTATTTGTACAAAAACACATCTACAAATAATTTACAAAAGAGTACAAAAAGGGTAATGTACAGAGGCGGGCGTATCCCTTAAGAGGGATTTCTTCCAGCCAACCTTAGAGATGACGAAAGTAAGGGCCTTACCACAAAAATAAAACTAAAACTAGACAATTTTTACAAATAGCTGCAAGGGCACAGATTAGGGTTATACGAATTCGGGAACACAGACGCAGGCAGAGAATTCCCGTCCTTATTTATTTGTTTTTTTTTTCAGCTCATAGTCCACGTGGCACACCCACCAAAATCCCAAGTCCAGTGGGAACTCTTCTAACCAGAAGAACACCGGTAAGTTTTTTTATAACAGTTTTCAACTTTCACATTAACGGTTTTTTTAGTGTAATTAACCCGTCGCGCGCTTGTTTACGCGTGCGATACAAATCCTGCACACACGGGTGTGCACAGACATCGCCCGAGGGTTTAAAGAAAATAAACATAGAAACATTTTTGTAACACTATTTGGGGGTGTAGAAAATACTATACTATGTCCAAGATAGGATGGTGATTTTGACAGATGAGATCTTGCCGTATGAGATGACTTTATTAGTTATTGTTTCATTCTAATTATTTCGTTACTGCTAATAATGACTACACCTGTTATTGAGTAACTAATAGCATACTAGTACCAGTGCTTATACTAGTTAAGGTAGACGTGTCCCATTATAAAAGGATCTGTCAAAATCACCATCCTATCTTGGACATAGTATAATAAAACTAATTCTTTGACCTGAAATCAGACAGACAGACAGACAAACCATTTATTCACCGTTAGGTACATGCAGTCCACAATAGCTTATTCTAAACAAAATATAGATATTACGATCTATTGAGGCAATGAACCATGCCGCAAGTGTATGACGACAAAGACGACTGTTACAGTGGCGTGCATTCCATACAAGCAGAAAAGCAGTGCCTACCCTAGGGTATTCAAGGAAAATAAAACAAAAATTAAATATATAATGTACACTAACGATCACAGAATCAAACGAATATAAACATTTTACTAAATCACGTTATCTAGGTACATTATATTTTTACCGAATTTAAACTTTTTCAAAACAGAGCCATCTAAATAGTTACTAGTTCAACATTAGAGAGCCGTGCCGCTCGCCACCACCGCTAGATGGCGAAGCTTATAAGCACTCGTTTGAAATGCCTTTTTTGTTGAAAAATGCTGGCTTCTGATTGGCTGTTTCGCCTCCCCCGCGAAAAATTAACGAACTGATTGTATGGCGAAAAAAGCTCTGCCTATAAAGCGATGCTACCAAATTGAGAAGTGTCAATTTTGGTAAGTTTGGAAGGGCTGTTATAGATTTTTAATTTTGCGGCATTTTTTTCTTATTGGATTGTTTTTCTTTTGCAACTACGAACGAAAACTTTTGCAAATTATTGTTTTATCAGTTTATAGTTATTATTAGACATTTGTTTAGAACAAAATGAGAACAATAAGTTGTGAAAAGTGTGGTGATGATGTTTGTTTGCCGAAACTGCGTAATTTTTCAAGTTTCCCTTTTTAAGAAAAAGTAAACATTATCGCAAAAGGCCAAGTAAGACATTTTAATACTAAAATATACGACATTCATAATAATTGGCTCACAGGCTGTGTGCATAGGTACTAATAGGGTGAACGTACCTAATACCAGCCCCGTACCTAATACCAGCCCCTTCACTTATTTGTTTGATAATAAGATTACCTTTCATTATTACGTACTCCTGTTGCCATTAAAAATATATATATATTCGGTAGAAATTTTAAAACCAAATTTGGCAACACTTGCATAATCATGTGAGTGTCAGTTTCAAATCGAATCTGGCACGGTGTGGATATCCGCCATATTGCTATTTTACCGACAATTTTACCGGTAGCTAAAAATAGTTATATTTCACATATTTCTTGCTTTGCATGTCATGATTTGTTAGATTATGGGTTAATATATTGTAATGCATGGATTTCTGAGTAAATATACAAGTTTTGCCCGTGATTCTAGTAGAAATTGACAGGGCTGCAATTAGAAACACGAAATGTATGGAGCATCAAATACCAGCCCCGGGGGCTGGTACTAGGGACTCCATACATTCGATTGAGTACCTAATTACCGCCGTGTCTTAATAATTAGGGATGTCACAAACGTTATCGAAGGTTAAGTTTGGATCTCAGTGGAGTTGATTTTAGAGGAAATAAAGTGTAGGTAGTTCTAATGGAGATCGCCATTTTCCTAATTTATGGAATAAACACAGTATTTATTTATTTATTTTATTTTATTCAAAAAGGTACAGTAACAGATGACGGATCAGAATCTTAATATATAATTATACTTAAGTAGCAATATAAATCTGAAATCCGATTATAACTTAAGTAAATAGCGACAATTGTACCCGATTACCTCATTATTTACTCAACTCGCATGATATTGTACCCCATATTACCTAACTAGCTTTCCGCCCGCGGTTTCTCCCGCGTTAAATGAGTTTGCCCGTGGTAATGAAGTATCCCGCGTTAAATGTCATATCCAGGATCTAACCTAGACGTGCTAAGTTTCTTCCTTGTCGGTGTTCATATGTGTTTTTTTTTCGAATTTTTAATTTGATTATCAATACCTTTTATGCAGCTTCGAGGCTATACAACTCAGTGATTTTACTAGCTTTGAAGCTTTAGAATGTAACATTTTATTTGTTTTTTTAATTTTTAAAATGATCAGTATTAAGTCAAATTATGTGCAACAATTATGTAAAACTCAGCGATTTATTTGAGTTTTGTTGGATTTTTGTAATATTATGATTATTACAACCTTCTATCCAGCATTCAACAATTTTGTTTTATTTAACACATATATTATATATATATAAAAAAACAGAATATATATATACCTTTTTTTATAAATAAATAAATTATTAATTATTATTTGTAAAAAAGACGCCACCTTTCGAAAAATTAAGTATAAGCCGCAGTTCAGGCCCCCTAACCAAATTTACTTTTAAATTATGTTAAGTTTTGTTTTTGTTAACTTTTCTAATTTTTATTTGTTATTGATTTTTTGGGTAATTGGTAAATAAAAGACTGATTTTGTTACGCTTACGCATTTATTCATTCATATTCAGAATGCAGCTCAAAGACTTTTAAGACATGACCCTATGCTAGGCTGCTATTCGGTACACAAAAGGCTGGTACTAGATACAGCGTGGCTGGAACTAGATACACAGGGTATTTTTCTGTTTGACATTATTTTAAAAAAAATCTACGCAACTTACGATTAATTACCCTAATAAATATAATTCTCCATTAAATAACCTATCATTTAAAATATATAACAGTAGTTTTGAGCTACAAGTTTATGCAGGATGATTTTTTAAACATCAAAATTGCACCAAAGGGCTGGCAATAGGGGCGTTCACCCTACTAACCGTTTATTTTGTGTTCCGTGCATTTTTAAAAGTTTGGAAGCACAGGTTATTTTGATTTGAATAACCTTAAGTTGTTTTAACTAACATTCTAAAATCTTAATTTTTTATTTATTTATTATAAGATGGGTTAACTCTTGACCTCAATCTTCATAATAATTTTCATCACTAAAAGTTCACTGCCTACCCTGCCTAAAATGTCTATGCACGCCACTGGTTACTTAAGTATAGGTCATAGTCCGAGTCGCGTTCTGTAATATGGACCTAAAACTAGGAATGCTGAAGCAGGTTGGGAACGAGACGAATGCAGACAATCAAGGCCATCTTATACTAGGCTGGGCCCTTGGCACACAAGAATTTGGGGCCCTTTTGGAAAGTAACCGTGTGGTGATCGGTTTTTAACCGTGTGGTGATCGGTTTTTAACCGTGTGGTGATCGGTTGAGAATAACACCACCCCATCTCTTTCCGTGGGTATCGTAAGAGGCGACTAAGGAAACGCAAATGAGACCTGCCTCCTAGTAATCCATCCCAGGCAACGACACTTCATTTTTTTCTGGATCTGAGGTGTCGTCCTATGGTCTTATGCGGTGTGGTAGGCTCTGTAAAGGGCCGTCTGGTTCGCGACCACCCTCCTACCGAAGTCCGACGCCAAACGGCTTGCTGTGTTACGTCGGTGCGTAGGAGTACCAGTGCCTTTATAGGCATTTTCTGGGTTAGCTCGCTCCATCGTCGACCTCATCTTTGACCTTATGGTCAAGACTGAGGTCAAGAGTTAACCCATCTTATAATAAAAAAAAGTAAAAAAAGCGAACTATATATTTTTTTTTATACAGTATGATGTAATATGTCATTAATGATATTAGAATGCTGCTGTTTTTTTGGTTACGATTATGATAACGGTTTCCTTGATCGCTAGATGGTGTACTTAGTAAATTAGGTAGGATGCGTTCGGAAATATTACAGTAGAATTAGTACAGTAGAAATAAACGCAGTCATCGATATAATGGCGTAGTATATTCCTTGTAAATACCTTCTGATAAGATTACTGACTTGTGAAAAAAGTTTAATATGCCCGACAAAAATGTTTTGAGAATAAATGTGTGAGAGAAATTGTCGGTCCTTCGGGGCACCTGAGAATGGGGGCCCGGGGCACGGGCTCCGTGTGCCCTTATGGTGAAGACGGTATTGCAGACAATATCCTCATAACATAGCAATATCCGGCCCTGAAATAAAAAATCCCTTCTAATATCCCTAATCCCTCTAATCCTTTCCTTCATATTCCTCAGGAGTTCGAACCGAAGGAGTTGAAAATATTCACGATGTTTATACCGATGGAAGACGAAACATTTTGACGTGCCAGTAACTAAGTCCAAGATATCGAAGAAATTACAAGATTGACACTAGGTTAATCAATTAGGGCAAGCCATAGGCAAGAAATAGAATGGGGAAGGTGACATTTTATCTTGGTATTTTTAAAATATTTAATCTTATAATTTAAGGCTTAAGGATCAAAAAACTAGTTCATTTTTTATTGTGTATATTAATTTTCTATCATTTATTAAAGTTAATTAAAATGAGTGCCTGGTCGCACTTTAACGGCTCTTTGCGAATTTTCCTTTGTCTGAACAATAAACGGCAGTTTATTTATTGTTCAGGCCAAGGAAAACAAATCAGGTGTGATTCGAACTTTACTAAACTTTAAAAAATTACAAAAATAAAATTTTAAAATATGAATTCTGTTTGGTAACCCTTTATTATTAGATAAAAATGTCACCTTCCTCATTGAAGTTACAAAACCATAGACTAATAGTTGCCATACTAAACATCGTAACTCACTGAGTAGTTCAAAAATTACTGGACAGATGTCGTACTGTAAGTTTATTTCAAAAAAGATTCTTATTTACTCGCATATTGTACAGTTCCTTGACAACCAACGCCATCTAGATAAAATGCAAGTAACTAAATGCTTAATGACTTGCTTTGTTAGTTCTATATCTGTCTTGTGGTGGCGTTGTAGGTGAAGATATTTACATAACTAGTTCAAAATGCTAAGCCTTCAGTCTGAAATTGTGAGATATATTGGTCCATGACAACAAGGCCCACTTGCATAAAGCAAGGTTATCTTTTGAACCATGGGCTTAGTACTTCTAAGCCTAAATAACTATAATGACCACAGAATAAATAAGGCACAATGAAAGTCAAACCGAATAACCTCCAAAATATAGGTCTAAAAAAATTCTTCCCACGAAATGTAACAATTTTTTTTTTTAATCGTCTTTTACTGTGGCAATCAGTTGATCACACAAGTTGTATTTCGACCTATGTTCCATGGACTACGTTGTTTTGTTTCACATCAATAATTTAAAGACTACAAAAATTAAATAATGTTCTTATGCCCTAATAAATTGTTCAGTATACTGGATTGATTGTCATCCTACATTTTCGTTATCTAATAAAGTCACCCAATTATACTCCATATCGCCTCTTACGATTTGTGTTCCAGTATTATTCTTTCAATCCCTAAGGGGGTGGCAGACCATTCGTTGGTTTAGGGTTTGCAAAAACATTTTTGGTTCAATACAGCAAGAATATCGCGTCCTAACCCTAACTAAACCTAGAAAACTAAAATTGGTAAAACTTTGCTTTTTCTTAATTAAATGTAAATTAAATTAGTTTGATAGTTTGAGCATTTAATATTTTTTAACTTATTTGTAGATCTTATTATAATGTTTGTATGTATCTCTAGTTTTCTGATTAAAAGTTTTTTTAAGTTACTTCGTATCGTTTGATTATAAATTAAATTTTAGATACTGCAGAAAATTTTAAAAGCAAATTGCTTGGAGAAGGCTACAGTCAAATGGTCTGTCAATCTTACTTACTTTCTTTATTCTTTTATACAGTTTATGAATTCCGCTGTCTGTCCGCTTAGACCTCTTAAACTACTCAACGGATTTTAATGCAGTTTTCAGCAATATATAGAGTGTTTTAAGAGGAAGGTTTATATTAATAACTCATTCCTGAAACTCCCACGGGAACGAAGTACCAGACGGGAAGCTAGTATATTATAAATTATAAATACGAAAGTTTGTTAAGATATTTATTACTACTTACTACGAACGGATTTTGATGAATCTTTACTGTAATATAGCTTACACATACACATTGGAAAACACATAGGTAGGCCACATAATTTTCCCAAATTCCCATTTTTTTATTTTTTCTGTATATGTTTTGCGAGGTGTTCAATATTTAATCGAGCGATAAATAATGTGAAATTGGGGTCCTCAAACAATAAATTAGTTTTCAAAAATTAATTACACCAACTCAGTTAGGTTGAGCTGTAAGGTGACGTTAAAAATGACCCAAATCAGATTTTTGGCTTGTACATTCTTTATCACCATAGAAGTAAACCATTAAAAATCCCCATCCCTAGGGTGTCCGCGTTAAATAATAGACCAATCTATATTAGATTACCTATCGAATGATATTAGAATCACAGAACAGAATTTTTAATTATCCCGCTAGGTATGTTCGCTTGAAGGCTCGAAGTTCGGGAAAAAGTAAGTTAATCACATTCGGCTATCTCAAAAAACTGTATCTGTGTTGTCGAAATGTAAATGTTATTGTATGTTATTGTAAGAAGTTCGTAATAGTTATTAAGTAACAAGACTCAGGGTTACCTAATATTATATCATTTTATTGTATTTTATATACATTTACTGTATTTTATATAAAATTACCTATCGAACAAAATAAAATACATTGTTAAAAAGTCATTAGCTAAAAATAAAATAAAAGTACTTTTTGTATCGTGGCAAGAGTACACGCTCTAAATTTAAAAAAAAACATGGATTTAAATAGGACCGTGGCAAGCGGAAACGCCTTAAAAAAGTGTGGCAACAGTAAACCGTGGCATGAGCGGAATAACCCCCAGAAACTCTAGAAAATGACCCCGGTTTTACTTTTTTTAAATTAATTTATCTGAGATTTTTTTTTAAAGTTCACCTTTTCATTATGTCGTCTGAAAATGATTTTTGTCGCCAAAACATACATCTCGCTGCCAGTTTAAAATAAATAGTTATCCAAATATTTTTTTCTACTTTTTATACTACACAGTCGAACCAAATAATTGTGAAAGCTAACTTAATTTTTTTTGAGAACCCAAACTTCATATTATTTGTCGCCCAATTAAATGCGATCTATTACTCAATTAATTACTGTTGCTAAAAGATAAATACGTTATCTAATGAATGCCATTAGGTTATTTTGCTAGAATGTTAGCAGTGCAGTGTAATTTTATAAATCGAAAGATTTCTACAAAAGAATTGCAAAAGAAGAGTTATCGCCACGCATCGGACTGTAAAATAAAAATCCACTCACTGTTACCGGTTGCATTCAAAGCTGCCTACATACTCTGTAAAATAATCGTAACGATTACAAAAGCTTCACACAATGGAATGTTGTGGGCACTTCTGATTCTGGCTGCATAAATTACCATGCTGTTGTCATACAAAAGCAGCTCATGGTACGAATTCTGAACGGTGACTCATATGTCAAATATTCGCAAGCACTAGAATCACTAAAAAGACAGAGCCATATATGCACAAGAATAGAATAGAATCACTAATAGAGATTTCTAGGGAGCTGTGATAGGATATGCATGTTTAATACTTAATTGTTTGGAATTTGGAAAATGAGGCAAGTAATTTTCACAGGGGATGCGTAACCAAAGTGGTATTTCCGTGCTTCAGAGGGCAAGTTAAGAAGTCAGTGTCAATTGACTATACCTACAATAAACTAACAACAGGGTTAGTCGATTGCGCGACATACTTTTTACGTACCTAAATGATGGTGAAAAGTACAAATTGGCAATTGGAGACTGTTTGATTCAGTTTAAAAATCGTTCTTGACCTGTTTTATTCATTTTTTTCTAATGGCTTCAACTGAAAACTAATTTGGATGTGAAGTGTGTTTGCGTACGCGGCTCATTTTGGCGGGAGTCCAATCGGAGTATTGATATTACTATTTGGCAGGCAAAGGCAAAGCGAAGGACGCAGCCATAAGAAGTTTTGTCTCAAAACTTTATATCCGTTCAGAAATAGGTTTGCTAGACTTTGTAAATTGCTGTAAAATACGTAGTGTTATGAAACTGGAAAAACAAAACTCATCATTTCGTTTCCAAAAATAAATAAGTGAAAACTGACATCCTTAAAATTTCATGTTCTTAAAAAAACACTTTGTTATATTTGCGTAGAACTTTTCCATGAGAGACAATCACTTATGTCTATGGGGAAACCTAATCCAACAAAAAATTAACAATCGCAAAATACCACATAATACTTAATAGTAAATACGCTACCAAACATGTCTAACACATGTGTTTTAGAAGCCTTTACCCTGCAGAAATAGAAAGTATGTAAACTAGGTATCACATCCAACCTGTTACAATGCCCTTTTACTGGCACAATTCTAAACCGGTATAAAAAAAGTAATTTTTAACCGTCCGTAATCAGCGAATTAATCAGCAGGTGTGGTCGCCATTTTATGACGTCATAGAATGGCCGCCAAAGTGAATATTATTGTAGTCATAAGTAAAAGCGGAATCCCTACTAATATTATAAATGCGAAAGTAACTCTGTCTATCTGTCTGTTAAGCTTTTACGGCTCAACTATTTTATTTATAAATGTGGTAAGGAGATATATTAAACCTTGAGAAAGAACATAGGGCTACATTTATTTATCCCACAGCTGGGCACGATAAAACCTGTAGTCCACGCGGGCGGAAAGCTTGTATTATAAATGCGAAAGTTGGTGAATATGCGTGAATGTTTGTTACTCTATACGCTCAAACGGCTGGAACAATTTTGATGAAATTTGGTGTGGAGGTGGCTGACACCCATGGATTAACATATATGCTACATAAACTAGTAGAAAAATAATTATTAGATCGGGTCCGCAATTTCGTATTTTGTTCCAGATTGCGGCTGCCGATAGAACTGGTGCATCGATAACCATAGTAGATTACCCAACAAGTGAAAAAAAGGTGAATTCTTTTCGAGGGATGCAAGAGCCGAGATGATTTTTTTTTTCACGTGTTAGGTACTGTACTTTGTACCATCTACTACGAGAAAAAGAAAATAATTACTCTGTGACAGTAAATTATCAACAATAGCTGCTGCTTTAACGCGAAATGACTCTGGAACGAGAGGTTCACTTTCATCACTGGATGTCGAACTAATTTTTATAATTTTGAGACAAAAACTTTTAACAGAAACTTTTAATTGCATGAAAATTGCACAGAAAATTATTCTAAATTTAAAATGTTTAACCGAGCCATATTCAATACGTTTTTATAGCGAGAGTATGCAACCTCCTTGCACATTTTCTTTTGTTTTCTTACTAAAATCCGTATATTCGCGCATGTTCCAAATTCAAAATGTTTTATTCACTCTGTGAAATAAACAGCGTTTTATTCACTGTTTTTGAAGAATAACGGACCCTTTTCGAGGGGCAATGGTAAAAAAATTATTAAAACACCACCCCATCTTGACGGCCGGTTTGGTCGAGTGCGAGTATTAGTAGCGATACTTATTTATCCACGGGTTGGATTTCCAGTCGGAGCAAAATGTATGCCTTCGATGTTTGTTCTTGGGTCATGGGTGTTCGCGTTTGTCTTTGTGTATGTTCTAAGGGACCCACAACACAAGGAATGACCTAAACGTGGGCCTTTGAGTATGTAGATGGTCTGAAAATGGATACTAGTATGTCCTTTCGTAAGGAAATTATAATCTATCTCTGTACCACATCAAAATCGGTTCAGTAGTTTAGGCGTGAAAGCGTAACAGACAGAGTAACTTTCGCATTTATTCGCCTTGTGGTGATCGGTTGAGAATAACACCACCCTATTTCTTTCCGTGGGTGTCGTAAGAGGCGACTAAGGAAACAAATTAATGAGGCCTGCCTCACTCCATCCTAGGCAACGACACGAGCGTTTCCTTCTTTCGGTAGGAACGTACCTCGTTGTTGTCGTTTGATTCCAGTCGTTATAAAACTCCGACACCAGAGTTAGCCAAGTTCGCTAGACAATTGGCTATACCTACACGATAAAGATGTGATTTTTACATACCTAGCACGGCCCGCGACAAACTCGGACGTCACGCCACTCGGATGACAGTGAAACTTCACTTTGATTGCGCGAGGGCACTATGCAAATAAGCCGTGTGGTGATCGGTTGAGATTAACACCACCCCATCTCTTTCCGTGGGTGTCGTAAGAGGCGACTAAGGAAACACAAATGAGACCTGCCTCCTAGTAATCCATCCCAGGCAACGACACTTTTTTTTTTTCTGAATCTGAGGTGTCGTCCTATGGTCTCATGCGGTGTGGTAGGCTCTGTAAAGCGCCGTCTGGTTCGCGACCACCCTCCTATCGAAGTCCGACGCCAAACAGCTTGCTGTGTTCCGTCGGTGCGTGGGAGTACCAGTGCCTTTATAGGCATTTTCTGGGTTAACTCGCTCCATCGTCGACCTCATCTTTGACCTTATGGTCAAGATTGAGGTCAAGAGTTAAACCATCTTATAATAAAAAAAATAAAAAAATGCTCGCTCGCCTTCTGGGTCGTTGTCTTTTCGACCCTTTTTTGACATTCGACCGCGAGCACGTTGTGCTTAAGCTGCTGGTCTGTACTTACAATTATGCCCTTATTACAGAAGGATACTCAAGTCTTAATCTATACTTAAGTATTGATTGTCACTTTATCTCACTATCAAAATGACAAAGGCGACTGCTACTTAAGTATAGATAACCACTGCCGACTGCTACTTAGTAAGGTTTTAACCGTGTGGTGATCGGTTGAGAATAACACCACCCCATCTCTTTCCGTGGGTGTCGTAAGAGGCGACTAAGGAAACACAAATGAGACCTGCCTCCTAGTAATCCATCCCAGGCAACGACACTTCATTTTTTTCTGAATCTGAGGTGTCGTCCTATGGTCTCATGCGGTGTGGTAGGCTCTGTAAAGGGCCGTCTGGTTCGCGACCACCCTCCTACCGAAGTCCGACGCCAAACAGCTTGCTGTGTTCCGTCGGTGCGTGGGAGTACCAGTGCCTTTATAGGCATTTTCTGGGTTAACTCGCTCCATCGTCGACCTCATCTTAGACCTTATGGTCAAGATTGAGGTCAAGAGTTAACCCATCTTAAAATAAAAAAAAGATCAGAGTCTGAGTCGCATTCTGTAATACAGACCTATTTATTTATTTTAATGGAGGTTCAACAGCTTATAATATACATAGTGTTCAACATTTTAAAAGCAATAAGCCAATTACAGATCCTCACATGTAGAAATAGCAGTCGCAATAGCAGTCGTCTTTTGATAGTGAGAGAAAGAGACAATCAATACTTAAGTATAGATCAAGCCTTGAGTCTCTTTCTTAATACGGGCCTCAGAGCGAAAACTAGTGTAACCATGAGCAATTTGATATTTTTAGACCGTAACAGACTGTCGGAAAAAGTGATAGTGCAGTACATGGTACAGTCAAGCACACATGACACATGGACATAAAGTTACAAAAGAAATATAACAAAAAAGGTTAGCTTGACTCTAAAAACTGAAGCACTCGTAGCCTAGTGGCTGTCACTGATCTGTATCGATCAGGAAGATTAAGCAGCGTATACAGAGGCAGGGAACCTGATGATGGGGTGAATAAAGTGGAATTTAACACGAGCGCGTTTTCGTGCTTGGGAGGACACGTTAAGCCATCGGTTCCGGTTGTTGTCGATTGACTACAGTCGTTAAAACCAAGTCAGAGGCCATTTGGCGGTTTGAAAACTCTGACACCGATAAGAAGAAGAAGAAGACAGCTCGAGCACGATGTACTCGCACGCGTAATGCGCTACGGTGCTATGTCAAAACGTCAACATTGACAAGGCAAGAGGGCGAGCAAGTCTTTGCGCGGGGCCCTCGCGCAATCAAAGTGAAGTTTCACCGTCAGCCGAGTGGCTTGATTGTAAAGGCAGACAGAGCTTTCAAAATACGTAATATACTTATATAAATTATAGTTTATTAAGACAAAAAATCTTTCTATTACCTATCCAGGGCTTTAGGTAAATCTCTTTCAACCTCTCGGGTGGTTAATCAGTCCATGAAACTGAATAACTTTCCCCCAATAATAAGTCAAAATAAAAAAATAAACAGTTTTGCAGTTCCCATACAAAATGCACTAGGTATATGCTGACGAAGTTTGTATGGGAACTCAAATTTTTTTGTTTTCGTATTTTGATCTATTATTGGGGGAAAGTTATTCAGTTTCATGGATTGATTAACCACCCGAGAGGTTGAAAGAGATTATTGTTCTTATTTCTGTGACGATCATAATAGGGGGTGACACAGCATGTAATGTAAATGTTATCTGTATTGTAAAATAAATGAAACTAAACTAAACAATACTACAAATATAATAAATATATGTATCCAGTATCCAATATAACAAAAACATATAAATATACAGGGCTTTAGGTAAATCTCTTTCAACCTCTCGGGTGCTAAATCAGTCCATGAAACTGAACAACTTTCCCCAAAGAACATAGGTCAAAATACAAAAAAAAAAATTTGATCTCCCATACAAAACGCTCTATATATGCTGATGAAGTTTGTATGGGAACTCAAATTTTTTTTCGTAGTTTGACATATGTTCCTGGGGGAAGTTGTTCAGTTTTATGGACTGATTAACCACCCGAGAGGTTGAAAGAGATTTACCTAAAGGCCTGTATACTATAAATATATTTAATTATGTAATTGAATAGCCTATTGCAGGGAAAGGCTCTTTAACTCTACGCTTAACAGCCAGCGAAGGATTGATTCAAACGATAAACAGACAGACATGATACACGCAAAAAGAATACTTTTTAAAAATAAAAATAAAAAGTTAGCATATAACCCTTAAAATGTTTTCAAAAAGTTTCAAAAGTTGAGCGAGTTTAAAAAAGTTGCGATGTATATGTTACCGGAAATGTATGAAATTTAGGAATTGTATACAATTCCTAGGATATGTATTCAATTCCGGGGCTATCTAGGAAATGTATCTATAAAATATTGTTTTAAAGATTTTGTAATACAAAATTGTTTGTAAAATTCCGAAATTGCTCTATGAAATGTATAAAAATAAAATTAATAAAACAACCTAACCTAATCTGAATAAGCGACGTGAATTTGTCTTGGCCATATTGTAAATTTCTCATTCAAGAAATGTTCGAGAATTTCATGAAATGGTCACAGTCCACGAAATTTTTCACTGTCTATTGACCACATGCGACAACCG
The DNA here is from genome assembly GCA_949987775.1 of Aproaerema taeniolella. Classification (NCBI taxonomy): domain Eukaryota; kingdom Metazoa; phylum Arthropoda; class Insecta; order Lepidoptera; family Gelechiidae; genus Aproaerema; species Aproaerema taeniolella. The sequence continues at coordinate 3,242,066 of OX465265.1, forward strand.
CTTAACGCAAACATAGTCGTTTCTAGAACTTCGCCGGCCGCTGCTGCGGCACGCTCGCTTCGCTCGCTCGGCTTGTGCGTTGGGGGTCGCAGTTCTAACGTAACCTAACCCGACCAACCCTTAACCCTTAACGGGTTGCTTGGGTTAGGCTATTAAAAAACCTACTTGTCGCAGTTCCGTCTATCACAATCGAACAAAGATGTTGAATGACTTATGAACAGAAAAAAACAAAGTTGTAGAGTTTTGTTTATACTTCCCCATAGCAGAGATTTGTATTAAATACAGCTTACTAGTGTTTTTATTTTTACTTTCCTTGTATTCGTAATGAAAAGCACAGTGTTCACCTCGGGTTAAAGACTTATTTAGTAGGTTAAATAAGTTACTTTCACCCCTAAAGTAACAATGTACTATTTTGCCTGCTTTTTGTATGAAAATGGTCGAATTTACGCATTTTTTTTTATTTTCGACACGTTTTCACAAATTTCAAGAAAAATAAAATTAATTGACTAGAATTGAAAATTCAGGTTTAGCACTTGCCCGTCTGAAAATTATAGCTCTCCATGTATTTTTTGAGTTATTGTGGGTATGATAATTTTGCGAATGAATTGTTAATTGATCTCATTTGCCGATTCCTCATTCAGATCAAGGATGTTCTGTTTAGAACGTAGTCATTTTGGCACTACTAAAATATACTTAGACTTAAAATTAGCTTGTGAGACTTTCCAATGAAACTGAACAACTTTCCTTAACGAGCCCATACACACTCGACTACAGTCGTTAAAACCAAGTCAGAGGCCATTGTGCGGTTTGAAAACTCTGACACCAGGGTTAGCCAACTTCGCCACACACTTGACTATACCTACACGATAAGAAGAAGAAGAACGAACCCACATGATTTAAAAAAAAAAAAACTTTTTTTTATGTACTTACCTCTAATCGCACAAGATGTTTCGAGAGAGGGCCTTAATTTTCGTAAAGCGCTAATAGCTTCCTTAATGTTTACATACACATACATACATACGCTCACGCCCATAATCCCTAACGGGGTAGGCAGAGCATCAGTGGTTCTAGAACCACTAGATGCCACGTTTGACACAAATTGTGAGGGCTATCTTATGGTATGGAACAAGTTGTATAATGGTGAGAGGTGGTCAACTGGTCGGCCTTTCTCTCACCCATTATACAGTAAAACCCTCGCATCCCACTTACAGACTTTTACTGTATACCTGGGAAGAGTAGGTATCTGGCACATTATAAGTTTTTCTTTCACTCCCATTCCAGCATGGAATCTTAAGTTATCAAAAGGAAACTATACTTACCTTATTGCAAACACATTTTGGTCAAAAGTTATCTTTTGCATTGAGTCTTAGAGATATTTACGAAACAATAACAACAATCAAATAATTGGGACGTAACTTGCACTTCTATTCATAAATGAAAGCAAATGAATGGTGTAAAAGTCACATTCTGTTCAATTAAGTTTATTCAGAGGGTTGTAAAAGCCGAGATTACAATGATGTTGTGAGTTACGACTGTGGTAAAATTTTTGGCTTATATCTCCTTTACTTAATCAAAAGAGAAACTAAATTGTCACATACGCCAATATTATTTAAAAAATGTAGTTTATACTGAAAAATCCTGGAAGTAGAAGCGATTTTATTCTAAAAATTTTGGTAGTAAAAGCCATCGTTTTTGCGAATATCGATTTTTTAAATATACAGATCGATAGAGCTTGAAATTCTGACCGGGAGTCCAGCATGGAAGCAAATGTTTGCCTTAATCCTTAGTTTTTGCCATCACCCGATATTCTTAATTCTTGTTTTATTAACATAAAATTTAAGTATTATGATTTCTAATACTAATAAATAACAATCCATGGTAAAGAAGCAAAAAAAGTGAGAATTCCACGCGTCTTAAGTCTTCTGCACTTTTTCTGTGTTGCCATTTTATTGTCAAAGATCAGGGTCGTGGGAGAGTTTCTGTTGTGTTTATCTTCCGTTAGGTACCTATTCAAGTAACTAGCTTTCCGCCCGGGACTTTATTCCCGTGGGAATTTGGGAAAAACAGACTTCAAAAAAGCGAAAAACGAAGTTAATATCATATTTATACTAATATTATAAAAAGGAAAGATTTGATTTTTGTTTGTTTGTTTGCATTGAATAAGTTTTTATTTTATTATAAGATGGGTTAATACCATAAAGGTCAAAGATAGGTCGACGATGGCGTGAGTTAACCCAGACAACGCCTATAAAGGCACCGGTACTCCCACGCATCGACGGAACACAGCAAGCTGTTTGGCGTCGGACTTCGGTAGGAGGATGGTCGCGAACCAGACGGCCCTTTACAGAGCCTACCACACCGCATGAGACCATAGCACGACCCCTCAGATTCAGAAAAAAATGAAGTGTCGTAGCCTGGGATGGATTACTAGGAGGCAGGTCTCATTTGTGTTTCCTTAGTCGCCTCTTACGACACCCACGGAAAGAGATGGGGTGGTGTTATTCTCAACCGATCACCACATGTTCCGAAACTACTGGACCGATTTGAAAAATTCTTTCACTATTAGAATTCTACATTATCCTTGATGAACATAGGGTATATGATTTTCCTGAATTCCCATGGGAACGATTTTCCGGGCGGAAAACTAGTAATTAATAAGCAGTGAATGTAGGAGTGAAACAAAATTTCAATTTTAGTTTCATACTTATTTTTATAAGCCCAGTTGGTAATGAGCCGGACTTGTAATCCGAAGGTCGCGGGTTCAAATCCTGGTGCGAGCCTGTACCCCTAAATTCGTCTTTTCGGATTTATGTACGGATTTCTAATTATCACTTGCTTAACGGTGAAGGAAAACATCGTGATGAAACCCACCTGTCCAAGAAAATTCATTTTCTAAAGACGAGCGGTCCACCAACCCGCATTGGGCCAGCGTGGAGGACTGTGGTCTAAATCCCCTTCGTGTCTCGAAGGGAGGCTCGTGCCCCTCTGTGGGGACGTATATGGGCTGGTAAAAAAAAAAACTTATTTTTAACGCTATATCAATATTTCACAGAAATCTGTTGAGGTTAAACTAATTGGGTGAAGCGTTGGATTTTCACTACACATTCCTCTTACATTCTTCTAGCACAGTGCTTTATTTTATCAAAATTTAAAAAACAAATAAATTTAAATTTTTTATGTGGTTGTAGTTACGGATCGTCAAAATAAAAGAAAGTTGCTCCCCGTCACGGTAATAACTTGCTTCTTCGCCATTCCGGAATTATCTTAATGAATATCTTGTACTATCAGGCACACAATTCTATCTATGCGTTTATGAGGATGTATGGGACTTAGACCTTTTTCGCCAGATTCCTTTTTTGGATCGTTACTAATAACAATCTGAGGTGGCGTCTTATGGTCTCATGTGGTGTGGTAGGCTCTGTAAAGGGCCGTCTGGTTCGCGACCACCCTCCTACCGAAGTCCGACGCCAAACAGCTTGCTGTGTTCCGTCAGTGCCTTAATTGGCATTTTCTGGGCTATCTCGCTCCATCGTCGACCTCATCTTTGACCTTTATGGTCAAGATTGAGGTCATAACATAACTCTTGACCTATCTTATAATTTAAAAAAAAGACTAGGGTATTGGTAAAAGTCAACATTCTTCTTCTTATCGTGTAGGTTAGTCAAGTTTAGTGTTTGGCGAACTTGGCCAAGCCTGGTGTCAGAGCTTTCAAACCGCACAATGACTGTAGCCAATGGAAAACAGCCGGGACGGACAGCTTAACGTGCCCTCCGAAGCATGAAAATGCTCGTGATAAATTGCCGCTATGGTCACCCATCAGGTTCCCTGCCTCCTAACCTTGCTTAAACTAATACTGATCGGTTGAGATCAGCTAGCGCCCCTTCATATACTAATATTACTCATGCATGCTTCATCTGTTGTTGACGTCAAGTATTTCTAGAACCTACGTGTTTCTTGCCTGCCTCCTTAGAGATTGTAGGCGTACAAGTGTATAAATGAATTAAATTAAAGAAATCAATTGACATACACACATCAACACTATCTTCTCAAACATACCTCTTTTATATGAAATTTCATATATGTATGTATGTTAATACAGAGTATAACAAGTAACTTATTTTTATGTACACACGACAGCATATCAAGCTATACATTTGCATAATAAAAGCACGGTAGGTAGTTACATCGCGTTATGTGTGCATCGGTTGTATTTGTTATTTATTTATTTATTTATTGCTCTTTATTGATTCGTGTTTTTATAATTATTATAACATTGCAGTTATACATTATTTATATTTTATTGTATTCTTTAAATAGACGTTGTTGGTGTGTGTGTGTACATTGTTGCCGTCATGTCGGAATAGGGTGCACAATTGCACACAAAACCAGCGCCATGACTTGTGGTAGTCAAGTAACAAGTAACAAGTCAAGTAACAACGCAGAAGACTCACTCTTAATTTAATTAACTATTTATAAATATTTGTTCTTTTTTGTGTAGATATTAAGTTTTTTTTTTTTGTATTTTTTTGTTTTTTGTTATTTGTGTGGTTTTTTTTTTGCTATTATACTTTCCTTTAATGTCTCTGTGTTGTGATGTCCTTTGTAATAAATAATTTTCTATTCTATTCTATTCTATACATGTTGACCTTGACGTCGCCCGTATCTCGCTCGTAATAGCGCCGGCTTTCGTAGTGCAAATGGATGACGTGGCTGCTGTCTGTACATATACTTATGCTTGATGTGTTTACAGGGCTTTAGGTATCTCTCTTTCAACCTCTCGGGTGGTTAATCAGTCCATGACACTGAACACCATCCCCAAGGAACATAGGTCAGAATACGAAAAAAAAATTTTTGATCTCCCATACAAAATGCGCTATATGCTGATGAAGTTTGTATGGGAACTCAAAATTTTTTTTCGTTTTTTGACCTATGTTCCTTGGGGAAGGTGTTCAGTTTCATAGACTGATTAACCACCCGAGAGGTTGAAAGAGAGATACCTAAAGCCCTGTATAATACATATACTAAAAGTCTGCGCCCATTTTGCGATACATTCTCACAATCCACTCTAACCTTGAGTTGCTATAATAAAAAATAAATTACCCCCAACTGCACCCATATTGTAGAGGTCATGTTATTACCACACCTTAATGTCGTGTGTACAAAATGTATAAACATTACTAAAACTCGTGATAAACCAAAATGTACATACAGGGTGTAAAGGAGAGCTTAGCAAATACTTAAATGGTGGAATCTACGCATAAGGGGCCGTCCATTAATCACGTGAGGCTCGAAAGGGGGGGAGAAGGTTTAGCAAAAATCACGAAACATCACAAGGGGGGAGGGAGGGGGGGTGTAGTAAGATATCACGTGTATTTATTTTTTCGTCAAACGCGCGATTAATAAACCGAAAAACGGGTGTTTAGGTTATTCCAGTCAAAAACAACCTGCAACATTTATGTCTAGACATTTTAAAAATTAGATTTTACTTTGTATCTGTTTTTAAAGACAATATTCTAAAAATTTTAAGATTATTTGTAGGTACTTAAAAATACACGTGATTTTGGGTGGGGGAGGGTCAGTCTTAAACCTCACCACGTATCACCAGGGGGTGGGGGGGTTGAAAAATGCTAAAAAAAACATCACGTGATTAATGGACGGCCCCTTACTAAGCTATAAGTAATATTTTTTTTTCGGTAACGTCATTTTAAGAAGTTTTCATTATTTCCTACTTTGGCGCTATGCAACGTATCGTGAAACCGCGCCCCGCGCGCGACCCCCCGCGCCGCGCTGCTGTCGGAGTGCGATGTATATTGCTAGTTTTCGTGGTTTTCATGGTTTACTTTGTTATAATTGTTTTTTATTGAAAAATGGAGTTTAACCGATTAAAAAATAAAAAATGTAAGCAGAAAATATTAAAAAACATGAAAAAAATTGTAAATTTTCCGGAGAAAAATTCCACTGGAAAATCGTTCAGAATGATTGTCTGAGTCCAGGGTTTCAGTTTTTGCTAAGCTGTCTTTTACACCCTCTGTATAGCAGCACGTCAGGTTACCTATACATTTGGACAATGAAAGCCGACACTGTTGCAGACGTCGTAAAGGTGATATCAAGGTCAATATGTATAACCTGATGTGCTCCCGTGTGTACTTTGTTTTATGATTATAGCTTCTCGCCCTCAGTTTTACTCGGAATTCGGTTGTATCGCGTTCCTGACAGAACTTCAAAATTTCGAGATAAAATAAAGCGTATCCAAAAGCGTGGCTATGGACTCTGAGTAAAAGAAAAACTTAGAATGTACCAGGTGCCAACTCTTCCCAGGCATACTGTAAAAGTCAGCAAGTGGGACGCGAGGGTTTTGCTGTATTGTGGGCGAAAGTCTGACAACCTCTCACCACTATACATCATGTTACATCTAATAACCCTCAGAATTTATGTCAAATGTAGCATCAAGTGGTTCTGAACCACTGATGCTCTGCTTACCCCGATAGGGATTACAGCCGTGATCGTATGTATCTGTCACCGTAATATTATGATATTTATTTTCTTACCTACATCACGTAAAATAGTTGATTAAGATGTCAAATCAAAACATTGTATGTGCCTTTTATTTTAATGACTCCTATGTAAGTTACTCAACTCTATGGACACAACGAGCGATCGACCAATCAGGGACGGTCCTCAATTTCACGAGTGATTAAAACCGTCAGATTGTGAACCCGCTCGTTCTTTAATTCGTTCAACATAGGTTCGTTCATAATTTCACGGTTTCTGGCAGTGAGATTATAAACTAACGGAAAATAATAAGTTAAATTGTGAACTGTGTCAACAAACTTACGAAGTTCATGATCTTACAGTGACATATCCATTTCCGTCCTTTATTTATTTATAATGTTATCATCAAAATATAAAATAAACATCTACTACACTAATATTGTAAAGAGGAAAGACATTTATTTTTGCATGTTTGTAACGATGATAGCCCAGTTGGTAATAAGCCACATTTGTAATCGGAAGGTCGCGGGTTCAAATCCTGGTGCGGGCCTGTATCACTTAATTCGTCTTTTCGGATTTATGTACCGATTTATAATTATCACTTGCTTAACGGTGAAGGAAAACATCATGATGAAACCCGCCCGTCTAAGAAAATTCATTTTCGAAAGACGAGCGGTCCACCAACCCGCATTGGGCCAGCGTGGTGGACTATGGCCTAAAATCCCCTTCGTGTTTCGAAGGGAGGCCCGTGCCCCTCGGTGGGGACGAATATGGGCTGGTAAAAGACGATATTTGTAACAAATAACTTAAAAACTACTGGACCGATTTCAAATATTCTTTGACTATTAGAATGCTACATTACCCCTGAGTAACATAGGTTACATAATTTTTCCGCAATACTTAGGGAATATGCATGAATTTTTTTTATCGCATTGATTAACAAAATATGAAAATACCGTAAGTAGTTGAGATGACAAAAAGTGAAATTAAAATTGGCCAAGAAATACGGCCGATATACGCATTTAAAACTGTTAATTACGCACCGATTAGACAGAGATCCGACATGGACTGTGACGTCACATGTCACTACGTCCAATTGTAATTGTAATTGTAAGACTTGTTGGTTTCCGCAACTCGACGTCAACATGCGCCTATTTTGTGTGACTTTTATTTATTAGGATGGCTGTCAGTCTAGCCACCCTAGCTCCACTAGAAATTGCAGAAGTCCCTTAGGGTCCTCCACAACCTCCGGAAGGGACCCGGGTGTGCCCAGGTGTTTGGCCCGGTAGTTGGCCACCTCCTTGCAGTTCAACACGACGTGGGCGGCCGTCTCTTCCTCCTCCATGCATGCTCTGCATAAAGGACTGTCGGTGATACCTAGAGTGAATAGGTGTTTGTTGAACATACCATGCCTTGTTATTACGCTCGTAACCGCTCGAAGTTGAGTCTTCTTTAGCTGGAAGAGCTTGCGGGAGAGACGTGTATTGATTGCAGGTAAGGCTTCCTTTGATTGTCGGCAGCCCTTCTGGTTCCGCCAATTGTCGTTACCTTGTACCTTGGTTTGCAGTCTTAGCAGAGATCGAAGCCCGTTAAAAGGCACCGGTAATATCGGTTCCGGACCAATATCTCCGGCGTCGGACCCCCTTTTAGCAAGTTCGTCAGCCGCGTCGTTACCTCTGGATCCACTGTGTCCTTTGATCCATTGTAGAGTGATATTGTTGTTGTTGCTACATACCTTCATTATAGCACAGTAGCAGTTGTATATGAGTCCTGAGTTCATTGTATTGCTGTCTAGAGCCATGAGTACAGCTCGACTGTCTGATAGTATCCTAATTGACTGTTCGGCTATCTTCCTGTCTTTGATAGCCTCTATAGCCAGGATTATGCCCATGCATTCAGCCTGGAAGACAGTATTATACTCACCGAGTGGACGGGAGATGTTAATATTCAGGTCCTCTGAGAATACCCCGGAGCCAGTACCTGTGTTTGTCTTTGATCCATCCGTAAAAATTCTTAAATCAGTCTGATCACTACTACGTCCAATACAAACTCCGTGTTAAATTTTGTTTTGCTAGAAAGAGGTAGAAATAAATCTTCGATGGCTTATATCGTTGTTTTTTTTAATTTCATAGTTATTCGAAAAATAGTTTCACTAAACTGTTTATTACACGAACGAGGATTAATTTTTTTAAATAAAAAAATTTATGCATATTCCCTATTCTCACGGGAACGAAGTCCCGAGCGGGAAGCGGAAAGCAATATTTCATAAAAATCGGTAAAACATAATTCTACGATTTTAAATTAATGGTTTTACTACTATACTATACTCGCCGTGTGGTGATCGGTTGAGAATAACACCACCCCATTCCTTTACGTGGGTGTCGTAAGAGGCGACTAAGGAAACAAAAATGAGACCTGCCTCCTATTAATCCACCGCAGGCAACGGACACCTTAATTTTTTCTGAATCTGAAGTGTCGTCCTATGGGCTCATGAGATGTGGTAGGCTTTGTAAAGGGCCGTCTGGTTCGCGACCACCCTCCTACCGAAGTCCGATACCAAACACCTTGCTGTGTTCCGTCGGTGCGTAGTACTACCAGTGCCTTAATAGGAATTTTCTGGGTTAACTCGCTCCATCGTCGACCTCATCTATGACCTTGATCCAGATTGAGGTCAAGAGTTAACCTCATAGTAAAAAAAAACTAAGCCGGTTTAAGTTGTTATCGATCGATAGAACGATGTACACACGGCAGCGCATCAGGCTTTACGTGTTGACCTCGACGTCGCCCTTATCTCGCACGTTATAGCGTCGGTTTTCGTAGTGAAAATGGGTAATCTGACGTGCTGCTGACTGTACTGTACATTGTTAATGTAAATTGAGACATTGAAGGATATACGCTTTGTTGAACCGCTCGGCAAGTGTATCCGGAGTTCACCTCAACTTGGTTGGTACAAGGCATAAGATACCTACTATAGTCTGTAAGTTTAGGTAGTTTGTAAACAAACCGGAATCCAAATACAAGATGTTCACTAGATATATAAGGTCCTAATTTATTAGTCACTTACCTTCTAAGGCGTTATTTTATAGGTTGATAGTATTCCAAAAAGCAACATAAAAATTAATTATCTGAAAATTAAATTTTGTAAAAAAAAAAAAGAAATCCATTTAAAGATAAAGGAATGGTTCTCTTTCGATTATAGCCGTCCACTCCCCGCTCGCCCGCTCTACTACTGCCATTATTATTTACGTTTGAATGGATGGGTTTATTCAACATAGTAATAAAAAAATATCATAACAAAATTTTTCAAGACCTTTTAAATTTAATATTATGCTTTTGTTTTTTGACTCAAATGATATATTTTGACCTACACAATAACGTGTTAAAAGGAAAGTGACTAATAAATTAGGACCTTATATATATATATATATATATATATATCCTTTTGTTCTAGCAGACATAATTTACTTACCTAAACTAAAATTTAAATAAAATAATGCTCAAAAAAACAAAACTGATTGACCAGGCCTGGATCTGTCAAATTTGACAGCTAAAGTTTGGTTAGAAAAAGAGAAGTATCTAAACTTACAGACGCGCTTCTTCTCGTGTAGGTATAGTCAAGTGTGTGGCGAACTTGGCTAACCCAGGTGTCCACGGACGTAGCCAGAATTGTGTTTCTGGGGGGGGGAGGGAGTTTTAAGAAAATAAATATAAATAATAATATGGACTGGGAGTGAAAGAAAAACTTAGATTTTTTTTTCTTTCACTGTAAGAAGTAAGACTTGAATGAATGAATGAAACTTTATTTGGGAGACACAGGAATTCTTCCTAAATCTAACTTACAATTAAACCCAACAATCATAACAGTGCCACCCAAAAAGGCGCTGGCTTAGCATTTGCTACAGCCTTAGCGCTGATATTCTACCAGTACCAGAAATAAAAAATAATAAAATAAAATAAACAAAACAACAAGTCGAGAGGTTTACAATGATAATTTTCCACGTTAAAAACGTATGAGTCACCGACTTCAATCCCAACAACAGTTCGCACAAAGTAGATATCTAGTTTTTTGCGGACTACAATGCCTATTAGCAAATAACTACAAACAGAAATGTCATTCATTTATTTAGATGATGTTCTAGTTTGTAGTATATTTTGTTTTTGTTGATTTTTTTTAAAAGCGCTGAATCATTTTCGATAAAATTTATATGGGACCTCTTCAGGAGTATACTCTTTCGAACAAATAAAGAATTTTGAAAATCGGACAACAGTTGCCGGAGTAATCGCGTAACAAATATACAAAAAAAAATACAGTCGAATTGAGAACCTCCTCCTTTTTTGAAGTCGGTTGAAAAGAGATAAACTTCTGAAAAAAATAAATCCAAGCAATTCTGTGCTTTCGAAATATAATTAGGACTTGTAAGAAGGAAACGAGGGTTTTGCTGTATAATGGGCGAAAGGCTGACCACCTCTCAGCATTATTAGTTGGGCGGAAATTTGAAAAATTATTCTCTGAGTGATAAAAGCATGAAATTTTTACCATGCTTAGGGGATACCATAGCGATTATTTTAAGATGTGGAGGCAAGCTGAATTTGACCCCTGTCGCATTTTAGAGGTCAAATTGTAATTCCGATGACGTTTTACTCCGTTTTATGTATTTTTATGAATCCATTTTGGAGGGTATTAGAAATTTACATATGAAAACACATCTACACATCACCTGCTTTCCAATGACACCTTAATTATCAAAATCGGTTCAGTAGTTTAGGCAGGAGCTATTCCCAAAATAATAGAAATTTTATTAGCGTAGTAATTATATCCTTTCTCGTATGAAGTCGTATGGGAACCCATAATTTTTGGATAGAAGGATGAGCCTTGGCAAACCACTGACTTGTTTTTAACGACTGTAGTAAATCGACAACAGCCTGGACCGACAGCTTAACGTACCCTCCCGAAGCACGGAAATGCTCGTTATAATTTTCCACTTTGGTCACCCATCAGGTTCCCTGCCTCTGTGTACGTTGCTTAACCTCACTGATCGGTTGAAATCAGCGAACGCCACTGGGCTCCGAGCGCTAAAGGCATAAGATACATTGCGACCTCACTGGAAACATATTTATAAAACTGTGCCTTATTTGTTTATAAAACTGTGAACTAATATAAAACAGATCCTGTTATAAATTCTTATATAATTTTATTGTGAGCACTATTGAAAAGCTATAAGAAATAGTTAAGTGTATACAAAAGTGAGTATAGGATAGTGACGATTGACAGATCGAATTGAAAAATAAATTAAGGCGACTACAGCACCTAAATTACGATTTTATGATGCGTAGAAAAGCATGACGCACTGCATTAAATCGAAATACTACGGTAATATTCAGGACATAAACTAGATAAGTAGTTTGCTAAAAACGATTCAGCACTTTTGGTTCGATAGAAAAAGCTCACAAAGTCACCTCTAAATACCCAATATTGTGTATCTTTTAAGCTGTAAAAACGATAGTAAAATGCACACAGGAACTTGAATTTGCTATCAAAATGTTCGTGATTAAACACTGTCGATAAGTAGTTAACGCATTTTTCGATTTAAGCTGTTACCTTTCCATAAATCTCATTTTTCTAACTTTCGAACATGTTTTTACGTACGCACGCTTTCATAGTCCGTAAACTTCGTGTATCGACACTGTTTGCACTGCCGGCCCAGGCCTGTTGAGAGACGGAGATGGCACTATTCCTATGTGTTCTGCCTTCATCGGGTGCTGTAGTCGCCTTAACGTGCCCTCGCGAAGCACGGAAATGCTCGTTATAATTTTCCACTTTGGTCACGCATCAGGTTCCCTGCCTCTGTGTACGTTGCTTAACCTCACTGATCGGTTGAAATCAGCGAACGCCACTGGGCTACGAGCGCTAAAGGCATAAGATACATTGCCACCTATAATCTTAGCACCTCACTGGAAACATATTTATAAAACTGTGCCTTATTTGTTTATAAAACTGTGAACTAATAAAACAGATCCTGTTATAAATTCTTATATAATTTTATTGTGGCACTATTGAAAAGCTATATGAGAAAAAGTTAAGTGTATACAAAAGTGAGTATGGGATAGTGACGATTGATAGATCGAATTGAAATAGTAGATTGTTAAACGAGGGTGGAAAGAATCAATTCGCGAGGTATTTAGACGCCCGAGCGTAGGGAAGTAATTTGTATGAGTTTTTCCCTCCCTATGGAGGGAAGCAGCATTTTCCATTCCACCCAATAATCAGATCAAAATAACACTACTTTCCGAGTATGAGAAATGAAAAATAAGTTAAAGACTCCGGCCAAAAATACAATACGGATACAATAACATGTCCCATAAAGCTTCAGTTTATCTAAAAAAAAATTCGATTAACTCTAGAATTCCGATGATGTTGGTGCATAAATTTACATAACTTGTGTTGTTGCTATTTTTTCTGTTTAAAATGTAGCAGGTGATCACCAAACTCTATTACGCGTAGTGCAGTTCGGAACACTACCACAGGGCCCCGATGTCGATGGAATGGTCGCCATTTTATCCGTTCAGGTGGCGAAATAGAGAACTATCCCAATTTCATACATCTAAATGACGGCTGCTTTGACTGATGGCGCCGCCGCGCGCCGCCAATTGAATTTTCAATTGCTAGGTAGTTAGTTTGCAAAAGGTTTGCAACATTTCGTTCGGTTGGCGTTTGCGTTGCTGGTAGGGGTGGTTGTCAGCAAGTATATGAAAATTAAATATTTTTCTTTCTTTTTTATATAATGTTCACCGATTTCTTCGTCATTTGTGGACCGATTTTCAAACATATTTTTTTTCGATCGAGTATACTTCTTGTGTATAGCCACCAAGTCAGGATCTAATGATAGAATTCCAGGGAAATCAAGGATACCTAATCCAAATTTTTGTAACATTTATTAAATTGAAAAATCAGACTTAAAAAAAAATAGCAATATGGCTTAAATGCTGATTTGTAAATCAGAAATAAAATAAATGACCATCTATTTACCTCAAACTCAAGATAAATCATCGAAAATAAATATATCATCATCATCTCTACTGTATGACATCATTTATCTGAATATGACTCACTGCCTGCCTTTTAAGGGAGACGCGCGTTTTTTTGTATACCTACCGTGACTATGTAATTTCAAGGTGAGCTAAAAACAGTGCGAGGAGTGTCTTTTCAAAAGGGTTTATTTCCACTTTTTAGGGTTCCGTACCCAAATCCGTCCGTCCGTCCGTCTGTCTGTATGTATGTCTGGACAGACAGACAGGGCCCCGATGTCGATGGAATGGTGGACAGACAGACAGACAAAGAACTTATTCATTGCTTTAAAACATACACACAACATTCAAAACAGTCAGAAGTACAAATACACATTAAAGGTTACAGAGTTAATCTAGTGTTGTGTGTGTGTCACCAGGCTGTACATTTCTTTTACTTCTCTTTTTCAATTACGTCTTGTTTCATTATTAAACTTGACCATCAAAAGTAAGTTCCGCATCAAAACTGTTAATTTTGCGCTTATTTTTATACCAATGAGTTTTTCACTATTTCTGAAAAACTAGACTATAATCGAGGAGTGTCTTTCCAAAAGGGGATATTTACATTTGTATTAGTTTTTTAACTGAGTATGCAGTCTTGTTTTTAGTGCTAAAATACACCATTTTGTCACTCGGATCTTAATCAAAACGGGATAGTCTCCGAGTAAAGTAGTTTCAATAGTGGGAGTCAATTTCAAAAGGGGATATTTTACCTATACAATAATAGACCAAGATCCCAGGGCTGGCAGACCTTACTTATTTTCTCATAAACCAAATGTATGGGAAATAGTAGTGCTAATACGTACTAGTAATGTATGAATACCAGCAGTCCTGGGCCGACGGCCAATTTTCAGCTATCAGGTTCTGAAGGTACTTCCAAAAATTGCTCACTTGTCTAGAAGTCTGGGTGCTATAAAAAGTATTGTTATAGTTCCCTAAACATCATATACAAAAATCATGGCTGAGATTGTAGGTATAGTCGCATAATTTACTTGCGAAATGTAAAGCAGCTGGCAGAAATTACAGCCGACGGAGAGTGTCTGGCGGTGTTGAACATTAATTTTTATATTTAATTAATTATATTCTATAAGACATCAGCAGCCAGACTTCAAGACAAGTGAGTAATTTTTGGAAGTACCTTCAGAACCTGATAGCTGAAAATTGGCCGCCGGCCCAGGTTAGCTGGTATTCATACATTACTAGTACGTACTAGCACTACTATTTCCCACACATTTGGTTTATGAGAAAATAAGTAAGGTCTGGCGGCCCTGAGATCTCCGACTATAAGTAGTTTGTAAATTTCTCCATTTTAAGTTTCCCATTTTGGGAAAAATAAGAAATAATATAGAAATCCCCTTTTGAAAAGACACTCCTCAATTATTGAAGTAAACCCTCGTGAAAAGACACTCTGTAATACTAATTTTGTTTTTAACCCCTGACTACAAAAGAGGGTTCTAATAAGTTTGGCGTGTGTATATGTGTATCTGTCTGTAGCTCCTTTTTAGGAAGAACCGATTTCGATGGTGTTTTTTTCATGAAAGCTGCCATAATCGAGATGGTTCTTAGCAATATTTGATCAAAATTGGTCCAGCCATTTAAGAGTTTTTTTCTAAATTATAAGATGGGTTAAATCTTGACCTCAATCTTAACCATAAGGTCAAAGGTGAGGTCGATGGTGGAGCGAGTTAACCCAGAAAATGCCTATAAAAGTTATGGAATAACTGCTTTACCACAAAACATCAAAACACCACTTAGATAATGTAGACACAGACATACAGATACACACGTCAAACTCGTAGCCTCGCTGATCTCAACCGATCAGTGAGGTTAAGCAACGTACACAGAGGCATAGAACCTGATGGGTAACCAAAGTGGCAATTTATCACGAGCGTTTCCCTGCTTCGGAGGGCACGTTAAGCTGTCGGTCCCGGCTGTTGTCGATTGACTACAGTCGTTAAAACTAAGTCAGAGGCCATTATGCGGTTTGAAAACTCTGACACCATTAGCCTAGTTCGCCACACACTTGACTATACCTACACGATAAGGAGAAGACACGCCAAACTTATACCTTCCCTCTTTTTTGTCGGGGGTTAACAATAGGAGTATAATTTATTATTGTAAAAGTCACACTCGTCCCAAAAAGTTTGGTAATAAAAAAACACTTAGTGTAAATAATAGAAAGTGAAACATTGGTGAAGGAAAACTTTTTTTTTTATTGTAAGATGGGTTAACTCTTGACCTCAATCTTGACCATAAAGTTTAAAGATGAGGTCGACGATGGAGCGAGTTAACCAAGAAAATGCCTATAAACGCACTGGTACCGACGGAATACAGCAAGCTGTTTGGCGTAGGACTTCGGTAGGAGGGTGGTCGCGAACCAGACGGCCCTTTACAGAGCCTACTACACCGCATGAGACCATAAGACGCCACCTCAGATTCAGATAAAAACGAAGTGTCGTTGCCTGGGATGGATTACTAGGAGGCAGGTCTCATTTGTGTTTCTTTAGTCGCCTCTTACGACATCCACGAAAAGAGATGGGGTGCTGTTATTCTCAACCGATCACCACACGGTTTCGCGATGAAAATTCATTTTCAAAAGACGAGTGGTCCATCAACCCGCATTGGGCCAGAGCGTGGTGGACTATGGCCTAAATCACCTTCGTGTTTCGAAGGGAGGCCCGTGCCCCTCGGTGGGGACGTATATGGTCTGGTAAAAAAAATAGGTAGAGAAACATTATACCTAAGTGCCTATTACATTCAAAGGTTGCCCTCGATTTCCCTGGGATTCTATCATCAGATCCTTACTTCGTGACAATGTGACCACCTCTGGAGTATACTCTTTCGACCAAAAAAAGAATTTTAAAAATCGGTCTACAAATGGCGGAGAAATCAGTCAACATAGATACATTTAAAAAAAAACCATACGGTCGAACATAGAACCTCCTCCGTTTTTGAAGTCGGTTACTATCTACTACTATCTATGGATGGGACGCCCGTCAGACACAGGCGGGTGATCAGTCCACTTATTTGGGACCATTTCACCCAATTCCCCACAACAGCGCGTGAGTTTTACCTCTGCACTGACAGTTCCACCTCTTTGAACCTACCCGAAGCTCCGTTTTTGAAGTCGGTTAAGAAGTGGTTAAAACAAAACTAGAGAAGGTCTTTGGCGGGAACTCGGCGTGAGCGGTTGCTTTGTCAATTGAATTTTAGTTTTCGGCGTGAAAAAGTTGTTTAATGTGTAATAGTGATAGTGTATTATGCAGTAAATTGACTAAAATTCGTGTAGTATAATGAAAAATTCAAGTGATAACAGTGTTTCTGCTCCGTTTGGTACCGACAAAGATCCTCGCGGTTGTGTTCTCGCCGCCAGTTTTCGTAAAACAGACGCTATCCGGTTTTACGCAGAACATGAGGAGCTTAGGGCTTAGGTTAAGTTGAAGAAAGAAGGTTTTTCACTGAAGACATGGCTGTATGGACATAGTTTCCTTTGCCTTTCCCGAAAGGGATAAATTTAACAAAAAAAAAAAACAAAACAAAACTAGAATTCATGCATCACACTAATCATTTAATGTTGGACACAATACCCACCTTAATCTACATTCCGTCACGTCAGTCTCTGCTTTCTCCACACATTGTCATTGTCTTTTTAACGACTTCAAAAAAGGAGGAGGTTCTATGTTCGACTGTATGTATTTTTTTAATGTATGTTCACCTATTTCTCCACCAAATTTGGACCGATTTTCAAAATTCTTTTTTTGTTCGAAAGAGTATACTCCAGAGGTGGTAACATATAATATTTATCGAAAATGATTCAGCGCTTTTAAAAAATCAACAAAAACAAAAAATACTACAAACCAGTGTTATCTGCTAATAGGCATTGTAGTTTGCAAAAAATATCTACTTTGTGCGAACTGTTGTTGGGATTGAAGTCGGTGACTCATACGTTTCGATGGAAAATTATGTACTGACAACAATCGTGTCAGTACAAAACAAAAAAAATAAAACCTGGACCTAAAACCTGGGCTGGGTCCAGGACCTTGGCGAACCACTAATTAAAATTATAAAAAAAAATGTTTTTATATATTTTGACGTATAAACGCCTTCGTTTCAAACGTTCAGTAAACAACGCCGATTCCGTGAACACCTCGATTTTATTATCAAAATAAAATTACTACTTCTTGTGACTTGACCAAGACTATGTGACCTCCCCCTGGCGCTAAAGCTGGATCCGCCCTTGTGGGGTGGTGTTATTTAAGTATAACTCCCAATCGAACGGATGAAATAGTAACCATCTGCATTTTATTGCTATTGAAACGTCATTAATTAGCAATTCTCAACCGATCACCACACGTCCTTTACGCGGTGCGTTCGTGTAATCAAAGTGAAGTTTTCCCGTCAATCAGAGTGGCGAGCGTGACGCGTGAGTTTGTCGCAGGCTGTGCTAACTATGCAGACCTACTTAGCAAAGAGAATTTAAATCAGCAGAATAGTTTGCGGACGAGGTCATCGTATTTGGTCTGTCCGTTTTTGGTATCTACGCATTTGGTATGTCGGTTATAAAGTCAAGGTCGGCCGAAAACATGTCTTGGTGATCCAAAATTAATAGCCTGACCAAAAAAATTGTTAATAACTTTGTGAATTTTCGCTTCACACGGACTAGGCCTACAAAATACGCAATAAAAAAATGTTAAAAAAAGTTTTGTCAAAAAAATTTTTGTTCCCAAAACATAATACAGGGATTTAGATATCTCTCTTTCAACCTCTCCTGTGGTAATCAGCCCATGAAACTGAACAACTTCCCCAAGGGACATAGGTCAAAATACGAAAAAAAAAAATTTGATCTCCCATACAAAATGCGCTATACGCTGATGAAGTTTGTATGGGAACTCAAATTTTTTTTTCGTACCTATGTTCCTTGGGAAAGTTGTTCAGTTTCATGGACTGATTAACCACTAGAGAGAGGTTGAAAGAGAGATATTTAAAGCCCTGTAGATAGATTCAAGATTATGTCTTGAAAAAATAATTAAAAACAAAAGTCTAAACGATTGCTTACTACTGACAAAAAAAAACCCACTTTGTACTTTTGGTAGGAAATTCCTTTTTTTAAAGTCCAAGTTCCTAATTAGTTGTCGTTCACTTAAATACGGTCCTTAAGTAAGTATAATATTAATTAAGGATAAAAATAATGATACAATAATTTAAAATGATCATTTCTATTGTTTCAGGATCTGATCCCAGCGCAAGACACAGAAGCTTACCTTCTGAAGACACAAAACGCTATCACCAGTCTCCAGGCGAAACTCCACTCTTCTCGCACGAACAATTTCTCAAATAATGCGTCACAACTCACTTCCTCACTTATCAGCGAAAAAACGGCAGTTTCCCGACTCCCAGTATCACAGTTATCACGATCCAACTCGCTCAATTATCGCTTACGACGGAAAAACACCGATGGTAGCCCTCTAAGAAGCCCCGGCCACTACGTCATAACTGGGTCATCAAAAGTACCCGAAGGAAAGAATATCCTTATAAACTCCGTCTCGAAATCTCTAGAAACTGATAGGAGAGACACAAACATGAACAGCCCGTCTTCCGAAAAAGGTTTAATAAGTAATAGTTCAGAAGAAAAAACCTTATCAAATAGGCCTCAATACGATGTTGACGCTATTTTATCGCCTCACAGAAAGTTTCACACACGACACAAATCTTTTGATGGTCGAAACCCTATTGATTATTTTTCTACTGATGTAAGCAACGCGAACCAGACAGTCTGTCTTAAAACTGTACTCAAAAACAACGCCATAGAAGCCAAGTATACGAGAATCGAACCAACTCGTTGCCTAGAAACCAAAACTCATCAGAGAGTACTAAGCGATGTTCCGAAGAAACATATTCCGTTTGGATGCTCAATAAAAAGATCTAGCTCATTCAACACTGTAAATAAAAACAATAACTACATTGATTCAGCTAAAATTACTTCTAGAAGGTCAAGCGATAATTCTTACAAAGATTTTTCGGACGATTCCGAAGCGGAATATGACCAAATATATAAAAAACCGTTACATAGAGGGAGAATAGATTCTCCAGATTTGAAATCCTTTGCTCCCGCGAACTCGCCGCGTTGTCCGAACACACCTGAAATGCAGAGGAAATTTGGACCAGGATTGGTTAGGAATTCTGTTAGAGTGACCAATAAGGAGCGAGTGATGAATACTAGGATGTCTGAACCGCCAATAGGGAGAGAGGAAAGAAAACCGTCCAATCATCAGAGTAGAAGGATATCGGAGCCAACCAGACAGGCTGTTTTAAATCGACTGACGAAGTCTAGATCTTCGACTAGAGAGCTACAGCCTAAGAGTCAGGATAAAGGTAATTCTTATTTGCAAAGTAGTTTTCTCAAAAGGTAATGGGTAATTTTGTATTAGCCCGGTAAAGCCTCCAAATAAATCCAATTGGATTATTTTACAATGTGTATAATAATATGACATGAGCGTGATAGTCCACGGTTTCATGGTTTAGTTTTGTATTTTCGTGATATCTCGAGAAAAAAAATATTGGCTTCAATTTACTAGTGTCTTTGGGTACATTATCAATGAGAGATTTTATATTTTATAAAAAAAAGTACTCAAATGCTCCATTAGGCGGCGATGATAATGAAATTGGGAGAACGTTATTGTTATTCCAGGATCCATTTGTTAATATATCAGCTAATACCTACTCCAATGTAAATGAACCAATAGAACGAAAATAAATTACGAAATGGAAAAATTCGAACTAGAAAAGTTCACTTTTGAACAATATTGAGCAAGGTATAAAAGATTAAGCTTGTGGTATGTTTGATAAACGAAATTCTGATTTATAATATTAATTCCTGAATAAGAAGTTCGGTTGATGGCGCCATCTATTGGCACTTTTTTCAAATAAAATCTCTCATTCTCCTTTACTCTTTTATTTTCATAAGTTTCTCGGTACGTTTTTTTGTGATAATTATTTATCAATTTTGAATACTTACATTGTTTACTTTTGAAGGTCCAAAGCGGCCCAACTATCGCTCCTCTTCGGCCCTTGCGACTAAAGAGGTGGAATTTTCCAATTGGAAAAAAAGATCCTCATACGACCCCATGAAGGCAGCGCAAGAGGGTAGAAGGAGACAGCAGATGTCAAAGCGACAAGAGTGCAACAAGGACGACCTGAGTTCACCTAGGTGAGTCTTCATTCGTAAGCTACATACCTAACCTAAACCATTTGTAACCTATAAAGGGTGTAAAAGACTGCTTAGAAAATACTTAAATGGTGGAATCTACCCATAACTATCATCAGCTATAACTAATTACTTTATCCCGGAAATGTCATGTTAAGGAGTTTTCATGATTTACCTACTTTGGCGCTACGCAACGTATCGCGAAACCGCGCCCCCCGCGCCGCGCTGCTATTGGAGTGAGATATACATTGTTGTTTTCGTGTTTTACGTTGTTATGATTGTTTTTTTTTTGCAAAATGGAGTGTATTCGATTAAATAATAAAAAATGTAAGCAAAAAATATTAAAAAACATGAAAAAAATTGAAAATTTTCCGGAGAAAAATCATTCAGAATGTTTGTCTGAGTCCAGGGTTTCTGTTTTTGCTAAGCTGTCTTTTACACCCTGTATTATAACTAGTTTTTCGCCCAAGACTTCGTTCCCGTGGGAATTTATGGAGCCTAACGCCTCGGCATTTGGCGTTGCGTCTTGCGTGCGCGTCTTGCGGCGCGGACTGTCTTGGGTCTAACGTGGGTATGCCACGCCACGACCGACATTCTTATCGTGTAGGTATAGTCGAGTGTGTGGCGAACTTGACTAACCCTGGTGTCAGAGTTTTTAAACCGCACAATGACAGCTTTAACGACTGTAGTCAATTGACAACAGCCGGGACAGACAACTTAACGTGCCCTCCGAAGCACGGAAATGCTCGTGATAAATTGCCACTTTGGTCACCCATCAGGTTCCCTGCCTCTGTGTACGTTGCTTTACCTCACTGATCGGTTGAGATCAGCGAGCGCCATCGTACCTATTTTTTTTTACCAGCCCATTATACGTCTCTAGGGACACGGGCCTCCCTTCGAACACGAAGGGGATTTAGGCCATAGTCCACCACGCTGACCCAATCATAGGCGTATAAAGGGCCCACCCTAGAATGTTGGGCTATCAATTCAAAATTCTATGATTGACGCCAAAATACTGATAAATAACTTCACTCAAAAATCATTTTATAATAAACTAGCATTCCACTCGGGACTTCGCTCCCGTGAGAATTCGGGAAAATCATGTACCCTATGTCCATCCCGGATAATGTAAGATTCTAACGGTGAAAGAATTTTTCAAATCGGACCAGTAGTTTCGGAGCCTATTCAATGCAAACAAACAAACAAATAAACAAACAAACAATCAAATCTTTTCTCTTTATAATATGTATAGATAGATATAGATAGTTATCACAGCCGAGAAATCTACATACTTACTTATTATTACATACTATAATACAGTATTAATGCGGGTCGGTGGACCGCTCGCCTTTTGAAAACGAATTTTCTTGGACGGGCGGGTTTCATCACGATGTTTTCCTTCACCGTTGAGCTAGTGATAATTAAAAATCCGTATATAAATCCGACCTATTAATAAATTATTACTTTTATTCAGCCACTCATCGCCGGTCCACCGCTCACAATCGTTCCATACAACGAACATAGCCGATATGACGTTAGATTACTCCTCGGATGATATAGAAGACGAACACACCCTACCCATAGACCCTATGATTACATCCACACACTCAGATATATTAGACTTGAGGCCCAAGGGACACGAAAGACCGAAGGAGAGTTTGAGAAGGCAAGCTATGAACAACGATGTTGTCTTGACTCGGGATTATGTCACCAATTTTCAGGTATTTATTACAACTATCTTTGCAACTGTACTACTTTTATAAGTCGCAACGATCTTCTTCTTTCTTCTTGTCGTGTAGGTATAGTCATGTGTGTGGCGAACTTGGTTAACCCTGGTGTCAGACTTTTCAAACCGAACAATGGCCTCTGACTCGGTTTTAACGACTTTAGTCAATCGACAACAGCCAGGACCGACAGCTTAACGTGCCCTCCGAAGCACGGAAACGCTCGTGACAAATTGCCACTTTGGTCACCCATCAGGTTCCTTGCCTCTGTGTCCGTTGCTTGATCTCACTGACCGGTTTAGCTACACTAACCGGCTGGGCTACGAGCGCTAATATTCGCAGAAAAACGCAACCCAAGCCGACCAAAACAGAATGCGAATACTGTGGAGGTTCTTACCTTCATGATCATCTACTTAGAATGCTTTTAGCGAAAGGTTCTATAGTCAAAATCAGTTCGCTTAAGTCAAAAGTGTTTATTTCATTGAACATATAAAATGATACTTGAACACGTCAATATTATGAATTACATAAGCACTTTTGACTTTGCGCCTATTCGCAAAGGTGCAGTCTTCCTCAGGAGAAAAGTGAATACCTTTTTTGCCTTCTTACTACTCGGCGCCTCCACCATATAGCAAGAGGGGTGGTCGGAAGAGCGAAAGATTCTATAATCCAAATCAGTTCGCTTGCTTTGCCACGCTATTTTTATGTTTTGACTTAGACATCTCATTGTAGCTCAACTGAAGCTCAGTGTAGTTGGTTTTTCTAAATAAAATGCTTAAAAGTGAATCCCTGTTTTGCCCTCTTACTATCCTCCCGAATACCCCTCTCGCTATAATACCAATGCAAATTAAACCTTATACTATAAGCTTTACGTTAAGATTTTAAACACAAGAATAACAGAGACTCTTGTCATCTCGCTCATAATACTTGTGTCACATTATTATTTTCGTTGTATTAAAAAATAGAACTTCTGCGCAAATACATCAGATTAACTTATAAAAGTGGTACTTATTATTATTAACTGTCTCTATGCAGGGCTTTAGGTATCTCTCTTTCTCTCGGGTGGTGAATCAGTCCCCAAGGAACATAGGTCAAAATACGAAAAAAAAAAATGTTGATCTCCCATACAAAATGCGCTATATGCTGATGAGGTTTGTATGGGAACTCAACATATTTTTTCGTATTTTGACCTATGTTCCTTGGGAAAGTTGTTCAGTGTCATAGACTGATTAACCACCTGAGAGGTTGAAAGAGAGATACCTAAAGTCCTGTATACCTGCAGAAAAAACTACAAAGTTCCGCTGGCAACAGCGTACAAAGTAAATAATGGATTAACTTCTCCTATGAAAGTTTGTTGGATTATTGTACAGAGGCCAGCGCATCAGGTTACTCCATTTTCATTGCAAAACCGCTCTTATCACAAAAGCACAGAGTGCACGCGTGTGGTATCCTGAGTTGCGGCCGTCCGTACATCTGTAATCAGTATTACCTAACTTCATCACATGCCAAATTTCAGAGGCGGGGGAATTTTTCGGGTCCCATACGCCCCGTTGATCGGTCTAAAATGGTAGAATCTATAACATGAGAAATCAAATATTTTCCTAAATTTCCAGGTGAACCGTCCTACCGAAAAGCCGAAAACACAGACAGACAAGCGGAAAACTTTTATAATAGATGACATAACTCCAACGAAAGAAAACATAGACTTTCTAACGAGAAAAGCTGATAATACAGACAAGAGGAAGACGTTTATATTAGAAAGTGACACCAACTCGACCACAAACGGCAGCAGCCCGAGGAACTCGTCGATATTTAGGTGAGTTTTAAACCGACTTCAAAAAAGGAGGAGGTTCTATGTTCGTCTGTAATGTATCTTTTTTTAACCGACTTAAAAAAAAGGAGGAGGTTCTCAATTTGGGTGTTTTTATTTTATTTTATTTTTTTTGTTTGTTACCTCAATTTGTAGACCGATTTCAAAAAAAAAATATTAGTTCGGTAGCATCTACTTCCAGATTGGTCCCATAAATTTTTTATCGAAATCGCTGCGGTAGTTTAGGTCAAAAATAAAAAAAAACTGAAATTTACGGTCATATATGTGGATGATAATAGGTCATCAATGTAAACGAAGCAAAAGCGAAGTTGTTCCCTGAGACTTTTAAGTTATTTAAGTACTAGCTTTCTGCCCGGGACTTCGTTCCCGTGGGAATTTGGGAAAATTATGTAGCCTATGTGTTAATCCAGAGTGTCAGCTACCTCCATACCAAATTGTATCAAAATTGGTCCAGCCGTTTGAGTGTGAAAGAGTAACAAACATCCATACATCCATACATCCATACATCCATACTTACAAACTTTTGCGTTTATAATATTAAGTAAGGATGTTGACCGCTTTTAAAAATTATTTTTTTGTTTGATTTTGGTCGAGGATGTAGCAACCCAGAAGCTCACCCAGAAGATGCCTATGCACTCGAACTTTATTGCTTTTTTTTTATTATAGCCACGAAAAAACATCTCTAACTACTGGCACGAGTGATACAGAGGGTGAGAGCGGGACGGAGAGTACGCCTGTAGTGTTACGAAGCAACAAGCGTGTGCCTGCCAATCCTAAACAGAGGTACGATGTACAGGGTGACTTTTTAATCAGTACGCAAATTTTTCTTATGGTGTCAGTCAGTTTATAGAACCTAATAAGGAGGAAAAAAATATTTATTTAAAAATTTTCAGATTTTGATACCCCTTTTTAACGTCTTGGCCCCTAGCAGACGGTGCCGACGCGATTGGAACGCAACCTTGTAACCAGCACACGGGGTGATCGTGAAACGCGCGTTTATACAGCGCGTATACGCGCTGATTCAGCGATCCTCCGACCCTTTGTACGCGCTTCAAACGAGTTTCGAACGCGCAAAGGGATCATTCAACAATTACGTGATCACCGGAAGGGGGGGGGGGGTCGTGTGCTTGTATATACATCTGGATTATTTGGGGGGGAGGGGGGGGGAGAATCCATGATTACGTCATCATTTTATAACTTGTTAGCTACATAATTTTTTTTTAAATGGAAAAGGTGTTGTGGAAGCTAGAAATACTTTTAATTACAAAAGTAATAAAATTACTTTAGTCATCTACCTGAGAACATTATTGTAATGCCAATTTAAACAAGCAGGCGCTGCTACTGATAGTACCGAATACAGCTTCAAACCACGACTGGGTTGTGTCTCGCCACAAGCTTATTCCTAGGTCATTTATTAAGACCCATAGAAACATGACATACGTGTCAGTGCTAATAAACAGCAACATTTTAAGCTCGGACGAAGATTACGTAATCAAGGCGAGGGGGGGGAGTTAAAAACAACAGATTACGCTGTGATCACATGGGGGGGGGGGGGATTTAAAAAAAACTGCCAAAAAATGATCACGTAATTGTTGAACGATCCCAAACGCAAAAATCGGTATCTACGGCGTAAAGTCGGATTTTTAATCAGACGGAGTAAACTGACAGGTCGAATGTTGCCGCTTTTTTACAAAATGCAATTAATGTTGTGCTTAAATGATTTACTCCATTTAATCATTTCAGTTCAGTGATCTAAAATCCAAAATATCTGTCTAATGTGTGTTTTTGCTACCTATTTAGGGGAACTAAAACACAAAAAATGGGACATAAATAAGAAACATATTATTTTCATTATAATAATTTATTCACTATCGGAAGAATCGTCATCATCATCAGTCTTATTTATCAAAAATCTGTCTCTAACAGGATCAACGTGGTCGTCGAGCTGGATGTCTGACAATTAACTGACGGTAATTTAAATGCTCTAAAATTATGTGCATTTTATTCATAGTCACATCTTTTGAACTATTTATGAATGAGTCAAATACTTCACTATAATGTGAAAGTTGGTATCATTATTACGTTAATTGACATTTCGATCTGTCAGTTTACTCCGTCTGATTAAAAATTTTAGTATAGAAGACGCGCGCGTCGTCGGCGCGTTTAAAATACGCCGTGTGCAAGGGGCCTTATGATGAAATTTGTAAAACGCAGAAACACGGGTGTCACAAATTGTGTTGAAGAGTACTATTGCCAAGTTTCAGTCTTTGACGGCCGGTTTGGTCGAGTGGTAGTGACGCTGCCTCTTGATCGGCGATCCCCAGTCGGGGCAAACATTTGTGTAAAAAGCAGATGTTTGTTCTCGGGTCATGGGTGTATTTTTTTTATTTTTATTATAAGATGGGTTAACTCTTGACCTCAATCTTGACCATAAGGTCAAAGATGAGGTCGACGATAGAGCGAGTTAACCCAGAAAATGCCTATAAAGGCACTGGTACTCCTACGCACCGACGGAACACAGCAAGCTGTTTGGCGTCGGACTTCGGTAGGAGGGTGGTCGCGAACCAGACGGCCCTTTACAGAGCCTACCACACCGCATGAGACCATAGGACGACACCTCAGATCCCGAAAAAAATTAAGTGTCGTTGCCTGGGATGGATTACTAGGAGGCAGGTCTCATTTGTGTTTCCTTAGTCGCCTCTTACGACACCCACGGAAAGAGATGGGGTGGTATTATTCTCAACCGATCACCACACGGTGTAAATGTGTCTGTCTTTGTGTGTTCCAAGGGACCCACGACACAAGGGACAACCTTAGTGTGGGCCTTTGAGTGTGTAGCGTTTATATTATTTATTATATTTATTAATTGGACGATGTTATTTCTGTTTTCCATACAACATTTTTGATTTATTTTCATGCTTCAGACGATCTAGCTTGAAATTCTTATATGAAACGATATAAAACAAAAAAATACGGGTATTTTATCTATACTAATATTATAAAGAGGAAAGATTTGATTATTTGTTTGTTTGCATTGAATAGGCTCCTAAACTACTGAACCGATTTGAAAAAATCTTTCACCATTAGAAAGCTACATTATCCCCGAATGACATAGGCTACATAATATTCCCGAATTCTCACGGGAACGAAGTCTCGGGCGGAATGCTAGTATTTTCATAAAGTTAATGTACAAAAAATTTGCGTAGGTACTGTTTAAAAAATAACTTTCAAATACTTCCACGCTCGACTGAGAGAAAAAGAACAACTTAGAATATATGCCAGCTACCTACTCTTCCCAGGTATACAGTTCTTCTTATCGTGTAGGTATAGTCAAGTGTGTGGCGAACTTGGCTAACCCTGGTGTCAGAGTTTTCAAACCGCATAATGGCCTGCGACTTGGGTTTTAACGACTGTAGTCAATCGACCCTCCACGGAAACGCTCTTGATAAATTGCCACTTTGATCTCCCATCAGGTTCTGCCTCTGTGTACTTTGCTTAACCTCACTGATCGGTTGAGATCAGCGAGCGTCACTGGGATACGAACGCAAAGTTTGAGAAGCCTTGTTGACACCCGAAACAAAAATACGATTGATTGAGTACTATTTTTTTCAAAAAAAGCTATAAAGTATCTTTAAATTTGTCATCAGGTACAGTGGTGACTACTCCATGTCATCTTCGACCACCTCAATAAGCCAGAAGAAGGGCAAAGACATCCAGCCTCGCTATATGGACATCAGCAAGTACAAAAACGAGTCTTCGCCCCGAGCATTCCTTAGAAAAGATCCGAGCAAGACATACGTCGCCGCTTTGCCCGAGCCTAAACCAAAACCTACGTCACAGTCATTAGAAATGGGTAAGTTGGATTTTTTCAATGTTAAATCTTAGATTCAGGATAGATTCAAGACATTTATTTGACACAAAACACTACAACACAAAGAAAATAAAATAACATACAATATAAAACACAGGACAAGAACACATACAGAAGACGACAAAACAATGTATAATTGTGGTGTAGTGCGATGTCAAATAGCACACAGCTCAGCATGTGTTGAAGCCGACGACCCAACGCTTGGCTATGTACAGCCGACGGAAAAGAGTAAACTACTACCTACTTAATGTGTTGTGTATGTGTGTTGTGTATCTGTATTTTTCTTACAACTTGATTTTAATCTTGCCATAAGTCGCCCATAATTGGAGTGGCCATGGGCGTACCCAGGTTCTGGGCCGGGGAGGGCATAGATATAGAAAAAACATATTAACCCTTTTAGCGCCAAGAGTT
The DNA here is from genome assembly GCA_949987775.1 of Aproaerema taeniolella. Lineage (NCBI taxonomy): Eukaryota > Metazoa > Arthropoda > Insecta > Lepidoptera > Gelechiidae > Aproaerema > Aproaerema taeniolella. The sequence goes on from OX465265.1 coordinate 3,270,664, forward strand.
TTCGTCAAAAACGCCCACCACACGCCACGACAACAATTTTTTTTAATGTCTTAGCGTATGGCGAACGCTTGGTAAACGATATTAAAGTTAAAAAAATATATATTTTTTGTCTGATATATCAGACTTTGGCAGCGAGGGCACGAAACTTAAACGTCTGATATATCAGACTTTGGCGGTGAAAAGGGTAACGGGGGGGGGGGAGGGGGGGGGGCAAACCAGATTTACATTCTTTAATTATAAAATAGCTATTTTAAAAGCTTTCGAGGATCTTCAGCAAAACAATTTACTTATTACATCTTCCGTGAAAGAATTAGGAATTTAGGATTTTACCGGAAACTTAATAGTTTACCCTATAAGGGACCATCCAATTACGTCACACGTTAAGGGGAGGGGAGGGGGTCGAGAAAATGTGACATTGTGTGACAAGGTGGGAGGGGTCATAAGTTTCGTGATGTCACATTTCAAAATGTGTTATGAGTTTCAAAACGTGTTAACTATTAACGACAAACTTAACCTCCTCAGTCTCAAGCACTCTTTTTACGTTTTTACTTTGTTGAGACACTGAGTTTTGAGTACCCAAAAAAAATAAAAACTCTATTAAGTCTATTAAATGGAAAATATGTAAAATATGTGACGTCACGCTAGGGAGGGGGGAGTCTTACAATTGTGATCAGTCGTGACGAGGAGGGGGAGGGGGTCTAAAAATCATAAAATTCGTGTGACATAATTTATGGATGGTCCCTAAAGTTTATCCAGGAAAATTTGGAAAATGCCCATACAGGGCATAAAACCATGTTTTCACTCAAATTTTTTCTATAGTAAAATAAAAATGCCTGTTTCTAGAACAAAAAAAGCAAGAACTGGAGAAGTGGAAGCGACGAGCGTCTTACGACCCTAGGAAAGCGGCTGCGCTGGGAAAAACGAACAAACAAGTCCCCAAAACCGCAAGGTTAGTACAATGAAGAAGGGAGCCAGTGGCGTAACTACAGGGCAGGGTGAAATTGAAAACAATTGACATACATTTTGGTTAAAAAAATAAACGCTACACACTCAAAGGCCCACACTAAGGTTTTCCCCTGTGTCGTGGGTCCCTTGGAACACACATAAAGACAAACACAAACACCCATGACCCGAGAACAAACATCTGCTTTTTACACAAATTTTTGCCCCGACTGGGGATCGAACCCAGGACCCTCCGATCAAGAGGCAGCGTCACTACCACTCGACCAAACCGGCCGTCAAAGCCGGTTGAGTAGGTATTGAACTTTTGTTAGCCGTGTGGTGATCGGTTGAGAATAACAACACCCCATCTCTTTCCGTGGGTGTCGTAAGAGGCGACTAAGGAAACACAAATGAGACCTGCCTCCTAGTAATCCATCCCAGGCAACGACACTTCATTTTTTTCTGAATCTGAGGTGTCGTCCTATGGTCTCATGCGGTGTGGTAGGCTCTGTAAAGGGCCGTCTGGTTCGCGACCACCCTCCTACCGAAGTGCGACGCCAAACAGCTTGCTGTGTTCCGTCTGTGCGTGGGAGTACCAGTGCCTTTTTAGGCATATTCTGGGTTAACTCGCTCCATCGTCGACCTCATCTTTGACCTTATGGTCAAGGTTGAGGTCAAGAGTTACCCCATCTTAAAATTTAAAAAAAAATGTATGGCACAACAGATTTTTATTTTTTAGTAGGAAAGTTGGTCCCATAGATAAAGTTGTTCGTAATCATGGGTAGATTCATCCCTCAAAGTTTGTCAATTGTTTTCAATTTCACCCTGTATAGACAAATTTTTTACAAAATGTTACTTAAAATAAGTAAAAATAGTGAATTACATTAGCATTTGAGAATAGGCAAGAAACTCCGAGGGTCGTTCTTCTTAACTCAATCATATTAACTCATTTTTGACGTTTGATTTAAGAAGGATTTAAGCTTGCAAGATGCAGTAGCCTAGATGTGGTAATTTACTTTTTTCTAGATACGAAATTACAAACATAAAATATATTCCTATTTATTTATTTTTAGTTCATATTTATAAATTTATGTACCTACATGAAAATTATGTTGTAAATTCTAGAGCGTGACAGATGTCAATTGCATGAAATACTGGCTAAACTGGGCAGCCATCTTGGAAGGTAAATTCTAGTCGACAATAGGGTAGATGACTTGTTTTTTTATTGTATAAATTGAAGCTTCTTTACCTTGTATACAAGGTGTTTCAAAAAAAAAAAAAAAAACAAAATTAAGCTCATTGCACAGCTCTATTACAAATTGAAAAGTATGTCATATTAATTATATGAAACTTTCATTTTGTAAATTTTAAACCGTGCAACTGATTACTAGAGTTGCGACTATTTCACTTTTAAAATTAAATTTTGGAATTTCTTTTTTTTGTTTTTTTTTTAAACACCTTGTATAGCCTGGTGTATATAGTTTTTTAATATATTTAAAAAAAAAAGATATGAACGTTTTAATCTCTCAATTAGACAGAGCGGGAAATACTAAACGATGACGTCACAGTTGAGTACCGCTGTAAGTATACATTTAACACAAAATTTCGTTTTGTAAGAAAGAAATAGACAAAAATGTTTTATAGGCTATAAGTTTTTTATTTTTCGACATTTTCAAATTTGATTTCGAATTCTTTTATTATATTATGTATGTTAATAAATTATCTTAATAAATACGTGATATTCAATATCAGTCATCTACCCAATTTAGTCGCGTTCATCTTTCAATTTCAGACAAATTTCCACCTTTATTTGGTGTAAGTCACTTTGTGCTTTTTGTTACGCGCGCTTTTATCACCATGACGGCGGCATTTTCATATTTCGAAAAAAATGATTAGCTTTTTGTGCTTTTGAATTTTTTTAATGGTTTTTGCTTTATTTTGTAAAAAATAGAAAACCGTCAAAACAGGGTGACTGGTAATTCGATCTATTCTTTAAAAGAGTTTATTTTACACACAATTTGCAACATATTGAACATTAAATATTTTTATACACCACCTGCATCTGGAGCACGTATTATAGGTACGTCAAGTATTCAATATTTAAAAGTAAGCCATTAAAGCTTAAGGGAAATAAAATTGTATGGAACTTCCCTTGGGCATTAATGACATTTAAATATGGAACGCCAAAATTTCAACAAAATCTTGTATCAAAAATAATTTCGAAAAAAAAAACAAAGCTATTGAAGGCTTAACTTCCTTGGTCCAAGGAGATTTTAACTATAAAATTTGACACATCAAAGAGATTTTACTTTTATGAAAAATATTTAGTATAAAAACTTGGCTGTATGTCTTAGCTATTGACTTTCCTTTGCCTACGGAACTAAATATTATAAGAAAACGTCGTCGGTGATTTTGGATCTGTGATTTTTACCGCGAATTACTAAATTGTTTGGTAAGCTTTTTTAATAAATCTAAAAAAAAGTCCAGTATGTAGGTAATTCCAGCGACTCTGACATAGAAACGGAGGCTCAAAACATTATTGATGGGATGAATTTATGATTTCTTTTTTATTTAACCTCACAGTAGGTGTATAAAGTAGAGTAAGCTCCTCGGGGATAAAAGTGTCTTAGTCTTGGGCAGACTTGAATCCTTCGCTTCATTCAGGATTCTTAACATAATTCCCCCTCATTTCGCTCAGGATTCAATATGCTGCCCGTGACATAATACACTGTTTTATCCCCTTGTTGCTTAATCTACTGTTAAAATAGAACATTCAGGATGTTATTTAAAATAAGTCAAAATAGTGAATTACATTAGCTCTTTTAAGAACCTATTCGCAAAAATGCATTCTTCCCCAGAGAAGAATAAGCATACACCTTATTTTCTAATTTTAATTGTCTTGATATCCAGATAACTCTAGAGCTGAGCAATATATTCCCATGGTTGGTTGGGAATAAATTTCTTAGGTCCATAGTTGTTCAAGTAGCTTTTATTTGAATACTAGCAGCTTTAATTTAAAGCTCTGCAAGCTAAATTGCACACAGCAGTAATCGTCAGAGGGGAAGGTGAATTTTTTTGTTGATATTTTTTATTTATTTTTTGTAATTTTTTATCATTTTGTTTTCAAAATTCTATGTAACGCTTGATCACATTTTAACGCCATTTCAAATAATAAACTGCCGTTTGACGTTTTTTTGTTTTTTTCTTAAATTACATTTATCCATGGACTGTGTTCTTGAAGCAGAAAAAGGAGCCGAGCGAGATATGTAGTAGAGAGGCTGTGTGTCCATTTCTAACAAGGTGACACGCCGCCATGACACTATGAATTGATGACACATTGAAAATTAATAAAAAATTGGCTGCTGCAGCTCTAGCAAGATTACGACAAACTCGCGCTTGGCTCACGCCGAAACTTCATTTTGATTGCGCGAGGGTCCCGCGCAAAGGGTTGCTCGCCCTATGGCGTTGTCAATGTTGACATTTTGACATAGGACCGCGGTGTTGTCGCGGCGCTGTCACTATCGTACTCGGCCTGCTGCTTGGTAATTCTTTGATTTTAAATTATTAGATAAAAATATCCAAAAAATTAAAAAAGTCACCTTCCCCATTTTCCATCGCTCTGCATTGCTGCTGCAAATGTGAAAAAAAAATGTGTACGTGCCGCAACTCAGGTTACCACACGCGTGCATTTTGTGCTGTTGTGATAAGGGCGATTTAGCTATGAAAATGAAGTAATCTGATGCGCTGGCCTCTGTACAATGCAGTGCAGTTATGAAGTCGTATGTTATAGTTTTTTTTTAAATAAAATTGGCCTACAGCGTGTCGCGTCACGCACATTTTAGGGTTCCCTAGTTTGTTTTTAATGCGCGAAATTATTTTTTTCTACAATATTATTATTAGGAAAGTATTAGAAGTAATTATGAAAAAAAAATTCTTTGTTTTGTTATATTTTTATTTGATACTTTTGAATTCATAAATTACATATTATGTCAAAACTTAAATTACTTAAATCAGTTAAATAAACCGACCCTTGTCATCCTTGGTGCAAAGATGCCCATAACACTTGCGGCATTACCACGTTGAATAGCTATGGACAACCTTTGCACCAAGTATGACCCGGAGCGGGGGTCACAGCTCTTATCCCTAAGACGCCGACCTATCACGGCTATGAAACCCCTGGCCTCACTACCCCAATTATTAATAATTATAGTATGTCCAAGATAGGATGGTGATTTTGACAGATGAGATCTTGCCGTATGAGATGACTTTATTAGTTATTGTTTCATTCTAATTACTTAGTTACTGCTAATAATGACTACACCTGTTATTGAGTAACTAATAGCATACTAGTACCAGTGCTTATACTAGTTAAAGTAGACGTGTCCCATTATAAAAGGATCTGTCAAAATCACCATCCTATCTTGGACATAGTATAGAAGTATTTAATGAGCCGGTGGACCAAATGCAAACGAAACGAAGTGGGGGTCATGACTATCCACGCGAGGTGGTTCTCAAATAGATTTTTTTTTATAACTTCCCTTGTGATGCTGGATTTTAAAACTCCTTTAATTACGATCTCACTTTGTGGGCTCGTTTTTAGTAATTATTAGCCGTTTTACCGTGAACTTAAGAGGATCGTCTCAGTGTTTTTTCCCATACAAACGGCGTCAATGGATTCCATCCCCTAAACGTCAACAGATTCCTTTGAAATTTTGGTATAATATCAGGAACATCAAAAACTAGGTCCGTACGTTTTGATTTTTGTGATATTTTTAGTCGACAAAAAGATATTTGAGACTAAAAGTCAGCATTTTTCGCCAAAAAAATTCTCAACATTGAAGAGGTAACTGGCACAAAATCACGAAGGTGGCGAATTCGTGTTGGAGTAAATTATATCATAGAATTTATTGATTTTTATTAAAATAATGCTCTGCAGATTATTCGAATTAACTTATTTAACCCGTACCCCAAAAGATTTTTTCTTAATTTATTGATTGAATATTTTTTTTTCACAAAATACCAAAACGACATTCCGGGAACGCGTCCTCAAGTCGTTATCTGCTGACAACAACAGTTAAAATACATATTAAATTTTTTTTTAATGACTTACAAGTACTTTTTATTATAGTTAGCATTATAATGAAATGATATTTATAAGTTTCTTAGTAAATATAATAATATTTTTTTCAATAATTCAATTCAAAGTATGGCGGACAATTTGTGCGTCATTCCGGGAACGCATACATTTTATTAAGATACAATTTTTCAGCAAAATGCAAGAAATAACGCTAGTGGGTAATTATTTAAAGCACCCGAGTGCAAATGGATGCATGGTGTGTTTTTTATTAAAATGTGAAAATTCGAAGAGGTAAACATGTTTTTGTATGAAATTTTTGGGCCGTACCTCAATTCAACGTAATTCCGGGAACGCCAATAATTGTAAAAAAAAAACAAAATAATTTACCTTCAACACAATATTTCTTAGAGATTATTGAAATCTCTTTTTACATTAGCGTTGAAAAATCTTGATTTTGTGACTATAATAGATTTTTTACGCAATTTTATATAGAAACGTAATGTCCGGGAACGTTCCCGGAATGACGCGTTCCCGGAAATGACGGCTTCCCGAAATAATGCTTTTTGAGAATAATGGATGAAAAAAGCATGTTTTATTAAAAACAATTCTAATCCATTACTTAAAGAAACTGATGTAAGTAATTGGCACTAAATTACTTTAATAATTTTGTATTAAAATTGAATAAATTTAATAATTTACGTTTGGCACGAATTTATTAATTTAATAATTTAATTCGTATAATTTGTCTCATGAAACATTATAGTTGGACTTTTTACGAGATATAACAGATATTTTAAGAATTTCTCATGTAGAGATTTTGAAAAATTTAAAAATTTCATGCATTATCGTCATTTCGGGAACGCTTTTTTTTTACAAAAAGATTTTCTTGTGTAATTATGAAATTTCAGCGTAGCCCGTTTGGGTATCAATTGATAATAAATTAGTCAATAATAGAAACTAGTTTTCAGAACATAAATACAATTTTTTTTTACGAAATTAGGATGCTGGAATTCGCCACCTTGGTGATTTTGTGCTCTTTTGATTTGTAAACGTATAAACGAGGTTGAACTGTTGAAAAACTAAGAACAATTTTGGAAAAAACAAAACATACAAACCTCGTTTATACGTTTACAAATCAAAAGAGACCAAAAACGTACGATTTCATTAAGTTTTTGGGGTAGGAATTCATTGACGCCAAAACGCATAATTTTGGAAATAAAACTCGACATTTCGCCGGAGAGCTGCAATTGTCCCTTTCGCACAAGTCTGAGGCGGGTGGTCGACATCGAGACAGCATGAAAAACAATTGAGACGCTAGTCCAAACTGAGACGCTCCTCTTAATATGCTCGTATAATCAAAAAGTCATTAGGGCAAATATTTGTGTAAAAAGCAGATTTTGTTCTCGGTTCGTGGGTGTTTGTGTTTGTCTTTATGTATGTTCCAAGGGACTTACCACACTAGGGTAAACCTTAGTGTAGACCTTTAAGTGTGTAGCGTATTATTTATTTTATTTATCTGTATATTTGGACTATACTACTACGCAAACTACGGAACCCTACAATGCGCGTGACCCGACACGCTCGTGGCCGGTGTTTTGTTTCTTATTATAATAATCTTTTACATTGAAAAAAAAAGAAAAAGAAAAGATTTATTATCGTTAGTTTTAAGGCTGTAGGCATTCGAATACAATGTAAAAATTGTTTCTGAATAAATAAATAATAATCATATGAATAAATCATAATAATAATGTGTTTGATGTTCCCTAGCAACGTCCTGCGATCCCAGTCGTTCCATGGGCCGATGTTGGTCGCTTTGCCAAGGTACCAGCCGCCGACGACACAAATAGTCGAATCCTGTGATGCATCGAGCGACAACGACTTTTAACACGAACGCTGGTTCAATGTGATAGTGCAGGGGTCACCAATTAACTTCGCTCGGGGTCCGTTTAAGGAATGAAATGACCATAGCGGTCCGCACAACATTTTATAGAAAACAAATGTAATTTAATAACAAAGTTATTTCGCAATCCGCGAACTCTTCTCGCTTGTTACCTCATTACTTCGCCCGGCCGTTTTTGAATTGATGAAAACAAAGATAATGCAGGGGATACATTTTTATTAAATTACGTACTCTGTAGTGTAAGTTGCTGTGTTCTCGCGGTCCGCACAAAAACGGCCAGTGGCGGTCCGCATCCATTTGGTGACCCCTGTCATAGTATTTATTCATGTGGGATATAAAAAAAACTCTGGGCCAATAAGTAGGTAGGTATTACGCTTATATGGGGTGTAAAGGACAGCTTAGCAAATACTTAAATGGCGGAATCTATCCATAACTACGATCGACTACAAGTAATTTTTTTTCCTGGAAACGTCAAGTCAAAGAGTTTTTATGATTAATCTACTTTGGCGCTACGCTATGTACCGATAAACCGCGCTCCGCGCCCCGCCGCGCCGTACATTGCGATGTACATTGCTGGTTTTCGTGTTTTACGCTGTTAGTATTGTTTTTTTATTGAAAAATGGAGTGTATGAGACTAAATGTTTTAATTTTTAAGCTGAAAAAATTAAAAACAATTAAAAAACTTGAAGAAAATTCCACTGACAAAATCATTCAGAATGAGATGGTCTGAGTTCAGGGTTTGAGTTTTGCTAACCTGTCCCTTACACGCTGTTCACTGTTACAGGATTCATTTGATTCGGCAGGATTATAGTAATAGTGTTATCCTATTAGATAAGGCGGGTATTATGCGATATTAAAATATTGAGTATTAAGTAGTAGTTCAAGTATTACGTAACGCAATTTTTGGAGATTTTTGACCCTTTCCCCCATGTAACGCGCCGTAACGTTTTTCTGTACCCCTCCCCCCTAGTGAAATGTTACGTAACCACCGAGTGAACATTTCTCCTTAAAAGTCACAATTATGTGGCGTAAAGTACCGGAAAGTCGCTAAAATACCTTTGGGTTAAAAAAAATACAATGTTACGTAACGCGTAGTTCAAATCTCCGCTCCCGCCCCTGTAACGTTTTACAAGACCCCTCCTCCCCCCTCTACCCCCCAAATTCGTTACGTAATACTTGAACGCATAACCTAGGTACTTACACGAAAGTTCTGCCCACTATTTTGTAGCGTAATAATCAACTTTTTACTTCATAGGTGACCCAGAGTTCATGTTTGAAAAATAAATAGTTCCGAGTTGCTCAATAGATGTACTTACGTAAGGTAGCCAGCATGTTTTACTTATTTTGTTATTGCGAGCCCAATTGAAACATTTACATTTACTTAATTTGAAACATTGCTTGCATTATACATTAGGGGCATCCATAAATTACGTCACACGAATTTCATGATTTTCCTTGACACAGCTGGTCACATTTGTGAGACTTCCCTCTCCCTAGTGTGACGTCACACATTTTGCAATTTTACATCTAGTAGGTAATTATTAAATTAAAAAAACAGGTCCGAAATAAGATATGTTTCTATATATTTTTTTTGTTTTTATAAAATTAACATCAAAAGTAACATTTCAAGAAAATAACAATTTGAACCTTATTTTTATACAGATAGAGTTGCAAATGTATTTGAGTTTTTCGTTAACAGTTCAAAGTTCGTGTTTTAACACTTAGATTATAATAGATTTTGAAATGTAACGTCACTAAATGAAGGGCCCCTCCCACCCCCTTGTCACACAATGTCACACTTCGTCGACCCCCTCCCTCCCCCTTAACGTGTGACGTAATTTATGGATGGCCCCTTACTAACACACTTGTTTAGTTAAAAACTATTATAATTATGAGTGATCATGATCAAATTCAAATTTAAAATTCAAATTCTAAATAAATTTATTTCATAGAACTTTTAGACTTTTACTTAAAATAGGTCAAAATAACATTAAATACATACAAACCTACGTTAACCCGTCGCGTGCCTGTTTACGCCGCGTGTGATACAAATCTCGTACACATGTGTTCGAAAAGCACGCGAAGGATTTAAATACATACATACATATTCGTTCTTTTGACCCTACTGAAAGGTGCAGTCTTCCCCAGAGAAGAATAGGCAAGAAACTCCGAGGATGCTCTTTTTAAACGGATTACAAATTGTCTTATTTTCTAATTTTATCAAAATCTGAAATACTCTAGAGCTAAGCAGTTTATTCCCATGACTGCTTGTCTGTTAAATAATCAGCAGCTCTAGCACGATAACGTCAAACTCGCGCTCGGCTCACGCTGAAACTTCACTTTGATTGCGCGAGAGTCCCGCGCTTGCTCGCCCTATGGTGTTGTCAATGTTGACGTTTTGACATAGGACCGCGGTGTTGTCGTGGCGCTGTCACTGTCGTACTCGGCCTGCAGAAGCATAGGATGTCTTTTTTACACGCGCCAGACTTGTCTGCACCTGTCACCTGTTTTTTTTTGTAAGCATAAGCACCCTACCGCCGTTTGTACATCACTTGTTGCTCTTTATTTACCTAAACTAAAATTAGTGTATTAATTTGGTATTTTTATTTATTTTATTTAACATCACTTTGGTGGTCTGTACCACACAGTCTAAGTGCCTATCACAGCCACCAGTCTCTCACCAATGCTAAAATATACTTACTTTAATCTAATAATTGCTAAATGATTATTGATTATAGTTATAATATTTTCAGCGCCATCTGTCGAGCTGTGTCGGAACTATTTTTTTTTACAATGATCTGCTTATTAATTCAGTTTCAAACAATGTTAAATTAGAAAGGCAATGTTTTTTAAGCGAATGAAATAATGGAATTGTGTAAGTGTACCTAAATAATAAATTAAAGTCCATTCATGCCCCTTGTTCTCAGCGTCCCTCATGTTTTAGGTTATGTTTATGTAACACAATAATTGATATTTATTTGTTGCAAAAAACTTCAAGCAATAGCTTATATAGGTATGTTATTAGTTTATCGAATCTATAGGTTAGGAGCATCGAATACAAAATTACACTTCACTGTAGTTTGTTATTTGGCTGTACGGAACGAATTCCAAAGCTTTGAAAAAGTTGATGTCACATTTGACATAGTTTATTTAGCCCTTTAACGGGCATAAGGATCCTGCACGATAAAATAACTTTTTACAGTGAATTATTATTTTTTATTGAAATTAAAGAAACACGTCTTTCAGGAAAATAAAAAAAAATTCGGGAAACCCCCGGAAAATTTGGTGGGATAAATATTCCCATTGCCCTTCAGGGACAGTGAAATTGACGAAAGCATGGAACAATGCACAGGGCAACATCGCATTTCTCACACTTCACCTTGCTCCTCTTGTCATTTGTTTTTGTGCTGCATAATTTGCAACGCTTGTAAGATTCCAATGCCACAGGCATATGTACACCCACATCTTTGTAACGCAGTTCAGTTGGCACCATTTTTAGAGTTTTTTGGTAATTCTCTGATTCCAAGACTCTTATTTTCTTGGTCACGTAATTTCCTATAGCAGACGTCCGTTTTCTGCAGCTGTACCCATCGATCAGACCTCTGGCAATGGCCACACGGAATTCTAGATTGGTGAGTCTTTGGGTTCTTGAAGTGCACGAATATGTTATAAAAGCATTTGTTATACAGGCATCAAAGAGAAAATAAAAATTCTGACCCACCAACGCTTGCTCCTCCGTCCAATAGAATAGGTCCCTCTTATTTGATCAAAGCGATCAACCCCCCCCCATTCTCTTCGTGTATTGTTGAACAGCCCTTGGACAGCTGATAAGTTTTTTTGAGCCATCATTCTGTGTTCTTGTCACTTGAGTATTATTTATTTTAGGATGAAAAGCAGTGGACAATATCAGAACTTCCTTAGTGTCTTGCTACACTGTGAATGCTACATCCTTTTTGGTCCTCCACTTGAAGTTCCCTTTAGCTAACTTCAAGTTTTTTGTATTTTTTATCATAGTTGGTAAATCGGATCGATTTCTTCTGACCGTTCCAGTAGCAAATAATCCATTCTCATGTAAATACTGAAGCAAAGCAGTATCAGTGAAGAAATTGTCGAATGTGACATGTTTTTCAAATTCTTCTTCCATTAGTTTTCCTGTCAGATTCTTTACAACCTTGGCTCCCAAACCCGTCTCAGTTCCTTGACCAGTTTTTCCCGTATATATTTCAAACTCATATAAGTCTGATTGACTGTCACATCGGCACCACACTTTATAGCCCCTTTTGATAGGCTTCAAAGGCATATATTGCTTTAGGGTTGATCTTCCCTTGAACAAGATCATACTTTCGTCAACACTTTGCGATGACGAGTTTTTGGCATTTGTTTGAAAATTGTTACCAAGCAGATTTAGTAAAGGAAGCAATTTATACAATTTATCAAAGTCTGGATGTCCTGGTTGTGGTTGCTGAGTATTATCATTCAAATGCAGTGCTCTCAGTATGTTTTTAAAACGTTTTATAGGCATAACACTTGCTACTTCTTCTACTCTGAATCCTGGATCTGTAGACCAGTATAATTCTATTTGAGGTAAAATGTGATATCCCATTATCACGATTATACCTAAAAAAGCACGAATTTCTTTTTTGTCAACCGGTGTCCAATTAGGAATCCTTTTCTGCTCAGCATACAGATTTGTTTGTGTAACTATCACTTGGTATACTTCATCATCAAAAAATGTATCTAGATGTGCAACTGGACGGCATCTATTGCTTAGCAGATAATTGGGTGCTATCAATATTTCGTCAAAAACTTCTGGATCTGGACGACTGACCCACATTTTTTTATTCCAGGGTTCATCCTCATCAACTTCAGATTCATTTGACTCTTCAGTTTCACATTCACTTGATTCCTCAGGCTCCGAATCTTGATCTCTCTCTAGTAAATCTATTGAATCAGACATACGTTGAGCCGACATACTTTGAGATTGAGACGGGACACTGGCTATTGGCTCAACAGTTTCACCTGGATCAGGAGAATCTTCTAACGCATGTCTTAAATTTTCAGAGTTATACTCTTCATTTTCGTCCAGCTCCAAATCATCTTCCGAGTCGCAGTTGTCCGGAATTCCACAAATTTCCTCTAAAACCAATTCAATGTCCCCATCCTTCAGATGTCTTCTTCGTGACATTTTGTCACCAGAAGCCTGAAAGATACAAGAAAAGTATAAAAAAGAACATGCATCCCTTCTAAATATAGTGATCTTGCCGGGCAACGGGTTCTATATTCCCACCAAGATATTGCCCTAGCCGGGCAACGGGGGATATATTCCCACCAAAACTAACCTCAATAATTATATATATTTCTGTTGAATTTCCAAAACTATTGGCACTAATGACTAGTATATTGACTAATTTATCGAAATAAATGAATTACTCACCACTTCCAGTACGAAAATTATAAGATGTACGTTGATATATTTTACTATTGAAAAAACCTCGTTTTCGCAACAAAAAACAGCTGAGACCACCATGACACTTCAAACGTCAAAATTTTTTTTAAAATATATTGTTTGACATTTTTTTTTTAATAATTATTTTCTGGCCTGGAAGCTAGTCCTTTTGGCTATTGTTTGACATATATCTATGGTGTTGCTAGTGTTCAGAAAAATACTCCCAACAAGTAAATTTTATCAGAATCTACCGAAAAAGTTGGTGGTAAAAATATTCCCTATGCCCATTAAAGGGTTAGGCGCCAAATGCCGATTTTTTGCTTTTGCTGCCCCGTTTATGTAATTTTTTTAAAATTAATTTTTTTTTCCATTAGTATTTTTTTAAGTATTATAATTATGACGATTCATTAATTATGTAAGCAATAGGGATACGAATTATTCATTTTTATTATTAGTATTGTGATTTAGTTTATAGTGCTAACTTCAATGGGCCTTTTTATAATTCGAAAACGGCACGGCAAAATTGTATTACCATTGACTCCTGTGTACTGGTGATACTTGGGAACATAGAAGGCAATTGTAATACAAATTTTGTCATGCCGATGCCGTGCCGTGCCGTTCGAATTATAAAAAGGCATACCTATTAAGTTTGATTTTCATGATTCCGCACAAGTTTATATTCAAATTCAATTATCTAATTATAGTTTTTTTCAAACAGATTTTAATTTGTAAGTACATATAGGTACTTATTATGTAGTAAGTTAAGATTGGTTGTAAATTATTAGTAATCTACTTCTCCATGAGTTTCCAGATAAAAGTCTTTATTTATTGTAAAATAACTATTATGTGATTACGAATTTCGCCTAGCTATTGTTAAATTTATCACTAAAAGTGCAATATTATTACTTTGCAATACTAGTTATATATCGTTACATATTCAGATTTTATTAATGAAACAAATAAAATCAAAAATCTAAATATATTAAATATTTTATCAAGTTCGCCACACACTTGACTATACCTACACGATAAGAAGAAGAATATAATGTCATCGGCTCAGGTCTCAAGTTAACTCGTACGGGTTATACAAGGTGATAAAAAGCCTCCTAGCTATATTCAAAATCCTGAACCAGTATCACTCAAAGAACACATTTATGAAAAAAAAAAATTCATGGGAATTGTTCATTTTTTGCCTAAACGTAGACATTACTCCTACACCAGGCACGCGAGGGGTGCGGGTAGCGCTCGGGGGGTGCATCCGAGTTGTGTCTACGTTTAGGAAAGAAAAATCCCCCGGAGGTTTTTTTTCACCCTGTATTATGTACCTAAGGAAGTCGAAATCGACTATAGGTACCAATTTATGTATTTTTTTTGTAATTCGATAGCGACTATTTTCACAGGTTTTAAGTTTCACTTAATAGAAACCCGAAAGCTATCATCCAATTTATAATCTTAACTTTATACCTACTTACTTTTGCTCATATTTCATACATCGATATTTAATAGTTTAATTTTTGTAAAAAAATAATATAAGTACATTATTTTAGTGCAATATTGGTCACAATTATCACATCACATTGATCCAAGAATTAAAAAAAAAACGCTTTAACGAACTTTTGTTCGTTAAAGCGTTTTTTAAAGAATCGCTACTTTGATGGTGGCAACATTCAGGATGCTATCTATGAAATCTCTCAAAATACCTTTTGTTTTTTATTTTTCCATACCTATTCTAATAAATATTTATCTTTTTTTAAAGTATAAAATTAAGTATGAAATTGCCGGTTTTTCAAGCTTTACTTTGGTCATAATTTATTTGATTATTGAGTGAAAACGAAGCTCAAACATAGCTCATAGCATTTGTGAAATACTGGACGAAAAGTAAACACAAAAGATAAACTTCCTGTTGTTGTAGATTTTTTTTCCGTGTCAATGTTACTTTACAAAGATATTTGCTTACCTACCTAGAAAATAAAGTGCTTTTGCCTTTAATTACTCATAATATATTTGTCTGTTAATCCAATGTTTTACGATACTACCAGTCCAGTGTATATGTATATTTTTTATTGTTTTCAAGCATGACAATTGTTAATATTAAATCAAATGAAATATTAATAAGAAAAAATTGTAATGTAATGTTATGTAAGTACCACTAAGTACATATTTTAAAACATATTTAGTTCCCCTGCTGCTTCTGTCTGTCTGTCTGTACGCGGTAAACCACACAATAAACTGAAAATTAAACTAGAAAATGGCTTTTGATACGATTTCACCAATAGTCGGAGTTTTTCATTAAGTCATTAATTAGTGAGAAAGCAGGAAAGCCGTTTTGGGTCGCTTGAAAGTAGTAAAAAAAATTCCATACATTTGTGTATTTTTTTCAATTTGTCCAATCTTAGATAATTTAAGCTTATTAAGTTATGATTAGTCAATGATATATTATAAAATAGTATAAAAAGCAATGCGATGTCTCTAGGTTTTGTAAATTTTAATACTTATGAATTTAATGTTTCGTATGAAATAATTATTTAAAAGAAGATTGAATAAAAGTATATAGACATTTGTTTATAGTTTTTTTTATCATATCGTTTTTTCCTTCGGTTAAGTACCTAAAACATAGTGCAAACATCAACATAATACATTGCCAAACAGTGCCGTGCCGTGGAGTTTTTACTGGTAGTTGGGGAAAATGGGGACATAATGAACAACTTTATTTTTAAATAGCATCCCGCTCGGGACTTCGTTCCCGTGGGAATTCGGGAAAATTATGTATCCCATGTTACTCAGGGATAATGTAGCATCCTAATGGAAAAGAATTTTAAAAATTGGTCCAGTAGTTTTTAACCTTTTCATCGCCACAGTCTGAAATATCAGACGTTTAAGGTTCGTGCCCTCGCCGCCAAAGTCTGATATATCAGACAGATAAAATTACCAATTTAACTGTATTTTTTAAATATTCATGTCGTGGCGTGTGGTGAACGTTTTTGACGAAAACTCTTGGCGCTAAAAAGGTTAAGCTTATTCGTTATATACAAAAACATCCATTATTATTAAACATGATTTTGTTTGGTTAATCTAACTTGAACAATTTACAAAATATGACACTTTCAGTGATACCCTGATCTTTCGACATTCGACATTGTCCTAAATAACTCGAAAACGAAAGAAGATCGAGCATAGAGTGATCTTAGGGCCTGCCAGTACACCACCTGAAAGAATGACCAAATCCGTCTTAGCCTGCTTGACGCTTTATCCAACTTTGATGAGCTAAAGCATGAGAATGGGTAGTCCATAAAATATGAATCTGGTCTTATCCTATGCAGGATTAAATGCCCTCCAACTTTTATGAAGGACAGTTTTCGATATTGTAAGGTCCTTTACGAGATATAACCGAAAAATCGCAAAAATATCCCTTTTGGGGTACATTTTTACCCCCCACCACTTACGCACACCTCCGCCGAGGGGGAAAACTTAGGATAGTCTTATTTGGCAACAAATAAAGCTGTTAAAACAATAAAACCTTTTGTAGGAATTAAACCCGATTTGAATTCTAAGCCGATAGGGCTTAGAATTCAAATCGGATTTGTATCTTTACATATTTTAGGAAAGAATCACGTCCAACCTAGTTTTTTTTATATTTTTAAAATACGAAAGATAGAGCTAAGTTACCCTTCTTACGTTTTAATTTAACTTTGCTCCTAAATATTGATACCTCCAGTTTCTGGTACGAAATATTTTTGGAGCAAAGTAAAACTCTTAGAATAGAAACTTGCTCCAAAATATATCGGCTGAGGTCATATTTGCGATATTCATTACGAATATTGATAAATTAAAAATGCTTTTTTGAAAAATCTTTTTATTTTCTTTAAAACTATTATTATTTCGCAGAAATCGAGTAGCAAGGCTGTATATCTTTTTTTTTTTAATTGGAGCAAAGTTACTCCACAAGGAGCAAACTGGGACCACTCTATAGGTAAGTAATTATTTTTTTGTACTTTACTTAACAATGTATATACAACCATTGTTTTTTAAGAGATAGTGTACCTAGTGTCTGATTTCTGTTTATAAAGTTCGACTAAAAGAAGTTTTTTATTTATTTTCTCACATTTTAAAACTTGATCAAGCAGCATAAGTTCAAGAACATGTATATATGTAGTATGTATGTAGGTATGTACATCATTTTTCATTTTCAAAAACATAAAAATCCTTTGAGATTGCTTTTATAGCTAAAAGTTATAGGCATGAACTGAACGTATAGGTACTACTTAGAAATAGTGATATTGCGTCCATGTGGCTTTATGCTATGAAGTCACGTACAACCAAGTATGTGCGTTTCTCTCGCACCGCCCGATGGAATTTCGGAAGTTTGATGCTAAAAGTCGGTCATGATTAATAGATAACCAGTCCCAGTCACCCCTCCGTTCCAAAGATATTAGTTAGGGGGTAGGGGGTATTGATAACGGTAAGACAGACACGTGTCGCTGATACCGCCTTGACTTTATCGCGGAAACTAAAGCACGTAGCATCGCTCTGGAGGCGTATTTTTGAAACGATAGAATTCCTATACGTCTCCTGATTGAAAATACGTCTCCTGATTGCACGAGAAATCGGTCGCAATTCGAAAAAAAAACATACACTCAAAAAAAAAACATTTACACAATCATTTGCCCCGACGGGATTCGAACCCAGAGCCCGTCGATCAAAAGGCAGCGCCACGACCACTCCACCAAACAGGCCGTCACTGCGAGGGAATGTGCGAGGAAAATGCACACCATCATCAGATATCCTAACTTGGTCGCAAAAGGACCACCTCAAAGTATTCCTTTCGAGTAAAAAAAATTTTGAAAATCGGTTGACAATTTGAGGGGATACTTACCAGTTACTTAGAAAAAATACTTTTATTAATAAAATATTTACACATCAGTTTTTTTCTGTTTTTTGAAATCGGTTATAATATATCTATATTATGCCTCTTGATCGGCGGTCCTGGGTTCGATCCCCAGTCGGGGCAAACCTTTGTGTAAAAAGCAGATGTTTGTTCTCGGGTCATGGGTGTTTGTGTTTGTCTTTGTGTGTTTTCCACAAAGACAAACACAAACACCCATGACACGACACAAGGGAAAACCTTACTGTGGGCCTTTGAGTGTGTAGCGTTTATTTTTTTATATTATAAAGAGGAAAGATTTGTATTTTTGTATATAACGAATAGGCTCCGAAACTACTGGACCGATTTGAAAAATTATTTCACCATTAGAATGCTACATTATCCCTGAGTAACATGGGATTCTAATGGTGAAATAATTTTTCAAATTGGTCCAGTAGTTTCGGAGCCTATTCAATGCAAACAATCAAATATTTCCTCTTTATAATATTAGAAGTATAACGCACAACGCTAAAAATATATTTTGAGCTCTTTATATATCCCGAAAGTTAGAGTGAATAGGTATATAGGTTATAGGCGTATGTAGATGTAGGTAGGGCCCCCCTACAAACGCCTGGTTGTAGCCCCCCCCCCCCCTACATACGCCGGGGGGGCTGGTAGGCCGTTTTTAAAGTAGGTAAAATAAAAATACAAGATACATTTATTATTATTAAATTTATTTTTGAATATCAATTACACTTTTTTTCCTTGTTATTTTATAAATTTACATAGATACGTCAATTATATTAACTAGGTACATACCTACATAATAATTCTATTTTATATGTTAATAATACGTATAATTTATAATCTAACATTTAGGGCTCAGAAAAGGTCATGGCACCGAATTTTTAAACCATTTTAAACGTTTTTT
The DNA here is from genome assembly GCA_949987775.1 of Aproaerema taeniolella. Taxonomy (NCBI): domain Eukaryota; kingdom Metazoa; phylum Arthropoda; class Insecta; order Lepidoptera; family Gelechiidae; genus Aproaerema; species Aproaerema taeniolella. The sequence continues at coordinate 3,289,821 of OX465265.1, forward strand.
TTTTAAATTTCGTTGTTCAAAAACCAGTACCTACCCAATTAATAAAAAAATAAAAAAAAGAAGAACAGCATTAGAATAAAAATAAACTTTAAAAATCTTCAACTGTGAATCAGCGCTATACAAGTCACAACCTCATTCTTTTTTTACTTTAATTAAAATGTCTTCGCTTTTGTTCTAATATAAATAGGTAATTAGAATTAGAGCAGGTTCTGAAGCGCATTTCGTTTGCATAATATTAGGACCTCTGTGAAAATGCGATGTAGGTACATTGCTGGTTTTCTTGTTGTACTCTGTTATTTTGTTTTTAGTACTTACAAAATTTAGTGAATTGGAATAAAAACTTGAAAATTTTCCCACTGGAAAATCATTCCGAATAGGGATGTTTTGACTATTTTTTTTTAAATATTTATTTTAAAAAGGAACTGAACCCAAAACCGAAATAATTTTTGAAAAGTATTGACAAATAAAAAAGTTACAAGCTATTAAATTTCAATAGAGGGGGAAACTGTCAACACAAAGAGATGCACTTACTGGCACGTGACGTCACCGCCATTTGTTTGCGTTGGTAAAAACGAGATAACTAGCTCTCCCCCACAAAACGAGATAGCTAGTCCTTACGATAATATACTTAAATGCTAATAACTTGTTCATTTATAAACCAATTTTAATGCTGTTTTCAGATATTAATATACGTCTAGCATTATTCTTTGTTTCACATACAATAATTCATAAAATCAAACACTGTCAACATCCCTATTATGGTCTTAAAGATGAATTTATCAGGGACAAAGTTTTTGCTAAGCAGACCCTTACACCCTGTATATTGAGAAACAAAGTTTTGCCGAGGGACAATATAAAGAAACAGAAGCACTGTCATCAAACGTTACAATTAATCGGACCACAATACAATTTTTCATAATACGAAAACGGTACGGCAAAATTGTATCACCATTGCCTCCTATGCACTAGTGATACAAGAAGTTGGAAAACATAGAAGGCATAGTAACACAAATTTTGTCATGCCGTGCCGTGCCGTTCGAATTATAAAAAGGCCCGTTGAAAAATATTTGATTCTTACTTCGGGTGACTTTAAAATTAGCTAACGAATAGGGGGTAATTCTTCCCATGAAAATGAACAAATTTCCCCATTATGAAATTCTCAAAAATGATGAAGTAAAAAACATTTTTCATATCTCCACCAAGATATCTTCCAAGATATATCCGTGCTGATTCAAATCTTTTATTTTAGCTAACTAATTTTACGTCACCCAATCTATGTATAACAATATTTACTTATTTGAGACAAGTCAATATAATATATTAGTAAATTACTTAATAAAACTAGGGTGTAAGTATGTAACACAAAAAACAGTCAATTAAACAGATTTTGCTGGCATTAAGCTGATCGAACCACCTCCTGAAATATTCTAGGCCCGTCCACTCTCTCTGCAACCACTCTTAGGAGATTTGGCGCTACCTCTCACTCTTGACATTAAGGAAGCTACCCTCTTCCGTGCTATTGCAAAGATACTCATTCGGGCCTAAAACACAGAAGCGAGGCAGCTCCAAAAGATTCCTACGAGAATTATGGTAATGCTAACGCAGATCGTATATGAATAACTGTATAAATAAACTTAAGTGGGCCTTTGCCCAGTACAGTGGACCATGGACCTAATATTCATGGACCATCAGGTTCTTGTAGGCTGGACTGTGTTTTTGAATCTGAAAATCGAGCCGAGCGAGATATGTAGTAGAAAGGCTGTCGCCAATCAGTCAAACTGATTTTTTGTCGTCAAATATTGGCACTCAGATCCGCAGTCCCACTGCTACCCCTAAATAAAGGTTAACAAAACGTCAAAAGTTGCGTTAAGCAACAACTAGACGGCGCCACTTGTATCGATCTATAAAGATTTTAGCATCTTTTTCAAGGTGACGGAGGAGTAAGAGAGGAGCGCTTAGGAGGGGCAGTAATGGCGTCGGATTTGGAAAATAAACGCGTAGAGATTTATTTGTGCTGTTTTTTCATATTCGTTCTTATTACTTAGTTATTATTAGTGAGTTAAGAAATGTGGCAAAGTTGTAATGGATATGATAAATGCTTCTTCATTTCTACGAACAAGATTGAAGACCTTGAAGACCCTGATCTGCCCCGGACAACTGAATCGTTGTTAGAGTCAGTGTATCCCTTTCTAACAAGGTGACTTGCCGCCATGACACTATGATAACACTTTGAAGGGATACCAGCAGGATGAAAAAAAAATTGGCTTGAAACAATAAACATTATATTTTTGTAATTAAGGAACATAGAACGAAATTAATGTGATTAAGAATTACCTATGTTGACTTAAATTTATATAAATAAAAGTGTTTCAACTAAAATTTTCAAGCTGACATTTTTAATCAACGAATTTTTTTTAGAGTGGCAAGTCATCTTGCAAGAGCAAGAGCACGAGACACGACCTCTCCGTTGTTACTATCTCTCTCGGCTCGGATTAGCTTCTGTATAAGGCGCAATGGAAAATATACTTTAGATTTTGGTAATACAGTTAATTTTCTTAAATCCAATTTTTCGTAGTTATAGGTCTTTGAGTGAGACGCGATTAATTAGGCTAAACAAAAAAAAAACTTTTAAAGCAGAATATTTAATGTAATCCCAACCTGTCTTTTTTTTCTTTTTCTTTACCTTTCTCAGGAAAAAACGTTAAAACAAATTATTCCCCGTGTAAGATATTTCAAAAACATCACGAAAGTATACCTAATTTGTAAATTAAACTAAGTAATTTCATCATGTCGTCACCACTTAAAAAAACTGGCTAAGAGCGTGTTGTACAGGCTAAACCTTTGTTGCCATTCTTGCGAATAAATTAATTTCATTATCTTAAGCGAAAAACGTTTTAGAAAAACAACATGTTTATAATAACAATAAATAAATGCAATGCTACAATTATACGGGGTGTAAGGGACAGCTTAGCAAAAACTGAAACCATAAATTCAGACCATCATACCAAATGATTTTCCAGTGGAATTTTCCTCAGGAAAATTTTAAATTTTTTACTCTTTTAAAATATTTTCTGTTTTAAAATTAAATTATTTATTCTAATACACTCACTTAACTTATTTATTACAATAAAAACGGTGATTACAGCGTAAACACGAAAACCAGCAATGTAGCTACATCGTATTTTGACAGCGGTGCGGTGCGGTACGGAGAGACCGCGCGTGGGGCGCAGTTTTGCGGTACATTGCGTATCTATCTATCTATCTATGGAGGGGACGCCCGTCAGGAACAGGCGGGTGATCAGTCCACTTATTTGGGACCATTTCACCCAATTCCCCATAATAGCGCATGAGTTTTACCTCGGTACATTGCGTAGCGTCAAAGTAGGTAAATAACGAAAACTCCTTAACTTGACGTTTCCGGGAAAAACTAATTACTTGTAGCTGATTACAGTATTGGGTAGATTCCACCATTTAAGTATTTGCTAAGCTGTCCCTTACGTCCGGTATTAAGGTGAAAATCAACCAGGCCCTTTACAAACGTACCAGAGCACTACCGGAATTAAAATTAAGTTAAATTTTGTTATTTTCTTAAACTATCTTAAAGTTTAATTAAAGCATCTGTGTTTTTACACTTTGTATTTATATTATGTAATTTAATAACATATAATAGATCTATTTTCTTTTACGATAACAAAATCTGTAAAACATAATGTATACATAATATGCGGCCACAATCGAATAAAGTAGGGCTCTATTTAAAAAAAAAAATCTACCCAATTTTTTATTCAGCAGGCAATGTTAGAAATCCGGTATTGTTTTAAACACCGTTACTACACTGACGCGTTCGTATACGCACGTTTTATTTCAGCATTTTCGAAAAGAAATAAATTAATAAATAATAAATAAACGCTACACACTCGAAAGCCCTTATTAAGGTTTTTCCTTGTGCCGTGGGGCCCTCGGAACACATATCAAGACAAACACAAACACCCATGACTCAAGAACAAACATCTGCTTTTACACAAGTATTTTCCCCGACTGGGAATCGAACCCAGGACCCGTCGATCAAAAGGCAGCGTCACTACCACTCGATCAAACCGGTCGTGAAATATCAATAAAGCTTTTCTCCTGCTGCCCTAGCATGCGCACTGAGACTTCTGTCTCGTGAGAGTATAGACTTCTTAATCAACATAATGAAAGTTCACCATTTAGAGAAGTTTTTATTTCTATTGGATTTAATTTATAGATGCGTCTTTACTTTTTGCAATTCAAGATTCATGCAAACTTCTACATTAAGTATATATATATTTTACCAGCCCATGTCCCCACCGAGGGGCACGGGCCTCCCTTCGAAACACGAAGGAGATTTAGGCCATAGTCCACCACGCTGGCACAATGCGGGTTGGTGGACCGCTCGTCCTTCGATTTCTTGGACGGGTGGGTTTCATCACGATGTTTTCCTTCACCGTTGAGCAAGTGACAATTAGAAATCGTACATAAATCCGAAAAGACGAATTTAGTGGTACAGGCCCACACCAGGATTTGATTCCACGACCAACTCCTACTGATAGCCACCAACTGGGCTATCACTGCCGCATTAATATTTAAAGTTATAATATTTTTTCTTGGCAATCAATTCCAATGAGAGTGAAGTCTTTTTGCATATGCAGCAGGTTATCGCTTTTAGATTTCACTTCGGTCTTTTAGCTTCGGTACTAAAGAGCAAAGTAATATTTTTTTTATATTTTATATTAAATTTAGAAGAAGTTTTACATTTTCGATTCTGCTGTCCGCCATGGCAGAACGCGTGGTGACGCTTTGCGATGCGAAAAGTGCTAGCGAAATTATGTCAACGGACGGACCGCAGTTACATGCGAAACCTTATCGATAAGTAAGCAACTATGGTTGGTGTTGCCACAGGCTGAAAATAGTCTGAAAATTTCGCGTTTTTCTTTAAATATTGAAAGAGTTGCGTTCGGCTTTGGAGGTCTCGAACATGGATTATTTATTGGGCCAACCTCATAAATAAGTCAGCAAGAAATCCGCACTGTTGAACGTGCCTCATATATACTTTCAAACTGTTTGCTTTTCGATTGTTTTTTATTTATTTATTTAACCTAAAGTAAAATATTTCTTACGTTACCTAGCTAGAGCCACTTCGGCATTGTTTACAATGCCTAGAAATACCTGGATTTCAAATATTGCCTGTTTTACATGTTTTAAAATAAATTTGTCACTAAATGCAGTGATATTCTAAATCCACTGCTAAACTTATATTTTTAAACTTTAATTTTAACATTGTATAATTTTTCAAGGGCGGAATAAATTATAATAATAAATTTTATACTTATAAATCAATTACCTACAAACAATTTAACTAAGTACTACTTCGATTTTATCGATTTTTTTCCATTTTGCTTATCCAAATTAAAACACAGTGAGATAATTTATACCATAATTTATAGATAAATAATATATTGGGCGATTTTAATTTAATTAGGGGGCGTCCATTAATTACGTGAGGTGTTTTTGGCGATTTTTCAACCCCTCACCCCTTCTGGTGAGATTTCGTGAGATTTGGCTCGACTTCCCCCTCCCCCTTTTATCTCACGTGAGTTTTATGAAAATGCTTAGTTTTAGTGTAAATACGTTAATTGGTAATTAATTTAGAAAACTTACATAATTTGCCTAATTATTTTGAAACTTTTAATAATTGAACAATAAAAAACAGCTATGATTTACAAACTTAAATTTGAAAAAAAAAGATTGTTCCAATTTAGTCCACGGGAACTCAGAGTGGCTACTGGAACAACATGGTTTAGTTGGTTTAACTTAGCTTTCCCACAATTTAACACTATTTCTTTTGGGGGAAAATATTACGTGATATTTGTAGAGACCCCCCCTCTCCCCTACGTGAGATTGAGTGAGATCCGGCCCGACCCCCCCCCCCAAAACGCCTCACGTAATTAATGGACGCCCCCTTAGTAGCGAAAATGAAGGGTATGAATGAGCCTAATACGAATTTGAAAAATGAAAATCGCCTCTCTATACAACTTGTACGATTAGCTCAAAGCAGAAGCGCTCGTAGCCCAGTGGCTCTCGCTGATCTCAACCGATCAGTGAGGTTAAGCAACGTACACAGAGGCAGGGAACCTGATGGGTGACCAAAGTGGCAATTTATCACGAGCGTTTCCGTGCTTCGGAGGGCACGTTAATCTGTCGGTCCCGGCTGTTGTCGATCGACTACAGTCGTTAAAACCAAGTCAGAGGCCATTGTGCGGTTTCAAAACTCTGACACCAGGGTTAGCCAAGTTCGCCAAACACTTGACTATACCTACACGATAAGGAGAAGAAGCTGAAAGCCAAACATTTCTTTCAAAATCTAATATGGGATCTGTCGGTTTCGTGGGGCGATTCTCGGTCCAAAGTTTCACTAAATACTTATTTTTTTAGTTAACCCATAACGACAGGATTAAAAAAAACTGGTCAAATAGACGTACTTAGATATATATATTTTATCTATTTGTTTTTTATAAATATTTAATGTAAATGTTTCAAGGGGTTTGCGTATTTCATTTTGATATCCCTAAATATAATTTTGAAATAGATACCTAATCCGAAGGAGCTAATGACCTGTTTCAGGAAAGTGTGCGTTTAGGTCGTACATATGATTACGAACTTCGATCTTATTAGACCTTTTTGATTCTAGTCGCAGAAATATGTTAAAAAAATCGGTACCCGACGTCTATTTTGATATAATTATGTGCTCGACCAGGAATATAAAAATCTTGGTTCAGAGTGCCACATTATTTTACTATTGGGAAGTTTTATATTTTCCCCTACTCCCCCCCCCCTTTCTAGTGCTTTAGTCCCGTTTCGTATTCGGGTTTATTTCCCCCTAATATGGTGTTTTTTCCTGGTCACACAATACAATCTACAACATATTTTAATATTTACAAATAATCCTCGTATATTTTTTTTTTCTGTATAATAGGTTAATATTCTTAGTTCATAAAGGATTAATAAAATCAACAAGCAATAGAGAACATCTCTCCAGCATCAATTATTAAATGTCGTTATTTCATTCTACGAAATATTACACAAAAATGTACAAATTTTTGGTATGCCGATGACTATTTATGTATCTAAGTAAAAAATCTACAAAACTCAACTCCCTTACTCTTGCAAAATATTGAGCAATCTCAGCGAATCTAGTCTCTAAAAAGTTAGAAAATCATAGTGTTTCACAAAAAATCTATCTGCTATTTTAATGACACCAACATTGTTATAGATACGTACATCAACAAAAATAAATTCATGATTTAACCTATACATCTCTTCACTTAAAAATTACGTTTGTTTTATTTACACTTTATCAATAAGTAGAACATTATTCTGTCTAATTAAAGAGTCTGTAACGGCGGCAACAGCCTATATTATACGCACCACAACCAACTTTTCGTCACTGTATAGACGGTTCTTTTTCTTTAACAACTAATTTCGGAGTCCTTACCATTGCTACCCTGTTTGATAATCTTACTCTTAATTCCGACCACACTTTCCGTATAGTTATTTTTATTCTTTTGATTGTTTACGGCGTTTGGGGCATTACTTCCCGAGGAGGAGGATGTATTGTCACTGTCGGCATAAGGGACGTCTGTCATTGGACCGTTGAGTAAACTCGCAGCAGAATTCGACTGTTTCAGTTTCCCTTTGTCTTCTTTAGGCTCTTCTGGACTTTGCAAATCATGGATGACGGCCTTTTTGGGATCGATTTGTATAGTTTTTGATTCGGACAGCTTATTCGGTGTGACCACGTTAATGTAAGGGGGCACAATGTTCATCGTCGTCAGGTTTACAGAGCCACTATTCTTTTTTAGAGCGTTTAGGTTTTGTTCCAACTGCGCAGCGTCTAGGCAAAGTGGTTTTGGTTTGGGGGTAAGTTTCGGCGGGTCCTTATTCCATGCGTTTATTCGAGGGGGGTCGGGGGACGCTATGGGGGCAATCCTGCGGTCTGGCCCGAGAGGATCCTTGTGGTTAGTTTTATCCATCACATTTGCCTCTAAAGTTGAAGACAGAGCGCTGTCCGGCGGTTTTGGAGAGGTCGGTGTGATTGTGAGCAATTTGTCAATCTGTGGAAAAACATATGTTTTATTTTACTTCTTTTTTTATTGAGAATGGTTTCGCCATTGACCATAATCTATCTGAGAGCAAAGATGCGGTCGAGGATGTAGCGAGCTCATCCAGAAGAAGCCTATCCACTTATTTATTAATAGGCAAACCAACAGCATAAAATATGAACATAACAATAAAAAAATAGAATATGTAACATTTGCTATATGCATGCCAATTACCTACAGGTATGCTCATCATTGTCCACAAATTAATAAGGTTAGTTGGGTATTTTTCTTTAATCAATGATCGACAACAATCGTTCCTTACAATTTCAATTGTGCTTTTTACCCTGGGTACCTATAACATAGAATTTGTAATTTTTTTAAAGATTTTTGGCATATTTTGAGGACATACAAAAAGCTGCTTGCGTAGGGATACAGATCCAACACTCATTTATAGTATTATTTTACCAAGACTTGATAAGTAAGTCGGTAAATCTGCACAGCAGAAACATGGGAATTATTTTTGACCCGCCTTCAAAAGGAGTGGACCCTTTTATGTTAATACTCGACAAATGCAAAATAAGAACTTATGAAAATAAGAAACTCACGCTAGGACCGGTATCAGAAGCGGCCTGGTCACTGGATCGGTGCTGAGGCTTGCCCTCCATGAAGGAAGTCTCCCAAGTGATGGGTTTTTCCTTGTCATCTACGTCCGAGTCCGAATCATCTTGCGAGGCTCCGTCCAGTAGCCTGTGGACACAATAATAACAATAACTCTAAAATTAAAAATGTTGTTTAACCCGACATTTAAGACCTTAAGGCCAATGTTCACCAAAAAGTTAACCAAAGATTAGCAGCTGACCAGAAATTTGACAATGTCATTTTCATACATTTTTTTTGATATTTCGTCTGATAGCTAATCTAACCGCGGTTTAACCGTTGGTTATATTTTTGGTGAACACGGGCATAAGGCGACTACAGCACCCGATAAAGGCAGCACACATAGGAATAGTGCCATCTCCGTCTTTCCACAGGCCTGGGCCGGCAGTGCGAACAGTGTCGATACACGAAGTTTACGGACTATGAAAGCGTGCGTGCGTAAAAACATGTTCGAAAGTTAGAAAAATGAGATTTATAGAAAGGTAACAGCTTAAATCGAAAAATGCGATAGCTACTTATCGAGAGTGTTCAATCACGAACATTTTGATAGCAAATTCAAGTTCCTGTGTGCATTTTACTATCGTTTTTACAGCTTAAAATATACACAATATTGGTATTTAGAGGTGACTTTGTCAGCTTTTTCTATTAAAGAGCTGAATCATGTTTTCAGCAAACATCTTATCTAGTTTATGTCCTGAATATTACCGTAGTATTTTTTTTCTTCTGATTGACGGGGTAGGCTGAGCATCAGTGGCTCCAGAAAACCACCTAATGCCACGTTGACACAAATGGTGAGGGTTATTAGATGGAACATGTTGTGTAATGGTGAGAGGTGGTCAGCCTTTCGCCCATTATACAGCAAGACCCTCACGTCCCATTCACTGATTTTCACAGTATGCCTGGGAAGAGTAGGCAGCTGGCACATTCTTTTCTTTCACTCCCAGTCCAGCGTGGAATACATACATACATACAATACAGGTCAAACTGAGAACCTTCTTTTTTTTTGAAGTCGGTTAAAAATGACTAATAAATTAATGGCTAATGCTGTCATAGAAGCTATTCCTGTTTCGAAGTCGGTTAAAAATGTAAAATAAATACCTGTCAGTAGAATTAGACGGCTGAAACTTTGTGCTTTTCGTCTCTGCGCTTGAAGATACGGAACATTCTCCTCCTTTTCCGCTCCGGGGCCCCAATTGAATGTTGCCATATTCTTGTGATGCTTAACAACAAAATAAATAGGTCACATACAAGAATCCCTAAAAATGATATGGTGTTCAATGTTCATGTATAAATAATAAAAATGTAACTATAAGAATTTAAAACAGAAAATTAAATCTAAGCAAGATATAAGATAATTTACTTATTACAGATAAGAAAATAGTTCATTTCATAATTAAAGTTGAAATATTGTTTATAGAATTTGTTTGCCAGATAAGATATCCAATTAATGAAAAATATATAATATAGCGCCGTTAGGTTTAATCTTGGACAACTTTCCGGGCGCCGCCGCTCGGTGGGTCGTACAAGATATCGCTGGAAAGATGAAGTCGCCAAAGACCTAAAAGAACTGAAAGTGCCCGACTGGTCCATATTGGCACAAGATAGAATAGAATGGCGCACCTTATATTAATGTCGGAGGCCAAGATCCACTTTGGGTCGTTGAGCCAGAGGAGTAAGTAAATAAGTAGTAGGTTTAAACCTCGGAACCCGGTTCCACTGAGTGGATTTTCGTGAAAAATTTTTATTACTTTGTTGGAGGTATAAATAAAAAAGTTTATCTGGCCTTTAGGAATTCCCATATAAAATTTACCTTTCAGAAGAGGTTGATATGGTAAATCCTCCATTTCTGGCAGCTCCTGCGCCGCCGTTGGCGATTTGCTACGAGGTTCCTGCTGATCCGTTGAGCTGTTAACAGGTAAAAAGTAGTGAACAAACACGGCCATATTGTGAAGTAGTGAAGCTACCCATGAATCTGAGGCCAACGGGAGCACAACACCTTTTTTGGACAGACTTCAACTAAATGTGACGGCAATCGACCAAGGTTTCATCGTATGTGAAGCTATACTTTCGCCAAAAAATCAAAAACCTTGGCTCAGTCAGCCCAAGTTTTCCTTTTCGAGCACTTCAGGGCCCAGATTCTGTAACTTAAGTTATATGTCGATGGAATGGTCGCCATTTTATCCGTTCAGGTGGCGAAATTGAGAACTATAAAAATTTCATACATCTAATGACGGCTGCTTTGACTGGTTGCGCCACCGCCAACTGAATTTTCAGTTGTTAGATAGTTTGCAGCTTTACGTTCGGTTGGCGGTGGCGCTGCTGATCGGGGTGGTTGGCAGCAAGTATATGAAAATTAAATAGTTCTCAATTTCTCCACCTGAATAGATAAAATGGCCTCTATTCCATCGACACACAACTAAGTTACAGAATCGGGGTCCAGATCTATGGTTGCCCAATGTTTTAAATCTATGAAAAAATAAATAACTGCTCATAATTTATGTTAGGCAGCATTTAGATCCGTCACAATCAAATGTGTATTCTCCATCTCAATCAAATTGAACTTGACTCGAAACGCGTAGAACACCTGGGAGTGGTAGAAACAAGTGGCTCAGCCAGCCTAAGATTTTTTGGCTGAGCCAATGAGTCTTTTAGGATTTCTCAAAAATAAACACGTTTCGAAGGTTCAAATCTGCTGTATCCCGTCACATTATTTTGATCAAAAGAGTGCAATGAGAGAAGTGGTAGTCAGGGAGGAATCGAGAAAAAGCGAGTGGCTCTGATATCAATTCAATTCAATTCAATCATTTATTGCTATTCATATGTACAGAGTATAAAAGGTCTTATCTACAATATGTTCTTCTATATACATATGAACCCTGTCGGGCATTGCAAAAGTGGAACGGCAGGCAGACTGGCATTTTTGTTAAATTATTTGTAAAATATTAATTTATCGAAATAATGTATTTGAATAATTTGATTAATAATGAATAATGTATTTGCATAATATTTTGAATAATAAAATAAATATGAGGTTAAATAATATGCGATGTCAATATTAGTACTATTAGCTTAAGTTATCATTATCAGGCTGACTTACCTCTTGTTTTTCAAGATATCTCAAAAAGTATTGCATCACAATCAATAAAACTAGTTTGGATTCTGCCACATATCGCGTCACACTACTTTGCATCAAAAATAAATCCCAAAAACCCTTCAGGAGCTGAGATCTGAAGTGCTCGAAAAGTGAAAATTCTGGATGGCTGACCAACGTTTTTTTTATTTTTTTGCAAAGTATACCGCCACATACGATGAAACCTTGTTCGGTAGCCGTCACTAACGATTTGTTAGATACTTATACGAGATCTTTAGGCGAGTTGGCTCAGCCAGTCTGAGATGCTTATTAAATTAAAAACGTAGGTGTGTTTTCGACTGTACGTCACTTTTTACATCACTAAAGTCAATGAGCTTTTTTATTTATTATAAGATTGGTTAACTCTTGGCCACAATCTTGAGCAAGGTCATAGATGACGTCGACGATGGAGTGAGTTAACCCAGAAAATGCCTATTAGGCACTGGTACTCCTACGCACCGATGCAATGGAACACAGCAAGCTGTTTGGCGTCGGACTTCGGCAGGAGGGGTAGGAGTTGTTTTGACTCCGAAAAGTCTTTCCCGATGACTTTTTCTTTAACGAATTATCATGAGTTGTCCAATTAGATAGTCTCATTTTATATTTCTCCACTGCTGAGTCCAGTCGAGAAAACTCAAGAAAAACTATCAATCGCACCATATTCAGTGTATGTAGAGACAACAAACTTTTTCTTTATATTTCTATTTATGTTTTAAGCTTTTTGTTTCGTAGGTTTATTCAAATCCTCAATTGTCGCTTATTTAAAGTCAGCCTACTATGAATTAATGCATACTCGAAGCAGCCCCGGATCTGTGATTTTTTCGAGCCGGGGCAAAAACTTTAGTTTATAGTTTCTTCAGTATTTGAAAATAGAATTTTGTTTTATGGCAATCTGCGTGGTCGCATTAAAAATAAAAAACTTTTAAAACTGACAAATGAGTAGCATTTTTGTGACCATTTGTGAAAATAATACGACGGGATTCCCCTGGCAGAAAGATCACGCACACTACGCACGCGTTTAAAAAAAATTACTTGATCTGTTAAGATGCGTTCATAAATCACTTAGTATGTGTTCAAAAACTAACTGGGCGTATGGAAATACAAAAGTTTGTTTTTCAACCATATTATATTAAGATATCGAATCTTGATAAAAAAGCCTCTTTTGTAGGAAAAGAGGCTTCACTTGTTCGATATTTCAAATTCTTATCTCAAAGCAAGTGCCCCGGTGGCCGGTTCCCCCCCCCCCCCCTTAGATCCGGTGCTGACTCCAAGTTTTGTTAAGCCCACATTAACTGTACAGATATTATTCACTAATACTTTATCAGGTTAAAAATAAGAACGCAATAAGATTTAAGAGTCAATACGAACAACCCAAAATACATATAAATTTAATTTAGTTTTTTAGCTTTTAATAAGTTTTAGCTTTTATAGTTTTAGTTTTTTAGCTCTATCTAATTGGGGAGAAGGTATAGTGTATAGTTTTACTAGGTGAATTACTAGATATGGATTGAGGAGCGGAGTTGTCGCTAGATATCATGCACACACTTACTCTGTTTTGAACAGTTAACCTACACACATGACGTAATGTGCTTGGTAAGGGAATTAGATATTTCAAGGCAAAATAGCCGTCAAGCTTTTAACATCTAATTTCTAGTTCAGTTAATTGAATTCTCATTCTAGAGTACAAACCAAACTTAGGTGTTTTGTTATTGAACAGTCGCCCGTTATTTTAGTAACTTTAATACAGGGTGCAAGGGACAGCTTAGCAAATAATTAAATGGTAGAATCTATCCATAACTGCAATCAACAATAAGTAGTTATTTTTCCCGGAAACTTCAAGTCAAAGAGTTTTTATTATTTACCTATTTTGGCACTATATGGCGGTCCCCATGGCTGGTTTTTGTGTTTTACGCTGTTATCATTGTTTTTTTATATTGGAAAATGGAGTGTAACAGAATAAATAATTTAAATTTTAACATGAAAAAAATATTGAAAATTCTGAGTCAAATTCCACTGGAAAATCATTCAGAACATTAGTCTGAGTACAAGGTTTCAGTTTTTGCTATCCTGTCCCTTTCACCCTGTATAAATAGTTAGCGTTTAATGGAATTGATAATTACTTATTAAGATTAATTCGGAGGAGACTGGCAGATCGCATATACTTAAAGGTAAGACTAACGAAATGTTTTTGATTGACTTTCCAAATCAGCAACTGTACTCCCAATCAAGACACTCGCTTGATTTGAAATCATGAATCTTGTATAGTAAACAAGGACCTATAACTATGTTAAATTGGATTTAGAAAAATTAACTGTATTTTTCCATTAACCCTTGTACAGAAGCAAATCCGAGCTGAGAGAGTTAGTAACAACGGAGGCCGTGTGTCTCGTTCTTTTACATTTTTTGAGTTACCGTTTCAATCTGTTAAATATGCCCTCTGAACAAACCATATATACCTATTTTAAGACGATTTCTGTGGCCGTTTTAGATTTTAAGATTCATTTCTTCTATCTTGCCAGTTTAAAAAAATATATGTTGTCTCAAAAATCTTAGTTGAAACACTTGTATTTTAATGGTACATATTTAATCAATTTAAGTCAACATACTTCTCATCACATTAATTCATTATATATTCCTCATTATCTATAGGTACTAATATTATGAAGAGGAAAGATTTGATTGTTTGTTTGCATTGAATACTAGGCGCCGCCGATAACTGGACCGATTTGATAAATTCTTTCACCATTAGAATCCTACATTATCCGTGATGAACATAGGGTACCTACACGATTTCCTCGAATCCCCACGGGAACGAAGTCCCGGGGGAAAGCTAGTATATTCCTAAATTACAAAAATGTATTATTTTTTATTTTAGTTTAAAGTGTCATGGCGGCATGTAACCGTGTTAGAAAGGGACATACAGCCTCTTTACCTACTACATATCTCGCTCGGCTCGTTTTTAAGCTTCAAGAACACAGTCCAGCTTACTTCTTCTTGCGTACTAGAATAGTAATATTAGGTCCATGTACGAAATAGGTAAACCTTCGATCCATAGCTATTAAGATTCATTTTACGTTGCTTTATCGCCGCGTCGCCGCGCCACGTCGTTTATGTATAAACAGCCTTATATGTTATGTAATAACTAGTAGTTTATAAAAATATAAAAAATACAATCAATAGTTATAATCTGCCAATCTCCTGTATTCATGTTACCTATTGTTTGTAGTCGGTTGCTCCTTCGGCGATAGTGGCACGAGGTAGTCGCAGGGCGGCGCGCGCTGCCAACATGCCACGCTTTACACACGGGACAAAGGAGACTCGAGGGGGAGAGGGGGAGAGGAGAGGGGTTCATTGCCTTTATTCATTGACAAGTGAGTACGTTTTGGAAGTATCTTCAGAATCTGGTAGCTGAAAATTGGCCGTCGGCCAATTTTCAGCTACCATATGTTGATATGTTGATAGTGTATTCATATGTTGATAGTACGGACGGCCGCAACTCAGCTTACTACACGCGTGCACTCTGTGCTGTTGGGATAAGAGCTGTTTTGCAATGAAATGGAGTAAACCGATGGGCTGGCCTCTATTAGTTGAGCTAGTGTAAGACCGTAAAAAACTAAATGGTTGACAGATTTTTACAAATGGAAATTGCTAACGAATCTATACCTGATGATCTGTACCACCTAGTAATACCCTATTTATGTATTCTGTGATTAAAATGTTTTCACCGTGCCCTTTAAAAAAAAAATATTCATGTGAAGAAGTGTAGGTGCGGTACTCCAGCGAAACAGAGAACATCTTTTTTGTGAATATCTTGTAAAATACAAGAAACTTTGAAATTAGATCAGATCTGTAACCAGATACAATAATTTAGTAATTGTGAAAATAGACAAATCAAGCGATGAACTGTCTGAAATACTTAGAAAAGCCCTATGATCATCTTACCAATTTGTACCAAACTAAAGGATCATCTTACCAACTTGTAAGTACCAAACTAAAGGATCATCTTACCATTTTGTACCAAACTACAGGATCATCTTACCAACAACTAAAGGCAATCAACGCGCTAACTTTAAACTCTTTTAATCATGGTTTATAGTTTAAAAATTTCATCCTCGAGTCTCCTCCACATACTCTACTCGTGCATTATAGACACTGGGCTTTAAAAAAAATGTAAGGTGACCTTTAAACCGATTTGGCGGCACGGTATCTGCCAAGTAAGAAGTTAGCGTATTTCATAAAACCCAGTGGCAAAGGAGAGAGAGAAAATAAAGAAAATAGATTATCATAAGTAGGGGGTTATCCATATGTTATGTTACAGAAAATTTGGACTTTTTTTGATCACTCCTCTTTCTTACCTTTGTCACGCTTTTTTCTGTCTTTTTAACCTTTTTTTATTCTACTTCTCCCTTTAACTGTGACATAATATATGGACAGCTCCTAGGTAGATTTTCTCGCTATAGCTACTAGGCAAGTACACTCCAATTGAAGTATTCCCGTTAGAAGAGATTCGTTGAAATGTGAATTATGTAATTTTTTAGCAAAGCTATGATTAGGAAATGCTAGTGATAAATTAACCATGTTATTTTTATGACAATTTTTTTAAATGCTCATGTAATAATGATATTCGTTGTAAAAAGGCCATGCGTGTTGAAATATGATGAATGATGATGCAAAAAATGCAAAAAAACTCATCATAATTTACCTGAAAAAAAAGAAAGAAAAAAAAAACATTCCAATGAATCTCTCTCTAGCTACAGGGTTTGTCTATATACTACGCGAACTCATTCAACAAGGGGTTGAGTTAGAAAAATCCAATCAGAAAAAAAAAGATGGGAGGGTATACATGCGTCAATCGCAAGCAATTTTTAACCACGAATAACTAACACCGATAGGGAAAAAAAAATACAAAATGTAAGGATTACTTGCTTCTAGTAGCCAGAACGAAAACATTCGGAAAAAAAGAAATCCAGAATTAGTATTTCATTTTATTGACAATTTTTAATTATGTAGGACTCCACTGCCGTACCCAGAGACGTCAATTGAAGTTAACAAGTAATTAAATGTCATGCTATCCTTGTTTATATCAACAAAAGTGAACGAGACAACATCAGAGTTTAACAGTACTTAACTTTAATTGACGTCTCTGAGTAAAGCAGTTAATTAAGATCAATATGTTTGTGTCAAAACGGTTTTAAAACTTAGGTAAGTAAATGACGCACTATTGAAAACATTTTTGATTAACATTTACTATAGTTACTACAGGGTTTTAGATATCTCTCGTTCAACCTCTCGGGTGGTTAATCAGTCCATGATACTGAACAACTTCCTCAAGGGACATAGGTCAAAATACTAAAAAAATTTTGATCTCCCATACAAAATGCGCTATATGCTGATGAAGTTTGTATGGGAACTCAAAATTTTTTTTTCGTATTTTGACCTATGTTCCTTGGGAAAGTTGTTCAGTTTCATGGACTGATTAACCACCCGAGAGGTTGAAAGAGAGATAACTAAAGCTCTGTGTAAAATAAGTATTAAAGGGATAATTAAGTACAAACCATATCGTATGATTCTGTTACAATTATTCGATAAATTAGATTGACCATAACGTCATTATTTTGTAAGTATTAGTAGTATTTATCAAGACAGCAATACGGAATATCTACTAAATATATACTTGTGACAGAAGGACAGACAGACAGAGGAGCGATAATTATGATTTTATTGGTCTCCGGAATCTGTTGGGCCCTGCTGTTGATTCGGAACCATTAAAAAAAACGATTACAGCAAAGGTCTCAAGGTATGCCGCTGTCAATACCAAGTCAATCAAAAATGTTTTGTTTCCATGAAGAGATTACAGTAGTACCACATTATACGTCGATGTTCATATGGACTATTACCGCTGTATAGGCGGGGGGAAGATCAGGCCACTCCCGCTCTGTCAGTTTGTTAGCTTCTCCTTATCGTGTAGGTATAGTCAAGTGTGTGGCGAACTTGGCTAACCCTGGTGTCAGAGTTTTCAAACCGCACAATGGCTTGGTTTTAACGACTGTAGTCAATCGACAACAGCCGGGACCGACAGCTTAACGTGCCCTCCAAAGCACGGAAACGCTCGTGATAAATGACCACTTTGGTCACCCATCAGAATATGTGTAAGTTGCTTAACCTAACTGATCGGTTGAGATCAGCGACCGCCACTGGGCTTCGAGTTTGTTAGCGATGTTGGTTAACTAACAGAGCGGGAGCGGCCGCCGTCGGCTCTTGCTGAGCCCCGCATGCAGCAGTAAGGGTCACAAAATGACAAATAATACTCGAAAAACCTAAATACATATTATACATCCTTCCATGCTCGACTGGGAGTGAAAGAAAAACTTAGAATGTGCCAGTTACCTACTCTTCCTAGACATACAGTAAAGGGATGTAAGTGGGATGCGAGGACTTTGCTGTATAATGGGCGAAAGGCTGACCACCTCTCACCATTATACAACCCTCATAGTTTGTGTCAAACGTGCATAGGCGTATATAGGGGGGGGGGGGGGGGGGGGGCGGGTGGGCCGTGCCCACCCCAGTATGGTCTAGGGCCCACCCCAGAATATTGGGCTACCAATTCGAAATTCTATAATCGATACCAAAATACTGATAACTTCACACAAAAATCATTAAAAAAATATCTACAGCTGAGAAATCTACATACTTACTTATTGTTACATACTATAATGCAGTATTAGTTACATTTGAATACACAGTGTATTAAGCTAGAGTACATTTAATTTTCGCCAGGCCCGCGGCCCCCCCCCAGAAAATAACCCTAGATACGCCAATGCAAACGTGGTATCAAAAAGTTCGCTAGAACCACTGATGCTCTGCCTACCCCGTTAGGGATTATAAGCGTGAGTGTATGTAGATTGTACTACCTTGTAAATAATACAATCAACGCCAGGGGATCGTAACGCCAAGCAAGGGTACATCGTTTTCACTTAAAAACGTGGTACTACTATAAAGTGTGCACTAGTTTCAAATATCGATAAAATAAGAAGTCTACCTGAGGTCCATTGGCGTTGATTTCCACCTCCATAGCTTGAGGCAAGTTTTTCACCACTGGCAATGGTGCAGCCAGTATTTCCGGGTCCTGTGAGATATATAACGTAGGTTTTAGGTGTGTAAAATAATGTGTGACGTGAGTAGGAATATTCTTTAGGGACCATCCATAAATTACGTCACACGTTAAGGGGAGGGGAGGGGGTCGACAAAGTGTGTCATTGTGTGACAAGGGGGTGGGAGGAGTCATAAGTTTCGTGACGTCACATTTCAAAATGTGTTATGAGTATCAAAACGCGTTAACTTTTAACGACAAACTTAACTTCCTCAGTCCCAAGCACTCTTTTTCCGTTTTTACTTTGGTTGAGACAATGAGTTTTAAGTTCCCAAAAAAAATAACAACACTATAAAGTACTGCTTTTATTTAAAAAAATACAAAAAATGGAAAATATGCAAAACACTACGTCACGCTAGGGAGGGGGGAGTCTTACAAATGTGACCAGCTGTGACAAGGAGGGGGGAGGGGTCAAAAAATCATGGAATTCGTGTGACGTAATTTATGGATGGTCCCTTAACGGAAAAATATACAGGGTGGCTTTTTCATCAGTAAGCAAATTTTTCTTACGGTGTCAGCAACGTTGACGGAACGTAAATAAGGAGGAAAAAATTTTTTTCCCAAGATTTTCAGATTTTGAAACCCCTTTTTTACGTCTTAGAGGATGAATTTTGTAAAACGCAGAAACAGGGGTGTCACAAATTGTGTTGAAGAGTACTATTGCCAAGTTTCAAGTTAATTGGACGATGCTATTTTTTTCCATACAAATATTTGATCTATTTTCATGCTTCAGAGGATCTAGCTTGAAATGTTTATATGAAACGATATAAAACAAAAAAATAAAAGTTTACGTGTATAAAATTATAGCCCAGTTGGTAATGAGCCAGACTTGTGATCGGAAGGTCACGGGTTCAAATCCTGGTGCGGGCCTGTACCACTAAATTCGTCTTTTCGGATTTATGTACGGATTTCTAATTATCACTTGCTTAACGGTGAAGGAAAACATCGTGATGAAACCCGCTCGTCTAAGAAAATTCATTTTCGAAAGTCGAGCGGTCCACCAACCCGCATTGGGCCACCGTGGTGGACTATGGCCTAAATCCCCTTCGTGTTTCGAAGGGAGGCCCGTGCCCCTCAGTGGGGACGTATATGGGCTGGTAAGAAGAGTATAAAATTTGCGTACTGATTAAAAAATAACGTGGTATTTGTTTTTTTTATATTTTTATATTTCTTCAGGAGGCGCGTACTTCTTGGTGGAGGACGTTTATGGGCTGATGACGACAGCGATTTCTTCGGCATTACGGGATTTTATATTCCGGACCTTTAGAAGGCAGAAGCTAAGATATAGAGGCCCGTAAGAAAAAATTACTAACGTTACACCAATAACGTCATTAACGTTATCTTTGTAGGTGTGCACAACAGGAATGTACCCAAAGACAATATAATACTTATACAGGGTTCAAGGGGCAGCTTAGCAAATACTTGAATGGTGGAATCTACAAGTAATTATTTCTTCTCGGAAACATCAAGTTATGGAGTTTTTGTTATTTACTTTGGCGCTACGCAAAGTACTTAAGGCGACTACAGCACCTAAATTACGATTTTATGATGCGTAGATAAGCATGACGCACTTCATTAAATCGAAGAAAAAAAATACTTCGGTAATATTCAGGACATAAACTAGGTAAGTAGTTTGCTGAAAACATGATTCAGCACTTTTGGTTCGATAGAAAAAGCTCACAAAGTCACCTCTAAATACCCAATATTTTTATCTTTTAAGCTGTAAAAACCATAGAAAAATGCATACAGGAACTTGAATATGCTATCAAAATGTTCGTGATTGAACACTCTCGATAAGTAGTTAACGCATCTTTCGATTTAAGCTGTTACCTTTCCACAAATCTCATTTTTCTAACCTTAGAACATGTTTTTACGCACGCACGCTTTCATAGTCCGTAAACTTCGTGTATCGATACTGTTCGCACTGCCGGCCCAGGCCTGTTGAGAGACGGAGATGGCACTATTCCTATGTGTGCTGCCTTTATCGGGTGCTGTAGTCGCCTTAACGCAATACCGCGCTCCACGCGCACCTCCCCAGTGCCGCCGCCGCACCGTTTTTAGAATGCGAAGCGAAGTACATTGCTAGTTTTCGTGTTTTGCGCGGTTATTGTTGTTTTTATTCCAAAATAGAGTGTATGCTAATAAATAATTTAACTTAATTAAAAAAATTCCGGAGACGTTTTCTACTGGAAAGTCATTTAGAACGATATGGTCTAAATTCCGACCCTTACTTACATCCTGTATACAGAGTATAAACTGACCTGTAATAACCTCTGAAGCCTCTCGAACATGGTGGCGAAGGATGGCCTCTCAACTGGGTTCGGGTTCCAGCATTCACACATCATGAGATAAATCTCTTGCGGGCATCCTAAGTAAACGATAGGTAATAACAAAATATATTTTTTACACAGATTTTTTTTTGAAATATTTACTTATTCATTTTAATGTCAAAACAAATAAATTAAAATTTATTAATTTTTTAGTGCCTCTAGCAGTGGAGTCATTTTACAACATAAAATAACTAACACAAACACATTGGTAAATGCTCCATAAAGGAGAACACAGCATTCTCAAAGATGACGCTGCAATACAATTTTAAAATCGACAAAGAAAAAAAAAGGAAGAATGAAATTTATATTACCGTTAGGTTTCTCAAGGCGCCCGCCTCCGGACACCATTTCCATGACCTCCCGGTTGGCGCAGCCGGTGTACGGCATCACCCCGAGCGAGAACACCTCCCACATCAGGACACCGTACGACCTGCCCCAACCATATTCATTTTAGAGTTTCATTTCATTTATTGATTCATTTAATACACACATCAACGCGGTCTAGGGATATTGCACGATTTTTCATACAAAAGAGGTCTGTTTGAGAAGCTATAATAGCATACTCGAGATACATGGAGGGCTATAATTTTCAGACGAGCAAGTGCTAAGCCTGAATTTTCAATTCTTATCAATAAATTTTGTTTTACTTTAAATTTGTGAAAACGTGACGGAAACGAAAACGAAAATGCACTTTTTGCCTGCTTTTTGTATGAAAATAGTCGAATTTACGCGATTTTTTTTTTCATTTTCGTCACGTTTTCACAAATTTCAAGTAAAACAAAATTTATTGATTAGAATTTAAAATTCAGGTTTAGCACTTGATCTTCTTAAAATTATAGCACTCCCATCTATCTGGAGTATGCTTTTATAGCTTCTCAAACAGACCTCGTTTGTATGAAAAATTGTGCAATATCCCTAGACCGCGTTGATGTGTATATTACAGAATGATACATTACAGGACTGGGGCCCAAGTCAATAACACTATAATAACGATAGAGTTATTATTTACTACAACCATCAACATTCACTCGAACCATGGACTATAATTAGTCCATGTTCGAACTTTAAAAAGACTTTTCCACGGTTTCCACCGTGTGGTGATCGGTTGAGAATAACACCACCCAATCTCTTTCCGTGGGTGTCGTGGGAGGCGACTGGGGAAGCACAAGTGAGACCTGCCTCCTAGTGGTCCATCCCAGGCAACGACACTTCATTTTTTTCTGAGCTCGTACAGCCCATTTGTACACTCCCCGAAATAAATCTTGTAGAAAATACAAAAGCGAACTCTTTGCGTCTATAAGCTAGGCTTTGGAGTTTGTATTTTACTAGGTTTTTATCACCAATGAGCCTCCTAACTCTTTTTTTTTATTATAAGATGGGTTAACTCTTGATCTCAATCTTGACCAAGGTCATAGATGAGGTCGACGATGGAGCGAGTTAACCCAGAAAATGCCTATAAGGCACTGGTACTCCTACGCACCGACGGAACACAGCAAGCTGTTTGGCGTCGGAATTCGATAGGAGGGTGGTCGCGTACCAGACGGCCCTTCACAGAGCCTATCACACCGCATGAGACCATAGGACGACACCTCAGATTCAGAACAAATTGAGGTGTTGTTACCTGGGGTGGATTACTAGGAGGCAGGTCTCATTTGTGTTTTCATAGTCGCCTCTTACGACACCCACGGAAAGAAATGGGGTGGTGTTATTCTGAACTGATCACCACACGGCAGAAAACCTCTGCGGTCCATCGATTCCAGAACGGCTAGTTGATATGAGTAGGTATGATTTATGAAATATCGCAATAGGTACTCACCAAACATCGGTTTTGATGGTAAACACTCCGTCTATGTAGGCTTCGGGCGGCATCCATTTTATAGGCAGCATGGCTTTCCCGCCCTTTTTGTAATAGTCCGCTCGGTAGATGTCACGCGCCATTCCAAAGTCGGCTATCTTCACGACGCGGCCGGGCCCGCGTGACGTTAGCAAACAGTTGCGGGCTGCTATGTCTCTGTGGATTGTGATTATCATATCATACCATACTTCATATCATCATAAACTTATACTTACTTCATAATCATATCATCAAAGGACTTAAAAATGAACATAATATGGTACAACACTAATAATGGTTTGTTGGATAAATAAATAATTTTACCAATTATCAATTATGAATGTCAAATCTATGTAAGTACTTATAATAAAATCTGGAATGTATACAATAATCAGCTTACGGTGAAATGTATTCTTTAATATTGACTCCACAAGTAATTTCTGCGCAATTTGTCATAATATACAGGGTGTAAGAGACAGCTTAGCAAAAACTGGAACCTAAACTCAGACTTATCATTCTGAATGATTTTCCAGTGGAATTTTTGAGGGGCCGTCTAGTTCGCGACTACCTTCTTACCGAAGTCCGTTTGTTCCGTCGGTGCGTAGGAGTACCAGTGCCTTATAGGCATTTTCTGGGTTAACTCGCTCCACCGTCGACCTCATGACCTTGGTCAAGATTGAGGTGAAAAGGTAACCCATTTTATAATAAATATAAAAATACACTCCATTCTATGTAATGCACTCGATTTTTCAACAAAAAATAATTATAACAACGTAAAACACGAAAACTGGCAATGTTGTTACATCTGGGGGATTTGCCGTGGTAAATTGCGTAGCGCCAAAGTTGGTAAAAAATAATTATTCCGAGAAAAAATAATTACTTACAGTCGATCGTAGTTACACGTAGATTCCACTATTTAAATATTTTCTAAGCTGTCTCTTACATCCTGTTTGTGTGAACAATGAACATTGCTACAGGGCTCACCCAATTTGACATTTAGAATATTTTTAATTAAACTCTGCACACTCAAATTCCATTTTAAGGTTTTCCCTTGTGTCGAAGCAATATCTTATCGGCAACCTTTGGGTGTGATGTGGAGAAAACGATATTACACCATATAACGTACCTATGAATAAACCTCTTTGATTCCAAATATCGGCATCCTTTGCACACGTCAAGTGAACACAGGAGCAAATCCTTCATGGTGAGTGCGCTCGCTCGTTCCGGCCTCGGTCTGCTTTCACGGAGAAAGTTCTTCAGGTCGCCTCCCGCCAGCAACTCGAGGACTATGAACCTGCGGAAAATATGGCGTAACTTAAAAGGTCGATCCTTCCTGTAAAACTGAACAACTTTCCGTGAGGAACTTATACAGGATTAGCTTTCCGCCCAGGACTTAGTTCCCGTGGGATTTCTGGAAAATGATGTGCCCTAGGGTCTTCACGGATAATGTAGGATTCTAATGCTGAAATATTTTTTTAAATCGGTCCAGTAGTTTCGGAGCCTATTCAATGCAAACAAACACACAATCAAATATTTCCTCTTTATAATATTAGTATACAAGGTGTCCCAAAATTCAACGATAAGCCGGGACCAGAAGATCGGCCTGCCCAAGGCTACTCCAGGAAAAATAAGAAAAAAATTCTATCGACCTTTGCCTTTAAAAAAAAGAAAACAAAAGAAAATTCTTAGAAAATTTACACCCTTGAAGACATTTTCCGCTACCATGACCACAATTTTGCGTATTACGTAATTTTGTTTTTTGTTTTGGCAACCTAAATAGCACTGCTATCTACCACAAACCTTAAAAAACCCAGCACGCCTCTGGGTTCTCGACACGAATCCATCAAAATATTTTTTTCCCTGAAATTTTGATTTTTTTCAACTTTCAGTCCATATTTACCCACCGTGGTGTAAAAAAAATGTATCGACACTACCATGGCAACTTTTTTTAAAAGTTGGCGCATCTAATTAAGATTCTAAAATGGTATAAAACTTAGGAAAATTATGCACCAAATAAAAAAAAATTCCTTATAATTTTAAATAAAGTCCCAAAATCAAAAATGTTTCAAGGTGACAGTAATCAGTGTTAATGTGCCCAAAACATGTTTTTGCTACGAATTATTGACATTTATACGAATAAATACATTTAAGAAGTTAGAAAGCGAAGAAATGAGAAGCTAAGTCAAAAAAGAACCAAGTCGCCCGATCCAACTTTCTGGATACTCTTCGTTTAGGTATTGTCGCACTTGGCTGGCATAGTGAGCTGGGCAACCATCATTATGAAACCACATGTTTTGTAAATTACTTAATGGCACGTCTTCCAATAAATCTGGTAAGTTGTTCTGTAAAAAATTTAAGTAAGTATCGCCATCCAAGTTGCCTTGTAACTCAAAGGGCCCAATCACTTGTCCATTTAATATGCCCGTCCATAGGTTTACCTTAAATTGGTATTGGGATTTTTCTTCTCTCATCAGGTGCGGATTTTCATGGCTCCAGCTATATAAATTATGCAGATTTAAATAGCCATCTCTTTTGCATGTCGATTCATCCGACCACAGAATTTTATCAAGGAATTGGGGATCTTCCCGATGCTTTTGCAGCATTACACGACAAAATTCAACCCGCAGTGGATAGTCTCGTGGAAGTAACGTTTGCACACGCTTGTCGTGATAGGGGTGAAGTTCGTTCCGTTGTAGAATTCGGTGTGCAGAACTTTTTGGAATTCCCGTCGCTTCTTCTATCGCACGTAGGGATGTAGTAGAGTCGTTGTCTATTTCATTCAGAACGACTTCATCGCGCTCCATCCGAGGTCTTCCAGTATGTTGTCTGTAAGACGGTAAACGTACCTCCGAAAACGCCTGATGCACATTGATAAATACACGATAATCCGGGTGTCTTTCAGCGTCTGGATACCTTTCCCGGTACAATCTACTAGCAGCGTTAGCATTGCATCGGCATTCTCCGTAAATTAGATGCATATTAGCATATTCCAACGCTGTGTATGGTTGCGGCATGGTAAACGTTAAACAGTTCAAAGTAAGCAAAAAACCTTATCGTTATTTTCTTTCTTCTTTCTTTCAAAAGTTTTCCAAAATGAATTTCGGTTTTAAATCACTTCATCAAACCCAAAAGGCAAATCCAATAACTTTTTCGCACCGAAGACAAACACCAGACAACTTTTCTTTTTCCCGCCAAAGAAAACTCCCACTTAATACTGTATTTTTTTTTTAATAATTCGGGTTCAGGAAAGGCAAGGGAAACTATGACCATACAGCCAGGTCTTCAGTTTAAAAAGTTCTTTTTTGACTTAGCTTCTCATTTCTTCGCTTTCTAACTTCTTAAATGTATTTATTCGTATAAATTTCAATAATTCGTAGCAAAAACATGTTTTGGGCACATTAACACTGATTACTGTCACCTTGAAACATTTTTGATTTTGGGACTTTATTTAAAATTATAACGATTTTTTTTTATTTGGTGCGTAATTTTCGCAAGTTTTATACCATTTTAGAATCTTAATTAGATGCGCCAACTTTTAAAAAAAGTTGCCATGGTAGTGTCAATACATTTTTTTTACACCACGGCGGGTAAAAGTGGACTGAAAGTTGGAAAAAATCAAAATTTCAGGGAAAAAAAATATTTTGATGGATTTGTGTCGAGAACCCAGAGGCATGCTGGGTTTTTTAAGGTTTGTGGTAGATAGCAGTGCTATTTAGGTTGCCAAAACAAAAAACACAATTACGTAATACGCAAAATTGTGGTCATGGTAGCGGAAAATGTCTTCAAGGGTGTAAATTTTCAAAGAATTTTCTTTTTTTTTCTTTTTTTTTAAAGGCAAAGGTCGATAGAATTTTTTTTTATTTTTCCTGGAGTAGCCTTGGGCAGGCCGATCTTCTGGTCCCGGCTTATCGTTGAATTTTGGGACACCTTGTAGATGTAAGTGACATGTTAGCAAAAACTGAAACCCTGAACTCAGGCCATCAGGCTCAGGCCATGTAATTGTTCCAAGGTAAATTGTCATTTTTTTCATGTTTAACCCTGCACACACGGGTGTGCAAGAATCGCGCGAAGGTTTAAATTAAATTATTTGTTCAAATACACTCCAAAAACCAGCAATGTACATCGGACCGCGCGCGGGGTGCGGTATCGCGGTACATTGCGTAGCGCCAAAGTGAGTAAATGACGAAACTCCTTAACTTGACGTTTGCGGGTAAAAATTATTACTCCTAGTCGATTCTATTTATGAGTAGATACTAAAACTGTCCCTTACATACTATATGAAATTCCTGAAATTAAAATGTTTACTTTTCGATCGCTCAAATTATATGAAGAGAAGAAAAGGTTTTTTGTTTTGATATTTCAGTCAGATTAGTGGGAATAAAAAGTCACCCATTATTTTATACAGGGCTTAATTTAGGTATCTCTCTTTCAACCTCTCATCAGTCCATGAAACTGAACAACTTCCCCAAGGAACGTAGGTCAAAATACAAAAAAAAATATTTTGAGATCCCATACAAACTTCAGCATACTTATAGCGCATTTTGTATGGGAGATCAACATTTTTTTTTCGTATTTTGACCTATGTTCCTTGGGGAAGTTGTTTAGTTTCATGGACTGATTAACCACCCGAGAGGTTGAAAGAGATTTACCTAAAGCCCTGTATATTTGAAATAGACAGCTCAAAATGCAACGCCATTTATTTTTAAA
This sequence comes from Aproaerema taeniolella, assembly GCA_949987775.1. Lineage (NCBI taxonomy): Eukaryota > Metazoa > Arthropoda > Insecta > Lepidoptera > Gelechiidae > Aproaerema > Aproaerema taeniolella. The sequence goes on from OX465265.1 coordinate 3,317,749, forward strand.
CATAATTTTTAAGTTAAGATTATCAACCCTCTTGAGATATGTCTCAACCCAACTCAACTTATTGGGCATGTGCCCGCCCTATTTGTACACTTAGGTCCATATTACAGAACGCGACTCAGTTTCTGATCTATGCCATACTTATACCATAGTATAAGAACGGGAAAGTATGTTATCTTCATACAAACGCACCGCGTGCAGCTTGTATGTGTGCGCCATAGTATTGCAAGGTGTCTTCTAGGGGGCAGTAATAAAACAGCAGCTGGCTTCTTTGTGATTCTTGATTATAATTAACAACAGCTTCTTCGTAATTACAATCATTTACTTCGTTAATAAATTCACAGCTGAACAACTAAGACACCTTTTTTTATAATAGTGCTATTGCACGCCTATCATCGAATACAATTATATCGCGGCTAAGATTATTAATCCGCAAAGAACAAATATTCAATCCGCCACGATCAAACAATGAATGGCGCAAGACCAGATCTTCAATCATTTCGAATCTTGACATCGAATACCATTTCAAACCTTTGAAATTGATATTCGAATTATCTTCTTCGAAATGATCGAATGAGAAAGAAGTTGCGTTATGCCCGATCCTCTGTGAAGGTCTGCATACCACAGTATCTATGCGTCCCCGCACGCACACTCGACAAAATCTCGGCGTGTTTCGCAGTCCGCCAGTACCGCACAAGGTTCGAGTGTGCGTGCGGCGACGCATAGATACTGTGGCGCACACATACAAGCCGCGCGCGGTGCGGACGTATGAAGATAACATACTTCCCCTTTTTATACTATGTCTATACTTTAGTTTTCATTTATAGTAGTCTTCTTTGTCGTTTTGATATTGAGAAAAAGAGACAATATAGATCAAGACATGAGTCTCCTTCTGAAGGGCCTTAATGTCTCAAGTGAAAGGGCCAACCCGAAACTCGGATGGATACTTAATTTAGGGAAAAGTGGTACCTGGGATGTCTATCGAAGCAAACTCCAATTAGATGTACTATATTCGAATGGTTGAATTTAGCCATAATAGCGGCTTCCATTAGGAAATCACTCTCCGCTTGGCCAGTTGACAGCTCAGGCAGGGTCTTCACAGCTACCGGCATCTCGACACTGTCTCCAGTTCGATGTCTGTACAGGCCTTGGTATACCTCTCCAAAAGCACCTTGCCCTAAGGCTCTGTAGGATAATACATTATAATTAACACCACAGATCAAACTCCCACACTAAGTATTAGTAACTTAATCTTACGTAGGTAATAAATAAATGAATGCTTCACACTCAAAGGCCCACACTAAGGTTTTCCTTTGTGTCGTGGGTCCCTCGAAAGCTACATAAAGAAAAACATAAATACTCGTGACCCGAGCACAAACATCTGCTTTTCAACCAAATATTTTCCCCGACTGGGCATCGAACCCAAGACCCGTCGATTAAGAGGCAGCTTCACTACCACTCGACAAATCCGGCCGTCTAAAAATAACGGGTGACTTTTTTTTTTCAAGCCTATACATACCGTCCCACCGAGGAGCACGGGCCTCCCTTCGAAACATCCTTCGGGCATTTAGGCCGTAGTCCACCACGCTACTGGCACAATGCGGGTTGGTGGACCGCAAAAATGTCATAAAATGTGTAATGTAACTTCTAAAGTACAAAAAATCATGGAACATACATTGGGGTGATCTGAATGCCCCCTGGCACGAGGCATCAAAATTTTTCTTGTTGGCCACCCTGTATTTTTGGTAACAATGTATCATCATCATCATATCAGCCTATTACAGTCCACTGCTGAACATAGGCCTCCCCCAAGGTGCGCCACTCTGCACGATCCTCCGCTGTTTGCATCCAGCCACTACCCGCTATCTTCTTTAGGTCATCTGACCATCTGGCTGGGGGGCGTCCTACACTATGTTTGCCAAGACGTGGTCTCCATTCGAGAACAATGTATCACTTATGTGAAAAAATGAACAAAGGCTAAATACTTACTTCACTAGCTTCAGACTTTCCCTGTTAACTTGTGGAAGGCCGCGGACATCAATCCCCTGGGGTAGGAAGCTCTCGCTCCCATAGTGAGGGTTGAAAGCCATGGACAAGGCATGGTCGTTGCTCCCCGGACCGTTGCGAAGTCGATGAAGTTGAACTTCTTGTTCCAAAAGCCTTTTTTGCCGTATTTCAGCTTCTTTCTTGCGTTGGTACGTATTATCTGTGACACATAAAGATATCCTTATTGACCAAGTCAACACGAAGCGCGAGTGAAGCGTCTCCGTTTCAGCTTTGGCAATAATTCTTTTATACAGGGGTGGACAGGTTAGCAAAATAGGAGTGAGGCGTATTTATCGGTACAGGTATTTTAAAGTAACAGGAGACGTATTTTTGAAACGACAGAATTCCAATTCGCATACGAATTGACAAGATTCGCATGAGAATCGCATACAAATCTTGTCAATTCGTATGCGAATTGGAATTCTATTGTTTCAAAAATACGTCTGCAGGGCCGTACTGTTACTCATGATAAAAATACTGTTGTTTTAAATAACAGTTGCAACCAGCTGTTCCCAATGCTGTTTATACGATATTATAAGTATGTGGCTATTATCTGTTCCCAACCACAACGTTCCTACAGCTGTTACTTGTTTCTTCTCTCTTTTCGTCTAATTCCAAATCGTATAAAACGCTAAAATAAACTTACATAAATATAAACACCCGCACAAAACGGCCAAAGCGAAGACGAACACGGCGGCAGACAATATGATGATAAGCAGCCAAGATATCCGAGGCCATGTGTCCTCCACTGCAAAACACAAGGAAACATTGTTGTTATTGTTAAATAAACAGGGCTTTAGGTAAATCTCTATCAACCTCTCGGGTGGTTCATCAGTCCATGAAACTGAACAACTTTCCCTTAACAATAGGTCAAAATACGAAAAAAAAATTTTTTAGTTGCCAATGTTGCCATACAAACTTCATCAGCATATAGCGCATTTTGTATGGGAACTAAAAAATTCTTTTTCGTATTTTGACCTATTATTGGGGGGAAGTTGTTCATGGACTGATTAACCACCCGAGAGGTTGAAAGAGATTTACCTAAAGCCCTATATACGCATACATCATACGCTCACTCCTAAAATCCCTATCGAGGTAGGCAGAACATCAGTGGTTTTAAAACAACTTGATGCTACGTTTGACATAAATTCAGAGGGTTAAGTATAAGATGAAAAAATATGATGTGGTGAGAGGTCGGTCGTCCGCCTTTCGCCCACAATACAGCAAAACCCTCGCGTCCCACTTACTGACTTTTACAGTATGTCTGGGATGAGTAGGCTGGCACAATACTCTTTACCTTTTTAACACCTTTTGCTGGCATTAAATAACCTTTTTTTAGTTATATTTACTACTGTTTTTTTATTAAAATGTATTTCTGTGGCGTGTTACTTAACTCTTAATCTTGAATGAGGTCGCCAATTTACAAAAAGGGCGATCACTTAGAATATACAAACTATAGGCCTGTGGCTATTCTGTCAGTAATAAATAAAATAGTGGAGAAGGTTATTATCACCCTAGTAAGTGATTTTTTGGAGAGATCTAAAGTAATAAGCGATGTTCAGCATGGGTTTAGAAAGGGTAGGAGCACTGAACTGAATGATTTTATTATCAATGAACTGAATGAAGGGAAGCAGGTGCTAGCTCTCTTTATTGATTATATGGAAGCGTTTGACACCTTGAACCATAAACAATTACTAAAAGCAATGGAGGAGTGTGGTATTCGTGGTCCTTCGAACGAATTCTTTCAGAGTTACTTGAGTAATAGATCTTCGACACTTCAGTATCGGGAGTGATGGGCGAGAATGCTGAGGTCACCCTAGGTGTACCGACTGGGTCAGTGTTTGGACCAATAGGCTATATAGTACATGTCAACTGTATGGCTAATGTGGTGCAGCATTGTAAGGTCTTTATGTACGCAGACGACACTTGCCTGCTGATAGATGGCAAAGATGTTCAAAAAATAAAGGAATGTTTGCAGTCAGATTTTAAAAATATAACACGATGGGCTCACGATAATAGTATTATCTTAAATAGTAGTAAAACTAAATGTATGCGGATATATTCACCTTACAATTTAGTGGCAAAACAAATAGATAATAGGAATTTAGTAATGATAGGACATAGCTACGACTGTTTACATAAAAATAAGGTAGATTATGCATGTCAAAACTTGGAATATGTAAAGCTTTGCGCCGGGAACGATCAGGGGTGGGCTGTTTCTGTAATATGTATATTATGAAGGTAGTTTCTTTTTATTTTAGAATAAGTTTTAGTTTTAATTTAGTTTTATATTTTATAGGTTAAGTGATTTGTAAAATATTTTATGTGTTCAGAAATAAGATTATATTAAAACTTCTTTTAAAATAATTATAAAAAAAATATTTTAGTTTTATTGATTAAATGATTCTTTTCAAATAGTAAAAAAAGAACAAAATAAAAAAAAAGATTAGATATGTATTAAGGTTTAAATATAGACTATTTGTTTAATTATTAAATGCATGTCAGTATTGTTTGTAGGTAACAGGTTAAGAGCAGTGCTGGGAAAATTTTACGTTGTATATGGTGTACTATTCAATGGCTGACTCAATAATTAGTTACGGTCTCAGTTGTTATGGCTTAACATTTAAAACTTGTGTGGTGTGGTTGATCCGTGTGGTGATCGGTTTAGAATAACACCACCCCATCTCTTTCCGTGGGTGTCGTAAGAGGCGACTAAAGAACGCAAATGAGACCTGCCTCCTAATAATCCATCCCAGGCAACGATACTTCAGTTTTTTTTCTGAATCTGAGGTGTCGTCTTATGGTCTATGGTATGGGTATTTATTCTATGTAAGTAGCATGTATTATATTTGCACCCACATCTAAACGGTTTGTTACTTCTTCTCCACACCCAAAGGTTGCCGATAAGATATTGCTTCTTAGCAATGGGGCCGCCTTTTGTACCCTGACATAACTTTTTTGTATAAAATGTAACTGTACCTTATCTGTGTTGGAGTGCAATAAAGTATATTGTATTGTATTGTATTGTCTCATGCGGTGTGGTAGGCTCTGTAAAGGGCCGTCTGGTTCGCGACCACCCTCCTACCGAAGTCCGACGCCAAACAGCTTGCTGTGTTCCGTCGGTGCGTGGGAGTACTAGTGCCTTTATAGGCATTTTCTGGGTTAACTCGCTCCATCGTCGACCTCATCTTAGACCTTATGGTCAAGATTGAGGTCAAGAGTTAACCCATCTTATAATAATAATAATAATAAAACTTACTTAAATGAAATTTAAAAAAAATCAAACTAGATTTATAAAGAGGCTGGTGAGTAAAAAGACCAAAGAGGAAAATAAAGGGGACTACAATAAACTTTTTAAATTATGTAAAATTTTACCAGTGGATAAAAAACTAGAGTATTTATTGGCACTAGAAACTTATTATAGTGAAGATTTTAAAGAGAAAAAAAGTTATAGCTATTGTACGAGAGCTAAGAAACAAGGAAAACTAATACAGATAGGGGTTAAAAATTACTATGGGCAACGAACAAGAAAATATGTAATACCACAGAATAAATAATAGTACTAACGTAGTAATACCAAAAATATGTAATAAGTATGTAATTTTACTACAGTCAAATAAAATCAAAAGTGTACCGGTTTTAAAAAATAAACTTAAAAAATGCATGTTAGATTAAGTAAATATATATATATATATATATATATAAAATGTAAAGAGCGCTATCGCCAACAATTGGTGAAGAAAAATAATTGTAAATAGGTTAAGTTAGTGTGAATAAACGTGGAAAAAAAAACGATGGAGCGAATTAACACAGAAATGTCTATAGGCAATGGTACTACTATGCTCCGACGGAATACAGCAAGCCGTTTGTCGTCGGACTTCGGTAGGAGGGTAGTCGCGAACCAGACGGCCAGACACAGAGAACGTGTGCGGAAAGATAGCACGAATTAAAACACAAGTATTTGGTAAACTTACGTATGCATTTGGTGGGATCGTGTGAATCTGTGCTCCATGAAGCAGGACAGTAGCATTTCACCTCGCTCCGGAACTCGTTCAGTGCCACACACCGGTAGTCACAGCCGCAGTCCTGATTGATATGTGTACCATATTAAATAATGTAATAAATCTTCTTCTTATCAGTCCATACACGTCCCCACCGAGGGGCACGGGCCTCCCTTCGAAACACGAAGGGGATTTAGGCCATAGTCCACCACGCTGGCCCAATGCGGGTTGGTGGATTAGCGGCTCTAAATTGACTAAGGCCCAATTTCAACATAATCTGTTAGTTAGTTAATCTACGATTAAGAATTTAAGCACCGGGCCCCCTTCGAAGCAGTAAAGGGGTTTATGTCAGTGGGTAACACCACGCACACGCCTTTTTTTTCTCAAAGGCCCGCATCTCTTTCATCACGACGTTTTCCTTTACCATTGAGCAAGTGTTCATCATGTATTCATCCATTCATAGATTTGAAAAATTCGTTATTGGTACAGGACCGTACTAGGATTCGCTACCTGTGGGCAATAGTCCAGTTGGTTAAAAAACCAGTCTTGAAGGTTTTTTAACTAACTGGGCTACTGCTCCTTTTAAAACTAGGTACTTACATGAATAGCGGGCACGATAATAACTTCCCCAGGTCCCGTCCTTTGAGCCACGGTAACTTCGCTGTAATCCTTTATAGCTCGGGTGAAATCAATGAACGACCACCCGCCGCCACCGTGATTGCCTTCTCCTTCGTTAGTGTTGCCACCTGAGAATTTGTTTTATAGGAGCAAAAGAAATAAGAACTTTTTCCTAAACAAATACGGTCAATAGTGGAATGGCGTTAGGTTTTAACCTCGGAACCCGGTTCCACTAAATGGATTTTAAATTCCCGGTTCCACTAAATGGATTTAATGTATTTAGAAATTCCCGTACAAAAGAAGAATTGTTTTTTTTACCTACTGACAAAGTATTTTTTCACATAAAAAGTCCCTTTATTTTCACGCTCAACGTTCTCCCGGAAAGTCTAATGCCCGTATCACAGAAGGAAACTCAAGTTTTGATCTATACCAGTGTTTTTCAAAGTGTGGGTTTTGAAAAACACTGTAAAAGAAAAAGACAAACATTTGTAAATCTTACACTAAACTAAGACAATTTCAGTGAGAAGGCTGTGCCTGTATAATGATGCCTCCCGCCGCCTTCCGCGACTACCCCGCGGCAAACTCTTTTATTATGTGTTTTAAAATCTCCCAAGTAGTACATAGATTTAGCCTAAAAGGGGATTTGGGACCTTAGGGGGTCGCCATAACTTTATATGATCCAAAGGGGTCGCGAATTCAAAAAGATTGAAAAACACTGATCTATACTTACACCGCTGCTATAGTTCTACGTAAACAAAACACTATCGGTGTACGAAGAATGAGAGGAGCTTCTTCAGAAAAAATACACTAAGACAGGCTGTATGGACATAGATTCCTTTGCCTTTCTCGAAAGGGATAAAATTAAAAAAAAATGGTTACCCAGCCAGCCGCCGCCGCCGCCGCCGCGCAGGCAGCCGCCACCGCCGCCGCCGAAGCCCCCGTCGGCACCCCCCACGCACGCCTGCCCGCCCGCCCCGCCGTCCTTCACCGCAGCCCCTCGAACCAGCTCGAAGCCCGGGGTGATCGGCCCCGGCCGCGATACCCAGCCGCCGCCAGCACCTTAAAAATAAATTTAATTAAGAAAGAATGAAAGACTTTATTATTTCAGACATCACAACACATATAACGGTAAGATCAATACATAGTAAAACAATATACACTAGAGAGAAACATAAAAACAATAACAAACTACCTTTAGATCGCTATGTGTTGTAGGGTCCGAAACAAAGGGTCTTCAACTCAGCTGTATGTTGTAATAAGTAAGAACGGCAATGTTCGTTTGCTTTACAAAACGAAATAGTGACTTCTTTTATCACGCTTAAAAGACCACGGGGAAGTGAACCCCAAAGTAGATCAGTCGTTTGAAAATACGCTGATCGTTTGAAAATAGGCCGATATCGTTTGAAAACAAGCCGGTCGTTTGAAAATAGGCCGATCGTTTGAAAATAGGCGGATCGTTTTAAAATAGGCCGATATCGTTTGAAAACAAGCCGGTCGTTTGAAAATAGGCCGATCGTTTGAAAATAGGCGGATCGTTTGAAAATAGGCCGATATCGTTTGAAAGCAAGCCAGTCGTTTGAAAATAAACCGATCGTTTGGGACGCGTCTTTTTTAAAATATGTTAACTCTTGACTTCAATTTTAACGGAGGTCATAGATGAGGTCAACGACGGAGCGAGTCAACCCAGAAAATATATACACCACACGCACCGACGGAACTCAGCAAGCTGTTTGGCATCTTACAGAGTACCAGGCGGCTTACAGAGCATACTACTTCGCATGAGACCATAGGACGTCACCTCAGATTTCCGTTGCCTAGGGTAGATTCATAGGAGGCCGGTCTCATTTGTGTTTCATGTAATCTTGACTTGTTTTAAGTGGCGTCCTGAATGTCCTATAAAATAAAGATTTTTTCTATTCTATTCTATTCTATTTCCTAAGTCGCCCCTGACACCCACGAAAAGAGATGGGGAGGTTTTAATCTGAACCGATCAAATAGGATAGGAATAGGATGATAAGACGGGAGGCGTGCAACAAGTCTCCTTGACAAATTCCTTGACAAATTAAGTACTGATTATCTGTCTAGTTAAAACACTCTTGGTTTAATTAAGGGAGTGGGCGTGAAGGTGTGGATATTAGCGTCACTTATTTTCTCTCAAATTGACTTGAATTATGTTTTAAAGGCTTCTTGTCGAAAACTGAAAATCTATAATAAGCGAACGTCTGTAATTGGTTTGTTCAAATTTGTTTGTTGATATTGATGATGTTCTATGTTTAAAAAAAAAAAAAAAATAAGTAATTATAAGGTCCTGCCTGACGGAAGATCAGCGCTGAAGACTTTGTCTGCAGCATAATGCCGAGTCAGCGCCTCTTACTGACTGATTGTAAATATTATAAATCTTATGTATCAATTTTTCATTTTGCTTTATTTATGTGTTTTGTTGTGTGTTATTGGAGTGAATAAAGCTGTTATATATCTATCTATCTATCTATACGGGCTTTAGGTAAATCACTTTTAACTTTTCAGGTGGTAAATCAGTCCATGAAACTGAACAACTTTCCCAAGGAACAAAGGTCGAAGTATGAAAAAAAAATTTTGTCTTCCCATTCAAAATGCGCTATCAGCTGACGCAGTTTGTAAGGGAACTAAAAAAAAATTTCGTATTCCGACCTTTGTTCCTTGGGAAAGTTGTTCAGTTTCATGGACTGATTTACCACCCGAGAGGTTGAAAGTTATTTACCTTAAGCCCTGTATACTGGGTGAAAAAGAACCTTCTAGCTATATTCAAAATCCTGAACCAGTATCACTCAAAGAACACATTAATGAAAAAAAAAAATTTTAATAATATTTTTTCAGTGGGAATAGTTCATTTTTTGCCTAAACGTAGACATTACTCCTACAGCAGGCACGCGAGGGGTGCGGGTAGCGCGAGGGGGGTGCGCCCGAGTGGTGTCTACGTTTAGGTAAAAAAATCCCGGGCGGAAAGTTAATGTGTATATGAACTTACCAGAAGTCCTCCCAGGTTCGCCATACATCCAGCCAGACTCCGGTGTGGCGTTGGTGTGTGGCTTGCCGTGCTGTGACCCGTCATCCCGGAATATTCCCACGGATATCCCCCCCCCGCCGCCCGCCACCACGAGAGGGAAAGCTTGCCCTTCTTTGTCTCGCTTAAAAAGATAAGTTAAGGTTCGTATTACAGAACACGACTAAGACACTGGGTACAATCTATACTTAAGTAGCAGTCGTCTTTGATAGTGAGAGAAAGAGACAATCAATTCTTAAACGTAGACCAGACTTGAGTCTCCTTCTGTAATACGGGCTCAAGTCTTGATTTATACTTCAGTATTGATTGTCTTTTCCCCTCACTATCAAAATGATAAAAACGATGATACTTAAGTATAGATCAGAGTCTGACTCGTGTTTTGTTATACCGACCCTAGTCTTGTTTCTCACTTTTATAATTATAAGTTTGAGGGTCAATTAAAGGTCTTTTAATCCTTTTTTTTTGTTATAAAATATCATTTGTAGGGTTCCGATACACTAATTATGAACCGTGATAGTTTTGTCATGTCCGTCTGTCCATGGTTTTTCTCAGAGACCCTTGGTTCTAATTTCAAATGTCTTTATTAGAAAGATCTTTATTTTGATACCACACACGAAACCAAAAAAAATCCTGGATACAAAAAAAGATGACGTCATAATCATAACTCCTCTCTTTTTTTATTTTACTGAAAAAAAATAGTATTCAAATGCTGTTAGTGGGCGGCGGCGCTGCCTATTAACATGGGAGAATATTAGCTGTCAAAAGATCTCATTGCCATAGACAAAAAAAAAGTTCAATACCACCTCATTGCATTTACGCCAGTCATATCGATTATTAAACGACCTAACAAACAAACGGCTAGTTCTGTTTTTTTATGTTGTTAGGACCAATGAGTATCATATTAATATCCAATTTTGCAGCTTCGAAAGACCTGTGCTAATTTCCTGAGATTTCAGTTAAATTACTAGGGAAATCGCGAACTTTTTGCACTAGGTACTTTAAAAACGCATAAATTATTAATGCTAAACGCATACTTCAGGATTTATATTGAGAATAATAAAAAAAGAGCGAAAATTTCGCGGTTTTTCAAGTGCTGCCTGTGCTGCAAAGTTAGCACAGGTCTTTCGAAGCTGCAAACTTGGATAAGTATACGATACTGGTATTGGTCCTAACAATATAATATTAAAATTGTTTTAGACATTTGTCGTGTTAAATACGACTGGCGTACTGTGTTCGTGATAACATTTTAAAACTCTAAAGACTGAAAAAATTGGGCTTACAACGAAAACATAAGTGGCCCCGCCGCCGCCGCCGCCGCCGTCGTGTACGTGGGTGTTCCTGACCTCGTGGGTCTTGCTGGTGAACACTTGGAGCGAGTCGTTTAGCTGTTTCCGAGCGCACAGCTGACTCTCTTGGGCCGACAAAGTCTGGAACAGTTCAAGAGTTACAGGATCTACCAAGTTTATAAGCAGATACTTCCTTAAAATGTAAACTTTAAAGCAAGCGGTTTTAAAGTTCCCAAGTATAGGTACTGTTAAAGTCTGTAAGTGGAATACGAGGGTTGTAACAGGCAAAATGCTGACCACTTCTCACCATTATACAACTTGTTCCATCTCATCTCTCACAATTTATTTATTTATTTATTTATTTATTTGTAAAAGTATACATGACAGATCTGCCTATCCCGTTAAGTATTATAGGCGTATACGTATCTATGTATAGATAGCATCCTTATACCAGCATCCTTACAAAAATTTTCTAACATTATTTTTGGCTATGGCCAAAACTGCCGTGTTCAATTACGAATAACTCTGAACGGACCAATCCGCATTGGGCCAGCGTGATGGACTATGCTGGCCTATATCCCCTTAATGTTTCGAAGGGAGGCCCGTGCCCTTCAGTGGGGACGTATATATAATCTATATACTAATATTATAAAGAGGAAAAATTTTATTATTTGTTTGTTTGCATTGAATGGGTTCCAAAACTACTGGACCGATTTAAAAAATACTTTCACCTGAACGCTACATTTATATTCGCGATGAACATTAGGGTACATGATTTTCTCGAATTCCCACGGGAACGAAGTCCCGGGCGGAATGCTAGTAATCTATACAATAATATTTTAAAGAGGAAAGATTTGATTGTTTGTTTGTTTGTTTGCATTGAATAGGCTTCAAAACTACTGGACCGATTTGAAAAATTCTTTCTCCATTAGAATGCTACATTATTCGCGATGAACATAGGGTACATAATTTTCTCCGATTCTCACGGTAACGAAGTCCTATGGAAAGTTAGTGGGCTAATAAAATAAAAAACTACAAACGATCCTAATCTTGTTGCTTACCTTCTTACAGGCGTTCATGCCTTGTTGTCCGATCAACATATAGATTTGCTCACTCTTATGCAGCTCGAATAGTGCTCTGACTTGAGCTCCATGTGTTACTCCCGCCCAGGCTGAGCCTAGTCCACCAGAAGCACCCGTAGCGATAATTCTAAAAAGGAAATAAATGATCAACACTTTTATAGGCTGATTTCAGATTACCAAATATTTTTTAGGGAAAGAAAAATGTTGGGCGCGAATGGGACTTGAACCCACGACCCCAGGATCAGATCTTTTTTTATTATAAGATGGGTTAACTCTTGACCTCAATCTTGACCATAAAGGTCGAAGATGAGGTCGACGATGGAGCGAGCTAAGCCAGAAAATGCCTATAAAGGCACTGGTACTCCCACGCACCGAAGGAACACAGAAAGCTGTTTGGCGTCGGACTTCGGTAGGAGGGAGGTCGCGAACTAGACGGCCCTTTAAAGAGCCTACCACACCGCATGAGACCATAGGATGACACCTCAGATTCAGAAAAAAATGAAGTGTCGTTGCCTGGGATGGATTACAAGGAGGCAGGTCTCAGTTGTGTTTCCTTAGTCGCCTCTTACGACACCCACGGAAAGAGATGGGGTGGTGTTATTCTCACCGATCACCACACGGTCGAAATCTCCTGGTGTTCAAACCAACTGAGCTATCATGCCTTTAAGTAAAGCGGCGAAATTTCTCATGCGCTTACTAAGCAAAGCACATTACCAGCATTTTTCTTTCCCTAAAAATTATGTGAATATCCCTCACGTGGGTAAGCGTTTTAAAAATACTAAATTGATTTATAATTAGTAAGCGAAACTATAGTAGATGATAGTCCTCATAAAATTGAAAAAGATACTAAACAAGTTTCCTCAAAAAACAAAATAAATATTATTTAATTACTATACAGGGTGTAAGGGCGTAATCAGGGTGTAATCAGCAATAAACTCAAACGGTGGAATCTGTCCATAACGTAGGAGCATGCAGGACTTATTCAATCTTTATAAAATGGGAGGTTTTCTTTTTGGGTATTTAAAAAAACAATTATTTCCCCAGAGCTCTCTAGATGGCGCTGAACTGACTCCGTTACTAGGTGCCAAAGCCAAAAGGCTTGGAGAAAAACATTGCATCAAATATTCTGAGTTTGTTTTGGCTTTCCAATCATCCTAGTTTTCTCGCGCTTTGTTATAATTCAGTTTTGTTTTTTCGTTGTTTTCGTAAAATCGCCTAACTACGTATGGTAGACGTGATATGACTATAACGTTTCGTTTTATGATCTCAAAATTACGTTCAAGTGAATTAATGAAAAATAATTTAACGTTCCGTTCCTTGCAGTAACGTACATAGCTTAACGCCATCTATCCAGCGACTGGGGAAAAAATAAAAAAATTTTTTAAAAAAAATCCCTCATTGCCAACGGTCATTTAGATCCAGCCCTGTTAATGCTACTGAACTTTAAAGTGCCCACCCGATCTGTGCGTGTTCCTCAACTATTTTCCATTCCATGTGCTATTAACAATGTTCCCAAGAACAATCCAATATTCCGCATGTGTAAATTATGTAATGAAAATTACTTGCATCTCGATCTATTTAGTCATACTTATAATTATTTTAGAAATGCAGTATCACATATATTTTCTGATTCGTTAAAATAAATCTATTTTCTTAACTATAAAAAAATAGATGTATATAATTGGTTTATTTTTAGGGATTAGTCACATAATATAGTTTACTACCAGCGCTGTGTATAGTTATAATCGGATTTCAGATTTATATTGCTACTTAAGTATAATTAGATATTAAGATTCTGATCTGTCATCTGTTACTGTACCTTTTTGAATAAAAAAAAAAAAAAAACTATGATCAATTACGAGTAATTATTTTTACCGGAAACGTCAAATTTATTAAAGATTTTTCGTAGGTAAATACCTACTTTGGCGCTAAAATGTCCTCCCGCTGTTATTATTGGTTTTTTTATAGGAAAAAGAAGTGTATTAGAATAATAAGTTATTAAATTTTAATACAGAAAATATGAAGAAAACATTCAAAAAATCCTGAGGAAAATTTCACTGGAAATCATTCCAGAATGATGGTCTGAGTTCAGGGTTGCAGTTTTTGCTAATCTGCTCCTTACGCTCTATATTATTGTATAGATGTAAGTTTAAGGCGACTACAGCACCTAAATTACGATTTTATGATGCGTAGATAAGCATGACGCACTGCATTAAATCGAAGAAAAAATACTACGGTAATATTCAGGACATAAACTAGATAAGTAGTTTGCTGAAAACATGATTCAACACTTTTGGTTCGATAGAAAAAGCTCACAAAGTCACCTCTAAATACCAATATTGTGTATCTTTTAAGCTGTAAAAACGATAGCAAAATGCACACAGGAACTTGAATTTGCTATCAAAATGTGCGTGATTGAACACTCTCGATAAGTAGTTAACGCATTTTTCGATTTAAGCTGTTACCTTTCCATAAATCTCATTTTTCTAACTTTCGAACATGTTTTTACGCACGCACGCTTTCATAGTCCGTAAACTTCGTGTATCGACACTGTTCGCACTGCCGGCCCAGGCCTGTTGAGAGACGGAGATGGCACTATTCCTATGTGTGCTGCCTTCATTGGGTGCTGTAGTCGCCTTAATATTGTAATATTAAAGTACCTACTTATATGAAGGACAAACAATTTACATGCTTCCATACCAATGGCTAAACTTGGATAGATCTTTTAAGTGTAAAACTGCCATGTAGTATCCTAAATAAATGAATTTAATTAAAACCGTAGAGTGTCAGTAGGTAGGGTCAAAAGAACGAATATGTACCGTAGACTCCTGTAACTTCGCCTTTCGTAGGTTACTTCGCCTAAAATATTCAAATGCACATATTTTCTTTCTTATAATGATAGCACTGTATTGTGTTCATTGGTTAGAATACAAATTTAGTAATGGTAACACTACAACTTCATTTGTTGGAATCAGAGCGGCCATTTTGACAGTGTCACTCAAAACGTCAAGCAGGGTGTACGTCGATTTTGCGCGGGTGCCACAAAATCTTTATCTCACGGAAAACTGGTAAAAGGTAAGGTTCTGATGTCTTTACAGTACGTGACAAATATAGTGTGCTTTCCAGTGCGCTATAAGTGATTCAGTTATCTTTGATTTTGAATTAAATATTCAAGCAGGCAATGTTAGGACGTGTTTTGCAAACCGTCACCTGCCATACTTCGCCTACACTTAGGGCTGCCACTTTACGAAAAAATATTAATTACCTACTTGATAGATTTTAATGTTTTTTTATTTATTTTTTTATTAATAAATGTGATCAACTGTATTTTTAATTGAATGTCTTATTATATTACTATCTCAGTAATATCATAAAGGGCCAAGTTTATCTGTCTGTCTGTCTGTCTGTTATCTCTTCACGCCTAAATGGCTGAACGGATTTGGATGAAATTTTGCATATAGGTAAATTGGCCCGGAGATGGATTTTAAATAATTTAAATAGTTTTCTAGGTGTTATCTGTGAAGGCTGATTTATTGAATAAATACGATAATTTGAAAATATAGATTTTTTAATAGAAATACCTATTCAACATACCGTGAGTAGAATATATAAGGTGCTCTCAAAATATCTGCAGGCGTTTTAACCATGAATACAAACATAACAATCTTTGTATGGAAAATTTCGTTACCTAACCTAGTGATTCAGAAACATGGTCTTAACTCGTGGTTTATGGC
This sequence comes from Aproaerema taeniolella, assembly GCA_949987775.1. Lineage (NCBI taxonomy): Eukaryota > Metazoa > Arthropoda > Insecta > Lepidoptera > Gelechiidae > Aproaerema > Aproaerema taeniolella. The sequence continues at coordinate 3,333,556 of OX465265.1, forward strand.
GGCTGAAAATATTTTGATAACACTTTGTACCCTATCCCTAATCCTTAATTATTTATCATTCGAAATGAAAAGTGACAACCCTACTGGTTGTTCCTACTTTCTCAAAATCACGGCCTAACTTCGCCTACGTTACAAAAAAAAAATAATTAAGCTTTTAGGTCTTTGCAAATAGCTCTGAGTGTCTTTAAATAAGCATCGAACAGTAAATAATATATATGACTTATTTTTGAGCATAACATTTAGAAATACAAAGGTCAGGCGAAGTTAAGTTTTGTGCCCTTTCTTCGCCCAAAATTTTTAAACGCCGTTTTTGTTGCATGTATGCTGTAGAAGCGAAATATTACTCGCACACATAAAAAGCATTCATCTCATTGGTCGGTATGCAGCGGTGTTTGGTGTTCCAAACGAATATGTTAAGCGGGAAAATTCAAAAATGTGTGAATATCATGCGAAAATTAGGCGAAGTTACAGGAGTCTACGGTATGTGTTTGTATTTAAATCCCTTAATGTATGAATGAAGGAACGAATATATTTGTGGGAAACCAAATCTTGGTAAGTGTTTGCAGGCACGGATCTAGGGGGTCCCCCCTGGGGGCCCAATTTAGATGGCAGCAAATTCAAACTTGGCAAACGAATACACGATCTAGCTTGAAATTTTTGTATAAAACGATATCAAACAAAAAAATACGGGTCTGTTAATTTTTAATAAAAACGTACAAAAAATGTGATAAAAAATCAACTGGTAACGCGGTTGGCTCGCTAAATAGTATTATAGGACAAGAGTCAAGTCCTCTGATACTTACGTATAAATCCCCTCAGCTGGGACCTCCCAAACTTGTATCCCCTCATAGGGGGGGTCGGCAAACACAGTTACCGATACGGGGGTGTTATTGTAGGCCACGTCGCACATCGTCTGGTTCGGCCCGAAACGGCCTGTCTGACCGCAACTTGAGAAACGGTACGCTGGGAAGAATTAATAAGTCATCAATTCAATTTAATATTCTGTATTGAAAGTCACAAGATAGATATATAAATACTTTATTGCATATCTACTTAAATAGGTAAAACAAAACATAGAGTATAAACTTACAACCAAAAGTGTGCACGGGCGGCCTTATCGCTAAACAGTGATCTCTTCCAGGCAACCCAAGGTGAAAGGAAAACACAAGAAAACCGGGAGTAGCGCAAAAGGTATAAGGTATAGGTAAGGTATAGGTATAAGGTGTTACAACATTCCCAGTTCGATGAGACGACCCGTAAGGGCACAGCAATTTTTAAAATTACAATTAGACGTATTAATAATAATGAAACTAATTTTAGTATAATTCATTTTGGAAAAACGAGCGGTCCACCAATACGCACTGGGCCATCGTGGTGGACTATAGCCTAAATCCCCTTCGTGTTTTGAAGGGAGGCCCGTGCCCCTCGATGGGGACGTATATGGGCTGATAAATATCCTTCCATAAAGGAATGTAGCAGGATAATTCTAGAAATCGGAGTTTTGTGACATCCTAGGATGATATCACCCAGTATTCGGAATCCAACTATAACTAAGGTATATTAATCATCCGAAGAACCTATTTTCAGGATCATTGCAAAAATTTTGTGAACAAAATAAATAAAAATCTGACTTCTCTTTGTTAATCCTTAGACCTTAAATTATTAGATAAAAATATTTAAAGAAATCATTTCATTTCATTTCATTTTTCATTTCATTTATTTAAATAGCGTATATTTATTTTTACAGTATTCCCAAGTCAATAAATACACTTGTCAATTATACATAATATCCCCCAAAAAAAATTAAAAGATTCACAATAAAAAAAACAGCACCCTTCTAAAAATTGAATCGAAAATCAAATATTAAACTCAACATTACAAATATAAACCAGTGCCATCAAAATAATAAATACAATGTCAACTACATGTTTCAAATGTCCAAATAACAACTAACAAAGATTCAATAATAATAATTAATAGTAAAATCCATAATTAAAATAATAATAAATCCAAAATAAAATTAATAATCAGCCTCTCAAGAACTCGTACTTTCTAAGTAGTAAGTACGAGTTCTTGAGAGGCTGATTATTATTATTATTAATACGATTAAATAATCTTCCCTAGTGTCAAAAAAAACCTACTTACCAATTTTATCGGAAAACGCGACATGTGGCGTGGTTTTTTCATCAAAAACTGGATCGTAGTAGTTATAATTCCCAAGTTCCTCTGGATCTATGTTTAATCCGAAACACTCCGGGGCCATAGAGAAATCGTCTATAGCGGAATCTGAGTAAATGCGCATGCCCATTCTTGTTTTGAACTGGAGGTAGTATCTGCAGACAAAGAACCATTGCGATGAGTAAAATGATTAGTAGAAATATACATTACTAGCTTTTTTTAGACACCCATTTCATTATCTAAATCTTTGACTTTTGAAAAATCGCAAAAATATATGACGAAGTTTCGAGTCAAAATGTCAAAAAATATTGTTTTCTCCATACAAATTTTGAACCCCCACTTCGTGGTAAATGTCGGGGTTCTACATTTTTTTTAAATATTAGAGTCATAACTCTTAGTGAAGCATAGTTCATCGTTCCTGATTTTGTCTTTTAATGTAACAATCAATATGTTGTAACAATCAAGACTTACCTTCTAGTGACGTTGGGTAAGAAAATGGCGGCTCGGTACCAGTTTTCGCCCTTATCTTTAGTAGAGAACCACAGGGATGTACTGACATTGCCCCTGTTTGTCAGCTCCACTAGGTCCACACTTAGCGAACCGTAGTTTCTCCCGTTTTGCTGATAGTAGAAACGGATCTAATAAAGGAAACAAAATATAAATTTATTTACAAAATATCTTCCAATCCAAAACATAAATTAGTCGGTGCTAAGGCGGCCTATCAAACTTATTTAGGTTGGCACCGACTTCAAACAGATCAGTAGGTACTGCGTTAATGATGTTGTCTTTTTTTTTTACTAAAAAGTTGATTTAATAATCTATTTTTAGTGTAAATAATAGAAAGTAGTACATAAGAAACATTTTAAGTGCCTATTAAATTCGAGGGTTGTCCTCAATTTCCCTGGGATCCCATCATCAGACCCTGACTTGGTCTCATTAAGACCACTTATGGAGTATACTCTTTCGAACAAAAAAAAGTATTTCGAAAATCAGTCCTCATATTTGGCGGAGAAATCGATGAACATACATAAAAAAAGATACATACAGTCGAACATAGAACTTCCTCCTGTTTTGAAGTCGGTTGAAAAGTAACTTAAAGAAATAATGATAAATGTAACTTACCATGCAACAATTGTAGTACTTAGATGTAATATTTCCATGCACTTTAGGCGGTGGATTGAAAATAACTGTTTTCATGACAGCCGTAGAAGCGAAGTCAGCTTTCTCTTTATTTGGCCCAGTCACGTTCATATTTACGAAGAAATAGTATCCCACACAGGATGATAAGGTGCGATTCATGTGTGCCGGCGTGAGAGGGGGGACTATAATGGTGGGGTGATGTTCTTGAGGGCCACAAGTGTGATCGTAGTTCGGCCCTGTCTTGTCGGTTGGGGTGGGGCCGCTGTGGCGCGACCATTTCAAGATTGGCCTGCAGGAAATTAGAAATTGAAACTCTTATTCTAAATAATTTGCAGGAACATGGTGACATCACAATCATTATTAAGTCATCATGATATAAGTCCAGCTAGCATATACAAATCATCTCTAAAAAGAGGTGACTTTATATCAGTAATCCCAAAATTGGGCTTGCACCTTCAGTTAAAATAATGAGAGAGGTTTCGTACTATGTCCCATCCGAATCCGATCCAAACCCGTGAAAATATGGATACGGAGAAATGTACCTATGTAATTAGTATCGGATGACGGACATCGGATCTAGTGCGTAAATTATCATGGAAATAGTTCTACGGCTACTACGGACCGTTCTTTTCACGGGTTCGGATCGGACTTAGTGCGGAACCGCTACGAGGGGTAAGTAATTCTACCTATGATGTAGATAACTGAATAATTTTCCTCAAGGACTCCCATATCGACCGTAATAACTGCTATGATCAGCTGATCGCACAAATCAGATTTGTAAGTCACAGAAGCGCCGTTGTCCAGTGACGCTCGCTGACATCAACTGATCAGTGAGGTTAAGCAATAAATACACAGGGAGGGAACCTGACGGGTGACCAAAGTGGAAATTTTTCACGAGCGTTAACGTGCTTCGGAGGGCACATTAAGCTATCGGTCCCGGCTGTTGTCTATAGATTATAGTCATTAAAACCAAGTCAAAGGCCATTGTGCGGTTTGAAAACTCTGACACCAGGTTTAGCCAAGTTCGCCACAGTTCGCGACTATACCTACAAAATGAGAAAGAGGACCTATCTTGTATTTAATGGCTTGTAGGTACTTACTGTGGTACATCTTCGAAGCCGCAAGTATCGGCTTCAAAGTTGCAATAGGACCCGAATGGCATTTTATCTGAAAACAAATAAATACTGGGTGAAAAAGAACCTCCTAGCTATATTCAAAATCCTGAACCAGTAAGTATAACTTAAAGAACACATTTATGATTTTTTTTTTTTTTTCTATGGGAATAGTTCATTTTTTGCCTAAACGTAGACATTACTCCTACACCAGGCACGCGAGGGGTGCGGGTGGCGCTCGGGGGTTTAAAAATTAAAAAAAGTGTTCAGTAAGTGATACTGGTTCAGGATTTTCAATAAAGCTAGGAGGTTCTTTTTCAACCTGTATACTTAATCAATTGCTAGCCGTGTGGTGATCGCTTGAGAATAACATCACCCCGTCTCTTTCCGGTGGGTTCGTAAGAGGCGACTAAGGAAACACAAATGAGACCTGCCTCCTAATCCATCTTAGGCAATGATACCTCAGTTTGTTTTGAATCTGAAGTGGCATTCTATGGTCTCATGCGGTGTGGTAGGCTCTGTGAAGGGCCGTTGTTCGCGACCACCCTCCTACCGAAGTCCGACGCAAAACAGCTTGCTGTGTTCCGTTGGTGCGTGGGAATAGCAGTGCCTTAATTGGCATTTTCTGAGTTATCTCGCTTCATCGTCGACCTCATCTATGACCTTGGTCAAGATTGAGGTCAAGAGTTAACCAATCTCATAATAAAAATAAAAGTAAACAATTGCTTTTAGTAACTGATATAACACACTATGTTTCCCAAACTACCTATTTGTAGGATGAACCTAGTAGGTACGAATATAGGTATTCTTGATTTTAGTGTAACAAGATAGTGTCAGAAAACAACATTTTTTTTACGAAGGGCTAAATCTTGATCTAGTTCAGAGGTTCCCAATCTTTTTCAGTCCGCGGCGCACTTACAAGTTCAGAATTTTGTCTCGGCGCCCTAACCTAGCTAGCTAGCTAGTCGAAATAGATAGGTACAGATGAAAGAAATAGGCAAAATTATATTAGTTAGGTTAACAATTAAGACATTAACAATATTTTATTTATTTATTTATTAGAAGAGTTTTTTTATTGTATTTATTTATTAGAATACTACATTAAAACAAACCATTAAGGAGAGAGTTCAGAAAAACTAAAATAAAATACAGTAGCTACCTCAGTAGTCAATGTGATGGGTGAGCTTGGTGATTTCCACACATGTTTCAAAGCGTGGCATTGTTTATTTTGTACCTGCCAATACTTAAGGTTTCAGAGTATGGTAAAGAGGATCTTCTCACGGCGCCCCTTTGTACTTTCTACGGCGCACCAGGGCGCCGCGGCGCACAGTTTGGGAACTAGATTCTAGTTCATAGATGGGATCGACTGTATAGCCTGGTACTCCTACACACCGACGGAACACATCAAAGTACTAAAAGTATCTACTATCACGTAATAAAGAAATGGCTTTTTTTAGCCAATTATTTAAGGTAAGCGTCTACTTGTCGGTATCGTACGCATCGCACGCGACGGATCGTAGTATTGTTTGTATAGAAACTCATATAAGTGCGTCCACCTGTCCGCATCGTAAGCATCGCATATCGGCAATGCCGACACCGTTGCTCCGAGAGGCAACTTTTGCGATGCGTACCGATGACGTCAATGCCGATCAGTGGACGCGCCCCGTACAATCACTAAGAAAATCCGAATGAAATGGCATCGTCAATCCGTATGCTGATACTCACCGTTGGTAATCCGTACGCTGCCAATACAGTGGACGCACTTTGAAAAATTTATCCGTTTGATGCTATGCGTCCGATGCGTTACGATACCGACCTGTGGACGCTTAGCTTTAAAAGGAAATAAGAACTTGAACTTGGCTTGACACGCTGCCGCGTGTCTAGATCCGTGTATAACGATTTCCGATTCAGAGATCCTTTCGCGAAATAACACAGCTAAGTTAGATTTTCAAGTGAACGAGTAACGGTCGATGAAATTATAAAGTTGTTCGGGTAATCGAACTTGCACAATAAGTATTTCAGTTATATTTAAAATTGTTAGTTTAGTTCGCATTAGGCCATCAAGCGCGCCAAGCGTACTCATTTAATCATCAGTCACCTCATTTTATAATAGTCCAATTTTAATTAATATAATTTTATCAGCAGTTAAACAGTATTTCATTTCTTAATTTCGGGTCATCCCCGAAAACAGTTAATTAGTGTTCCGTAGCAGGGTAAAACGGGACCCAATAGGGGTCTAAGTTATTACTAACTAAGATATTCTAACTAAGACCCCTATTGGCCCTATTCTGTCTGTCTGTTTGTCCATCTGTCACTAGGCTGTATGTCACGAACCGTGATAATGTTGACAGTTAAAATTTTCACAGATGATGTATTTCTGTTGCCGCTATAACAACAAATACTAAAAAACAGAATAAAATAAATATTTAAGGGGTCTCACATACGTGTTTTTTTTTGCTCGGAACCCTTCGTGCGCGTGTCCAACTTGCACTTGGCCGGTTTTTAGGGTTTCGTAGTAATCTACGAACCCTTATAGTTTCGCCATGTCCGTCTGTCCGCGGGTTTCCTAAGAAACCCTTGGTAGGGTGGATGCCCCTAATACCAGCCTTTTGGAGCAAATTTCAACTTCAAAAAATTGTATTTCTTGAACTATAGGTCAGAACCAGTCACATTTTTTTTTAATCCGTAGGTTACTTAATTGAGAAATATATTTAGCATAAAACTAACTCATAAACTATATATATGGATAATTTTAAAATAATAATTACACATAAGTTGGCCCTTCAAGTTTGTGACTAATTTTATAATTTTTGTAAACATGAATTTTTATAATGAAAAAAATGTGGGATAATTCATGAGGGTAGCATTTACGACAAAGTTTATCCAAAATGGCTGCCATGTAAGGTTCCACGCTAAAAGTGAGGCGAGGTTGAAAGCCAAGCTGTAACATATTGACATTTCAGGTGTCGTTAATTGTTTTAGCAGCAGCTCGATTTTATTCTTAACAATAATATTGTCGCTAAAAAAAATAATAATAAAAAAATACTTCGATTCTGTTGTATTTAGGCCTTAACTAAAGTTTTTTCTGAAACTACAAACTCTTTAATAGGTACATTGTTTTTGATACTATAGTATATTGTAACATCGACTATGACCGTAACGATAGTACACCAGTTTTAAATGAATACGTAATGTTAACGAGTTTTATACAACCGTTTGCATCCACGCGAGGTGGTTCTTTTAAGGCGACTACCTACAGCACCTAAATTACGATTTTGTGATGCGTAGATAAGCATGACGCACTGCATTAAATCGAAGAAAAAAATACTACGATAATATTCGGGACATAAACTAGATAAGTAGTTTGCTGAAAACATGATTCAGCACTTTTGGTTCGATTATTTGTCTAAAATCTGAGATATCATTCTTTGGCGCCGGGCCTGTGGCTTTTTTATTAATTTTTTTATTTTATTTTTTCTCCGAAAAAAAAACATGTTAGCCACTGAATTTCGAAATAGCGACACTTCACATTGTTTCTACTATTTTTTGTCTAAAATCTGAGGTACAATTCTTTTGCACCGGACCTGGGGCATTTTTGGCGGATAGCCCTTTAGAAATGAAGAGAAATAATCGCATACAGAGAAGAAAAATATCAGTGATCAGAAAAAAGAAAGAAGCTAGTCAAATAATAATAGCAATAATCTAATAAGAAGAATAATATTTAGAAATAAAGAAAAATAATCCGATTTACAAAAAAGAAAGAAATAATTATTTGAATGTGATTTTTTGTTTGAGTAATTAATGTTTAATCTTTGTTTTTTTAATTTTGTTTTTTGACAAAAAAAAATTTTTCATCACGTGTTCATTTTTTTTATTTTTATGATAAACAAAATAAATACTTACAAAACTGCATAATACCTATGTTATCCATGATTTTTATTTTGCATATGACATTTACAGAATCTGACTTAACAAGAATCTGGTATTTGTAGATTCTGGCGAAATCAGAATTTGTCATACATAGAATGTGGCATTAATTTCACCATCTGGCATCAGGCGCGGTCGCAGCCTGAAATTTTGGTGGGGGTCACTCACCCAATTCACAACTAAGTAGACAGCCTTTATCTTGAATCTTTACAATAAACCGACAAATTACATTATCTGAATATTGTTATACAATCTTTATCATAACGACGCATATCGATTTTGCTAGGATTATCAAAACTACGTAGTTCGGTTCCTTGTTTCTAAACTAGATGTCATTTCCAAGTTATTTTGGCCATCGTACGTAGTTCATAAAAACACCACTAGATGTCAGCAAACTATAAATTTATCGCTGTTAGGGGATAGCTAGAAATTTCCTTTTATAATTTGGCAAATTTTTGAGATTTTTCAATTTGACCTTAGATTTTGGGGGGGGTCATGTCCCCTGTGACCCCCCCCCTTCGGACCGCGCCTGTCTGGCATTTCCAGAATTTGACATTAACCGACGAATCCCCCACAAAGTCACCTCTAAATACCTCCCAATATTGTGTATCTTTTACTAAGCTGTAAAAACGTTAGTAAAATGCACACAGGAACTTGAATTTGCTATCAAAATGTTCGTGATTGAACACTCTAGATAAGAAGTTAACGCATTTTTCGATTTAAGCTGTTACCATTCCATAAATCTCCAATTCCATAAATCTAATTTTTGATAGTCCATGTGTGCGTACGTAAACTTCGTGTATCGACACTGTCCGCATTGCCGGCCCAGGCCTGTAAAGAGACGGAAATGGCACTATTCCTATGTATGCCGCCTTTTGCTCAAGAACGATCGGGTACTGTAGTCGCCTTAAACAGATGATATTTTTGAAGTGAAAACTTCTTTAGCGGCGTTGTGCACTTTTTGGATGGGTAAAAATGTTAAAATCGCATCAGGGTCACGTGACCCTGATCGAAAATTCGTAAGACGGAGGGTGAAGTGAAAACTTCTTAGACCGCAAGGAAGTAATATATGTAGTGTGTTTAAGTTTTCACATCTGCCGGTACTCCCGGAGTGCAACCCGTTGTTTTTTTTTCATTTTCCTTATGGCGCTAGAATTTATAACTCCTTTAGTTACCATCTTTCTTTGTGACCTCGTTTTTAGACATTATAAGCGGTTTAGCCGTTATTATGCTCGTAGAATTAAGAAACCAGCTGCATATTTGAACCATGCTGCTACGGAACCCTACAATGCGCGTGGCCCGACACGCTCTTAGCCTTTTTTTTTCTATCGGAACTTTACACTGATTGTGGCCCGAGACGCTCTTGGCCGGTTTGTTTACTTACCACAGTTCTGATGTTCATCACTGCCGTCGTCACAGTCCTTTACCAAATCGCAAACTTGCTGCAGCTTGATGCAAGACTCCTTCTGCAGAAAGATATACAAAAAATCTAATTAAATATTTTCTTCTTTTTATTACCAGCCGACATACGTTCCCAAGCCATGTGAGTCCCCGGCAGAATAGAATAGGACCACCCTCTTTCTTACCGAGGTGTCGTACAAGGCGACTAAGGTAATTATGCAAGCAAGTTCGTCTGCACACAGAGAAGGAAAACTCTGCAATTATATCAAAACCCTCGCCAACCCGTCCGTCAAGCGTGGTGAGTATGGCATTTACCCCTCATGTTATTGAGGGAGGCCCGTGCCCCAGCAGTGGGGACGTATATGGGCTGATGAAGATACGTCCCCAGGCCCCTTTTCCCACTGGGCACCCTGGGCAAGAGCCCCCTGACTAATTACTGACTAGAATACTTACTTGCTTATTAGCTTTAGCAAGCGTTAAGCTCAAAGTGCTCAGGGTATACCTGAAAATCACTCTTGTATTACCTATGTACGTTTAAATAGTCCAGCAGCGATATAAAGAATAATCTCGTAATCATCGGACTTTTACAATTTTCTGTCAGTCACAGGGGCCCGTAATGTGCCCAGGGCCTCCTATAGATTAAAGACGGACCTGTACGTCCCCACTGAGGGGCACGGGCTTTAGTTCACCACACTGGCACAATGTGCGGGTTAGTGGACCGCTTGTCTTTCTAAAATGAATTTTCTTGGACGTGCGGGTTTCATCACGATGTTTTCCTTCACCGTTGAGCAAGTGGTAATTATAAATCCGTACATAAACCCGAAAAGATGAATTTAATGGTACAGGCCCGCACCAGGATTTGAGCTCGCAACCTTCCGATTACAAGTCTCATTACCATTACCAACTGGGCTAAAAATAAACGCCACACCATCGAGCACTGCGCCACACACTCCAAGGCCCATACTAAGGTTTTCCCTTCTGGCGTGGGTCCTTTGGAACATAGGTATACAAAGACAGACACACCCATGACTTGAGAAGAAACATCTGGTTTTTACATTTCGTGCCTCACACGAATAACAAGCACATTGGAAATGAATCTACGGAATTAAAAAAATATTGTCGCTGAGCGACCAGAAAGTCGGGACGGGACATGTGAATTTTTTTTTTTTGTATAAGATGGGTTAACTCTTGACCTCAATCTTGACCATAAAGGTCAAAGATGAGGTCGACGATGGAGCGAGTTAACCCAGAAAATGCCTAAAAAGGCACTGGTACTCCCACGCACCGACGGAACACAGCAGGCTGTTTGGCGTCGGACTTCGGTAGGAGGGTGGTCGCGAACCAGACGGCCCTTTACAGAGCCTACCACACCGCATGAGACCATAGGACGATACCTCAGATTCAGAAAAAAATGAAGTGTCGTTGCCTGGGATGGATTACTAGGAGGCAGGTCTCATTTGTGTTTCCTTAGTCGCCTCTTACGACACCCACGGATAGAGATGGGGTGGTGTTATTCTCAACCGATCACCACACGGCAAAAATGATGGAAAAATGTCGTTCTGACTTTTTGATTTTTTCAAAAAGTTAGGCTACTCTTTGTTTTTGGCTAAAATTTTATTTAACTTAATTGTCCAGATAAGATTTTCTCAAATTTTTGATATCATTCTTCGTTTCCAAAATATCGAGCGACAAAATCAATAATTAGGAAAAAATATTTTTTTTCACTATTTCGATCATAACTTTTTTCGTTTTTGACTTTCGCGAATAATTCTTTTTTCAACTTACATCTCTTTTGAGCCTTTTTTGAATATCATATCGTCACAACTCTTACAGATGTAAAGGGATCGCACTTTTTCGTGAAATCGGAGCCCTAAAGCGAACGAAAAGATATTTCCAATGTGAAAAAAAAGTACCAATATACTCACTTTCATAATGCCACACTTTAGTTGCCGCGCCTGACATTGACCGTTGAACACCGGCGGCTCAGGCAAACACTCCACCATGCGGATGTTGTCAATCGCAATATGCGGCAAAGGTTTTGAGAGGCTAATGTGATTCGGTCGGGTTATCTCAATTATGATGCGAACTTCCTGCTGTACTTTGCCGATTGTGAAACGCATTGGGTGCCAGCTATTGAAAAAAACAAGAAAACAAATGATTTATGCATTGACCACAAAAAAAGCTCTAAACACGTAGAGATGACAATGCTAACGATATTAAAAACTAGCATTCCGCCCGGGACTTCGTTCCCGTGGGAATTCGGAAAAATCATGTACCCTATGTTCATCACGGATAATGTAGGATTCTAATGATGAAAGATTTTTTCGAATCGGTACTGTAGTTTCGGAGCCTATTCAATGCAAACAAATAATCAAATCTTACCTCTTTATAATATTAGTATAGATTAGTACAGACTACAGACTTTTGTAGTGTGTAAGTAAATCAATGTAAATGACGTAAATTAGCGTCAGCATTTCATGTAATATAAATACGTTTGAGCCATGTGCTCGCCCCTTTTTTTGTACAGTCGTTACACAATAAACCGACGTGTCATTATGTAAGTGTTTAATTCATACAAGCATCCCTCCGGAGCTACCCCTATTCCGGAACTATCTACGCGACCTGGCGACCTCATTGGACTTTAATACCGACAAAAATATATTTATTCACGTAAAACTTAAGTCTATACATACTACTTAAATACATACCCTCACGCCCATAATCCCTAACGGGATGGGCAGAGCATCAGTGGTTCCAGAACCACTAGATGCCATGTTAAGTAAAACACAAATTGTGAGGGTTATCAGATGGAACAAGTTGTATAATGGTGAGAGGTGGTCAGCCTTTCGCCCATTATACAGCAAAACTCTCATATCCCTCTTACAGACTGTTACTGTATACCTGGGAAGAGTAGGTAGCTGTTACATTCTAAGTTATTCTTTCACTCCCAGTCCAGCATGGAAGTATACTTAAGTCTACATACATAAGCTCACGCCTTTGTCCCATCGGGGTAGGCGGAGACCACAGATTGCCACAGATTACTTAAGTCTAGATACAGTAATTAACAAGAAGTAATTGAAATAATTTTCCACGTTAAAAACGTATGAGTCTCCGACTTCAATCCCAACAACAGTTCGCACGAAGTAGATAACTAGTATTTTTTGCAGATTACAATGCCTGTTAGCAGATAACCACAAACGAAAATGTCACTCATTTATTTAGTTAGATTATGTTCTGGTTTGTTTTTGTTGAATTTTTAAAAGCGCTAAATCATTTTCTATAAAATTTACATGAGACCATCTCTTTCTAACAAAAAAGAATTTTTAAAATCAGTCCATAACTGGTGGAGAAATCGGTGAACATAAAAAAAATAAAAAAAAATCATTAATTCATCGAAACTATATGCACATCACTCAAATAACATGGCACAGATGCGATAATGTTGGGGTATTCTCAGTGCACTACATTTTTTATTTCAGCCTAGGTGGGTTATTCTCTAAAGCTCAGAACAAAGTCTTGTTTTTTTTCGTTTATAGTTAAATGTTCCGTTTTCGGTATTATCGAATAAAGTTGGTACCATACCATACTATTCCATCATTGAATATGGCAACCTTTCAGATTTACACCCTGTATAAGTAACACAAAAAATAAAAATTTTAAAGCACCCCCGGAATTAAATTGCTATAACTTTTAAACGGCTGAACAGATTTTCATAAATGGTTAAGAACACTCGGGATAAAATTATCTATGACACAAAAAAACTAAACGAAAATCGGTTCATCCGTTTGGGAGCTACGATACCACAGACAGATACCTACATAGACAGACATGTTAAACTTATAATAGGTACCCCCTTTTTTAAACGAGATGTATAAAACAATGTCCGAAAAAACAAGGAGAGAGAGCGATACTTTTTTACACCGGTCACCTGTCAGAATTAGTGTTGCCATACCGATGAAGAGCATAAACAATATTTTACTTTTTAACAGCGCCGAACATTTTTCTTTTCCAATTATTTATAGTGTTATTAAATAGTGTACTTACACTTCAAAGTTGTTCCCAGCTACCTCCTGCAGTATCCATTGCACTTCCGATACCGTAGACTCGGATACTAAACGAATACTAGCGTTTTGCATCTTGCTCTGATGTAGACGAGCTTCGAACTGAGGGACAGAGAGGAAAGATTTTATTGCAGTATTATAAAGGGAAATGTACAGAGGCCGGCGCTTCAGGTTACCCCAATTCATTGACAAACCGTTCTCATCGCAACAGTACAGAGTGCACGCATGGAGTAACTTGATTTAAGGCCCTATGTACAAAAACGCATCAGCAACAGGCTTCGATCATAACTAATAAAATTAATTAATTAAAAAAACCCAGCTGCTTATTAAAAACTAAAAACCCATTTTTGATGAGTCCCAACTGTTAAAATCTTTATGTTATTCAAAAATATTCAATGACAAAAGTCTCGACTACTGAAGTTACTACTTGTTTTTTCTTTTCAGTTTTTAAAAAGCAGTCGGTTTTTTTTAAAATTAATTTATCTTATTTTACACTTTTTAGTTAGGGTCAGATATTTAATATATACTTGTTTATTTATTTTCTCATTAGTTGTACATAAGTATGTCATTTGCATAAAAATTGAACAATTTCCGCATTAAAAGCCTAAATTTAAGTGAAAATCTTTACCAAACAATTTTAAATCATTATAGAGAAACGATATGAGAAACCTATAAATAATTTTTAAATACCTATTCAAGGATACCCCATTTGCATAGTTTTTCGATTTTCATTTTTTTCTTTTTCACATTATGGCGTCAAAAATCGGCCATTTTGATTTTTCCAAATTTTTATACTTTCTATGTATGACACTCGCGCCGTTATGACGAATCCAACGACGTATCATTTAACAAATAGCCCACGCGTTTGGTCTAAATAGTGCCACAAAGGTACAAACCCACATACATACATAGGCTAATAAACACATTACCCTCCTTTGCGTCGCGCAGTCGGGTAAAAACTAAGACAAAACGAATCAGCAACATGATTGAAGGAAGATTGAGGGAAGAATGTGTTATGCAATGAAAAACATAGGGTAGTGGAACCAAAACATAAACATACATAAATATTTTATCTACCTACATTTTTCCCAAGAGAGACATTTAATGCGCGGTCATTTCGATGATCAATGGCGGTGCAATAACGATACACAAACACACACACGCACACACCTAACTATAAGGGGCCGTCCATTAATCACGTGATGTTTTTTTAGCATTTTTCAACCCCCCCTCCCCCTTGGTGATACGTGGTGAAGTTTAAGACTAACTCCCCCTCGCCCACCCAACATCACGTGTTTTTTTCAGTACCTAGAAAGAATCTTGAAATGTTTAGAATATTATCTTTAAGTACAGGTACTTACAAAGTATAATCTAATTTTATTCTGAAATGAAGGACCATGATAAATATGTCTAGACAGAAATTTTGCAGGTTGCTTTTGACTGGAATAAAAATAATATTAAAGGAATGGTGTAATCATGCGATAAACATATATTGTAGTAGTACATGAACATATTTAATGTACATTGTCCTCGAACCACGGATTAGCAAGACTTTCTTCAACACTAACAACTAGATTAAGCATCTTGTAAGTCAGTTGTTGGCGCTTTATTGAAGATCAACGTCGGTTTCATCAAACCACACGACACGCCGCTTTTCGGTTTAGAAATCGCGCGTTTGACGAAAAAATAAATACACGTGATATCTCACCCCCCCCCCTTGTGATATTTCGTGATTTTTGCTAAACCCCCTCCCCCCCTTTTGAGCCTAACGTGGTTAATGGACGGCCCCTAATCCCTATGGGGGTAGGCAGGACATCAGTGTTTATTAGGTCCTTACCTTTGAAATTGGCGATATTTTCTCAAGCTTTATTTTGTTCATAATTTATTTGATTGAACAGCTCTTGACAAAATTGTTTTTTATTTAAGAACTTGGTCTAATAACGGAGAGTTTCAGTGATTTCAATAAACTAAGTAAATCAGTCAACAGCACATCAGGTTACCACAAACTGTCAAATTTCCCTAATGCGGAGATAAAATTAAAAATTGATTAAAGAAATTTGACAGTTTTGGATAGCATAATGTGCTGTTGACCCTGTACCTGTGATTATAGTTTCAACTTAATATTTTATAAATCTTTCCACAAAATTTTGTTTTTTGGGTTTCGAATTTCTGAGAAAAATCCAAAAAAAATTATCCTATAAAAAAATCAGTTTTCAAAAAATATTGTGTGGAAAACGCCAATTTCATAGGTGAGGACTGAGGACCTAATACCCATCGGAGTAGGCCATTTGATAAGATGTTACTTTTATTGGGTATCATGTTCTGTAATGTTGGTGTGCACTATTATATACAACAGGGGTGGCCAACTTGATTAGACCCAAGATCTCCTGTTTACTAAAGAAAACCCTGTGCGATCTACCAATTACATACTTCTTGAAATCTTAAATGAAACAGCATAATTCAGTACACAATCATGTAGTATTTTTTATTATATTAAGAGAAAAAACATAAATCTGAAAATTATTCTTAGTAAATACTTATTTACCTATCTTTATATTAGTGTGAACATTGCGTCTGAGCATTTTCCACTAGTTTAGCATAATCAGGTTTGTAGTTGGAAATTGCCAACCTTAAAGAATCAAATGTATGAGCGTCTGTCAAGCGAGAACGGTGTTTATTTTTTGCCTTGCCACGATCGACTGGACTAACAGTCGCGATCGACCGGTCGATCGCGATCGACCTGTTGGCCACCCCTGATATAGAGTATATTGTATTGTATTTTTAAATAGAAAACTCAAGATTTTCTTTTGCCTTCATTTAAATGAAGACTGAGTGGAAGAAATTACTTATGAAAGATTTGGCTGTATGGCTCCGACCTTTGCCTATCCGGATGAATGAAAAAAAAATACTACTGACCTAAGTGGTGAGAGGTAGCCAGCCTTTCGCCCACAATACAGCCAAGGGCGTCGCCAGCCCTTGGCCTAGGGGGAGGAGCAAGTTAATATTATGGAGGAGGGCAAGTAAATATTAGGGAAGATGAATTAATAAATGAATAATTGTACTTTACCTAGGGAATTTATTCGAGTTTTGACATGCGGAATCTATCAGCAAAGTCAGTCGATAGCATGAACTTAGGACTTTGGTTGCTTTGAGTTGGCTACATTTTTTTAATCTCTAGGGGGGGGGCAGCTGCCCCTCCCTGCCCCCCCCCCTTGGCGACGCCCTTGAATACAGCAAACCCTTGCGTCCCACTTGCTGACTTTTACAGTAATGCCTAGGAAGAGTAGGCAGTGGCATATTTTAAGTATGTTGAGAATGAGGAAGGTGATATTTTAAAAATATTTATCTATTGATTTAAGGTTTAAGAATCATTAAACACCCGTTAGATTTTTTGTTACTGTGCAGATTTTTCTTTATCATTTTATCAGTGTCAAAATTTCATTTGCCTGAACAATATAGAATAAATAAATTAACGTTTCTTTCATAACTTCATAACATAACTCCTTCATAACTCGGCTTTATGGACATAAAGACCTTTGCCTTTCACAAAAGGGATACATTTAACAAAATAAAAAAAACCGGCCAAGTGCGAGTCGGACTCGCGCACGAAGGGTTCCGTACTATTAATTACAAAAACGGCAAAAATATCGTGTGTGTAACTACCAGTGTAACCACGAGGAAGACCCTGTTCCTGTTGGTGACACCGCAGCAGAGATTGACTAACACATTAGTATCCATCCATGTCTTTGTAAAAAAAGCTAAATATTCAAAATTATACTATTTTGACTATGCCGTTCAGTAACTCATCACGTTTATTGTATGGGAAATATTTATTTTATTCTATTTTTTAATATTTGTTGTTATATCGGCAACAAAAATACATCATCTGTGAAAATGTCAACTGTCTGACTATCATCGTTCATGAGATACAGCCTCGGACAGACTTATCTATAAAAAAGACAAAAAAACACGTTTTTTTGTATAGGAACCCCCTTAAATATTTATTTTATTCTGATTTTTAGTATTATCTGTTATAGCTACAACAGAAATACCTACATCATCTGTGAAAATTTCAACTGTGTAACTATCACGGTTCATGAGACACAACCTGGTGACAGCGGAGTCTTAGTAATAGAGTCCCGTTTTTACCCTTTGGTTAAGAAACCCTAAAAACTAACGTCAAACGGCAGTTTATTTATTTTTTATTGTACAATGTGATCAGAAGTGACGCTAAACTTTAAAAAAAGATGAAAAATTACAAAAAAAATCTGACTGCTGTTTGTTTACCCTTAGACCTTAAATTCGATGACAATATTAAAAAAAAATGTAACCTTCCCCATCATTGTTCCTCCCACTTTAATAAACAACGCGATACCTAACGATCCTATTATAAACAAATCCTTTGCTGCAATTACAACTTTTTCCATTCCATCAGGTCCTAGGTACTGATTTAGATTAGGAAAATGATGGCCATTGCAATAATAATAATAATAATAATAGCAGTACCACCACCTGCCCATTTGGTCGTGTTTTTCAACATTGATAGGGCAGGTGCCATAGTCCTACCCATAGTTAGTCCAGTTACCCAGTCCACTAGCCTCTCAACCCAATAGCCCAGTTTCCTTTCTTTCCATTCCTTTCAATAGTCCTGCACTAACCAGGGGTTGTCTTTGGGTGCATTTCTATAGTGCATACAGAGATAACTTCCGGTTGGTGTCACTACTAAATTAAATTGTCTATTGAACGGGCCTCTACGTGTTGGCTTCGGCCCCACGCATGCCTTCCAAAAGTTCGGGACTTAATTGCCCGAGATTATGGGTCATAAGACAAACATAATAATAATAGTAGTTACATGATTTCTTTAATCAATTTAATTTTGTACTTTAATTAGGTAACCAAAAATCATTTAGAATGTATGGTCGTCCTACATTTTTATGAAGTGAAGAAGATACGTCATCAATCAAATTGATAAATGTTACAAGGAGGAGTAGGATGACCATAATTTTATTATATTTAAGACAAAAAAAAATAAAAATGGAACGCTGACATGTAAGTTTCATTATTAGGGGGCGTCCATTAATTACGTGAGGCGTTTTGGGAGGGGGGAGGGGGTTGGGCCGGATCTCACTAAATCTCACGTGGGGGAGAGGGGGGGTCTCTACAAATATCACGTAATATTTTCCCCCAAAAGAAATAGTGTTAAATTGTGGGAAAGCTAAGTTAAACCAACTAAACCATGTTGTTCCAGTAGCCACTCTGAGTTCCCGTGGACTGAATTAGAACAATCTTTTTTTTTCAAATTTAAGTTGGTGAATCATAGCTGTTTTTTATTGTTCGATTATTAAAAGTTAAAAAATAATTATGCAAATTATGTAAGTTTTCTAAATAAATTACAAATTAACGTATTTACACTAAAACTAAGCATTTTCATAAAACTCACGTGAGATAAAAGGGGGAGGGGGGGTATCGAGCCAAATCTCACGACATCTCACTAGAGGGGATGGGGGGTCAAAAAATCGCCAAAAACACCTCACGTAATTAATGGACGCCCCCTTATTGCAATAGTCATCTTTAACTATAGTCGGAATTAGTAGGTGCTGATCACCAATAAAAAGCCTTCGTGTATAATTATTGGCATAGCGGAAGAGTAGATGGGTTTTTCGTAAAAAAAAATTTTCTACATCTATGCTTCCTTTCTCTCACCTTACAAAACTCCCAGAGACCACGAAACGGGGGCGATTTGATGACCATATTCTCCATTGTAGGGTCCACGGCTAGGTATAAAAAGTGACCTGAAAACAAAATAAAATGGTTGTCAGTTAAGTATTTACCTGTCATTTCAAACGTTAGTGTTTAAATTCTCTTTGGTCATTCATAAGACATTAAAATTTTAGTATGGGCTTTTATACAGTTTTAATTTGTAATACTTAACTATTAAGTTTTACCATAACTATTATACCAGTGCCGCCCTTAATAGACATTTGCTGGGTCATCTCGCTCCATCGATGACTTTGGTAAAGATTGACGTCAAGAGTTAACCCATCTCATAGTAAAACATAAAAAAAGCTATCGTACCTACCTACTTTTTTATTTATTTATAAAGAATGGGTTCTCTCTTGATTACAATCTAGCTCACGGCAAAGATGCGATCGAGAATGCAAGAGAGAGAAAATTTAAAAATATGTCCAGTCGGGCAACATAGTCGTATGACATAATTTCATTATGTCCATTTCCTTCCACCTGTTCTGTACTTACTGACACTATGCGATAGAATGAGAGAGCGGAATGTTATGTCACGCACTTATGTTAACGGGTACGTATCAGAATACCGAAAATTCATAATACCTACGATTGAAATACCGACACTTAAAACACTAAATTTCGAAATACCGAATGGTCGAAATACCTACACACGATATACCTATGCTTGAAACACCGAAGTTCAATATATCGAAGGGTTAAAATGCCAGAAGTTCAAAATACCGATACACGAAATACCTATGTTTAAAACACTGAAGTTCAAAAAACCGAGAGTTGAAATACAACCATAATCGTTTCGGGCACTTCGCCGGCCGCTCGCTTCACTCGCTCGGCTCGTGCGTTGGGGGTCGCAGTTCTAACCTAACCCGTTAAGGGTTGGTTGGGTTAGGCTACTAACAAACCTACTTGTTACAGTTCCGTTTGTCATATGAACAGACAATCATTTTTATTATTTAATAATTTATGGACACCCTATTCGGTACCTATTTTAGTTTTCGGTATTTTAGTCTTCAGTATTTTAGCCTTCGAGATTTTAGTCTTCGGTATTTTTAAGTTTTGGTATTTTCGAACTTTCAATATTGTAAGATTTCTGTCAAGTAAACATTCGGTATTTAGATTTTCGGTGTTTCGTCCATAGGCATTATGAAATCCGGTATTTTGCAGTTCGGGATTGTAATACGTACCCATGTTAAGAGGAGTGTCTCAATTTGGACTAGCGTCTCAGTTGTTTTTCATGCTGTCTCGATGTCGACCACCCACCTCAGACTTGTGCGAAAGGGACAATTGCAGCTTTCCGGTGAAATGCCGAGTTTTATTTCCAAAATTATGAGTTTAGGCGTCGATGAATTCCTAACCCAAAAACTTAATTAAATCATACGTTTTTAGTCTCTGTCGATTCGTGAGCGTATACTTAAACGAGGTTCGTGCGTTTTGTTTTTTCCAAAATTGTTCTTAGTTTTTCAACAGTCACCTCTTAAATGTTGAGAATTTTTTTGGCAAAAAATGCTGACTTTTTGTTTCAAATATCTTTTTGTCTACTGAAAATATCACAAAAACCAAAACGTACGGACCTAGTTTTTGGTGTTCCTGATACTATACCAAAATTTCCCAGGGATCCGTTGACGTTTAGGGGAAGGAATCCATTGACGCCGTTTGTATGGGAAAAAAACACTGAGACGATCCTCTTAACTGTACTGGATTCCGACTCTTTTGATCCATGAACTTTAGAAAAACAATTGGCAAAACTACGGAAAAATCCCAACCAAGCTAAAAATTTGTGTACACGTTCCTTTAAGCTTCCCAAATAACTTCTAGAAAGTCCCAAGAGCTCAGGGGTGGGCATAACGTTTGAAAGTCAAAAAACGGTGAAAAAAGTTAACTTTTTTCGGTTTTTTACCTATATCTTCGTTCCTGTCGATCTTACTGCTATGAGGTTTACTAATGAAATAAAGAATGGAAAATTCTCTACAAAAACGGCGACATAAAGTTTAATGTTAACAGTAATAGTTTTGACGTAATCGAGCATTGAAACTCAAATAAACATTTACATGGATGTTTTAGAGCATTTTCATGATCACCCCAAAAAACAACAAAACAGCTGATGACGAAATCCAAATACTGTTAGATTAATCATAAAGTAGCTTTACGCCCGGGACTTCGTTTACGTATAATTTCGGTAAAATTATGTAGCCTATTTGTTAATCCAGGGTGCCAGTGAAAGAGTAACAAACATCCATACATCCATACATCCTCACAAACTTTCGCATTTATAATATTTGATTTGAGTCGTATAGAAGCAAAGGTGGCTATCTGACTTATGGGTGATTATTGGCAAATGTCAAAATAAGGTATTCCAAACAAACTTTAACTTACGAATTATTCATGTATTGTAAACAATATTACTTTTAGTTAATTAAGTAGGACACAATAAATTTTAGACAATATGCAATATTGTTTTATTTTAGACAACAGTTATTTTAAGTTAAGTTTTACAGATTGCCGGATTTGAAACTTTGAATAATGGTAGAAAGTATTCAAAATTCTGAGTGTTGCTACATTCAAAGCTCATTTTTACTTTAAATGTCAGATAGCCGTCTTTGACTCTATTCAACTCATGTATCACAAATTGCATAATAGATAAACAATTATAAGGTTATTAATAATTAAGTAATCAGGGGCGTGATTCTGTAACGTGACGTATTGAAACTCAATCCGATGTTTCCCATCTTTTTCCGTGGAAATGACTGATTTTATCGATGAACTTTCATATGCTTTTTTGTAGAGAATTTTTCATTTTCTTTTATTAAAACACTTCAATTAGTGCTAGGATAAACAGGAACGAAGATATTAGCAAAAAACCGTTTTTAGCTGCCAAAAGTTATGCCCACGCCTGGACTCTTGGGACTTTTCAGAGGTTATTCGGGAAGTTAAAAGGTACATGTACACTAATTTTCAGCTTGGTTGGAATTTTTCCGAAGTCAAATGCTAAAGTTCCTGAATATACACAAAATAATTTATTGTGAAACACAAGCTTTATTTGAAACATTGTACTTTGGTGGTCCAATAGGTAACGTCAAAGATTTTTTTTTAGATTTCTCACCTCTGGGTGAATCCGAAAATACCCCATGTATGTTCCGCGATTTTTGTAGTTTAGAAGTTATGATTTTTTGAAAGATTTTTCGAATTTTCTTTTAGCGCTACTTTAACAATCATAACTTGTTTAATAATAGGAATTTTCAAATTTAACTTTTGCAGCATGATCACCATTATCCTTCCTTTGGAGCATTAAATCAACATGATTTTTTGCACAGTAGTCCTCTTAATAAAGAAGTTGTAGAATGCGTGAGCTGAATCGTAAGCGTTTTCTTCGGAAAACTGTTCGGAGTGCTTAGGGAGTAAACATACTAAAAGTCCCCGCGTCCAGGAGGTGCGCCGGAGTTGGGGGGTGAAAGTTGCCACTTTTGAGTTTTTCGCTGATATTTTCAAAACGGTGCGTTGTAGAGAAAAAATTTTTTCTACACAATGAAAGATAATAAAATATTCTACAACTTTTACATTTACAATTTTATGGAATTCTTATCCATTTTCAAACTACATGGCCCGGAAAAGTGAAAATTTTCACTATCGTTCCCGTGGGAATTTGGAAAAATAATGTAACATACCCCACTTTGTTTTATATATTAAGATTGATAACCCTCTTGATTCCAATGCACTTATTTTGTTTTATGTGCAATAAAGGATTTTACAATAAAATACTCAAACTTTAACATTGACTTCCAGCCTTCAGCCAGCTGTGCAGTCTAAAAGACCACCTCCGCACGCACACCCACGAGACGCCCTACCTGTGCGCGCAGTGCGGCAAGGGCTTCTCCAACGCCTCCAACCTTTCATGTGGTAAATCAACTATGCCACACTCTTCATTGTAAGTTATCAAAAAAATGGTCGAAAGTGAAAACTTTTGGTTTGCGATGAACGGAGGCTAATTTTCAAAAATCTCTTAATAACTAAATAAATGGCTGTTTCATAGGTTCAAACTCATTTAAACTTCAGTGATTCCTCAGCTTACCAAATCATTTTAAAAAAATTGGTCTTAATGAGCGATTTTTCGATGCAATCGGCGTATGATTTGAACTTAGTTTGGTAAAAAAATTGAAAATTCTTACTTTTTTAAAGTAGCGGTGGTAGAAAATTCGAAAAAAATCTTTTACAAAATCATAACTTCTAAACTACAAAAATCGCGGAACATGGGGTATTTTCGGATTCACCCAGGGGTGAGGAATCTAAAAAACAATAGTTGACGTCACCTTTTGGACCATCCTGTATGTTGACACCAGCGACTATTTTCAACTAGTTTTACTTATAATGTTATTAATCGGCATGTATTCCTAAATAGAGGGTAGAGCTGTGACGTATTGGTGGCCATCCGGCCGGACCTATTCTATTTAGCTAAAGGTGTAAAACAGATCAGCAGCTCGAGTACGATGGTGATAGCGCGCGTGATGCGCCGCGGTCTTATGCCAAAATGTCAACATTGACAACGCCAGACGGCGAGCAAGCCTTTGCGGCCCTCGCGCAATCAAAGTGAAGTTTCAGCGTCAGCCGAGTGGCGCGCCGTGCGAGTTTGTCGCTATCGTGCTCGAGCTGCTGTAGGGTAATGCTGTCTTTATTTTTCGCTTTTTAGAAGACGGTTAATTTTTTTTTAAAGTTGATGTAAGTTGATGTATTGTTGATGTTGTAGTTGTTGTTGTAGTTGTTGTGTCCTACCCTAAGGTTGCCTGGAAGAAATTGCTACCTAGCAATAAGGCCGCCTTGTTGTACGTACAATTTTATAATTATGCAACATAAATTCGATTTATTTACATTACAGAGCACTTAACCAATCAAATTAAATATCTTTAGTTATTCGCTGAAATATGTTTTTAAAGTTGTCAGTTCTACATTATTAACCGACTTCAAAAAAGGAGGAGGTTCTATGTTTGACTGTATGTATATTATTTTTTTGTGTGTTCACCGATTTCTCTGCCATTTGTGGACCGATTTTCAAAATTCTTTTTTTGTTCAGAAGAGAATACCTACTCCAAAGGTCATTCCCAATATTTATCTTATATTTCATTCTAGGGCGATTGTTTCTCATACACTGTATGTATGCTCACACTTCAGTGATCTTTACTTGATATTACTTAATTTGTAAAGCGTCCGTGAAACGATCATTTTTTTTTTTTTTTTTTTTTAATATAATAAAGATATTAGCATCCACAGACTTGATGTCCGTGCCCTTGTCTAGATTAAGTGTTTTATTGTTAATACTTGCTTTTTCTTTTAAAAATATTTTACTATACTTTTCATAGTAGTTTACAGTAGGTAGATAAATAGCTATAATAAAGATATATATTTATATATTACATAATGTATTTTTCTAAACCAGTGACGGTTCCCCGCTGTTGCATCCAGACCTCAAAGCATCCATGACGGCTCTGTCTCGACTTTTGATCATTTGCGAATGTCAATTTTTACGTGAATGACTGCGAATGATGCGACGAATGATCATCTTCTTTAGGCGAATGAAGCAATGTATTTTCAATACTCTACCTACGAGAATACATATGTAGGTATAGCAAATGAAAATGAATAAAATTGTGATTGAAGACTATTGAAGCGCCGCGCGTGTATTGACTGCGAATGAAAATCATTTGTGACAGTGTTTAGTAAAAGGTTCAACTTTCTGGGTAGTCAATAAGAGCTATTGGCAATAGCTCATCACGCTAATTGTGAACCTTAACGACTATCACGAAAGTTGTACCTTTCCATTTTTAACCGACTTCAAAAAAGGAGGAGGTTTCTCAATTCGACCGTTTATTTTTTTTTGTATATGTCCGCGGATAACTTCGTCGTTTATGAACCGATTTTGATTATTCTTTTTTTTTGGAAAGGGAGTATCCCAAGGGTGGTCCCATGGTAAGGAAACCAGGATCTGATGGTGGAATCCTGAAGAAATTGAGGGAAGCTCTCGAAAAAATTGTCTTTTTGGGATTGAAGTCGGTGACTCTTACGTTTTTGACGTGGAAAATTATCACAGTCATATTTAGACATTATTGTTATATGAAGCGATACGACTGTCCCGCTCGGTGAAAACTAGGTATAGCATTCGCGAATGACGGCCTTCAATCGCAGCTTCATTATCGCCCATCATATTTGAAACGATCATTTACATAACGAACAAATAAACATTGTCATTTCGAAAATGATCGTTACGGGGACGCTTAAGGCGACTACAACACCTAAATTACGATTTTATAATGCGTAAATAAGCATGACGCACTGCATTAAATCGAAGAAAAAAATACTACGGTAATATTCAGGACATAAACTAGATAAGTAGTTTTCTGAAAACATGATTCAGCACTTTTGGTTCGACAGAAAAAGCTCACAAAGTCACCTCTTAATATCAATATTGTGTATCTTTTAAGCTGTAAGAACGATAATAAAATGCACACAGGAACTTGAATTTGCTATCAAAATGTTCGTGATTGAACACTCTCGATAAGTAGTTAACGCATTTTTCGATTTAAGCTGTTACCTTTCCATAAATCTCATTTTTCTAACTTTCGAACATGTTTTTACGCACGCACGCTTTCATAGTCCGTAAACTTCGTGTATCGACACTGTTCGCACTGCCGGCCGAGGCCTGTTAGAGCCGGAGATGGCACTATTCCTATGTGTGCTGCCTTTATCGGGTGCTGTAGTCGCCTTAAGGCGGCGAGCGATCACGCCACAAGTTCCATGTCTCTCTCTTTCTCTAAATAAGAAACAGTGAGACAGCAAGATAGGACACGTGTCCCCCCCCTTGTTATGCGTGTCCCCCCCCCCTCCCCCTCAGCTATTGATGAGATAATATTTCTAACTAATTTACGTTAAATGCTCCTCTGTCACTGAGTTTAGTAAGTAAAAGGTACAACTTTTGGGGTAGTCAATAAGAGCTATTGGCAATAGCTCATCACACTAATTGTGAACCTTAACGACTATCACGAAAGTTGTACCTTTTCATTTTCACAGTCACCTCTATTAGTTACGTGTTCTATTACATTAGCGATGATGAAAAACAATTTTTAACCCCCACAAAAAAGAGAGGTGTTATAAGTTTGACGTGTGTATATCTGTGTATCTGTCTGTGGCATCGTAGCTCCTAAACGAATGCACCGATTTCGATGCAGTTTGCAGTTGATGGTTCCTGGCTATATGTATTTGATCAAAATTGGTTCAGCTGTTTAAAAGTAATAAGCAATCGCATGTTGGGGGTTTAATTTATAGTTATATAACTTGCTACTTAGCTCTCTTCATACCCTTTATTTACCTGATTTTAAATTTAAAAACCGCATCCAAATGGGTTCACCCGTTTAAAAGCTACGGTGCCACAGACAGAAACCATAGCGGTCAAACTTGTAAAACCCTCTTTTTGAGCCGGGGGTTAAAAAAGAGGAGGTGATTTAGTTAAGCGACCGGATTTTTTTCTGCTATTCAATAATGGATTCAATAATAATGAATAAGTAATGAATTTGCGTTTATATTTTTAAAGTAATTTTGCTTTATTCGCGATTTTTTATCAATTTTTCTATTACCTACACGCAATTAATTAAATAACTCTAAAATAAAAAATAAAAACTTTCAACCCCTACATTCGATTGCTTATAACTTATAATTATAACTTTTAAACGGCTGAACCAATTTTGATGAAATACAGATAATAATCATCTCGATTACGTCAGCTTTCAAGACGCACACACACAGATGCACAGATATTTAATTTTATTTTATTTGTTTCAGAAAACCAAGGGACGTTATACTATTAGATTTAAAAAAACTTAATATCATAAATTATTTTATTGTGCACAACCTTGAAGGTATCACATCGTACACAAATACACAAACACCAAGACAATTTTTTTTTTTTACCAGCCTAACACGTCCCCACCGAGGGGCACGGGCTTCCCATCGAAACACGAAGGGGATTTAGGCCATAGTCCACCACGCTGGCCCAATGCGGGTTGGTGGAGCGCACGTCTTTCGAAAATAAATTTTCTTGGACGGACGGGTTTCATCACTCTGTTTTCCTTCACCGTTGAGCAATTTATTTAAATGCATGAGACAATATTAAAAATTAGAGACTACATTACAACACGATACATTGTACTTTATTCCACAGTTTGAAAAAGAAAAAGAATGATAAAAGGCTTACAAATAACTATCGGTCTTATCGGTGCGTGGGAGTACCAGTGCCTTTATAGGCATTTTCTGGGTTAACTCGCTCCATCGTCGACCTCATCTTTGACCTTATGGTCAAGATTGAGGTCAAGAGTTAACCCATCTTATAATAAAAAAATAAATAAAAAATAATAATATCCGCTTCTATCCACTTTACCAAGCTTGTTTTGTCCCTTACATTTGCTGCTCGTATGTATATATAGATGTATGTTATATTTATTTTATATATTTATTTATATATAATTATGTATATGTATACTTATATATTTGTTTATTTGTATTATTTATATATATTTATGCACCACCAACTACTTCTTACCTTACTGCTGTCCTACCCTAAGGTTGCCTGGAAGAAATTGCTACCTAGCAATAAGGCCGCCTTGTTGTACACTATGTTTTATATTCTGTTAATTGTATCGTATGTCTTTGTGTGCAAATAAAGTATATTGTATTGTATTATTGTAATATTTACAAAAAGATACAAATATGCTATAAATACAGGCAATACTTATAGGTTTTATATTAAAATACAAATTACTCTGTTGTTATAATGATAACTACATGAGTTGTATTCAGATATTTTAGATTTAAATATAGATTCAGAGGCTAAGATTAAAAAGAATGTATTATATAAAATTGCTGCTTTATAAATTACTTTAACGAATTTGTAGGTACGTACTACTGTCGCTACCTATGTATAACTTTAGTAAAACTTTATTTTTGTTTTTAGATTTTATGTATTCATGTTTGTTTAAGTCGCTTAATATATAAACTGTGCATGTGGTGCTGTCCTGTAAGTTCTAAATTAAGTTAGCATAAGTAATACATGTATCAGTGTACTTGCTGTTGGTCAGACAAATAAATAAAAATAAAAAAACTTAAATAAAATAATAAAATAAACCTGCTTGAACTAGGATATAAGTTAATCTTGTATTTCAGTCGAAAGAGAACTTAAATAAGTAGTCTATGAAATCACTTACAAAAAGAGTTTTCTAATTTGAAATATTATATTCATAAGTAATATTAATTGAAATATTATTTGTTAATACTTATTAATTGGAATATATTATATACGCACGTCAAACTTATAACATCAATTTGTTGTCGGGAGATATAAAGAAAAATCTTTCTAATACGAAGACTACCTACCTACTCTTACTACCCACACAACTCACCTTTGACATTATCGTCGGCATCAGTGGGAGGTCCTGAAAACTTGAGGTCTCTGGTGGTCTTATTCATGGAGGCCACATCAGCAGCCGTAGCAACTCTGAAGCCAAGTCCGTGACTCGACAGCGTCGAATTCCACGACCACATACACATATCAACACCTACGTTCGTCATATTTTCAAAATTACAAAACACCCCCGAAACTTGCGGCAAATAGCTATATTTATCAACAGCTATGTAATCAGGACCTTCACGCCTCAATTCCTTCATTTTATCAGTCAAAGAATTACTCTCGTTGTCTGGTACGACCTTCTGATTGATCGCTATAGCTCCCTCATTGTCGTTCATCATGTCATCGTCTTTGTTCTTATGCTCTACGTTAAGACGGTAGATTTTGTCTAAATTAGTTTTGGAACGATCGCGCGGTTTCTGGCGGCGATTATCAGTACGATTCATCAAGCCGCTCAGTTTTTGGAATGAGCCGCGTTCAGGGCTAGCCGATCTTGGCTTTTCTATTCCCGCCGCCGTGGTTTCTTTCGTCTTTTTTTCTGTTTGCATTTCATGATGCAAGCCGGATACGACGGCGGCGGTCACGGCTAAGATTATTACGAATTGCCTCAGCGCCATTTGTGTTCGATTTTCAAATTTGCGTTGAGACGCCACACAGTGCGGCTCGAAGGACCATTTTGTATTTTCACGCTGTTATTGTCTCGCAACAACATAACCAATCGTCTCTTTAAATATCGGATGTATGCGATTATCCTATAAAAGACGACCACGCACTATGTTCTACATGAACAGACATCGCAACCTTCCAACGGGTCGATGAAAAGTATCTTAAAGACATTGTAATAAGTAACAAATTTTCAATGTGCACTGGAGATACTAATTCTGTATACGCACTATTTTAGGGCGAAATCTCTTCGATGGACACTGCCCTTAAATATCCTCTTAAACGTTCAGACACTACGTACGTAAATGGAGGACACCGAAACCACTTATTTCCAAATACGATGACACCGTTATATCACTAAACAGTCACAACAAAACTCACCAATCACGATAAACAATTTAATTACTGGCATCTTATTAAAAATCTGTGTTTCGCGTCTAAAATAGAGTTTTTTGTATTATTTCACGGAGAATATCGCGAAGCGCTCGAACCGTGCGCAGCGCCGCGGCGGGAGTATGCGGAACTAAGCGTCTGGACCGAAATAATCATTACTTTTCGCGAGATGTGATCTTGAAGCAGCGTCCACAGAGATGCTGCGCAGGTGTGAGTAGCTGCTTTCAACGCGCTCCCGGGATTTTCACACAAGATCCTTTAACGAAAACTCGCCGGAAATGAGATTGGCCCAATTAGGATCACTGGTCACGTCAACACCCTCCTATTGGCTCAAACTTCCCACCTCCTTCTTTTATTGGTCGTAGGAAAATTTGCCGCGAAAAGGAACCTATCGAGCTCCGACCGGAAATTACATAAACGGAATTTCCTTCAGAGATTTGTTTACTCGAACGCCGGGCGGTCGCGTTATCTGTTGATTTTCCGGATATTAGATAGGAAGTATTTGTAACAAACCTTCAGACTGTTTCTTAAAACTGTTTTAAAAATGACGAATTATGAATAAAACAAAATCTAACAAGCAAAAGTGATCGATATGTCACTCTAAAAAAGAGAGTACCTTATTTTCTC
The DNA here is from genome assembly GCA_949987775.1 of Aproaerema taeniolella. Lineage (NCBI taxonomy): Eukaryota > Metazoa > Arthropoda > Insecta > Lepidoptera > Gelechiidae > Aproaerema > Aproaerema taeniolella. Next base: position 3,364,257 of record OX465265.1, read on the forward strand.
AACAGTTTGCCTGAGTTCATAAGATCAGAGACCAAGATAGGCAGATCTAAAAAAAATAATTAAAAAAAGCATCTCTACTCCATTCACTTGAAACACCTTTTAAATAAAGTTTATACCTACTTACAATTAGAGACTCTTGCCCTCGCAGACAAACTGCTCAAGCAGTTTTGTGGGGCTTTATTTTTAAGAAACAGTGTAATTTTTATGTCTAATAATTTAAATAAATAATAACCGTAAAATTGTCTAACTCGTAATATTGTAATTAGACTAAGTAGGTCTAATTACAATATTACGAGTTAGACAATTTTACGGTACTTACTCTCTTTTCACCTTGACATATTTTTAGGGTTCCGTACCCAAAGGGAAAAAACGGGACCCTATTACTAAGGCTCCGCTGTCCATCAGTCCGTCCGTCCATCCGTCTGTCACCAGGACGGACGAACGGACGGACGGACACATCATGAACCGTGATAGTTAGACAGTTAAAATTTCCGCAGATGATGTATTTCTATGTGCCCACAGACCTGTATATCGATATAGGTCTGTGTATGTGCCCTATAACAACAAATACTAAAAACCAGAATAAAATAAATATTGGGGGATCCCAATATTTATTTTATTCTGGTAATTAACTGTGATAGTTAGACAAATGAAATTTTCACAGATGATTTATTTCTATTGGTCCTATAACAAAAAACGTGATTTTTTTGTTCGTTTTTATAGATAAGTCTGTCCGAGTCTGTATCTCATAAACCGCGATAGTTAAACAGTTGAAATTTTCACATATGATGTATTTCGGTTGCTGCTATAACAACATGCCGTTTTTATAGAGATAATGGTTTTTATAGAGTCCGGCTCGCACTTGGCCGGTTTTATAGGTAATGGTACGGAACCCTTCGTGCGCGAGTCCAACTCACACTTGCCCGTTTTATTTATAATAATGCAACCTAACCTAACCGAACCTAAATAAGCAAAACCTTTTTTTGTGTTTTACGTGGAGAAAAACCTGCGACCTGCCCAGCCCCCGGGGGAGGAACTAGGTTATGTGGGATTTCTACCCACTAAAAAACTCCACGGTGACCAGCCTCGATGCTCTTCGGCAAGATCCGGGATCTCCGAAGAACGCACTGCTGCCCGCCTAGAATCACGCCCGAGGGGCTCCCCACGGTGCAGGAGGTTAATGCCACCTGCCCCCGCACCAGGTGGCACAACCCCTGGCTTGTGGTCACGCCATCATCTAGGGGTCGATTTTAAGACGCAGCAGCCCCCGCTATTGATGCCCGCGACCCCGAGTACCCCTTTAGTCGCCTTTTAGGACAGGCGGGGGAGACCGTATAGCTATATTCTAATCCATAGCTACACGGTGACGCGGCCGGGGCGTCCACGTCCAACATGGCGTCTACGTCTCCGAGCAAGATTCGCTCTCTCGCGATCCCGCTCTGCGGCCTCTCGCAGAAGGAGACCACGGCCTGCCACGCCGATTTGCCTGCCAGCATAGCCGAGACTACATATTAAATTCGATCTAAATAGATTTGGACATGAATGATATGATAGAAAAGAGTATGATGATGACTTGATAAATAATTTCTTATCAATAAAAAAAAGGAAAAAAGTTCATTACTTTCACTAATGGAAGTTTTCAAGTCTTTGGCGGGAACTTGGCGTAGGCGGATGCTGAACCGGAGTTAGTCCGAATTGGCCATCAACGCAACGGTACCATATTCTAATTATTGGTCAACCATAGCAGGCATCATTTAAAACATTTTACCGATCATCGGTGTATTACTTAGTAGGTAGCGGTAAAGTACAGTCAAAAAATTATTATATTTTTCAATCAATATTTTTTATTGAATAAGTATATTCATTTGAAAATAAAATTAGTAATATGTACGTTATAATAGAATAAATAAGCGCTCGTATGCCAGTGGCGCTCGCTGATTTCAATCGATTATTGAGGTTAAGCAACGTACGCAGAGGCAGAGAACCTGTGTGTGACCAAAAAGTGGCAATTTATCACGAGAGTTTCCGTTGTCGATTGACTATTTTTTTATATTTTTATTATAAGATGGGTTAACTCTTGATCTCAATCTTGACCATAAGGTCAAAGATGAGGTCGACGATAGAGCGAGTTAACCCAGAAAATGCCTATAAAGGCACTGGTACTCCCACGCACCGACAGAACACAGCAAGCTGTTTGGCGTTGGACTTCGGTAGGAGGGTGGTCGCGAACCAGACGGCCCTTTACAGAGCCTACCACACCGCATGAGACCATAGGACGACACCTCAGATTCAGAAAAAAATGAAGTGTCGTTGCCTGGGATGGATTACTAGGAGGCAGGTCTCATTTGTGTTTCCTTAGTCGCCTCTTACGACACCCACGGAAAGAGATGGGGTGGTGTTATTCTCAACCGATCACCACACGGTTAAATATGATTGACTATAATCAAACCAAGTCAGAAGCCATTGTGCGGTTTGAAAACTCTGACACCAGGGGTTAGCCAAGTTCACAACACACTTGACTATACCCTAAACGATAAGAAGAAGATAGAATAAATATAAATCGAGCGTTTATAAAGTTTTAAAAGCAGGTTACGTTTGATTTGTACAGCGAAATACAGGTTTCTACAATAGCTCACGAAAACTAGAAAAAATTAAGAATTAAATCGTGTAGTTCCAAAAGTTTCAGGATTGTGTAGAGCAGGGTTTCCCAAACTATGGTTCGCGGCCCACTGGTGGGTCGCGAGCGAATACTGAGCGGGCCCTGCTAGTAGAACGACCATACCGACGCGACGCGGAAATAAATTGGACTTATCAATCTTACTGCGATAACTACCTGCGATGCATGACAATAACTCGAGTTGAAGTTGATATCAAAGCTGTAATGGCGAAACATAGGAAACAATATCATCCTTCTCATAGAAATAACTTTTTTGATTTAGTTATTTAATTAAGTAATAAAAAATTGTATTAAAACTTTGTTTGTTATTTGAAAAGTTCTTTATTTCCTACTAGCTTTGTTCCCGTGGGAATTTCGGAAAATTATGTAGCCTATGTGTTAATCCCGGGTATCAGCTACCTCCATACCAAATTTGATCAAAATCAGTCCAGCCGATCTTGAGTTATAAGTGTACACAAACACGACTTTCTTTTATATACATAGAAGATTGGTAACGGTAAAATTTCCTTGTGGTGGGTCCCGAGTTTGTAAACTTGTATTAAATGGGTCGTGTCGTAGCCCAGACAACTTTGGGAACCACTGGTGTAGAGGGAGGTCCCCTGAACATGGTCAAGTAAAGTCCCATCGATTTTAGGTGCCGTTAGGGTTAGCAGGGAGCAATAAAGGCCCTTTGTTCAGTTTTTTGCTCATAACTTGAAAACTGTCTACTTTAGGGACTACATATACTTCCAGGTATGAATTAAAGTTCATTAAATTTCTCACAACTTTCTCTTATACAGCATTTCTCTAAAACACACACTTTTTATGTTATACTTACCTTATCCAAAGTTTGTAAATTTGCGTCATATGTCTGTTACATAAAAACGAACGTTTACCACGAAATATCCTAAACTACTTGACTAATAAAGATAAAATTTGGTAAATAGGTAGTCTGTAGATAGTAACTGGCCGTCCAGAAAGGATTTTTCGAAATCCTTAAGGGAACACGAAAATTAAAGAGAATGTCAAAGCGAAATTTCACTCACTAATTATACACAAAATTTCAAAAACTACTTGACTTATAAAACTAAAATTTAGTAGGCAAATAGACTGTAGTTAGGAGACTTCTACTTTAAAAGGATTTTTAGAAATTCCTACAGGAAAATGAAAATCCCAAGAAAATGTGTAAAAAATGTACTTATAGCCGTAAGTTCTACAGCTAGATGTTTATAATTCTGCACAAGTATCCCTCAAGCAACAAAGGCACCCTGCTCAGACAGGAATTCCTAAAACTCCCATGGGAAACTTGAAAAAGTTTATAATAAAACTTAAGGTTCAAAACACTGCAGAAATGAGTCTTTGATAAAACAGGCATCGTCTCAGAAAGGAATTTCCAAAAAATTCCCACGGGAACGAGCAATCTAAAAAGATAGATGAAAGCTAAAATTTTATTAACTTTGGTTCCTTTGGGAGTTTCGGTAATTTTCTTTTCAGTTACCTTGTACATACTTATAAACTATCATCCTGTAATATTTCAGCTAAATTAGTCAAGGTTTTTAAGAAGTTTCATCAGAGCTGGGCACCGTTAATCAAATAGTTAACTTCGTTAATCGTTAATCCGCTACCTACTTTCGATTGGAGTTGACCGAGCGTTCTAACACCTCATGGTTACTGAGATCTCGATAGGCCCGCTTCTTATTTTTTTGTGCCCTAAAATGAGAAATACTTGCAGAATATAAAAAATTCCATATTTACACAGTCAACTTGTTAGAACTATGAGTACTTATTTACGTGCTGTCTAAACAAAAATTATAATTGTAAAGTTACAGTTTATAAAGATATTAAAGATATTTGATTTGAATTGATTTATTGTGCAGTTAAGTAACTAACCTCAAAATACTGTGATGATATACTAAACGGCACGATAGCTCAGTTGGTTAGAGCACCAGTAGATCTGATCCTGGGGTCGTGGGTTCAAGTTCCGTTCGCGCCGAATATTTTTCTTTCTCTAAAAATTATTTGTGAAGATCCCTCACGCGGGTAAGCGTTTTAAAAAATACAACATTAAATGTATTAAAAATACGTATTTTTAAGTATAGTGAAACAGTTTTTTGTGCCGTGTGGTGATCGGCTTAGAATAACACCACCCCATTTCTTTCCGTGGGTGTCGTAAGAGGCGACTTAGGAAACACAAATGAGACCTGCCTCCTTTAATCTATCTCAGGCAACAACACCTCATTTTTTTATGAATCTGAGGTGTTGTCCTATGGTCTCATGCGGTGTGGTAGGCTTTGTAAAGGGCCGTCTGGTTCGCGACCACCCTCCTACCGAAGTCCGACGCCAAACAGCTTGCTGTGTTCCGTCGGTGCGTGGGAGTACCAGTGCCTTATAGGCGTTTTCTGGGTTAACTCGCTCCATCGTCGACCTCATCTATGACCTTCCTTGGTCAAGATTGAGGTCAAGAGTTAACCCATCTTATAAAAAAAAAAAAAAAACAGTGCATTCGCTCCATTTGATGAAGACAAATCAAATATCCCGCGGCAGTGCTTCTCGCCGCTGTAGTTCATTCTCCATAACAAACTAGCTGTTTATGGAAAATGGGAGGAGCTTGCTCAGAAGAAATACATTGAACACATGGCTGTATGGAAATAGATTCCTGTGCCTGTGCCGAAAGGGATAAATTAAAAAAAACCTTGTGCAACTGCAAGACAGAGGCTGATACTATTTTCACTGACCTCCCACGGTCCGCTTTTTTCACACGAAAAGCGTGCAGTCATTAAAAAAGAAAGAGACCAAAGATAAGTCCATACAAAAAATGATTTTTTGTCTCACTCTACAGTTTTACATAGCGCCAAATAACAGAGTTGACAGATGTGTTTTTTCGGTTGTTATTAGTGACGAGTAAAACGAAACAAAAACTAATTAAATTACTATAACAGCGTCTCGGTCTTTGTCATGAATGATTGTAGAAATCTTTAAAATTGGCCGCAATCTTGTTTGTTTTGGCTATTTCTACTAATACCTACTGCTGGTTCTACTAATACCTACTGCTGATTAAGCGGGGCGGCAATTTGAAAAATATAGATATTCTTAGACGACACATGAGGATACAACAATGAGTATTTTAAGATGTGGAAGCCAGCTGGATTCGACCCTTATCGTATTTTAGAGGTCAAATGACAACATCGATGATGTTTATTCCGTTCTATTGTCTTTTTAGGAATCCAATTGGGAGGGTGTAAGGAAGTGACATAAAAAACAAAACTACACATCATCTGCTTTCTAATGCAACCCTAATCATCAAAATCGGTTCAGTTGTTTAGTCAAAAGGTTTTTTTTTCCATTTTAGAGGTTGTCTAGATGACTAGATACTGAATAGTACTTACTGATTGCTGAAAGAAAATGATTTGGTTTGAGAACTAAAAGCATCGGAGAGTATCTTCTACCCTTCATACATACATACATAAGCTCACGCCTTTAATACCCATCGGGGTAAGCAGTGCATTAGGGGTCTTAGAGCCACTTGATGCCACGTTTGACATACAATTTTGAGGGTTATTAGATGAACCAATAATGTATAAAGGTGAGAGGTTTTCAGACTTTCGCCTATAAACCTATAATACAACAAAACCTTCGCGTCCTACTTACTAACTTTTGTAGTATGCCCGGGAAGAGTTGGCAGCTGGTACTTTTAAAGTTTTACTTGCACTCCCAGTTCAACGTGGAAGGCTATCTTCTATTTCACTCATTCTGTCGTAGACACGGCGGCACATCTGGCTATACATGTTGTCCTTGACGTCGCCCTTATCTCGGTCGTAATAGCGACGACATTCGTATTGAAAATGGGTAACCTGACGTATAGTACTGTTGTCTGTCATTAAAAGAACAAATTGTTCCAACACTGGTATTGATTCCGAGCTGATATCGCTGGAGCTTTTCAAAAGCTTAAACTATCTTCTTCTTCTTATCGTGTAGGTATATTCAAGAATGAGACGAACTTGGCTAACCCTGGTGTCAGAGTTTTCAAACCGCACAATGGCCTCTGACTTGGTTTTAACGACTGTAGTCAATCGACAACAGCCAGGACCGACAGCTTAACGTGCCCTCCGAAGCACGGAAACGCTCGTGATAAATTGCCTCTTTTGGTCACCCATCAGGTTCCCTGCTTCTGTGTGCGTCCCTTAACCTCACTGATCGGTTGAGATTAGCGAGAGCCGCTGGGTTACGAGCGCTTCAAGCTTAAACTATAAACTTCTAGAAAAGCTTTCTGGGTGTCGAAAGCAGTCTTCTTGCCCCTGCCATGCCGATACCGCGTCGTCGGCTAGACACAGTGTAGCATCCGTAAAAGGCATGGAAAATGGGCATATTCATGCATTGTGTTGGATTAGCTACCAGTTTAAGAATAGGTATGCCTATTCATAAAGTGCATTTTTATGAATAGAATAGAATTCCTGAAACTTTACCCAACACCAAAGGCAATCAATAATTCTTCGGGAGTATTTTAGTTGAAAAAATGCAAAGTTTTGTATGGGAGCCAGAGTCCGACTTGCATTTGGCTTTTTGTTGTTATAGCGATAACAGAAATATATCATTTGTGAAAATTTTAACTGTCTAGCTATATCAGTTCATAAGATATAGCCTGGTGAGTGGTGACAGACGAACGGACGAACTCACCCTTTATACACCCTTTGGATACGGAACCCTAACAAGTGGCTGTATAATTAACTAGCTTTCCGCCCGCGGCTCCGCCCGCGTGGACTACAGGTTATATCGTGCCCAACTGTGGGATAAAATGTAGACTATGTCCTTTCCCAGGCTCTAATCTATCTCTGTACCAAAATTCATCAAAATCGGTTCAGCGGTTTAGGCGTGAAAAGGTAACAGACAGACAGACAGACAGACAGAGTTACTTTCGCATTTATAATATTATAATATAATAATAATAATATAATAATAATATAGTAAGGATTACTCCTTTGCCAGTGTTAAATATAAAAAAAGAGTGGCTGTACATTCATGTAATCCTTTGCCAATACTAAAATTAAAAAAATAAAGGTCAGTAGAAATAGCCTCGTCGCAAGACAGACTGTAATGTAAGCGTTTGCTGGAAAAAAAATCTATTGTATTGTTTGTACAAGTTATTTGGTATATTTTTGTGTTTTCTGCATTTCTTGTTTGTGTTTAAATATGAAATAGTTAACGAGGATTGGTTATGCGTTAACACGAATAAAGTTTATGTGAAAAATTGGGGTCGTGATACTTCTTTAAAAAATCGAGATAAATGGTAAGTAATTTATATTATAAACAAAACGATGTAAATACGTATCTATCAAGGCTTCGAAATTAATACGTATGAGATGTTTGTTTTCGCTTTGATGTGAAAAAGTAATGCACACTGCACAGTAATGAAATACATAGGTAATTTATTTTATTAACAAAAGGATAACATACACTACATTACATTAAGCAAGTCTTATCAATTAGGTAATAAAATGGGAAATTCCGATTGTTCATAGGATATCAGTATCAATACTATTTACTCTATCTCATGATAATATATTTTTTAATACTTAGGTATCTATTGTTTCGCATTTAGCATCTCAGTTGGACCGTTGTGCTTGATATTTTTTTTTGTGATAGAATAGAATACCTACCTACCTATAAAAATCGCGATTATGGAGCCAAAAAACAAGTGAGTTTGGTATATTTTAGGTCCCTGTTCAATATAAAATGTACTAAATCTTTTATTAAACCACACTTCAAGGTACACAAAGGAAATTTACTAAGTACCTAATTGCCCCTCCTAAAGGAGGGAAACACAAACACACTGGGAGTAGCGAAAAGTTTTATTTAAAGAAGATAAGATGCAAATAAAATATACAAGAGGCCAGTGCATAAGGTTACCATTTTTTTGGAAAACTATTCAAATTATTATAGGTTATAGTACACTCATATAGTGAGTAAATATGTTAGCCTCTGTACATTGCTTACTGTAAAAATTTTAAAAATTATTTGCTTGGAAATATTTGGTAGGTATAGGGTACCAAAGCAATTATCAAAAAGCTGTTTAACATGACCCACTGACCGAAACATTACACAGAAAACACTAAATGAAAAAATGTTTTCTGTCAGCTTTGAATAACAAAAATATGTACACTGATATTGTTTCCAGCCACGCCCCAATGTTTCAATGTATTTGTGTAATGTTTCGAAAAAACTCACGCAGGAGACATGCCTTTAAACCGCTCCCTATCAGAAAGTCTAAGTAGCAAAATGTCTAACAGAGTGAAAGGCCTAATAAGCAGTCTGCCTAATTAGCATATCGTCCATGTAACAAAACGGCCAACTATAAATAGGTCTATGTAGCAGAACGTCTATATAGGAAATTGACAGTTTTTCATTGTGTACACTTATGAACTTAAATAGTAAAAACGTAAAAGTCATATGAAATTATTTATTTTTATTTGAAATAATATGAAAGTTTGTTAATTTTGATATGGCTGTTTTAATTTTGACAGCTGTCATTCTAAACAAAGATCTCGTCGAGACCTATCGTTTGGCCTGCACACGGAATGTCCAGGATTATTATTTTCAGAGATATTGTTGTTTTAATTTTGACAGCTGTCATTCGAAACAAAGATCTCGTCGAGACCTATCGTTTGGCCTGCACACGGAATGTCCAGGATTATTATTTACAGAGATATTGCTGTTTTAATTTTGAGAGCTATCATTCGAAACAAAGATCTCGTCTAGACCTATCGTTTGGCCTGAACACAGAATGTCCAGGATTATTATTTACAGAGATATGGCTGTTTTAATTTTGACAGCTGTCATTCGAAACAAAGATCTCGTCTAGACCTACCGTTTGGCCTGCACACAGAATGTCCAGGATTAATATTTACAGAGATATGGCTGTTTTAATTTTGACAGCTGTCATTCGAAACAAAGATCTCGTCGAGACCTATCGTTTGGCCTGCACACAGAATGTCCAGGATTATTATTTACAGAGATATGGCTGTTTTAATTTTGACAGCTGTCATTTGAAACAAAGATCTCGTCGAGACCTATCGTTTGGCCCGCACACGGAATGTCCAGGATTATTATTTACAGAGATATTGCTGTTTTAATTTTGAGAGCTATCATTCGAAACAAAGATCTCGTCTAGACCTTTCGTTTGGCCTGTATACCTACAAAAAGTCCAGGCTAATTATTTACAGAGATTGAACTGTTTTAATTTTTGCAGCTGTCATCCGAATCATTTAAGTTCATGGACTTGACTTGACCTGACATGATCTGACTTTTTTACTTTTTATTCACAGGATTATATTTTTTTGTCGCTAAAATAAAAGGTCATTTGCCATATTACGAATGTTTTTCGCCTCAATGTTTCTCGCTGGGGTGGCATTCGACCACGTGGATTTCGCTTCAACATTTTTCGCCACCACGTGTGTCACTACAGCGTCATTATAAACCGCGTACAAGACCTTAATAATTTTTCGCCACAACTGTGATCGCTTCAGTGTCGCTCGACTTCGTAGCGTTCGCTTCAATGAACTTTTGCTCCAGCGTACCACGCGGAAAATTTTTCGCCACAGCGTACGTCGCTTCAACGTCATCCGAAACTACGTACGGGACCCGTTCGGCACACGCTCTTTCAAACACTTGTATTTACTTTTGTGTCTAAGTGTCCAGGAATTTTGAGAAACTGTCGATTTCCTACATAGACGTTCTGCTACATAGACCTATTGCTAGTTGGCCGTTTTGTTACATGGACGATTTACTAATTAGGCAGATTGCTCATTAGGCGTTTTGCTCTGTTAGACGTTTTGCTACTTAGACTTTCTGAAGGGAGTCCTTTAAACCACTCAATACCTTAGTATAAAAAGGCAAAATGTATATTTTTTTCATTTGATAAGGATTTTTTGGGGAAAGTTATTCATTTTCATGTATAGGATGCAGAGGCGGCCTTAGGGGGTGGCGAACGGGGCAATCGCCCAGGGCCTCGCTCTTGCAGGGGCCTCGCGCAACAACCGAAGCAAATTTTATTAAATTACTAGCTTTACGCCCGGGACTTCGTTCCCGTGGGAATTAGGGAAAATTATGTAGCCTATGTGTTAATCCAGGGTATCAGCTACCTCCATACCAAATTTTATCAAAATCAGTCCAGCCGTTCTCGAGTTATAAGTGTTGTAACAAACACGACTTTCTTTTATATATATAGACTAGCTTTTCGCCCTGGACTTCTTTCCCGTGGGAATTTTCCCGTCAATTTTCCAATGTTTTTAATAGTTATTCTGTTATTTGTGATGGAGAGAAATACAACAAATCAAAAACCATGGAAATTGGTCTAGCCGATCTTGAGTTATAAGTGTTGTAACAAACCCGACTTTCTTTTATATATATAGATTTAGAATTTCGGATTTTGATCCTTAATTATTTATTAAGGTTATAACATAACTGTAAATTAAAATAAAGCTAGTTAACAAGTTGATAAGGGCACCCGTTTCCGCATTAAGGCTCTAAGATGGCCCTTTGTGCGTGTAAGTCGGTGGCTATTCCATTCCAGCCACCTCAGCTCCGACCTTTGTGCGTGTAGGTCGGTGGCTATTCCATTCCAGCCACCTCAGCTCTGACCAGAAGCTCAGAATCCTCCTGGGGAATTCACAGGCTTCGCGAAGGTAGGATTTTTGCCCATTGGTCCGCCACTCCCACGCATTCCAGGATTACGTGGGCGACTGTTTCATCAGCCTCTAGGCAGCCCCTGCAAAGGGGGCTGTCGGTAGCGTTTAGAACGATTAGGTGCTTGGTTAAAGCACAGTGGCCCGTGAGGGTACCCACCATTATTGGTAAGTTACTTCTATTTAGGCCGAGCAGTCTTCGCGTAGGTCCGGTTAGGGCCTCCTTTGACTGCTGACAGGTGGTTAAGTGATATGGGCTCCTACTTCCGCATTTAGGCTCTTAAGTGGCCCATTATGCGTGTGGGTCAGTGGCTATTGCAGCCACTTTAGCTACGTCCAGAAGCTCAGAATCCTCCTGGGGATTTCGCATAGGCTTCGCGAACGACCTTATATCTGCAAATATACCCACCATTATTCATAGGTTATCTCTGGATAAAAGCAGTCTACGCGTCAGGCGCGGGGAGGGTCCTGTAAAGGCTTTCTTCGACTGCCGACAAGTGTAATTTACGTTTTTCCACCAGTCTTTGTGTTGCAAAAGGATGCGTGCTCGGATCCAGGTCCGTACTTGTCTAAATGGAATCGGGATAATTGGCACAGGGCCTGCCAAGATAGTGTCTGATCCCTTCCTAGCCAATTCGTCTGCCGCATCATTACCTATGGAACCGCTATGCCCCTTAATCCATTGCAAGATGACCCTGTTGGCTGAAGATATTTTATTTAGCGCTTGGTGGCATTCGGTGATAATGATAGGTCCGGAAGTATACACACATCAAAAAAAGTTTGCGATCACTTGGAAAAGTGCTAATATTTTTTATTGTAGAAGAATAAAACTTAATCACTTTTTATCTTTTGATTCCTTATTTAAAAATATGAAATTTAAATATAAAATAATTTCGTAATTCAAATGTTTTTTCATTTAAAAAGACAATCAACCCTTGCTTGTTTTCATTCAGAAATCTGACATAGTCGCAACTTATCAATATTTTCAATTTATTCAAAAAAAATTAAGTTGGTAACGATGCCGAGAGGATTAACTGCAGTTTTACGAGCCAGAATTCTAACTTTAAGTGGAGAAGGCTATTCCACGAGGGAAATATCACGCAGAGTTCATGTATCCCAATCCTGCGTGGTGACCACGTTGGAGAGGTATCAGGGCATGGAAGATTTAGCTGATCGACCTCGCAGTGGTCGCCCAACTGTTCTTACTGCAATTCAGAAGCGATATATCAGATTACTGGCTGCCCGTGACCCAACAATGAACGCTACTAAAATGAAAGCAGAGCAGCGAGCTGCCACCGGCCGCGAAGTTAGCACCCAAACGATTAGAAATTGCTTACACCAAGCTGGATTACGAGCAAGGAGATCCTGGCGAGCACCTCTGAACTCACAGCAACGGAAGCGGCGCAGATTGCAATGGGCTAGGCTCCGTCAAAATGAAGAAATTGAGGACGAAAGCATCTGGCAGAACTGCTTCTTCGTTGACGAAACGCGGATCAGTACACATCCAGATAACCGACGTGTCCGTGTCTGGAGAAGACCTGGCGACTCTGAAAGGCAGAGAACTGCCACTGGAACCGTTCAGCAGGGCGGGAAATCAGTGTCCTTTTGGGCCGGGATAATGATTGGGGCTAGGACGCCCTTAATCCCGTATCAAGGCACCATGACCGGAGCCATGTACAAAACGATTGCAATCGATGGATACGTCAGACCATTCCGCATCAACCACGGGCGCCAATTCATAATGGTAGATGATAATGCGCCCGCACATCGAAACGGACGTGTTGATGCTGCTCTCCAGCAATACGACATCACCAGGTTAGACTGGCCTGCCGGCTCGCCTGACTTAAACCCGATCGAGCATGCGTGGGATGCTCTTAAGCGAGCTGTTTGGAACCGTCAGCCACCTCCGCGAACAGTGTCAGAAATCAGGGCAGCTGCTATTTAAGAGTGGGACAGGTTACCACAAGAAATGCTAGATAACTTAATTCTTAGCATGCCCAGAAGGGTTTCCGCATGTGTGCGAGCCAGGGGAGGAGTCATTTTATACTAACTATTAATTTTTTCGTAATAAATTTTGTTTGTTTTTTCATTAATTCAAATTTTTCATTACATTACATTTAAGCCAAAATTGCATTTCCTAGCTTTTGTTAATAAAAAGTAAATAATTAATAATGATTCTTTTATTTACTTAGTGCATTTTCATTATAAAATCATAAAACGTAAACAGTTTCTTTAAATAATTTATATTTTAAAGAATACACCTGATTTTGCTACTGATCGTAAACTTTTTTTGATGTGTGTATGAGTAATTTTCTAGGGCGACAGGTGGTTAACGAGTACGTTTGCGAATCCAAGTACGAAATTGGCTACAGGACATTGGGATAATTAGCACAGGGCCTTCCAAGTTTGTATCTGATCCCTTCCTAGCCAAAATGTCGGTTGCGTCGTAACCCATCGATCCACTATGCCCCTTGATCCGTTGTAGGATGACCCTGTTGGCTGATGCTACTTTGTTCAGCGCTTGATGGCATCAAGTTAACTAATTCATTCATTCAAAACATAATTGAAAAATTAAGTATTATGTGTAAGTAGTATCTTGAAGATCGGTTTGCTATGCGAAGAAAATCACACTTAAAGAACAGTTTTTTAATCGCATAACACTCGGGTCAGCTCGGGAGTCGGGACATAATTTTCTGCTCCTCTATCTTTCAGCCCTTGCTATTCTTTCAATCGAAAATGACGATTATTGTGTTTTAATTAAATATTTTAGTCTTAGTGTTTTAATTAAAGAAAAGCCGCAAACATCAATTTTAAAATTGATCATCTTTGTATTTGTTAATTTTGTAAATCTTTCAATGTAAAATATTTTAAAACTCAAATTATATTTATTTGTATAACTTTAGCATTTCTCGTCAAACATGACAAAATTGATAAACCAAACAATCAGACCTACTTTTTCATCACATACTTTTCACGAAGGACGAAGGGCCTCGCAAAGACCTGCCTTTTGAAAAAAGTTTAGCCTTTTAAAGTTACTTTTAAACATTAAACATTAAATGTACAAATGTAGGATAACACTTGCTTATACCAGTTTTTTATTTATTTTTTATTTTTAATATGAGATGGGTCTTGATCCCAATTTTGACCAAGGTCATAGATGAGGTTGACGATGGAGCGAGTTAACCCAGAAAATGTAAATTAAGGCAACTGGTACTCCCACGCACCGACGGAACACAGCAAGCTGTTTGGTGTGGGAATTTGATAGGAGGGTGGTCGCGAACCAGACGGCCCTTTACAGAGCCTACCAAACCGCATGAGACCATAGGATGCCACCTCAGATTCAAAACAAACTAAAGTGTCGTTGCCTAAGATGGATTACTAGGAGGCAGGTCTCATTTGAGTTTCCTTAGTCGCCTCTTACAACATCCATAGAAAGAGATGGTAAGGGGGTTCTTTTCAATCGATCACCACACGTCGGAAAAACCAGTGGTGTAACCATAGGGTGGCAGAGCGGGCCGACGGGGCTGGGGGCCCGTGGCATTTTGCCCGCTCTGCCACGTATACACCTATTCTTAAAAGATAACTTTATGAACTTAATGTTGTATAAGTCTTGGAACTGTTCATATGTGTAAATCTCCTTTTCAGATAAAATGATGGCTTAAAATGTCTGGATCAAAGAGCAAGGCCATGGCATCACGTGGGGCAGGGTGGGAGGAAGCGGGAGGGGAGTTCTATCAAGAGTTGTATCCGGGGGGGGAACAGGAATTGTTCGAGAACCTTCAGAAGGCTGACACTCGACGCCTAGCCACCTTGCTGCCTTCCAAACAGAACAGGAATAGTGAGTCAATTTAATTTTTTAGTTTTAGTAGGTATGCGGAAAAACCATGATAAATAGAAAAATAATTTGCAAAATTAAATTTATTGTAATAACAGTGTGCAAGGCTCAATAAATAGGTATGCGGTGATAGCCCAGTTGGTATTGAGCCAGACTTTTAACCGAAAGGTTGGAGGTTCAAGTCCTGGTTCAGGACTGTACCACTAAATTCATCTTTTCGGATTTATGTACAGATTTCTTATCAATTATCACTTAGTGAAAGAAAGAAAACATTGTGATGAAACCAGCACTTCCAAAAAACTATTTCTTTGCTTACGTTTTATTTTTGCCAAAAAAAAAAATTCCGCCAAGCAATGCCTGATTCTACTAATTACTTTCAGCGACCACGGTGCGACGGACTCGGTCGCAAAATGACCGCCGGCAGTCGACATTTGCGAGGACTATGCAGAGTCGGGACATTCACCTATCCATGCTGCCTGACTTATCAGGTAAATACATCACATACGCTCACTCCTTTTTTTATTATAAGATGGGTTAACTCTTGACCTCAATCTTGACCAAGGTCATAGATGAGGTCGACGATGGAGCGAGTTAACCCAGAAAATTCCTATAAGGCACTGGTACTCCCACACACCGACGGAACACAGCAAGCTGTTTGGCGTCGGATTTCGGTAGGAGGGTGGTCGCGAACCAGACGGACAGACACAGCCTACCACACCGCATGAGACCATAGTACGCCACCTCAGATTCAGAACAAATTGAGGTGTCGTTGCCTGGGGTGGATTAATAGGAGGCAAGTCTCATTTGTGTTTCCTTAGTCGCCTCTTACGACACCCACAGAAATAAATGGGGTGGTGTTATTCTCTACCGATCACCATACGGCATTTAACCTTAGACCATACACTCTATAGACGGAGCCAGGAGCGTGCCCCTTTTAGAAAGCAATAGTTTACCCCTTCCCTGCACCCAACCATACTTCACTGTACAAAAACTGTACAATAACTTAACTAATGGAGTTTTTTTTCTCACAAATTCACCTCACAGTCTTTTTTCTCACAAATTCACTTTTTTTCTCACAAATTTTTTAACCGTGTGGTGATCGGTTGAGAATAACACCACCCCATCTCTTTCCGTGGGTGTCGTAAAAGGCGACTAAGGAAACACAAATGAGACCTGCCTCCTAGTAATCCATCCCAGGCAACGACACTTCATTTTTTTTCTGAATCTGAGGTGTCGTCCTATGGTCTCATGCGGTGTGGTAGGCTCTGTAAAGGGCCGTCTGGTTCGCGACCACCTTCCTACCGAAGTCCGACGCCAAACAGCTTGCTGTGTTCCGTCGGTGCGTGGGAGTACCAGTGCCTTTATAGGCATTTTCTGTGTTAACTCGCTCCATCGTCGACCTCATCTTTGACCTTATGGTCAAGAGTTAACCCATCTTATAATAAAAAAAAACCACAAAAACGAATAAATCACAACGCTATTTATATCTTAAGATATTTAGTAATAGGGTATCAAACCCTGAAAAATATTCGTAGAATAGAATAGAATAGAAAAATCTTTATTTTATAGGACATTCAGGATGTCACTTAAAACAAGTCAAGATTACAATGAAATACATAAAGTCGGATTTTTAATCAGACGGAGTAAACTGACAGATCGAATGTTGCCGCTTTTTTACAAAATGCAATTAATGTTGTGCCTAAATGATTTACTCAATTTAATCATTTCAGTTCAGTGATCTAAAATCCAAAATATCTGTCTAATGTGTGTTTTTGCTACCTATTAAGGGGAACTAGAACACAAAAAATGGGACATAAATAAGAAACATATTATTTTCATTATAATAATTTATTCACTATCGGAATAATCGTCATCATCATCAGTCTTATTTATCAAAAATCTGTCACTAACAGTATCAATGTGGTCGTCGAGCTGGATGTCTGACAATTAACTGACGGTAATTTAAATGCTCTAAAATTATTTGCATTTTATTCATAGTCACATCTTTTGAACTATTTAAGTATGAATGAGTCAAATACTTCACTATAATGTGAAAGTTGGTATCATTATTACGTTAATTGACATTTCGATCTGTCAGTTTACTCCGTCTGATTAAAAATTGTAGTCTACAAACATACATTAAATGATTTAAATACATACATACGCATTCGTTCTTTTGATCCTACTGACTCTACGCCTATTCGCAAAGGTGCAGTCTTCCTCAGAGAAGAACAGGCAAGAAACTCTGAGGTTGCTCTTTTAAATCGCATTACAAATTTTCTTATTTACTAATTTTAACTAAATCTGAAATAACTCTAGAGCTGAGCAGTTCATTCCCATGGCTGCCTGTCTGATAGATAATCAGAAATTTTGTAATAGCCCTTTTTGCAAAGTTTTTGTTTAATCACTGTCTTAAACTTATACAAAGGTAAATTTTGAATACACATGGGAATCTTATTATAGAACCGTATACATTGACCCATAAAAGAGTTCGTGACCTTGTGGAGACGACTGTCTAGTACATCCAGATTATGCTTGGTCCTAGTATTTAAATTGTGCCTATCGTGTCTTCAAGTGTCGCAGGTGAGGTCCCTACCACCGAAAGACACGTATTATAAATAGGTACCTATATCTATTGTTGTTAATATTATAAAGTTGCATTATTATGGCTCTCTCTGGTAAGAAAAGTCTCGTTTAGAATATACAGGGTGTCCGGTGGCAAAATTCGGATTTCACATTCAAATTTCTCAGAAGCCACTGGGCGGGGAAGCAGAAGAGATGAGCAATAAAGTAAATCAGCTACGTTATTCATGCAGATTTTTAATCACGATGTCGCATTGGATAGGTGAACAACAAGCACTCGCAATCGAAGAGTATTCAAAAGCGAATGATTCACTTGCGACCGCGCGTCAAAAATTTTTTCCGATATAATTTTCCAGGATTAAGTACCTACGTGATGCTCCAAGCTCAAACTCAAACTCAAAAGTGTTTATTTCATTGAACATATAAAATGTTTCTTCAAGTGAAGAACTGATTCGTTTGCGGCAATTCCGAGCAGCAGGTTCGGTAACAAACAATCTTCGGCCGGGGCCTAGCCGGTCGTCCAGAACCAATGAAAAACTCGTAGCGAACAGTTAAAAAAATATATGCGTGGCTCCGATATGGAATCCTTATGTGGGGTCACAGTACTAACGCTCATGATCTGTTCGTTCTGCAAAAAAAAATGCGGGTCATGTTTAATATACGTCATAGACAATCATGTAGACCGCTCTTCATTAAAGAGAAAATTCTAACATTACCGTGCATCTACATATTAGAAACAGCAATGTTTGTTAAAAAACACATACATCTTTTCGATCTTTTCGAACCCCGAATAGAAATGTTCAGAAACAGTCCTCGTTATAGAAGCGTCCTTATTTATAATAAACTTCCTGAAACACTACTAAGAATAGAAAAAGAACAAATTAAAAGCAAACTGAAACAAATATTAATTAATAAAGGCTATTACCAAATACAAGAGTATATGAATGATAAAATATGGATATAAGCCTATCGGTACTGTGCTATGAAGTACATACCTTTAAAATGCAATAAATAATGAATGATTAATAAATAAATAGATATTGTGTAATACACATAAGTATACTGTAGTAAATAAATACTGTATAAGAAATACATATAAATATTGAATATAGACTAAGTAAGTAATAAATAGATAGATTTATATAATATGAATACAAAATAGCCCTCTCTGTTGCAGTGCCCTACCAGGGCGTCGCTTTTTAATAAGTACTCTGTCTGTATTATTATTAAGTGTACAAGCAAAATAAAGAATTAATTAAAAATCTGCGTCAATCCGTGTGCAAGAAAACGGCTGCCTAGGGCTGCCAAGGACTTCATCAGCCCATATACGTCCCCACTGCTGGGGCACGGGCCGTGTGAGTGCCCGGCACAGTAGAATAGGACCACCCTCTTTCTTGCCGAGGTGTCGTACAAGGCGACTAAGGTAAATATGCAAGCAAGTTCATCTGCACACAGAGAAGGAAAACTCTGCAATTATATCAAAACCCTCGCCAAACCGTCTGCCAAGCGTTGTGAGTATGGCATTTACCCCTCATGTTATCGAGGGAGGCCCGTGCCAAGGACTATCGTGCATGAAATAAAGAAGAAGAACCTTAAATTTCGCCCTTTTAAAATTCAGATTTTCCAAACACATAAGCCTAACGATTACAATTTGCGTAAAAGTTTCTGAGAGAAAGTGTTACATCGATTTTGTACGGTAACACTATCTTTTGGAATAACGAAGCCCACTTTCATCTGAATGGAAGTATAAATAAGCAGAATTGCCTTCTCTAAATTAAAGTTAGTTACTTCCGGACCACATACTATGTTAATAAGAATTTATAATCATATACCCAATAACATTAAAAATTTACAAAAAACATCATTATTTATTAAACATCTGAAGTCCTATCTTATTGATAAATGTTACTATAATATTAAGGAATTCTTTAATGATGTCAACTAAAGAAATGTAAAACTAAGACTTGTTCCTCTCGTGCTGGTGACACATAAATAGTTTATATACCTAAATACACTGGGCGTCAAAAATAAGTAGTACAGTTTTAAAATTGCGATTTCTCCCAAACTATAAAACTTAGACCTTTGAAACAAAAAAGGTTAAAAAGAAAATTTAATCTTATTCAATAAAAACTTCATGCATTATAAGAACTTATAATGCTTGACTTTAAAAAAAACGAATAAATAAAAACACTTTTTTTAAACTGTTGAAAGGTGTTGTCTTACTTAGGATTTTTGTGTTTGACACATTCGCTGCTGATAAAGCAATTGTAATTGAAAAGCATAGGTATCTTCAGAGAGTAAATTTGACTAATCATGCCTCTTTCACCAGAAGAATGTGCAAGAATCTTAGCTTTTCTCGAAGTGGGCATCAGTATGCGTCGTACTGCAAGGAGGGTGGGTGTAACTTTAAGAACGGTTCAGCGAGTAAAGCAAAGGTACGAAGAGACTGGAAACCATCTAAGGAGACGAGGTAATGGCAGACCCAGGTGCACAAGTACCCGAGAAGATCGCTTTATTGTTTCCACTGTGTTAAGAAATCGACACCTTAATGCAGTTGAGGTTCAGCAACAGCTTCTTCGGACCCGAACAGACTACATCAGTGAGAGTACAGTGAGAAGAAGACTTGCTGAAGCTAACCTGAAGCCTCTAAGACCAGCAAATGGCCCCAAACTTGAGACAGAGCATCGCGTAGCAAGACTACGCTACGCCCGTCAACACGTACAATGGGGCGAAGAAGAATGGGCTAGAGTTTTATTCACAGATGAGTCTCGATTCTCTTTATACACTTCAGATGGACGGCGGAGAGTCTACAGACGACCCGGTGAGCGATACATTCAAGCTTGTATCTCGGAAAGAGTCCAATATGGCGGGGGCTCTGTACACGTATGGGCTGGTATCTCTTCAGAGAGTCGCACAGAGCTTGTGGTAATAGAAAATGGGACTTTGACTGGTGAAAGATATGCCTCGGAGATCCTCAACGAGTATGCAGGGCCATATTTAATAAATATGGGTGATGGAGCCATCCTAATGCATGATAACGCCCGGCCACACACTGCTCACCACGTACAAGAGTACATTCAGGAGGTTGGCATCAACTTGATGGCTTGGCCATCGAGAAGCCCAGATCTCAACCCGATTGAACACGCCTGGGATGAGCTTGGGAGGCTAGTCAGAAGGCGCAGTCCACCTCCTGCCACACTCAGGGCTCTAAAACATGCGCTGATAGAAGAATGGGAAAATATTCCCCAACACCGCCTCCGAAACTTAGTGTTCAGCATGCCAAACCGGATCCAAGCTGTAATTAGAGCCCGAGGCGGCAACACAAGTTATTAAATTGTGAAAAAGTTCCAAAACGTGAAAATTAAGTGGTTGACATATCGTTAAAAATTGATACTTTTTAGTATTTATCTTAATTTTAAGTTTGAAACTTTATTCATGCCAAATAAAATATAACTTTAATAAACTTCGTTAAGTTTACTATAAACTGCTTTTTATTTCATAAGTGTAACTACTATAGTTTAGGAGTAATTGCAATTTGAAAAGTGTACTACTTATTTTTGACGCCCAGTGTACATATAGTGAATATTTGATTTATTAAGTTAAAATTGTAAAATTTTTGAGTTTATTACATTTTTATCCTATTTAATTAGGTAGTAAGTAAGTAAGCTCTCTCCAGAATTGCTGTGCCCTTGCAGGGCGTCACATGAGACTAAAACTTATTATATCTTTAAGGTATATTTTAAGATGTATTGTGTTGTGACTTGCAATAAACGATTGAATTGAATTGAATTAAATTGGTCGCATAAAGGACAGAACTTAGGCCTTAACTATCTGCAGCCTTTGCACAGTCCCAATTTACGATTTGGTGTGCATACTCGAGAAAAACGAAGAAATAACCCTAGGAGTGTTGCGCATACCACTACTTATGCCCAACATCAATACTATGTTCTGGGTAACCATATTTATACAAAGCTAAATACTAATCTTAAACTATCACACCTCAGCAGTTACGAATTTAAAAATAAACTTACAAACTGGCTTTTGTCACAGGACTACAACATCACAGAGGAGTTACTTACCTTTGTCTCTTAAATTCTTAGCTTGTTTCTTGAATGCTGACGAGATAATTAACGTAAATATGCGTGATTCTTGCAAGCAAATACTCAAATACACATTTTTACACACACACACTCACAAACACACACACACAAACACACACTCTAACTTTTCTTTTTTCTTAAACACATACTTAATGAAAATAAATAAATTTTGATATATATATATGTATTTATAAGCTGCACATAACATTTAAGTGATAAATGTGAACTAGACTCATCTTCGCTGAATCCCAAGTCACAGGCAACGTCCTAGTTTGGGATACAGAGATAAACAAATACTGAAATGTACAAATGTTTGGTAAATAAATAAATTTTATTATTTTATTATTATTATTATTATTATTATCAAGCAGTGGAATCAGACCATTTTTTTTTCGAATCGAGCAGTGGAATCAGACCATTTTGCAAGCAATAAATGTTATCAGCGCTTGCTGAACAATTATTTTTTGCCAATATTAAGAAAACATCTCGCACACATGGTTTCAATAAGTTGGCGCCACCCCTCACACTGCTAGAGATACCATGGCACTTAATCGAGATTCCTTCCCTGGAAAACCATTTAAGGCTGTTCACCGAAGTTACTTCTGCCTGTGATTACATTTATTTATAGTTGGTGACCCATCTCAATATTCCACCTTATAGGTAGTTAATATAATTGAAGTTGACAAGACTTCAACTACAGGCGCCATGCAACGAACACCTTAATACGGAAGCTGTTCGCCGAAGCTACTAACGCCTCTTATTATATACATCCCTAAAAGGACGAATCATAAGTTTACCTACATAATTTTAAGGTTGGTGCCCCAACCGTAATGCGTTCGAAGACTGTTCGCCGAAGCTACTACTGCCTGTTATCACGTTCCCAATAGAACGGTTCTTTTGCTTACCTACATTTATTTCTAGTTGGTGACCCAACTTAATATTCCACCTTATAGGCGGTTTATTAATCAGCTAGTATTTTCCAAACTTTAAATTCTAAAAAGGAGCCTCCTAAACAATAAGTAGTTCTGTACCTTAGGAGACAGTTTCTATTAGAGTCAGTAGTGCATAATAGTCAAATAACTGTCATAACTTCTGGCGTGGTGTTTGCTTGACCCTTAAGGAATTATTAGTTGGGTCTATCAGATGATTATTTATATGAATCACATACAAAAATCTAAGTTATAGAAATAAGTCTTCATTTTCATAAATAACTACCACCTACCTACCTATTCCAATAATCCAAGAGGTTTCCTACCCTGTCGAATCGAAAAATCGATACCTTATCGCACAACACTAGTGTACAATACACCAGAAAAAATGTATCTTTAGACAAAATGGCGACACTCTGATTATTTGAAGCAAGCGAGATACTATAGCTTTCTCTTTTTTTCAGATTACTTAATAGGTTAGTGAACAAAGGTTGCCCATATGCAAAAACTCCTACTTTTAACATTACATAAGCCGTGTGGTGATCCGTTGAGAATAACACCACCCCATCTCTTTCCGTGGGTGACGTAAGAGGCGACTAAGGAAACACAAATGAGACCTGCCTCCTAGTAATCCATCCCAGGCAACGACACTTCATTTTTTCCTGAATCTGAGGTGTCGTCCTATGGTCTCATGCGGTGTGGTAGGCTCTGTGAAGGGCCGTCTGGTTCGCGACCACCCTCCTACCGAAGTCCGACGCCAAACAGCCTGCTGTGTTCCGTCGGTGCGTGGGAGTACCAGTGCCTTTATAGGCATTTTCTGGGTTAACTCGCTCCATCGTCGACCTCATCTTTGACCTTTATGGTCAAGATTGAGGTCAAGAGTTAACCCATCTTATAATAAATAAAAAAAAGTTACATCTATGTTTAATAGTAGATCTTTGCCTTAGATAACAATAGATTTTGAAATGTGACATCACAAAATTTATGACCCCTCTCACCCCCTTGTCACACAATGTCACACGTTGTCGACCCCCTCCCTCCCCCGTAGTACCGTATGACGTAATTTATGGATGGCCCCTAAACGAAACCTCTTTAATTTACACCAACTACGCAATCGTAGTTAGTTGAACTAATAATTATCATGTAATTATTCTCTCGGTTATTGATGCAAGACTCAGTCTTAGTACAACCACAATGAAAATCACTGGGCTGCAGGCGCGAATGGTCCTAAGTTGCAAAAAGAAAGGTACCGTTTTTGTGTTACTAGCTTTCCCGCCCGGGACTTCGTTCCCGTGGGAATTTGGGAAAATTATTTAGCTTACGTGTTAATCCGGGATGTTAATTTTATCAAAATTGGTCCTGCTGATTGATCGTGAAAGAGTAATATTAAAAATCCATACATACATCCTCACAATCTTTCGCAGTATAATATTAATAGTAGAATACGCAGAGTTAAATGGATGAATATGTATAATGTATTGTAAAATCCTTTAATGTTCTTCACTTCTTTGTCTTATTTTAAGTAAAATCCTGAATGTTCTACGTCATAAAGCTATTTTGATTTACCCATTTGTTTATTAGCCCATAAGAAATAGGAAAGGGAACAATAATAAAAACAAATTTAAAAAATAAATTTTATTTATTTTCAACCTACCTTCTCTCTACTGGGTGAAAATGAACCTCCTAGCTATATTCAAAATCCTGAACCCAAAGAACACATTTATGAAAAAAAAAAAATTTTTTTTCGATGGGAATACTTAGTTCATTTTTTGCCTAAACGTAGACATTACTCCTACACCAGGCACGCGAGGGGTGCGGCAAGCGCTCGGGGGGTTGCGCCCAAGTGGTGTCTACGTTTAGGAACCCCCCCCCCCCCCAAAAGTGTTCAGTAAGTGATACTGGTTCACGATTTTCAATAAAGCTAGGAGGTTCTTTTTCAACCTCTATAGAGTGTCTTATAAATCTTATAATCTACTAGCGACCCGCCCGGCTTCGCACGGGTGCAATTATTGATACTTACTGAATATACTAAAGAATGTCTTTTATACAACGTTCACTTTTGTCATGCGCCGCCGGAATATATTATACATATAAACCTTCCTCTTGAATCACTCTATCTATAAAAATAACGACATCAAAATCCGTTGTGTTGTTTTAAAAATCTAAGCATACATAGGCACAGAAAGACAGAAAGTAGGAAGCGATAAATAAAAAAGAAATGCTTCATTGTTACATGTTTATAAGAAAATAGTAAGCAGAACTGGTTTAAGCAATAAATATACTACAAAATGTCTGTATATACTACGTTCACCGCTTTTTTGTCATTAGACAAAACAAACAATTTTTCCTTAGACTCTTGAAAGAGCGACATATAATTGGTCATGTGAAAAACAATCAACGCTCAAATCTAAGCCTGCAACGTTGAAAGTTTGACCCTGCGATTTTTAATGGTCATTACAAAAGATATCTTTATCTGAAATTGTAGGCGTTTAAATTAGAACGGTAAATCCGATGGTATCAGAGGAATTCGGGGAATCAATACATCTTCTCCTGTACCACATCCAGTGAGTACCTATTGTGCACTGTATTATAAAAGTTTTTAGAGATTTTACCAGCAAATGCGTGCCATTGTTAAGTGTAGGTGGATTCAGGTTTCTTAATAAAATAACAGGTCAACCTACTTTCAATATCAAATCTGTAGGAAAATGAACTGCTTCTTCCAAATCGAGAACAGTATCGACCGAGTTGTATATTTGCGTCGACGCGTCAATCCTTGAAAGAATCAAGTTGTTTACCTTATCTACTTGTTCGTTAGTTGGTGACATAATCGCTCTTTCTTTAAACCAAGATATAGTCTTACAACTTATGTTATCAATGTCGGGATAGACATGGTAGACCAACTCTTGGATGTTGTCTATCAAAACACAAAGGTTTTCTAGGTTAATCCTTCCACCACTTTGTGTTAACTCTCCATTACCAACCTGTTAACATTCATTTAAATTAAATGCTGTTAAGAGCCATTTGACCTATATTAAATGCACAATGTATTTATAGTTAATTATTAATGATATACTTAAGGCACGTATATTGTTCAACGTTTTACAATGCAGTTGCAGAGGAAATGAAACTAAAAAAATGTTGTCAAAAACTTACATCTTACAGGTACACACGGCAGCACATCAGGCTATACATGTTAACCTTGACGTCGCCATTAACTCGCTCATAATAGCGCCGGCTTTCGTAGTGCAAATGGGTAACCTGACGTGCTGGTGTCTGTACATCCAAAGTTCTTAAAATATAGTATTTTCAATCAAAATTAACTGAAAATGTGTTTACGATTGAACAATGTGCACATTGATCTATATTAAATGCACAATGTATTTATAGTTAGTTATTAACGATTTACTTAAGGCACGTATATTGTTCAACGTTTTACAATGCAGTGCCCGAGGACATGAAACTAAAAGAAATGTTGTCAAAAACATACATCGTTTTATGTACATACTTACTCACATCAAAAGTTCTCAAACTGAATACGATTTAACAATGTGCACTAAAACTTTACGATATTACACAAACTTTAAGGATAATTCCTTAATCCATTTTTATGTATTCATATTAATACATTTAATAACAAAAAGAATATTTTACCTATTAAACAAATAATTTCAAATGTCCGCTAAAATAAAATGGCGAGTAAAATCTTTTTCCACAATTATGAGGCAAAGGCTAAGCAATTAAAATGCCAGTTACGCCTACATAACAGAAATTATTAAATAGTTCAAATTCGCTAAAAATAAGATTTGTTTTATGAAAAAAGTAAAATAATTAATTTGCTTTTATATTTTATTTCACTGAAAATCAAGATTACGTCAGAAATAATTATTTTGTTAGACAAAAAAACTCTTTGCTGTCATTCTATACTGCCAGTATGAAGCTTTGTGAAAAAGGTAATACGTAATACTCTCACTTGTCAAAAGTGTCACTGATTATCAAATCAGCTACTCTTTATTGCGTCATACATTTTTGTCAGTATTTTATTCACTTTTTACATACTTTTTATGCATCATTTGATAAAAAAAATAACTTCACTGGATCACAGAATAGCCTCCAAAGTAGAATTTCGGTATTTGATAAATGGGTTATTTGGTCATTAGTTTAATTTTTTTTTTCGTGAGCGCAAAAAAAAGTGTTTTATACGTCATAAAAAAAGTGTGTTTTACGACATCACATTAGAAACTTCTAAAATTATCAGTGTTTCTCTTCTATATTATGCATGTATTATACATATAAACCTTCCTCTTGAATCAATCTATCTATTAAAGAAAACCGCATCAAAATCCGTTGCGTAGTTTTAAAGATCTAAGCATACATAGGGACAGACAGACAGACAGACAGACAGCGGGAAGCGACTTTATTTTATTACTATGTAGTGTAGTGATGTTGATCCGGTAAAAAAATAATTAAGAGGTATAGTTTGATATCCGATAGGCAGGCTCACCGAATCTGATGGGTGACCAAAGTGGCAATACACGAGCGTTTTCGTGCTTCGGAGGGCACGTTGAGCTGTCAGTCCCAGCTGTTGTCGATTGACTACAGTCGTTAAAACCAAGTCAGAGGCAATTGTGCGGTTTGAAAACTCTGACACCAGGGTTACCCAAGTTTGCCACACACTTCACTAACCGAAGAAGAAGACCGAATCTTAGCACATGCAGTTTTAAGTACTTTTTATAATAATAATAATAATAAACGCTACACACTCAAAGGCCCACACTAAGGTTTTCCCTTGTGTCGTGGGTCCCTTGGAACACACAAAGACAAACACAAACACCCATGACCCGAGAACAAACATCTGCTTTTTATACAAATGTTTGCCCCGACTGGGGATCGAACCCAGGACCCGCCGATGAAGAGGCAGCGACACTACCACTCGACCAAACCAGCCGTTTTTGTTTTATTAATTTAGTTTTGAATTTTTCAGAGAACCTTTCGAACGAGGAGAGGACATGGGAAGAAATCATGCAAATAAAGGCTATGCCGCTGCCCATGGCGCAGAAAAGAGGGCTGAAAGCAAGACTTCAGGTATAGTATAATGATTAAGATAGCTTTTCGCCCGGGACTTCGTTCCCGTGGGAGTTTTTTCGTTAATTTTCAATTTTTTATAATTGCCGTTTTTCATACAATATTTTTGGAAAACTGAATTTTCCATACTAACGTTTTTGGATTTTTCTCGGGAATGCGGAATCCAAATTTAGCAAAATTTTGTGGGAAGGTTTGGATAACATTATGTTAATTTTCATCATACTTACTTTATTGAAAGTTGTAACTGTAACAATGGTACAGTAAAAATAAGCAATGAAACGGGCAACGGATGAAACGAGCTATATTTGAGCTTCTTTTTCAGCAAATAAATCTGAAGTAAATATGTATTAATTTGATTCAATATCTCCGTTATATGACCAAGGTTTTAAATAAAAAAACAATTTTAGTAATAGCTGTTCAATCAAATAAATTATGAATAAAATAAAGCTTGAGAAAAAATCGGCAATTTCATAGGTACAGACCTATTGTTTGTTCTGCTATTCGGGACGGACACAAATACAATAAATCAAAAACCATAAAAATCCATCCTGCCGTTCTCTTGTTAAAAGTGTTCGAACAATCCAGACTGTTTTATGCAGTCAAACCTGAGTAAGTGAGAACTGGGTGAGGGAGAAAACTCAATTAATGAGAGTATTTGCCAGGCCAGGTCCCGTCATTTTGCCCTCCTAAAACCTCTATAAGTGAGAAACATAAACCTGTACATATTAAGATATGTATGTTACCGGAAATGTATGAAAGGACCATGCAAAAGATAGTATGGGCAGTGTCCCCACCCACCAACAGGATTGGTGCTACTTTTAACGTCATTATGACGTCCTATACAATGACTAACAACAATTTTCAAATCAAAAATCAATTATCTAAAAAAAAAAAGTTATTTATCTTTTTGATCATTTTCTTGAAATAAAGTTGCTTATTAACTTTAACAAAACATTTTTGAACATGTTTACTGTTACTTATTACTAGAGCCTGTAATCCCGGTACATTAATGTTACAAAAAGGGGAGTGGGGATAATTGGCACACCTTGATACCTAATGTAAATGCTAATTAAAATGTGTCGCCTTTGTCTTAAGATAGATCTTGGACACATTACACATCGACGTCCAGTTTTCATACTTGAAAAGTAAATCACAGCCCAAAAAACAAGCCAAGGGTCACAGGAGATGCAATCAAAAGGTCCAATTAACACGCAGGGGTCAGAGTAGTATAAATATATAAAAGGAGAAACTGACTGACTGACTGACTGACATATCAACGCACAGCCTAAACGGCTAAACGTAGGCACTTGAAATTTATAAGGGACGTAGCTTAGGTACCGTAGAGGTGCACTAAGAAAGGAATTCCCGAAATTCCCACGGGAACGGGAATTAGCGGGAAAATCCTTTTGTATGAAAAATCTAAACCGCTTAAGTTAGACGCTTGAAATTTGGCATGCAGGTACCTTAGTAAACTTAAAGCTTAGTTGCAACAGGATATTGCAAAATTCCCACGGGAACGGGAGTTAGCGGGAAAAAACTTTCGTATGTAAAAATCTAAATCTTAAACTAAATCAATGGACCGTCAATAAAGTGTAATCTGTTCTAAAGAAAAAATTAACACACAAACGAAGTTGCGGGCATCGGCTAGTCATATACAAGGTGTTTCAAAAAAACCCAAAAAAAAAGAAATTCCAAAATTTAATTTTAAACAGTCGCAACTCTAGTAATCAGTGCACGGCTTGACATTTACAAAATGAAAATTTCATATAATTAATATGACATACTTGTCTATTTGCAATAAGCTTAATTTTAATTAATTTTGAATTATTATTATTATTTTTTTTTTTTTGAAACACCTTGTATAAGCCGATAATGAACATAAAACCAAAGAGAACACAGCGCGGAACGTATAAGCCACTAGAAGTGGGCATTTTTTCGAAAACTATTTTTTTAAACATTTTCTTTCTCTAAAACGGCCGAACTCTTTCGTGCCAGCCAAAAACAGTTTTTTGCAAAAAAATAGTTTTTTGGAGTCTGCATAGCGTAAGGTTTATTTTACTTGTTACAACTTAAATAAACGTTACACACTCAAAGGTTTTTCCTTGTGTCGTGGGTCCCTCGGAACATACATAAAGACAAGACACAAACACCCATGACCCGGGAACAAAAATCTTCTTTTTACATAAATATTAATACCGGCCGTCTGAAGAGATTACGGGCGTGCATGAGGAACTTCAGCTCGCATTTTAAGCAGGATTTTAAATTTTATGTTTGTTAATAAGTAGTGTGTATATTTTAACCCATTTTCATTTCTCTCCAGTTAAAAAAGTCATCATGTACAAAAAGCCACTGCTTTTCTGAAAGTTCGTTTTCAAGTTATAACTTTTTTTTATAAATTTTTTTGTAAAGATTTATACCACTTTCGAAAGCTAGTAAAATAAGGCATTTATTTAAGGTTTTTGCACGACACATTCCATACATTTATTTTGCACAAATTCACGATAAAGTGGCACTACAAAGATTTTTCCTCCAAATCTTTTGCGATTCCAAGTCCACAAAATGAAGGTTATTGGTATTACTTCAGCTTATTATGATCTCTAGGAACCGTTGAAATGTCAGATTTCAGATTATGCATAAAAAAAGATTACCATAGGAAATTCTTTAATTAACACAGCTTTTTTTGTCAAAAATCGGCATTTAGCAAAAAAAAACCACAAAAACGCGATTATCTCAAAAACTAATCAGCTAGGGAAGGAATTCAAAAAAATGTCGCAAATGAGCTCTACTTTAACCCCTTCAAGGGAATGTATCGAATTTCCGGTGACCCTGTATAAAACGAATGCTTTCTGTGAGTAAAGTAAATAAAACAACCTAACCTAACCTGAATAAGCGACGTGTAGATTTTCTCATTTCATGAAATGTTTCACTGTCTATCATGAAGTAGCTCAGCTGAGCGGAAATGCAACCGCTTAACGCAACCACAGTCGTTTCTGGCACTTCGCCGATCGCTGCCGCGGCACGCTCGCTTCGCTCGCTCGCAGTTTTAACCTAAACTAACCACTAGTTCCATCTCTCTCTCCCGCAAGCAAAGTGACTTTCGAAAACCGGTTCTAAACCTTATTATTTTTAAAACGCTTATCCGCTTAGAGGAATAACCTAAACGTACGACAAATGTGCTCATTAAGGGAATGTGAAATATCGCATTTCGTTACAGTTACAGTACCAGGAGATCTAATCCTGGGGTCGTGCGTTCAATTATTTGATTCTAAACCTATCCTCTTTTTTTCACAGAATGCAACTAAACTGCGTCTTCAAGGGTTGGAGCAATTGCATTGGAGACAACGCAAAGTGTGGCATCGCTTTCAAATCAGGTCCATTGAATTAATGGGGAAATTAGAACTGTGGCAGTCCCCCATGAGAGAGATCGAAGGCAGGTTCGGCACCGGCGTCGTCTCATACTTCATCTTCTTAAAATGGCTCCTCTTCTTAAACTTATCAATATCTCTACTCGTAATTACATTCCTTATAATACCAAAGATATTGCTAGTCGAAAAAAAAATCGAATGCTCAATTCCTACCAATTCTTCCGTATGCTGTTCAGAAGCGTATTTAGGTAGAAATTTGACAGATTCGAATTTAGTTTTAGATGTAATACAAGGGAAAGGATGGATGGAACGAACGTTACTTTTCTATGGCGTGTACAGTGATCAAATTTATACTTATAACTTGAAAAAATTACTTGATAAGGAGATGTATTACAATATGCCGTTAGCTTATATCTTAGTGCCTATTTCGTGGGCCTTATTGTCTCTTGTTTGCATAGTACGCTCAGGAGCAAAAGGTTTTAAAGAAAGGTTGGTCGAAAGCGAAGGGCAGTTCTACAAATACTGCAACATAGTTTTCGGGGGCTGGGATTTCTGTATACATAACGACAGATCAGCCAAAATCAAACATAAGGCTCTGTACAACGAGATTAAAGGTTGCCTTCAAGAAGAGAGACATAAAGAAGAAAAGCAGTTACGAAGTCGTGAAACGCAAATACTACTTTTCATAAAGAGATTGGTTATAAATTTTGTAGTATTTGTAATGTTAGTGGCTTCTGGTGTTTTTATTTATTTCGTGTTTCATTATACTCTTGATCAGCTCGGCCACAATGCTGAGAACCCAACTGAGGCCACGACCCGGTTTAATGCTACATCGGAAAAACTAATCTCATTCAGTATGGACCCATTCAGTCAACTAAGGGTCACATTTCTAGAATTCCTACCATTTTTCTGCATAGTAATGCTGAATATAATCGTCCCAGAGATATTCGGGCATCTAATTAAATTTGAAAATTACATGCCAGCTAGAGTGGTAATAATAACTTTGCTAAGGACTGTGTTGTTACGATTGTCTTCTCTTGCAGTGTTGCTATGGCAAATACATATACATGTAACTAAAGATAATGGGGTGAGCTGCGCATTGAACAACGATAACCCTGGCTCCGTTGAATGTTGGGAGACGTATGTAGGGCAGCAACTGTATAAACTCATATTAATGGATTTCGCCATTCAATTTCTTACAACATTTTTCATTAACTTACCCAGAGCTTTCATCGCTAGACATTCGTCGAGCAAATGTCTCAAAATTATCGGAGAACAAGACTTCTACTTACCAAAACACGTATTAGACATCGTGTATACACAAACTATTATCTGGATGGGCACGTTTTTTTGTCCATTTCTTCCTATAATCGGTACTATCTTTTATTTCTTCATTTTCTATATCAAGAAATTCACTTGTCTGATTAACTGTACGCCTGCGCCGGTGGTCTATAAAGCTTCCAAATCAAAAGGTCTGTTCATGTCGGTACTTTTGCTTGGTTTTATCGTGTCTATCGCTCCGGTAGCGTATTCCATAGCAGAGATCGTCCCCAGTATAAACTGTGGGCCTTTCCGCGGATTAGAAAACGTATGGGAGTTTATTATCATAACGTTTCACAGTTTCCCGGTAATAATTAGAGATGCGATCTTTTTGGTGGGGACGTCAACGTTTACAGTACCAGCGTTTGCTATTTTATTATTCTTTTTGTATTATTACTGGGCTGTGGCTGCTGCTAATCGGCATATGGTGGCAGTTTTACGGAACCAGCTGGTTCTTGAGGGTCATGATAAGCAGTTCCTGCTGAATCGCCTCAGCGCGTTCATCAGGCAGCACCAGAAGCGGTGTGATAGGAGGAACAGAGCCAGTTTCGCAGACGATGACTCATCAATTAGACAGAGCTCACGGTAAAGTCTATGAAGAGTTTGACTTTCTTACTGGCCGCCATTTTGATGTTTTATGCGGCCAGCTTGACTAGCAACAATCGATATCTGTAAACATTACAAATAACCATACAGCAGCCGGAATGCGCCGCAATTCTACGTCAAAATGTCAACATTGACAACGCCAGAGGGCGAGCAAGCCTTTGCGCGGGGCCCTCTCGCAATCAAAGTGAAGTTTCAGCGTCAGCCGAGTGGCGTATCATGCTCGAGCTGCTGACAATGCTAAATTCTTACGTGATGCTTGAAAGGCCCCCTGCAGCCATCTCATAAAATAGTCAATTTTTTATTATTTCAAATCATTCCGCTAGCTGTTGGCGCCACCATTACAACTTTGAAGACTTATGTCGACGCTTTATTAAGTGAAAACAAATTTTGTAATGTTTTCAAGTCTTAATTCATGCATCACGGATGTCTTAAATTTTTCAAGAAAATCATGACTTGCAAAGTTTTTCTAATCTCTATAAACTAATGCGTTATTGTTATTTTTAAGGAAAAAGCCATTTTTCAAGAATTTATGTTAGTCATTATAAGTATGTATATAAATGTATGCAAGTATTAAGAAACACCGTAAATTAAGTCTAAAATAATATTTTCTTCAATTTTCTTATGGCTCAAATGTTCTACTTTTTAAGTCACGAGCGAAATTATGAAGAATGCGGTAATTACTTCTTTAGTTGTAAATAACTTTCCAAATGTATCCCAGTGGTAGGGGATCATGTGCACACATCAACACTGTCTAGGGATATTGCACGATTTTTCATACAAATAGGTCCGTTTGAGAATCTATAATAGCATACTCGAGATACATAGAGGGCTATAATTTTCAAACGAGCAAGTGCCAAACCTGAATTATCAGTTCTAGTCAGTAAATTTTGTTTTACTTTAAATTTATGAAAACGTGACGAAAATGAATAACAAAATTGCGTAAATTCGACCATTTTCTTACAAAAAGCAGGCGAAAATTGCATTTTCGTTTTCGTTTCCGTCACGTTTTCAAAAATTTCAAGTAAAACAAAATTTATTGACTAGAGTTGAAAATTGAAGTTTAGCACTTGCTTGTCTGAAAATTATAGCCCTCCATGTGTCTCGAGTATGCTTTTATAGCTTCTCAAACAGACCTCTTTTGTATGAAAAATCGTGCAATATCCCTAGACCGCGTTGATGTGTGTATGTATGTACATTATTTCTACGACCCTCCACTAAGGTCCTTTTTATATTAGTATTGAAATAAGGCTTGTACCTAATTTTACGTTTATTTGGTGACTTTAAATTAGTTATCGAAAAATTAAGGACGTGAATCAATCTATAAACGTTTTCCATAAAAAAACTAGCTTTTTCCCGCGGCTTCGCTCGCGCAAAGAAGTCTTTTTTAGTCACCCGTTTCATTCTCGACCCCTTAAGGGATGATTTTAGAAAAATCGCAAAACATGTGTCAGTTTATTTCCTTCTAGGTAGGTATAGGTATCTTGTCGAAGTTTCGAGTGAAAATATAAAAAAAATGTTTTCTCCATACAAACTTTGAACCCACATTTCACCCCCTTAGAGGTTGAATTTCGAAAAATCCTTTCTTAGTGCTTGCCTACGTCATAAAAACACCTTTTTGACAAATTTCAGCTTTGTAGGTGTAAGGGTTTGGGCTGGGCGTTGATGAATCAGTGAACCAGCCTCCAATTTTATATGTATATTTTTTCGTGTATTTCATATCCCTTTCCTCAGTTGATAGTTGTTCAGTTTTATGGGGAATAATCACTTTTAATTTTGCAAACTAATTTGAAGTCACCCCCATTTAGCACAGGTAAATTAAATCTAAAAATGGCTGTTTAGCGGCATACATCAATGAAACTTTGTATGTACATCAATGACGGCCGGTTTGGTCGAGTGGTAGTGACGCTGCCTCTTGATCGGCGGGTCCTGGGTCCGATCCCCAGTCGGGGCAAACATTTTTGTAAAAAGCAGATGTTTGTTCTCGGGTCATGGGTGTTTGTGTTTGTCTTTATGTGTGTTCCGAGGGACCCACGACAAAAGGGAAAACCTTAGTGTGGGCTTTTGAGTGTGTAGCGTTTATTTTTTATTCTTTTTGTTTTTTTTGTTTATTATTTTATCTTGGCACTAGAAATGAGATGTAGGTCAGGACAGCTGAGACATGTCGCCCGGAGAGATCTCGCATATTCAGGTCGATAGCAAATCGTTTGTGACGACAAACAAGCAAACTTTCATCGTTTGTGACGGTATACTTTCGCCAAAAAATCAAAAAAACATGGTTCAGCCAGCCGGATTTTGCACTTTTCGGAGCACATCAGATCTCAGCTCCTGAAGGGTTTTCGGGATTCGTTCCTAATCAAAAGTAATGTGACGCCTATGTGACAGAAATCCGAACTAATTTTAACTATCGTGATGCAATACTTTTGGAGAAATCTTGAAAAACAAGTGTCCAGCCAGCCTGATATCCGGCTGGCTGAACCACTTGTTTTTCGTCGATTTCTCGCTAACTAACGCGTTTCACTCTGAACTTTTTTGATCAAAGGTTTGTGATGGGAATGTGACAGGGTACCAAGCAGGTTTGAACGCCCGTAACGCATGCATTTTTGAGATATTCCAGAAAACTAAATGGTTCAGCTGGAAAAAGTCAGGTCAGCTGAACCACCTGTTTCTACCACTTCCAGGTGCGCTACACTCGAGGAATCTAGACCAAAGGTTTGTGACAGAGATGATAAATACGATGGTTCGTTTGTGATGGCTCAAAATGCAGCCCAAAAAAAGTTATAAGCGATTCTTTTTTTTCCATACATTGATTAAACTAGGTGACCATGCTTTCAGTATTGCAAGGACAGTCCCTAATTGAATTAAATATTGAAGCATTAATAGAATGAGCAAGGCGCCGTGTAGATGACTAAAATTATATTAACAATTAAATTAAACAATACTATATGTCATCTTTCAATATCACCTAATAAGGTAGGTACACTTAGACGATAAATTATATTGCGCAATGAGAACAAATTAGTAGTTACAGAGCGCCGTTATGCAAACGAGGGCTTTTTTGGCACTAACTTTTTAAATACAATCAATCTCCAAATAATTTAGTCAGTCACGCTTATGGACAATATTTATGGAGTACTTTATGTAATACCGTCCTAACCTAGTGTATAATGAGGTATTACATAAAGTACTCCATAAATATTGTCCATAAGCGTGACTGACTAAATTATTTGGAGATTGATGACTAAAATTATATTAACAATTAAATTAAACAATACTATATAAGTCATCTTTCATCTGCCAAAAAAGCCCTCGTTTGCATAGCGGCGCTCTGTAACTACTAATTTGTTCTCATTGCGCAATATAATTTATCGTCTAAGTGTACCTACCTTATTAGGTGATATTGAAAGATGACTTTATAGTATTGTTTAATTTAATTGTTAATATAATTTCAGTCATCTACACGGCGCCTTGCTCATTCTATTAATGCTTCAATATTTAATTCA